>JASGCC010000023.1:1373812-2745379 GCA_030067915.1 Hydractinia echinata
GGCATGAAACAAACAAACCGACACCATCTTGTATTTATATAGCGACAAATTGGACATAAACGAATATCTTGAGAACGAAGCAAAAAAATGTAAATAAAAAACGACGCTGAAAATTATTCTTGTGTTTATAAATCATTAAAAAGTTTTGATAGGAGTGTGTGGTATTGAGATTTTGTCATTTTTGTCATGGAACATTTTCTAACTACAAAAGTATTCGAGATTCATTGAAAATTTCCCCACAATGTTCAGAAAACGCGAATTTAGCAAAATCGACGAAAAAAATAGCCACGTCATCATGTGCTTAACCGCAAATGGTCAGAATTTTTTTAAATTTTATTTACGTGACTCAATCATCTTTCCCTAAAACATAAACTTTTTTTTTTAAAGAAATTAACCCCTGAAAAAAAATCAAATTTCTGTAGGATTAATTTTAAAAATAAAAGACAGGTTATTTTTTTTGTTTTTCAGCGAAGATTAATTTATTCTTTCGTCCACGATTTACATTTTTGTAAACACTCGGTGCCTTTTATCGCTTGTCCGGTACAAGGTCTAACTTTTGTCACCTTCTTAAAATGTGGTCACTGATAGCAAACGAAAAATTTAAATTAAAAATTTTTATTATTGATTTGAAAATACCGAAAACCCCCAGAAGATAGAAGTCCGTGCAAAGTTTGCAGACATTTCAAGATTGCCAGCACCCTTCAAATTCATCAAATCTTTACAATTAACGCAAAAACTTTTGACAGTTAATTTTCACGAAAAATAATATGATTACAGTCGGTTAAAATTTAAGTTTCTTCTGTCCTGGTGAAATAGAATTTTTGAAAATTTCTAATTTGGTCAAAACTATCTGTCGACCCAAATAATTCGTCTGACCATATTTTTGTTGGCCTTATCTTCCGTCAGCCTCGATTTTCGTTCATTTTCTTGAAACTCCGTCTCTTAGAAGCGACGAAGTTTTTATTTATATTTATATCGTGTTTGTCCATATACCTCAGTTTGAAAGTAAAATGAGTCATATTTCCCACACTTGTTGTGCTCACTTTTGCTAGACAACTATCCTCCTTATCTTGAACGTAAAGACTTGAACCATTCCACTTATTAGAACTTATAGAGACGTATAAAAATTATAAAAACGTAAAAAGTTAGTTCTTTGGGACTCGAAGGAGTAATGTACATTTACCTCTTGCTGTCTCACAATAAAAACCAAAATGTAACCAAAATTTATTTATAAGTAGCAAAAGTGTTTTCATATCAAAATGTGCTAAACAACATGGCCGCCATTTGAATTACTTTGTTGTGTCTGCGTGTTTCCCGCAATAATTATTTTGATATTTGTTGTTTTTTTAATTAAAAGTTTGAATATGAATGGAAGTTCAAACCAGTTTGATCTTATTGACGCCAAATACTTGTGAAAATGTCCAAAAACTTCCGAGAAGATGCTGTTTTGCTGTTTTGAAGTTTAATTCGTATTGTAAATAAGAAAAAAAAATAATTTGAAAACTTGAAAACAAATTTCAGGGACTAATTTGCCTCGTACAATGCCTCAACAATACAAAGTTCTGATGAAAAAACAATCAAGAAATACGTGGCATGGCAGATACAGAAATTTGCTAGAAAAATTTTAAAAAAAAGAAGGAAAAAGAAAAAATGCATCTCTAAAAAATGAAATATAGCATATTTTTTTTTTGCATCAGGCTAGAAATGTTTTTTTTTTAGATTTTCAAAAATAGAAAAACCCCAGCTATGTTCTGATATGGTTTGCTGTAATGTATACAAACAATCGTGTTGAGAAATATACAACATCAAAAAACTGATTATAGAGAAAAATACGTGCATACTTTCACAAATCCCTGTTCGTTTAGAATCTATAGGAATGTATGACTGTAAATAATGTCTAACCTACTTGCACTGCGTTTTTGTTCATACACCCAACATAAACAAACATCCAACAAGATTAAACTATTAATCCTTACTTTGCTAAGCCAATCAAATTATTAAAACAATGAAAAACTTTACCTAATATTATTGGTATTTATTAGTCATCTGTAGCACAGCACAACCTTTATGGCACTCACTTCGTATGTAGCTGTATTTATATGGTCCCAGAGCGTAATTAAATTGAATGCAGACAAGCACGCTAAGTGATGGCTTATCATGCAATTAATTCGTCTTCGACAGTTTAATAACTTTTTAAATTTAAATTATCTTTTGAGGTCCTGACTACACAAACGCACACATAAGCTTGCAAGAACAAAACTAATTCACCTAACCTCACACATACGTTTAAAAAACCGCTGACGTCGACTTTTGACTTTTTATCGTTCTTGAGGGGGGATATGTGGTCCCTATAGGACATTGTGTTGTGTTTTGCTCTATTTTTCACAAAATAAGTACGATATTTATTATCACTTTTCCTAATTTTTGAAAAAGTTATTATTTCTTGAGTTATTTGTCAAGCTGGTCCAACTTTTTGACGCTACCCTTTTGGCCAAAAAATGTTTTAAATTTATACACGCTGAAACTCATGCACTTTTTACAAAACAAAAACAAATCCACTATCAAGGCTTCTGCATGTGGTTTTACAAGAATAAACCGTTTTAGAACATAAGCCCTTTTTATTGACCACTTAAAATGAGGGAGGCTTTATAACTAAGAACATTAATGAAAACTTCAGGAAGGTGCTTCAAGAGTTGCTCATTTTGTTGCATCAGAGAAAGTTTCCTGAAGAAGAGGCATCAAAATGTAAAAGGTCAAAAACCCTTTATAAAGCTAAGTTAAAATTTTTTCAAACTGAGATTGAAAGATGTCTTCATGCATTGACAACCAAAGTGTTCGTCGCTGAGAAGAACATCCATAGACCGATGTGTCCTCGTCGCAGTGATTAAAATGTGACAGACATCATAATTAGCGTGACTGCGGTATTTTCAGACAATCCAATGCCTGATAATAGTGCAGATTATCAAAAATAGACGACTCATTTGGGTCTTTAATGTCCATCCGTCTAGCAAGTCTGACCTTTATTTCAGAACTAATTAAAAATCGAGAGAATTAAAATTAGAATTTGAAAATAGAACATTTATGAGAAATAAAATGACATATTTAAATAAAGTTGAAGCCCTTCGCGTGGAGTGATTTTGTCTGGATAACGTGTTTCAGAACTACTTCATGAATTGCATGGAAGGCTTTATAAAATAAAAGCGTTTGGTAACTTTTTCAGGGTTTTAATTACGCGTTATTGGCGTATTATAACATCTATAAATGTGTCTGATAATAGAATAGTCAACCACACTCAAGTTCGCCATTTTGCTTTCTCCTTTACTAGGTCAGACAAGCTTAAAATAGCGTAAGAAATGCTTGATTTTAATGGTTATCACATTAGTCCAAATTTGACCCCTCTAGGTGACGAAAAATTTTCATTACATAAAGATAAAAGACCAAAGTATTTTTCAAATTTTAGGAAAATTATGCTGATACAACTTATTTACTGAAGAAAATTAAGAAACTTTGGGGATCTCGAGATTATGCACTGTCTTAATGTCTCACTTTTTCCGCCACAACTTGTTTGTTACAATCCTGGGCATAAGATTTTTGCATTTTTTTGTTTTTTAGCTATTTCTTGTAGTGCTTAAACAGAATCAACTTTCTAAAACTCCGCAGCCGGCAGACTGTAACAGCTTGGCTTTTGAAGAAATATAGACCAGGTCAGCGCTGAAAATGCTCTATTGGCAGTTTCTGCCGTGTCCACATTAAGGAACAATCCACGCGACGGCCGGAGCTTTAAAAGTCGGCCCTCTCTCAGTATTAAAATAATGGAATAATAAAAAAATCTTTGCTAAGCCCTTTTAAAAATATTTTTAGTAAGTTGCGAAAATTGGGATTAAAAAAATATTTGCTAAGCCCTTTTAAAAATATAAACCCTTTTGTCGGCCTAAGTGGCGAGATTGTTAGTAAGTTCGAGTAAGTTCCGAAAATTGGGATAAAAAAATATTTATTGTAACCGGAAATATTTTCGTCGGTAAGTAATTCTTAAAAATTGTCTAGCTTGAAACTCCCATATCGTCATCAGAAATAAAAATTAATATTCAGTTTTGAAATCTAAGGTTTGGTACAGACTAAATACTTGCGGTTTCACGACACGCCTTCAAAAGAACATTTTTTGTCTGACTACAAAGTCTTTTTTAAAAATAAACTTAATGATTCATAACACAAAATCAACTTTTACCTTCAGACCACGAGTTTGCGTAATTAAAAGATATTAACTAGAGATGTTGTTTTGCAGACATGTTTAAGAAATTTCCTCATTGTGTTGTGTTTTTTGAAGATAAGAATCTTTCCTTGATTGTAAACATTCCTCCATGAAACATTTACATTCGCTATGACGCTCCTATGTCGAATATAAGCCCTTTTCTAAAACACTTTTTCCATATAGAGTAACCTTTTGGTTCATCCGTGATGCATGGCATATCTCGCATCAATTAGGACCTCCGCCCGTAATATCATACTTGGCTATATAAGATTATGATGAAGATGGTGGATGCTCTACAATGGGGGGGGGGGGGGGTTCAGTCTGTAACTTCTGATTGTCCCACATAAATTACTTTAAATGCTAAGTTTAAATCTATATGGTGTTGAATAATGAAAAAACAAAAGTTGCGCCACCGGCAGGTGACCAATTACGCATTTGGCCGTAAGGCGGCAAAATGCAAAATTTCTGATCACAAGGACACAGTTCTAGTTATTCCACCTAAATAATTTTATATATTTTCCTTGCAATTTTCGCCCTTCTCACGCCTCTTTTACGCCAAAGCGTCAGACACGCCCATATGGTGTTTTTTGCATTTTTGCCTTACCGTTTTTTGATGCTATTACCGCTCCGAGGTTTATATTTTGATATTTGAGGGTGTGCAGGTATACATATACTGCAAGGGATCGTTATATTTTATCCTATTTTCATGAAAAAAAACTGTAAGAAACATCCTATTATAGCTACACGAATTTTGAAAACAACAGAAATCTTAAAATTTAATTCTTCACATGCAAGCTGTTGAAGTTCTACCAGGAAACTTATAAAATGAGGCAGTATTTCCGAAGGTACAAGGGTAGGGCATGTTTGACCCGCAGCCTTTGACCTGATTACTCAGACACTGAACTGAATATTGTTAACCACTATAACCCACAACCGCTCCAACCTCGACCCTTCACCCTTAACCCTCCACCCTCCTTTATACTCACTCCTTTAAAACTAATGACAATTCTTCTTGCTAGAAAGCTCTTTTATTGATCTGTTCTTATAAAAAATGGATTTTTTTTATCTTTTATCCTACTCTCACTCACTCTGCTCGTAACAGTTTCACTCCAACGCTATCTTTCTCTGCAGTAATTTTTTTACAAATTTCATGAGTTTAAATTTTCCAGATTTTTCAGAAAAAGGAGAAATATAAATGTTAGAAAGAAAAATGAATATTCTGTGTACCCAGAAAGTGTCATCATCGTCACCAGTGTTTGTCCAGCCTCGATGTTAAAAAAGGCAAGGAATTAGGAACGAGTTTGAGATAGTGTTAAATATGCGTTTGGGCACATGCTTTATAGTTGAAATTTAAACCAATGATAGAATTGAATAAAAAACAAAACTGATATAAATTTAGTACCCGCCGCGGAAATTATATATTATAATTATTACAAAACGTTTTAGACATTTTAGACGTTTTAAGCATGCTTTACGTTGGTCATTTTTTCTCCTTATTCTGTACGTAGCCAAGTTTTCCAAATGTTGATAGCTATTAAATAAATAACAAACGATTTATGATATTTAATTTTGATATTTTTGCATGGCTAAAAGACGTTTTGTGACACCTTCTTCTTCCGCAGTGTATAAAACATATCATAAGTACCGCCCTTTTCTGTTGCCTGTCCTAACATTTTGCCGCTGTTACTAAAGGGTAAAAACAAAAAAGGGAGGACAGGAAGGGGTGGTAATGGGTGGTTAAATGGGTGTGGCACACAGAAAGGTAAATTTGAATTTAGTATATCTCACTTTAAGTATTAAGCAGTGAAATATTCCTGACTACTTAAACAAAAAGATAGCATTATGGGATAGTTTTTCTTTAAAGAATAATTTTTACCATAATGAAATGTTTATTTATATATCTACTTCCAA
Source organism: Hydractinia echinata (assembly GCA_030067915.1). Lineage (NCBI taxonomy): Eukaryota > Metazoa > Cnidaria > Hydrozoa > Anthoathecata > Hydractiniidae > Hydractinia > Hydractinia echinata. The sequence goes on from JASGCC010000023.1 coordinate 1,379,973, forward strand.
AGTACAATATCTTGTTTTTGCTAAACAAATTAATAAGGTGTTGAAAAAAATCTTTTTGAAAACGCCTTCTCTAAATTTCTTGTGTTCTAATTCAGTCGAAGGTGTGAAAAATAAATCATAATTCATTTTGTACTCCCCTCCTATTTGATTTCAGTCTCACCCTTCTATCTCATCCAAGTGGTAGCAGAAATATATAAAAATATAATAGAAATACAGGCGTCTATCAATTTATAAATAAATCTTTCAGAAAAACACATGTTTAAATTTAAAAAGCCACGTGTCATGCGGTCGTTGCTGTTGTTCTTCTTGTTTTATTTTTTCAGGACTTCGGACCCAAATTATTTCAAAGCAATGTAATAATCTTCACAAAAATGTTGTCGCATTTTTGACTAAATATCTTTTTTAAGGAACTTTGGAATATAATTTCTAATTTCATTTCATTTCAGCGGAAAATAATATAAGAACAGTATATTTTTACTAAAACAGTACCTGTTTCGTCGTGTTTTTTAAATCACTATATATAGTCCACAAGAGGCCTAAAATTAACGGCATTGGCGATTACCATAAACGGGGATAGTAAAACGTGCCTCTAACATGTCCACACCCATATACGCATTGTGAAATAGTGTCTATTTTCGTCTGATCGCAAAACTTTTCGAGAATTTTTCACTTGTATAAAACTTTGCATCAGCTACGTTACGTAACTTATCACTTAGAAAACGTTTATTTAACAGCCGTAGTGCGTTGGGTCAACCACATCGTGTGACCACGCAAAAGTTAGTAATTTGTGTAAAAAACTAAAACTTTAAAAACATTGTCTGTGATAATTTAAAAAACTGCGTCTTTTTTTCGAAAAAAGGTGGGGCTTCTTTAGAAGGCATGTCAAATCTCTGTCTAAAATTTCCTTTTTTTAATATCTCAATCAGGTTAACTTTTATTTTATTAACTGCAGTCTGGATTAAAAAGAGGCAGGCATAAGAGGTTGGGTTATAAGATTTTGAGCGCGAACTTTTAGTATAAACGGCAACAGAGGCAGGTCTGTGTTCATTTAAGGCTGGCTTAAGCAGGGTAATAAAGAATCTTTAAATTTAACGAAAATGGGCGATATTATGTAAGTGATAATAAATTCCCTAAAATAGTTGAAACCTAAAATGTTATACAAAAGAAAATGAACTTCTAATTTATTGACATTATATTTGACCTAGACAATTTACTTTTCACTGGACGAGTAATTTTGCAAGATTTTTTCTTCTGTGTTTGTGACATTCCTGGCTTTTATCTTAGCAAATAATTTCGCCATACGTCATCGAGGTGAATAAATAAGCTCATTTTTTTGAAAGAACCAGAAAATTCGACTTCAGCCTTATTTTTTCCGCATGTTTAGCCTGAAATTGTTCTTTTTTTTTTTGTATATTTTTAGCGTTTTTTAAGTTCATTACAAATATTTGCAATGTAAAGACAATTGATACTGTGAAAATCTTTGCTTTGAAAGGTATATTTCCCCATATTTATTGTTGTTTTTTTTTAGAAAAAACTAAAATTACAGTCTTGTCATTGTTCTTATTTTAATTGTTATTTTTTAGCCATACCCAGACCCATTGTCCTTATGAAATTGTTCTAATAAAAAAATGTAAACAAACTGGAAAGTTCTTATCACGGACTATACACAAACAATGCGAAGACCAAATTCAAAACGAGAAAGTTTTATTACGCCACAGTAATTACACAGTGATTTTAAAGTATATATTTCAGTTCTAATTTCTACGTAGCGACACGTAGTCAAAAAACAAGCTTGTTTCACACCCAAGTTCCTAGGAATATTTGCCTTTCTCATACCGAAAAGGCAAAAATCCCTGGAAACGAGGGTGGTAAGTTTTGAGCAAGTTTACTAATTTTTCTTTTCTTAAGTTAATGCGAGATTATAAAAAGATCGTTGGTAATGTTCTGAACCTGATTGCCTAATGTTACGAAAATCGACCCAAATTTTGTCGGCCTCCAGTGACGAGATTTCGCCCGCGAGAATTTGCGCCGACAAGGTGTGGACCGATGAAGCGAGGCTACTGGTTTTGTTATTACTAAAAAGTGGAAAAGTACAATAACGTCGCAAGTCATTTACTTGTATTATAAAAACCTTAACATTAAAACTATATCCTTTGAGAAAAAATACAGTTAGAATATATATAGACATAAGCAGATAAATTAGACGGGATATTATCAACCCACTCTCGACTAGACTTGCATCAAGACAGTCCGGTGTATTTTAGGTAATTATTACCAGTCTAGTCATAATTCTCTTTATTTATTTTAAAGTAATACACTAGTCTGTGTCATCTTAGCCAGGACAGATTAGGGATTAGTGTGAGCATTATCGCGGTTTATTGCACTGAACGAAATTAAAAAACAATTCATTAAGTCTGGTTCTTTTTACATGGACATAAATCGTTGCTTTGTTTGAAAATCCTTGTTTTAAAATTCATGTAAAATTAAAGTCTTTATTTTGATAAATTTATGACGAATCCTTAAATAAAAAAATAAATTAAGCTTGCTAGCCCGGTTTTATAATCAAGCAAGTTTTAAGACTTCGAGAAAGTGTTGGGATGTTCTTATTTTTTACATCCTTTCTTAAAAATGCTCTTTAAAGGTGCGTACTCGAACGATTAGTTATGTTTGCTAAAGTAAAGTTAAAATTTCAAAGATTATCTCTAAGCCTTAAAGTTGAAAAAAATTAAGAACATTTGAACTTAGTGTTCTTATAAAAATTGTGTACTATTTAAATCATTTATCGTATTTTGTGATACCTCTTTTTTTAATTGTCAACACAGAAAACGTAAGGAAAAAAATATTATTCATAACAGTTCGCCGCCATCTTAAAAATACTTCGCTTGTCGCAACAAATATGAACCACCCATTTCAACAATAAGGACAAATCTCATATAATCAGAATGTCAAAGTACGGACTTAAACTAGCTTTTAGCGCTCAGGGTAAAGCTGTAGAACACAAAAGACTTACATAAGTTAGTTTCTATCCATATTCAAAAGCAAGAAACAGTAAGGAAGAAAAAATACCTGTTTTCTTATACTCCTCTGTGCCATTCTCTTCATCAAGATCTAACAATTTACGAATTAAAAATGATTTCGGCATGACTGAGATTAAAAACACGCCGTCTGAAAAAAACATACGACAGTAGATTTGAAGTAAACGGCAGAAATAATCAGAAGTCTGATGTCTGACCAGCTTTTATACTCATCTCGAAGTCATTAAACCGTCGTTAAATGGAGATGGGAGGACGGGATGATTGCGGAGCTCAGCTGCAAATTAAACGTAATCAAATTTTTAATGTCCCTTTAAATATATCTGGTCTTTAATTTATTTATAGGGACAGATGCGATTTTTTTAACTCCTTGTTAAGTTTATTAACAATTAATATTCTGTAATATATATATATAACAATTATTGTTTGTAAGATTTCATTTAAAAATATGGGATGTTCTTTTACTTCGCTGATATTTGCTTTTATGGTGCCTTTTATTTCATATGATAAATTTTGTTTTATCTTTGTAAAAAATGATCTCTTATCGCTTTTTGATAAATCCAACAATAAGAAGAAAGACGAACCCGTGAGTGTTGGGGACTACCGCTCCCTTTAAGTCGGAATCTCGACACACAAGTTAGTACTCAATAAATTATGTAACATCGAAGGTAAGGTCAAAGTAAGTCGCAAAACCCGAAACGGAAGAAAAAATATGATAGTGTACAAGTTTATAACTAATATAGCTAGTCGGGGCTAAACTTTAGAGAATATTTCAGCGTTTAAAAGTTTTATCTATTGTTAATCCCAAGTTAACGAGATCTGCTGATTCAGCAATAATTTACTATTATCGTTTTTACAAGGGTTCTTTTTATGAGAAACTTGGCACTGGACTTTTCTGAATTTCAGACGCTTTTAAAACTGTGAAAATGAGCTTATAGAAATTTTAGTAGAGAAGAAGATCTTCATCGTCTGTGATTGGTCATTAATTAGGTATTTTCTATAAAATATTTCTATGCAGTCAAAATGGGAAATACGACGAAGTTAAATTTTAGGGCTAACTAGATACACTACACCTATTTTTCCAACATCTGTTTTATGCAACTTTGAAGAAGTTTGACAAAGGTCGTATGTTATGATGTCATAAGAAGGTTTAAACGATATGAATATCACCATAGATTCGGCATAGTTTAATAACTGAAAACGTGAAAGTTTGAGAAGGTGACCTGAAATTGTTTTTAATTTTTTCTACTTATTTTGATAAATTGCACGCTTGAGGAGGTAATAAGATGTCAATCAAATACGTTTGTAACAATTCAATTCGTCGTTCTCAAACAAAACAATCCATAATGGTACCACTAATCTGTCAACATACAAATAATTACTCGATCAGTTGTCAAATTGATTTGATTCTGAGCAACTTGGATATCTCACGATCAGCTGTTAAACAACTGTTTCAAGTAGTTTTTATTGTGTTGACTTGCACCTTGTGTTTCGTTTAATTGATGGAAAGCTTTTCTATGATATGACCAATCTTTGTCAATCGTTTGTCAACGAGTGCAGAACCAATATCAGTCCTCTTATGTGGTTTCTCTAATAACTTGTAATGATGTGTTTCGTTCGTGAGGCATGTTGCATTTATGAATATCTTCCAAATGAATCCAAAGATCTAATATTAAATATGCTAATTAATTAGGAAATGTAAAGTGTGTGTTCATGTTTTTTTTATATATATAAAATGAGATCTTATTATAAGAACACGAGGTTTTAATTTGCCAAATGTTAAGATCGTCTTAAGAACGTTCGTAGTTTTGTAGGTAAGATTTTTGACAAAAAATCATTTCCATTATTTTCACTAACGACTTAGAAAATCATTTTCTGCCTCAAAAAAGGCTAGAAATTAGGAATGCTTCGATGATTTTGTCGTGAGACTCACAATTTTGGTATTACTCTTTACGATCTTACAATTTTTTATGTAAACTTCGCGACTTTTAATTTTTCAATCGATCTCATTCTTTTTCTTACCTGATATTCAGTTCCATTATCTTCTTACCGCTACGCTTTGACTAATATTTGGGTTTCTGACATAAAATTGTTGCGCAACCAATCAGAGATGATATGGACCATTTTAAAAGTGTAACTAAATCTTAAATGCTGTAAATAGGGTCTTAACTTTAAGATAGAAATGACGCTTCGTTTTTTTAAGCATTCGGTCCTGATGTGGCTTTTAAAAAATGACGATGAAGTGAACTGTTGTGGTGACTGATGATGAAGGAGATTCAATGAGAAAAAAACAGCAAATGAAATCAAAAAACGCGTATCTATAGGGGTGCAGGAACTTATTAAACAAAATACAGTTCAAGTTGGGAGTCCGACTATCCTCTGAAAGCAGGTAAAGATCACCCTTATCCCCAGGGTTTTTTGCCCTTTTGATATGAGACAGCGGAAAATATTTATCGCCGTCTTTTCTCATATCAAAACGGCAAAAATCGACGGGGACGAGGGTGCTTAGATGATATCTATAAATTTCTTTGTTTGCCTTGCAGAAAGACACTCCTGTGTATAATAGGTACAAAAATTATGTCTCACTAAATTTTACACAAAACTCAAGATTTTTTTTTCAAGTATTCAAGACTGACAGGTTCTACTTCAGAATTCGTGGAGTGTTCGAGTATGAGAAACGTGAATTACTTAATTTTTTTTCTCAACCTCGTCCTCAGGGTCTTGTGGAGACAGCCAAAGATGGATACGTTGAAACGTTTGGATTTTGTATTTAATTTGCACCAGAGCTTTCCTTCTCACTGCCTTAAGCCTAAACAAATCCAATGTTTTGAAGCTCTTTTAAAGGGCAGGGATGTTGTAACTGTCCAACCTCGTTCCCAGCGCCTGTTGTCTCTTTTCTATAACCGGGACGGCGACTCGCCGTCCCGATGTCAGAACAGATACAAGATGCCCTGGGGACGAGGTTGGTAGCTGTCTTTTCTACGGGTTATGGGAAGTCGTTAATTTTTCAACTTCTTCCTAACATTATACCACAAAAAAGTACAAGTAATATCGTTATTGTGGTGTGCCCTTTATCTTCAATTATAGAAGACTAAGTGCAGTTTTTAAACAGTGTTGCTATTTCAGCAATGTCACTTCATTGCAATAATAGTTCCACAAGCTCTTATGAAAGTTTGTTTGCTGAAATGCAAACTCAAATAGAAATCACTATATCAAAAAAGGTGAAAGAAGGGGATATAAACCTACTCTTCGCTCATCCAGAGGCAATACTCTCCGAGCAAGGCAGAAGTTTACTAAAGTCAACTGTGTATAAAGATAATGTTCTTGGAATTGTTATTAACGAGGCTTATTGTGTAGAATTTTGGTAAGTACTGTTTTCTTCTTCTCATATATATATTTAAGAACAAGCTAGCTACATTCTAGAAACATTTTTGACTAAGTTAAAGTAAGTTACAATGAATGTTATGACTAGCTATTTGTACTGTATTATGGAAAACCTAAAGTAGATAAGCTACCTGCTGCAGTTCGCGTGCAAGTCCTGATTGGGTTTTTGTACAATAGCTGGTCACCTCAAATATACATATGGAGTCAAAAAAAAACTATTTATTACATTTCGAGTTTACGTTCGATTATTTCTTCGTCAGGTTGACGAGAAAATAATTAATAAAAATATACTAACAAGATGCTGCTCTAAGAAAGAATATGTACATTTATATAAATAAAGCCTTTTTGAAAGGGTCCGAGTTAGAGGGAGATTCGGTTAAGTTTAATATTCGCTAAGCGGGACGAATTCTTACGGTCCCTTGGGTCTCCAACTTAACGTACCGTAATGCTTCGAATAAACGCCCGGGGCGTTTATTAAATTTTTTGACATTTTTGGGGGGCGTCTATTCGAAGGGGGCGTTTAAAAGAGGGGGGCGTTAATTAAATTTTTGGACTTCGTCTCTTTTGCAGTTTTTAAGGATACCTATAATATATATCTTCACAACAGAAAATAAAAAATATTCACATGTTTTAGACAATGAACTTCAAAAGCGAAAAACTAAATTTTCCAACCTTAAATCTAATATTTAGGAAAAAAGTAAGAAGTAAGTAAGTATACTTTTACTATCGCCTCGAATAAACGCCCCTTATGAGGGAGGGGCGTCTATTAGAGGGGGGCGTTTATTTAAAAAATGACTGAAAAGGAAGGGCGTCTATTCGAGGGGGGCGTTAAAAAAAAGGGGGGCGTTTATTCGAAGCATTACGGTAAGTGTATTGCATATGCACACGCACGCAAGGGAGTGGGTCAGGACAAAAGCGTACAGATGGTGCGTACAGAAGGAGGGAGGGATGACCAATTCGATGCGTACGTACTTTATGATTGCCCCCTACTTATTTTTTTTTCATTTTTACATAAAACAAATATTTTGTTCGCTTTGGTTACACATTTCTTTAAAAGCAACCAACTTGCTAATGGTCTGTTTCTCAATTTGGGCCAAAATTAAAAGTTTTTTTCTTCACTTAGAACAATAGTGAACTTAGTGAACAATAAACAACTTGTACTTCAACTTAATAACATTCACAGTTGAACTGTGGCAGAAGTATTCCCAGAAGCAACAGGTTAACTAAGCAAATTAAGAGCCAAAAAGAGTTATTAAAGCGTTGTCTTTTGATACTTCTGTTGCAAATCAAGATTAGGGAAAGCACGTACTTATTTTTTGTCATTGGGCTTGACCTTTTCCCGCTATATTACGGCCTCGTTTAAAATTAAGTATGCCCATCATCTGTATATCTTGCTTTAGTACTTGAGTGATATTTCTTTTGAATTATGTACGTGATGGAGAAAAACATTTCACACCGGTTTTGTAATAATTTTGAGTCGTCCTAACCTCAGCTTCTGGTCATGGATCCTCTCCTATGGCCCTGGCTCCTCTTATAGTGTCATGGGTCCTTTATCTTGCAGCTCTGATTTCGAGCATGTCTTACAGTGTGAAATCCAATGTTAAAAAAGTCATTACTAAACAAACCGATCAAGGGAAGTAAAACATATTTCGAGGACGGTCTAAACGTAGAAAATGTGCAAAAATTAATTTATAAATTTTCCTATATACCAATATACATTCAGCTTTTATAAACAATAAGAAATATATAAAAATGGCATCTTCTATTTACACGCCCTGAAATCTCAATAAATTAGTAAATTGATAAATTATTGACAAAAAGTATTTTCTAGCTCTGTATCTAACTCGGGATGCTCTGCCCAGAAATGGAAAACCTGGACTGAAGTATAATTTTCACTTCAGAACGGAATAATAGGTTATATCTTAATTAATATGGGGGGCGGGAAATTAATTTCAAATACAGTTAACGATAATTTTGGTTTTGAACATTTATCTTTGCGTTACTTAGGACGAGCAAAATATTTTCTGTTATTAGAATTTGAATGCTTGAAGTCTGGCGCTTGGGTTGGTTTGCACTCAGGAAATTTATGAAAACTCCTAAAAACATTTTGGTTTAAGATCCCACATCATGCCCGTACCACAGTCAACGACGCTGCATTGTCATACATACTCTGCCAGCGGGTAGTTCATTTAGAAAGTCCAACGTTTCAGATCGTGACATTTCTTCGACTCGATAACCTTGTACGCTGATGATTTCGTCACCCACCTGAAGCGACTTTGCTAGTTCACAACCCTTCTTTACAGATTCAATCACAACGGGGGCGTCTCCATATATGGTGTCACGACCACCTGAAATGGTGAAATCAAAGTTAGATGAGGGAGTTTTATCAAAGTAGATTGTGAAGATGGGATTCTTTGAAGAACCGCGGCTTAATTTCCGCGTAACAGCGTCTTTTACTTGCGAAAGTTTCGAAACTTCCGATTCCGATGAGATACTGGAGTTTAGACTTTCTTTTGATCCACGAAAAAATCGCGATAAACGTGATAGCGATCGCGGTCGTTTCCGTGGCGTACTGCTTTCTTGGCGTGTCTCAGAACGCGATCTTCGCGTGGAAATTTCACGAGTCTCCGATCGAGATCTTCGAGAGATCACGTGATCCATTTGTGAATGTGGTCTTTGCGGTAAAGAGTCTTTTCTCCTCGATCTCGGAGAATCTTGCGAACGTCTTTTTACGATACTACCCTCTTTTACTCTTTGTACAGTCAATAGTATAGTATCTGGGATTTCTTTTAAAAAACCGAGGGCTTCTCCTTGACTGAAACCTTTTAACGGTTTTCCATTAATACACGTGATCAAATCATTTGTCATTAGTCTACCATCAATACCTGCCACGCTACCAGGAACTAATCGCTTCACCTGAAATCACGATGAAAGAAAATTATAACGATGTCTGATCTGTTGCTATTACTTTGAATTTAGCAACTTAAAAAACAATTAAAACCTTTTAAAAACAAGTTAAGCTATTTGAAAGAGCTTGAAAAGTTGTCTATGAATCTTATTATTATTATTTCGAAAAAATCTTTACTGGTTTTCGAGGACTTGAAAGTTTCGCTAATTACCTTAAGGGACTTAATTTTCGCGACAACTAATTTTCGCAAAGTTGGCAAGTCCTGATATTTCACGGAAAACAAATATTGCGAATTTTGCGAAAATTTTTTTTATAACATTTTGTTTTTTGTACATCATTTCTCAAGGACTTGAGAGGCATAAAATTTACATATTATAATATATGTAGCTCTAGGTTAATCAGATTAGTGTAAATCGTTTTTCTAAAAGAGAAAAAAAAAATTTCGCGAATAGAGAGTTTCCAAATAATTTTCGCGGAAACTAATTTTCGCGAAATTAACAAAAACTCGCGAAATTCGCGAAAATTAATTTTCCTTTAGTAAGTAAGTTCAGTAAGTAAGGTGATGAGAAACAATAAATGATAATCTGGATAACTAAGTATATATTTATGCAAATGTTTCAAATATCAAACTGAATAAGCGAGAACATTACATCACCACATACGTTGACAAACCATTCAACAAAGCGGACAATTTACATCAAATATATGATACCGTGTATAATTAGGAAAACTTTTAATTCAACAATCTTAAGAACCGGTCAATAAAATAAAAAGGTGCATAGACAACTTTTCAAGCTTTTTCGTATGAAATCAACAAGTTGTTTTTTTGGTGGAGGTAATATCCTAAACATTTTTTCACCATAACATTTGCAACAATATTAATCCATATAACGTGAAACTACTTTATATGGGAAACCAAAAATTTTTTTGTGCATTCTCAGTAAGCAGAAATCATGTTTTATATTTCATAAGATAAGGAAAAAATCTTTGAAGGGTTCTTAATTTTAAGGCTGCAAATGTTCTTAAGACGTGTATTCAAAAACGTTGTGCACAGCCTTATCCCCCCCCACTCCCACCCCTATTGTGCTAAGGATGCATGACTTATTGATGCGGGAAATATGCATAACAGACTTACGCCCTTAATATATGCGACAAGCGAAACCCGATTTTTTACGGACCAACACTCGGAAATAACGCGTATTTAGCCATCGTTATTTGATTTTAACACAACTTACTAAAAACGGCTTTTTGTCAAAAAACACATAATTTAGCAACTTACTTTAATTCCATCAACAATAACATGTTTGGGTCCTCCATAGACGGCTATCCCCAGTCCTCTACCATTATGTTTATTGAGATCAATTTCGAATTCACAAAAATCACTGCGATTTGTAGAACTCGTTATTGAACCGTTCCCACTCGAAACCGATACGTTTGTATTTAACGAGCATGCAGAAGCCGAACGCTGTTTGATACTTTTCGAATTGGTCTTCGTGAATAGTGGGGGAGTTTGTAGAACGTGACTTAATCTTCTGTTTTTGATGTTTCTTTGTTTCGAATCCTTGCTCTCGCTCGATTCGAATGATTCAACGGAAAGTTTCTTCTCGTTATGACCAGATGAACTGTGCTCGTTCATTTTGTTAATTTGTACCACGTGACTCAGTTTTGCCACGTTCGACAAATAAGATTCAGTGTCTAATTTCTTTGGAGCAAGTTTCTCATTGTCCTCAAGTTGTTTTAGCAATTTTTTATTCCCGTGAGCTCTACGACGGAGGGATAATTGGACAAGTGGAGGAGATTGTTTCAGTCTGTTCAAAGCTTCTGAGTGACAACAACCTACGACAAAGTAAAAGCTAAAGTGATGAAAACTTTGTTTGACATTTTTGAGCGCGAAAAATCATGTAAACGATGAAGTGTAACACTTCACCCCTTCTTTTTTCATATGTTTTCTGCCTCAAACATTATTAAAAATTGCGACATAGGTTAGGTGCTAAGCGAGTGGCGAATATTTATTGTGGAGTAAAAAACAACAGCGAATAACCGAATAACAGTGACTAAACGAACGAGCGAACGAATAAAAAAAAATTGCATGGATGATGAAGGCACTACATACCAATAATAGTGGTTTTGTTTACTTCGATCACCTCATCTCCTTCTTTGAGAGGAATCTCACACGTGCTGGCAACTGAACCCTCTAAAACATTTTTCACTAATACTTTCTTGATAGGCGTGTCTGAACCGCCCGTTATAACAATGCCAAGTGTTCTGCCAGGTTCTTTTAAAAGCTGAAAACAAGAAAAGGAGAGTAACATTAATACTTTGAAGTTCAGGACTTTCAGATTTGGAGTTTAAATAAAAGGGAAAGAAAATACAAAATATCCAGGAATGTGAGATAAGTCGCTACAATAACTTCTAACCACGTATTAACCCGTTTAAAATCTCCTTCTATAAGCACGTACACAAATTTGCTAACTGTATCCCCCGAATTTTTTGTCTCCTGGGCTAAAAAGCCAATTTTCGATATTTTACAATTTTTGGAATCTGAAAAAGTGGCCCGAATGCTGCAATTTTCGTCTGCCTACCTAAAAACTAAAAGCTTACCTTATCAAAGCAGCAATGTAACAAGAGATTAGGAAAGAAGAGATTCTTTAAATGCGATAAAAATTATTAAATCTAACAAAGCTACATTTTCCTGTGAAAGATGAACATACTTTTTACACCATGGGCGATAACCCGAAGGATGTGAGGAAAGGGGGAGGGGTGGAAGGGCAGGGGAATGGCGCAAGGATCACCTCATGCAAAGAGGTTATGGTTTGAAGTTTACGTTGTATCGTCATATGGTACTAAACTACAGTTATGAACGAAGTAAGAATAATAATTCTGAAAAGCAACGGAAGTAACAAACCTCGACTCTGAAAACTCCTTCTTTGAAATCTTTTACTTTATCTTTCATCTTCTTTTTATGTCCGTCCACAGCATCAATCTGTTGAGAAAACGCATCTTCAAATCTCACTTCTTTCGTCTCTGGGGAATTATTTTTTTCAGGTATTGTATACACAGTGCAGTCACTTGAATATCCGTCTGTCACGTGACTGGGCGTGTCGCGATCAATTGGATTGTAACCTGTTTTTTTAGTAAAGTCTATTTTCGCGTAGAGTTGATCAAGCTCGTCTTGTGATAAACTTGTGTTATTGTTCAAAAAATTTTCTTCATACGGAATCTCGGGTACCGGCCTGAATTCCTCCTGGTCTTCTAAATTTTCCATGAGTTTTTGATAATTTTTCAAATTCTCATACGCGCATGCGTCGTCATCGCCGTCATCCAGAGTTGTATTAACATTCGAAACGTATTCGTGGTTCGCGAGGTTTTCATCAAGATGTTCAGCTCTCGTGTTTTCATCACAGCTTCCACGTGACTTTATCTGCTCAAGATTAGCGTAACTCTCGGCTGTATCATACAGAAGCTTATTTGTATCCCAGCTGCCCCTGCGAGGTGGTTTCGGTACCGGATTTTTCTTACCAGCAGGTTGTACGGGTGTTCTTTCATGTAACGTGTTGTCATTCAGAGGTTCAGTGTAAACACTGTTGACGACAGCGGCGCGTGGTGACACAATGCTATAGTTAGCGGCGCGTGGAGAACGAGGGCCGGCGTCATGCGGAGAACGAGAGCCGGCGTCACGCGGAGAACAAGGGCCGGCGTCACGCGGAGAAATAATCAGTGCAGGATTTTCGTACAAATCGTTGTCGTCATAAAGAGAGTTCAGATTCGTTTCGCTTGCACTATACTTCTTTATTTTCTCATAGTTATTATTTCGCTCGATCGCATTTCGCACAATATGCTCGTGCGAACGCGAATCTTTGGGGAAGCCGTAAGCTTGTAGTTCTTCCTTGGAGAACATCTCTGAAAAAGTCGTTCTCTTTACCAACACTGGCTCCGATATATCAAGCAATCCTTCTGCAAACGTCCCCGGAGGAGTGGATTTAATTAGCTTCCGTCTCTCCTTCTTTGTGAGTGCGGCATCGTCGCCATCTGTTTTCAAGTCGTAAGTTGTTTTCTTGTTGAAGAAATGTCTTAGCTCCTTAACTTTCGACTTTGGAATGGGTAATGGTGATTTCAGTCCTTGTTCTTTTTCTATGTTGTATTTTCGTTTATTCTTTTTAGTTGGTTCCAACGGCAGAGTTTGACTTTTAAGAGGTGGTTTGCCAGCTAAAAATAAACCTGTTCCCCTTATTGGTGACTGCTGAGGATAGTAACTATCCGTGTAGTTTAATCTACTTTGACCATCATATACGCTTACAGAAAACTCGCTTCCCCAGCCGTCGTCATCAATATAGTTGCAATCAACTTCAGTGACATTGTACTCGGAATCGCGTGGAGGTAAAGAACGGAGAAGTTCATCAACTTGATTGGTCATGAAGAAAGGCTGCAGTTTAGGATCAGATTTATCTTTCTCCGATAATTCCAGTTTAGATCGAGGACTTTCTTCAGGCGAAAGATTGAAGTCGCTGTGTTGTGAGGCAGGCGAGTCTTTTTCAACACTGCTTTCGTCATCTTCAGTAGCAGGCGGAGGTGGAAAATGTAGGGAGAGTAAAGATGAGCCACGCTTTTTCAGTGTTGGTCTTACAGGCGTTTCTGGTGGAACGGTGAGGTTTCCGAGTGATTGACTTTTTTCCTTCATTAAATTGGCAGGTTTTGGTGGAGGCGGCGGCTTTTTTTGTGGACATGACATCCCTCGGCCAACAACATCAATGGAGTCAAACGAATCCTCTAAGTTCTCTCGGCTTCCATCTGGAGTTCGCACAGCAGTAGGTCCTTCAGCCGCGTAGCTACCGATTCCAGACGATGTTTCAGACAGTGATGCTTGTTGCTCAGGAAACATAAACTGGTCAATATGTTCGTACGGAGATGGTTCGTTGTTATTTCGCGTTTCTATCATTTCGCGCGAAGAAAGTGGTGTGTGAATATTAAACTGCGGTAGTTCGGATTCCAAAGTACACGGTGGGGGAGGAGGTGGAGTGCGAGGAGGAGAAACATTACGGGTCGTCACAGCTGCACGTTTGCGCTCTTTTGACTTCACCGGCCGTCGGAAAGACAAAATTCTAGGCAGTGAAGAACTTTTTACTTTCAACGTGCCGGGTGACAGCAGATTCGTCTCTTCCTTCCTATTCTCCTCAAGAAAAAATCCACGGAACGTGCCGTCATCCATAGAGTCTGCTTTTCTCATGGAAGGTTTATTATCATCCATTGGTGTATAAATAGCCGTAAGATCAGGTTGACTTACCGACATTTTCATTCGGCTTTTCGAGATATTATCACTCAAATCCAGTGCACTCAGAGGTCTTGATTTAGTTTTTGTTTTGTCTTGCTTTGGGTTGTCATATTGTTTTCCCTCGTTTCTGCTGGGTAAAAGCAGCTTCGATTTTAACTTTGCAAACAGAGATTTCTTTTTTCTTTGATGATATAAAGAATTCTTAGGATAGTAAATCTCGGTTTTCTCGTCGTCAGTAATCGTTAAACTGCTACTTGCGCTTAATTCTTCAGGCGGAATATTTTCTTCTCTTTCAATAGGTGCTCTTACTTCTTTACTTTTAAAATTTAGTTTGTCAGTTCGGAAGTTTTCTATTACTTCATACGGATTAAAGTCCATGTCGTTCTGGGAATTTATGTCAAGTGCTGACTCAGCATCGACTGTAACACGAGGCTCGTTCCTTTTAACACTTTCAGATTCTTCAGATTCTCTAGATTCGATTTTTGGCGAATTATAAGCCCTCTTCTTTACACACTCCAATTTTTCAGGAATTTCACAAGTATAGCTAGAATTTTCATCGTCAGAAAAATTCTTATCCTCAGAAGAACTTGTTTCACGAAGGTTTAACACAGGGCGTGGAGGCGGAGGTATGTAAAAATCACTTTTTCCATCGTCAAAATCAGGTTCTTCTTCATCCGAACTTTGTGGATAAGTCATGGCACTTTTATTTTGTGGCTGTAACATGCTAGCCTTAAATTGCGCGTTTATAGAGTTAAGTTTTGCTTTTATGTCAGCGTTAGGCTGGCTTGTAGTCCGTCGTGGCGTGCTGTGCGCCATCTCAAAGTTTGTCACGGGTGGCGGGGCGGCAGGTAAACAACTAAACATGCTCTCCAAATCACTATCGTTGTCGTTTTCAGCGTCGTCATGCAGCACGTTTCTGCAAATAACATCACGTGGTATTGCTGGCCTCGGTGGAGCTGGTGGTAGCGATGCGACATCACTAACGTCATCGCGCGAGTCTAGTAAATCGTGCGAATGATCGGCTTGAAGTGACATTAAATTACTTTGGATGGAGTGGTGATCGAAGGAAGAAGGTGGTGGTATCTCAGTCGAAGATGGTCGTGAAGAGGTCAGTACTTTCGTTTTCTTGTCTCTCGGTAGAGGTAGAGAGAAGACTGAATATGGGTTCGTAGAAGAACTGACCACGCTTTCGTTTTCTTGGTTCGTTATGACGGAATCTCTCCTGCTGATCAGTCGAGGTGAATCATTATCATTCTGTGAAATTTTCGCGATAATCTGCACCTTCCCACGTGAGATGTTACGTAAGACGCCTTTCACATAAGAAATTGGTTTCCCGCTCATGGGTTCGTTGTTAACAGCAATCAAGATGTCACCAGTTCTAAAAGTAATCATACAAACAGTTTGAGAAAGGAATTAATTCCACAGCAAACACACTCGAACCTATCTGCAAACTAAAAAGAGGGGGGGGGGTAATTTTCGTGGACTGCAATTTTTGACACTTTTGTGGCACTTTATTTAAGCTAAACGAAAGAAAGATTACACGCTTTGCTGGTCATTATTTTTAGTTCTTTACTGTTCTAAACAATGGACCTATTCTTTTTAGCCTGAAATCCCAGTCTGATGTTCTCATGAAGCATATTCTTATAAAAGAGCGAAAATTATTAGCAACGACAAGAAGTCACGAGGCGGAAGAACATACCTAATTCTATTATCTGCACCGACAAGACTGTTACTCATCACATCAGTTATATAACACTCTCCAACTTCGTCTAGCATCACATCGATTCCCAAGCCCTTGTACACTTTGTCATATTCGATCATAAAAGGACCCAAGGAGGAGCGTTTGTTTACAGCAACACATTTCGGAAGATTAGTCGATACGTTATTAGATGGGTTGACCGATATCACAGATTCGTTATCGTCGTCAAACGTTGGTATGGTCACTTGAGAATTTTTATTGTTTGTTTTCCGTCGCAATTTAACATCGGATAACAAAGGATTCTTGACGTCAGAAAATCCGTCATCATCTCTTTTCACGACATCGCTTTCACCGTCATCATCTTTTAGTAAAGGTATTGATCCATTGGATATAGTTGAGCCGGCAGTTATTCTCCGACGGTAAGGCGGACGAACTGGTGTGACAGCTTCGTTTGCTATGCAGCCAGGTATACCATTTTGTTTTGAAGTATTAGTCTTAATATTACTACTAACATGGCTGTTGTGAGGCGTGCGCTGAAGTTCACTTTCTGTTGTTTTTTTACGAAATATCACCAACTTCGCAAGTTTTCCACAATGTTTTAAAGCTTGTAAAGCTTGAGGATGGGTCCTGTTGCTCATATTAATTCCATTTAAAGAGTATATGCAATCACCAGGGGAAATGAGACCACTCCCTTCTGCTATGCTTTCAGGTAAGACACGTCGCACCTAGCGAGAAAATAACAAAGTAAAATGAAGTAATGAAAACGAGGAAGATGTTCAACTTTCATTGTTTGACCTTTAAATATATATTTTTAATTTTTTTTCTTCCTCGTGTCCAATTTATCAAGCCAAAAATAATCTAATACTACTATTGTTCTCTTTATTTCACCGCAACTTTTCTAAACTGATACTGGGAAAATAATATCCAAAAAAACAAACGAACTGTCTGATTTAAAGTTTTTAAAATGCAATGTACACATAGAACGGGAAATTTCATGCAATTCCCTGCTGTGTACTTGTTCACGTTTATCGTAAAAATTCTAGAGATTAACGAATTGATTTTATGAACTGACCTGAAAATATCCAACGCAGCAACCAGTAGCACCCACCAAACTCACACCAAGGGTCGATTTCTCGTCTTTAGGTATTTCGATTAAATGGACATTCATTCCTTCTGGAATATCAGATGATTCTGGTAGAGGCACACCAATGCCACCTTCCTTTCCAATAAATTTAAAAGATGAAATTTTGCTCAGTTCAGTGTTATTGATCTGTAGCATCGTCGACGATGGAGACTCTGTGGACACCAGTTTTGATGACGGGGGAGTTCTTGTAACTGGTTCAGTGTTTGTTGTTTTACTGATTCGTTTTTTATTTTGTGTTTTATATTCTCCTCTAAACGACCCTGATAACACACTGTTTCTTTCGATTAAAGGTGTTTTACAGACAGTCTGATCTTCTATCAAATTCGGCACATTAGTCATTTCAAATGAAGACTTTCGTCTTCTTTCACGTTTATCTAAAAACAAAAATAAACACGCTCGGTGTAACATTTTAACATGTTTTAAACAACTTCCTAATATTCACAACATTATTTTTTCAAACGCTTGCAAATAAATAAATACCTTGTGTAAATTCCACTTTCTCATTTCCGTCATCATTACATATTTGGTCTTTCCTCTTCAAAACGAATACACTTTTCTTCGGAATATTTTTAAACAAAACTATCACCATGTTGTACGAGAGTTCTCCCATTCGTTTATCGTTTACTTGCACGATTTGGTCGCCATTTTTTATTCCACCGCAATCACTACCAATCGCGTTGTCAGCCGCTCCTCCGGGGATGACAGATTTCGCGAACACCCCGTCGTGATTTCCGGGTATAACACTTTTCTTTATTTTTATATTCAAACCAAGAGAACCTAATGTCAAAAAAGCCTTGATATTTGTTACAAAATAACGCAATGTATCTATAGCTCATTTACAAATAAAACTGAGCGGACAAGAACTTTATGTTTTGAAAATAAGGCAAATCAACATAAAAAACTTTTAAACAATACCTGTTGAATCTCTCACAACTATAACGTGATCCAGCATATGTCCATCTTTCTTAACCCCATCAGTTTTGTCTCGTAATAAACCCGATGTTCCATTAAAACTCACTACCATATTTTCTGGGTCATCGAGTAAAACTGGAGAGTTGTTAGGATCTGTAGCATTAAACCAGCCATCCTTTTGTTTCTTTTTCTTTTTCTTTTCTTCGGGTTTAACTTTTGGGGAGTCGACGATGTCCGAGGTAAAACTTGTAAAAGACGACATAGAATTGACATCCTAGATTAAAGATGTCAAAGATATAACTTTGAAAGCATTATGTAGATTCGTGATATTATTCACATGAGATTATTTAATGTGTGAAAACTGGGAAGAACAATTCGCTGTTCTTGTGAAAAATTTTTATAAATGATTAACTAATTAATTTAGGAGACTGTAATTATAGAAGGTTTAAATGAAAGCACTCAAGAAATTTAAGTCGTCGTTTTGAAGCCATAAATCTTACGTCATCCGAGTCTTCAGATTCACACAGAGATATTGCTGACTGCAAGCTGTCTGTTCGTGCCACTCCTAAAGATAAAATCATTTTTTTCCAGCGTTCAGAGCACTAAATAGTGGTTAGTTTTGATTCTATAAAAAGTAAAAACTAGGAGGATAGAAAGAGAGATCTTCCTTGGTAAAAACAACAACAACAAAAACAACAACAACAACAACAAAATTACCGTGAACCGGCATTGCTGGTGACATCAAAGCTGCTAGCGATGACTTCTTCACCGTCTCTATCTTTGGACTTTTCTCGACCTCACTTTGAGACTTATCAACACTCAATGTTCGATTTCTTTTTTCTCTTTCGTTATCATTGCCCTCCTCCTTCTTCGCTCCTCTTTTTATGACCATCGTTACAGTGCCAGGTTTCAGAGCACGTAAGACCTTGTAAGCATCCTCCAAGGAGGCGTGCTGCAATGAATGACCGTTTATCGAAAGTAATTGATCTTTAAGCCTGAACAAGAACGAGAAAAATCATTGTTAAATCTCACTTTTTACAAAAAGTCTTTTAGTGTAAAATTCATATTTGTAAAAAATCTTCCTTGTTTTTTAAAATTCATTATAAATATAAAGATGTTAAACTCAGTCATAATGTTGTTTTATCATGCTTAAAACCACCTGCCACTTATAGTTTTATGAGTTAAAAAATATTTAACAGCGCACATACACAAAAGAGAAATAACAAATTTTAATGTACATAAAAGAAACAACATTTCAATCAATCTTACAAGCCTGGAAAGAATATATTGTGAATTTTATTTTGAGCTACCCTTCGTTTTTATCACATATTTAAAAAAAGTACATTCCTAGCACACAATACAACAAAACCAGCCTGTGGAGAGATTATTTTATGGCACTTAAAAAAAAAAAGATTCTCTTGTGCAGGTGTCCTTTCACATTCAGTTCGGTCAGTAATTTAAATGGAATTGGGCTTGGATTCGTCACATAGGTTTATAGAAGAAGGTTTACGGAAGCTGAAGAATTCATCAGCTCGAATCATGCTCAAATAAATAAAATTCTCGCCAATGAAAACAAACAAGAAGACAACAATTTCCTTACTGTAGGCTTCCTAGCTTTGAAGCTAGTGATCCTTTTGCAATATATTTCACAAAAATACCATATGTTTTTTTCTCCACACTTCCTGTCGACACCACGCCTATTCCCAGTCCCTTACCAGCCACTAGATAAAAAAAATATACAGTGACAACAACAGAGTAAGAGTGAGCTGAAGACACCTATAAGTAAAAGTGCTTCATACCTTTCGTCAAATGAATTTCGTGAATATTAGGACTTTTTCGCCAGCTCAATCTTCTTTTCACTTTTCGACCGCTTTTAACCAAAAATCTGACTGGACCTTTCTTTAGAGACTGAAATTATAAATAAAATAGAATAAGAAATTAATACGAAAAACATACTGCTTCGACAATTCACTCATTACATAATAGGCTAACCCATATTCAGATGACACCTGTTCCCACTTGAGAGAAGTAATTCACCAAAGTATCCTTAAAGAACCATTTTGCACATTGCAACTTTTTATTTAATAAACAGAAACATTACTGTAATTTCACGATTGATTTACTTTACTGCTCAACTATCCTGTTATTTCATGTTATCCTCTTCTCTTCGACATACCTTAAACATATACACAGCATCTTCATGCGTAACTCCAGATAACGAAACGTTGTTCACCTTTAAAATTTCATCACCTTAAAATATAATTGCATACGCAATACGTTATCAGAACGACTAGGAAAGCAGATGAAACATGTATGCTTCAAAATAACAAAGCATCTCATCCTCCATTTTGTTTTTAAATTGCGTTAACAACAACCCTACCTATTTTTAATCTACCATCAACTGCTGCAAGACCATCTGGTAATATTGTTTTGATGAAAATACCCATGTTTGTTTCAGAATCAGCACCACCAACTATTGAGAAACCAAGTCTTTTCCCTTCTTTTCCGTTCATTAAAACAATCTCCTTTGGAAGATTTGGGTCAGATTCAAATATAGACAAATCCTAAACAGAGAAATAAAAGGAGGATTCGCTAGAGATATTTCGAGAAAGTATTGGCAATAATCTATAATGATGCCGACATAAGAAGAAATAATTAACGCCTAATCAAATATGTAATTTCAAAAAACACTTTATTTAAAAAATATATAAAAATGAACGAAGCTTTTCGTAACAGTGTTATATTCAAAATAAATTATTTTACTGTAGATACGTGTATATATGTTTTTAGCTTAAAAATATATTTTCACTTGATAATGTAACGCTGTTACGAAAAGCTTCGTTCATTTTTATATATTTTTTAAATAAAGTGTATTTAGAAAATACATATGGTTTTTTGGCTGATTTTATAATAATGAAGAGATTACCTAATCAAATAAGTTGACACATTTTTAGACATTTCTAATTACTGGCTTTGTGGACAGAAAAAAAATGTTTGTTTTTTCTCAGATAAACGATAGGGCAAACTTACATTATCGTTAGCATCTTTCAACTTTTGCTTGGGTAAAGTTTCATCATCATTATTATTATTATTTGTAGTCTAAAACACAAAAGGCATGTACACTATATATATTGCAACTTGATATTTTAACTATACAAAGCTACTCAGTGCATATTAGAAGCTAATATTTCTTTACATGCACCACCATCCAAATACTGACAGATATTTGTTTTTAGTTCTCAATATTTGGATACCTTAATGGTGGTCATTTTCGCAGGTACTTAATTTTAGCGAATATTAAGCTAAAGAAAGTATACAAACAAACATCTCTTACATCTTGGCTAACAACAATTTGTATCGGATTCTTTGCAGCTCGGAGTAAATGAATAGCATCTTGGTGAGACACACCAATCAATGAGTAGCCGTTAATAAATAAAATTTCGTCGCCAACGTTAATTCTACCGTCCCTATGATTTAACATCATGAAATAATGACAAAATTAAAAAAAAATTAGTATATAACAAAAATAAACAACTGAATATTTTTTTTGTGTGTATCAAGCATAATTTTATTGAATTTACCTGTGAAAAATCAAACAATTATTATTTCTACAGTAACATTGAACATACCTAGTTGCAGCACCACCATCCAGCAAATGGCTGACAAATATACCTTTCTTTCCTTCATTGCTATCTGAAATTTGAATTCCAAGGCCACGACCTTTCTCTTTTAACAAATGAAACTTCCTCACTCGCTGGTTGGTCTAAAAAATACAATATATATAACCCTAACTAAATTAAAAAAGCCCAGTTCACAACAGAAATATTTCAGACCAACATTTCTTCAATACCTCAACCTCCATCACGTCTACTTTCGTTCTTGTTTCTTTCTTGACACTGCTTTGAAAGATGGTCGACATAAAATCTTTAGATATCTCCTCATTGTAATTATTATTTAAATCAAAACTTTTTATGGAATATTTATTTCTAACCCATCTAAACATTTCAGAAAAATGTCATTAGCAAACATGTGGCAAAAATATTAAAATAAGTTTTGTTGATATCATATTATGTTACATTGACAACACGTGTCCCCGATGATGCTGTGATTTTTTATTTAAGAAACAAATAATAAAAACAAAGCTTATTATGTACCAATTACGTTTTCCCTTGAAAATGGAAACATTTGTTTCAGTAAAATACCACAACAAGTGGGTATATGCTGGAACAAATAAAAAAATATTACAAAAATTATATATACATTAAACTTGCTAAAAAGTTTTATTTTTGCACAAAACAGGAAACATTTTATAATACAAAATAAAACAAAAGATAAAAAATGGTATCATTTAAAATAAAAACCTATTACATATTTGTTTCTGAAACAGTGCTTAATCTGGATTTACAAACTGTCACCTAACTCCAAAACAGCAGTGTAAACAATATTTTTATGTTACTTAAAAAGCAGTTTTCAGATATATGCAAGATTGAAAGCAGTCGTAATAATTTGATGATTCAAAGGTAAAGGTATAACATACTTTGCATAATTGGAATTTATTAAAACTCACTTTTGTGAAAGCTTAGTTAAGTGGTTTCATTTCATATTGTTATTGTTTGAAGTTTGAAAGGGTGCTCTTTAGATAAGAAAAAGAAGTTAAGTAGTTAAAAGATTATAAAGAAGGTAAAAAAAATACAGTCATCTTAACTTATCCAAGTTTAGCTATATAATACATGTGAGGTGTTTAAAGCATTTTGATTGGTTAATTACATGGAATGCACAATATTAATATTTTATACTCCACTGGGAAGATTCCACTTACCTTTATATTTCTAATTTTACAGTGTACATTAGTTACTGTATATAAAAGTGCAAAATTTTATATTTTTATTCCGTTGAAAAAGCTTTTTGTGTAAAACACTAATGTTGTTTTATAAGTGAAAATATTAAAAAAGATCACACACCCTAAAAATTAAATGTTGGTTATATGGAGAGCAAAATTAAATGTTTTAAATGCAACCTTAAATACTTTCATGTTAAAGAATTTTCTTGCTCTAACTCAATTTTTTTAATATGCAATAAGGTATGAAGATAACCTAAATATTTTGCAAATACTTTCATGCAAAAAAAATAAAAAATGTTTTGGTATTTTTAACCTTTTTTTTTTTATTTTAATGTTTGGGGTTGGTCCCTCTAAACGTAATGTAAACTTTTGCAAACCACAAATCTGGTCCTACTATCTGTGCATCTCATAAATTACTTTAAGAGACAGGTGTTTAAAACTTTTGCACATTTTTTTCACCATCATTTATGTTGATGTATGAATAATATTATGTTGATATATAAATCGCTAGTCTATCAAAAATAAAAATATTCCACTAAAACCATGTTAAACGTGTAGTACCAAACCCATAATTGCATGTTATAATGCATGAGACAAGATTGCTGCCACATGCTGTAAAAGATGAATAAAAAAAAATAACCATGAGGCAAAAAATCTGATCCTTTTTGGTTCTATTTACTACTTTTCTAGAGTCCATATATAAGATTTCTTGTTAATAAGATTTCTTGTTATATATTTGACATTTTTGCAAAACTTCTTTTATGTTAAGTTTTGGAAAACTTCGTTTATTTTATGTTTCGCACAAAAACTTCATATTATACATAACATTTTAGTTTAGCTTTCTGAAATTTTGCAATTGAGAATTTCCAAGTAAAAAGGGTGGGGTTAAGCAAAACAGGGCAGTTGTTGTAAATAGGGTGGGGTTGCTCTATGTTCGACAGTAGATTATTGCTTCTTGGATTACCTACTTTGAGTAGACAGATCATTTAATTTGGCCTTAAAACAATTGCTCATTTTTTTATTTTTTTAGTTTGCAACCGGTTTCCTTTTTTCTTTCCTTTAAAAAATACATCCTGTTTATTTGTTTCTGCCTGTCAAAACCTATTAGAAAAAAAATCATTTAAAGTTAAGAAATGTGAAACGATTCAATAAACTCTGTAAACTTAGCTTGTGGCAATTTTCAAAATTGGCAACATTGGAAAATTAGATAGGCTTATGCATTAGAGATCTTGCTGAAACACCAGAAAATGGAATTAGCGAGAGCACAATTTAATTTGATCGAACTTATTCTCACTATCAATTTGTTGTGACTATTTAACATCGCTTCCATATACTTATTTAATAACAACAACAAAAAAGTGTTTCCTGATATCTTTGAATACAAGTTCAAAAGGTGTTCGCGTTACACATCCGTTACAGAATGAACATAATAGCTTGGCCATAAAATAATAGGAGGGGGGGGGGGTAACTCTCAAAATAAGAAGGGTGGGAATCCTAATAATAGGGGGCTGTTTTAAAAATAAGGGGGTTCTACCAACTATGAAAAATAAAATTGGTGTGCAATTAGAGGGATGGGCAGTATAAGTTAATTGGGGGAATTACCTAGCCTAAAATTGCCATATGTCATTTTTAAATAATGAGAAACCATTCCTTTTAGCCTAGAAATCCATGTATATCATTCTGAAATAATGAGAAAAGGTTCCTTTGTAGCTTATAGATTGACGTATTTCATTCTGAAAAGATTAAAAATATTCGTATTTCACTCTAGAATAAAAAAAAAAAATCTACAAAGCTTAAAAATTGCAGTATCTTGTTATGAAATATACTAATGAAAACTGCCATTTTTAATTGCGGTAAAAAAGTATCTAAAGCACTTGGTACGAAATAAAGAATGTCTGTTCATTTAAAAATATATGCATATATAAATTTCAATAGCTTTTGTAACTGTTTGCGCTTTTAAACAATAGCTTCCATTTTACATGTAAGAAGAAAAAAGCTTTATCAAATCTTATTGTTACGGCTCTTGCACAATGATAACAATAGAATGTGTAAACAAAAGATATGGAAAGGTTCTTCTTGTAGACATAAGGTCGTTATGCCAGGTCGTAAAAGCCGCTTACATGAAATTTGTTTACGCAAGATAGCCTCTTGAGTTCCTGTTGGTACTGCCAACATTGAGGGTCTGTGAAGGGGGTCCTAGTGCATTTAAAGCTTCCATTGGAACAAGCACAGCAATCGCTTAACTAGACAATCGCCTAGGATATCAATCCTATTCTAATGCTGAACACTAAGCAGAAAGGACGGATTCACACTTTCATAGTATCTGGCATGACTTGGCTAGGGTTTGAATCCAAGACCTCCTATTTCAAAATAACCACCAGAGAACCACCAGTATTATAAAGTAACCAACAGAGAACCAGCAGTAGCTTCACCGGATAAAAAAGAAGTAAACACAACTATTGCTTCAAATGTGCAATGTTTATAGGGTACACAACATTTCATGACCTGTTTACCGCTATAATTCTGGCGTGTTTTACAAAAATGTTTGTGTGGTGTAATTCAGGCTTTATGCAACAGTTGGTTAAAAGATTGAAGGTGTTTCGATAAAAACACATACTTACTGTATTAGTATTTTAAAATCACACAAGAAAATTAGTAAAAACAAATTAAAGTAAGTATATAATGAACTAAGTATTGTATTCAAATATCTGAATTGTAAACCAAATATTACGACAAGCGCTACGCAGAGGAGAGTCCAAAATGAGACTTTTTTTCTTCTAATAAACAAAGTAAAGTTCATATAAATTGAATGAATTAATGAATAGTTGTGGAGAAACATTGTGGCATCAGACACAAAATATACTTTTTTTCCTCACATATATAAGAAATTTTGAAAAATAAGGAAAAAGCTTTTTGAAGTTTCTCTATATATAGTGATTATTTTATTATGTTGTTCTGATTGATAAATTTTAATTTTTGTATATAGTTGATAAAAATAATGGTCTACCCTGTGTGATGTGAGCAAATTTAAATAATGGCTACCTTAACTCATTCACCTTAATTACTCTCCACTAAAAATCTTAAAATGGTTCATTTGCAAAAAAAGAATATTCACAAAATATCTCAACATGACTTATTCAAATTGAAATGCATTTTTTAGATATAAAAACAACATAAGGGCAAAAAGTATCTGAAAAAAGCTGCTTTTTTATTTATCATATTTGTTAGTTTTAAGTTCATGAATTGTTGTGCATGAAAATCCACAATTGGAGGATGCTGTTACTGTCTATCTGGGGCAAAATCAATAATTAACTGCTGGTTTTCTGGTGGTTAGTTTAAAAAACTGCTGGTTCTCTGCTGGTTACTTCAAAATACAGCTGGTTTTTTGTGGTTACTTCAAAATACTGGTGGTTACTTTTGGTTCCTACTTTTAGTATTTATGATAACAAAGTATATATATTTGAGAAAACTGTGTCAGTCAATTCATAATTCTTAAATATATTTGAAGGAATAGTATACACATTGAGAAGTAACAGAGATTCAAAAACCTTTTAAAATTTTTTGGGTTTGAAGTTTTACCTATATAGGGCTATGCTTTTCCCTCCTATTCCTCTTCAGTTCTTGTTCTCAAATATGCTCTGCCTCCATTCTATCTATACCAGTGTTTTTCACCTTAACTACTGCCTAGACTTGATATTCAATTTTTTTTAGTCTTTTTTTGAAGTTTTTTTAGTCTTTGATACAGTGCTCAGCGTTGTTGTGTCTTCTCATTCAGTAAATTATATTCTGACAATATAACATAAATGTTTTTACATATTATACAGCCTTTACTTTGTTTTATGAGCTTCTGTTTTTTGTATTTATCTAGCTTATAAGAGACTGTTTATTTTCATTTATATGTTTTTATTTTATATATTATAGTCACTTTTGTAGAAGAACTGACGTCTTATGTAGTTTAAATAGAGCAGTTAGTAGTAGTATGTCTTGCTACTTTATAAATCTTACAATATATGTTACAATATAGTAAGATAAATGGTAGCCACACATAGCAAAAGCTAATCTACCCTTGATATATAGTGAAGAGTTTAGCATCAGTTAAAGTATCTTTGTAGATTTATCCATAGCTATTACATAGGATGCTTTACAGTCAGATTGGCTAAAACTTGCATCCATTTTAGTCAACATATATTTAAAATAATCAATCAAAAGATTAAGCTTGACAAACATTATTACACTCTGCTAGATAAATTGTTTTGTCAGTTATACATCAGTACTTATTGTAACAAATGCTGGCCATGCATTTCAAATACGAAAACTCGCCACTTGGGTAGGGCCAAAGTAATAAACTGAGAGCTCGTTCCCATATAAAACACAAATAATCGATGCAGTAACATAAGAGCAACCAACAGTAATATTGGTGTGCGATTGCTCGTTTTAGTTGTCAACAAATACCTGCCTTGTTTAAAAACAAAAAAAACGTAAAAAAATTGTGAAAACATGTTTGAATAATCGAGCTCACAATATCAATAGAACGAAAGTATAATTTACCGGCGACGAAAATATTTTACATGCAAATACTTGCACCCCGTGACTACCTAACCGCAGGGGACAAATAAATGAAAGAATTTCAGCAGGACAGGATCTTGCCTGCTGCACACTCTAGGATGCAATTTTTTTATATATTTCGAATCGAACTGAAAATAAATAAGGTAAGTAGGCAAGTATGGGTAGTGTGGGTATTTCAAGGAAGAAACACACTCCAATAACGCTGCGTTTTCTGACAGTTATTATAACCAACCTCGTTTCCAGGGCTTTTTGTTTCTCATTGGCGGTGCGCTTATTAATGGGTCTGACGAAAAAGGTCTTGTCTCGCCGTTTGATATGCAAAAAGAGACAGGTCCTGGGAACGAGGCTGAGTTCTAGCGATATACCCGCCATGGTAAAAAGTGCTTTGATCGAACTTCGCAGCTGCTCAATCTTAGTATGCACCTTATTGTTGATCTAGAATCATTACTCATATTACATCATTATCCTTCTAAGTAGTAAAAGCGCGAGGAGATATAAATAATTTTTTGGCTTACCTGAATAAATTGCCAATTTCTTAGCAATGTAAATCCGCGTTAACATGCAAACTAGAGGAACTTTAATAAATTTTTTCCTGGTGGAACTAATTTATGTAAATGCGATAAGTTAGCTGAATTAGCAACACGCAACAGTATTATTAAAGGCGCGTAATCACCCTGTAGGCAACTTTTTTTAGAGGTGCCTATTTTATTGTAAAAAATGAAAGATATACATAAGAAAACATTATCCTGAAAATTTTATTGAAAACTGACAACCAGAACATGTTCAAATGTTTCATAGAAATAACAACCTTAATTATTAATCAATCAATTATTATGTTAGTTTTGGTGGTGACTTATATAATCCCCTAATAACTTAAATTTAAAAAATTATCCCACGTACTTGTGTAGACTGTTTCTTTACGAGATTCACACATTAAACTTGTCGTTGTTTACACCGGACTTAGGATCTTAGGGCGTTAGGTTAGGACCTAACTCAGCATTATCTATTTTCCCAAATTTCAGGGCTTTAGTGGACAACGGCGAGATTGTCAGAAAGAGAAAAGGAGCCCTGGGGACGAGGTTGAGCGGACCCTAATGCAAGCGTGGCAGAAAGCACAATTAGCACTTTCAAACACTGTCCACCTCACCTGACGCATGCACAAAGCCACTACAGGGTATTAACCATTTCTCATGCTTTCGGCCATATTTGAAACTAGAAATTTGTCTTGGATTGTAGATCACAGATTAATCGTCGATGTTAAATTTTTGAAAACTATTGTAAACTGTCAAAAAAACAAAGAGCCAAAAAATTAAAAAGAAAAGAAGTTCTTTTCTTAACCCGTTTCAAATTAGTAGTCAATAGAAACTATGCTGAGGGAATTTATATTCGCGAGAACTAAATTTTGCGAGAAATTTTTTAAAACAAAAAATTAATATTTCTGAAGTTCGCGAATATAAACTTCACGAATCAGAACATATATCAAACGAAGATTTTGTCAAAGTGGAGAGATTCGTTATTCTGATGTATGATAAAACAATTGAATGTTACGATGTAAACGAATGCAGGAGAGAACTCTTCACGAAAAAAGGAAGGACAGTAAAAGCCAGAGCACCAACTAAAAATGCTTTGAAGCAACCTGTTCGCAAGCCAGGTCAGCACTTTTGCATTACTCAAAATTAACATAGGAACAGGTGATAAGAAAAAAATTGAATTATTATTTTTCGTTAACTTTCAGAGTATAATAATTCATTTTCCATTATCGTAGTGGACAACAAGTAAAAATGTGAAAAAACTACAAATATTCTTCAAATGTCATAATACATAAAGAAAAAGAGCTTGATAAAAAATTTCAACTGCGTAAAAATATTCCTATTATAAAGGATGGACAAATAAAATCCTACAGAAAATTTAAAAAAAAATTGATTTATTCGTGCTTTTGTTTCACGTAATATCCACCGCCATCGAGCAACTGAAACAAGGTCAGTGAAAAAAGTGATGTCACTGGAAAGAGCTTTTTGGCTCCATGATCCAGTTTTATGTGACAGTACAAATCTATTCCTAGCACGATGGTCATCACAAGGTAAGCGAGTCTAACTAGCACGTACGGAGCAATTAGAATCAATGCTCCACATACTATCCAAGTAACGCCAAACACAAAACAAGCCAAATCTGTCTCGATGTCTACAAGCTTGTATTCTACGAACGGGCTGACAGGGTATACTTCTGTGAACATTTCTTTCTACA
Organism: Hydractinia echinata; assembly: GCA_030067915.1. NCBI lineage: Eukaryota > Metazoa > Cnidaria > Hydrozoa > Anthoathecata > Hydractiniidae > Hydractinia > Hydractinia echinata. Next base: position 1,409,971 of record JASGCC010000023.1, read on the forward strand.
AAATAAAATAAAATGAACACTATATATTTTAACATAAATGTTTTTGAGTAACAGCCGCTCTTGAATGCTCAAAAGGTCAGAATATATCCATCTTACTTCTTTTTTCGCACAAAATAGTAGAATTCCCTTTTATTATTACGATCTTTCAGTTATTATCTTAATGGTACTATAAGTCGTATTCTTGACCGTGATCTGACTGTGGAGCCTTATTTGTGTATCGACTCGCTATTATGACTGGTTCCGAAATAATCTCCAAATACAAAAATCCATGATAGCGGGAAAACTAACATTCTTAATAGAAACCTGGTTTAATGATTAGCAAATCTAAATTCCTTGAGGAAATGCATTGTTTTAACTTATTTCCCCGTGGTTCACTAACAATTTCGTTTTAGTCTGATTTTCCAAAATTTATAAATGCTACAAAAAGATCAATGTTTTCCAAAATGAACACAAACAACGACACAAAAAGAAGAGAACGACAGATTCTTTTAAATGTAAAATGTAAAAAATTATCTGGAATTCAAAAAAGTAATAGTATATGAAAAATGAAAGTCAAATATTTCCCAAGACTTACAAAGAATCGAAAAGTTCATTTTGGGTTCCCATGAATGCTTTGTTCCGTGTAAGCGAAGACACGAAAGTAACCGAAACCTTACCACTTTTTGGTGTGCTTCTGGTGACAGTACTGGAGACACAGTAACAATACCAAAACCAACGAACGTTAGTCCAAGAAGGAAGGAAAACAAGCGTCTAAACATTTTAAATCTACTCTAAAAATAAATAAATAAATAAATAAAATCACGTAATTTGTTAAAGTAAACAAGTCGGAGGTTTGTGTATACGACTTCTCTCATAAAATACTAAAATGGAAGTATTTTGAGAAGCACGGAAACACAAAACATCAAGGCAACATTTATACTAACGTATTTTTCTTAACAAATGAAATTGCTCAAAAAAGTTAGAAAGGAACAAGCAAAATTATAATCAGCATCAGCATATTCATTAGGTGTGAATAAGACCCAACTGTATACATACATAAGGTATGAATTTCCTAAAAGACATTTAAAAACACTAAGATATATATATTATAAAAACAATGCAAAATTGACTTCGTAGAAATAGTGAAAACAGTTTCTCGTGGTAAAAAACATATTACTCGTAATGTTCTTTTACGTGCGTTCTTCGTTTAAACAATTGAAACAATGTCACAAAAAGTAGGATAGCTGTCGGTGCGCAAGTTTTTGCTTTGTGATCCAACTTCACGTGACAATAAATACCAATAGCCGAGTCAATCGCTATAAGTAGGTAAGCGAGATTAACCAGCGGTTGGGGTGCCAACAGAACAAGCGCACCGCATACAATCCAGGTTACACCGCAAATTAAAAGCAATTGGTCGATTGTTAAATTGAACATATCTACGAATGGACTGACGTCGTACATTTCTTTGGATAGTGATTTCTAAACAAAGCAGTAGAAGTTTACAAACAAAAGTTATTGTACAGACTGTTAGTTGAAGGTAAAGAAACAACTCAATATAGCACACAGTCTGAAAATTAAAAAAGTTAATTAACGCCCGGGCGTCTACGCAATATATAACGGGTGTTGGTAAAAAGAAGTTAGGTTAAAAAGTTAGGATCGCTGAACTCCCGTCTTTTCGCTATCCGCTTTTTCAACAGAATGGTAAACGTTTTTCACAATTAAACGGATACGTGTGTTACAACGCTAAGAGAAAAGACTTTGACCACCAATTAAAAGTAAGCGCTCACCAACATTTCATGAACTTCAGGTGAAAGAGCAGGAGTCAGTAGGACTGTTCCGACAGTGACGACAGTCGCCCCAAGTAGGACTCGAATCACGTGGTACAACATTTTTTTTACTATGATCTAATTGAAAAGGATAGCTAAGTTAAGGATACTTTAGCTTCACAAAAAGTCCCTAATCAGACGTGATTGTAAAACAATTTGTTAGCTATTCTGTTAACCATGAACACTTCATCATAGAAGTAGCATAACTTTATACATACAAAGATATTAATCTAAAAAAACATTTAAAAACACTAAGATATATATATTATAAAAACAATGCAAAATTGACTTCGTAGAAATAGTGAAAACAGTTTCTCGTGGTAAAAAACATATTACTCGTAATGTTCTTTTACATGCGTTCTTCGTTTAAACAATTGAAACAATGTCACAAAAAGTAGGATAGCTGTCGGTGCGCAAGTTTTTGCTTTATGATCCAACTTCACGTGACAATAAATACCAATAGCTAAGTCAAGTGCTATAAGTAGGTAGCCGAGATTAACCAGCGGTTGGGGTGCCAACAGAACAAGAGCACCGCATACAACCCAGGCTACGCCGCCAATTAAAAGCAATTGGTCAGTTGTTAAATTGAACATATCTACGAATGGACTGACGTCGTACATTTCTTTGGATAGTGATTTCTAAACAAAGCAGTAGAAGTTTACAAACAGAAGTAATTGTAAAGACTGTTAGTTGAAGGTAAAGAAACCACTCAATATAGCACCCAGTCTGAAAATTTAACAAGTTATCTAACAACGTTTTTCACGGCTACGTGTCTTACAACATAATCTTAATGAAAAAAAACACACAAAACAACAAAAATATTTATCAAAAGAAAAAAGACTTTAACCACCAATTAAAAGTAAGCGCTCACCAACATTTCATGAACTTCTGGTGAAAGAGCAGGAGTCAGTAGGACTGTTCCGACAGTGACGACAGCAGCCCCAAGTAGGACTCGAATCACGTGGTACAACATTTTTTTTACTATGATCTAATTGAAAAGGATTAGCTAATGATAAGTTAATGATACTTTAGATACAAAAAATGTCTCTAGCACGACGTGAACAATTATAAAACAATTTGCAAACTATTCGGTTAACCATGTACACTTTATCATAGAAGTAACACAACACAAAGAAACTATAAAAACGCAGTTCAGTTACATCCATAACAAAATCCATAACAACATGTATCAACTTGAACTACTTGTGCAAATAAATACACTTCCATTAGACAAAAGAGAAAGGATGCGTTTTTTTTGTATTGTAACACATGATAAGCAAAGGAATTGAAAATACTTTTGTTACATAAAATAAACAATAAAGGAACATGAAGCAATGTTAGCTAAACAGCTGTTAACATAAATACTTACATGTCAAAAAAAATAAAAAAGACTGCAACATATCAAAATAATTTTACTGTTTTTTCCATATTTCTAACATTGTAAAAATTGAACATTGCCTGACTCGTTGACATAGCTAAGTAAACATCAAGTCCCTCTGTTTATAATATTACACGTATCGTTTTCCTGGCATCAATTATCTTCTCACTGCGCTAAACAAACATCACGAAAAAGCCAATTTGCCACACCTGCTCTGCAACGGCACCCGTTGTGTGTTTAGTTCATCGACGTGGTTGGTATACGCTGTCCATAACGCCATTCTCAATGATTTTTAAGTCTTCGAAATCGTCTTTTATTATTGATATGAGTTGCAGAAGGCCGTTTTGTTGCTGCGCGAGATGCTATATAAGGAGAAAGGTTAAAACTATTTTGTTAAACTAAATTACTTTACAATTTAAAGTAAAACATACAACTTGCAGATTTTTTTACTGTCTTTCCTTTTATTTGGTACAAAGTCAAATTCAATCCTACATTTTTTAGTCGACAGCACTGTAAGTAATAAAGCAATACGCAAAACCCGAATCTCATGCTTTTGGAAAACATTAGATGTTTTGTTGCTTTTAGGTTTGGGATCAATTTAGCATGTTACAATATTTTATCATAAAATTAACCTTCGCCAACCAATTGGCGGCTTGTTTTACCACGCCTCGTTTTCAAGTAAATTTGGACAGTTATAAAAACAATAGTAAGTGATTTAGCAGAATCATTTTTTACAAAATAATAAAATTCTATTATTTAACTAATTGTTTGGCAGTGCGAAGGTCACTCTTATTAAAAATAAATCAATACATAAAAAATCAGGAAAATGTAAATTAAATTACTAACAAAACCAGTTCAATGTAACGTGAATATTTTTTTCAGTGAAATTTTTTTTTGATCTAAGTCAAATTCCATCACTTTAACTACACCACATGTACAGGAATACAAAATTTAAAGCTAACCTGTTTGATTTCTACTTTGATGTGTTCATCTAAAGAGTACGCTGAACTGCTCTGTCTGTTATTAATCTGTGATTGTAAACGTATCTGCGACATCAGTTCATTCAAACGCCCCTATTAAAATGTCAAACTCTACAATGTAGCTCAATGAGTTGTGGTACAGTAATGTCACAGACCAATTACATAACAGGAAAGGTGGGGGAGATCACATTGGATATTACCAAAACATTTAAAATGAAAAAAAAATTAACCAAACCTTAAATTGCATTGGCGCATTGAGTTCTGTTTGAAGAGACTCTAGTTGGATTCTAAATTTGACATAGCAATGAATATTATATTCATATTTCTGAAAGTTTATAAAACACGATAAAGATAATAATATGTAAAAACCTTAATTGCTCTTCAGCTGGCTCAATAGCATATCCGATTTTTCGCGAACTTTCTAAATTGATCATTACCTAAAGAAAATTGAATTAGAATAGACTTGTACAGATTCTTATCCTATATTACAAGCATCTGTTCTTATTAAGATGTTAAAAAAAGAAGGAAAAAAAGCCAAAAAAAAGGAGTTAATGCATGACACACATCAAGCCAAATTCCAGCACTCCGTAATCGCCTCTTTAAAAGACCCGAGTTTTTCTAGTCTTTGTGCCAACCATGAAAGTCATTTATACATTAGTGCTACCAATACACAGGTCTATAACCAACAGAGCATACTAACAAACGAAGTAAACAAAAAATTTATACCTCCAGTATTCTATGACCAAGTTCAAGATGTTTACGTTTATATTGCGCCAATTTTGCAATAGTCGTTGAATGCGATTTCTGGAGTGTATCAATTTCTTCAGTAATTAACTAAACAAAAAGATCGCTGGATTAATTTTTTAGAGGTTGTTTATGTGAAGAGGAGGAAATGTAGGACTTTTTTTTTTAAGAAACATGCTATCTTAAAAGTTACATATTCATACTATAAGCCATATGAACAACAAGTAAAATTGTCATTGTATGGGATTGCTTTAGTGCGTACTGAGTGAATATCAATAGTTAAAAAGAAGTAAAGCTCCTTGCTATAAGAACACAAGTTTTTGCCACAAATCTTTGCGACAATAGAAATAAAAAACTTAAGCAACGAGTGGGAAAAGATAACGTAAAACAATAATATAATATAAAATCATTTAAAAACTTAAACATGGTCCTTGTCAGAATCAAAAGTTTGTGTTTGACATAGAAAAAAACACCTAATGCTAAAATATTTTTGTTGTTTTACGTGTCCATTTGATCATTTCATTGGCTTTTAAGCTGTTATACTTATCTAAAAACAACCTTACGTCAAGTCTTCGTTCATGCTGAGTATTTTGATACTGCTGGTGTTTCAGACGAGTTAGCAATTCATTGAAGCCCAACATAGGCACTGGTATTAAACTAAAAGAAAATCAAAAAGCATTTTTATTGGAAGAGTTTATTTCTTATTTATTGTACCAACACAGTTTTGTTTTTTGCCATGCAATACTAGACTAATTTCATAGCAGAAAACGATTTTCTGAAGAAATTCAATTTTGCACCAGTACTTTCCACGTACACCAGCTCGTACAAACATTAAAACAATACATACGTTGCAGGATCAGGATTATCTTTTTTCGCTTGCTCCCATAATATTGCATCAATACCTTAATAAACAATTTAAAGTCATAAATTGTTATGATTTCTACACATCCAAGAAACTATGTGCACAAATTTTACACTAGGTGTCACTGATGTAGTGCTCACACACATATATTTAAATCTTTAGAGACAAATATACAGTACATAAGCAAAGTAAATTTATTCTCACATAGAGGAGGAGTATCAAGAAACTGCTTTAATTGTGATTCTGTAAAAGTTGTCTTCGCTACCAAGTTTTCAACACCCATTGTTTTTAACTGATTCTAAAAAAATTTACTTGTTTTAGTTTGGCAGGAGAAACATCAAAACTTGACAGATATAGAAGAGCAAGAAAATAGTGTTTTGGAAACAGGTGTATGCAATATTTACACGCATTTGCTGTCGAATAATGCAATGATATACCAAGACAAAATATGTTGTATTTTAGAAATGCATATTTTGACACTTGGCCAGAAACTACAAATACTGATATATACAGCACATAGTGTAAGACTTCTAACCTTGATGTTATCCTGACTAAGAAACGCATAGAGTTCAGTGGCTAAAATTCTTCGCGTGGAGCCATTTGTTTGTCTTTCAACAACATAAATAACAACTTCAGACCTAAAAACAGATTTAGAGTCCGGTAAATACCTCAAATGTGTTTTAATGAGAAATACAAGAAAGACGCACTTGTTCGTAGGTAACAAACAAAATGAGGGTTCCAAACTGAAGCAAGAATTAAAACTTCCTGATACACCATCAACTTGGCAATCTTCCTCGTCAATCTTTTTTTCCATAACATATAAATTAATAATATGTGATCTGTCAACATGTTCAGCTTAAAATTGATAAAAACTTTGATGCATGCTCTCCTCTTCGATGGACAGAGGTCTAATAAGTACTGCTGTGCAAATTTTAAAATGGAAAACGGAGAGATGAAAGATATTTATGTTTACTTTAAAGCTTACCTACCATTCACCAATTAGGTTAACCTCAAAAAAAGATATTAATATTGAACAAAAAACACATTTATTTTGCAAATACATATATTATAAAAATCAGAAATTTGACCTTAAAGATTGCAATTGCCTTAACAGGGTTTTTCATTTCAGCTTTGTGAAACATTTTGACCAGATTTTTTTATAAAGACATTAGCATAAACTGTTTCATTTATCATGAATTTTCATATTTACCATCAGAAAAAACACACTTTTTTTATAAAAATCCACTCCAAGATTGTAGAATTTAGTTGCCAACAAAATTGTAAATCTCATTGCAAAGGGGGTCTTGATAAATGGGAGCAAAAGCTTAACATGGTCATTATGATCATACATACCACAAATTAAAACTTGTCAAAACTCTAACAAACATGTCATTCTATTTTAAGAGAAAATTTTGGAAAGATAAAAAGTAAAAGTCACATGATTTTACCTGTCACTGGGCAAGCTTCTGACGCCATCTACACACACAGATAATGTCGGTTTACTTCCAAGACATTTATGTAGGGCTTCGACAAATTGTTGTTGATTTTCTTTTATGTAACTTTCCTTGTGTTTCAGATCAAGTGACACAAAGCCATCACTGTCCTTGGCTGTAGGTAAACAGCTATAGCCAATTGACTGTAAGAAAAGCATAACAAATATGTGACTAATAAATAATAAATAATAATGACATAAAGACTATGTTGTGGCTCAGAATTTCAGCTCTTAGCCAATTTCACATTTCAGATCTACCACAAGCAATTTAATTCTCAGATCACCATAATAAAAAAGTTCAAATAATACAATTAGTAATAATGCCCCAGAATTTATGCAATATATTAGCAGACTAAGACCTTTATGAAACAATACATTGCAGTATTATACTCAAGATATTACGTTGTTTTTTAATAGTTTGCTTGGGTGACACACTTTGAGGACTCTGACAGCCATTTCGCTGTCTCTTTTGTCTATTGTTAAATAAGTACTACATTTAACCTCTCTGCATTTACAAAACGAAGTTGATTCAAGATATTTTATTTGTGATTATGCTTGCTGAAACCTTACTGGAATGTAGTCCGGCAAGCCAAACTGTTTATTTTTGGGGTTTTTTCTGATATTTTTAATAAAAAATAGGGCAGGACTCCTGGCTACAATAGAAAACAGTTGATAAAGCGTGAGTGACGGAAGCACTTGTGTTGTGTGTTAACCTTGTGCGTGCAAATTTTAGTTAAGAAGAGTAGTCCCAGGCCACATGTTAAAAAGTATTTAGTGGAGAAGAGAATTGTTAAAATACTAAAAAGAAGTGTTAACAGGAACCCAAGGTATAAAATGATGTTGGACTTGTATTATAGAGCTTAAAAAGTTGGCTAACAAGTCTTTTGAAATTTTTTTAAAAAACTATTTTCGTTCTCAAGATATTCACATTTAAAGAATTTCAGATTTAATTAAGCTGCATAAATTATGATGTCGTATTTAAGTAATAGAAAATTTTGATATTTTCTGTCATCGGTAATTTTAGACCTTTTAAGGGATGTGCATTCAAACTTTATCAATGCATATATATTATAAAGGTGAATTGATTAACATAAATTTTTTTTGCCAAAATGATATTTGTTTGCTCTTCCCAGGCCTCTTAATTTTTTTGCTGACAACCCCATAACTTGGGATCTGCGTGTCGGTTTAAAAAAAATAATGACATGAAATTTTCATATTTTATGACACAATATAATTGTAAGACTTTTAACAGGTCTTTAGTAAGTAATTCCAACATTTACAAAATTGCTAAAAAGTTGCTGATATTAAAAACTTGAACTTTTAGGGCCGAACAATGTTTGGATACAACATTTTGCTATGTAATAAAAAATCTCTTACTTTGAATCTAGAGAAAGGGTTTTCTGGACCAAAAGGTATTGGTGGCGCATTAGCATAGTAAGCTTTTCCTTGACCCCATAGTGCTTGCAGTTGATTTAATTTTGCAATGATGGAATCTCTTTCATCACCAAACAAAGTTGGCATTGTCAAGGCACTTGTCATTATAGCCAAGGGATTTTCGACAACTTGTTGTTGCTGTTGCGTTGACTGCTGCCCTAAATGTGATTAAAAGTCTCCAAACAGTTGCATAAAAGGAAAAACATTTTTTGTTGCTAATTGTTTCTCCAGGAAAAGCTTTCCTCCAACAGTAGCATATCCTTCCCCAATCAATTTTTTTTGAATCTCTTCCCTTTATGAAAACTCAAATAATCAAAGTGATTATCATTGTGCAATCTATAATATATACATCTCTTCCTCATCACATTTTAGATACAAAACATGGGTTATATATAAAAAACATTATTTAATTTGATTAAATAAAAATATGCCTGTACAGTATTTCAATTTATATAAGTAAATGGATTGTCCATGGAAAAATATATGGGCATTTTTCTGTTGCTACTAGCATCTACAATCTTTGGCTCACATACAAAAACTTGGGTATTATAACATAAATTATAGTATATTAATTCACCTCCCCCCTTCCTTCCCCAACGAAAAATTTCCCCCATGAAATTACACCCTAGGATAAAACATGTACGTTAATAAAACTACATACGCAATCACATACGCAATCACCTTACCTCACCTACGCAATTAATTTTTTATACACATTGTAACTGCTTTATATTCTATTATCTAGTGCTCCTATTAGGATTTCCATGCTCTCTCTATAACACAATCCAGGGTAACATTTTTTCTTTTGTCTTAAATGCTATTCTTATCTCTTTATATCTTTGCATTCACATTAAGCCTATTGAAATGTTTTGCTTCAAATGATAGAGCAGTATAGCAGTATAATTTCTGGGTGTTATTGAAATGTATTTCACACTAGGCCCAGGACTTAATTATTATCACTGTTGAAAATATTAAAAACGTTAAAATTAAATGTATAGATGACAATTTTCTTTTTTATGTGCACTACATCATTTAAGAAACAGTTTCACCACAGCCTTTACTGTTATGTATATATAGATACTATAGAGGTTAAATTAGTTAACATATAACTAGTCCAAGATAGCAGTTCCTTTCTAATTTATTTTTTTTTACATCCGCAACTAATTGCTAACCTGAATCTCTATGGATCTTACTTGTAGCTTACATTCCCTGAAATGCCACAAACAGATAGTTAGCAATCATTATCACATAATATACATATATATTTACCCATTGACCATGTTGGTTGAGTTGTTGTCAAACCAAAACCAGTTGCAGTAGATTTTGCACCAAAAGCTATATCACAAACAAAAAAACAAAATCAAATTAAATCATTTACTAACTTAACCCATATTATCAAAAAAAAACACATAATAAAATCAAATAAAAAACGCATATTATATACAGAAATAAAACCAAATTTAAAACCTATATTACCTGGAAATAAACTGGTAGAACCAAAACCTAAAAAAAAGCACCGATCTATAGATGTGTACCGAACATTTTTGTTTGGACAGTCGACATATGTATTCTGACAAAATATATGAATTAATCTGTACCAGTGCCAGCAGAGGTTGTTGTAGTTCCAAGACCACTGAATCCACCAAACCCAGATGAAGTGGTTTTTGCACCAAATCCAGTAAAGCCTCCAAAACCAGTTGGAGCTGTACTTTGTGCTCCAAGTCCACCAAATAATCCACCTGCTGTAGTTGTTGTGGTACCAAAAGTTGTTGCTCCACTCGACTGTCCAAATCCTGGCAAAAAATGTTAGTTAGAACATTATAAAAAAATTAACAATTACTTTGGTATGCCTCGCAATGAACCAAACGCAACCACACATGAATAGCATCCATGTAAAACATAAAGAGGTAAAATGCACACCTAAACTCTATTATCAGGTCAATGTTTTTTTGGAAATTTACGCAAAAGTTTTACTAAAATTAATTAGTTAGTTATCAACTATAGAACATTTCTTGAATTAACCAACATGTCATCCTGACTTTGTTGATACATGTGCAGTTGGTTAAGTTTAAATATCAGGCATCAAGTGCCCCAAAAAATGATTGGCTGTATGATATTTTATAAAATAATGATAAACTCATCATTATTATTTTTCTTCAATATTTTTTTAGACGTTAAGCTGAGAATGATGATAATATTGTCTTTTGACATCCTGTCATCCTTCAAAAGCTGTGAATTATTTTCTCTGGGTCCTTACTTTATCATCCATACATCTTCACCCTGTTTTAAATTCTCAACTTTTTCAAAATTAATGATTTTGACTTAATTTCTAAGTTCCTCGTAAAAGTCATTATTCTTTTCTTTTGCATTCTCTCGAAGAGATAAAGGAGATGCTTTTAGCATAGCTGTTCCTTCCTAATACATTTATATATTTATTGTCATGATATGAACATGTGATTAATACTTTAATAACATAAATTGTATTAACATATTTTTAAGGGAAATATAACACCTATCATGAACCAACTACAACAAAGGACAACAATTTTTGACATTTCATATTTCAGCAAATTTGCCTGAATTTATAAACCAATATATATATTGTTCCGAAACGATTTTTGATACGATTGCCAAAATATTATTTGTGATCCGATGTAAAGGTGATAAATTTGGAAACGATGTTAAACCACTTAAAAAACAATAAAAGTAGTTAAACGTAAATTATTCTTCCATAAAAACAGCTATATTACATTTTAAAAATGACTTTGAAGCTTAAAATTTACCAGACTTCTAAAAAATGATGAGCAAACGTCCTTACAAAGCTTAATAACCACCATACTTTGATCTAGAATATTGAGAATAAGTGTCTTTCTAAGCAAAATGTTGGCGTTTTTTCATACTAAAATGAAAGAAAATGAGCCCATAATGTCTAAAAATTGCCATATACTTTGTTCCAAAATAAAAAGAATGCGTCCCTTTAAAGCTTAAATATTGACATCATTCTTTCTAAAATGACAAGAAAACGTTCCCATGAACCATTAAACTCACTGGACTTCCCACTAAAATTTTGAGAAAACGTCCCTTTAGGGAGAGGTATAAAATGATGTTGGGTTTATATTATAGAGCTTAAAAAGTTGGTTAAAAGTCTTTTCGTTCTCAAGATATTCACATTTAAAGAATTTTAGATTTAATTATATGTTGCATCAATTATGATGTCATATTTAAGTAATAGCAAATTTTGTCATTTTCTGTCATCAGTAATTTTAGACCTGTTAAGGGATGTGCATTCAAACTTTATCAATGTATAGATATTATAAAGGTGAATTGATTAACCCAATAACTCAGGATCTGTAACTTGGTTTGCAATAAAAACTTTTCCACGGTAACACCGCAAGTCTGGTTTGTGGGATTTCTGTGTTAGCTAAAGCAGTCTATTCTCACAAACATATTTCCATGTGATACTGTTTAAGCCAATCACAGGAGAGTGGCGCCGTAGTTTAGTGGTTATAACTCTCTCACTTTGTGCAGGAGACCAGGGTTCGATTCCCCTTGGCGTCGATTCAACATGGGCGAGTGAATGTTACCATAGCCCCGGGTTAACCCAAGACATGTGAGGGAAATTGGGGAAATGGCACACTGTGTGGGCCATTGGATGTTGCCGGCAGTTGTCTAGTGGAGCGCGGACCCTTATTGGGTCTGTGTAGCTCAAAATGAGCATTAAATACTCTATGACTCCCCATCTAAGCCATGGCCCCTCCTGGAAATAATAGACATGGAATATCCCTCCATATTTGTGAGGCTAGCCATGTAAAATATGCACAAAATATGTACAAAATATGCACATTCAGGACTGGATCCTTCAAGTAGCTATATATTTCTTTTCTATCTTTACAGGCCTGGAAATTTGGCGGAAACGATCGTTTCGTTTCCGCGACGTTTCCGCGAATCAATAAAGACGGTAACGATAAATCGTTTCCCTTAGACAATATTTCAAATTATAATAATTTTATATTATAATATATATATATTTATATTATAATATTTTACTACTATGGAGTAGGTCTTGTCACTAACCAGGGCAATTATGAAATGGTTCTCCACTTATTTATCGGTTTAAAGCTAATCGTTACCGTCGTTAATGTATCGTTTCCACAAGGTCTACTTTGTGGAAACGAAAAAACGTTTTGATTGTTTCTGTCAGCTTCAAATCATGGTAACGTTGGATCGTTTCCCTGGACTCCACAAATTTCCAGGCCTGCTTTAAATGTTTTAAACACTGGTTATTCTTCGCCAATTAGCTAACTACATTTTAAAGTTAATTTTCCTGAAGTTTCTTTTTAATTAAGGTTTTAACTGTGTGAAGGTTTGACCCCTTGAAAAGTCCATGTTTTACCCGAATGTGAGCAAAGAATAGTGGTTTTTATAATTTCTATAATTTTATTAATAGCCATTTTGTCCTGTATTGTTTCGCTTTTTTACCTACCAGAATGCGCGCGCGCAAGTACAGCTAGCTAGCTAGCTAAATATTCGTAAAATTTTGCAGCAAAACATTTGTATAGACCATTTTGAATGTTTACATTTTCCGCGGTAAGCCCTTTCGGCTTTAACAATTGTGTGGCAGGCAAAAAGATGGGGGCGCTAGGTGAAGTGAGGTCCTTTTTAGTCTGTTTCTTCGCACAAAGGTATCATTATGACTTTATATGAATATATGTCAGTCAGAAGTTACCCATCTACACTCGATAATAGTTTAAAGCCTCAAAAATATTTCCGTAGAAAGAAATGGGCTAAAAAATACCTTTCTTCAGCAAGCTTCCGCATCTTTCTGCCTGCCACGCAGTTGTTAGAGCCAGAAGGGCTTACCGCGGAAAATGTAAACATTCAAAAAGGTCTATAAACATATTGGCAAGTGATCTATAATAGCTAAACTGTCTTATCAAAAATATCAACCTGCAGTTGTGTTAGATCCGAATCCCCCAAACAGTCCTGGAGCAGTTGTTTTTGCAGCCCCAAAGCTAAATGCAGGAGTGGATGTGGCAGTCCCAAGGTTTCCTCCTAACGAAAACGCCATTACCAGTTGTGTTTCATCACATTTGTATCAATTGTTACGGTATACAGGCGGGTGATCTTGTTCTGCCCGGATAATAAACGCTGCCCTGATTATGTACACGGCAGCTTGCCCCAGTTAAAAACAGGGCAGAAAATACATAATCAGGGCAACATAATCAGGACAGGCCGGCTAATTATGTACGACAGTTAAAAAATATTATTTGGCACTTATAAAACACAAATAATCGGGGCAGGGGACAGGCCCACTTATGTTTTTATATTATTTCTCAATCAATCCAATCAATCAATCAAAGAACTACGGGAAAGATATGTCCTATTTCGTGAAAGATGCGTCGTATTTCAGGGAAGATGCGTCGTATTTCGAGAAAGATGCGTCGTATTTCGGGGAGGATTTGTTGCCCTTGTCGGCCACCGTAAAAAAATAAAAAATAATGGAAAAAAAAAATTACATGGCCTATGGATAAATTATGGAGTACCTATCCTGGAATACCAACACTGTTAGCAAGCTATTGAGTCATATTGGTAACCAGGAACAATACAAACATTAAACAACACATGACTTCACATGACATTACAGGACAGGACAAACAGAAAGTAGCTGTTCGTAATAATAAAACGTCAATATATCTGCATGTTTAAATAACTGGTTAAGTTAGAGGTTGTTATAAAAAAAAATTAAAAAAAATATAGCAAACATAATCAATATATAAGGGAACGTCTCCAAAATTAGCACAGAAAACCGCACCGCCCTCACCCCAGACGGATCGTCCTTGTGCATAGATTGTATGAACTAAAACACTCCATCTGAGGCAATAACGGCACGATTCCCCGTACGAACCACGGAGACACACCCTAACTAGTTAATCAGTGCTTTCTTCAGGGTAGATTTGAGCTCATTATCAGTCAAGTCAAGAAGTTTTATACTTGGACATTTATCATGACAAAATTGCCATGACAGAACGGCTTGATGACGTATAGACTTCGTACCAAAACTACTAGTGCGAACAAGTTTAAAATTAATGAGTCCACGAGCATTAGCCCTGGTATTATGGGAGTGGGAGAAGTCAACTGCAAATGTTTTTTTAAGAGGAGAAGGAACCTTCTGATGATAAATACGATGAATTAAAAGAGCATTTTGAAAATGAATAAGATCAGTAAATTTCATTAATCCTAGTTGAGTAAATAAAGGATCAGCAGAAGCAAAGTAATTAGAAAAGGTCATCAATCGGATAGCACAGTTTTGCAAGGTAACAATCCTCTTAATAAATGAGCTTACTGATTGTCCCCAGATTACGGAGCAGTAGTTAAGATGACAATAAAAAAGAGCACAGTAGATAGAGAGTGAAACATCTTTCGGGACCAAGTGTCTTAGTTTGGCTATGATTCCATTAGTCCTTCTTAGTTTGGAAGCTACAGTATCAATCTGCGGCTTCCAAGTTAGGTTAGAGTCTAGAAGTATTCCTAGGTATTTAATAGAGTTGCTTTGAAATAATCTTTCACCTCCTATAGTAAGTTGGATTTCCTGATCCATGGGCTTACAGGCGTGTTTAAAAATAATGTATTCCGTTTTTATGGCATTTAAGGCAATTTTATTGGCATTAAGCCAGTGCCAAAGGAATTTTAAATCAGGATTTACTTTTTTGTTAAGAGATTTTAATGATTTGTTAAAATGTAACAAATTAGTGTCATCAGCAAAGTGATGAACACAAGAGAATTTAATAGCACAGTTTAAATCAGTAATGTAAATTAAAAAAAGTAGAGGACCTAAAACAGAACGTGGAACACCGAACACAATAGCCCATTTTGAGGTGAAACCTGAGATGTTAACAAACTGATGGCGGTTGCTCAGGTAGGATTTGAAAAGTGATAGAGCTTTGCCTCTGATACCATAGTAACACAATTTTTTCAGTAGAATTTTGTGGTCAACAGTATCAAAAGCCTTCTGGAGATCAATAAAAATTTCACACCCAAAATTGCCTTTATCACTTATAGAACAAACATAATCGGGGCCGACCGCTTTTATATCATTCGTTATCACTTCTGACAAGCAAATAGCCCTGGTGGCAAAGTTGTTGTTGTTCTCAAATGAAACGAAATTTCGTGGCAACTACTAAATTTTGAGATTCGCAACTCTAATAACTTTTCACCAAACTTAATTCCCGCAAAAAGAATAATTTAGGTTCCGTGAAATTTAGTTACGACATAACCAGGGCAAAAAAAAACATAATCGGGCCATGCGTACATAATCCGACCGTCCTGTTTATAAACAGGACGTTTTCGCAATCCGGGCAGAACACTCGCGGTAATATTGGATAATAAATTATTGACCCACGGTCCTTTCAAAGTGAGAATCGTACTGGGTGTGATCCCAACCTTTTGTAAATTTTTTTCCTTAATTAAATGTGAAATAAAGCTGCATTTCATGTTTCAAAATAAATTCTATCACTTTACATCACAATCAAGAATCGAAATCTATGAGAAATTCTCGAGCAGTTTACAGTTTATTCCCGTTTCTTCGATGATATGGGAAAGCATACACACCCGTGTTCTCTAAACAGGCGAAGTTTTTCCTAGGAAGTCACGGGGTGGCGGGAAATTGAAACGAAACCAAAACCAACACAACTGAATCAATCAAACAAACACTATAAGAAGTAAATGGAAGTAGAGTAGAAAAAGAGTAAACACAGAATATATGGCGAAGTCAATCCTGGCGAGAAACGTCTTCTGAGGTAGCTAGCTAGCTAGCTAGCAGCTAGCTATGATATTTTTAAAATTTTTAGGAAAAGAAAAAGTCTGTAAAATTCCAGCCTTGTAGCCACATAGCAATTTGTAATTTCCCAGATAAACGTTTGATGCCTTTTATCCATTTTTTGAGGAACCATTAAATTTAAAACGTCCAAATGTTTTTTTGATGATGACATAGCCACATGTTTCTTATAAGCAAGTGAAAATTTGAAATTAGGCTAGGATGCTCTTATGCAAATAATACAAACAGGGTTAGAGTATACGTTACGTGTTATGCTTATGGGAGAAACAAAATGTAAAAAGCTAAATGTTCTCTTACAACCTATCTATATGATGGGAAAGGTGAAATGTTCCTGTTTTTAGCTTTAAAAAAGAACAGCCACCAGGTCAAGTTTAGCTACAGAAATAGAAATTATTTTCTTAATGTGGAAATTATGAGATTTTTGATCTGGAAACTTTTCCCTTTTGATGGGACACAAATGAATGCTATGTATTCTGAGATTTCAAGTGAAGATAGATTAAATTAAATTTCTAGAAATTATTATTTTTCGTAACAAAGCAGTTCTCCCCTGTTACTACCAAAAAATTAAGAGCTGAACCTATGGAACTTTTGTATTGACCATAGATAGATAGTTTTTAATGGTGTTATCAACCTGTTGATTCCAAAATGTATGAGTCGTCCTAACCTTGGGGAATTGAATCAATGGTCCAAGGTAGCCCCTGATTACCCAAGCGAAGTCGACGTTAGTTATTTCAATTTGTTTCCAAGTTATTCCGCCTCAAACGAATAAGTGCAATGTCCTACAATGGCTAATGTTAATAAATCCTTTATGTCAAAATAATAGACAATAATGCAATGGCTTTATGAGAACAAGTTTGATATTCTGGGTCACACACATGCTTGTGCACATAGATATAATATAACGTTAGTAATCGCTTTATATTTAGGTCATCTATGATGAAGATTTTTGTAATATTACTGCATTTGGCAAACTATGTAGTTTCACAAGAAGGTGAGGATTAAATTGCTTACTGAAAAAAAAATTATTTTTTCAAACATAGACACAGACTTTCGGGATGGAATAATGTGCTGCCAAATCGAGCCTGTAGAGAAGAATGTTTCATTTTGTAGGGTCGTTGTAATACTTTGCATGACCATGCAACAGCACATTCAAATACACGTTTTGCAAAACGATGCACTTGTTTGACCAGGATTTTATAAAATGTTTCTAGAAATTATAATTACAGCATAAACAGCATCGATGAAAACTACTGTCTTTTGGGGCTTAATTTGTAATTTTTTAATTTTTTATAGGTATATACACTAGCTGGAGTGCCTGGTTACCCTGTACTAGACTGTGTGGTTATGGGACCCGACTCAGAGTTAAATTATGTCAAGACCAGCAGTGTTTACAAAGCTTAGTTGTAACAGAATTTAAATCGTGTTTTAGAGATTGTGGTACACATGCAAATCCAGCCTTAGGTAGGTGTGTTTCCATACCCTTGCTGTAAGTGCACAAAGTGAACCATAAAAAATGTTAAATCATTGATTTGTCCTTCTAAACATCATGTAAATGTTAGTTGGTCATGAATAATATCTTTGTACATAAAAGCATTTTATTTTAAAGGATTCCTGCATTGGAAATGATATTTTGTATGTTTCAATAGTTTCCTTCTAACCTTATGTCATCGTCATTGTTGATGTATAATAAGGTAGTAAGCATAAATTAGTGCTTCAAATATTTTACATACTTAGTTACATAATATCAAAACTTATAAGCAGTGTGAACTTATGCTTTTGATGATATCGTCACATCAAACTTTGTAGTCTAAGAAGAATCTCACCTTTAATAATAGGTAGAAATGTAATGTCAGTATTTTACAAGACATACTCATATTATTATAAGTACTCAGATTTTAAATATTCTTGAAAAACTTGAGAACTAAAAAAGATTTTTAAAAATTTCAAAGGACTTGATAAACAGCTTTTTATTACCTCAACAAATAAAAATATCATTTTTAATACAGGAACCCCATTAAACAAATAAGAAGTGAAAAAGAGAGAAACAAGCTCCAATTGGTCTTTATTTAGGCACAATTAACTACCATCTTCTAACAATTAGTATCTATAGGCCTGAGCATCAGAATTTTTCCTAGCCCTGTATGTTAACAGGCTTTGGAAGGTGTAACAAGTTCCAAAAAAATTTCTATAGATACCTTTTTCAACAACCAATCAAAGTTCCAAAAGGGTTATCATTTTATCATATGTTAAGTTTGTATGTTCAATTGTAAATTGTCACTGAAAACATCTACTGAAATTTACTTTTTAAATCTACTTTTTCTGGCAAACATTTTTAGTTTTTTTAGCTATACTCTATTTATTAAGTAACGCCAAGTTACTGTCTAGACTATTTGAACAGGGCAACGTATTTAAAACTGATTTATGCTAAAAAAACACAAAAATAAAATGTTTCTGAACTACTCTCAGATTAAATTGGATTGCTACTGTAAACTCAAACGTTATCCCAATTAATCTGGAAAGTTTTGGCTAATTGTTACATGTTATTGTGTGATTTGTTTATATTTTTAGGTGTTTGTGAGTTTTGGGAAAAGATCAGTTTGTATAGTTATGGCACAAGTGACAAACGCAATTTTTTTTGTCAAGTAATGAATGTTCCACCATATTTTACAATTAAATCTGGACCAATACCATTTACAGTTCTATATTTATATTTTGATGAAAGTGCACCAGTGTCTGCCGTTTCAGTGCATTATAAAACAGAAGATAGCCCAAATTGGTTTTATTATCCAAACAATGAAGTTGAAACGGTATGCTTTCTTATGTTGTTGTTATTGTTGTTGTTGTTGTTGTTGTTGTTGTTTTTATTTTGGTTTTGTTAAGGATGAATTAAAATCTATATTATGTGTTTAAACTAAACACATTCAGATATAAACTTTATAAATGTATATAAATATTTATAAATATGCTTTTATCAATCAATTTATCAAATATGCTTTTATCAATCCTATTTAGTCAATAAATGTTGGAACTAAAAATAAAAAACCCAGAAATGTTAGTCTTCATACTATATACACACACTTTCTACTTCTTGTACTTTTAATATAACAGCTGGTAATGGTTTGGTCTGCCACATAAAAAATGTAAAAAGGCTTTACACTATCTTTACGTTAAACCAGCAGTCTAAATATTTCCAGGCTTATGCAGCTATGATAATTGTCGCTCATGGAAGTTCATAGTTTAATTTTTAATAATTTTATTTCATATTTAACCTGCATCAACATTATAAATGAGAATAGTATATAATTAAAAAACCGGGGATTTTATAATCAAAAACGCGATTATATTTTCCATTAAGCATCCACGAAATGACCTGTCTACCATTTCCAATTTTTGTTCGGTAAGACTGGAACAGAATTCTAGCTTTAGTTGTATATTTATATTGTGAAATTATATGCATACGTTACAGTGAAGTTATTGTTTGAATCATTTAATATTTTGATCCACAAATTTATTTCTCTGATTTAAAAAATATATTTTGCGATTATGCGAAACGTCTGTTAAGCACTGCACTTTTTAAAGTCAATTTTGGTATAAGCACCTTATAAAGAAATACAGTGCTTTTGTGCTTTTGTCTACTTTGTGCACATTTTTTCTTTTTTGTTTGTTTTTAAATGATAAAAAGGAAGACGATGATTATGGACATTTTTGTTTGTAATATCAGATTGGCATTCTATAAAAAAAATTTGATAAAAATATTTTTTTTTTAAAGGGCCGCCCTCGATTAAATGCTAAAAGAAAATGCTATTGGATACTACCCTTTGTAATTTAGTAAAAACATCAGATCTAATCGATAGCTGTGTTTTAACGCTACCTTAGTTTTTCTTCGTCTTTATTTATTTTGTATTTATTTATTTATAGATTTTGCCAACTTTTCCAAATATGGCTAATTTACCGATACTGTCTTTTAATCCGTGGTTAGAAGCGACTGAAATTAAAATCATTCCCAAGCAAGCTCATTCTCAGCAATTTTGTTTTGATGTTACTTTGGGAGGATGTCATTTGCGTAAGTTGAATTATCGGGCGCCAATTGTGTAAGTGAAACTTTTTATCGGGCGCCAATTGTGTCATTAAAACTTTTTATCGGGTGCCAATTGCGTCTTTGAAACTTTTTATCGGGTGCCAATTGTGTATGTAAAACTTTTTATTGAGCGCCAATTGTGTATGTTAATTTTGACATGATTATCCTAATTAACACGGGTAAATATTAAACGAAATAACAACCAAAAACCATGGTGGTATCCTCCATGTAGAAACTATAGGTGAGAATACTTTTTAACAGGAAATTCTGACGTCATTATAGAAACAATTATTCAGGTGAAATTATTTTAAACTGCGAATATTCTTATCTATAAACGTATCGAATAGTGTTTCCTTTTTTATTTCAAAAATAATGACGCATTTAAAATAGCTTTGTGGTTGAGCGTTCGTCTCCAGTGCGGAAGTTCTTGGGATCAAAACCCGGTCAAGTCATACCAGAGACTATAAAAGTGCACATCGATCCTTTTTACTTAAAGGAACTTTGAATGTTCTTAACCTTTTTTAATTTGAAACGTTAAAATGTTCCTAAATTTTTCTTAATTTTCCTCTCATTTAGTTATTCTTGAAGTTTAAAGGAACATTTCAGTTCTTCTTTCTATTAACAAAGCATATAATTTTCTTAAAAAAAGGTTTTGGACATCTCAAAACATATTTTCTTATATAGTTTGTTCCTATAAAAACCGTTACAGTTGTGTTTCTATTCTCTCGATGTTTTCGCTGTTGAAACTGTTTTGATTTAGCGAATTTAACAAAAAATTGTCTGTTGTCAAAGCCATAAAAGTTGTTTCAATATGTTTTTTTGTAAATTATGTAAAAAAGATTTGTTTTTAACATAATTAAAATAAAAAAAACAGGCTGTTTCTTAAAGGGAACGATTTAGAGTTAAACTCTTTTTTTTTTCTTTTTTTTTTAGCGATGCTAGCTGTGCTTGTATTCACTAGTATTTACGAAGAAATATTTCTTGAAAACCCTGTTTCATTCACTCCTATCTCCTTCGATTGTGTGACTCATGGCCGCCCTTACTACTATCAACATCTCCATATCATGGAGTTGGGAAAAGATGTAAAAATTGGCAGTGATGTCACGAAGCCTCTCTACACTGCTTTCACAACTAAGAATGTATATTTTGCGAATGGACAAAGTGTAATCACATTACATATTAACTTTCAAAATGCTAACCAGCTTCATGACACTCTGAGTTGTTTTGAGAAGACAGGCATGATGTACTGCACAGCAATGTTTGCTTGTCAAGGTCTTGTCAAAGAAATTGACAGTTCTCATTATGGCCATTTTGATCCATCTTATTTGAGAATGTTCTACATTCATGGTTAGTAATATCTATACTTAAAATTTTATGCCCGTTTAACTACATTATACTCGCGTGAAGTGGGACTCTTAAGGGACCGAATCGGCCCCACTTGTGCAGAGATTTTAGATGAGGAAACAGCTTTAAATAGAAAGGTTAGTAACAAACTTAAGATGCAGAAACAACCTCGTCCTCAGGGCATCTTATATATTTTCTGACATCGGAACGGCGTCGCCGTCCAGGTGTCAAAAAGATATAAGATGCCCTCAGGAAGATGTTCATGCAGAAATTATCAACAACATTTTTAATGACATTTTCAATTAAATTAAATAACAGGTAAAAGCTAAGAATTCATTTTCTCTCCTACTACGAAAATCATTACATTTGAATCCTATTTGAGTGGATTTTTTTGGTTGTTGAGACCAAAAAAATGAATCTCACTAATAGAAAATCCCAATAACCAGCGTCCCCAATTAAGCAAAGTCTTTTGGTTTAATTCAGTAAGGAAGTTTAAAGGACCGGAAATTCAGCAAAAGTCCCACTTCTACAGGATCCTGCTTCACGCGAGTACTTTTTTTGAGATAGGCTCACAAGAATGAGCATGAGATTGTTAATGGCCATGGAACTTTAACAATTAAATAATTAAACACAGTCGTTCTTAGAATGCAGTTGTGTTAAAGATTCTAGCATCTAATCAACAAACTTCAATGATTTTTTTATTTAAATACGCTCTTTTTTTATAAACATAATTTATATATTTTCAGCTTCAGTACACTTTCAAAAACTTCTATTTAACATCAAAATATTTTTACAATATGACTCAAAATGTTAAGCTCCAAAAAAGAGTGTATTTCCATAATAAGCCTAAACAATGTTTATTTTTAGATAAAAATGAGTGTTCTGGACCCGTTGGTTGTGCGGATGACCGTGGAGAGTGCATTAATACAGTTGGCTCGTATTATTGTTCTTGTAAATCACCATATATTGGAGATGGGTACACCTGTTACTGTACGTCAAATTTAATTAGGGTGGTATTTAACCATTTCAACACTCAATGTAGTTACTTGCTTCTTCATTGTTATTAGACTATCAGTTCGATAGTCTGATAACAATCAGTTTGACTATCAGTTCAAATTTATAAATTTTTTGCAAAAACTGTTTGGTTTTTTAACTATTAAAACGAAAATCGCTAAAAACGTAAACATACATTCAGTATACACGATATCGTGGCATTTTATTTCTCGCAAGCTTAATTTCGGTAAAGGTGCATTTTGTGTGTCTAGTAACTAAACAATGTTTCTCTTTTCTTACCTTCGCGCAATTTTGAGAAACTCGAGGAAATCAAAATTTTATTTTGCGTGTACTTTTTTCGCCCCAAATCATTAAAATGGAAATCAACTTTTACAAAAAAATCCTTTAAATATCCTGGTCTTAATTTAGCTAGAGAGGCCTGGGTGCAAGACAAACGTGGGTCATATCTAACTTCAGACTTTAAAGAATTCGATATCCCAGGTGATTTATTATTTATATATTCATTCGTCCGTCCGTCATTCATTCATTCATTCATTCATATTCACTCATTTATTTATAGTAGCATCTTTACAATTTTTTCTTGATTCATTTTAGATACTTTTTGTAGAGCATTGTTTTATGCGAATATTTCGGATGTAATGTTTGCCTGCATGAGATATCAGAGCGTAAGGTAACTATTTAAGTGATTTTATTTCAGAATTAAGCGAATTTTCTTTTTTTTAATAAAAGAAAGTGTGGGAAGTCACCCTACCGCTCTTTCATTCAATGCACATGTCACCCTACCGCTCTTTCATTCAATGCACATAGCAACGTATCCTCCGATATGAGGACGCCCCGACAACGCTGTTAAAGATGGTTACACCGCAGCTGTTTCGCTAAGTAATTTTATTACTTCGTGCTAACAGGCGAACAAGGAGGAACGAAATAACGATACAGAGAATGTGTGAGATGGGCGAATTCCCGTGGAGTTTTCCCGTGGCGTATTCGATCATATGTCGGTAGTAATTTCTTTTTATGTTTATTTTCAGTCCTTATGGTTGTCTTCAATCGAAAGATAGGGGAGACACTTGGATAGGTATGAAGTCGTATAACTCCTCAAAATTTGATATATACACACTTGTGTTCTATTCTTTTGATAAAAGTTTTTAATTTATTGATTTATTTTGATGAATATACTTTGCAGCGTTCAGGTAGCCTTGGTTTTTGTTTAGAAACCCACCCTCGTCTTGATATTATTATTGGTGAAGATTTAACAAATGGTAGGATATATGGCTACTCGACGTTGGATTTCGCGTATATTATGTATGAACCTGCTGGAAATCAATGGTTTTCTGTACCTCCGAGGCAATATAAGAACTCGAATGATTCTGGTCACTTGTATAGAGATAAAATACTTCTACCTAATTGCGTGTATGTTGATGAAAGACGAAATGAAGAGATGTTTCCAATGCAAAATTCTCGTATGGAGGTTGGAAGCAAAACGTTCGCTAGTATGTTATTTTGTTAATTCAATCATATTAAAATTATTTCTCAGTTAGAGACGAACATGTGAATGGGATGTTCATCATATGGCTGTTTAGATCAATGCTGTTTAGATGGCACTTGGAATACCTTCTGCTCAACTAGACTCGTATTTGTCTCGAATTTAAAAAGAGAGTGGGGATGCCAGGCTTTTTTTATTTGTGTATCGAGTGCCGTTTTTACAAAAAGTGAAAACCATTGGGATGCACATTGCAACTAAATTCACAATGCAACTAAATTAATGAACTGAATCATTTTTTTTAGTGACTTCAACTGGTATCACTGCCAGGTATACTGGATCTTGGAAAACTATTTTTAATTGGAGCGATTTACCATCGCAAATTTAATCTACGCAGCTCTCCAGATTATTCATTTAGTCTTATTTGGTACATTCAGTGAGGGGTAGCAGATAGTTTGACTATATTGTTGGCGAGTTAGAAAGTTTTTAAAAATGTTGACAGACGTTCAGAATTTTATTAGCTCCTTTTTTATAAGTTTATATTTTAGAGAAAAAGTGTAGTATTTGTTAACCACCGTTTAGACATTTTTTCTTAGTTCATACTTTATTATCGATTTAGAATTTGCATATTATAGCAGACCATTCCACCTTAGAACGATTTCTCAGGAAAGTAATCGTAGTCTACCTCATGGTGATTCGTCATCCATAACTAGTTTTAAAAGTTGATGATTTATTTTAAGAATTTTTTCGGTGCCGTCAATTTTTTTATTTGGTGAAGTCAATTCATGCCTATGTTTCTTTGTCAGAGCATCGTTCTTTCTATTTTTATTTTTCTCGTCTTTTCTCGTCTAGCTGCAAAATATTCCCACATTATTTTGGTAACATTACCTCACTATTTGCTGTGGTCAATGTAAACAGTAAGGACGTAAGCATATAAAGCTATCGTTTGTCAAACTAAAATCTAGGATTATGTTTACAAAACTACATTATAAAAAACATTCAAGGCGAATGGTTTCTCAGATTTCGTTATTTACTATCCCTCAAAAATATACGTTCCAAGAAAATTTGGAATTTGTATTGTTTCGCATTATAATCGCAAAGAAATAAGTAGCTGTGGAAGTTTACTTTTTAACCCTAGTAAAATATTGCGGCTGAAATACACGACTATTTTGAGTTGTAAGTCAATGCGTAGTATAAGGCCATCATAAACATTTATTTAGAAACGATAATTTAGAATGATTGTGTATTTTAGCCTTTAGCATAGTAAGAGATTATTGTAGCATTGATGTTAGTGACTTTTCCGTCGTGAAAAAAACTTTCGACTGCCATCCTCATGAAAGAAGATTTAAGAAGATTTATGTCCCTTCTAACAAACTAATCAGGGTAATCAGAAATTAACCCAAGAAATGCATATATTAATAAGCAGTCATTTTAGAAGGTAATTCTCCTGTGTCGTATTTTCATGGAACATAAAATGTTTACCATGTCCATATATTCGAATGCACGTAAACAAAACTTAATAGGCCCAACTTTTAAGTGAAAATTGTAAATTTTTGAAATTTGACATTTTTGCATGAAAATAATCCTCAAAAATTGCAAAAAAACTGCTGAATGTTTTAAGCCCCATTTTTAGGTTTATGAAGATATATTGAACATTTTCTATGAGGAGGTTTGTTTTTGAATTTTCAGATGTACTTACTAACCATTTTTAGACCGTTGCACCCTAGTGTAATTGGACTACTGGGTCACTTTCATGGTCAAACGTTTGGATTTAAATAAGCTTTATCTGTAAACCATGCTTTAAGGTCAGCAAATCTCGTGTGTTGCCACGAAATCAAATAAACCTTTTTTAGGATAGCTGTTCTTGATGGAAGTGGATGCGTCGCTCGAATTTCCACTTATATGTGTTTCTAATACTTTACTGTTATTTTTTTTTTCAGTATTGTTTTATGCATTTATTTTTTGTTCTTTAGTTAAGCCATACAAAAGTAAAGATAACATTAAAGATAGTTGGTACAAAACCAAAAAGACCTCGAAATATAGAAAGGAAAGAATAGGTTTTTCTGGAACCTCAAAACAACATATGATACAAGTTGATTTTATATATTGTCATTCTTAAGATCCCGTATCCAAGGAGAACAATAAATCTTATATCCATAGCAACCGTTGCTAAGGACAACATGGTTTTATAGTCCTTAATCACTGTCAAGTTTTTATTTTTTTACCACCAAGCAAACTCAAGATATTCTGTCTTAGAAGTTTTTCTGTTTCCCATGACTATTTTATTTCTATTATCATGAGTATTTTTGGGGGGAACTTTATTTGTTGTCTTATTTTGTATGTGTTTATCCTGCTAAAAGGTCTATTACCACCGTAAAGCACAACACCCAAGCGACATCGTCATCTGGAATCAACGACATCATGAAATTAATTGATTTCAGATGACAAGGCTTTAGTTTCTGTCACTTATTCATAACTGGTGCCAAATCCATTTGAATTACCACAATCCCTCACAAAAATTATTGAGATGTGCCTTGGTTTGTATGATAGCTCCCCCCCCTCCCCCTACCTCAATGTTGAATGTGAAACTAGCAAAACGTGTGTAGCGAAGCCAAACCTGCACTTCAGAGACGTCAACTTTGAATTTAGGGGGGAGGGGAGGCAGTCTCAGAATTTTTGTGAGGGATTGCAGTCGTATCCCGATTTTTCAAACTATTAAGGGACTATGACAAAGTCAGAAAATCGTACTAACGGCGACTGGGTTACGGCTTAAAACATAATATATGAGCAACCAACTGAACATCGAAAGAAAAAAGCGATAAAATCCATTGTTCAACAAATCGGGTACAACTAACTGTATTTTTAGAACGCACACGACCTTTTCTAAACTGTTTGTTCACACATTTTCAAAATTTAACATTTGCAGTATTTCAGCATTGTATGTTTAACACTCTTTTATAGTGATATACTGTTCTCCGAATACATTGTTTAGCAAAACGAAAGTGTCTTGTTTGCTTGAAAACAGAGCGGCAGTCTCGTTGCACCTATATACCATTCATTATTCAGTCTCCAGACTCAGTTACTATCTGTTCGCTTATTCTACTGATTCAATAGTTATCTGTCATTCGAAAATTTAGCAACAAAGTACGGAAGACTCTCAATAATCCATCCATCCGCGTCCAAAATCGGGTCTTGTTAAGAAATTTTTATTCGTACCAGAATTTTTTTTCTAATAAAGGTGTGTAAATTATATGTTACATGGGTCTATTATACACACGAATCGAATTCCAAAGGCTAGTTTTCGCAAAGCACCGTCTCATTTTCTTTTTTTTTGACTTTTAAATTCGTAGGTCAGTCACTTCTGACGCTGTCAAATATGCTGACGTCATCCTCAGCAAATGATGACTAATTTTAAGCTTTATTACGCCTAATTGAGTTTAATAACTACAAATTTGCTAGCTAGCAATCGGGCGCCTAAAATCGCTAAAAGAAGAAATGTTTGGCTGAATCATGATGGCTAAATCGACAAATAAATTTTTGCGATTAGAACTTCTTATGCAACCTTGCAGAACTTATTTTTGCGATTCTGAGGAAAATGACCTGTTTTAATAATGTAAAGTATCAACCTCGTTCCCAGGGCTCTTTTTCTCTTTCCGGACAACCTCGGACTCAGAAAGAGAAAAAAAGCCCTGGGGACGAGATTGGTAAAGTATATCGCAACATAGCATCAACTGTAAAATCAAATATCAAGTGTATTCTTTACACATTATCATTTAACTGTCTTTAAGAAGCTCAAATATTTTTACAATTTAATATTTTTTTCAAAGCAAGCGCGCAACTTTTGTTGCGATTATTGAACTAAATTTTGTGAATAGTGTCTAAAATTGCAAATACTAGTTCCACAGAAATTTTTTCTCTGAAGTTATTCTTCTTTCTCTATTCTTCTAAACAGTTGATCTATTGTTTGTAACCTTAAATCTTACCCAACCTGGTCCGCAGGGCTCTTGATATTCTGACGGAGCCGTCCTGTCAGAATATCATAGGGGGTTTATTTTGAATTTATGTTAGTTTTATTTACAGAGAAAAGCATTGATCAGATTTAAACTTTGTTTCAGCCTATCATGTTACACAAGGAGAGTAATTTTGGCGTGAGTTAGTTATTACGAATTTTAGAATTAATCGAAAATAAATTATAAATTAAGGCTGTCTCTTATCTACATGTGAAGGATTTAGACGAGTATCTTGTGTAGACATAAGGGCATGCGCAGAATGACCAAAGAACCAAAGATTTATCCGACTGCTATACTTTGTGTATAAACGATCGCTTTTCTGCTCGTCTGTATTGATCCGTGATAAAAGTAAGCGAATATAGTGATGTGGGTGGAGAAGAAAATTTTTAACCACCAGACTGGGGGAAAGTAATTCGTTGATCAATTGAATATGTAAGGGAGAGGTTCTGATTATTCCAAACAAATGCATCCGCCAAATCTCTCCTCACAACAACGATTTAATCGCGTACAAAAGTATACAACCTTTTATTTCAACTACTCTCTCCAAGTCCTCCTGAAAAAGGGAATAAGAAACCCCGAGACTACTAAAGTTGCGCAAAACGCAAGAAAATGTTTCCATCATCAAATGCGAAACATAAAGATAAGGTAACTCGTCCTCAGGGCATCTTGTATCTTTTCTGACATTGGGACGGCGATACGTCGTCTCGCCGTTCCGGTTATAGAAAGAGACAACAGGCGCTGGAAACAAGGTTGGGTAACTAGGGCTTTGCCAAATTGCCGACGTTTGGGTCATAGTTATCAAACACAATTCACACAACTTGGGTACCAAGTGTGTAATATATTTCAACAAATAACTTCATCTTTTATACAGCATTATGTTTATCCTAAGCCGGAGGATAACTGTCGTATTTAACAGTAGTACCACGTGGTATGGTGGGTGCTAATAAATCATAGTAAAATTATTTCATTTTTTTTCACATGGACCACAAAGGTCCCTTTCTCAATATAGTAGTTAGCCTCCTTTCACTTCATTTTACTCTTGAATATTGGTTGCACACAAAAAGGAGAAATAGTTCCTTCTACTTTTTCGTAAAAAATATCGCACGGAAAAACTTTCCTTTTTTATGAGGTTGTCCCATTCTCGACCCCCCCCCCCCCCAGACTTTGGTTTTCCGGTCGACACGAGTTTGTGTTTACGTCACTTTCGATTTCGCTTTATTCGCCGCGCGTGAATTGCTGACATAAGCATATAAAGTGTATTGTGGGTGAATCGAACTAAGTTCAATATGGCGGGTGCGAAATCAGGAAAATCATAAAATCAGCATTTCGGAAGTATAAAGCTGCCTTTATACTACACAACAGCAATATGTCATAATATTTCAAGCATAATTTGCTTAAATATAGCTAGCTAGCTACCTACATCAAAATGCGTGAAACACAGACGAAACATATGTTCTTAAAAAGAGCACTGGAAAAGATACTTTCAGATAAGGAGCTCAAAAAAACACATCATTCGCAACTAAAGAAAGCATGTGAAGTTGCTCTAGGTATTATCGTATACTTATACATATATTTATTATTACAATAATTTAATGTATTTCAGAGTATGAGTGTTTATTAGTTGCAAAGCTGACAGCGAAGGAAAATGCAAGGTTGATAGAGAGAATATTTAGAAAGTTTCGTATAGATAAGTTGCGTCATGACGTAATGTTTTCATTTTGCATCGAAAACAATACACCTGCGCATGCATGTGCACAGGCAAAAAATATAAACAATAGACGGCAACGATCCAATTATATTCCTAAAAACCTATAAATTAGCATAAAGATTTAGTCTGACTATGTAGTCCTTCTTTTCTTGCCCGTCAGGATGCGCGCACATATACAGAACTTTGTAAACATTCGCAACTCATCTATATATAGATGAATTTCTTTGTTTACATTTTCAGCAGTAAGCTCTTTCAGCTCTAGCATCTGTATGGCAGGAAAAACATGGGGCGCTAGGTGAAGCAAAGTTATTATCAGTTCATTTCGTCACACAAAGGTATTGTTAGGACTTTGAATGAATTCAAAAAAGGCTATTGCCAAAAAGGTTTTGTCACTCCTAACGGCAAAAGGGGCAGAATTTTTTCATTCATTTATTTATTCATTTATTTAATAACAACAATATTACAACATAAATAAACATAAAAAAACATTGTTTTTTTTTAAATACCCTGACAGGCAATAAAAGAAGGACCACATAGGTCGAATTGGCTATTTACATTTAATTTATAGATTCTAAGAAAGATTGAAGATGCTTTGGATTTTTTTTTTCTCAACTATTATCTTCTCTTTTTGAATATTAGCTGTATCTCCTGAGCAAAAACAAGTTGAGCTCTATAGTTGATAATATATCAAAACCTAAGAAAACAACTTTCATTTTACCTGAAAAGTTGCTTTCCCGTAAATATTAGAAAATAAAATAACACTTTACGAGACAATGTGGCACCACAGCTTAGTGGTTATAACTCTCCCATTTTGTACTGGGGGCCGGGGTTGTATTCACATTGGTGGCTATTCAATATTACTATGAGTGCCGTTGGATGTTGCAGGGAGTTGTCTGGCAGAGCGTGGACCCTAATTGGGTCTGCGTTTCTGGAAAGGAGCATTAAATACTCTCCCTATTGAAGCTATGGATCCTCCTGGAAATATAGACAAGGAATATCCCTCAACATTTGTGAGGCCAGCCATGTAAATATGCACATCTCTGTCTCTCTCTCAAAACAAGCTTTCACAACCGTCATAACAGACCATTCTTACACAGCGATATTATCTGTGTGACGTCATCACAAGATTCCAAGACCAGAAATCATCAAAAAAGATTAGAAAATGTAATTAAATGACTACCTTAAAAGCCTCTAGACTTTTTAAAATCACTAATTTTCAAGAAAAAGCAATTATATGTGTAATTTATCAAAGAATACACATTTTAGAAAAAGTTTTGCTTGTGTTTTTTATCCCCCTGTTACAACGATAAAGGCAGTATACCAGGCATTTCTCAAGACACTAAGTTTTATGAACCTGTAGCAGGCCTATCAATAAGGGGAGAGCAATTGCTCTTGCTCACGCAAAGGCTCGCCCAATTCTGATAAATGAGAAACTAGCTGAGCCATTAATTGCTCCCCCAATTCCAAAAAAAGTTTTTCTGGCTGAGCAGTATCGATTCATCTCACATGGAAATCAATGTACTCTTTCTTATTATTTACAGTAAAAAAGAACCAAAATATATAAAAAAAGATAAAATAAAATAGATAAAAAGACTTTGTGATAAAATATGCATTTATAAGCTTATTCTATTTATTCAGATGCTCGCCCAGTTTAAATTATTGTAACCTTGGGGGAGCGATTTATTGCTCCGGTCTTATTTTCTTATTGATAGGACTGCTGTAGTATAGGCTCATAATACAACTTACAGTGTCATGAGAACTGCCTGGTACAGGTCAGTTTGAACCCAGGTAGAGCTTTAACAAATTGTACTAAAAAGAAGAAATTTGCAGAAAAAGTTTTTTGCAGAACTTATTTTTTGCAGAACTTATTTTTGCAATTAAATTGAAGAAAATGGACAATGCCCTCACAAACTAATGCCTAGTCACATAGTAAAGTAAAATTTTATGCATTAGGAGATTTCCTTTTTACGTTCCATATTTGTAACGTATATTATTTTCCAAAAATTAATACCCAGACAGCACTCAAGAATGCCTTAACGGAAAAAACTTTTGCAGTAATTCAACCTTAATTTGGCATAAGTTACGCTAAAGTGTTGGTCGAATGAAAGGTTATTCCTGCCAAAATTTCTCAAAGGATTTGACCACAAAAATTTTTTTCATGTTTTTACTGAGCGTACAAAAAACTAGCTAGCCCTGGGAAAGAGGTTGTTCTCGCAAAATTGTTATAAGAAAAGCCCGTTTGTAAAGAGGTTAGTCATACGCATGTTAGTTGCCAGAGGGTGTGTTGTACTTCCTCTATCTGATTTGGTCACATATCAAATCAGATAGAGGAAATATTATGAGATAAAAGTCTTTTTTAGTATTTTTTTGTTTTGTTTTCAACATAAAAAAATATTAAAATTCATTTCTTTTTTTTAAAACAAGGATTAAAGACCTTTTTAGCTAAGGTCAGACCTCATCACTCACCACCTTCAAGGAAAAATTTCATAAAATATGTCAAAAGTTATTTGTCAAAAAATAAATTAATTTGGTGGTTGAACATTTATATAATAAAATAGAAACTTTGACTGAGAGCTTTACAGGAGATGATTAAAGGGGTTACATACAGTTGAATATTCCTCAGGACAGATTGGTGACCAAAGCTCACTTGTCTAGTGTATTTTGTATATATCGAGGCTGACATAACAATGAAAACAAATCTAAATCAATAAAAGATTCTAATTACTTCCTTGAAATTCCCAGAAACTGTTGTTGACGAAAGACGAATTTCAACCCGCCTAGTAGAAGTTTGGAACAAAAAAAAAGAATTTTAGCTAATTTAGCTCATCTGCAAATTTTCATTCAGCAAACAACGTGTTCTTTCCTTAATTAATATCTTCCATAGTTGTAATGGACTGTTTTAGTGAACTTTACAAATTTGCTTAATCCTGTATCCACCCCAAGTCCCTAAAGCAGTTAATACCCCTAGTATATAGCAGGACTATAAGAGTTTATGAGTATTTAAAACAGTTATCAAGTATCTTTGTTAAACTTTGTGTCGAGCATAACCATTTATGTATATACTTATTTTGTTTTTAAATTTTTTAACTTGATTTTTCTTTTCTTATACTATCAGAATCGTAGCATAACTTTTCACGATGCAGAACTTTATTTTGAACAAACCAAAATAAAACAAAATTTCCAATTAACTTGTTCCAATGTGTTTTATTTTTTATTTTTATTGTTGTCCCTGTTGTTATTGATGAGTGATTTTTCGAAGATTTTGTATAATAATTTTTTAACATGTATGTAGATTGGATTTTTAAAATTTTTTTAGATGAAATTGACAAAGTTTCTCAGGACAATGAAGCAAGGTAGGGATCAGAATATTTATTTTCGGTGGTTCATTGCCACTATATAATAACTATGTATTAGAGCAATACCAGAGAATATTGAATACTTGCAAGGTAATATGTGACCAACGTCTAAATTTGAAGATATTGCATTAAATAAAAAGTTATTATATGGATTATTATCAAGGTTTATTGCATTTTGAAAAAGAAACAAAGCAGTAAAAGCAGGATATAGAATCCATTTCTTGATAAAAAATATGTTCTTTATGAAGATTTGAACAGAATCTGATAGAATATTATGTCAACATCATTGCTGCAATTTTAAATACAATTTATGCTGAAAGTACTAATTTCACGTCAACAAATTTTTGCCTAGGCAAATTTTTTCTTCGCATATAACGCATTTTTTGAAGTTTATAGAATCCTTCAATTGCCTTGAATCTATTGTAAATATATACTGATTATATTGGTGATAGAGAGTATTCCTTAAATGCAAGAATTAATAAAGATCATAAAGTGACTGGTGAGCATTTTACTTATTTACCCTAAATAGAATTAAAGTAATTTAAATGTGAACAAGCTGGCTTGGAAGAAAAAGGTTCAAATGTAAATGGCAATTTGCCGACGTTAGACACCGAAATTAAAGTTCATGTCACCGTTTTTCCGACATGAAATTGTGGATTGCCGAGACAAATAAAAAAACCCGAAAATTCACGTCAGTATTTTTTTGCTGGACGGAAAATAGGTAAATGCTGACACCAAAAATTTGAATTAGAAAGGCTGGACCTTTTCCCATGTTTGTTTAAATATATTTGATCATTTCTATGATTTTTGAACATATCTATCATACCCAGATAATAATGTGCACTATTCACTAACATTATAATACTTCTTAATAGTAGTGTAGAAAATGATGAATCACATTTTATTGCTGCTGACAAGTATTTCTTGCCATTTGAACTGGCATGTCAATCAAAAAGTCCAAGAATTGTTTGCAGTGCATTGGATTGCCTCCAGGTTTGAATATTGAAAGATTCTTTCTGCTATAAGAAATCTTGTATTGCAGACACAGTGTGTTTTTGTATACTTATAAGTATTAAGGGGAAATTTACATTTAATCATGGAAAAGTCAGACAAAATGATAAAAAAATTTGTCTAGTTACCCTAAAAAATGGCCTAGTTTGATGACTCAAGCACCAAAAAGCAATTGTAGTAATGTATAGAAAGTCACATGTACAATCAACCACATACCAACTTAAAGCCATCCATGTGTGAAATTTCATTTATTGTCAAACGCTTTCAATAAAATACTCAGTAAAAAAAATGGATTTTTCCTTTTTTTATGGGTTTTTATGGGTCATCACCAAGCAAGAGAATCAAGCCAAAAACCACTATCAAGGCTGACACAACTTTGTCAAATGGAAGATCGAGAAACACATAAGACCCTATAAGATAAAAACCTCATCTGCAAAATATCCAACATTTCCATTTGAAGCTATAAAATGACAATGACAATGAACCAACTTTTAACTTTAAAAAAGTCATTATAGTTTTTTTGCATAAATGTTCCAGGACAGCTCAATGAATCAATAAAAACTTTTTTTATTTTATATAGAAAATGATAGCATATGGGCATATAGTGGGTAATGCTCCTGATAGTGGTCAGCCGGGGAAGCGACTTATCGACAGAATTACAGAAACAATTTGTGGTTGTTTTAATGGAGTATTGACTGATGAAGGTGTTCAATTGCAGATAATCAAGGTAAAGAATAATTTTAGCACTTCAAAAGATTGCATATTATCCTTTGTATAGGTTTTTTGTTGCTTTCCTGCTGGGCCACGTTAACTTTTCACGTCTATCCTTATTGAAAATACTGTATGTATCGTGATGTTAATGTAGCACAAAACAAATTCTTGTTCTAGGCACTACTTACTGCTGTTACATCGTCAACATGTGAAGTCCACGAGGGAACACTTCTTCAGTCTGTTCGAACGTGTTATAATATTTATCTTGCAAGTAGGAATTTAATTAATCAAACGACAGCAAAAGCTACCTTAACCCAAATGATTAGCGTCATTTTTCAACGAATGGAAGCGCTCG
Organism: Hydractinia echinata; assembly: GCA_030067915.1. Lineage (NCBI taxonomy): Eukaryota > Metazoa > Cnidaria > Hydrozoa > Anthoathecata > Hydractiniidae > Hydractinia > Hydractinia echinata. The sequence goes on from JASGCC010000023.1 coordinate 1,445,567, forward strand.
GGGTATGTTGATAACTAGTTACAGTGAAAATTTTAGATCTGTACCTCTGTACTCTTCTCATTTAAGAAAAATTTAGTCAGGAAATAGAAGAGAAGGATTACCACCAAAAATCATTAAAATAAAATAATTAATAATTAATAATTAATAAATTGGCATTAATTTAAATTGTAATTATTATTGTGATGGTTGTAGTTTCAAATAATTACCACTGGATACATCATTTAAAATACTTTTAAAATATCTAATATCTAAAACATTAGCTTAATTTGGACACAAACTCTTCTTTAGGTCACTATTACCTATACCTTATTCATGGTTCAGTAATTTAGAAAGAAGTATGATGGTATCCTCTTATTTATAAGTATTAGATGTTATGGTACAGAGTTCTAAAACACTTCTTTGTTTACCAATTTTCTCACTTGGACATGCAGTTTTTAAAATAATAGAATGATTAATCATTGTAAATCTACGTGTTTTAATTTTTTTATTTAGGAAAACATAATAGTAAATCTCAATAGTATTAGACATTGTCACCATACATTTGTTTGAGAGTCAAAAAACTGTTAACTAACATGTCTTGATTCATTTTTCATATTTCAGAGTGTCGGGGACCAGCATTTAGTTGTATCAGAACCTTCTGGAAACGATGAAACTGAAAAACAAGAAGAACAGCCCCAAGATGAGAGTAATGTAGAAGAAACTGAAAGTGTCCAATCTGAAGATAAAGTAGAAAACACTGAACCAGCTGCCGTGGCAACAGATGTTGATTCGGGAATTGGAATAAAAGGTGTGGTGATTGACGCTAAAGAAGAAACTGATTCTGCAGAGAAAAGTGAGGATTCAAATAATAAAACTGAGAATCGAGATGGTCAGCATGAGGCTGTTGTTCAGGTCAATGAAACTGAAGATTCTTCCTATTCAGAAACACCAAAAAGCCCAAGATCTTTAAAGGAATTGAGTAGTGATGCCGTGGAAGCTCAATCACCCAAAGATGAATCATTTGGTGGTTTTGCATCATTTGAAACAGCATTTGAAAATCAAGGTATTATAAAAAGCTTCCATAAATGTTGAGAGAAACATAATTCAGCATTGATCAATTTTTGAGTGCTAAACCTAGATTATAAGTTGGCCGTGCTTAGCATGTATGTTGTATACAAAGTTTCTTTTCTAATTTTTAAAAATATTGGTTTTAAGACATAAAAAAATAATTAATTACTATCTCGTTTGTCAAGTCAGCAGAAAATTTCAGGGAAGTATAAATAAACTTCAACAAACCTTAATTGTGATTTTTAAAATAAAAATATTTGTTAGCATGCCATTTGGGTTATTGAAAATATGCATACCATAGTCTAGCTGTATTTTTTATGAGAGTAGCTGGAAGACTCAGTATGGCTTTCAATTAGTTATAAGGAAAGGTCCAAAATAATAAATAAATAATTACTATTGTTCTTAAACTAACAGTTTGTGGTTTTTGTTTCATTTATGCATGATTTTTTAAGACATCAAAATTTAAGTGACATAACTTTTGCCAATATGACAATATTGCATTCTCAAAATGCACCTGGTCAAGATTTGGTGCAGTATAAGTGAAAAATTTATATCTGTTTCAGCAAGATAAAATGCTACTTATGCCTCTTTTTAAAAGTGCTCCAAAAAGATATAAATAATTTAGTCTCTGAATTACCCAATCCTACCCAGCCTTAAAGAAGGGATTTCTGTGCCAATAATCATATTTTTCTTTTATTTTTGAATATGTATTTAATAGTTTTAAAAACTCATAAATAATTTGAAAAAGTACTTATGAATTGAGAATCACAAAGTCTTAATTTAGACGTTGTAAGAAGGACAGTCTCATTTCTTGTAGATAATTATAAAAAGCGTGATATGGTAATTTTCTTAGGGTCAATGTCAATTTCCAGATTCCTATTTTTACTGCAATTCACAAAATAGATGTTTTAATTAAAAGGTCTAGAAAATCATTTGAAATTTTTGTAGCTGAGTAGCTAGATACTTTTAAAACATGAGTTTCAAACATATATAAAAACAGGAAAAAGGGTCTAACCAAGGGCTTGAAATCCAACCCTATTTCGGGCGAGTCTTTTCAGACTCTCGTCAAATACATTGCGCAAGTCCACCAAGTCTTTTCGGACTCTCGTAAAAATAAGTAACGCAAGTCTAATTTTTTTTTATTGTTATTGTTTTACTTCATGATTAAAACATATTTAAAATAATATAATCTCTACAAAGTTTTTTATATAAACCCAATACTTTTTACACATGGAAATACAGCATTTAATAAGTTTAGTTTAAGGAATAACTAGAACATTTAGTAAATTTAATCTCATTAGTTTTGTGTCTCAGTTCAAAAAAATTAAAAACAAAGGCAAAACAATAGTTTAACCAAATTAAAAACAAACAAACAACGATTCGTTGCTGTAACAAAAACAGAAGAGTATTAAACAAAGTAAGTATCAAGTCAGTGTTGTTACTCTTCATCACTGTCTCACAACCCAAAACGCAACAATTCTTCAACCAACTTGGCTTTTTTTTAAGGTGGTTCCAATTTAAGAATTTTAATGCGTCTTTTGCTTAATCCTCAATCGAACTCACCGTCTCCATATATGAATCTCTCGGTTGTTTTCGCAATTAATTTTTCTCGACTATTGAGATTCCAGCGCTTCTTTTCTTGTGGCAACCATCAGTAAATCTTTGATTGTCTCATGCACAATAAAATATCCTTGGAAAAATCTAATTAGCTAAGCTTCATTCTAAACTTTTTGCACGAGTCCCTTTGGACTCGCGTGACCCTGACTTACGCGAGTCCAGGGCGAGTCAGACTTGCGGACTCGCGTCGGATTTCAAGCCCTGTAAACATAAAATAGTTCTGGCTACCTTTATTTTCTTGACCAACCATTCTGTATTCCTGCATGCCAATATAAAAAATAATAAGCCAAAAGATAACTATTGACATTTTTTGTTTATTTTACATCTGTCAGAACTGATATCATAAATATTAATTATTGGTTGCAATGACTTCTTAGCATCATCTGGAAATGCAGAAAATGTTGAGAAAACACCAGATAATGAATCAATTGGTAAAGTTGATGAGCAATCAGAAAAAAATGAAATAGACATCAAAGAAGAAGAATCTAAGACTAAAAATGAACAAGAAACGCACAGTGTGGATGTGAAAACGTCAAGCGATCCTTCCAAAGAATCCCACACTGCAAATACATCAGATACAAGTTCAGCTCCTTCAACGCCAAATGATCTTCCCAAAGAATCTCACACTAAAAGCACATCAGATACGGGTTCTGTACCTTCAACACCAAAACCAGATTTAGATGACACTAGAACAGTAACATCAGAAGATGGTATTGAAGCTGGTCAACCAGCCAAAAATGCTGTTTTGTTCCCTCATATATTGCAAAAAGATGCTTTTCTCGTGTTTCGTTCATTATGTAAACTCTCTATGAAACAATTACCAGATGCACCTTTGGATCCAAAGTAAGTGTGTCTTTATTGAAAAATTCCCTAGATTGCTGCAAATACTAAGCTGTAAACAGCATGTACTAATGAATTGTATTATTTAGATCTCACGAATTGCGTTCAAAGATTCTATCTCTGCAACTTTTGTTAGCATGTCTTCAAAATGCAGGTCAAGTTTTTAAGACCAACGAAATGTTCATAAGTGCCATCAAACAATACTTATGTGTTGCGTTATCCAAGAATGGTGTTTCATCTATACCACAAGTGTTTGAAATCTCACTCTCACTCTTTCTCACTTTATTATCTGATTTCAAAACACACTTGAAGATGCAGATTGAGGTAGAGTTTTTATTGTAAATGCTATTTTGATGGAAACTTTTTGGTTGATTTTGTTTTACATTGCTTGTTTAATTTATTGTAGGTGTTCTTTCGAGAGATATTTTTAAACATTCTTGAAACTTCATCAAGTTCATTTCAGCATAAGTGGATGGTCATGCAAGCTCTGACAAAGATTTGTGCTGGTAATACTTTTATTTGGTTTCATGATACAAATTCCCTATGTTATTGTTTTTATTTTCACATTTAAAAAAATTTAAAGCATTTTTAATAATAATTTCCTTCCAAAAAATTTGTTGGACATATACAAGCACATATAGGAATACAGATATATAAGCATAAACACATACAAATGAACAGAAGTGCCTTTTATGAAAAGTACTGCTAAAGTAACTGATGCAAATATTGATAATATAGTAAAGGTTATGTTTCCGCTATTACGCCCTAAAATAATTTCTACAGATATAATAGTAAATTCTTTTTTAGTGGTTCAAATTTTTGATAAAACTAGACTTGAACAGCAATGTATCACTTAATGAAAATTTATGTATGTGCACATAACATTATTAAACACTAGTTGATAAAGCCCGTGGGAAAAACCACTGAGGCAGGATAAAAATGAAAAAGAAGCGTCATTAGTTTTGATGACGTCAACAACTCATCCACAAAAAAAAAATAGAACCTTGTTTTCACATTGCCTCTATTGTGTAGAGCTTAAAGCGCTGATCAAGAAATGTATATAATAATGTGCTTTTGATGAGTTATGAGATATAAGGGTTTAAAAATTTTGCTGACGTCAGCAAAGACCCGTCAGAACACAAAAACCTTAAAACGCTGATCAAGAAATTGTATAGGGTTATGTATCTTTGACAAACGGTTGCAGAGATATTGGGGTTTAAAGGTTTTTTGATGACGTCATCAACCCGTCCATTCCGAAACGGATTCGGGGACCCAGTTTTGGGAACCTTACCATATATTGGTGCCAGATGGTCCCTAGTTACCCACGCAGTGAAAAATAACTGACGTCACCACCTCGTTTCCAAGTTATTTGGCCTCAAAGTTTTAAGTGCACTTTAATGGCTTCATTAATTTAAAGTAAAATATTGGCGTTAGTAGTAGTTATTAACGTTGTGGCGTAACGTCAAAACATTTAACATTTAAGACATAAGTTTTTCGGCTACATCAAAGAAAAATGAAGATATCCACTTTGCCTGTTACAGACAGACACACACACACAATCTCCGTATTATTATATAGATAACATTAGTAGAGTATGTAATTCCTTTGTATGCACAGAAAAATTTGAAGGCATGTAAAATTTTATTGAGCGTGCATAACTTAAAATGAAGCATTCCGTACCAAAAATTTTTCATACAAGATATCTTCATTTGTATAGCAATAAGTCTTCATGATCATCTTACTTTTTTTAACTTTATTTCAATATTTTTCCTATTAATAATCATTGTGAATTTCGTGAAGCTGTAGATGAAATTTACCCTAGTATTTTTTTTTTTGGGGGGGTTGTTGTTGGGGGTTATTGTTTATATTTATTGTTTTAAATCATGTTAAACTTTGTTTTTATAGATGCACAAACAGTTGTTGATGTGTATGTCAATTACGATTGTGACCTTCATTCTGCTAATATATTTGAACGACTTGTTTATGACCTATCGAAAATAGCACAAGGAAGACATGCCATGGAACTCGGTGCCACTCCCGTTCAAGAAAAAAAGATTAGAGTTATTGTAAGTGTTCCCCCATTGATTCTACTGCATAATTCAAAAACTAGATTTAAATTTACTTTTTACATGCACCTTCAAATATTTTGAGCATTTTTTAAAACAAATTTTCACTCCCCTTGTTCCTTATTGTGATGCTTTCTTTTAAATAATATTAAGGCTAAGTTAAGTTGATTAGCATTTTAGTAAAGTTCAAATCAGATACTTTACTTTGTCATGAACAAAGATTTTGACGTTTAACTAAATTTTGTTGGTAATTTTAGAAGAACTTTGGTATTAATAATGTCCTGTAGATATTAGTTTGTCATGATAGTCTGTGTGTTTTTAGGGAATTGAATGCTTAGTTTCGATTCTAAAATGTATGGTACAATGGAGTAAAGACTTGTACATGAATCCATACAACCAAGTTGCAGGAAATTCCTCTGGTATTAAAATTTGTTCAACACTTGTTCCTTTTCTTTTTTTGTTTCCTTATAAATTAATATGATGTATATTTATACACAATTATTATATAAATTGTCTGTACTATCTAGCCATTGTTAAACTTTTTTGTTTTGATTTGATTTGATTTGATTTTGCTAACAAACCACTATCTAAATATTCTTAGTGTCACCTGATATGCAAGATATTTTTCCCTCTTATCAAATTGATTACCACATTTTACAAGAGAAGCACAAGTCAGCATAAAAAATATAATAACAAAAATAATAATAATATAGTTGACCTCGTAGAATTCCTGTACTTTGAAAGATCATCTAAACTGGATAAGTTTCCTGCAGAATACTGGTAATACTAATAAACCCTTAGAAGAAAACTCCTTTACTTCAAACTCATAGATGAAAAAATCATCAAATCTAACAAATATTTTGGTCCCCTAGACATATCTTTCATCATATAATTCGAATTTTGCTAGATAGTCTCTATATATCCTTCAAATTGCAACAAAAAGGACCTATCTGTAACAAATGAATTGCTGAATATTTCATAAAAGCTTATTTGTGAAAAAAAAACAGAGATACTTTTAAAACTATGTTCACAATGCGTTGAATGGCAGTAAAATTTAACCCTTTTTATACCACGTAGAGATATATGTAAAGGTGCTAGGGAATGTCTAACTAACTTAAAACCTAAATTTAAACAGTCAATTGTACCTATTTCCTTTATTGCTCTTCCTTAGCCCGTACAATGCCATACACTGTAACTATACAGTGCTATACAGTGCTTATATTTTCTCAAAGTTTGACGAAATAATCTGAAACTGTTATTTAAAAACTCATGTAGTTGAAATTATTTTAAATCCACATACGTTTAACTGTATCACGTTTGTTTTTAGAACCGGGAAGTGGAACGCCTGATCAAAAACAACATCAAGTGTTGCCATCCGAAGACAGTGAAATGAAATCATTCGGTGGCAGTCAGCATTCCCTAAACTCTAATAACGCGTCAAACAACACATTAAGCTCTTCTGGGCCTATCGATGATCCAGAACATATAACTGTTCAAAAACAAAGGAAAGAGTTAGTAGAAGAGGGCATCAAAAGGTATCAAATGGATTACATAACTGCATATACGTTTATACCAAATTGTTGTGACCTGTTGAGATTTGTACTGTATTATTTCTTGTTTTTTGTTTTTAAGATTCAACAAAAGTCCACTAAAAGGTGTAAAATATCTTCAAGAGCAAGGCTTGCTGGAAGAAAGTCCTGCGGCTGTTGCTCAATTTGCTATGAATGATGACCGCTTAGATAAAGTAGGTTTGCTTACTTTGGCTTTTTGTTGTTGTGTGTATATGCATGTGTTATTGCAGAAATTAATTACCTGTAACTTTGAATCCAAAGTAGCCAATACTTACTTGAAAAGGCTTTGTATGTATTTACTTTTTAGACGCAGGTTGGTGAACTGCTAGGTGAATATTCAGAGTAAGTAAAACATACTGTCCTGTCTGCTGGCAATACCCTATTTATATTAGCGATGTAAACATGGATGTTTTTTCCACTTTAGATATGGGAAAGAAATCATGTATGCATATGTTGATTTGATCGATTTCGAAGGAATAGACTTTGTTTCATCGTTAAGAATGTTTTTGGAAAACTTTCGGCTGCCAGGAGAAGCACAAAAGATCGATAGATTAATGGAAAAGTTTGCCAGCAGATATTGTGAATGTAACGCAAGGTATTGTTTTTAAATACTGAAAGGTGAAAAATATCTGACAATACTTTTAAAATTGTAATTTAGGTAAAGTTGCGCAAGATTTTTTTTTCTGTTAGGTTGTGTCTTTGTGTAAAAAATGTTGCACTAAACATTTTTTTAATGATTAGTGATTTTCTCCATGATAAAAACACAGGATTTCACTTGTAAATACACACCTGATATGCAGCTAAGTTGTATTAACATGTATCAAAGACCTTTTTTAAATAAATTCTCATTCTGTTTATCAAATTAGTTAGTTGTGTGTTAAATGACAATTGTGTGTCAATTGTGTACACCTTACCACATTCTCCCCCCATAAACAAATTTGCAGAATTTTAGGTAATAGACCTTTCAAACATAAGTTGCAAATACACTATTTCAACTCTTTAATGTTGCGTTCAGTATCAAGCTAGTGGTTATGCATGTAGTTGTTTTTATTCTAGTGAAGAGGTGTTTACCAGTGCAGATGCTGCTTACGTTCTTGCTTACTCAATCATCATGCTTGCTACAGACTTACATAGCTCACAAGTAAGTACACACTGTATCATGCATCACTATGCCTGAATATAATACTTAAGTAGTGTCTGGGGTAATGAGTACTGAGAAAGTTGCTTTTTTGCAAATAAAATGTAAAAATTAGTTACATATTTTTGAATATGAAATATTTCTTGGAACTATGTAACAGAAAGTTCTATGAATTCCATGAGTTAGTCAGTCTGTTTTTCCAGTAAGAAAAGTGGTGGGTTCAATCCCGACCTGGTCATGCCAGAGACTATAAAAGTGTGAATCTATCCTTTTTGCTTAGCGTTCAGCACCAGAATAGGATTGATATATTAGGCGATTGTCTAGTTGTGCAATTGCTATGCTTGATCGGTTTTTATAGCTCAAATGGGAGCTTTAAATGCACTAGAACCCCCTTCGCAGGACCTTTGTTGATATCAGTACCAATTGGAACTGAAAAGGTTATCCTGGGTAAATAGTTTTAATAATAAAGTTTATACACAGGATCAGGTAGTTTAAATTCAATTGTCCAAATTTATATCAATATTTGTTTAAATGTCATTCCTATCTTTGTTTGAAATCAATTTTATTTTATTTTCTGTCAGGTCAAACGCAAAATGACTTTAGATCAGTATATCACAATGAACCGTGGTATTAATGACGGAAAGGATTTACCTAAAGAATACTTAGTAGCAATATACGAAGACATTCAACAAAATGAAATACAACTAAAGCATCCCCAAAAAGCCTCCAATCAAAGACCAAGTACTTTATGTAAGTAAAAACGTAATCCTTATGTTTCTTCTATCAAGTACCCATTCCATCATGAATGAGAGAGAGAGCATGTTTTATTTTTTAGATCTAATGACAGAGAAACAACGGCGCATGTTATATTTGCAAGAAATGGAAGCTATGGCGCAAACAGCGAAAAGCATGATGGAAGATATCTCACATGTTCAAACAGCATTCATTCAAGCAACACACATGCAACACATTAATCCCATGTTTAAAGTGAGTTTTCTTATGTTGGTGATGAACTAATATGCATTGGCAATCCTTTTTTATTGGACGGTTTTACCATAAAACGTATGGACATCAATATGCAATCTATTTTGGCCCTGGAGTTGCATATTTGCTAGATATTTGTCAGATCTGTATATATTTATATGAAGTTAGACTATGTTATGTTTGTTTTTCAATTTTTGCATTAGATTTCATGGACTCCTGTGTTAGCAGCGTTTAGTATTGGTCTCCAAGACAACGAAGACGTCAATCTTATTACTTTGTGTTTGGATGGAATGCGTTGTGCTATAAGAGTCGCGTGTATATTTCAATTACAAGTAAATCTTTTCCCATACTTTTTCATTGTTTCTGCATATATTTAATTTCTCGAAATAGGTTCTTCAGAATACTATGTACGCAAATTTCTCCTATTCAGTAAAATTATGCATTTAATTCAAAATTCTGGTTTTGACCGAGTTTTTCTTAACTTGTTCATTGCTATTTTTCTGTTACTTTGTATTCCGTATTTACACGTTTGCCTTATCGCTACGTAAAATAATAAAAATAGTCTTTTCCTAATTTTCGTGGCATTTTGTTGTTACCAGAAGTGCAATTTTTTTATTCTCAACTGGTTTATTATTTTTTTTAGTTAGAACGTGATGCATATATCCAAGCGTTGTGTCAATTTAGTATGCTCATGGCTAATGCTGTCATTACAGAAATGAAAGCCAAAAACATAGACACGATAAAAACACTTATCACAGTAGCATATACAGATGGTAATTATTTAGCACGTTCATGGCTTGAAGTACTTCAGTGTATATCTCATTTGGAACTTCTCCAGTTAATCGGTACTGGCATTAAACCACGATACGTGAGCGGTAGTGGCAACACACCAGTCGTCAATGTTGGTGGTCTTGTCAGTAATGCTCAAAATAACCACCAATCCAATGGCATGATTGATCCGAAAAAGTTTTCGAGTATACAAGAATCGATGGGAGAGACGTCATCTCAGAGTGTTGTTGTTGCTGTGGATAGGATATTTACGAGTTCCGTACGTTTAGATGGTGACGCTATTGTTGACTTCGTGACAGCACTCGTAGCTGTGTCTATGGACGAGTTGTCCAACCAAGCTCAACCAAGGATGTATAGTTTGCAGAAAATTGTGGAGATATCTTACTACAATATGGGACGTATTAGATTGCAATGGTCCCGGATATGGGCAGTACTTGGTGATTATTTTAATAAGGTAACTAGAGGTTTTTTGTTGGATATAATTGGAGGTTCTATTTCGTTGTGATATCTTTACGCGTTGCACTTCAGGTTGGTTGCAGTCAAATTGAGGAGATTTCATTTTTCTGCGTTGATTCGCTGAGACAGCTTTCAATGAAGTTTCTTGAAAAAGGGGAGTTGTCGAATTTTCACTTTCAAAAAGACTTTTTGCGACCGTTCGAATATATCATGAAAAAGAGCAAGTGAGTAGAATATATTTACGCCTTATGTTGCAGTTAAATAACTGTATGATTTTACAAAGTATCTATACCTACTTTTCCACCTTTCTTGTCACTATTGCTTGCGCGGTCAAACCTGATCCGTTAAATCCATCTTTATATAAATATAAATCACCTTAAGGTCAATTGAAACTAAAGTAGCTATTATGCCACAGTTTTTTCAGTAGAAATTCGTTATTTTATAGTTCGTCTACCATACGAGACATGGTTGTTCGTTGTCTTGCTCAAATGGTGAATTCACAAGCCAAAAACATCAAGTCTGGTTGGAAGAACGTTTTTTCTGTATTCCATTTGGCTGCATCTGATTTAGACGAAGGAATTGTCGAGTTGGCTTTTCAAACTACAGGTGAAAACTGTTTATTAAAATCTTGATTCACTAAACGTAAAGATGCTTTAAAAGGGTTAATTTGAAACTTACTAATATAACATTGTGTATCCAATATTTTTTGAACTTTTCTAGCAATCATATTTGAGAAACATTTCTCTGCCACTGTCGATTCATTTCAAGACGCTGTAAAATGTTTATCAGAATTCGCTTGTAATGCAGCGTTTCCAGACACCAGTATGGAAGCCATTCGATTGATTCGTCATTGTGCAAAACATGTTTACGAGAATCCCAACGTAAGTAGAAGCTTACATTTCCTCTTTTATTACAAGATGCGTAGTTGGTTGGGATTTAAGACTGCAGGTATAAATTATATACGTTATGTAACGTTGTTTGTGCACAGCTTGTGAAAAAAAAATTATCAGAAGTAGTACTTGTTGCCTGATACCTACCAAACATTTTATAATAGTAACAGATTTATTTTGCTGGATATAGTGCTGAAATTTCTCATTTACTGACGTTTTAGTCCTAGCTTGAGTTGCTATAGTACCAATCAAGCTGCCTTACTGCGGCAAGTTAAGAATCACTTCAAGTATCAATATGTTGTTTATCTTTCATAGATGTTTCGAGAACATTTTTCCGAGGAAGCTGGTATCTCAGAAACTGATAGAATCTGGGTACGAGGCTGGTTTCCAGTCATTTTTGAGCTATCGTGTATAATTAACCGTTGCAAATTGGACGTGAGGACGCGGTATGTATTTTTAGAATATACTTTACCAAGAAACGCTACCATTATGATTTCAATATTTATGTAATTTCTCCTTCGCAGAGCTCTTACAGTTATGTTTGAGATATTAAAGAGTTATGGTCATACGTACAGTGCGAATTGGTGGAAGGAAGTATTTCGAGTTGTTTTTCGAATTTTCGGCAGTATGAAGCTACCTGATCAACAAATTGAATGGATGGAGGTGATTTATATTACCAGTGTTTTCAACGTTTACTGCTATTTTTTTGAAGAATAAATTTAATTTTTAGTAAAACAAAAGAATAAGTTTCAAGAACCAATCAAATTGCAGTATTGCTTCATCTTTTTTATATTCGAATTAAAACTTTTTTCATATGTAGAAAGCGGAATGGATGACAACGACGTGTAACCATGCTTTGTACGCCATCATAGATGTTTTTTCTCAGTATTTTGGAGAGCTTGCTGATATTTTGTTAGAAGACATGTATTCGCATCTGGTATGGTGTGTACGGCAAGGTAGGGTTTTCGTTGTGCGTAAAACCACGCTCAGTTCGGAATTACAAAATTATGTCGGACATAAATACATTGAAGGAAATCTTATCAGGTGTGAAAAAAAGGTTTTCGTTGTCATTGGAAAGTTTATGCTTAATAGTACTAAGATAAGTCCTAAACGTGTTGTTGAGATAGAGAAGTGAATTTAAATTTTGGTCCTCAGATTCACGCAAGGCTATCCAGAACTTATCCACCATGTTCACACCCTGCAGACCGATGTCGTTCTGACATAAATGTTCTACCAGATAGGGTGACTCGAACCTATCCAATATGTAAAACGGGATACAAATGGTGAAACGATTCCGATGCTAGGTCAAATTAATTTTCACCATATAACTGCTTCGATTATTTCATTCTAGTTCCAATATTAATGGCTTATTAACCGTTTAGCCGGTCTATACGGGAAAATATAGACCGAGGTCATGACGTCATGGACCTCGATTTGTAATTTCTTAACGAATCAATATTTTTGTGACCACTGTGTTGCGCTATATAAACTTCGGGGACATTTGCATCCAAAAGCTTTCCAATCGATGTTTTTCTTACTGAATGATTTGCCACTTTTCTGCCTATATTTTGTAGCTTTTGACTGTTGTCCTGCTATGAATTCGTCTATTTCATTTAAATCGTCAAATAAACTATCGTCTACCAGACGAAAACAAGGAGTAATTGACATTTTTCTACCACTTTCCTTGTTTTGTTTTTGTTTTGATGTCGGTTAATACGGCGTCATATAGACTGGTCACGTGAAAAAAAAAACCAATCAAATTTTCCGAGAACGTTCGAATAAACGTAAACATTCGAAAATACTCAACAGTGGGGTAATAAGGCTGAATATAGCCTGGGAATATAAGTTAAATCAATTTTGAGATACTAAGGAGGGGCTGGCACAAACACGCGATAAAGTTGCACATTAATGCTAGCTGCGCAAAACGATTGGTTCGCTTCGTACGTTCAGTTTTTTTTTATATATTTCATTCTACGCCTTCTAGATAACGAGCAACTTGCCAGATCTGGCGTCAACTGTTTGGAAAACTTAGTCATTTCTAACGGCCAGAAATTTACACCAGAAATTTGGACAAGCACTTGTAATTGTATACGAAACATATTCGAATCATCCATTCCTCACAATTTGTTTTCATGGAAACCTGATGGCTATAATGCAGAACACACTACACATTCACTTAGAACGTCACCTCCGCTGTCTCCAAACACTACACCGTATAGGGTAAGATGTATGCGTGTTTATTGTTTGTTTCTTTGTTTTGTTGTGTTTTCTTTACCGAACAACAGCAGTGGTGAAAAACTTATTATTTTCGTCCTCAATCATTTTTGTTTTCTTTCTTAGTTCCCAGGGAGTGCTAGTATTGATGGTTCGGCAGAAGGTAATCCTATCTTACATTAAAATAACCTTTTGTCAGTATGATCTGTCGTACAAGCTATTATTTTTTGAGGCCGCAGTGCGTCTGATATATCGTTAATATTGTATGAAAAAACGTCTGTATTTGGTGAAATATTATGGTTACGCGAATTAAGGGTTACGGGAGGCAACATAATCTTGTGCCTCGTTTATTCCAACCATTACAAAAATTATTTTCTAGTTACTCAGATAAAGAGTTTTTGAATTAAATATTGTTAATGTTGGTGCAAATTCCTTTAAACATAATACAATGCTGTTTTTAGCAGACGGTCATAATTCAAATATTGAACGTTACAATGATGACGTCAACGAAGGCGATGACATCAGTTTACACAATTTCCCACAATACCCTGCACCGATATCTAGATTTGACTCAAAGGAAAGCTTACACTCGATCACTCGACAAAGTAAGTGTTCCACGTTTTTATGTGTATTCTCTGAACTACTTGTTATAAGCCATAAGTTGGTTCAAATGTACCTCGGGTGTTTTTTATGACGTCGATCTAATTAATTTAAAATGTACGCTAAATATCACCTGATGTTGTGAAACCAAGTTAAATTGCGTATGAAGAAATCATGTTTGGTCTAAATTGGACCTTTTTTGTGTTTGATATTTTTGGTGGGTGTTAGCCGATTGACTACACCCCTGCGTGCTATGGTTCCTCCAAAATGAGCTAGCAATTCAAATTTGCCGGCACTGACTGCCGTTTAAGGATATGAAATCTTTCACCCTGAAGGATTTCATTACAATTTTCGTAAATGAATTATCAACCTCGGATTTTTCCTCTTTTTTTTCCACTTCAGAGTTTTCTAACGTTTAGAAATATCTCCTGAAAAAACAATGTTCAACTCCATCTTGATTAAATGCGTTGTGCAGCTTGAACTGATTCAAACTATCGACAACATAATTTTCTCCCCTGCTACCAGCAAGAAGGAAGACGCTGACAATATGGCAGCTGCACAGGTATTTGTTTAGTTTATTTATTTGTTTAACTTTTAGCTTTTTACGTGGCGTCGCAAACATTAACAGCCTCTCTTTATGTGACGTCGCAACAGTTAACGCCCTTTTTACGTGGCGTCGCAAACATTAACGCCCTCTTTTTATGTGACGTAGCAACAGTTAACGCCCTTTTTTACGTAGCGTCGCTAAAGATTAAAGAGTCGGTTTGAAAGGACCAATGAGTTGCTTGTTCTGCTTGTCCATGCTAAATAGTGTATACCCACTACTTCCTTAGGCGTCTATCAATCAAAATAATCTTCTTCAAAAGTACTTCTACACACCAGACACTTTGTTTGTTTCTTTAAGTAAAATCGATAATTGGTATAGTTTGCTTAAATAATTTAAATCGACTATGTATACTAAGAATTTTGCTATAACAGATATTTTTAGGTCCCCTGGGAAGGTATCCGTATAATATGCGAAAATAAATATTTTTTCACTAATAAATACAATATTATTTTAAAATCTTTTAACTTTTTTCATCAGTGGCGGATAGTATAGTAAACATTTTTTTCTTTTTTTTATATTGTAATCTCAATCGGTTTAAACCTAAAAGTTAACAGTTAATATACCATTGTTTTTTGTTTGTTTAGAATAATTTTGATTTTATTGAATTTGAATCTGACAACCAGGTAACAGATAGTGTAAACATTTTTAAATTAATAAATAATTTTTTTTTCGTGGTTACATCTCCTATGAATCTATAGTTTTTCCACCCCTAAACTTCTCTGCAGTTGCTTGCCATAACTTAACGGTACTAATTTTCGCTGGTATTAATTTTCGCGTTTTTCGCAGATTTTGTCAATTCGCGAAAGTAAGTACCCACGAAATATTCTTCAAAATACCATTAGCGAAAATTAATACTCGCAAAAAAAATTCGAAAGATATCGATAATTCGTGAATTTTTCGTCTCAGAAGGCCAATTTTATTCACATGTGAAAAACAATTGGACGCTATCGCTAAAATATTAATAAAGATCTTTAGAAGTGTAATTCCGTGAATATTTCATTGACAAAAATTTTTGCAAAAAATCAGTCGCGAAAATTGATACCCCTTGTTTTATTCGACCCGCAAAATTATTACCTGCGAAAATTAGTACCATTATGTATTTTAACCTTATCTAAAATTAAAAACCCTTAGTTTATAAAATTTATACAATTAAAACTAAAAATCCGGCTTATTGATAAATGACGACCAACCCTGTTATAACGCACCATTTTTGAAGCATTTCTTCTTTTAGTCTTCAGAAGCGGAAACATTGGATGTGGGTATGTTTGGCCTTCTCAACGCGGAACAGTTATTCACCTTCTCGAAATGTTTACACGAATCCCATACTTTCGCACGAAATTTTAACTGTGATTTCGAACAAAGGACAGTGTTATGGAAAGCAGGTATTATTTTGTAAACACAGTATACAGTGGGTGGAGATGGACCAAAATTTAGTTTAAATTGACTACTACTTTAGACGACGAAAACATTGGTGGAACAAAGATTACAATCTTTCTTTTTTTTAGGTTTTACCAAGGGAAGGTCGAGACCTAACTTGCTCAAACAAGAGACAACTAGCTTGGCGTGTTTGATTCGTATACTTTTCCGTATGTACTCAGAAACTCATCGCTCAGATGCTTGGAATGGAGTTGAAGATCGCTTAAAAAGGTTTAATATTTATTATAGTTACTCCTTTTAGCAGGTAGTTATAACATACAACCCTTGAATTGAGATCGTTTGGCCATTTTTTGAGATTGACAGCCCGCCAAGATAAAAAAAATGAGGAAAACAATGCTTGCTGACGTCAGCAAAAAATAGTATTATTTTAGATTTCGAATCTAACCCAGTAGCCTGAGATTCTAAGTTGGTTGTGAACATTGACAAGTTCGGTGTGCGTGTGACTTACATAGAAACGGCGTTCACAAATGCTTGTGATTACAATCTTCGACATTTGGCTGTTCTTTCTAAAAATATTGTTTTATGGGTTATACATCAGATATAAACTATCTTTCCTTTATTTTTAGTGTGACCAATGAGGCGTTCCATTATTTTTCTACCTTGGAGTCACAAAGTCACCGAGATGCGTGGACGTCCGTACTGGTATTAATTCTTACGAAAATGTTGAAGTTGGACAACGAAAGGGTGTGTACATTCTGACAAGTTTCACAGGATATTGTACATACAGTAGTTAAACCTTGTTTAGTGGCATAATCTGTGTTCTTACGTTTTTTTAGTTCCAACGTCATGTACCGTCGTTCTATTCCAGTTTATGCGATCTTCTGACATTCGAATTGAAACAAGAACTAAGATCAGTAATTCGAAAAATATTTTTAAGGATTGGACCTGTATATGGAATAGTTGATCAATCGAGCGTAACTGCTCAATCGAACGTTAATACAATAAAATCGAATGTTACCACTACCTAATAAAAAATCATACAGATTATTCCCTATGGTTAATTGGATCTTCATTAGGAAGAAGAGTTGTGGGTTACGCTGAAGCAGTACCACCCGAATTTGTGATTAAAGACAGGAAAAACAAGTGTCTGAATTTTTTGTATGTTTGAAGTAAGAATTATATTGGTCAACCCACTCGATGCAAAATAATTGCAAAATCTCAACAATCGTTTTACAGTTTTCTCTTAATCTTTTATATTTGATGACACACAGGCTCATATTGAAAAAATAAGGAATATTTGTGTTTGTTTTGAGGATTTAATACTTGGCTGTTCCTGTGGCTTTTGAATACCTTAAGTTGCTGAATTTTCGTGAATTTTATCCATATTAGCGAAAATTTGTCTGCGTGAAATGTATTTTTTTGGACCTCGCGAAAATAAGTCCTCGCGAAAATCAATCAACTGAAGGTAGTATGTCATTTAAATAATAATTCATTTTTATATATTATTTTTTAGTAATTCTTTCATTGTTGATGTTCAATAATTTTGACTTTATCAGTGATTGTGTATTATATTATTTGGGATAATTATGAATTTTTTTTAATCGTCCGCCTCACTCTCATGTTTGTTGTTGTTTTTTTTGCTTCCACTTACTGAAGCCTAGTATACATTACATTGAAATTATTGTTGCATTCTCCATTAGGAGTACGGACACACTGGAAAAAATCTTTCTTTTCTTTCCTACTCTTCCTTATCAGCAACAAACGTAGATTCCTTGTTTTTATGTGTAAGCTTTATTTTTACTGTTCTTTATTCTGTAATACATCTCCGTAATGCAATAACCTTTCTTTTTGACCTTAGATAAAATAAAATATTTAACCTACTGATAATAAGGGCTCTGACGTGATTTCAAACCTCACCTGTTGCACGTAGTTACGTGTCTGTGTGACCTTTCAGTCGGTCTATAAATTATATCGTTACACTCATGCCATAAAATCTTTTCTTTGATTGAGGTGACCTTGTGAAGAAAAAATAATGCTTTGCTAAGCACCTTGATTTTCTGAACTGCTTCGCGAATTTAATTTATGTAATCCAAAACAGCAAAGTTTTGTTTACATGTGAAGTCGATTTTAAATAGGAACACGCAATTAATGAGCGTTCATGATTTTAGTAACCAGTGCATTTTTGTTGCAGTTGTGTTTGTTGTACCGTACGTGTTAAACTACACAGAACTACAACAAAGATTAAAACTAACAGCAAGTTTTTAACTTCATTCCATGCAGCTTTGAGGTAAGGTTTTTCTTATGTTGCTTCTATCAAAATTTTTAATGCAATCATTTGAGAGAGGAAAACAGTTGATTTGAAAAACTTGCCGTTACAGATATATGTGGTTAGATGTGGTAGATGGGTGGGGGGAGAAGGCTGTTGTACCGCCTAATTTATGATTTTTTTTAACAAAATAAGATATGCTTACTAGTTTTAACCAAGTTTGTACGCATGAGTTATTGATAGGGTGAGGGAATTGTTCCAGAGTCACTATTCTCGCAAAATACACAAAAATATAATCGTATCCAGCATGAAATTCTACACGATAAAACAAAAATTGTTTTTAAAGAAAAAATCCTCGTCTAATAGAATACAACTTCTGAATTTGTATCACGTGATGCTAGTCTAACCAATCCTTGTACTTCTGTTTCTTTGTCAAACCTTTAATTTCCTTTTCTTCGTTTCCTTACATTATCTATCTTATATCGACCGAATGCTTGGGTGCATTGTTACGAATGTTCTAACCAACTCTCTATCATATTGCTCAACATTTTTTCGCAACACCAGAAAGTTAAGAAAACGACTTTATTTCATCGTTTACAAAAAGCAAATGTTTTTTGTACATTAATTAGATATTTCACCTTTTTCGTCTCTTGATTAATTAAACAGATGAATCGAGAAATACATTGCTACGATAAACTTTTAGTTCAGCCTCGCAACCATGCTTTGTTTTTGCAACAACACACCAGGTTCATATATTACACACGAATCTGTGAAAAACATTGCTTATATTTTGCGATGCAATCTTCTATAACTGCATATCTAGAATCTGCAACGCAATGAAGACGTGCAAGATATTGGTGGCCGTTTTGTTGTTCGTTGTTGTTCATTTTGTTTCAACACTGCCTGTTGAAGACGAGGTTGTAGCTATCAGAACTAAAAGACACTACAAGCACAAAGGTTAGTTGTTCACCCATGTTTTCTCCAAACTGGTAATATTCAATTTGACATTCTTCTAAAGCTATCAGAACCAATAACAATTTCTAACTCGATTTCTTAAAAAAAGAATAATTATGTAAAAATGTTGAAGTTCTTATAAAAACATGTAAATAAATTATGCTACCCTACAATAAACATTCTTGATTACGTTCATGTTTGAAGTAATACTGAACCTCGTTCCCAGCGCCCGTTGGCTTTTTTTCGCTGTCGCTGTAAAAAAAGAGACAACAGAAACGAGATTGAGTAATATTTGAGCCCATTGCGGATAGTAAGCAGTATACGTAATTATTCTTAAGAAGTGTGATTCTATATTCCTTTTACGTGTGTTTTTAAAGGATCTTGCACGATCTCCATATCTCAAGAACCTGGGAAAGAACTTGGTCCCCTTTATCGCTTTTGTTCAGGGTTCTGCGACCGAATAAAACTTGCTGAGACCCATGGAAGAAAAGGAATATTCGAATTTAATTTTGTGTTTGATGCGTTCTTAAGCTTTTTTGTTCTTTACTTTTTATATATATTTAAGACGAAAAGTCGCATTCGGAAGAGTGCAAACACGAGAAATGCAGCGATGAAATGAGTAAACATGAACGCAGTAAGTCACTTGTTATTATAATAAACCCTTCTTCATTTCAAATTAGGATCCAAGGTGCAATCCTAGAAGCTACAGGTCTGTAGCTGTTGGTGGAGCAGAAAGGGCTCCCATTGTTTTCATAACAAGCCTAATATATAAAATTCTTTTCTAAGCTTAGTGTCTGGCGATATATATAATTTTACTGAACCTGATTTTTTTTTTAGATTTAATTTTTTTTAACTTTTTTTTTAGAAAAATGGGAAAAGTATTACAAAAAGTTAAAAAAGGAACATGAAAGCGGTGATCCTGGTAACTTTTTTTTATCTTTTTCTTTTAATATGTTTTTCTTTACCACAGATGTATCACTAACCAGGAAACCCAGCATAATTTTCTTACCACCGAAAATCGGAATAGTTAAGATGAGAAAGATTTCGCTGGGTCGCAAACGAATTTTCTGCGTTCAGAATACTGACCGTGCCTTTTGATTGATTACTTCTATCCTTTCCTGACGTGACCATTGTCGGGAATGTGTCAGCACGAATGGTTTCACTCACCTGAACAAACAAAATTCAATCAGCTACCATTTAGGAGGGAAAAATGTGGCCACGCTGGGTTCCTACTTATTGGTTAATTTCAATTCGGGGTTTGCTCTGAGGAATTGTTTTATATCTATTGGTTGAATTGAGTTCAGGATTTGCTTCGACGCTTTTTTTGCGTCTAAGCTTTCGTTTGGGAGAAACTGAACTTTGATGTCCCCGAATAAAGCTAGGTTGATGTATGACAGCTGTATGCAATAAAAAAGAGGAACAAAAAAGTCATATCGACGAGGTTGATTTGTTTGTTAAATTTCGCCGACAAACGATATGATAATATTTTGTCTGAATTTAATTTCGCGGACAGCCCTTACTTCGAATATTTTGCGTGGACTTAATTTCGCGATTCTTTAAAAATACCGCGAAATTTAATCTACGTGAAACATAATCCACCAATGGTCTATATAAGGGTAAAATTTGTAACTTGTTCACACAGAACCAAAATGAAGAAAAAACAGCAATCTCGTCCCCAGATCTATTCAGTTTTTTACATCAGGACGGAAAATTCCTTGGGGACGAGTTTGGAGGAACAGGAGTCAAAAAAATGGTTTGTGTTATGTGACATCTGTAGTGTTATTCACATTTAGAGTTTTGGAAAATGGAAAAGGATGACAAGAAAAAGCATTATCCGCCACATTTAAAGAAAAAGATTGAAAAAGGAGAAAAAATCAAGCAGGCGGAAGAAGATAAATTTGAAAATGAATTTGGTCGATATTACCAGCGAAATACCACATCCATAATAGATGTTATAAGTTCAATTAACACTGGTACCCTTTCTAACTTTTCAAAATAATCTTTACATATATATACGTTTGCTTTTTGATGTTTTTTGTACAACACTCAACTTGAAGGAAGCCTTTAAATGTTCTTAACCTTTTTAATTTGAAGCCTGAATATGTTCTTAAATTATTGTTTTTACTTTTCCTCTGCCATTTTTGAAGTTTAAAGAAGAATTTCAGTACTTCTTGGTACTGACAATGCTTTAATTGTTCTTAAAATGTTCTAAATTTTTGAACTTCTTAGCCATATGTTCTTATATGGTTTGTTTTACGTGTATGTATAAAAAGTCTTTGATTGACATTGACTGTAGAAGTTTTATAGTTATTCATGCCGATCAATCTATGTTACAAGGTTTTTTATTTTGAATTTGCTAAAAATAATATCTATCGGTACATTCTCGTCCCCAGACCTCTTTGAGATTAAAATCTCGAAAGTAGTACTTTCGGGTTTATCTCAAAGAGCTCTGGGGACGAGAATGCTATCGGTACTTGTTAGAAATGGAAATGAAAAAGAAAAAATGAATGAAAAAAAAAAAGAAAAGTATGGTCGAAAACACTTTGTTATTTTTTCATTGTAGGAAACGATATAACAGAAGTTGAAGAAGGAGACTTGGTTGTTACTATGCCTCACTTCGACTATCGTGATAAAGCATTGCAACAAACTGCCAGTGAGCTTGAATGTGATGATGATCATGGAAAAAAACCAAAAGGAAAGAAGAAACCAAAAGGAAAGAAACACAACTGCCATAGTATGTCCTATTATACTTCATTCTATGTTTGATTGAAATAATTTTGACACAAAAGCACACTGCATTTTATTAAAGAAGATCTTTAACATTTAATTCTATTTATTTATAAAGAAAAAAAGAGCAAGGGTAAAAAATATCACCATCACAAATATAAACGAATGTGGGAAGAACGTAAACGAGATGCTCGTCGAGATCGAGTTTACCTATGGCTTAACAGAGTGGTACCATACACCATCGATTCAACTCTTAGTAAGTTCAGCAAAGAAAACTTATGGTACCCTATGTGAAAATGTTTATGCCTTGATTTTTCTTTTTGTAAAAGTAACAAAAATGTGTAATAATATTCTCTGTTACATAATTTTCAGGTGAATCAGCAGATACAATCAAGTATGCTCTACAACAGATTGAAGAAAAAACATGCATTAGATTTAAAGAATACAAAGATGAACCCAACTGGGTTGTTTTTGTTAAGAAGTTTGGGTTTGTAAACTTTTTTGTTGCAATGTTGAAGTTGATAAGAAACACAACCTCTTAAGACTGCTTTATTCTCAAAGATTTTCGCGCCAAAATAAATTTGGCGAAACTTTTGAAAGTCTTGAACTGCGTGATTTTATTTGGCGAAAATGTCAAAAGTTTCAGCGGGATATTTCCCCCGATATTATTCGGGGTTTTTTGTATGGAATTGAACTTTGGTGCGCAGCTTCGGTACCATTTTATCTATTGTTTTCGCGAGGAAAATCAACGGTACTCTTTGGATGAGGGAAATCATTTTCACTAACTCGTAAATGTATTTTTGAGATGACATCTCCATCAGTCGCTACGTAGGGACGAGTTCTCCACGGTTGTGGCTAGTTTGTATCGGCGAAAGTAACACAGTGACGCAGGTCCAAACATGCGCGTAGGTTGCTATTGATTTGACATTTACTTAGCCTTTTTAAACAAAGAAAAAGTTGTTTGGCGGTCGCACCAGGTGTGCTACCGTACTAGTAAAATTTTTAAAAAGTCTTTCTTGATTATTGTGGGTTAATAAATTCAAAACTTCAGCCAAAATAACTTGCAACATGTTTCTCGCCTAGTTGTTGGTCAAGTGTGGGGAGAAAGTTTTGGTCAACAGGTCCTCAAGAAATCTCATTGGGAAGTAACTGCATGTACACAGTAAGTTTTTATTACATTACTGCGATTTGAAACTGGAAACACCGTGGAGTGTGTTAACTATATCGAGAGTTTAAAGAAATGCTTATTTTTTATGTATTTGGTCGAAACATTACTTTATAAGGGAAACCAATTTGGCTTCTTATATGTCGTAAATACTACCGATTAAGCTCCCTAAAATAATAGGGAGCAAACAAGCCTCAACCTTTTAAAGCTCTCATGGAAAGTTATTTGAAGTGATTAAATTACTTTATTTAGAAAAATATTTTTAATGCCAGCAAGTGTTCTAGGCTACTGACAATCATTTAAACCATCGCCCTTAAAATCACTTCTGACATAAGCCCCGGGGTTGGGGTCTTACGGGGGAATCGAGTAATTACGGTCCGTAAAATCAAATCAAAAGATTATTAGATGGACTGTTGATCATTTTAAAAGAGCAACAACCTAATATCTTTTTTACTTCTACCTTCTACCTACCTCTGTCTTCAGGGTATTATTATTCACGAAGTGTTGCACACTCTTGGTTTTTGGCACGAGCAATCGAGACCAGATCGAGGAAAATATGTTGAGATCTTTTGGGAGAACATCCAACCAAGTTAGTATTCTCGTTAAAAAGAAAATCGCTACTGTGGAATAATTTTTTCAAAAAAAAACATATTGTGTTACAGGTTCCTTTTAGTTGATAATATCTGGAGTTATTTCAGCCAGTTGAAGCATAATTTTAGTAGGATTAAAAAAGTAATTTATCTTTATTTAGGTGAACAACACAATTTTAACAAATACGGAAAGAATGTTGCTGATGTACTCACTGCTCCGTATGATTTTGATTCTATTATGCATTATGGGAAAAACTCGTTTGCAATTAATGGTACAAAACTTTTATTTATTTCACGTTTAGTTTACCAAATTTGAATTTGAGTTTACTGATGCTGGACTGAAGTTTCAGATGTTTAAAGCGCTAAAATAAGTTGATATGATTGGTTAGAAATTTTACTTTTACTTCGTTAGGTCATTGTCTCTCTATGCATAGATATTGTTATTGTTTCTAGCTAAGATGCCGACAATTCAAAGTTTGATAGACCCTGCCAAACCATTAGGACAAAGAGACGGATTGTCAGCAACAGACATTTTTCAAATCAATCTTTTGTATGACTGCGCGAGTAAGCATTGGGATTGTATTTTTTTTTTATATATTTTTTTTTTCGAACAATTATTTTCACGGATCTTCACGATTTTAATTTATTTAATTGACTTTAATTGAACCTTGATGGCATCACAGAGGTTTGCGATTATTTTTATCAACCACACAAAAAAAATTCCCGAAAAAAACTACACAAGAAAAAACGAAAAAATCTATTTTTGTTTTTCCAAACGTTTTAAGTTAATTTTAGCGAATGAGTCATTTTTAGTAATTTCGCGAAGATCTATTATCGAGAATTAACCTTTTCCTGTAATCTATCTGCGCGAAAATTAATTAACTTGAGCTTGACCGTATGCAATACTTCATGTCTTAATTTTCATTCTTTTTTATTACAGTTTGTAAATGTTCTATTTATAGACACAGGTACTGGCTGGAGCAACTGGTCTCAATTTGGTCCATGTGACACATCGTGCAGCAAAGAAAGAACAAGGTTTTGTATGGATCCAAATGACAGGATGGGATGTTCAAACCCTCTTTCAACTGAACTGTTGTATTGGGGTGTGGATGTTGAAAAAGCTGTTTGTCCAGACGCAGAGTGTTATGGTAGATTGAATTTAGAAGTATATAAGTATCACTAGTAACTGTTTGAACCTTAGAGTTCGCATCTTATTTTTTATCCTACTGGTTTAAACTAATTAAAATTCATTTTAAACACCCTTAGCTACTGCTATGTTCTTTCTCAATACAAATAAAAAAACTACTACTCGTAATTTAGCTCCAATTGATGGCCATTGGAATAAATGGGGAGCTTGGGGAGACTGCAGTGTGACATGTGACGATGGAATTAAAACCAGATCTCGGGAATGTACTGACCCTGCCCCCGTACATGGCGGTAAGGCTTGCGATGGCTCAAATGTACAGACGCATGTCTGCAAGAGACAAAGCTGCGACGCTGGTTAGATATTTTATATTTAGAGTACTAATAATGTGGATTTTGCTGAGTGGGCTAAATGGCATCTTTGAAATATCCGAATTGAAAGATGTACATATATTACTAACCAAATTAAGGATATTTACAATGTATTGTTTTAGGACCATACGATTGTGGATTTGATATCGATTCTACACCGTTGTGTACGTGGAGTATGGATTCAACTTCCAATTTTAACTGGAAACGTAATTCGGGATTCACTCCATCTTCGGGTACTGGACCAGATTGTGACAATACTACTGGAACAGGTAACGCCAGCAACACGCATGCGCGATAAAATGATAGTATGTTTTTTAACCGGTCTTTTTAATTTAAAAAAGTCTGGCCACTAAAAAATTGTGGGACAGCCTTTCTAATATCATTACCTCGATTTCTTCAACATTCGGCTTGGAAGAAAAAAGGTTACCTAACTAACATTACCTCGAAAACAAACTTAGAGTTTAAAGTTGGCGCATATTATCGCGGCTGGCTTCCTTTAAAAAAGTGTAAGAATGGTTAAGAACTTAAAAAAATAGGCACATCCAGTCTCGGCCAAAACTAAACGCTATATGGTAAAACAAACAAACGAAAGTGTATTGCATACTTTAATTTCTCTTTGAATTGCTACCACGAGACTTGTTTTGACTTTCCTTATGCGATTTATGTTTCATTAAAATAGGTCATTATATGTATATTGAGAGTTCGTCGCCATGTCAAGCAGGGTGGAAGGCACGTCTAGTTAGTGAAAGTATGAAAGCTGGTAGTAGATGTCTTAGGTTTGCGTATAACATGTATGGTCTGTCAACAGGTAGGATAATTTTAGAACATCCTTGTGTTTTTTAGTTTATATGTTGTTATCAATGTTAGGAAAAGAAATAGTTTTTCAATTTTTTTTAAAATGCTTATCCGCAAAAGGGAATCCAGGTTCATCCTAATTTTTTTGTTATTTTAATAGCTGACCTTCAGAATTTTTGACCTCGCGACACATTGTTTACCTTTCCCGATTAAAGTTTTTTTTTCTGTATGCAGAGTGAAAATCATTGATTCTGTTTATTAGCATAAAAAAAGATGTCTTAAACTTGTTTAAGGCTGATATATTATTTTATTTATTTCAGGCAGTTTAAACGTATACGTTAAAGATGTCTCAACACATGCGCTAACTTGCGTATTCACAAAATCTGGTGACCAGCTAAAACTATGGCACGACGCAGAAATTGATGTGGCGTCAGCTAATGACTACCAGGTGTTTATTATGGGAAAAGATGAATTTTGACATACACAGGGATTGTTTGCAGCAGAGATACGTTTCCTGTCGTTTTCGTTAATACTTCTCTAGAGGATGGATATATACGCAATTTTTTTTTATAAGCAACTGGCCTGGATTTGAAAAATTATTAAGCTACTTCAGTTCTGCACAAATATAAGCACAAGCAACACAAAAATAATTTGCGAAAATAGACACGCTTTCAAAACAAAAAAAAAGAAAACTCCAAGAAAAGAAAACTACAATTATTTCTTTGTTGCGCACTGCAGTTTATTTTCAAGAACTTTCTTTTACCAAAAATATGTCTTTTTTTCCCTTTCTTATTCAAATTACTAAATAAGTGGGGTAAAATCAAGCAAGCAATTTCAGATCTAGATATCGACTAAAAAAATAAGCAACTTGATCAAAATCCTTATTTTTCGTCACACTTCATGGGTTGGCCCGTAGCTGTGGTAAACGCAAAGGCTAATCATGCCCGCGCCGTAGACTGAACCACGGACCTCGTGGTTATGAATCGAACTCGGCCGAATAAAATAGAAAATTTTCTTGTCGGTTAAGATGTTCTATGTTAGCATGGAGTAGCCTGCAACAAAGTTGTTGAAAGAAATAGATTTTTACAGGTTTCTTTTTAATGCAGCCGCCTTCGTTGACTTTTCCATTAAAAAATGTTTTAGCATTGAGTTCCGCTATTTTTTCAATAGATTGTTATAGAAGGTGTTCGTGGGAACAGTTTCCAAGGGGATTCAGCAATTGATGACATCACTGTAAAAGATGGCGCATGCAATGAACGTAGGTGTACAAAAACATTATTTTCTGCCACCAGGGTCGTTATAAGTAGCAGCTATCCCCACGGTGGTTTAAGCCACATGATATTAACATGTTTTTCTTTAGAATATTTTATTGTATTTTTGCGTCAAAATTTTGTGACTAATCCACGCATATTCTTTTTCCAGCTGTCACTACTCCACCTCCTCCTGAACCCACAGGTAAATTATTTGTTTTTACTTTTTTTAAAGGAAGCTCTTTGTTTTTTACTGCAATAATTTAGTGTGCACAAACAAATTTTCAATTTTCGTCAATTTTCAGTTATAAACTTTTCTGAATATTTTTTTCTTATATACGTTAAAGATTCGCCTTACAATTTTGAGAAGAAATTTATGAATTTTTTTTCAAAAGTTGCCAGCCAGAATATCAACGTCTGCTTTTCGCCTGTGATTAAGTTTGCGCGTCTGCTTTTCGCCTGTGATTAGGTTTGCGCGTCTGCTTTTCGCCTGTGATTAAGTATTCGCCTGTGATTAGGTTTGCGCGTCTGATTTTTGCCCGTGGCAAAGCTTGCTTCGCTTACCCAATATTCATCGCATATTTTTCTTTAGTGAAAAAAGTTGGCTGTTACTATAGCAAAGGTTACATTGACGGTAAACGAACATTCCCTGTTGTGAAGAACTTACGGGATCATATTGTTTGGACTGAATGGGAAAGAACTTTAAAGGAACTAATTCTTCTTTGTTCAGCTTTTGCACGCGAAAATAACTACGAGGTACATGATTGACTTGATTACCCAATATCTTGTACGAAAGAGATGAACATTTCTTTTGCTTCTTTGTAATATTGTGTATCAAACTCCCTTTGACGAGTTAAAAGAAATTATTCTATTCTATTATCCAAACTACCCCAGAAACCGCTTCGAGTTTAACTGTCACTAATATTTGAAAATTTTAGTGTTCTTATTTTTATTAGTACTTTTCCATCGAATATTATGGCGAATGTTGGACTGGTCCTACGTCTGAGATAAACTATGCCAGAGATGGAGAAACGTCAGACTGTTGGCCAGGAACTTCGGACAATGTTGGACCAGCGCTAGTTGGACAGGAATTCTCCGGAATGGTTTATAAATGGGTTTAAAATGCCGTAAGTACACCTGTTTAATTTTCGGTATTACGCTTTATCCACTGTTCTGTTAAATATGGTCAATATAATGGCAACCTCGTTCCCAGTGCCTGTTAGGCTTTATATATTTAGACGCAAACCTAGTAGACCTTGTTTAACACTCTTAATTAATACCACGACTCACCTTTATTGAGTTTAGTAAATGTTTTAATATTTTCATTTAGGTAAAACTTCAAGGGTAAAGAGGGATTGCCAACAACAGAAAACTGTAAATTCTACTATTATAAAATATAGCAGACAACAAACGTCTTAAGACTTCTCTTATTTGCACTACATATTTTCACTCATTACCCCCTCGACTGTCTTACGGAGAGGAGTGTCGTTTTCGCGGAGAAAAAAATCTTAATTTTTCGTCTGCCCGCGTATTTCGAAAATCGATTATGAAGCATTCTATTTAATGTAAATCAAAACATGTACGCATTACGTGCGACTGCGATATACAAAGGACGGCGACCCCGTTGATTTTTCCGCGGGTTGACGACTGCGTTTTAAGATACGGCCGTGTGTTTTGCCGCTTTGCTGCTGCTTTCCAATCTGGTCTACACAGTAGCAGATAAAAACCGATACTAAAACACGCGGCTGCGCACGAAAACAACGGAAATATACATGTTCATATAATTCTCTGTTTAATATAATCCTCTGTTGAATATGTTCTTACATGTTAAAAAGCCAATAAACTGGCCGTAAAATTATCTCACATTATTCACATAATTACATTTCTTAAGGCTGCCGTGATATGAGCAACCAAGAATATACATTTAAAGTTCGTGCCCCAGTATAAATGTACCTTTATAAATTAAAACTGCATATATCTTTCATGTGAACGTAGCTTAGCAGAAACCTCACTACATTTTAAGATATTCTCCACAGGATGTCTGGTATGCTAGAGAAGACAAATGCATCCACCGGCTGGAGTTATCTACAGAGACGCCGATATGATTTCGATTTAAGGAATCTTGGGAAACAATCTCTGTACATTAAGCTATATATGTAGTCTTGTGCTGATTTAAATAAATTTTTTGGAGCCTCTTTTATGTTTGATTCTATTTCATTTTTATGTTTCGCATCTAAACTCACCTGAAAATATAAAACAAAATTATGTTGTAAGGGCAAATGAATTCAAACTTTAATTATATAGACCCGTAGCTATAGCTAGTGAATAAAAAAATTCAGAGGATTTCAGCCCCCGCTACAATCTTCAGCTCGAAGGCAATTTGCATGTTGCAACAAAGACAATAATAGGTAATGGCATTTGATATTTCCTGTGTGCGTAACACAATATTTTTTTGTCGCGGACAGACAGACATAATACAGGTATTAGTAAAGGAGACAAGCGTTCGCCCGGCGTGCATTTTTGTCCGCCGAGCGAAAGGAAATTAATCACTCTGTGTGGGATCGGCTGTGTGCGGGTATAGAAATTAGATAGGTGAATTAATAATATAAAATTTTTCCAAGATGGCGTTCATTCGCTCGTCCAAGGCCTTTTAAATTTTTGCACGTCCTATACCTCGTAACATCCATGCCAGGAATAAAACATGGCTGCAAATTCGGGGTGTGTGGACTGCCATAGACACTACTTCCAACCTTTAACTAATGAAACTAACCTGCTAACATTTTTGAAAAAGAAAAACAATAAAAAAGGAAGATACCTCACACGGCGAAATTGTGGATACAAATTCATCATACAAGGTTTTTGCTTTCTTTTGTCTGCTATCATCATCCAAATTGGAGTATTTTTCTGCTTCAATCCAAAATCTTAAGTTTTCATCACTGAATTGTCCTTGCAGAAATTCCTGAAAGGACTTTTGTCCGACTAGAAAAATAAATAAACTCGTGTTTTAAAGCACCAAGACATTTGTAAAGCATAACAGTGGAATAATTTTCTTGGATGGTTAACGAATAACGCAGAAGTCAGACAAGGTAACACCTTAAATACACGTTGTTTTTTTGGTGTTTTGGCGTCTAAAAGCATATCTGTGCTTATATTTGTTCAAAACTAAGCATATTATTCAGACTAATGGTTATTTCACAACTTTTTTGTAAATTGCCATATTGCTAGTTTTGTCAATTTTCTTTACAGGTATAAAATGTCATTTCACATCCTCGCTTTCTTGACACACAATTTTTTTTATAAGAAACTAAGCAACTAGTAAAAGTTTCTTAAATTCTGAGGTCATTTTACTAGAAAGGTTTCTTAACAAGTTTATTAATTTTGACGGGTCTATAAGAGATTCCCAACAAGATAAGAGATATATTCAATCAAAAACATGATTTTGACACAACTAGGAGACACAACATGTATGCAAGAAAAGATGAAATAATAACTCTTTTCGCCTTTTATTCATCATCTAAAATTATGTCTGTTCCGTTGAAATCGTCAATTTTTAAGAAGTCTTTCGATTTGTCAGGATAACCTACTCGACGATGTCCAATTTCTTCTTATACCAGGTAATAATACCAGACTGTCATCCGAATACTATTGATTGATGGGGGGCATGTGTGGAAATAGTTTCTTACTTAAAATTTTCACACTTTTACACTTAATTTTTTTATGAAGTGATTTCTTATATAAAAAATGTGATTTTTTCACTTCCAGGCTACTGCATACTAAACATTCGCCTGTTTAAGCGACTTTGAAAATTGTACTGGGCCATTTTTCAATTTAATTGCATAAGCATATCCCAGCATATTAGCGTATATTCAAACCTTAGCTTGGCCTAGTACACTATTTCACGCAGGTTAAAAATTCAAAGTATAAAGAAATCCGATTCAATAAGCTTCATTTTTTCCTAACGTCAATCTTGCTCTTACCTGGATGTTTCAACATTCTTTCGAAGTTGTTTGACCACGACTTAGCTTCTTCTCGCAACGTTCTACGAAAAAAACACATCTCAAAGACATCGGTTAAAAAATCCAAGCGGACTTTACATTCAAAAAGACTGTGGGAGAACTTCACAAGCTGGTCACGTGATCTACATAAAGTAAGAGAACCTTTAACATCTTCGAAAATTATCTTCACACGAAACTACAGTCCCAATATCGTAAAATGAAGGATGAATTAAGCCAATATTATATTGTGATGTTGCTAGGCAACAAAGTGAAGGCTTTGCGAGGGAAGAAGAGCGAAAAAAACACACCTTCGATCGTCATCTTCAGGACTGGACTTCCTAAACAATATTAAAACAGTTAAATAAACGACAAAAACTCCTACAGCAATATATCCCCCCAACAACCCTTCAGGGTGACGAATAGTTCTTTAAATTCAAAGAGTTTGTCAGGTATTCCAGCTGCTTTCTGACCTTTTTCAAGAGGAGTAATCCGGTTTGGCAAAAACAGAAATTTAACACAAAAGAAATAAAATAAAAATTTCTATAACCTGACGAATAAAAAAAAAAGAATAAAACAAAACAAAAACAAATTTAAAACAATAATTTCCATGTTTTCTCCTTTTTACAACTTTCCAGGAGCTTTTTTCCAATTCTGGAGATTCAACAGGTTTCTGTTAAATATCAATTATTCTTTCATTATTTTGAAGTTCTGTTCAACGACGCAAAACAAGAGGAAAAAAACAACCCATCACAAATCACACCTAATATATATGACGTGTTAATGTTTAATAATTAGAACTTTGGTATAAAACAAAATGTCTCTCCTCGTTCTGGATATGAATTGGAAAAGAGAGAGTAGTAAAAAAGGGATAGTGATTGAAAACAAATGTTTTTAAACCTGTTCACAGTGAAGCAGCCACAACAGTAACTCTTTTGACGTCTTGTGTTATCGAATTCTTCGGGAGCTACACTGGAAGCGCCGCCACCCATCGACTATAAAAAAACACAGCCACAAAATGTGTTATCAAAAAAAGAGTTTTGACTAGATTCCTTCACATGTAAACATATTCTACCAACCGCACTATTTAAGTTTTCACATACCAAGATAATTGTTTGCAGTTAATTAAATTTCAGCTTGTACAACGGCCCGATTAAAAAAATCTATTTAAATCAAGCTCATTATAAACAATAATCTTACGTAAAAGATCCGCCATTTTGGGCATATTAACTACGACGTTTAATACATTCATACCACGTGACTATGGTATGTTGTAATTTGCACCGACATACAACATAATCAAATTAATGAGAGGTAAAAATGTAAAAAAAAATGATCAATTAAATAAACTGTCCAATCTCGGAGGATAAAAAAAGGTTCAATCTGATATACATTAAGCCCTGGGAACACATGAAAACAAGCACAATTAATACAAATAAAAAGACCTCAATATTAAATCTAATTTCGCAAATTACTAAAGAACGGTTTGCTATTCTAGCCCCTAAACGGGTTGCTTACAAAAAAGAAGTTTGTTTCGTCTTTTAAATTTAAAATTATAGCGAGCAGAATCGGATTATAATTAAATAAGCTTGTGATAATCGAAATAAGAATTGATTTTCACCAAAAAAAAAATTAGCGAAAAATTAGCATGCCCATTGTTCTCAACGTAAAATGAAAACACTACGTCATAAAGAAATTCGACTATTGTTTCCAGTTATTTCTTAAAAACACGCCAGGTCATGGTATTCAGCATTATGATTGGTCAAAATTTTAGACATCGCGCAAAATGCAATAGAGAATACATTTTTTTGGCAACGAAACAATATCTTACGTCGTCAAGAGGTTAAACGTCTATGATCAAAAGCATGCGCAGTAACAACTTCGCTCAAACATTGCCCATAAAATTATAAGTAGCAATTGCCCTTTATAAAAAAGAAAAAAAGGTTGGCTTTTTTCGGTACAGATCTGAACGTCAATAAACAGTACTACGTAACACTAACATCTAGTGATTGTTCAATTTGATCAACAACAACAAACTCTTCCCTAACACAGTAACAACAACAAAAGAACTACTAACGTAAACAAAAACAAAACAAATTCGTGTATCCCACAACACGGCATCGTACCTTTTTTTGAAAACCAGATATAAATATACCGAAAACAAATGAAGCAGTTTTTTTTCTCCTTATAAACAGATGTCTTATGAAAAAAGATATTTGTCGCTCCCTACATTTAAGCGATGGCTTAAATAAAAAACTTGAAGACATTTATTTCATGAGTGTTTCCATGGAGATGCTCTCTAATATTACATAATCTTTCAGACTCCTCAATTTGATATTTAAGAATATTGTCGTTGTTTCTAACCTGTTTAAGATATTTAACTATTCGACTTTATGGAAATCAATAAGAAATATTCTTCGAGAGAAAACAAATTTTTATTGTCAAATATTTAACAAGACCTGGTACGAGGTTGCTTAAATCTACTTCATCTCTCCCTACGATATCAAAGTTCTCAGTACAATACAAGCGTTCTAGTAAAAATTGAAGACTCTTCACTTAATTTATCGTGATTCATGTAAAACTCGTCATTTAAAAGAAATCTTAGTCAAAATTCCAGCAAACATGCAAAGTTATATTTAAAACACAGTTCGAAAAAATAATTAATAAAAACTTTCATTTCTCTAAAAAATAAGCGCTACGTTCTATAAGATGCGTTGCTTAATTAGGAGGCGGCGTTTATTTGAGGGCGGTGCAGAAATAAATAATTATGGTGCAATAAGAAACAATGGCGATCACAAAAGATTAAAACCCAAATTCCAGGAAGGTCTAAAAATATTTTTTTCGGACAGAATTCAGTTGAAATTCCAGGATAAAACAGCTAACTTGTGCATAAATTTCACCTTTTCGTTTTTTAGGAGCTTTTTAAGGAAAATATGCTACATTTTTTTACATCAATTTTTTTTCCAATGCTTCCAATTTTTTTAGGAAAAAACACTAAATTTCAGAATTTGAGAAAAACCTTACCATGTGCTTAATGTTTGTAATTCAAAGCCTAAAAACGTTTTTAAAGACGTCTTTAGAAAAAACAAGTTATTTTTCGTCACCCACTCATCTTATAACGCATCGTACATCGTGGCAGCCTTGACAGTTTTTTAGAGTTTTAAATGACGAAACTAAAGAAAATTCTAAGGGGTCAACAATTCTGTATTAGACAGAAAAACTCCATTTTATGCAAAAGACTTGCTTTTACAGGCTAAAAAAACCTTCCGATCGATACAAGAAAAAAGAAAACATTTTTGACAGATTCATGGTTGATTTTTCCTAATAAAAAAAAAATCAGATAATATCAAACAACATAATCGTTTTATGTAAGACTCCTAAAAGTTATTTTAAGGGACTATATATTTCTTTTTCAAAAATAATCTAACATCCATTTATTATATCCTCACTTTAAAACGTTAAAAAAAAGAAATTACACTAAAGAAAAAACTTTTCTAAAAAATATTTTCTGAACTTACTTTTTCAAACATTTAAATTCACTTCTCTTCTTTTACATTAGCATTTTAATATTAATATAATTTTTTATTCCGTTTAAAACTGTTTCCTTTCTCATGTTAGAGCAATATGTTTTTTCACTTTATCTGCACTAGTGATAACTACGAAACAAAACAAAACACTTGGTTACAAAGAAATGAAATCACCCCCTGCCTCAAACAAAAATAAAAGTAGAAACAAAAATCACAATTTTTTCCATTATTTTAGAAGGTATGCAGCAAAATTGATGCAAAATTCAAGTTTGGAATTAAAGCCAATCAAAAAAAATACAAGCCCTGCACATGAAAAATTATTTATATTCAGACATAAGAAATTGTTTTCAAAGTTTTTCAAAGCTATTTTTTTTTCTTAAAAAGTATAAACCACCAGTTGATGAAGGGCATACAAAAATATACAAAACTTTCAAAATGCTTTATTTTTAAGTTTTTAGGAGTTTCGTTTCTGCTGTAGCATTATAATAACAAAAAATCAATTTAAAATGCAGGTGTTTTTTTCTCGCTTCTTCGTTTGTTTTGTTTCGATTTCTTTGATTGATTTTCATTATAATATTTCTTCATAAACACATGGATTTTTCTACTTTAAATCCTCAGAACTGGTTTCTATTTACTAGTGTTTATCACACTCAAAATAGTGATGCTTGTTTTACAGTCACGATGGAAGAGAGTCTGGGTCAGACACCCATCTAAGCACAAAAGACAAAAAGTTGTTTTATAATCAACATTTTTCACAAAAACTTTGATAAAAAAAATTCACGACTTGTAAAATAATAAGATAAAAAAATTCACAACTGGTAAACCAAGACCCAATGAATCTTTAAGTGTTTTGAAAATTATGTTACATGCAAATGGATTTCTCAAATATTTGGGAAAATGTACTACATTGATCAAAGGGGGTAAAAAAAATTAAAATTAAAGAATATTTTTTGACTTTACTATTTACTCTTGGACAAAAAAAACCCAGCACACCTAAAAAACATTAAACACATAAAATAGGATTTCTATAACTTTAAGTTACCAAGCTAGCAAACATAATTTCAGAATTTTCTCCTTATACATAATACTTCCATTAAACGTTGAGAAAAATGGTGTGTTTGAAAGATGTTCTTTCAAACACACCAACACTTACCTGCATGTTCATAATTTCATTACAACATCTTTGCTCTAAATTTTTGGAGTTTGAGAAAAAATTTCAAAACAGGTGCTTCAGTGCTTTTTGTGAAGCAGTAATGTTTTTAAACTTTTAACAGAAATAAAAAAGAGTTTTTCTTTCATTAAAACTGGTGTGATTCAGTAAAAAGGTTTTTTGTTTTGAATTTGGAAAGTTGTTTTAATAATTTTTATCAAAACACCTTCTTGCAAAAAAATATACTTTCAGTATACACATCATTTTAGAAATACAACAACTTCTACGTTGTGACTGAAATACCATTAGAAAACTCTTAATAAAGTAGCACATGTATGGTGAATAACATTTAAGAGCATTTTTTCATATCTGAACAATATTATCCACTACTTGCCTAAAAAATAACAAATATGGTGTCACACCGTTGCGAATGACTCAATGTCTTTTTCAATATTTAAGTTTTAATAGATGACAGATTTCAAGTGATCAAAATCCAAAAACAAAGGTCCATACAGATCTATTGTAGTACCTTGATAAAAGCATCTTACAAAGAGCTAACTGTACACTCTTCAAGTAAACCAATTAAACAGAGCATCTCTGGATGCCAAAAAACCATTGTATTTAACAAAACTTTAATAATAATAAAACCTTTTCAGGTCAATGAGCACAGCACAACGTTTTGTTGGTAAAGACTGGTGAGAATAAACTATGAGACATTCATCACTGCGTTGCAGTTGAAAAAGGTTTTTTCAAGAAGACTGTGTAATTTAGAAAACTGTGCTTGGAAATAATACGTACAGAAATAATTTTTACAGTCAACTCAAATTTTAGCTATATTTCACATGCAGAATTCAGAGTGCCTGCTTAAAATGAAATCCTTATTTTTTTGACATTCTTGACATTTTCTGACTAAAATTCCTGACTTAGCCTGGCTTTTTTCTAAAAAATGTGAATTTTCACAGAATATTAAATTAAAAAATATTAATCTAAAATTCAATTCTTGCCAATAATAATTAGAACAAGAAAGCTTAGAAGCAAAATCATCTTCTTGATTTTAATTAAAAAACAGTTACAGCACATTTTGCAAGAGATGTTTTATGCACGTGCAATGCAGCAAATTGCGTTGCATACGCCCAATAAAAATTGCTTGTGTCCCCAAGGCTTAACCCTATTCGGTCCGGGGTTTTTCGAACATACTATGATGGCAGCAATAAATTTTTGCTTGCGTCAGCACATTTTCTGTGACATCATCAGAAGCTTGAAATTTGTTAAAAATGCCACTATCTGCTTAAAATTTAATTACTTTTGTTCCAGAGCGAATTTTTGCATTCTGTTTGAAGTTTCTGAAAGCTAAATAAAAGTTATTTAACATATTTTCCGGTTTTTACGTGGATCGCATAAAAAATTGCCAAAAATTGCCCGAAAATCCGTTTTTTTCGATTTTCGGGTAAAATCCAACAAAATCAGGAAATCGGGTTAATCATGTGTCCAAATGATGCAAAATGATTCTTGTGTTGCAAGTTTCAAGTTCTAAGGATAATCCTAACAGTAGTTATTAAATTTTCCCCATTATGAGGATTTCATAGAGATATTTAGGGGTAGTTTCGAGTAATGGCCAATATCAAAGCCTCTGAAAGGTATGGGACCTAAAAATTTGGCATGCAGGTGTCTAATAGATAAATATTGAAACTCATTAAGTTTCATAGCCATATAACATAGCAATAAGGAGTTATTAAAAAAAACGTCAGAGGGGGGGGGGATCCCCGGACCGAATAGGGTTAAGATACTGTAAGCCAAAAAAACTTGCCTAGTGAAGATACAACTTTTAGACAGCAAACAAAAAATTTTTGTGGACACGGCTCAATCAGTGGAAACTAATTACAAGCATAACTTTCTGCATAACTTTGAACTTTGGCAAGATTATTTGAATATTTTGCTATTTACCTTTTTTCTGTAACAAAACTACTGAATAAATTTCCTAACCGAACTTAAATAGCAGCATTATAAAGAAAGGCCATATTGCGTTTTTTTGCATATAGCTTACGATAAAATAAATTACATTTTCACATTCTTTTTTATAATGCTTCATTTATAAACTGTTTTGTCCATCGCCAACACACTGCCATTTTTTTAAATTTGTGCATTAATAATCTGCCTCATTGTGGTCACACCTGCTTTAATTAAAATGCTATACCTTACATTTTCTTTTCAATATCGTTCATTTAAGCAGTCATAATGAGTAAGAAATGGTAAAGAAAAATTTAGCTGCCTAAACCAAACAGTCAAGCTTGGCTTTGTAGTTTGACTGAAAAATGAAAATGGTTTTGATTGACCATTTAAAACCTGGATCACTGCTATCCGAACTTTTTCTTATATACATTTTGAAAATATTTGATAATTCCAGACTTTTCTAACATAGTGGACACACTGAGTATAGCCATGCATTATCACATCTCAGGATATTATAATCCAGGAATTTGAAACAGTGACTATTAGATCCAAGCTGGGAATAAGGATTACTCACAGAATGGAGTACACCCTCATCTTTGCATCATAACTAATCAAAATGCAAACCAGTTCAGCTTTTTTCCAGAATATCAAATTGGTAAAATCATCCAAATTAACATAAGGT
Organism: Hydractinia echinata; assembly: GCA_030067915.1. NCBI lineage: Eukaryota > Metazoa > Cnidaria > Hydrozoa > Anthoathecata > Hydractiniidae > Hydractinia > Hydractinia echinata. Next base: position 1,484,326 of record JASGCC010000023.1, read on the forward strand.
GGAAAATACTATTGTATTTATCACAAATTATAAACGTCTTGTCTTGTTATATTTCTGAGTAAACAACGATACTTTGATGTTTAGACAAAATTTAAAAAACATTAACAAAGTTATACTTACTATTACTGGAGATGAGGCATCTGTTCCATTCATGAAGGCACAATTTACGATACAACTAAGCTGCTTTTTAGTTAATCAAATGATTCGAATCATAAAATCTTATACACAATGCTAGAATATGAAAAGAATAAAAATTATTTATTAAGGCATAACGTTAAGCAAGATTCACAAAGCAAAAACCACATGTTTAACTTCAATTCAAAGTTTAGATTTTCTGTGAAGTAATCGCTGTGTAAAAACCTCTACTTTACACCTTTACTTAAATCTTGGAAAACAAGGGTGCATAAAAATGAACAAATTTAATATAGACCCAAAAATATTCTTACCATGAAAAATTATTTAAAAAATCATCCTATGTTGAAATGATAAAAATTGAAAAATATATTTTTTTGCACATCATCATCATCATCATTCTCGGCTTAACGTCCGTTTTCCATGCTAGCATGGGTTGGACGGGGTATATTAATGACCCTCTTCCAATCTGATCTAGACTGTGTTAGATCTAAACTCAACTTCCTCTGTATCAAGTCTCTCCTTATAACCTCCTGCCAAGTCTTTCTCGGTCTGCCTCTGGGCTTTGCCCCAGGAACTATCAAGTCTCTACACTTTCTTACCCAATTATCCTCCTCCATTCTTTCCAAGTGCCCCAGCCAATTTAATCTTCTTATCTGGATAACATCTTTAATTCTACGGAGACTTAGCCTGCTTCTTAGCTCATCTGAACTCTTTCTGTCTCTCAGACTGGCGTTACACATCCACCTAACCATTCTCATATCATTCCTTTCTAAACGGTCAAGATCTTCCTGCTTCACTGCCCATGTCTCACTACCGTACAACATAACACTTCTTACACAGGCCTCATACAACCTACCTTTTACCTCAATTGACAGGACTCTGCTAGTCAACAAAGGAAGGTTCGAATTAAAAATGTGAGATCAGTTTGCAATAATTTGCTGACTGTAGAGAAGAAACCCTCCTTGCCATTGTCTGGGAGCAATGTAGGCCGCTTGCCATTGATCTCTTGATTCACAATTTTAATAATCCTTTGAAGAATGATTCGCAAAGACAGCATTTCAATTCGCAAATTGCGACCTGCTTATTCAAAACCCTGATGCAGATCCTGCTTATTTTTGTTAACTCTTGTGAATAAAAGAATAAAAGACACTAGATTTAACAGACACTTCTTTTTATCATCTCTTTCAACTAGTTGTTCGAAAGAAATCACAGCATAACAATACAGTTATAGTTGTACGAATTTTACTGGAATTAAGGGTTTGTTAATAATGTAAACTTTCAACTTTTTATAGCTAGATTATATGTGAAAAGAACAAACAAGCCTCCGGAAATAGTACATATACTTTTTTTCCGTAAGCAACCAGTTGTATATCTTTCCAATGGATGATGCAGGCAACAATCAAATTAAGGGATCATGAGTTGTGATTCATGCTCTATTTTTGTGTAATTAAAAGTATTTTATTGGAAATTTATAATGCTCTGTGATCTCACAAATAACAATTTCTTTAATTGATATGGTAAAATCCAACAGTAACTTGTTCCTTGATTTAACATTACATTTGTAACACTTATGACACGCCAAGATTCCTTGTCCCAAAGGATGGCTAGAAAAGTGAGAATGCTTTTAACTTCTATCAGTCTAAACAAATTATTGAAGCCATGTGGTTTTCTTTAATACAGTCCCCCCAACATTTCAAAATACCTCAAAACACTTTTGGTCACAAGATAAGCCTATTTGCAACAACTTTAACAGGAGAATTGATTATCCATCCAATTGCATTATTATCCATGGCAGATCAATAATATTATTATAATATTATTTCCAGCTTTTTCTTTGAAATTCAAATTAGGAAGCCCCAACCACTTCTCTAACATCTGCCATCAGGAATAACAAAATTATATATTATAATTATGAAAGCCAAGTTGACAATGCTTTTATGGGCCATTGAACTTTAAGCATTTATGAAGGCTGCACCACAGTCTTGCTATAAGGCATAAAAATCTGAGATCTCATCAAGAGACTTCTGATAGTATTTGAAATAGTTATACCTCATCATTATTTCGTTTTTCAGACATAAAAATTAATAAATTAGGAATTCTGATGGAACTTCTCCTTTTCCTGATACACAAAAAGGACTTATCTGAACTTGGTCTTGTGTCATTTTACCTTGATACTTTGTGGTTGTTTTCTTTTAAAGCTAAAAACAGGACCATTTTATCTTATCCCATAAGTAACATAAAGTCTGGTTGTGTTTTTTTGCATAAGCATATCCCAGTCTGATTCATCTTAGGAATACTTAGGCAAAATACATTTGTGGTGTGCGACAATACACTTAAGAAATAACACACATATGTTACCATTAAAAAGTTGAAGATTCTACTTCTGGTATGCTTACTTCTTATTCCATACATTGTCATGAGTCTGTTATCAATAGTCTAAAAGATGCAGTGTGCCATATGGTGCAGAAAAAAAGTCTATAGGCCAATCTTTGCAATAAACACACACCATAATCAGTCAGGGAAAACCTCCAAACGTCAAAATGGCGCCCGTAAGTGGTATGATACCTTTGATACCTTTGATAATCTTTCAGCACATCTAAGCTTCGTCTTCGTTGAGGACGCCGGCGACTTCTTCTGCTACAACAACATTTGACCTGAAATGAAGGTCAGGGAGAGCAGGACTATCTATTCTTAGCTGGCTGTTTGTGTCATAAGTTCTATTGTTTTGGTGACCTGGAGGGTTCGTCAGAAACATGGATTAAGAACTTGTCAAAATGATTTTTGAAATCAGCTGATACTACAGAGAGGTCCCGCAAATGTCTCGGAAGAGCGTTGAATAACCTTGGACAAATATGACTTAAACTCCCATACATTTTAGTTTGGAGGGATTTGGGTATGTTGGTTAGAACTGGAGGTAAGGTGCACAATCGACCACGTCTAGGAGAGGTGTAGTGAGAGATAGCAGTTTGATTAATGTCACTGAAATTTGGTACTTGATTCTCTAGAATCTTCCAATGTATATTATTTGGTAGTGCTCTCTGCGACACTGAAGCGAATATAGCTTGTTACTGTTGAATCACTCCCAGTAGTTTTGGTTTCTTGAACCACCCAATTTACGAAGAAAACTCCACTGTAATGCTTCGAGGGATGCAATTTCACCTTGTTTGTGAGGACTCCTATAGTTAGGAGCAGTACTCAACTATCGGTAACACCAATGACTTCCAGGGTTTATCATAACAGTTGGTTGGTGTCGCTTAGGTCTTTGACTTTCTTTGAAAGACGTGTGTCGTCCGCAAAGCTTCTTAGGATGGAGTTGAAATTATCCTTGTTAATGTCTCCAATAAGAACAAGGAATAGGAGAGGTCCAAGCACACTCCCTTGTGGGACAACAGATTTAACTAATGTTGAGTCTGAGTGAATGCGGTTAACAATGACTTTTTGAGTTCTATCGGTAAGGAAAGATTTAAGGCGTGAGTATACAACAAGGTGTGATATTTTAAAATGCTATTAATTCACCAAAACTTTATTTCGATACATCAATGTACATATTTTTAGAAAGCTTGTATGATTTCCTATATAATGGTATAAAAATTATTAAGAAAAAATAAAGTATGAAGGTTTAATAGACACAAATAAAAAACGACCCCTCTCCTACAAATGAGATCCCATTTACAAAACTATTAGGTTCTCATGTTTGCTGTTTGCTTTTTTGGGATCACAAAACATTAATCTAAAAACGATTTTTAAATTTTTTCTTAACATTTTTTACTTTTGAAGATATTACATTTTTTCCCACAATTTTTAACCTATGATCGTCGGAAAACTCATCATAACTCGCCCTCTACTCAAACTCACGAAATAAAAAAAATCGTTTTTAGATCAAACATTCCTCTCCACGCTAGAGGTGCTCTCCACCCCAGAGCCTTTATAGTTTTGTAAAAGAGGTTCTAAACGTACGAAGTACTCTCTTAAAAAATGAACGCTGTGAAAAAGAGGTTTAAGGTGACGGTATACCTTTTGAGAATGGTTTTTTAAATCGTGATTTTTTCAGCGATAGTTAATCAAAGTTTATTCATTCATACATCACCAAAAAGCATTTTTAAACACCTATCAAATGGTATAAATATAATTTTAAGCTTTTTAACTCGTGAAAAGTACAGAGACATTTTTGAAACACACCCTGCCTGCAAAAAAGTGACTTCATTTACAAAACTACTTCGTTTCCAAATCTCATTCGATGTTCTTTAGAATCGTGATAGATGTATGTAAAAACGATTTTTTAATTATTTTCCACAAAGTCCCCGTTTTTGATTTATTTTACTTTTTCTAAAAAAGTCATTTTTTAACTTAAACTTTCGTCTTTAAGATGTAATATCTAGAGAATCGTTGATTTTTTTAAAATAAAAAAAAAATCGCTTTTAGATAAACACGTTGGCTTCAGCACAGTAGCACTCTCCCTTGTAGATCTTCTGTAGTTTTGTAAAAAAGATTTGAAATGTAATCGATGGTATACGGAAAAAAAACACTACGAAAAAGTGTTTTAAAGATTTTTTAAAATATCACACCTTTCAAGCATACTCATAATGATGGTGATACTTTCACACCAAGGCGATGAATATTCAGAAGGTTGTCCTTTTAAATTTTATTATTCGCAAAGACGTGACTGAGAATACCATATAAATAGAACTTTGTAAGTCATTTTTCTGTGACTTGCAGAAACAGAACAGGATGGCATACATTTTTTTTCAGATGGTCATTTCTTTTTGGAAAGGAAATATAATTTATTTTTAAAAGTTATACTCAAGAAGATGATAAGTGTTAAAAACATTCACTCTTAACTCTTATTCAATTTACTCTTATAACTCTTATTCAAGACCGATCAGAAAAAAAAGTTAGTTATTTGGATAAAAGTCAATATTCCCTTTCAAAAAATAAATAGTTTCACCATTGGAAAGATCGTCGTTTCTTTATTATAAATGGCTAATAAAAAAACAACGATTTTTTGATACAATAAAGGTATACCGTCACCTTAAAGTTTTTTACAGAATTCTTATACTTCTGCATAAATAATTGGTCACTATGGTAACGACTATTAGCTAACAGTTTTTTTTAACATCTTTTTATGCCGCAAGTGTTTGCTCACATTCGCAATCACACACAGTCGAGTATGGGTAAAACAAAAACAAATTGTAGAAACAAAAATCACAAAAAACCTGATGACTTTGAAAAGTATATTCTTATGGGAAATGTTGTAGAAAAACTTCAAAAGAATCTTTCAACTACAAACAAAAATCGTTTTCCTCTTGGAGGCCGCTATCATTATAACCTTGAGTAGTAAAAATTAATACCCAAGATGATTATGTGTGAACAAATATTTGATCTTATCACATAGTAAAAAACTGATTTATGACAATTTTTTTAATTTTTGGAAAATACCCTAACTTAAATATATACATTTTTTTTTAAATATTTTTGCACCATTAGAAAGATCAGATTTTTTCCTATCCAATCACTGTAAAAAAAATTAAAAAAAAAAACCCATTTTTTTCCTATACTCACGCCTTAATGAGCTTTATTACTTTGCCAGTGAGACCAATCTTTTTCAGTTTAGTAAGATGCCAAAGTTTACCTTGTCGAAGGCCTTGGTAAAGTCTTAATAGACAGTATCAACATTGAACCCATGAGATAGTAGGTTTAGTATGGTATCATGGTGAGCCAAAAGTTGACTTAGGCACGAGCGAACACCAGAAGCCATGTTGTGAGTTGTTAAACAAGCTGTTAATGTACATGAAATCTATTATCTTGTTTCAGACTACCTTCTTAAACACTTTGATTATGTGTGATGTGAGGGCAATGGGGCGATAGTTGGATAGTTGGATGCAGATACACGGCTACCTCCTTTGTGCTGTGGGGATAGCAGTCTTAAGAATGGGTGGAATTTTGCTTGTCTCAAGGCACTTTTTCGCCCCGATTATGTACGGCAGCTTGCCCCTTTTATAAACAGGGCATCATTCATCATTCATCATTCTCGGCTTAACGTCCGTTTTCCATGCTAGCATGGGTTGGACGGGGTATATTAATGACCCTCTTCCAATCTGATCTAGACTGTGTTAGATCTAAACTCAACTTCCTCTGTATCAAGTCTGTCCTTATAACCTCCTGCCAAGTCTTTCTCGGTCTGCCTCTGGGCTTTGCCCCAGGAACTATCAAGTCTCTACACTTTCTTACCCAATTATCCTCCTCCATTCTTTCCAAGTGCCCCAGCCAATTCAATCTTCTTATCTGGATAACATCTTTAATTCTACGGAGACTTAGCCTGCTTCTTAGCTCATCTGAACTCTTTCTGTCTCTCAGACTGGCGTTACACATCCACCTAACCATTCTCATATCATTCCTTTCTAAACGGTCAAGATCTTCCTGCTTCACTGCCCATGTCTCACTACCGTACAACATAACACTTCTTACACAGGCCTCATACAACCTACCTTTTACCTCAATTGACAGGACTCTGCTAGTCAACAAAGGAAGTAACTCTCTGAACTTTTTCCAAGCAGAACCTATCCTGCAAGTAACACTTCTTCCAACACCCCCTTCACTGCCCAACATATCACCTAAGTAACAGAAGTTCTCAACTATCTCTAACAAGCCACTGTTGTACATCATTAAAGCTGGAAATACTTCATTCTCTATAATCTCACCTTTGCAACGCTTGCATACAAACTGAATGTCAGCTCTTAACCTTCCACTAATACTACTGCACTTCTTATGTACCCAATGCTTGCAAGTCTGACAAAAAATTGAGTTACTACCAACCCCTTTCCTGCAAACTCCACAAGACCACTTTCCAACTACAAGGTCACACTTGGCGGCAATGCTACTAATCATGACTTTAGACTTTGCTGTGTTTACCTTTAGCCCTTTCTCTTCTAGTCCTTTCTTCCACTTCTCAAACTTTTCAACTAATTCTTCCATCGACTCTGCTATGAGAACCAAATCATCTGCATACAATAACTCCCATGGACAACCTGTTCTGAACTCCATCGACAGCGCTTCTAAGACTAGAACAAATAACAAAGGACTAAGTACAGAACCCTGATGTACACCAACATTTACACTAAATTCATCACTAAGTGAATCGTTAATCCTGACACGACTTCTAGCATTGCTGTACATAGACTGTACCGGCAGAAAATACATAATCAGGGCAACATAATCAGGACAGGACGGCTTATGTACGACAGTTAAAAAATATTATTTGGCTCTTATAAAACGAACATAATCAGGGCAGGCCGGTTTATGTACGACAGTCTATTATTTGGCACTTATAAAACGAACATAATCAGGGCAGACCGGCTTATGTACGACACTTTTTATATTATTTGGCACTTATAGAACGAACAAAATCAGGCACGGACTAATACAGGTCAATTTAGACATCGTTATACCAATTTTAGGGACATCCAATTTGGGCGCCCAAAATAGAGAGATGAAAAGTGCATTACTTCTTGTAATGATGGATAGGGAAAAAATGTGGTGGTAACAGTTCTAGATCTTGTAGGTTCACTTTAAAATATTAACTGTTTGATACAAACAAATTGAGTTTCTTGTTTTCTGAAAAGGTTGAAAGAGAATTTAAGGGATTACCGATGCCCAAAGTAATTTCCTGGATTAACCTCTGTTAGGGCAGGCCGGCTTATATACGACAGTCTAATATTATTTGGGACTTAAACGAACATAATCGGGGCAGGCCGGCTTATGTGCAACACTTATATATACGTTATTCCTCACTTATAGAACGAACATAATCAGGGCCAACCGGCTTTTATATCATTTGTGACAAGGAAATAGCCCTGGTGGCTAAGTTGTTGTTGTTCTGAAATGATCTGAAATTTCGTGGAAACTTAATTTTGGGATACGCAATTTACGTTGACTTTTTTTTTCGCTATGCCTAGTTTTCAATGGTGTTTTATCCTGCAGAATCAGTCTGCCTGGCCAGCCATTATATTAGCGTTAATCCGGTCACTACGACATAATCAGGGCAAAAAAAACATAATCGGGCCATGCATATTAATCCGTCCGTCCTATATAAACAGGCCGTTTTCGCAATCTGGGCAGAACAGCAACGCTGAGCTATATCGCAATTGTGGGAAGTACATTTTGTGGTTTTCTGACAAGCCCACCCTATTTTACAAGGTCAACTTTATCCAAGAAAAATTATTTTAAACAGGTGAAATGGCACCTGAACACATAGCTAGCTACATGAGCACAAAGAAGTAAAAGCTAAGGGTATATTTTCCCCAGCTCTAGGATCCCTGGTTTTGTGGCTTTCCTGACCTGAGTAACTGCTGGACTAAAGAGTATATATTTCTGGAGTTGTTGCAGAGAGTTAACTTCTAAATTGCTTCACATTCTTGAACGATAGTAGTGCGCTGCAGTGCGACTACAAGCGCTGCAGTGCGACTACAGAGAAATACACGAAATGAAAGTCCATGCATGCCCTTGAGCCAGCCAGTCAAAATGGGGGATGACTTGTTTATTCCGAAAACGGGCGGAATAGATTCCCATCCCGGGTTAACGAGTGGCGTTATAGCGGATCGATAAAACTTGTGGACGATGGCCGGTTTTCAACTTAGAAACACTTCTCTTGTCCATAATAAAAACAATTTTCTTCCGTATTTTAATAATTCCCTTCAGTATTTTAAACACTTCTCTTCTTGAGTATTCTGACACTATTTGCCTGAACTTAAACAGTGTAGCCTGAAACTTTATCTTGCATTTGCAAACTAAATTAAAAAAACTGAACCGCAATTTTGTATGGAGTTATATGTGGAACAATTTTCGTGTATGGTTTTCGTCGCGTTGTAAAGCTCTTCGTCGCGTCCTAATGCTTTTCGTCGTGTCGTACCTTTCATTTCATCGTGTCACATAACTGTTCAGGTTGTGACCGTGTTCATAATGTCAAAATGATAGAATGAGCGCCCGTTGCGCGGTGTATTTTGTTTTTGGCGTATTTCATTTCGTGTCAAAATATTTATGCTTTTTTACAAAAATATACTTAATTCGTGTTGTGCTTACAAGAAATTCAAGTCACATGAAAAACATGCGGTAAAATTGAAAAGACACAAATCTTAGAAATTGATAATTAATATATATTGATATATAGTTAGTTTCCATGTGATTATGAATAAATATTGCGTTGTGTAAGAGTACTATGTAATAATTTATGTTTATGTAGTTAGTTTTAATCAAAAATTTAGCTAGCTAGCTAGCTAGTTAGCTAGATTTAAAAGCTAGCCTAGCTAATCCAAAAAAGATTCTCATTATAGCTAGCTAGCTAATCTAAACGAGATTCTAGCTATAACTAGAAAAACATATATATTGTGTAAAAGCTTCACAAAACTAGTAATTTCGTGTAAAAAAAGCATAACTATTACGCCACGAAGTGAAATACGCTACGAAGTGACATGCAACACGACGAAACATGAGATCACACCATCCTCGTCCCCGGGGTTTGTTGCTTATGTCAAAGCCGCTAGCGCACTTGATAGCAAAGGCCTCTGGGGACGAGGTTGAAGATCACAGCTACTTCACAGCAAAAAGTTTTACGCTGCAACGTAATCCACACAACCAAGCATGATGATACGTCACGACGAAGAGTATTACAAGTTGAAGAAAACCCCGCCACGAAGAAAGATACGACACGACGAAAAGCATAACGACACGCGACGAAAACCATGCACGAATATTGTCCCACATATAACTCCATAATTTTGAACCTAAAGCAGTCCTTGGAATCATTGTAGTGTACAGCAAATAAACTGTTGAAAAAACGACGGAATACCTTAAACACGATACCACAATGTATTTTTATTTAAGGTGGTTCCCCAAGGAAAAAGCTAAATTTAGATTGGAAATAGATAGGACAATGATTTGTACATCACAAATACATTAGTAATATGTTCAACTAATATACACATAAAAAGTTTTGACGGTCATTACTCAGAACATTGGATATTCTTTTTATGACCGGCAGGAGGTAATAAGGACAGACCTGATGCAGAGGAATCTGAGTTTAGAACTAACACAGTCTTGCTCAGATTGGGAGAGGGTTATTAATATACCCCGTCCAACCCATGCTAGCATGGAAAACAGACGTTAAGCCGAGAATGACACGATGCCACAATGTATTTTTATTTAATAAAGTTTATGTTCCACTAATATACACATAAAAAGTTTTGACGGTCATTACTCAGAACATTGGATATTCTTTTTATGACTGGGAACCGGTATACCATTTTATTTAACAACGCGAGTTAATGTAATCCTGGTCAACAAAGAATCAGGCAGGGGCAGGGAAATTTTTGCATGAAAAGTGTCACACTTTAAAGAGAGTGTTTCGCATTCTCGACCCCAGAGCTCTTTGAGATAAACTCGAAAGTAGCCCTGGACCTGTCTGGTCACGTGATGAAAATATGCCACATATAGTGGCATATTTTCATCACATGACCAGACTTGACCTTGACTCGATTACCTGATGTTGTGCCTGTAAACTAGCCGTTTTTAATTTGACTTATCGTTTGTGGGGACCTAATTGGGTTCGTGATTTAGCACAACTTGAGAAACCGGATCTAAAAAGAAATTTAATTTGATGATGACTTCAAAGCACTTATTTATTTTATTATTACACCTGGCAAAAAAGTGGTGCCGTGTGTAGGTTGATGATAGACAGATAGGTTTTCTGTGTCTAATGCTAGAAATTCTAAATCATTTCAACATTTTTTAATAAAGTAAAGGAACAATTTTAATTTGGTCTGTTGTCTGTTCTGCAAAAGAATAGCGTAACCGGTTATGACATATGGGCGGGCGTTATGGGCATGGGCGTAAATCGGAATTCTATATTCTGAATCCACTGAAATTTAAAAACAAATCGGGAAATGTAAGAAGTATCTGCGCATGCTTGTGTTGTGAAATAGAAAGTTATAAAAATAACAACAAAAAAGCAGGAATAGCAATAGCAACAGAACTATATAGTATACAAGGAAGTTTTAAATATGACTCTAACATATTTTGAACCACATTTATCAACATCATGAGAGAACAGTCTAACTGCAGAAAAATGAATCAACAAGAGTTTTTTCACACTGACAAAAATAGTACCAACATTTTGACTGAAGACAAATCCAAGAAACTTCAGAAAGAGGCAGATGATTGTAAGAAAGAGGTCGCTGTACGAACTTTTAAAGTTATAGTCATTGGTATGTGGCTAGCTATATGAATGAAAAAACTATATTTCCCTGAAGTATCCTCCCAGCCAGAATGTCACAACGTTGTACCGGAATGGTACAACTTTTGGTTGAGGGAAAACATGGACTTTTCACGATCAAACTCTCACAGAAGAAGCTTTGATTAAACAAGAACTACATGTATCTGAATTCAAGTAAAGCTAAATTAGCAAAAACTCACCTAAAACTACACAATATGACAGGTTTGAAGTTATAGACAACAAAGATTGTACAAAAAAATTCAACTGCTATTTTTATGAAGAGGTGACTGAGTGAATGACATGTTTTCCCTCAAATCATAATGGCTATCCTAAAAATATGGACCTGTAATTGGTTAAAAAGTATCACTTGACATTTGCATACTGGGAGAATGTGACAATTTTTTACCTTATCATTATTAATTTTCAGAAAAGCAACTTTGACTTGTGTCCTTCATAAAATGATGCAATAAATCACTTATACAAGCATTTATTTTTACCATGATTTAATATAGCTACCTAAAGCAGGGTGGCCACTCTTTCAGGAATTATCAGGAATTTTGAAAATATCAGCAAAAGGTCAGGAAAATGTCAGAAAGAATTGATCTTTTATGAAATGTCAGGAAAACAGTCGGGATCAACTATAATATACTTTGATTCTGACTTCTAGATTAACTTTAATCTAGACATCTTATAATCGTAATATTCTTCCATATCGTAATATACTATGATGTGTCAAACTTTATTTCGATTATTTATTATGGCATCACATCATGTTGTTCATGTGGTCAGTGTGGTATATAAAGTTGGGACATAAAGGCAATCTATTCGACTATGATTGTGCCATGAGAAAAAGCATATGGAATTGTATGGTGGATGTGTAATGCCAGTCTGAGAGACAGAAAGCAGGCTAAGTATTTGTAGCATTAAAGATGTTACTCAGATAAGAAGATTGAGTTGGTTGAGAAACTTGGAAAAATGGAGGAGGATAATTGTGTAGGAAAGTGTAGGGACTTGAAAGTTCCAAAAGCAAAGTCTAGAGGTAGACTGAGAAAGACTTGGCAGGAGGTAATAAGGACAGACTTGATGCAGAGGAATTTGAATTTAGAACTAACACAGTCTAGCTCAGATTGGGAGAGCGTTATTAATATACCCCGTCCAACCCATGCTACCATGAAAAACGGACGTTAAGCAGAGAATGACGAATATATATATCTATAAGGAATTTCTGGAATAGAGAAAAAAATCTGAACTAGAAATACGCTCTTGACTTTGTGGTTTGATTAACTTTTTACCGGAAGCACAAAGTCAAATTGATATTATTCAGATCTCTACTTTGCTCCATTTTTTCAAAAAACGCTTTGTTAAAAAATGACATTCTCTCTCTTTAGTATGCTAAAAAAGCACTGATTTTCTCTTCTTTGCTGTGTTTACTGCCATATCTTGCTAAAAACTCTTTTGAAAAGATATACGTAATTCCGTAAAGATTTTTTATATATAAATTTTTGTAAAAAAAATTTATAACAAATCAGGATGTAAGGGTAAAACAAGAAAAACTTATCGTTTCTATTATTATTATTGTTTTCACACATTTTAAATTTTTGTTCACACCTACCTTATTCCGAAGTTAAGGAGAAACTTTAGCTTTTGAAAGAAATTATACACAAGTAATCAATTATTTAAAAGTTTCACACTTTTTACATGCCAATGTGAGTTTTTTATCACATTTACAGGCAATGCCTCTCCATTTTGTCCAAACATAATGCAATAAACAAAATATTAAAATATTTTTATTAAATATGTGTTTTATATTATTATTTGCTTTTGGCTGTTAAGAGATAAACACTGTTCTGTCACACCTGTGCCTTTTTTGACTTTTAGAACACATATTTTCAAAAAATAGTTTTGTTATGATTTGGAGATATTTTAGATATACTGAGTGTTTGTCAAAAGAGGCTACTTTATCCTTAAAGTCATTTTCTTTACCGAACACAGAACCCTTTTCCTGTCTAAGGTTCTTTAGAGATGTGTTCGATGAAAGGCATGATCCAACATTGCCACAGCAAAAAAGCGAATAGGGGCCCTGGGAAGAAATTGAGCACTTATTTTATTTTGTATGTGTATATAAATGGTCACATGGTTTTATTGGAGCCTTTTATTGTGTGATGATTCGATTGGTGAGTTAACCACACGATAGACAATGGATAATAATTACTTATTCTTTTCCCCTACCTGATTGCACAAATTTTGGTCAGCAATATAATAACATTTTCCACATGTTTTTGAATATATCTAGGACATAACTGTGTTGTAATTGTCTGAGATTCGTAGGTTCAAACTGTTAAGTTTTGATCCATACAATTGGCGCGTCTCTGTGATAGTCGATTAAATTTTATGACGTCTATGGTCAGTGAACAAGACCATGGGGAAACAGGAAGTTCTAAAATTTCCTCCTTCAAACCATAAGTACGAATCAAGGTTTAACACAAACATGCCCATCATCATCATCATCATCATCATTCTCGGCTTAACGTCTGTTTTCCATGCTAGCATGGGTTGGACGGGGTATATTAATGACCCTCTTCCAATCTGATCTAGACTGTGTTAGATCTAAACTCAACTTCCTCTGTATCAAGTCTGTCCTTATGACCTCCTGCCAAGTCTTTCTCGGTCTGCCTCTGGGCTTTGCCCCAGGAACTATCAAGTCTCTACACATTCTTACCCAATTATCCTCCTCCATTCTTTCCAAGTGCCCCAGCCAATTCAATCTTCTTATCTGGATAACATCTTTAATTCTACGGATACTTAGCCTGCTTCTTAGCTCATCTGAACTCTTTCTGTCTCTCAGACTGGCGTTACACATCCACCTAACCATTCTCATATCATTCCTTTCTAAACGGTCAAGATCTTCCTGCTTCACTGCCCATGTCTCACTACCGTACAACATAACACTTCTTACACAGGCCTCATACAACCTACCTTTTACCTCAATTGACAAGACTCTGCTAGTCAACAAAGGCAGTAACTCTCTGAACTTTTTCCAAGCAGAACCTATCCTGCAAGTAACACTCCTTCCAACACCCCCTTCACTGCCAAACATATCACCTAAGTAACAGAAGTTCTCAACTATCTCTAACGAGCCACTGTTGTACATCATTAAAGCTGGAAATACTTCATTCTCTATAATCTCACCTTTGCAACGCTTGCATACAAACTGAATGTCAGCTCTTAACCTTCCACCAATACTACTGCACTTCTTATGTACCCAATGCTTGCAAGTCTGACAAAAAATTGAGTTACTACCAACCCCTTTCCTGCAAACTCCACAAGGCCACTTTCCAACTACAAGGTCACATTTGTCTGCAATGCTACTAATCATGACTTTAGACTTTGCTGTGTTCACCCTTAGCCCTTTCTCTTCTAGTCCTTTCTTCCACTTCTCAAACTTTTCAACTAATTCTTCCATCGACTCTGCTATGAGAACCAAATCATCTGCATACAATAACTCCCATGGACAACCTGTTCTGAACTCCATCGACAGCACTTCTAAGACTAGAACAAACAACAACAATAATGGGAAGTACAAAAGGCATTGTGTGAGCCAAACAATTTTAAATGGACATGAACACACACTTGATTAACACCTAAAATTATTGAGAAAAAAAGTATGCTAATTATAACTTAATGTATAGTCTAGTGCATCGGATCAAAATAAGATTTGTTGTGCCCTGCAATTCTTTTTTTTTGTGTAATGCTGGCAATATGTATGTATATATAAATATATACTGTTTACACTTACTTCGTTATGTGTATAGTGTATACTATCCATATTATTCCATTTTTTAAACAAACAGCTCAGTGCTAAAATGGCAACTCTACTGGCCACATTACATTGTCGTTTTGACTATTAACCATTCCTTAAGACAACTTGGCGAGAATACTAGTTGGTGAAAATGCTAGTGGAACGGTTCATACATTTCTGATAATCTTGTAAGTCATGTTTGCTGTACAGGACCGGTGTCACTTGATTGGTGTCTGCATGTGCCATGGTATTTTGTGATTAATTGTCTTGGTTTCTTTGTAAAGACACACATATTGATAATAGAGAGCTTTGTTTTGTACTATGAATGTACACAGAATTTGTCATTTTGGAACGCAACTTTCATTTTGGGAATGAATTGAGATGGCAGGCAATAAAATTAAGTCATGGAGGGCAGGACAGATAACACATATAATCATAATATGATAATCGTATATATAGGATACTGAAAATACTTATGTGGACAGACATTATGATGTGGTCTTAGAAAATAATGACGATGGTTGCAGAGTGGATGGCAGATGGTAGATGCTTACAAGGGGTTAAAAAAATTAATTTTAGTGCACAGATAGCATTGTAGCATTCTTAATTTTTGTATTTTATAGCATAAAAAGATTTGTGCCAGTGTATAGAAGAGGTCTGTCAGTGGCATATACATGTGTATATCAGTGTACACTGATATGTTGAATACCATAAGGCAGATATGAAATCAGAATTTCAGCAAAGTTTTGTTCAAGTTGCTTTTTTGTCTAGCGCAGATGAAATATTCTTTGTTAATTTTAACCCCTTTAGGTATTGTGGACACGCATATTTTGGTAACATCTTTTAATTGTTTATGAGGGGAGGAAGAGCCAACCGTTAGAATGGAATCCCCAAGGACGTTAAAACTTCCCGTTACTTACTTACTTACTTACTTACTTACTTATCTTGCACAATAAGTTTTAAACAATAAAAGAAAGTCATTAAACTTTCCTTGTGAATGTATTTATATTTGTATAGCTGCATTACACATGCATTTGATGTTTAGGTGATTCGAATGTTGGCAAGACATGCTTAACATTACGCGCATGTGCAGGAAAGTTTCCAGAACGAACAGAAGCTACTATTGGAGTAGATTTTAAGGAGAAAAAAGTTATTATTGGGGAAGAAGACATAAAGGTAAAAAAAAGTTGTTTTATATTTATATTTATGTTCGTGGGTAATTGTTCTAAACATGGTCAATGCATAAAGGCATGTGTTCATTGTTAAAAATTGTATGTGCAACTTATTCAAATTGTTGCTACAAGTGGTGATGAGCAAGTAATCTTCCCTGTTTGTAATTAACCCCCACACAGGTAGTTTGTAATCGTTGCTGTGATTTAATTGTTGTTGCTGCATTTCTAAGAAATTTTATCTGCTGTTGTGTGTTTGCATCAATTTTCCGTTTCTTTCAATAATTATTTAATATTATTTTTATTTAATTATAGTTAAAATAAAAGCAGAAAACGTTTAAAAATTATTGGAAGGGCATTCGTTCCTGAGCAAAAAAAAAAAAATAGAAAAAGTTTGCTATCTTGGTCAAAATATATTGAGACAAGACAGCTAATTTATAAGTTTGTCGCCACAAGTTTACCTAGGCTGTTTCGATATTAGATTCATGTGTTTTGAAATTGTCAAATTTCACTCCTAATGTTCAGAGTGAACTTAAGATCTTTTAAAAAAAATGTGCTTATTGTTGTTGGTGTTAGAATTACCATTTTTCCCGAATGACAATCCACCCTGACGTGGATTATTTCGTTGCACGAGCATGCTGAAGAATGCGATCTGCTTCTTTAAAAGACTGCGTGTTCAGAAGTAGCGATTTTTTAGGCTGCCGGCTGCAGATGTAGCCGCTTACGCTGTTTTTAAAAAATTGTCTCGACAGTTCTGTCCAGGATTGTAGTTTCTGTTTATCAAACTCTGTTTCGTGCGTAGTAATAGCTTGGTATATTTTTAGTTACAATTATGGGATTCTGCTGGTCAAGAGCGATTTCGCTACAGTTTAGTTCCGCACTATTACCGAAACGTACACGCAGTCATTTTTGTGTACGACGTCACACGAAAGTCGTCTTTCGACAACTTGCGAAAATGGTTAGACGAGTTCCACTGTAATGTTGGTTCGGCGAGATATATTCCCCAACTGATTATTGGAAATAAATGCGACTTGCATGCTGACAGGGAGGTGCGTACCAGTGAAGCGAAAGCACTGGCCAACTCGTATGGGCTTCCCATTTGGGAAACTTCAGCCAAAAGTGACTTAGAAGTAGATACAATAGAGTCTATATTCCAATCTTTAGGAGAGACGTTAAAACTGAAAACTCCTTTACTCGAATTCCCACCACATTATTCTTCAGTAATAAAATTTCAAAGTCAGAAAGGACTCAGAGTGAATGAGTCATTATCTGCTTCTTCAGAATCATTACCAAGGAGACAGAAGAAAGCTTTTCAACGGAAAAGTTTTAAAAAGAAAGAAGGCAACGAGAAACATAATTGCTGCAAAGTTGGATGATAAATAATTATTAAATTTGTAAACTATATATATAATATAAAGTCTCCTATGGAGAGAGGGTTATCATTCTTTTCTTATCTTTGAACATACATACTTTTTATATTTTTTCATAAGAGCTGCAAAATTTGGGGAATGGAATAATAATACTTTAGATTCAAAACATCACCAAAAAGCATGCTGATTTTTTTTACTGTTTTTTCCTCTCTTTCCCTTGGTGGTTTCAAGAATAATTTCAGACTGAAAGTTGTTCTTATTTAAAAAGTAGTTTGTATAAATACTTTCCAATATAAGTATGTCTGTTAAATATAGCACTGTCTTAAAGATGTTGCATGCTTTGTTGACAAAATGATTTATGTATAGCATATAGCAAAATATTACATTTTCACACTTACACTTAGCTATGTCTAACACCTAGCTTCATTTAGAGTATACTATATTAATTTATCTTGTTCTGTTTAAGAAAAAGTTTATTACGCATAATTGGAAACAAAGTGTAAATTTATTAGTCTAGCATACAGCATGTGTATTTAACATAGGGATGATATTGGGCTAAGGAAAGCTCGATAGTTCTTCTTTGCTCACAGCAAATATAGGGATTTTTTAAGTTCTATTTTTTTCTAAGGGAAATGTTCGCCTTTGATGCACCAGTATTGTTGCAATTGTACACCAGCACTGATGCAAAAAATGTATTTTGTTCAAGTTCAATTTTCTTCATTAGAAACGTTCGCCTTTGTTGCACCAGCATTGAGCAATTGTACACCAGCA
Organism: Hydractinia echinata; assembly: GCA_030067915.1. NCBI lineage: Eukaryota > Metazoa > Cnidaria > Hydrozoa > Anthoathecata > Hydractiniidae > Hydractinia > Hydractinia echinata. The sequence continues at coordinate 1,502,833 of JASGCC010000023.1, forward strand.
CTCAAAAATGTATTTTTGTTCAAGTTCAATTTTCTTCATTGGAAACGTTCGCCTTTGTTGCACCAGCATTGAGCAATTGTACACCAGCACTGACGTAATTGTAAATTGCGCACAACACCAATATGCACGCATTCTGTTGTTTATGTTTTATTCGTGATTGTAAATCGATTTAATTTATAAAATTAAAAATATTTTTACCCAATTTCTATTAAAAATTTGTATATAGGCATTTTCTTGTTGTATTTCTTTTTTATTCTTTGCAGATTTATCCAACTTTGCTACTTTATTCTTGCTTTTATATATATGCGTTTGCGAGAGCTTAATTATTGCAGAATTTTGCGATTTTAGACCATATTCGTTTCACAATTTATTTCAAAGCCATCGATTCACAAACATATTTAAAATTTTGGCGTCATTTTAATTTTATTTTACATTTAAATCTTTAAAATACAAAGTTTTTTCGCAACCATTAGTTAAGTATTTTTCAAAAAAAACTTCAAGGAGTGGATGGAGAGTTTTTTATGGTCAACAAGGAATAAAATGTGTCCCTTGTAAAAAGAATGGAAACGTTTACGCGAGATTTACCGAGTTTGGCTTATCGCCTTATGCACGTAATCGCAAAAACTTGTGTCGTGGAGCAAACTAACTGCAGTGGATTTCTGTGGAGAAGAATTTGGAGAAGCTTGTAAACTCCCGCATAATTATAAACGAAAGCTTTTTGTACCCTTAGAATTCGAACTTTTTTTGCCCCGAAAATCTTTATCTTTGAACAAGATTTCTGGCGAGCTGCTACGTCAACGTTGGTGACCTTGATTACACTGCCAGTTGGAAAATTTAATACTCTTTTACATGGGCCATTATATTTGAATATCTCAAAAGGATCACGAGCTATGACTAATAGATAGCATGTTGGTATTCTGGCTTTGTTTTGTACTTCGGAGCCTAAGGGTTCAAGTGGAATTGAATGGAACCAACAGTTTGTGTCCCATAAAATGATTATCAGCGTTTTATCAATACACGAGTAAATAGTTGCAAAAAATATTCACCATAGTATTGCATTACTTGAGAGATTTGGCATGTTCGCTGTGAGGCTTGCAACTTAGAACTCAGACGACGAACATTAACAAATTAAAGCATATACTATTTAAAGATGTATGATTCTTTAAATACCACATTCATGTATATACAAGTAATGAAACGGCTACCATATTACATATGCATATTAAAATTCAAACATGTCTTATTCAACTGCTCATACAAATCTTTAGAAGTCGACATTTACTTAACAGCATCGATATGATCAAAACAAAATGGCGGATTTTGTTTTTAAAATAATTGTCGTCGGGCAAGCTGGCGTAGGAAAAACATCAATCGTGAGACGTTTTATCCGAAAGTCGTTTCCAGAGAACGATAGGCCGACAATTGGCGTGGATATCGGAATTAAATTGATTGAGATAGACGGAGTTAAAATACAGGTAGGGACGCATATGGGAAAATTAATTCTGGAGTTTTGCCGAGAATTAAGAACATATTAAGAACTTACTCAGCCTAAATTACCTCGTCGTAGATTAAAAAAGATTATAAGAACAAAATAATCCAGAAATACTAAGAAAATAAATTATTTGTTTTCAGAACATGTAATTGGAATGTGGAGAAATAAATCGAAATATTTATACGCATTTGTACTCTGCGTCATCCTCGTCCCCAGGCGAGTAAATTTTTTTATTTTTTCTGTATCTTTCAGCTTAAAATATGGGACAGTGCAGGCGCTGAACGATTTCGCAGCATTGCAACAAGTTACTACAGAAATGCTGATGCAGCAATTCTAGTTTATGGTATAGACTGCTTAGAGTCGCTATATGATTTACAATCTTGGGCAACTGAGGTCAATCACCATGGTAACATGCTGAAAATCTTGGTAGGAAATAAGACTGATTTGGAAGAAGAACGTAAAACTTCCCAAAATATGGCAATCGACTTTGCTATGCTGCAAAACATCGATCTTGCAATAGAGTGCTCTGCAAAAGTTGATGACAATATCGACTATCTATTTCATACTATGGCAAAAAAGCTTTTAGTTAAACGCACAACACTTCATGACCACCCTAAAAAAGGCGTAAATACGAACTCGGAGATATTGAAATACAATGGTGTTAGTAAATCTATGGAAAACTTATTTCAATCGCCCCAACAAAAAACGGATGGTGAACGTATAGATCCAAGTAGGACAGCACCAAAGAGAAGTTTGTTTGTGCGGCTGTGTTCCATCGTGTGATAGATACTTAAAACGAATTAACCAGTTTTTTTTGTGATTATATTGCCCTCTGCCTTCTTGCATGCGTTGAATAAATGATTGGTATTATCATTAACGCGTTTATGATGTCAAAATTTTCTACAAATTTTCTACACGATTTTTCTATTAAAACTTAGCATGTCAAAATATTTACGCTAACATTTATGCCGAGCCCCAAACAAGTTTATATGCTTAAACATTTATTTTGCTGAAATCAAAGTGATGTTACTCCACTTTCTACGAAATTGCATACCTTACGGGAAGAAATCTTCTCGAGAAAAAGTTTTCGTAAATTTTGCCCTAATTCGCGAAAATAAATTCAGCGAAAATAAATTTCGCGAAATTTACCAATAGTTCCTGATTCGCGACAATTTCTGCTGCGAAATTGGCGCTTATTCTGTGCTAAAAAACAGAATCTGTGAATACGAGTTTTTTATTTTAGATAACGTACTTATTGAGTCTAGCCTGGATGTCTAGTTAGGATTTTTTAAAACTGTTAAGATTTTTTAAAACTGTTAAGAGGACTGAACCTTGTTTCGTACCTTTAAAATGCTTTTCAGCAAAAGACCTGTGAATCTATCAATGTGCATTTTTATTTTCTCAATATTTCGGTAGCAATTGGAAGAATCTATAATGTCAGCCTCGTGTTTCTTAAAGAACTAGTTTCTTATATAAGAAATGGGAGGTTAAAGAACGTAATCTATCAATCAATCTTTAGTCAGTTGTGTTTACAAAATACGTTTACTCATCAAGACTCAACGTTGTCCCAAGGACTACAGTCGACCTTCTAATTAGCGGATAGATTTTGTGCGCTAATTAGAGGTATCTGCTATTTCGAGATCATTTTCCTGCTTTAATTCGTCAGGAAACGGGTTTCTGAAAGCGTTAGCCCATGAACTGGTCAACCCATGGTTCATCCAGTTAAGTTTAAGAGGAGTAGAAAATGCTAAAATATATTTTATGAGCACCAGAAATAACTAGACTGGATGGGAAAAGCAGATAAGCGCGATGCTGATGCAGAAAGTAACATAAAAAAGAAATATTTAAAATAAATATTAGTGATTTTCTGCCCTGCTCGCGATCAGAAAGAATTTTAAGTAACAAATTTTACTTCGTAACACAAAAAACTGTCCGCTAATTAGAGTGTCCGCCGTTGTTTTGCCAGTACAATCAATTTTTGTCCGTTAATTAGAGGTGTCTGCTTTTTGGAGTGTCCGTTAATTAGACGGTCACGTGTATATGCTTCTGAATGGAGTCGAAGTTTTCTTTTTAATGCTTACATTTCAGGACTAACTGAAGTAGGAACTCTATCTACGTGATTTCTACTGACAAAATGCGTAAAGAATAATAATAATAAAAAATAAATTTATTTGTTTAAAGTAACTAAACGATTATAAATGTGCCGGTACGGTAAATATCTTAAATTTTTTAAAAAATTTCTTACTCTTCAGCAGATTTATAAAGTCATTTTTTTGCACGTGTTTGCGTCAAAAATCACGTGATTTATTCAATTTCACAAAGCCCGTAATTATAAACAATAACAATTTTAATGACGTGTTGTTACAATTAGATTGCGTAAGTACATCTTTCACTTCTTGTTACGCTTTCTTCTAACGTCTCCAAGTCATTACCTTTTATGGTTATAGAAACACGAAGGAGTTAAGAGTTTCCATTTACATAAACTTCTTTCTAGCTACAAAATCTTCGGTCGCCAACCATTAACAAATTGAAATAACTTCTTGGCTTCAAACCTACTTAACCCGACATCTGTTACTTCTTCAGTGGAAAGGTTACACAACAAACAGCCATCAATAAGATTGCTTCTGAACGAATCCACGTGACTTTCCAATTTTAAATATTTCAGCACGTTACCTAGTTCTTCGACACTCATATCTTCGACCGCTTTTTCGGTTGCATCTTCTGAAATAAATTCGCCTCCTGTTTGATTATCCATGATGTCGTTTGAATGAACAGGATGAGTCTGTGAAGAGGGCTTTGGAGTTTGGACAGTTTCCCTTGAAACCTGCACTGGCGCAATGTTGTTGCTTTTTTGCTGATGTTGCGTTTTGTGGGAGTATGGCAAAACATATGCCGAAGCTTTTTTACTATTCGCAGAATAAGGCTTCTTCTCGCGTTCTACAAGAGGAGGATTATTTGTCATCGATCGAAACTTAGGATGGATAACCGGTCTGTTATTTTGACACTGTGATCCATTGTTTCCCAATAGGATTTTCGTTTCACTTGTATTTTTGTAAAGATATCTATATACTTCTGAAGACGTTCGAAAAATCTGACTGCTTCGGTTATTTCTCACCTCGTCTTCCAGTCCTGCAAAATTATGATAATTCGCGCGAATTTCTTCATATATTCGGTCCTCTGCTATGGTTCCTTCCGCTATTTTCACTGTGAGTTCAAGCTGCTGTGGTATTGTGAACACATACTTTAACTTGTCTTGCGTGCTGGAAGCAATAATGAGGTCATCGCTATAGATTTGTTTACATCTCAAGACACCCAACTCGAACCCAGGTAACCGCATAAATCTAAAACATATAGAAGGCTCAACATCAGTGACGTCATCTGGGAAAAGTTCACTTAAAGTGTATTTTCCATTATCGAAATATATCTCAATGCCAACCGTGGCGCTGAAAGGCAAATTTACTGTTTCTCCTGAAGAAGTCTGAAATTTCACGCTCCGGTTTTCCAATTCTTCTTCAGAAATTATTTTATTGTAAGACATAACTTGTAATATTTCTCCCTCATCAATCGCTATAGCACGGGAACCATCCTTGTTAAAGAAATACCCATTTTTCATTCTTACGTGCTTCGGTAAAGGTACTGCCGCTGCTAATTCAGCTACGGTGCTGAACACGATATTATCAGTAACGATTTCAATCATTTCCTGGTTGGATAACGGGATGTGGTATGGCGTATTATTATCGTCGTAACACAACACTTTTTCTCCCTTGTAACCGAATGTAATTTTAATTCTTGTCCAGAACTAAACGTATCGTCATTATTGAGACCGTAATACCCTTCCTCAACTTGTACGATTTGTGGTAAATCATATTTTTTTATAAAATATTTCAGTTGTACACTTTCTGTACTCCACTTAATATTTTTCAAGTTCGTCATATTCGTTTTAAAATGCATCAAGAATGGGCTCTTCACACGAGTTGTACAACTCACATTTAATGATTCGAAACTTTCGTAATAGCTTTCGTTATCCACAAAAGTATAATGTCAGTCATTATGGTCACCGGGTTAAAATGATGTAACAGTCGGAAAATGTATCAACCTTGATCCCAGAACCTATGTTAACGATGGTAGCGCTGATGAGAGACAAAAAAGGCCTGGGAACAAAGTTGAAAATGGATCTATAACTAATTATTTTCGTGAGAAAACGATGGATTTCATATAAGAAAATGTCCAAAAATTTGAATTGTGCTACCTAGCTTGTTATGCGATCATTTCGAATTCCCGATTTCATTCCGGGATGTCGTCATCTAGTGATTTCCTTATTCTTTTGAATAAGGATCGTCTTTTCCAACCTCATTTCCAGGTTCTTTTTAAGAAACAAGAAAACCTTCGTAACGAGCTTATATCTTCCAACTACAGTAACGTATTTTTGTCACTTTTCGATGGTTGTTTTTTTTCAGCAAAAAAACAGGTTCTAAAATTTCGGTTGATGTTTAGAGCTATAAAATATTCAGGTTTTTGGATTCAAACACAAGGTTTTCCTAGTTCTTCAAGAAAACGTGGTAACTTGGATGCAATCTCGTTCCCAATGCTTCTTTTTCGCTCTTGCAGGCGCAACGGAAGTACTACTTCTTAGCCACATATCAGGAAGCGAAAAAGAAGCTCTGGGTATTAAATAGAACTTGGATGGTATTCTGCAAAATATACGGAACTCAAGCTCGTCCCCTGGGCTCTTAGTTATAATATATTTCGAATTATAATAGTAGTATCAGGAAGTTCGATAGAAATTAGATATTGCCCTGTTGAGAAAGCCCTGTGGACGAGGTTGATATGGAACTCTCGCATGCTGACAGAACATGAGAACCTCGCTTTTTTTTTAAGCAACACAAAAGGAAGCAATGTCGCTTAAGCTTTTTTCACATGCTCAGCTGTTGCTTACTTGTGGCTAGTTGACTATTTACTTGGAAAGATCAAATTTGCATCAAACTTATTTTTCATAATTCCTGTTTTTTGCTCTTCTTTAAAAAAAATTACTTACTTCAGGCTGGGCTGTTACGTATCAGTTTTTTGAGATTTGTACTTCGTGTTGCTTATAAAAAAAGCGTGTACCTTAACGATCAATCTCAATGTGCTTAACACATAAAATCCGGAAAATTAGTATTGATGACCCTGTGGACGAGGATAAAACAACTCAGATTTAAAACAATTTTAGACATTTCGTAACAAGAGCTTAAAAGCTGGAGAAGAAAATACAACCTTGATTGATACAAGAAACTATTCTCTTGTCTCTTTTTGCGTCCCAGGTATTTTATTTTAATGGAACTCAAATAAAATATGGGCAAGCATTAACACAAAGTTAATCTTATAAAATACTATCATTTATAATAAAAAATTGTAATTTTATTGATTCTAAAAACGTCAACACAAATACACCTGTTCCGAATTAATTTTATTTCGTGTACCGCAGCGACTACGCAAACGAATGTCGTATTTGAAATCCTCACGTAAAACTTTCAGATTTACACAGAAAAGTATCAAATTGACAAGGCCTTGACTGGAACAATAATGCCACCAAAACAGCAATTTCTTATATCGTACATGTACCGATTTAAAATATATTGCAATTCTAATATTTTTTAAAACAGAAAATGTGTATTAGTTAAAAATTTCTAAAAAAATCAGAATTCGTTAAAATATTTTTATAGAAAATAAAAATAACGATAAATTTTTGATCAATCACAAGAAATCCCCCATGTTCTTTACTCATAAGCATATAGTCATAAGTGACAAGTCGTCACATGACATAGAAATTCCTTACACGTAAACAAAACAATTTGAGCTTTTGTATGCTTTGAAGTTTTATGTTTCGCAAATTTTGGTCATTCGCGAAAACGTCCATCCGGCATTAAGAAAAAATATTACACAAAAAATCTACAAGCCTTATCGCCCAGAGAGATAAACTAGAAAAAGTGACCTAAAATAGTCTATGCCTAGACCTTAAAAAGCAAGTAAAATAATAATGATAATGAAAAAACAGATCCTTAAAAAATATTCCTTTCGTGAAAATATTTAGCGAGAATAACGCATACAATACGTGCACTAAATATGTCATAATCAAAATATGCCTACATGCTTTAGAAATTATTTTGCACATGTAAACTATTTGGTTTCTGTTTCAAATTAAGCGTAAACAGGTTGTCGTTCTTCTTCTGTGCTTGTTTGAAATGGCACAAAGTTTACATCATGGTGTTCTACTGTAATTCGAATCTTAACTTTGTTAAACTCTCTAGTGAACGATATGAAAAACAGCAACAATGAAACAGCACAGAGCCACTCGCATACAGAAGCGATGACATGCAATGCATATCCACCATCACCTGGTCCCCATGTCGCATAGTTATGGTTCGAGTTGTGTCCATCATTCCACTTTATAGTAGAGAAATAGAAGAGAATTAAAAACGCAACGAAAAATACTGTTGCCATCACTGTCAAAATGATTCGAAGCAAGCACAATCTTCGTGTGTTCATACCACATTGCAACATCCTTGCAGAAAGATAGGATTGAAACCAACAATAGATAGCACCACCACCAAACACACCCAGTGCTCCAACCACATGCCCTGTAGCAGACGAGCCAATATCCTGCAAGGAAATTGAATTACTATCATAGTAAGGCCTCTAAAACTAACATTTGTGGGGAAGAATGTTTATAAACCGAAACTTGTTCCAGACCTCCCATATGGTATATAAATTACCTACAATAAGGTCCCACAAGCGATGTTTCTCATTGTATAATTGGTGGGGCTTTTTTATGGGTAGTGTAATTACTAAAAGAGAGGTCTGGACCAAATTTCAGCTTGTAGACATTCTTTCCCAAAAATTATGCTACCCTCCCCTGCTCTGATTGACAGGTTTAATATACATACAACAATATCCATGCTTATACAAATACACAATGCACAATTTCCTCTTGATTACAAAGTGTGAAAAGTTAGTTAACTCAAAAATAATAACCTGATAATTTGCAACAAGTGTAGCACCGAAACAAGCCATTGCACCAACAACACAACCGACTTTGTTGATCAACAATAACTTTGAATGGTCCTCTTGATTGTTTTCGCATATATGACGATACTGCACCATGCGAATAAGGACTACAACGAATCCGAGAAAACTGCTTATACTGAGAAACAGTCCAAATACATTGCTCTCTGGTTTCCTACCACCAGTGTCACTGATTGTTGGGAAATACGGATAAACATCATCATCGCTCACTGAGATGATGTAGGTTATTATAAAAGTCAAACCAGTAAGAGTTGAAAACAAGACTGGAAATATCCCAAGTCCAGGATTAAAACATTCACAATTGCGTAACATCTTTTTTTAACGTCAAAACAACTTTTGGAATGATCTATAATGGAAGGAAAAGACATTTCTTACTGTCAAGTAACACTGGCATTATTTATGCTGTATCATATCAGGATGTTTGCCAAAATTTCAAGGTTTTTTGCTACTATTTTTGCCAAAACTACTCTTACTGCCAACAGACAAAACAATGAAGACACACAGACAAGCAAATATATGTGCGAGTATCGTTAGTATTTGGTCTGTTGGCAGTAAAAGAAACCGAAAGATTTTAAATATTCAAGTAGATATATTTTTAAAAAAATTCATTTTTAAAAGTTTTTCCCTGGGAAATGATGAGGTCTGTACAAACAGTACAAAGAAATTTTAATAAAAAATTATTAAAATTTCTTTCTTTTTTTTTTTTAAAAAAAAACAAGGGTTAAAGTCAGCAAATTGACCTGTATCAGGGGCTTAACCTGTGAGCACAGTCAGGGCTTATCTTGTGATGACGTAGAAAGCGCGGAAGTAGTTCAGAGAGGAAGGTAAGCAAATGTTGCAAAAAATATTATTCTGTTTGATAAAACATGATTATGACTTTAGTTTATTCTGACAATAGGTTATACAACCACTAGGGTCAGCTCTAAATAATTTCCATAATGTCAGTATGTTAATAGCGAAAAAGAAATAAAAAAGCATATAAATTAAATAAAACTCTGTATGATATAATACAATAAAAATGTTTAAAAGTGTGCTGGACTGATTAATGGAAACGTGTTGGCAGGAGAAAAAAAAATCAACTGCACACAAACTTCCTCATGAACACAAGAAAATGAAAAAGGTAGGCTTATCTATTGAAATGTGAAAGATTTTAATACTAAAAATATTAAAGCACAAATGTAGCCATTTCAAAATTTGATGTAATTTTGTTGTAAACAAAGCTAGACTGTGGCGTGGGTGGCCCAATTATGCCTGCCATTCTGTTTTTTCTAAACAGGGGAATTCCAAGGAAATTCCTGTGTGGTTGTTGTTGTTGTTGTGGTAAACCTATTTGTGGACATTACCTGAAAAAACAGCTGATTAATTTCTTTCTTAGCCCTATATAATCACATATGAAAAGTTGTCTGTAAGTAAAAATACGGCCAAAATAAAAGTAATTCCAAAATTCGCTTATAAAGGAGATTTTTTTTATCCTAAGGAATGTTCAAATTCGAAAAAATAAGTCTAATTTGTTTATTGACTATCCAAACACTACGTAATGATAAAGACTAACGTCAATGATATTATTAAAGTTAGTGAAGCCATTGCAGTGCACATTTAAGTTGGGACCAAAATAAGACTCCTTTTTTAAGGCTGAGTCAATCTACCTGTTTTGGAACAGACAGATTGATGACGTCGTCAAAATATCTTCAAACCCCAATATCTCTGTAACTGTTTATCAAAGGTATATATGTTCTATACAACAGAGGCAACTAGTATACAAACGTAAAAAAAATAATTGTACTTTGGCAGGTTTTTGCTGTCATCAGCAAAATTTTAAGCCCTTATATCTCCCTAACTGTTCGTCAAAAACAAGATGCATTTTCTGCATCAGCGTTTCAAGCTCTATACATTAGGGACAACAGCTAAACAAATTTCTTAAAATAATTTTTTTGCTTATGGGCTGCTGACTAACAGCCTAGCACACGAGGTAAAGCTAACAAAACACAAGTCAAAGTGTGCTTCGTGTGCATTGACATGTAAGAAGCAAATTAGCAAATAAGACAAAAATCATAGTGTAGTGGGTTCAAATGTCACTTACTAATTTCGTTATTATCATACTCTTTTCTAAACACTTGATTATTTTAAGATGATGAAGTAGTTTCTTAATGCTTGGCGTCTGTAGCATGTGTACACAGTTTTTCTCAGTCATCTGCATATAGCAGTGTGTTTTCCTTATATATAGATTTGCTACTTTTCTGTCTGTTTATGATTGTTTGTGTTTGTTTGATTGTTTTGCGATCATTTATTTTTTAATTGCCTTTTTTTCAAATTTTATTTATAATCTAAAGCAAAGTTAAATATTTTACCAATTACATTTTAAAAAGTATTAAAAATTTAAAATCATAGTATTTCATGCCTGTGTTTAAGATGTTTACTATGTTTACTATTGTTATATTTTAGATTAGTTTATAATTGTGTTGTATGACTGGGGGTTTTACCTATCTCAGTAAATATATTGATGTTAACAGTGGTAGCAGAGGATGAGTCACAATTACAAGATACCCCCAGTCTTTAATGACAAGAAGCCATATAATCGTTATGTTGATGAATTGAAAGCATGGACATTATTAACAGATTTAGAGAAGCAGAAGCAAGGCATCGCAGTGGCCTTATCTTTACCAGAAGAAGATTCAACACAAGTACGAGATAAAGTGTTCAGTGAGATTAGTATTGCTGATTTGAATAAAGAAGATGGAATAGACACTTTGATAGCGTTTATGGACAACTTGTTTAAGAAAGATGAATTAACTGATATGTATGAACATTACACAAACTTTGATCGTTATAAAAGAAAAAGTGATGAAACTATGGAGTCGTATATAATAGAATTTGAAAAGTTGTACAATAAAACAAAGAAATTTGATATGGCATTACCAGAAAGTGTTTTAGCATTCAAATTACTTGATGGAGCTTGTTTAAAACATTCGGACAGACAGCTTGTACTTACTGGTGTAAACTATGAAGAAGTAAATACTATGTTTAAACAAATGAAAAGTGCATTAAAAAAGTTTTTCGGAGAACAATCATTACCTGCTAATAGCAATGAAAGCATAAAAGTTGAACCATCTATTACTAAAACAGAACCTGTATTTATTACTGGAACTCATGGAAATTCAGTTAGACCTCGAAATGAACGTTTCAGATATGGTAACAGAAATAATTATGAACGAAACAATCAACGACCATTACGTAAAAGAAATAATCCACTCGATGAAAAGGGTGAACCACTTAGATGTCACATTTGTCAGTCAGTTATGCACTTTGCTCGGTTTTGTCCTCATGGGAATAAAACCTTTGACAAGCCAGTGTTCCAAGCAAGCGATGAAAATGATATGGTGGAAAAAGCAGTTCTTTTTACGGGCGCAGTAATTGAAGATAAAAGTGTTTTATTGTCAGAAGCTCTTAACTGTGCTGTACTAGATAGTGCTTGCTCAGCTACTGTTACCGGAGAAGATTGGCTTAAGTGTTATTTGGATTCACTAACAACAGAACAAAAGTGTAAAATACAACGATCTCCCAGTGACACTGTTTTTCGATTCGGTGGTGGGGAAAGATTAAAATCCAATGGCAAAGTTAAAATACCATGTAATATGGCTGGGAAGGAATGTGAAATTGTGACAGACATAGTTGAATGTGATATACCTCTTCTTCTTAGTAAAACAGCTATGAAGAAAGCGGACATGAAATTAGATCTGGTAAACGACACTGCTGAAATATTTGGTACATTAGTTGATTTGCAGAATACAACATCAGGCCATTATTGCGTACCCTTGAAAGAGGACGAAGTCTGTTTATCCAACTCAATATTGATAAATGAGTCGTTCAAAGAAAAAGAAAAGAAAGTTTGTAAAATTGCACAAGCAATTTGGACATCCCACTGCAAAACGGTTAGCAAGTTTGTTGGTTGATGCAAAACTATATGATGAAGACTGTAAGAGAATCCTGGATCAAATTGAACAGGACTGTGAAACATGCAAGAAGTTTAAACGGACACCACCTAGACCAGTGGTCTCACTGCCATTAGCTACTGATTTCAATCAGTGTGTTGTAATGGATCTTAAAGAATGGGTAAAAAGTAAAATATGGTTGTTTTACCTCATTGATGCAGCTACTCGATTCACTTTAGCTACAGTAATTCGAAGCAAATTACCTTCTGTTATTATTGACAAAACCATGCAGTTGTGGATTGGTAATGGATTTGGTGTTCCTGGACGCTTATTAGCAGACAATGGAGGAGAATTTGCTAATGAAGAGTACCGGGATATGTGTGATAACCTAAATATTGAAGTTTTAAACACAGCAGCTTGTAGTCCATGGCAAAATGGATTGTGTGAACGGAACCATGCAATTGTAGATGATTGTTTGAGAAAGATTCTTGATGAAAACCCAAAATTATCGTTGGAAGTTGGTTTGGTCTGGGCACTTAATGCCAAGAATTCCTTGCATATGAATTCTGGTTATAGTTCCTATCAATTAGTTTTTGGACGGAATCCGAATTTGCCATCAGTGTTAAATGCAAATCCACCAGCTTTAGAGGGTGTAACCGTATCACATGTGTTTGCAAAGCATATTAATGCCCTTCATAATGCACGTAAAGCATTTGTTGAAGCTGAAGCTTCAGAAAGAGTTAGAAGAGCTTTGCGTCATCAGATTCGAAGTACTAACACACAGTATTACACTGGAGAGAAAGTCTACTATAAACGTGATGATTCACCAAAGTGGAGGGGTCCTGCTAAAGTTATTGGTCAAGACGGCAAGGTTGTTTTTGTTCGGCAAGGCAGTGTGTATGTCAGAGTCCCACCTTGTCGATTAGTTAAAGTGGGTCAAGAATTTTCTGGCTCTAATCAGAACAAACTTGACAATACAGATCTTAAAGAGAACAAAGATGTAGGTGATCATCAATCAGAAGTAGTGATTGATTTAGAGGCTGAAGAGACAAATGCTACACCTGTGCAACAAGAACAACGTAACAGAAGTGAACATGAGGAAAATGTTTTAGATGTACCAGAAGCAGAAATGAATTTGGAAGGAGAACAACAGGTGTCTGTTCGAAAAGAGCATGATTTTCCCCAAAGTTAACGACCATGTTGAAGTAAAAATGAAAGATGTACCAGAATGGTTTTCAGCAAAAGTGATAAGTAGAGGTGGAAAAGCTACAGGGAAGTACAGTAGTTGGTACAACATAAGGAAAGAAGGTACAAATGATGAAATGTGCCTAGATTTTAAGGATGTTGAAGATTGGAAAAAAAGTTGAAAGTGTCAATGTAGTTATTTCTTCCAGAACACGTACATGATACTTTAGAGGCAGTTAAAGCAAAACAGAAGGAATTAGACAACTGAAATTGTTTGATGTTGTTCGACAGGTTCCGGATGATAAACATAGTAAGATATCAACAAGATGGATTATCACTGAAAAAGAAGTGGATTCCTCTAAAGTTGTTAAGGCACGTCTTGTTGTTAGAGGATTTGAGGAAGAGCACAAACTGCAACGTGACTCACCAACTGCAGCTAAAGACACTCTTCGTATGTTTTTTTGGAATAGCAGCCTGCAAGAATTGGAATTGTGTGGCATTAGATGTAAAGTCTGCATTTCTGCAAGGTCACACTATTGATCGTGATGTTTATGTTACACCACCCAAAGAAGCAAATGTTCCAGATGGATTCACATGGAAGCTTGTTAAAGTCGTTTATGGCTTAAACGATGCTCCAAGAAATTGGTATTTCAGTGTACGTCAGACCTTATTAAAGCTGAAGGCAGAGCAGTCCACAGTAGATAAAGCACTTTTCTACTGGAAAGATACAGATAACAATCTTTGGTGGCATCTTTATAATGCATGTAGATGATTTTGTACTTGCAGGAAATAAAATTTTTGAAGCATCTGTTATGTCACAGTTGATTAAGACCTATAAGGTTGGTAAGATAGAAGAGACCAACTTTAAATACATTGGGATAAACATTTCTCAAGATGGTGGAAATATAACTATGGATCAAAAGCAGTATGTTGAATGCATTCAGGAAATACAGATTTCAAACAAACGATCCCACTAGAAAGCGTGATGAACTCAATGATGACGAATTACATGAACTTAGATCTGCAATAGGACAATTGAACTGGATAGCTACTCAAACTCGCCCAGATTTGGCTTTTGATGTGCTGGAATTAAGTGTTTCCATTAAAAACGCAAGAGTAGAGCATCTTTTGGTGGCTAACAAGGTTATAAAGAAAATGAAAGCCACTAACAATGTGTGCTTAATCTTTCCAAATATGCCAAAGTATGAATTGTGGAAGTTGGTAGTCTTTCAGATGCGTCATATGCAAACTTACCAGATGGCGTCTCCAGTGCTGGCGGTAGTATAGTGATTGTCGTTGCAGAGGATGGGAAATGTTTCCCAATTTCTTGGTGTTCAAAGAAGATCAAGAGGGTTGTTAAGAGTACCATTGCTGCTGAAGCCTTATCCTTAGTTAATGGTATTGATAATGCATACTACATAGGCTGTTTAATGTCACAGATTTTGTTTTCACAGAGAACAAATGAGAATTGTATTCCCATAACAGCTTATATTGATAATAAATCTTTGTATGAAAATATTCATGCTACTACTCTGGTGTCAGAAAAACGTCTTAGAATCGATATAGCAGCTATTCAACAAATGGTCAATGAAGGAAAAGTTTCTGTTCGATGGGTACCTGCATCATTACAATTGTCAGATGGAATGACCAAGCGAGGAGCATCCTTGCAGCGGTTGATAAATGTTTTAACGAATGGGAAGATTACGTTTGATTGATTACGATATGTGCAAGTTGTTGTAGCCCTTTGGAAGATGATATGTCAGGGACAATAATTCTTGTTGTTGAACGAATCAAAAAACAAAACAAAACAAAACTACATTCTTTTATTTTTAAACATTTTATTTTGTTCAGAAGACAGTTATTGCAGAATGCTATCTCTCTTAAAAGATGGGAGAATGTTTAAGATGTTTACTATGTTTACTATTGTTATATTTTAGATTAGTTTATAATTGTGTTGTATGACTGGGGGTTTTACCTATCTCAGTAAATATATTGATGTTAACAGCCTGGTACACAGATGTATTCGTAATCGCAGTGTAAATGTGTTTACTCAAATTGACTGAGAAGCCTCCTTGTTCAATTGCTTTTAGATAGCTACTATAAGGTTTATTCAAATCTTATCCATGTTCTTTACTGAGCTTCAATTCTTTATGGCGCCGTAGATTAGTGGTTATAGCTTTCGTACTCTGTGCGGGAGACCGGGGTTCGATTCCTCTTGACGGCGATTCAACATGGGCGAGTGAATGTTACCATAGCCCTGGGTTAACCCAAGCCATGTGAGGGAAATTGGGGAGATGGCACACTGTGTGGGCCGTTGGATGTTGCCGGGAGTTGTCTAGTAGAGCGTGGGCCCTACTAATTGAGTCTGCGTAGCTCAAAATGAGCATTAAATACTCTAGGACTCTCCATCTAAGCCATGGCCCCTCCTGGAAATAATAGACAGGGGTATATCTCTCGATATTTGTGAGGCTAGCCATGTAAAATATGCACATCTATCTTGTCCAGGGAGTTTATTATTTAATTTTTTTTATTTCCTTTTTTTTTTTTTTTTTTTTTTTCTATTTATCTATTTATTATGAGCTGACCCTAGAGGTTGTTGTAACCTGAAATTATTGTCAGAATACACTATATAACTATATAACTATATAAATGTGGCTCCTAGTTCTGAGGACAACGGATTTAACTTCGCTCACTGCCAGGCAGTATGTTAGTGATGCCCAAAGTAGTTCTTCTTCAATATGACCCATTATACTCGCCCGTCATGATCAGAGGTCCGATAGGTGAAACATTCTCTGTTGAGAATAAACAAAGGGATGTGCCATGATAAAGAATCACCATACAAAAAATCTTAGGTACATGCAAAATTTGTTTTAAATTAGATTATCCCACAAAAGGACCAAAGATACAATAGCAATGTTTCCTAGTTGGACTATCATATCCTGATTTGCAATTGTTCTCGGATCCGTGTTAACATGCATGAAATTTTTTATCACTTTTAACGAAAATGACTGTAATGTCTGTATAAGCAAGACAAAGTCCTCTTTCATCAAGACTTAGCTAAGTACACACATGTTATAACTGCTCCTGCAAATCCTCTTTATACTGCCCTTGGGACAGTACAATGACCAACATATTTGAATTCAGCATCAAATTTTTGGCTTCATTACATAACTTATTATATAACTGCCTGTAGCCAAACTTTTAATATTTTATGAAGAAGTGACCACACAAATCAACTGCAGTGAAAATGTTTGATTACGGTCAAACTTTTATAAAATTTAAAAACTATAAATTTCAATAAATGCTGTTCTAATAGTTGTCTGGTATTCCAAATCTCCAATCTTTTAAAATTTTTGGTGATTAATCCAAATATCCCAGAATCGCTGACTGGCCAACTAGTTAGATATACGTAAAATTTTCTCAAAGGGTGAAAATTAAATAAATAATATGACGAGGCTTCCCAGATTAGAAGTTTTTTCATTCAAAGCCTGCTTAGAAACTGCTATTACTTACTTGTGTTGATTAAAGATTCTTTTTAGAGAAAAGTCTTTAAAAAGTTGACTTTCTTTTTGCTTGTGTGCCCGTATGGCAACGGTTTTTGCTTTGTAATCATATTGACTACCCATTCACCACTATATTGTTGATTTCCATTTCCAAGAAAAATATTTGGCCAATCCCGTGTTCCCACTTAAAGTCGGGCATCTAATCATGGGCAATTTAAGCTCCTGCTTCAAGTAAGGTAAGATTATTTAATGTAGGGAAGGCATTCCAATGTTTCTCAGAAGTTATGTTTTTCTAGCCTAATTTTTATATTTTATTAAGATTTTTTTTAGTCAAACAAACAAACCAATTGGAGTCTATAGAAGTTTTATTTTATCTTTATTTTTACTATCTGAACCTTTCGATTCGTTTTATTTTTTGTCTTGGTTGTATATAGATGTATAAATTAATATAGGTTACAAAATTTTTTATTTCAACCTTGCACGTCTTACAAACCAACTGCTATTGGAATTCCACACTGTTTATTTTTGACCTAGTCTCCAGCATTATCCAAAATCGCAGACTGATTTGTAAAACTGTGCTTACAACTATATAGATATTTTCTTGTTGTAAAGTGGGTACGAAGACGGAAATAAAAACTGTCATAAGGTTTTATATCCTAGCTGGTTCATTATGAGTCGAGTAATAGTGCTGATCCAAAGGGAGATTGTAAGACATGAAACTAAATTTAGACTAAACTTCTTTTTTTACTGGATTTCTGTCTATTGCGGCAAGTTTTTTCTTCCCTATTGCATACATTGGCCTTATACGTTAATCTAACCGCATATTAGAGAAAGCGAAAAAGCAGCCCTGGGGGCGAGATTGCTTTGTATGTTTGAGCCCTATGTGGGTCTAGGGTACCCCAAGTACGGCGATAAATAGAAGAGACTCGACATACATGCTCTGTGCGGAATGCTCACTATGATCATATGATCTACATACCAATCCCGCACCTTTGTTCTAATAATACAAATTACTCAATCGGGTATGCTTTTTCTAAGAAAGTTTCAAAATTTCGTTTATATTTTACATGGATTCATCAGGGTATCAAATGGTGCAAAACCATGTTCTTTTTGCAGCTACAGGTAGCTAGATGGGCAGCTATATAGCTATTTTTACTATGTTTAGGAGACAAAGTTTCCCCCTACCCGTGCCCCTCCTACCCACCTTATTAATCATAATGATAGAAATCTTTTTTTTTTCAAATCATAATGGCTAAAAATACGGACCTGTAATTGGTTTAAAAGTATCATGTGACATTTGCCAACTGGAGAATGTTGTTCTCTTTTATGCTCTTATGTCCTTTCTTAGGAGGAACTGTTCTGCCTGGATTATGAACGCTGCCCGGATTATGTACAGCAGCTTGCCCCAATTATATTATATTATAAACAAGGCAGAAAATACATAATCGGGGCCATATAATCAGGACAGGCTGACTTTTATGTACGACAGTTAAAAAATATTATTTGACACTTATAGAACGAACATAATCAGGGCAGGCCGGTTTATGTGCGATAGTCTAATTATCATTTGTTACTTAAAAAAGGAACACAATCGGGGCAAGCCAGCTTATGTACGACAATGTTCTAAGTTGCAGAGAAACCTATCATTCTGTGACAATAATTTGTCATGTTTCATTCACAAAAGTTTGAAGAAAATGGCAATCACGCACAAGCCGTTTTCGCAATCTGGGCAGAACAGAACCATCCAGACATAAGGTGCCACAATGTCAATTGATGCTAGAAATTTTAGCCCCATCCTCCACCACCAACCCTTATCTTATGTTGGCATGACTTTAGAATACCCTCTCTCACTTTAATTTTACAATTAGATTAACCTACATGACCAAAGCGTAGGCCGTGCCTAAAAACAATGCATTGCAATCACGTCCGTTAGGGTTAGGTTACCTTTGTACGAATTCCATCCTCCAGATACAAGTAGAACGCGTCGGTCTAGTAGGTTGCGTAGGTTAATTTTGTAGGAATTCCATCATCATAATACATAGCCCTCATTGGTCAATTAGGTCGCATAGGAAGTCTCTCTATTATGTCTCTCCAGGGAATAAAGGCTTTAATCGTTTATATAACCATTTTTTTAGTTCATTGATTGAAAAATAGCTTTTGTTGCATTAAAAACATTTGGTGATTGGTTTTTATATACATCCATTCATAATCAAGACCTGGGTAAGATCCAGGTGTTTTGCAGACAAGTGAGACTTATCTCCTTTGCAACCTGTAAGATCAGGCCTTATAGATATAACAACCCTTACTATGCAATGGCTCTACTGGACATTGCCAATGGCCAAGATAAACCTAATGTATACTAACCACCAAGGCGCCGTAGTTTAGTGGTTATCACTCTCGTACTTTGTGCGGGAGACCGGGGTTCGATTCCCCTTGGCGGCGATTCAATATGTGCAATTAAATATTACCATAGCCCCGGGTTAACCCAAGCCATGTGAGGGAAATTGGGGGCCGTTGGGTGTTGCAGGGAGTTGTCTGGAAGAGCGCTGACCCTGATTGAGTTTGTATAGCTCAAAGAGAACATTAAATACTCCAGCACTCCCCATCAAAGCCATGGCCCCTCCTGGAAATAATAGACAGGGTATATCCCTTGATATTTGTGAGGCTAGCCATGTAAAATATGCACATCTAACCACAAGTGTTGAAGGATTGTACTTCTGTCATCACAATAAACATGAGCAAAACTTGCAGTTCAGCTCTGTTTACTAGAACACTATATAAAATATGCACTGTGGTAAAACATGCACTGTTTTTTGTCTATAGAAATACTCAAACCTAGCCACCCTCAGCCCAATTTAGGAACTATTTATTTATTTATCTGTTAGTTTTGTTTGTTTATTTATTTGGAATATTTATACACAATATAATATATAATACTAGTCGATAAAGCCCGTTGAAAGATCCACTGAGGCAGGATAAAAATGAAAAAGAAGCGTCATTTGAATTTTGATGACGTCAGCAACCCATCCACCATAAAAATAATTTAGAACCTTGTTTTTACATTGCCTCTATTGTGTAGAGCTTGAAACTCTGATCAAAATAATGTATAGGATCATGTACCTTTGACAAACGGTTACGGAAATATTGTGGTTTAAAAGTTTTTTGAGTTAGTCATCAACCCGTACATTCTGAATCGGATTCGGGGACCCAGGTTTGGAAAACTTACCCAAATTGGTCCCAGGTCGTCCCTAGTTACCCACGCAGTAAAAAATGACTGACGTCACCACCTCGTTTCCAAGTTATTTGGCCTCAAAGTTTTAAAGGACTAGAAGAGAAAGGGCTAAGGGTGAACACAGCAAAGTCTAAAGTCATGATTAGTAGCATTGCAGCCAAGTGTGACCTTGTAGTTGGAAAGTGGCCTTGTGGAGTTTACAGGAAAGGGGTTGGTAGTAACTCAATTTTTTGTCAGACTTGCAAGCATTGGGCACATAAGAAGTCCAGTAGTATTGGTGGAAGGTTAAGAGCTGACATTCAGTTTGTATGCAAGCATTGCAAAAGTGAGATTATAGAGAATGAAGTATTTCCAGCTTTAATGATGTACAACAGTGGCTCGTTAGAGATAGTTGAGAACTTCTGTTACTTAGGTGATATGTTGGGCAGTGAAGGGGGTGTTGGAAGAAGTGTTACTTGCAGGATAGGTTCTGCTTTGTTAACTAGCAGAGTCTTGTCAATTGAGGTAAAAGGTAGGTTGTATGAGGCCTGTGTAAGAAGTGTTATGTTGTACGGTAGTGAGACATGGGCAGTGAAGCAGGAAGATCTTGACCGATTAGAAAGGAATGATATAAGAATGGTTAGGTGGATGTGTAACGCCAGTCTGAGAGACAGAAAGAGTTCAGATGAGCTAAGAAGCAGGCTAAGTATCCGTAGAATTAAAGATGTTATCCAGATAAGAAGATTGAATTGGCTGGGGCACTTGGAAAGAATGGAGGAGGATAATTGGGTAAGAATGTGTAGAGACTTGATAGTTCCTGGGGCAAAGCCCAGAGGCAGACCGAGAAAGACTTGGCAGGAGGTTATAAGGACAGACTTGATACAGAGGAAGTTGAGTTTAGATCTAACACATTCTAGATCAGATTGGAAGAGGGTCATTAACATACCCCGTCCAACCCATGCGTAAGCCGAGAATGATGATGATGATGATGATGATGATATATATATAACTTTCTACCACATTCACATACTGCAACGATAATAGATAATAGACGCCTAAAACTAATGTCATTTATTTCATAAAGTATCATTAGGTATTGAAATATTTGGCATTAAAACATCTGCCTATCTGATCCAAGAAACCTGTAAGTTTCCCCCATATGACATGTTATTTTGTCATAATTTTTTTAACGCTTTATTGTATATGCGCAATTAAAAGCACTGTCTTGTTTGCAAACAGGACAATGCAATATAATGTATATCCCAAACACCAATATAAATCCTGATGGGTTTTAAAAAGGGACAACAATCTTAATTCTTTTTAAACTGATTTATTAAAGGAAGCAGGTATTCAAACGTAGCATTGAAAAAGATTGGAAAATTTAGGTTTACTTTGCAAACGCTAGTTTCAAAAAGATATATATTATAAATATTTCAGTGTTTTAAATCAAGTTGCGTTATGCATTGTGCACATTTAGAATGCATGCTTGTTAATTCAATTTAACTCCAGCCACCAGCCAAGTCTTGTTTTGTAATGTTAAGAACTTTTTTAGAATATATACCTTGTAAAAGCCTTGTCAATAGAATATATAAGGAGAAACTTGTCAAAGCTGAAATAGAAAAAAATTTAAAAAAAAATTAAAAAAAAATTATTTGTGAAGCTTAATAAAAATTTAAAAAAATGCTTCGGTTTCTTAAAAATTATCATATTATATTCCGTTTTTAAATAGAACATACGTCTTAGAAACGACCATGGGGTTAACGACTGTATAGACTAGTCATTAACCTCATATTGTGATACTTGCTATTCCTCTGTCTGTGAACCGAAGAAATGGTTGCGACAGTAAAAAGTATAGAAGCAAATTAATAAACAAGAAAATTATGCCAAGATGGCACTTGTTTTCTCGTCCCAGGCTTCTTAGGTTTTTGCTGATGACCTCATAACTTGCACAATCTGCATGTCAGTTTGCCACTTTTGAAATATATACAAACTTTACGTTTTTTCGTTACATACTGTAGATTTTATGTTTGATTTTAAATAATTTACCTAGAAAAGAAATTTTTACCTGGAAATACCTGTTGGTATTTTTAGTGGAAATATAGTGGCTCTCTGTCTTATTAATTTTAACATATTTGATCCGTGTCGTTTTGGCAGTAGTACAGAAAATGGTTAAGTGTAGAAGATTAAAGAGAAAAAATATTTGCATATTAATTGTATTTACACTTATGGTGACAATATTTATCCTTCATGTTTATTTGATTCCATCATTTACTCAATCTTACAATTACGATTGTTACCTGGACAAGAAATCTTTAAAAACTTTAGAATTCATGCTGCTTACCATACTGGAGGTATTTGAAAAACACAATGTCGAGCATTGGATAGATTTTGGTACTTTGTTAGGAGCATTTCGCTACAGAGGTATAATTCCTTGGGATGGAGACGGAGATGTGTCTTTCATAAGAAATGATCCAAATATTCATGCGGCGTTGAGTGAGTTAAAAAGTCGAGGTATAGAAGCTAATACCATGATTGCAAAATATGACGGTATGACTATTGATTTCATGAGATGGTATAAGGATGAAGGATACTACAGAGGTGAAAAGACAATATTGTTATATAAATATTACCCACCCTGGGTGGAGGATAATATTATTATCAAGATAAACCACAAGTTAGATTCTTTTCCTTACAAGTGGATTGGTAAGCGAACAAAGCTTCCATTTTTATCAACGAAAGCATATGCACCGGTCGAGTACTCAAAACTGATCAAGCATAGATACAGTTTTACTTCATGGATCAGTATGCCTTACAAGTGGAAGTGTTACGTGCCGTGTTTTTTGTACAATAAAGATCCTTCTTGTCGCTAGGAAATATTTTTGATGGATTAAAACAACAGAAAGGAAATGCAGTAGTTCCAAACGTCCTGATTTGATTGTCCAGATTTCAGATGCCCCAGTGTTCTGGATTTATTTTTGTTAGAGTATATTTGCAGACCATTCCTTTAAATCCAATATATTAGATAATTATAGTTGTATATAATTAATATGGATAATTGTTATAAGTTATATCTTTTTTCGCTCTGAAAGTAGCTACATGAAATCTGAAAATGTCACATTTGCTGACTGATTCCCTTTAAATTTGGAAGAAATCAGCAACATCAATATTTCAGTTGATTTTATACAAATGGAAGGCACTGTCGCAGTTTTATGAATCTTTAGGGTTGGCATGTCTAGCAATTTTATTCTCATTCAACAACTATGTACAGCATATGTTTTTTTCGCGTTAGCTTTGTATTAGGTTTGGTTACAAAACTGCTCGAGTTTGTTGTCTTTTTTCTTGAGGCTGGAATGACTACACATTGTATATATTTCCATTTTGCCAGTTGTGCTATCTTAAGGGAAGAATTTTTTGCGAATTTCGTCCTAATTCGCGAAATAATATTCCGTGAAATTTGCTGATACTTCTTGATTCTGATCCCGAAAATTGCTTCCGTGAAGTAAATTAAAAATACTCATTCGCGAAAAGTAAATTGACATTTTCCCACAGAAATTTACTGACCCTACTTTTGAGAACGAAAAAACTTGAATATATATTATAAAAAAATGTCCACATTTGCAGTTCGGAAGATTTCCATATAGCATTAATTCGAAAAGTTCTTTCGCGAAATTCGCAATTTTCGGACCCTTAATTCGCGAAAATCTCCCTTAAAGGTAGTATTTGAAACTAACAATTTTCTATATATAGTACAAAAGACGATACGATGTATTTCTTCTTGCGAGAAATATGTTTTACGTTGTTGACTACAAAAAAGACATCATGAGTTGGCTCCGCCTATAACACAAAGCACAAGTCATTTCACTATTTTTTTTACGTGTAGACATCTAAGGTTTGGCGAAACTCGTTGTCTTTACTTGAAAATACCGAACAGTGTGAATATGGAGAATATTTATTCTATAAAATTATTTATTTTCATAGTGAATTTTACTTATTTACTATTTTTCATCAAACACAGTAATGTAATGGTCAAACGGAATTTTCACTTCTTCACGTTGTTACTTTAGACAGTGTTTTTTATTTAGTATAATTAAGACGTTTTAAAATTTGTTCAAGTTCACGTATGTACAAGCATTTATACCACGTCAGGTTACTTAATATCAGTTGATATAACTTGATTTAGAAGTTGATTTTGTTTTTAAAAGTTTACTTTAGATGACTGTTATAACTGCAGACTCGAAAAAAACTTTCGAAGCGATCAAGAAATTTCATGATACTCTAACACATATGTATGGTACTACCCATAGTACCATTCTGCAAAATACACAAGGAGATATTACGAGGAATATATCAACTTCTTTGGATCTGTTTACTTATTTGAAGCCAAAGTGTGAGGAGTTGAGATTGATGTTGGTGTATCTAAAAAGTCAGGCTGAATTAAACAAAGATGGGGGTTTATATACCGCCTTGCTATCGTCCAACTTGATGCTGAAATTGCATTCAGAAGACATACCACATGCTGTTGTGATGACAACAATGGATTTTCTACTGTCCAAGGTGACGCAATTTGTGAATACTTTGGAAGCGAAAATTAATATTGGTAGGATGAGAGACGTGTTTCTTATTATTAAACCTATCGTCACTTCGAAAGTTACTTTGAAACGCGATGAGCTGCAACATATAAGTTTGCTGTTCGCTAAGATATTTGCAAACACTTTAAACCTTAGTAGCGATGTGCAGGTGGTTCTAAACGAATCATCAAATATCATGTGTAGTTCTGTTTATGATGGGGTTCTTCTCCCCTTGGAACGGTATGTTGATAAAACTCCACTTTCTGTCGGTATTGGTGTTATATTGATTACTGTTTCGATAGCCTTCGATTCTGAAGAATTTGTAACTAATCCAGGATCCAATGTAATTATCGAATCTACAGATAATTTTAAAAGTAACATAATGCAAACACTAATGAAGTTTTGTGATCAGATTATTCCACACGTTGGTGTTGTGATATGTCAAAAGGTTGTACATCCACTGCTTAAGCGACACTTTAAATTACACAACGTTCTGTGTATTGATAGAGTCGGCAGTCGTGTCGTACCGAACCTGGAGCAGGTGCTAAACTGTAAAGGTATATCAAGTCTATCCATCATCAACCCGGAAAAACATGTTGGGCGTCTTGAAAATGGTGAATTTTTAGAAATTAATAAGCGACATTTATTAAAAATATGTTGTTCAAAGATAAATTATCTTAATTCCCTTCTCTTGTGTGGAAAGAATGAAGAATTTCTCGAGACTTTGAAATTTTGCTACTACGCATGTATGACGTCATTAAAATGTTTAGTAACGAACCCGGGTGTTGTTTATGGAGCTGGCTGCACAGAAACTTTGATTGCTATGTATTTGCGAGATTTAGTGTGTACTGAAGATGAATGGAAAAGCGTAGACGTCTCGTCGTATATGCTGACGAAGTTGACGAACGTCGTCGTCCACTCGTTTTTGCGTGTGGCGTCAGCAGTTACGACGGATAGTTATTATACACACTCGATTGACGTGCAAACAAATCACCATTGGATTAACAACGAGACATCTGAAAAATGTTGTTGTGGACTAATTGAGAAAAATAATCAAGAATTCATTTCATTTACTGAGTTATTATTGCAAACGGGAACATCACATGAGCGTATTGACCGGTTTAATCTACCATCTTCATCTACAACAACGAACTTGCCTCTTGTTCACTCGAGAGAAGTTTATTTGAGTAACACTACAGCAGCGTTTCAATTGGCCAGTACTATATCACGTATAGGAGTGAAAATAATTTCGTCGTAAATAGTATTTTACATATGTGAGGTTGCTTTGTAAAGTAACGAGAGAATGCAATGAATGAAGATCAATAATTTAGAATAAAAAATATGTCTTTCATTAGACATTAATTTTTGCCAGTTTGTTCGTAAAAGGTACAAACCAGGGTGGTCACTGCTTGACGCTCCTGGAGATGAAAAATACTCTTGGAAAAATCTCATTCAAAGTTACAAAAATGGGGGGAAATTGAAATTCGGAATCAGTTTTCTTACTATTTAAAATATTTCTTTTTAGTCATGAGGTTGTGGGAACTGTTTACATTTCTTTTTTCTCGTTGATATTTCTGTTTTTGTCGAACCAGAACAATTCTAGAAAAAGAGTCAGAAAACTCCTAAAATTTACTTTTTGAAAATGAGTGGTCACCCAGTAAAATTTCCTATCATCTATGCGCAATTTCGTCCCCCGGGCATCTTGTATCTTTTCTCACATCGGGACGGCGATGCCATGTTCGTCTCGCCGTCTCTATGAAAAAGAGACAACAGGCTTTGGGAACGAGGTGGCCTTATGCGTTGTTGGGTGTCTAAAATAGCATCCCCCACTATGGTTGGGTGGAAAAAACGTTTTATATGCAGTCCTTAAAATTGTTTTTCCTACTGATTTTCCACGAAAATAAAACGCGTTCAATTTCGTAACTGCATGATTATTTAATTACGTCACGTACATCGGGAAAATGGTTTTATTTCCAGCAGAAGACCCGAAAACATTTTTCGCCAAAAAAATCAAAAAACGGAGAGACCTCAAAGTTAGTGATTTATCAACTACAATAACATTTGGTGTTTTCATTCTTCTTTGGTGCTACAAACATTTCTCGGATATCCCTATTCCTTAAAACAAGAATAAATAGAAACTTTTTTTTTGTTAATAATTAGAGAAAAGAAGAAAAAAAATTGTTGCCATTTAAATTAGAATTCGTGAAAGTTTTTGTCGCAAAATTTCGCGAAAGTGCCTGTCCCTAAAGTACATTGACGCAACAGAGAATAAGAAATGTAATCTTTAAAACGGACGCAATATTCGATTCAATGAAAATAGAACCTTTTAATGCGTGGGCAGAAAATTAATTATTTCCGAAATTAGAAGCATTACCCCTGGGTAATAAGGGGGTGAGTGCGCGACACTGCAGGCTTTTTTGATCATTGTGACGATTAGCTGCTATACAATTACCACAAACGCTAATTCGGCACGCAGATCTGGCATGTTTAGTTAACCTCAACCTTTCTGACATCCGGACGGGGATACGAACATGTCTAGTCACGTTACACAGTGGACACAAGGTTAATGTATCCACTTTCCAACCTCTACAACGTTGACATTCATTCAGTTGTCCTGAAAAGAAATCGAGGAAAAATTATCTCGGAAATTCCGAAAAGCCTTATCTTTATCCTCCAAAAGACCCATTTTTTTTCTTCCAAAATTTCCAAAGTATTGTTTTCAGACATCCTCGTCCCCAGGATTTGTTGCCTGATGTCAAAACCGCTCCCCCGACCCTCGATAACAAAAAGGAAAAAAAACTGGGTATGAGGTTGATTTTCACAGCCTGATGTTATTTTAATGGAGCCTGCACACGGCTGCATTAGAGTTAATATTCCTTAAAAATGTATAATAGATGTTCTATTTTCCCAATCGCAAAAGTTTGTACTGTTAAACAACCTCGTTCCCAAGATGGGAACCTGTAAAAGAGATCGACTGTTAAAGTAATAAATACGCTTGATAAGTTGATCGCTTACGCATGCGCTAAATGTAATGAGAAGATAAATTGTACACCAGGTGATAATCAGTGTCACAGTTGTTGTCATATTTAATAAGTAGACACAAAAACGTGTCATGTTACTTCCATCATGAGAAGTTTAACACAATCTGTTTACGTTTCCATCCAAGACGATTTAAAACAGAATGTTTCTGTTGAGATAAAATTGCTCGCTGTCGTTTTTGCTACGGTGATCAACAGTAAACAAAGAAGAGAACGCATCACATAAAACAACAACAACAACGAAAGTTAAAAACAGTTCGAAAGCATAGATGACATGAGCTTGTCCTTGAATGTTTTTTAAAAAGAATGGCTTCGAAGTGTTTTATATTACTCCCATTGTTTTCTGCGATTCTACAGTTTCTTACCACTTTATCTAGCTATGTCATTGGAACACAAATCAAAGAAAATGTGCACTATCTCCCCTATCCAAGCGATTTGGGTGTGGAGCATCCTGAGAGAGGAATATTCAGTGTCGGTTTGTGTGTAAGCACAGGGCTGACGTTTTCCGTGTTGTTATTTCGTTGTATGCAGGTTCATTCGTTCTACCCAAGAGTTTGTGGAAGTATTAACGTGCTGTCTTTTGTTTGCGGTGTTGGTATGATTATAGGACAGAGTATAGTACCAGCATTCTCATTAGACGAAAACAAGTTCGTCCATTACGCAGGAGCCGTCTTGTATTTTATTTCCGGTTGGTTATACATGGTCACACAAGCCCACATCTCTCGCAGATATCCGTATAATCATACGCAGTATGTCATAACACTTAGAGTAGTGTTTGCTATTATTGGGAGCGTGTGTCCAGTCACATACATTGTTGCGCGAATATTTGCACCTAAAGAAAGACATAGATATTTTATACCGCAAGTATCTGAATGGCTTTTAGCTATGTTGTTTCTTGTTTTTATCAGCACATTCGCCTGGGACTTTAGCAAGGCTCGTGTACGTTTAAACAGTTATGAGATCTCCCCACGCAGTCGCAAAATGAGCGAAAGTTTATTTGCTCGCAAGGACTGTGAATCGAACATGTAATTTATAAGCTCAATACAGCGACTTGGTTCATGGATATTTTTCCTTAGCATCCGTCGTGATAATCTATCGTAAGCCTAGATTAGATTTTTTTTTACTTAATTAAGAGTAACACACTCTTTAGAAATAATAAAAACATGTGAATTCTTGTAACATGACACTTAAAGTTTTCGTGTTTTCCTGATGCAAGACCCTACATGCGACAGCTACATTGTCGAGATCTTGGAACCAAACTTATATGATTTTAAAGGAAATAAACTGGAACTAACTTAATGTATATAAAATTTTAGGTAATTTTCTACAGAGATAAAGGTAAAAAATATGTCACGTTTGTCTCTATAAAGAAACTGAACTTTCATCAAATCACATATAACACGATGATTGGATACGAAACGCATTTTTCCAATCAATTGTGGGAGTGAACAATGAAACTTTTTACACCACGCTCCCAAAACACCCCTACTCGCCCAAAGTAAACTTAGCACGATATTATTAAACGTTCATGCTCAAAATAACCGTTCAGGGGTGTTTATTTCCAAGAGGGAAATTTTAGTCCGTCCCAGTTTAAGTTAACTACCTTAACCCTATTTGGTCCGGTGGGGGAGGGGGGGGGCGGATTCCCCCCCCCCCCCGCCCCCCTGACGGGTTTTTTTAATAACTCCCTAACGCTATGCTGCATGGCTATGATACTTACTGAGTTTCAATATTTATCTATTAGACACCTGCATGCCAAATTTTTAGGTCCCATGTCTTTCAGAGGCTATTAGGATATTGGCTATTATTCTTTAAATAATTAAGCCATTTAACTATAAGTTTTTCTCGACTTGAAATAGGAGTTATGCAGACCTCCTCCCTTGGACATCTTATCTTTTCTGACATTGGGTCAACGATACGAACGTAAGGCCTCCACAATGTTAAAAAAAATACACAAGATGTCCTGGGGACAAGGTTGGAGTTATCTCATTGTTAGAACGAGCATTCACAGAAAAACTTAACTATGTACGCAGCCATTATCTGGAGGTGGCTTGACATTATATACGTTTCCGTAGCCCTCCAAGGCTAAGGGTAAGACGTAAACATTAACAGAAGTCACCTAAGATTAAAAGAGAATTTCGTTGTAATCATAGTTGATAGACAAAAACCCTGGTTTAGAAAATCGGTAAACTTCAAAGGGCCAAAGATCAATTTTTCGCTGATGTTGAAAGTGCGCAATTTTAAGCTAACCGTGCACGCTGATTCAAAAATGGCAGAACGACAAGAGAAAACATTGCATAAGGAAGAAACTTTTTACTATTTAGACGACGATTTTGATGAAATTTTAGAGTTTTTAGAAGAAAATGAAATACCAGAAGATGAAATAGAATCTATCGCAGAAAATGTAAGTACTTTTTGTAATTTTTAAGATAATGCATTATCATAAATTCACGCTTAGCAAGCTAGCTAGCTAACTTTATCTGACTTCTGTTAATAAAATTGTAGTTTTTAAAAAGATCCAGCTAATTTCTTATTCATTTATAGATTGAACCAGGTTCGTTTATGTGCGAAATTTGTGAAAAACGTTGCAAGAGTAAAGGTGGGTTGAAACTCCATAAAATAAAGCATACATCAACTACAGCAGTAGCTTAGTTAACTAAGCTTTCTTCTTCGCGTTGATAAAATGAGTTTCTAACAAACAAAAGCTTAGACGTGAACGAATGACTCAGCGGAAACCCCGAGTTTAAATTGGACAATGTGACTAATCGCTTCGGAGGCCATTTTAATGTATCTGTGAGTTGACCACATCTTGCTCTGGTAAAAACTTTATAGTTTACTAATGTTTGTTAGGGTGAGTGAAACCACTCGCTGGAATATTCGGATGAAAAGGGCTTTCCCCAACATGGACCACGTGAGCAAAGAAAAATAGAATTAGCCAATCAAAAAGCGCGGCCAGATTTTGGCCGCAGAAAAATCGTTTGAGACCCAGCGTAATTTTTCCCACCTTAACTACTCCGATTTCCCGGTGGTAAGAAAAATTACGCTGGGTCTCCTGGCTACTACAGCAGTAAATAATGAAGAAGTCGATTTGTCAATCATAACTGTTCAGAGATTTTCTTGTATTGTAGCTGATTCCTGCAAAAAGATTTTAGACAGCCTCTATCCTGAGGCTATTGAGTCTGAGTAAATAAGCTTAGAATTTGTATGATTCTGAGTCTACAATTATTCTTATAAAAAGAGTTTATATTTCGGACCGCACGATATAGCAGGTGTAAACTCGATCGTTTTTTTATCTACAGCTTAAAATTCTCATTGAGCTCCCTACCTTTTGTTATCACATTCAGCCACTCCCTTCTCTATTCTTTATTATTAACTTTCTCGGAGGGCAACTTAAATATCCCTACCCTTTTTTTTCTTCGACTAGTATGACATCCAACTATAGAACAATTATCTCCCGGCATTTTATCGCATCTCGATACTTGAAAATCAATTTTTGTTCTAGTAAAAACAAATAAAAACACAGAAGTTAAAATTACCAGAACCTTTTCGGTTTATATTTACTTTTTATTTGTTTTTACTATTACCTTATGGCAAATGTTGATAATAAATTTTTGTTCTGACATACTGATTTATAACACATCGCGATTTCGA
Organism: Hydractinia echinata; assembly: GCA_030067915.1. Classification (NCBI taxonomy): domain Eukaryota; kingdom Metazoa; phylum Cnidaria; class Hydrozoa; order Anthoathecata; family Hydractiniidae; genus Hydractinia; species Hydractinia echinata. The sequence goes on from JASGCC010000023.1 coordinate 1,534,472, forward strand.
AATGCAGTAGCGACATGGTTATAGTATTATTATTTCCGCACTTACTTAAGCATGATAATCTTGTTTCCTAGACACAAAAATGAATTTATTCACGTTATTAAATTATATATATGAACCAGTCGAGAAAAATCGAAAACATTTTTCCTTAACATTTTTTGTGATTATGCGAGAATAGCTGGACTTTACGTTTTAATTTTTTTGTAAAATTATAAGACATAACTCTCTTAATTATAACGAAAACATTTTATTTGTTAAAAAATACTTCTATATCATAAAAATAATAACTTTAATGATATACTATTCTAAACTTCTTATGAAACTTTGCTTAATATGCGCAATGTGAAATTGAGTTGTGCACGGTCAGGAAAAAGAACAATAGAATAACGTTCTGAATAAGATATGAATGAGAAACTCGAAAGTTTCTAAACCAGGGTTTTTGTCTATCAACTATGTTGTAATAGATTAATTAAAAGAAAAATGTTTTGACTCCTTTAGCTTCTGATTTTTCAAATTCAATCTTTTTTCATTTTTATTTATTTTTTGGTAAAAGAATTACGGTTTTGAGAACAATCCTTATTTTTGCGTGAAAATTTTTTTTGTGTATTTGATTTCCGCCAGCACAGGCGGAATCTTTAATATCGCCTGAGGAGATAGAGGGGTAGATAAATAGAGACAGCGCAGCTAGGCTGGACGCCCGAAACTTATCCAGGCTAAAGCCTAAATCCTCGTTTTGACAGTTTTTTTTCTGAGAACGAGGTTAAAATGAGTTTTAAGCCAATAGGAATCCTAACAGTGCAACAAATTGTTTTATTATCCAATGAACAATACTTTATTTTAAAGTTTATATGCTATCGAAAGTTAAAGCTCGTGCAGTGTAGCATAATGAAGATCGTCTTATAATGCGCCATCTTTGATGTTAATAACGTTTCCCTTTAATAATTACGTCATTTCCTTCTGTACAATTTTGCAAGCACGTAGACTAAAGCTATATTCAGCAGAACTATTATTCATGAATTTTAATTTAAAGAGGAATTGTTGAGGCTGAATATTTTTGGTGAAAGATCATGTATTATAGCTATAAAATCGTGACAAGTGTGTTATAAAAGGAAAAATAAGAATATGTAGTCTGAAAATAACCTTTCGTAACTGATTATGTAAAAAAAAATTTGCTGCCACCTTTAAAGATATTTTCCAAGTTGTTTTTCAGAGAAAAAGAGAAAATAGATAAATTTTCAGCCTTGCCGTTGTTTTCATTTTGTTTTTATTGTTCATCAATTTTCAGGTTTATTATTACACTCGTCCCGGAGGAGAGGAGTGTATTGGTTTCGGCTTGTGCGACCAAAAGTGACATGCGATCTGACCGAATATCGTAACTTACCCGCTCCCCCGCGCCATAATTCTTCTTTTTTTCCGCGACCCTATTTCCCGCTTCTTATCATGTTGTGCGTGTCTTAACCCGTATTTTGCAGACCACAGACCAGTCGTTTATGCATCGCTACCGCTGAAGTCGAAGCATGCGCACTGCCCGCTGAGAATCGAAGCACTCTTAGCTGTGTTTTCACATTTCTACGAAATTCTTTTAAAAAATAGTAGCGGAATGTAAATGAAGTATCGCTGGAATATTTATCTTGCTTTCATGCAATCTGCTATCTTGCTAGACTTACTGACCTACTGTTGTTGTACAAAGTGTGCCTAGTGTGTTGTTGTTCTGCAAAGTCTGCCTTCACTCACTGAAATTTAAAACTGCTAGATCAAGAAGACTTTCAATACCTGGGGAAGCTGCTTTAGGTACCAAGGTACGTCGTGCTGCATATTATTCATCATTCCATTGACTTAGTGTATTATTTTATTTCATGTAACTAGCTAATTATGTTTTTCTGCCATGTTTTTACGATATCTTCTTTCTTGCACAAACTTTTATTATTATTGTGCGGGGATATTGAATCTAATCCAGGTCCGGCTTACCATATTAAATCAGTTAATGGGTCATTTAATCAAGGCGACAAAAAGTTTGGTGAAACTGCTGGTATTCAGTGTATGTGCAATGCTCTTCTAGCTATATGTTGGTCCCAACTCAAAAGAATTTCTGTTTGGAAATCATTTGATTTAGATAACATCTTAGAACATGGCGATGCTAATTTTAAGCAGTCAAATTTCAACAGACCCATGGCATGTTATGAGTTACCAACATCTATCAATATTGATCGTTTTCAAATTGCTATATAAGTCTCCTGAGTAGTACGTCAGCTCTTTTGGGTGATGAACATTACTTCTTAGCTCATGGACAAATGAATTCAGAAACAGTTGGTACTGGTTTAATATTTACCACAAGTGGTTACAGTGTTGCTATCATATGGGATAAAAATTACATTTATCTGTTTGACTCTCATAGCAGGGATGAAAGTGGTCAGATTTGTCAGAATGGCTTTTCTGTTCTTTTGAAGTTTAGGAATTTTACAAACGTACAAAAGTACATTAAGGATTTGTATCTGAATAAAATGGAAAATTCTGTTGAAACGCAGTTTGAAATGCAGTATGTACAAGTTGTAGTGAGTGAGACTGTAGCACAATCAATTAATGTTAGTATAGCCAAATCCCGTTGTTGCCAAATTTTGTTGTTATTTAAACCTATAAACTGCTGAAACGATACTTTTTTTTTGTTTTGAAAATTGTTTGTTCTCATTCATAGCTTTTCTCTAATGCTTGTCATTTGCTACAACAGTCACGCGAGTGCAACTGAAGACTACACAGATCGTATGCAGCCTTTATATTCGTCTGAACCATCACGTGAGCATTAATCCATCAGGCAATCTAGAAATCGCATTACGTTCTATGCTGGGGCATATACGATGCACATGGCGACATGCCTAATCTTATAATGAAAGAGAACGCATTACGTTCCATGCTGGGACATATACGATTCACATGCAGACTTGCCTAATCTTATAATGGAAAGAAAACGCATTACGTTCTATGCTGGGACATATACGATTGACATGCAGAATGTTATAGAACAATCTTGTGGAGCAGCAGGTTGCTACTTCGTGAAAACGTCAGCAGAACAATGTTTGTATTAATTTTTTATGTATTAATGCATTATTCGAAACAATATTTTTGACTCAAAATTATTTGCGTACTAATCATGAAATTTATAATCGATTTGTGAAACCACGGGTAAATCTCTCTACGCGGATAAGTTTTCAAGTCTTGTGATTGGTTGATGCAATAAGTTACTCGCTTAATTATTTCTATTGCCTAATCCATGACACATTGGTGTGAGAAAGTTTCGGGCATGCGCATTTTGTTTTGAAATTTCTCAAATCATTTTTCTTTCGAAAATCTCGATCACGATGTGTCGTGAAAACAACGCATTGAAACGTTCTCAGCCTTAGGAAAGTGTAGCGCGAAGACAGCGGTGATGTATGGATAGTCGCCTCGGGGAAACGTAGTGTGAGACAGTTATGTATGGATAGTCACGTGTTACGGAGGTGAGACCGTGCTTAACGAACCGCACAGCTGCGAAGCCGGTTCATGGGTATTTTAAGACCCGTTTCCAGTTGAACGCGCGCTCTGAGCAATCTGAGGATATTGCGCAATATATATGATCGTCCGTCCGATAAACAAAACTTTTCACTTGGTAGTTGAACCCGCGCCCGCTCAACTACGGCCGTAAAGCTATATGTCCATTCAGCGATTTTGTCGCTATTTCGCAAAAAGCGCCGTGACTTCTGATCGGAGCATGCGCAATGATGACGAATTACCGCTGGGGCACCGACGTGTCATGCGAAAGAGCGACAAAAGCGCTGAAGAGAAAAAGTTGAATTCATCCTACTTTATCGCCGAGATCTTCGCACTCTACTTTTCTCAACCAATCAGAATCAATTAAAAATGAAACTCCCTCACGGTACCGCTGAACAGAGCACTTCTTCGTGGATGGTATTCGCACATAAACAAACTTTTTTACAGTTTACTGAACAAAATACAAAAATTGTCCATTGAATGATAATAATACAGCACTTGTTGTCCTGTATAGAAATGTCCCCACTTTCAAATATATATTCTCCATTCTTCATTTTTCTTGATGTTTATGTTTATTCCATTTTCAGAATAATAATAGGCAAAACCAACCGACCTCATTTTTTAGCTTTTATAACCGCCAAGAGCAAATAAACCAGCAAGTAGAACTAGAAGTTTAAAATGAGGTGTGAGTCAAGGTTTCGTTGATAATAAATTTGAGAAGGCGATCAACTTGCGAAAGAAGGTTATCGTTACTTGGAATCAATAAAAAATCAGTAATCTAATTGGTTCGTCATGCAACAGGCATTGTCATGTTGTTTGCTGAAGCAACTTTCGTACTTCCCTTCTGGAACTTCGCGACTGGCTAGAACAGTAGAAGCAACACAGACGGTAACCGGTATCGATGGAAGCGGTTATGGCCTAAGCAATCCCATCTATCAAAATATAAGTAATAGAATACTCATGAACATGCACATATACAGAAACGACGAGTGTTTCAAACCGTCAAGGTTTCTTGTTTTTCTTTTAAAATTGTTTTTAGTACTTTTTCAGATTTATTGCTAATGGCGGAAATCTTTAAGCCGCAGGGCTTCTTGTTTTGATTTGAAATAATCGGTGGAATAACCTTCGCGATAAAGTCAAAAAACGCGAAAAACGCAAAAAAATTGTTCTTGAAGCAGACATAGCATACAAGCAAAAAGCTAATAGGACATTACTAATTCGCCATTTTAAATTCCGCAGTATCAATAAAACTATACTCACTCGGATTTCTATATTCCGCATTTTATACAATTTTCGAGGTCCTATTCGCCATCCTTTATTTGGAATTTTTTTCTCATTTTAACGCGACGGAGAAGAGCATGAGAACTCAAATTTAAATTTTTGTATGTCCAATTCATGTTCTTAGATAAAAAACATGAATCAAAAAACGTTAGAAACGAAACTAAATAAATATAGCTTTGAAATCAGTGCTCGCATGAATGACGTTCATTAAAAATTGACGTGGGAAACTTTTTGTACACACCCGCATAAATTGTGGGAGGTCGTACGTTACTAAATATATACACTACATTTGTCGTATTCTGTAAAACCCAAAAACGCTGCACAAAAATGGGCAAGAAAATAACACCAAAAGAATCAGAAACTAACGCCAATTGTGGGAATAAAAGAAGGTATGAATTATCCCTATGGCATTGTGTTTCACAATTTTTTTGTTACCTTGTTCCAAGCGGTACGAGTTTTTGTCACAGAACCGGATCTGTAATCGTAAGTGCTAACAACGCCCATTTTTTGCTCTTTTGCAGGACACGTGCCGCTGGTGAAGCATCCCTTATTTTTTTTAAGTAAAACATTTTATTAAGTTTCAATAGTTTTCTCATGCTCTCTTCTCTTAAGCGACGAATATCCTTTTAGAACGACACAATGTTTTGAATTTTTAGTTCTACTAAGAATTCACACCTTCTCATCCTTTTCTATTTTTAGTTTCATTGGCTGCATCAAAACAATTCAACGTGGGAACATATATCCTCTCTTCCCACTTCTAAATTTTATATTTCCAGTTACGTTTCTCGCTGTTAGCTATGTACTTGGTGTCACAGGAGATCATGATATCAGTCGATTACCGTACCCAAGCGATTTGGGTGAACGTCAGCCTGAACGTGGGTTGTTTTCTTTGAGTCTTAGCATAGGCGTGGCTACTTTAGCGCCTTGCATTGTTTTTCGATTCATACAAATCAACGACATAGGCTATAATTCGCAAAAGGAGAGTAACACATATGCTTTTGTGTGTGGTATGGTAAAAATGGTTGGACAATGTTTTGTTTTCAGTTACTCACAAGTTGAAAGTCCAACCGCTCATTTTACAGGCGCGACACTTTATTTTGTTTTCGGGATTATTTATATCATACTGCAGACACAGTTATCACGCAAGCTCCCTCAACACCATCCAAAATGGTTGGTTTACATGAGAGGAAGTTTTGCTATCTTTGCTGGAGTAACTTTTATTGTGTTTTTCTTTGGTCGAATACTTGCACCAGAAAGTGAATCGAGGTACTACATTCCGCAAACTTGTGAGTGGATCATTGGTGGGATATTCTCCCTCTTCGTGCTCTCGTTTTCGTATGATTTCCATGGATTGTCGTGTGCCTCCAAGAATATGTTTAGCGATGAACAGAAGTTGAGGGATGATAAAATCTGAAGAAACACAAGTCGACGAAATTTGGGAGCAGCACAGAGAAAACAACGTCGTCTCTTAAAAAATATTCAAGCACGTTTAGACGGACAGTAATAGCTGTTTTTAAGAAAAAAACACAAAGATTTGGAAGTCTGAGTACGATTGGTCTTGCATTATATTTTATAATAACAACAATGTAGAAAGAGTTAAAATAGTTTTTATCTAACAACAAAATAAAATATCTCTTTACTGGTTAGAGTACTGTTTGTGACATCTTTTGACGTTGTCCCCAATGTGTTTTTTTCTTCAAGATTTATCAATCAATAAAGGAGTGCATATCTATCTTATTAGAAAACAGTCCCGACCCAGCCTTCGTATGCAAGTATGGTCACTAAAATAATTTTGATATTTTTATGATTGATTCAGATTCGTCATCTTACAACGTCATACGTTTAGGTTTTTATGATACGAATGAACGAACGTATAATAGTGTAGCCGTCCCGATGTAAAAAACGCTACAGGCCCTGGGATCGAGGTTGGTCCCGATGTCAGAAAAGATACAAAAGCCCTGGGAACGGGGTTGCTGAACTTGAAGAGAAAAAAGTATTAACAATCCTTGTTTTCCTTTCTCATTTTTGCAAATGTTGCAGAAGCAAACGAGTTTACGAAACTTTGGGTTACAAGAAGAATTATCCGACGTCTTTTAATTACTCTTTGGTTACCCAATCGTAGGTGTAGGCAACCTCGTTCCCAATGCATGTTGTCTCTTGATTTCTGACGGCAAGATCTGTCCAAATAAAATAAAAAAGACAACAGGCACTGGGTACGAGATTGGGGGTTATTAAGTAGTGGGGTAATTTCTTTTAAACTAATAGTTCAGTAGAGCATTAATAAATTGAGGAAAGAGGGATGCACCAACGCACCACTCCCTCCTTAATTTTAACAGACAAACCTGATTGCGAGCTAGGTTTTTTTATGACGTTGTGTAACTGTTGGGGGGGGAGGCATTTACTTTATCGGAGGAAGGGGGGAAGCCTTTTTTATAACATTAAAATAAAGTCCTGCGCACGTTAAAAAACTCTGTAGACTTGTATGTATGCATACTAATATTTGAATGATGCCAATTATTTCTACTTACTGGCAAGTTTAGTTCAGTAATTTATTCACTGGAAAATGATATAAATTCGAATAAATCCCTGTTCACGTCTTCTTTTAGAAGGGCATTTCTTAGAAGGGGTGTTGGAAAGAGGGACGTCCTCTGAACACCAACTTTAAAGGAAGTGGCGTTTATTCTAGGGCGTTATTTTAAAGAAGGCGTTTAGTTAAAACATCAACAACCCAGACGGATTTTAATAACAAGTTTGATAAACTTTTCATGTCAACATTAACATTGCGAAAGAGGTGGAATTTTTTAATGTTTGAATTACTCATTTACTCTTGCTTGGTTACAAGTAAATAAACGAAACATTTGAAAAATATATTTTATAACAAACGTGTGCAAGTCAAACAGTTTAAAACAAACATGCTTTGAAGTTTTACGCGCCAAAAGTGCCAATGTTTATTTGTGTATTATGTAGAGTTGTATTAAATTTTCATATTGCCAGTGCATACAAAAAAAAAGTTCGTATGGTTAGAACTGTCGATCGAATTTTTACTTGTTTTCGAATTTCTTCGACATTCGAAACTGCTGAATAACACAAGACATTTAAACAAAACGTAGAGGTTTGTTTACAAAAATATTTTCGTTAAGCTAAACTTCAAAAGATTCAAACTTTAATTTAACAAGTTTAGAAGATGATGGTAAAAGGATCAAAGAATTATCTTCCCTTTTTACCTTTCTTTGCTGGCATATTTCAATTCTCTCTGGCTGCTTCAAGTTACGCTATTGGTGTTTTATTCAACAAATCCTTAGACTATCTACCTTATCCCAGCGACCTTGCAGAAGAGCAGCCCGAAAGAGGTTTACTAAATGTGAGTTTAGGTTTTGGAGGCGCCCTCACGTTTTCTGTCATATTGCTACGATATATTCAAATCAACAGTTTATATCCTATTCGACGAAAGAAATTAAACATGGCTTCGCTGACGTGTGGGATTTTCATGGTTTTAGGACAAACTTTAATGTCGTCATTTTCACGGAAGGAGATCGACCGGCTGTATTATTTTAGTGCATGTTTATATTCCACGTTTGCTTGCTGTTATATGTTTTCACAAACGCATTTGTCAAGAGTTCTTGTTGCCTATCACAGTCCAGGAATTATCAAACTAAGAGTTTGTTGCTCTGTGCTTTCCTCACTTTGTCCAGTCGGATACATTCTTGCCAGAATGTTTGCATCAGAGAAACAACATCACTACAGAATACCGCACGGAGCGGAATGGTTGTTAACGTTTTTAACCATTATTTTTACCTGCAGCTTTTGTTGGGACTTCAACCGGATCAAATTTCGGTCATATATTTTGGACAAAGCCATCTCAAATGAACTTGGGATGAGAGGCACTAATTATATTGACTACCTAAGAAACCAAGCAAGAAGTAGAAAGATATCAAACGGCCTCAAACCGTACCATGTTAACTCAAAGTGTTGAAATGTCGATTGAGTTGTTGTTTTCTGCTTTCTGAGAAATGTTATATAAATGTTACCCCATTTTCAAGAAACACCAAACAATGCTTTAACTTAAAATGTTGTTGATTTGTAGAGTCTTTCCGAGGTCGGTAAAGCCTGGCTCCTTGATTACATCGAAAAATTCTTTACAGGGTGTGTTCTGTTAAACTGGGATCAAATTTACGGTTTTGTAACGATCCTTTTTTTTGGTTTTACTGGAACTTTGGTGAAATTTTGACAAAAAGAAGGCAAAAATCAACAATTAAAAAGTGACTGCTCATACAAAATTGAAAAGGCTTATGCCCGAGAAACCTAAACCTACGAATAGAAATTTTTTTAATTCGAATCGAGCTGAGATATGCTTATGCGAAAAACACAATCAGGCTTAGAGTATGCTTGTATTATGCTTATTCGGGAAACAAATTAAAAACTTAAACGTTGCGTGCAGAAATAGTCCTCTTTTTTGAGGGAGTTAATTTTCGCGAATTTGGCTAGTCCTTAAATTTCGCGAGAATTAAATTTCATGAATTTTGGGTAAAAAAGATTTTGATGACATTTTGTTTCTTAATTTTTTGCCGCTTTTTTTAATTATAAATCAAAGATTGCTGAAATTGAAATTCGCATAAAATTAATATGCGAATTTCGCAAAGAAAATAATAGTGCAAATCGTTTTTTAAAACAGAAATAAAATCCAAATCTCGCGGAAATTAATTTTTGCGAATTTCGTGAATAGTCAATTTTCCAATAATTTACGCATGATCTAACCTCCACGAAATTGGCAAAAACTAATTCCCGCGAAATATAATTAACTTTAAAGAACAGCGACAAAACTAAGGGTACAATTGCACACAAGGTCATCTTGACAAATTCACAAAATTTCGCATTCACGAAAATTTATCCGTAAGAAAATTCTAAATCTCTCGTTCGCGTTTAATTTTGCAAATCATGTGTCTTACGACAGTTTTTCTATCGGGAGTTTATTCAAATACAGTACAGCGTAAAAATTTTCACCTTCATTCGCAACCTTGTTTCCAGGGCATTTTGGTTTTTTTCTGACTTCGGTACGGCGATTCGTCTCGCCGTCCTGATATAAAAAAAGTAAACAGGCGCTAAGAACCAGGTTGCTTTATTCCTCGTTACAAGGATGAGTTTGAAAGAGGCTGCTCCACAAAAACGACTCAGGGGGCCAAGAGACCATGGCGACGTGATTTTGTTAACAAAAGTATATTCGTTCACGAACATGTTTGCACGGCCCCCAATATAGCGCCCCTGTGCCGGCCGTAAAAAGGTTGGCCGACACTTAACCAAGCTGGTATTGAAGAAATATCAATTTCAAACGTAACATAAAGGACAACTTCGAAACCATATCCTTCAGCATTTTTGCTATGATGCACCATATCCGTACCAAGCTACAGTAGGGACCCTAGGCTATCCCCCAGGGTTTGTTGCTTGATGTCAAAGCCGCTAGAACCCCTGGGAACAAAGTAGATATGGTGAAACGAATTGAACAACACTAAATCAGGTTGTGACTGTCAAAATTTTTCCAAAAATTTCAGAACAATTTAACAGTTCCAAAATATTTTCACATTTTGAAGAGTATGGTACACGACAACAATCAAACAAACAGGAAGATCGACTATTTCAATTTTATTTTTCAGCTCGTTTTGTCACCTTGATAGATAAAAATTCCTACATGTTTCTTGCAATCAAAAAGTACTGGTATAACTTGAATCGGGATGGTGTTTGGGTTAATACTAGGTGGCAATTTTACAGACCAGAATGTAATTACCCATCCACCGTTTTGCAAGCGAAATGTTCATTATTTTCGCTATTGTATGAAGAAACCTACTTGATCCATTGGAAGAGATCTCGAACAGAGAATGAAAATGGTATTGCAAATTTACTTTTTGCATTAGAGTTATAGTCCGTTGAATGTCAAGAATGGTATAAATTTGGCATTCTTTTGCTGATGTTTTTATACAATAGTATGTTTTTTATTACCATTTGCCGGCCCTGTATATATGACATATGTATGTCATATACAGGGCCGGCGAATTAGTTTTAAAAGTGAGGAGGCTAAATTGTATAGTGACCAAGGAGGACCCACTGGTTGGGGTATGCTACTCTACTTTGGCTTAAAAGAGATCTGAATTTAATTGCTATATTTATGAAAAATCAAAGAAGTGTCTTTATACTAATTAGCACCAAGAATATACAAAACAACGAAATAAAATCAATAAGTAAATAATAATTGCTACATATTCAAGACTCGTAACAGAAGGATATATGTGGTTTTAAACAGTTATAGCAAAATTCTTTGTAATTCGTTCGATGAGGAAAGAGATAAAAAGAAGCGCATTATCATGTCTTCTTTTTATAAGGCTTGTCGTAGTTTAGGGTGGCGAAATCCGCCATATACAGTTGAACTCATGTAATTCGAATTCTCAAGGGACCGAGAATTTTGTTCGAATTACATGAGTTTCGAACTAGATGAGTTTTCATATTTTTGACCTAATTCGATGAAAAAAGTCTTTCCCAGGTTTACTTTCGAACTATTTTTTGTATTTTCGAGTTAGAATAATGAAATACTAAATTCATAATTTTTCGAAAAAGTCTTTGATTGTTGATTGTTTCATTTTCTGCTCTCGTTTCTTGGAAATCTCTTCGGAGATCTTCTGAATCAATGGGATGACGTTCGATGATTCGAAAAGGGTCATCTTTTTGAGAGTCTCGATTGCGTCGTCAATCTCATTTTGCGATGGGGGTGGAATTGGTTCATCATCAGGACACTCTGCACTTTCGTCGTCTGAAGAGCCGTCATCGATGACTTCTACTTCCGGATTTTTATACATATCCACGATTTCTTTGACAGACAATGGGCGTGATTCATTAGTAACAACGTTGAAATCTATATCAATGAACGATTCGACATCCAGATCGTCAGGTGCAATGTCAGGTCTAATCTTTCGTAATCGGTCTAGATCTTGATTCAAATCTTCTACAACATTCGTTTCATCATTTTCGTCGTCTGAATCGCTCTTGTCACTTTCCGTATCTTTGAAAGGATCGTCATTCTCATCCATAGCACCATTCCTTGCAACCTCCGAGATTCCTGATTTTCGAAAGCAATTTACGATTGTTTCACTCGACACACTATCCCAAGCCGTCTTGAGCATTATCATGGCTTCAAGAATTGATGTTTTCGGTAGTTCAGCCTTCTTGTCTAACGCTCTCAAGATCCTTCGAATTACCAGTGATCGGTATTTTGCCTTCAAAGACCTGAACAAAAAAAAATGAAAGTCTATTAGAATGAATTAAGATCCATTGTTTGAGATAGCTCTGGGGATTATAATTCGATAAATTGGAAACAATTGTTTTTTCTTCGAATCATTACATTTCTTTCCTTCTAAGAAAATAAAATTACATTCACAAGGGGCATGAATTCAACTCTCTCTTAAGAATGTCTAAGTATTTTTCTTCTCCTTCAAATGTAATCGTGCATGGTATTTGTAAGCCTTCTCCATCTCCTAGGTTGACTCTTTTTCCAGTGTCAGAAATATTAGCAGCATTAGTTGATTTAGATCGTAAAAAGTAAAAGATTGTTTTCGCATATCGACCAGTTTTTCCTTTTTTTAAATGACCAATAACTTTGTCGTCTTTTGTCACAGCAACTGCATATTTATCTATTTCGTTCTCAGGTTCAGGACGCGTTTGTAAAGATTCACCAATAACTGGTGTCCATTCATTCATATAGGCGTGATACCCTTTAACCATTGACTCGCATTTGAATTGCCTTACTACGGACAATGGAATTTCATAACTCAAAGAAATCTTCTTCCCACAAACTTCAACAACTTCTGCAATATTAGTTCTTGCCATTTTACTTAAGTTTAGTATGCCAAAAAAAATTTTTGATTTTGTTTTGTTTTGGTAGAGAGTAATTGGAAGACATTCTAGTGTTACCAAACAAGTCTTAACTCTCTGGCGTTTTAGTGACGAGTTTTTGAAAGCAAGGAATATCTTCTCTTTATTGTTCTTCCATGTTGACAAGGTGCTGCTTGGAACGGAGTACTTGATGGATGCGTCTTTATTGGACATACCATCCTCCAAGTCACGGAGAGCTTCATATTTTGTTTTTAAAGTGAGTTCTTTATGCTTTCTTTTTCCCATCTTGTCTTGATAAGAAATGGAAGCCAAAAGCAGTGGACGAGCTCCAATCGAATTTAAAAAAATTGCAAATTATCGAGTTGGTAAGCTTCAAAAACTCAAAAAATTCGAAAATTCGAATTACATGATTAAAATTTCTTGATGGGACCGGAAAATCTGTTCGATTTACATGATTTTTCGAATTACATGGGTTCGAATTATAGGAGTTTTCTTGTAAGGTTTTCAAGGTAAATTCTGAGGGGACCACAGAATCTGTTCGAATTAAGTGAGTTTTCGAATTATAGGAGTTCGAATTACATGAGTTCAACTGTATGCCTGAAATACTAGAGGAAATGGAGTAATCAGATTTGCTTGTCAAAAATTCCGAATTTAACAATTCCAAAACAAAAACTCTTTTAGGTGCGGTATAGTAGTCATCTTTTGAGACAACTACGATTTGCCAAAGACCTTTTTTTGAAAAAAATCCGATTTTAAACATCTTTAGAGGATGGGTGAGCAGTCTTTTAATTCATTCTCTATATACTGTTTTCATTAAACATTTTCACCCTGTTGATAAAAAAGGTATTAATTTGAACACGGAAAAAGCGAATAAAACAGATTACGTGAAAACGGGAAACATAAAATACAACATTCAATTTCGTTAATTATATTTACTCTTTTAAATTTTTACCTTTTTCTAAATTTATTTTTTAAAAATTTTAAACTCACAATATTATTCTTTGAAGTAAACAAAAAAAATCTTACACAATATAAAAATAAAAGAAAAAGAGTAAAAAAGTTACAACATACAATACTACAGAAATCCTTTAAAACCCAACATGCGATGTTTCCACCCAACTTAGGACAAGAATGAAATATTGTACTTCCTTCTAAAAATCCTGAGTGTCACGGGATTTTTTTGAAAAAGCAGAGGCATATCAGCAAATTTCACAGCTTGCATAGTTAACAGGAAATTGGGAAAAATCCTAGTTATCAAGTTAAACAAAAACAGGAAAAATTCTTCTATTATATCTGACAATATTTTAGATAAATGCTTTTTCTCCCCAACATCACAGAAGGTAGGCGCTGGAGGACTTATTAGAACTGGAACTCTCTTTTTGTACTTTAAAAAAACACAATTCTCAGTTGCTATAGTAAAAAAATTCTAACCGGCAACAAAAAATAGAGGCATTACCCGAAGCCTGAGCTACTAGCTACTATGATAATTAAACGTTCTGCTATCTAATGATCTGTAAAAAATGTCAAAAAATAAAATTTCTTAAAAAAAAATTCCGTAGATGCTCAATACAGTTGTTTCACGTACCTAAAACAAAAAAAGATGCCAAGATATACGTATAAGAAATCTAAGCATTTTATTGCGTCTCGGGTTTTACAAAATTTTGATAATTTCAGCCTTCAGTTTCTTAAAAAAATCGATGGTTATGATATATATGAACAACAGTGCTATTTTAGCATGTATTTTTTTTAAGCGCTTAAAATACATTATAGTTTTGCACAAGTGTCTCTCTTCTATTGTACCATAAGGGAATTAATTTTTGCGAGAAATTTTTTAAAAATCAAATTTAAAGTTGGCAAGTCCCAATATTTCGCAAGAATTAAAGTTCGCGAATTTCACGACAAAAGTATTCTTTTTTCGTTTTTCAAGGGCGTTTATATAGGAAACACTAAATAGAACTGCTGCAGTTGAAATTCATATTATACGTAGTTCTAAGTAAATCTGAAGAAAAAATTAGTATAAATTATTTTTCAAAAAGAAACAAAGAACCTAATTTCGCGGGAATTAAATTTCGCGAATAGCGAATTTCCCAATAATTTTCGTGGCAAGTAATTTTCGCGAAATTGACAAAAACTTGCGAAATTAGCGAAAATTAATTCCCACGAAGATTAATTCACCTAAAGTATGTCTAAGTTTCTTAATGTTGGAGATATTACATTAGTTTATACATACATACATTAGTTTCCCCGAAAATTATTGGAAATTTGCTATTCGCGAAATTCAATTCCCGCAAAATTTGGATTTTTTTTGAAAAAATACTTTACCAACTTTGTTCTTCTGATTAACTGATCACTATATATAGTAGAATTGTGAATTTATTGTCCTTATTTATGTCCTCTCCATGAAACAACAACACACTGGCAATTATAGTTGATATACAAGTTACTTACGAATGTAATCCATGCACTCCTCCCTCACGTTGAGCAGACGCTGTACGTTTTTCAAACCTCAATTCACCGCTGTATATCTTACCCCTAAATAGGGAATAAAATTATAGTCGAAGTTAGCTAGATACTGCCCGGTAATGACTAGAGCGAAATATTGCTGTGAAATCACCACGTAAAAAAATTTGTGCTCACAAAAAAAGATGCATCTAAAACACATAATGCTGAAAAACACACCTCAGTCGTGTAAGATCTTTTGTCCCTACATCTTGACAGCCATGTTGCACTCCAGCCACAAGATAAGGAATAAAGCGATGCAAGCTTCCTTTGTCTTCCACTGAACCACTCACACCCTGCGCCACCCGAACTTTCGAAGTGTCAGCAAAATACCGCGCTTGGCTACCCTTGCTTTCCATGGCACCAATTGAGCCCATGCCACGATACTTCTTTAAGCGGACACCGTCTTGGTAGAAATAATCACCAGGTGCTTCCACAGTGCCAGCAAGTAAAGATCCCATCATTACAGTGGACGCCCCTAGGGACAACGCTTTGATGATGTGTCCAACGTTCGATATACCACCATCAGCTATACATGGAACATCAAACCGTCTTGCATACTCAGCTACCTTGTACACAGCAGTCGCTTGTGGTCGACCAACTGCGCACACTTCTTGAGTTATACATATCGAGCCACTGCCCATACCAATACGAAGGGCGTCCGCGCCTGCATCAATCAAATTCTTCGCCTGTGCTGCAGTCACAACGTTTCCTGCAATAACCTGAAGTTCGGGATACTTTTCTTTGATTTCCTTTAAACGGTTGATTTGATAGGATGAATTTCCCTGAGACGAATCAAGCACGATGACATCCACGCCTGCTTCAACGAGGGCTTCCAGTCTTGCTACATCATTATCGTGAGTACTGATGGCAGCACCAACTGCGATTATAAGAAAGGAGATAATTACGTTAGTATAACGCAAGTTTTTTCCCGCGCGTCAAGAGCATATATATATGCGCACACTAGTTTTTGCGTGGACATTACTGTTTCATAATGATCTTTTTCATGTATTTCAATTTTAACAAACGAAAAGAGAGTGTCGTTTTAAGCTAAATTCCCACTGAAAACGCATTTCCACTCGTCGCAGGACACAACATACTTCGCTTTATATTTTAAACAATAGAAAAAACACATGATCCCTGAATATCAATGAAAAATGCTTAAAAATGCATGCGGCATCGCAAACCGCTGCTGCAAACTAAAAGTGAGTATACGTCATTTCGCTTCTGCCACATATGGGTAAAACAACCCACGACGCATTACTTTTTCTCACTGTAAACTTGGCTTTAGCAGCCGGGACAATTTTGGAGGGAAAAGTTGTACCCCATTTTCACATTACAACTACACTTTTAGCTCATTTTTTAGGGTTGACGCGAAATATAGTACGAAGCTTAACAATACGCACCAAGCAATTGCTTTTTCTGGTCTTTCGAAGCAAGTGGAAATTCTTTATTCTTTCGTAGATCTGTTCTGGCGATAAGCGAGAGCAATCTTCCATCAGAATCAACAATCGGGAGTTTGCCTAGTCACAAATAAAACTTTATAACAAAAACCAGAAAGTAAAGAAAAATAGACACAAACCCACCAATTTTCTGTACCTTTTTTACTCTTCGATAAAATTTCGTTAGCTTGTTTCAAAGTAACTCCAGATTCTGCTACCACCAAAGACTCTTTTTTAGTCATAATCTTAAAGAAGAAACAGAAACATTCTATTTCTTAGTTTAAAGCGAAACAAACTACTACTACAAAAGCAAGAACAAAACAGAGGAAAAGCGGTTTTTCATAAGACTAAAATATTTGGAATTTCCTTTTCTCATATTTCGCAGTAACACTCTTTAGTTAATACAGCCAAACTTTGCTAATTCGTGGAAATTGCAGTAACGTTATTATAGATTCCACTGTTATAAGACATTTAACTTTCATGAAAACTAAAAAGAAACCTTTCCTTCAAAGAAGTCCTATTCCTGTACAAGATATGAAAATATAAAATCACGACTTTACACAAACCTCTGTTACTGACGTTGAATACAAATCCTCTGTCATAAAATCAATGTCCCGATTTGTCAGCATACCTATCAATATTCCATCACTCTTTCCGGTGTCTAAAAGTCGCAAAGAAAAACAAGATGGAAAAGAATAAAAGTTAGAAAAGCAGTTAAAAAAATGTTTTTTTACGTCTTAAGCCCTACCTGTTACAGGAAAGCCAGAAAATCCAAACTTGTTATGTATAGCCACAGCATCACCTATAGTGTGTGTTGGACCCAAAACAATAGGATCGTTAATAAAACCTTGCTCAAAACGTTTAACTTTGTGAACTTCATTAGCCTGAAACTCGATAGAGCAATTATGATGAATGATACCAATCCCTCCAAGCAACTAAAGAAATAGGACCAAATAAGATACTTGTTCGTTGTAGGATTGCTTCCCTGAATTATATATAGTTAATGGGCCAATTTAATATTTTAACAGGGCAAAAAATTATTTTTGCAAACAAAAAGATCCACGAAGGATGCAAAAGCTACATTAATAAATTACAACAACAACAACAACAGGATATTGATAACATTTGAGGCCTATATTCATCAGTTTGAAAGTAAACATTGTCTTTTATAGAGCATAAGTAATCCAGCAGTAATAAAAAAACAAGTGTAAATAGTAGTAAAAAATCTCTCACAGCCATAGTCTTTGCCATTTCAGATTCTATTAGAAAAATACAAAATATTTTAAAGCATAAGCATACCATAACATAAACACTGTTAGTTTTGAAACAAGTATATCTTGAATAATAGCCGTATTTTGTCTGTCTCTGCGCGAACCCCCCGCTGAGTTAGAAAGACGTGCTACGAAACACGCATATCAAATGCGATATATTTTTATCTACTTTGTTGTGACAGGTAAATTTAAAGGATGGGCGAACCCGTGGATTTTTCCACGGGCTAACGACTAGTGTATATATATACCTGTAACAGTATCCATAGGAGAACTGACAAATGGAGTTTTCAACATAATCTTTTTCGTCAATGGTGATTGCAAGTTCTAGTGGAAAAAAATATTCATTTCAACTTTTCTAGTAGATTAGCATCATTTCCATCTCATTTTGTAATTAGCAATTTCATTGTAAAAATCAGTAAACTATAACCCGTTCAACCAAGTGTGTTTATGGATTCCAGGTATTACGCATTTCATACATGGACATAATCAGCTTTTTCATCAAAGAAGATAATGTATACATACATACCACTTCATTTGCAGCAAAATTGATGTACCCAGGCAGAATGATAAAATCACTAAAAAAAAGTGCCTAAGTGTGAGAAAGTTTAAGTGCATTTCTGGTTATTACAGTACAATTACAGATTCATTTGAAATATGACTGAGATTATGTTCACCCTAACAAACTTCTTCAAATTGGATTTCATTTTATGCTTACTGAAATTGTTGTAACAACACACTTCTATTAAACATAAGTTAACAAACTTGTATGTTAATCCAGATCCCGATTCCATCATTGTTGCAGCTGATATCCCATCTTCAGGAACGTACCTCTGACCACTGACTAAATCAGCCATGTTTAAATCTTCCTAAATGATACTTACTTGACAATAAAACAAGAAAAATGCCAGCAGAAACAAACATGTAAGTGAATACTATTTTGGGCCCATTCCAACAAGACTGCAGTAAACAGAAAATAATTAATTAAAATAATTTTTATTCCCTTAACAAATATATTTTACCAATTGACACAGGCCATTGTAAATTGTATACACGGTGACGGCACTTGGCAATCTAATAGCGAACATAAAATAACATGCACATCCTTCAATATTGAATTCGAGACAGTGTAACAATTGTAAATTTATTTAATGAAGTTCGCTTATCCATGCCACTGATAATAAAACTATTTTATCACAACAATTTTGGCATACCATTAATTCTGAAATATACAGTGCAGGTATTGAACTATATAGCTCCTAGAGAACATTCTCCTTTTTTGCTTAATTTGCAAATAATAAAAGTTCATAACAAATCAAGCTAAAGTTACATAAGAATGTGTAAGAAAAAGACAGTATAAGTCATTTGTTGTAAGCAATAATTACCTGCAAGAGTTAAAAAATGTGCATCATTTGGGTGCATGAAAAGTTTGTGTGCCTGACCGTGTGCGTTAACTTATGTATAGCATGCATGAAACCTTGTGTGCGTAAAACCTTAATACACAACATCAGAAATCACTGACTGAACGAATGAATTTTACTACTGCCTACCATTTCTTGGGGTGCTATCTTTACAAATAACGCATTTTCAGGATCTTACATTAAGCAGTTTTACCTGACCGACTGAATTTTGTTATTTTTCTATCACTTATGGTGTGCCATTTTGACTAATACAGCATTTGGGGGATCTCATAATCAAAAGATCCCATCTAGAAGAGTTCCATGAACACATCAATGGCCTCCATCGACAAATTAAATTCACTTTTAAGCTTTGGTCAAACGCAAGAATGCTTGGCATTTCAGTTTCAGTGTATTGTAAACCAACACGGGCCAGTAACTTAACTTCAAATCAAACTATCAGAAATCTTGTAAAGAAAGTGTCATATCTTCATTACTGAATCGTGCCAACAGCGTAGTCAGTGACAAAAAGGAGAGGAAAGAAGAAATTTGACATCTAAATAATGCATTAATCGCAAATGGATACAGTCAGAAAGTCATCACACAAGTAAAAAATAAGAGGAAGAGAAGATGCAACAGAGACAACAGGGAAATATCTTTGTCTTAACCAAAAGACAAAATTAACCTGGAAGAACAAAGTAATGTTGTTTACGAAATCCCATGCAAAGATTGTGGTGCAGTATATATATAGGCGAAACATAAAGAAAATTCAAGTAACGAGTTCAAGAACATAATGCACGCAGTGGGAAACAGAGATGTGAAGAAAAACGAAATTGTGGACCACAGCTAGAGCAGAAGTCATCAGTTTAATTGGGATGAGAAGAAAATCATTGACAGGGAATCCAGAACAATGGCTGGGAAGATAAAAGAAACCATCAACAGTGTAGAGCATGACAAACACATAAACAGCATCTTGTATCAACTTCTTGAGATTTGGTTACCAGTCGTAGACTAGAAGTAGTTATCTCTTATCTAGGTCCGAAAATGTTAATTACCATAATTAACTGTAATTAACAACTTGTTCCTGATTGATTAATTTTTATGAATCTTGATCCTTTGCAATTATATAAATACATGCTCAACATCATTTTACTTTGCCCGACGATGGGGGAGAAGGATCCACCGAATCGTCGCCTACTAAACTATCATGTTCAAGAAATGATAAACTTTCCAAATAAAAGCAGAATGATGTGGTACCTCACAACCCTAAACTAAATCGACAACCAGAGAGCACCAGATCTCAGTATTTCCCCACAGTTTATTACTTATAACCCTATGCATTCAGTCAAAAGTTCAGTTTGTGTTAAAAGAATATATATTTAAGAGAGTTACCTCTACTTAGCTGAATGAGGTTTTAACTAGCTAAACTTGAACTTGACAAAGTTTGCTATTTAAAAAATTTATAAGAATAAGTGCTGTTGACATAAAAAACAACGATTTGGCTGCAGTTCTAATGTGCACCGGCATGCAAAAACACATGGCTTAAAAACCAGCATCCAGGTGATGCCAACTTGGTTTCCAGGGCTTCCTTTTCTTTTTAACTAACCAAACCGAAAAGAGAAAAAAATCCCGGGAAAAAAGGTTGAATATCTGCTGCAAATATGCAAAGCCTTCTTTCACCGCCGCGACGAATACGTCGTCGCTTCAGTGGAAACTAAATATTATGATGCCGGAATTTCATTTCTCTTTATTGTGCGACTACTATTTCTGGTCTTCTACAAAACTTATGCGATAACGCTTTATAGAAACCTTTTCTACCTATGTCCTGGTTGTTAAATACTTTTCACTAACATTTTTTGTTTCTTCTGTTTGTGATTTTTACGGGTTTTGTTACCTTCTAATAATATCAAACATAGCGATAAAGAATCGTCATTCCATTCTCGTGTTGTCAAAGTTAATTCTATTACGAAAAGGCGAAGAGACACTTCTTTCAATGGGAACTCCTAGGCGACGACGAAAAGCGATAACCCTTCATTGAGCGACGCTCATCGTCCTCAGTGGGAACCACGTTTTCGGGCAATTTGTTGTTGTACATGAGTATTTTACCTATTACAATTCTTGACCCTTAACAAGGATCCTGTGAAGAGAGCTATGGAAAGCGAGCAACGGTTTATTTAGAAAACTGCCTAAGATAGCAACCCTATTCTCATGTCTATGCTCTTGTTCCCAAAAAAATACGCCCACGAACTTCCGCCTTGGAAAAGAACAGTTACCATAAAGCTACTAATCCGTGCAACTTTGTCCCCAGTGCTTATTAGGTTTTCTGTATTGCAGGTTCCGTCTCAATGCGAAAAAAATCAATCAAGCCCTGGGGAAGAGGTTGTAGTTAGTACTCTTTGGTAATGTGATTTTTCTTTATTTTCCCAACGTTTCCTTCACGTTTTTTGCATCGAAACAGTTGCTGTAAAAAAACTTAATGAGCTTGGGGACGAGGTTGTTAATACAAAACTGTATCTGCTTCTGGGATACCTCTTTCAGCGTTTACCTTGTCTACATGAATTCATAAGTCCTCATAGTTGCTGTTACCTCCACGTTTGTATGATCTCAGACATGTTCAGTGCTATTGGCAGTTGAGATAAGAACACACGCCATTTGTTGTCTGTACGATATACTTATTCTCTTTTCTGGACAACATAAAGCTGCACAGAGAGTGTCATAAAAAAAGGACTCTTTTTAATTTTCTCTTCTGTTAAACATTCAAACTATGAACAAAGTTTTCCGATGAAGGTGTGTGGATTGTTGACATGTTATTCAACTTCGTACCCAGGGCTATTTCACGCGTATGACATCGTTTGCCGGGACGGCTCCGCCTAACACTTGGGTCACCCACATACATCCAGACAGAAAGCCAAAAAAAAGCTCTGGGAATGAAATTACAAATATATATATATATTCTCTCGAATCAACCTAAGCGCTTCTATTCGAGATATCGCACATATCGGTTTACAAAATAAGCACAATTCAAACATTTCCAAAGTTCTCAAAAAAAACTGAAATGGTGAAATTACTTACAAATGTTGGAAACTGAATTTCTTCCTGATAACGAGGCGGCGTTTTTAACATGTAATCACTTTCATCATCTGAAGAAGAGTCAGAAGAAGCGCACCATTTTTTCCATGGATTTGTTAATTTTGACATCCGTAAAAATAACAAAATATTATCAAACACTATATGAGATATGAAACCTCTGCGCAGATACTAGTGTGAGTAAAAAAAGTGTCTGTTATAGAGATGTGTCCGCTATAAAAAGTTTTTCAATTTTTGTTGATTTTTGTTAATAGAACTATAGAGGCCAGGTTTAATTTAGTTTAATTCGTTTAGCTGGGACATACGTGAAGTAGCAACAATTTTGGCTTGGCTAAGCACAAATTGTCTTTCAGAGGTTATCGCGCCTATATGCACATTAGGAGTTCTCTTTTTAAAGGGATAGGAGTGCAAAAGAAAACCAACAAGTACAGAAGATAAAAAATGTTAACATAATTAAATAGGTTCTATAGAAGAAGAATTCATTGTCGGGTATATTCCAAAAAAAAAGTATAAAATATACAATTATATCAATTTTTACACTCTTTGCCATTGCTTCATGAAACAAGGGTTATTGGCAAAAAAGGTGAAGATTGTCTGAATCTTGTCTGGTTAACTGTAGATAATGTAGATTATTATTATCTCATGTTGAAATTATAAAAACACAAAATTCACTTATGTTAGTTGTTATTGTTGTTGTTGTTGTTGTTGTTGTTTTTCACATTTTCTATCAACCGTTATAACTGAATGAAAGATTCCTAATGCGCGAATAATCAAACAACGCGAAATTAGATGCGAATATAGTTGTTCTACATTTAAGACAAGTGAAAACAGTATTGATAGCTTCTTATATTATTATTATTATTCCGAATATTTATACAGGATATAGCCACTTCAGTGTTGGAAACACTGTTATCATCAGGTTGTAAATTAAAGATTAAAGAGATGTGGTGAGGCGATACCAAGGAACATAAAAATGGCATAAGTTTGCGAGGTCGCAGTTTAAAAATTACATCGGAAGAGTTACCGTATTTTTACTATCTCGCCTGCGAGGAGTATTCAAATACAGCTGTCCGTCCCAAAATGGAAATTTTTGTCTCTCTGAGCACCGACACGGGAGTAGTCGTGTGTTCGAATCTCATCTTGGTAACTATTTTTACTTTTTTTTTCTTTTTACTATCTCGCCTGCGAGGATAGGTTTCCAACTCGTAACTAAGTAAATGTCCCAAATGGTCAATTGCAACGTCACAGATTTAAACTTCGTACCTAAACTCTCTAAGTACTTGGAAGTCATCTAAATGACGTTTCAGGCCAAAATTGGTATTTGTTTTCGACAAAATTTGGCACAGTTAACAAAAAAGGTATGCTGAACATAATAGTGACATCATGATTTTGATTTTTGTCACCTAAATGTCATTTTAGGCCAAAATTGGTCCAAAAATTAAAACTACTTTATTTTAGACAAAATTTGGCAAAGTTAACAAAAAAAGTATGCCGAACATGATGGTGACATTAAAATTTTGATTTTTTGTCACCTAAATGTCATTTTAGGCCAAAATTGGTCCGAAATTAAAACTACTTTATTTTCGACAAAATTTGGCACAGATAACAAAAAAAGTATGCTGAACATGATGGTGACATCAAAATTTTGATTTTTTGTCACCTAAATGCCGTTTAAGACCATAAACGTTTCAATCGCGCGACTTTTAACCATGGATGATAGGCTGTATTTTTGTTAGCAGAAATTGTAGAATTGGGTCGCATTGTGGATGTTTCATAGTTGTGCATTTTTAATAGCGAGATAGTTTATGCAGCGCCTGCATCTTGCTTCTTTTTGAAAAAGACCTGGGCGTAAATTAAGGTTTTTAACTTTTATGGTGGGCGTTAATTAGAAAGGGGCGTTAATTAGGAAGTGGGCGTTTATTGCAGCTAAATTTCTTCCCAAATCAAGGCGTTTACAAAGCGCAAAAAGACGACTGTGATTTTCGATGCTGAGAAGATAGAGGAACGTAAGCATGAAAACGCAAACCTTCGTCCGCAACATATCTTGAACAAGGAACAAAAAAGTTTCTATTTAAAAAGAATAGACGCACAACACATTGTAAAATTGTAACTGTGCATTTCGTTTGTGTTGAAAATTCTAAGTAAATCTAAGTAGCGTGTAAAGGGGCAATGGGAATGGGACATAAAAAGGAGGTGGGCGTTGATTTGATTTCTTTAGCATTGGATCCTAATGGGAGAGGTCTTAAAAAGAAAGAGGGCATTAAATAAATTAAGTACGATAAGCCAACAAAATTGTGCGAGGTTAAATTAAAGAGTGCATTGATGATTTGTCAAAGGCTTGACGGAAGAGAGGAATTTTAAGAAAAAAATAGAATTTAAGGGAATTGGAAGAGAGGGAAGAAATGCTTGCTATACTGTTTGTTCTTCTTCTCTTCGTTATTCCCTCGAACAAAAAGACTGCAAATAGTACAGG
This sequence comes from Hydractinia echinata, assembly GCA_030067915.1. Classification (NCBI taxonomy): domain Eukaryota; kingdom Metazoa; phylum Cnidaria; class Hydrozoa; order Anthoathecata; family Hydractiniidae; genus Hydractinia; species Hydractinia echinata. Next base: position 1,559,313 of record JASGCC010000023.1, read on the forward strand.
CATTTCATGCTATAGCTAGCTATTATATATTAGCTAGCTAGCTAATCTGACTTCTTCATATATTTGCCACAAAAAAAACAGGCGTTAATTTTACTATAGCCATTTATATATGCACGAGAAAGAAAAAAATGACCATACACCACTAGACTTTCAACTACAACAAACAAACTTGATAAAGCTTACCAAACTTTACGCCGCGTGTTGAGACAAAACTTGTTTATCGAATATTTTAATTTTTTTCGAACGTTATTATCGCAAATGATCGTTCGATACGGGGGTCAAACTGTATCAAAATGTTAGAAAAGAAAACGAGGGTATAGCTTAGTATGATAATTATAAATTCGAGGTGTGAAACAAATGATTAGAAGATAGATGTGCACATTTTACATCTAGCCTCACAAATATCGAGGGATATACCCTGTCTATTATTTCCAGGAGGGGCCATGGTTTTGATGGGGAGTCCTGGAGTATTTAATGCTCTCTTTGAGCTACGCAAACTCAATTAGGGTCAGCGCTCTGCCAGACAACTCCCTGCAACATCCAACGGCCCAAACAGTGCGCAATCTCTCCAATATCCCTCACATGGCTTGGGTTAACCCGGGGCTATGGTAATATTCAATTGCCCATATTAAATCGCCGCCAAGGGGAATCGAACCCAGGTCTCCTGCACAAAGTACGAAAGTGATAACCATAAACTACGACGCCACTATTTGCGGTTTGCATTATCGTTACGTTGTATTGATATACCATATTTATCCACGTATAGATCCTAGACTTCGTACATACTGATTTCATACATATTTTTGGTGGTCCTATCCTGCGGGCGGAGAGGGGCTTGTGTGAAGTCCTCATTTGGCGTTAAATACATACACTACACTAGAGTCTGTCATGAAATTAGAAAATAAATTATGAAAATCAAAAATAGTTACATAACCCTTACCATAAGCATGGAGGTATAAGGTACATAAATACATAAAATGAATAAACAAAAACTAGAAATCTGAGTTTAACTCTTCTGAGTCGGACGACTCTTAAAATTCATCATCATTATCTCATCATCATCTCACTGTAGCATCTCGAACTCTTTCTTCGTGTATTAAGAATTACAATGCAAACTTGAGGTTGAAAATAAATACAGCAATCATGCTATCCTGGTATTGGCAAAAAAATGAGAAAAAAATGGGTGCCCGGATTGCTTTATGGACTAAAACTTCAAAAGAAGTAAGAAAAATAACAAAAGACAGTAAATATTAAGGATTTTACTTTTCATTGACTCTTTCCATCTAACTTAGAAATCCCCAAATGGGTTAATTTGCAAGTGGCTGACGACCGCAGTGGTACTTAAAAACGAAGGGATCTTAGGCTAAACACTGCGTGAAAAATGGGTGAATAACTTAAATATTCTGACTACTTGCTATACGGAAAATGAATTACACAGAATTTCCGTATTCGCTAGGGTTAAAATGTTTTTAGTTAGGCTGTTCAGTCACGTGACTTTTTGCCGTGTTCGGAAATTCAGCTTAAAACAAGCTCGCACACGGCAATGCGGATTTTGTTATTGTGCGTGATGGCACTTATTTTAAATCGTCGAATTCGGCACCTATTTCGCCTAAAACAGATGGTAACTGGGCAGATAAAAATTGTTGAGTACCTGAGGTTTGTTTTTTTGAATGAGACTTGTTTAAACGACCAACAATGTATTCATATTTCGACGAGGGAAATGTAAACTTGGCGCAAACAGAGGAAAGTGCAAGACATATCAGGTAGTCTCACTTGAAATTAGTTTATATTAAAAATATACTTTCAATTTCTATTCTTATTCCTAACTTTCCTGCATGACAAATCTGGAGAAAATGCGTTTTTTGTTTATATCGAACCCCCGTCTTAAAGTTCTATGTGACTTGTCTACAGTGCAACAACGAATTTCAATTTTTATTTATTTTATTATATTATATAATTTATAGTCTTGGAATGATGGCTATATGGCTATGTACTAGATGTTCCAGTTAACATTAGACACAGCTACTAAACTAAAGCACCATGGCTAGCTATCTAGCTATATATTAGCCGAAGTAGTGGGCAAAGAGATGAAGTGCTGTGTGGTTTGATGTCGTGTTTATTAATTCCATCATACCACTGTGTGGTTAATAAATAAAGGTATATTTTGCTTACTGCTAGTGTGCTATGGTTTTTAAACACTGGTAAATTATCAGGCCTGGAAATTTGATTTAGCTACCATTATTTTTTTTACAAAAAGATCTCAGGCCTAAAGTTAGCTAAGAGTCAGAGTAGGTTACTTTATAGCTAGCTTATACTGTTTTGAAAAGCAAGATTTAGATAATAATTTAAGAGATGATGATTATATAATGTTATTTTTGTAAATATTCCAGTGTTTAGTATGTATATATATATCATAATTTCTGACGTAAACTAGAAAGGCAGATAATACACGTTTTTTTATAAGAAACCTGGTGAACGGCCTAGTTCTAAAGTTTCTTATTTGTAGGCTGAAATTCCATGTTTTTAGTTCCAAAAGTTTCTTATTTAGTTTCTTAATTTCTAGTAAAATAAGCGTTTCTTATATCAAATAAATAGCTAGTTCTAAAAGTTTCTTAAATTTTTGGACTATAATTTTCGTTTCAAATCTCTTTTATTAAAAGTTCTCAACAACAACATAATAAAACTACTTACTCCCTAGTGATGATTGTAACAAACAAGTTTCTTATTTCAGAAATAGACATAGAGTGTAGTAGTAAAAGTTTCTTAATTTTTAAAGATTCTACATGTAGGTTTCTTATAAACATGTTTCTTATAAAAAAACAACGTGTACACAGTCTAGGAATGGTATTTTAAAAATAATATGCATATATATATAATATATACCGTAATGATCCGAACAAGCGCCCTGGGCGCTTATTAAATTTTTGGATTTTTTGCATGGGCGCTTAATCGAGGGGGGGGGAGGGGGGCTTAAAAATGCTGGGCGCTTATAAATTTTTCCTAATTTTGTACAAATTAAAGACAACGGTAATTCTCAATTTTGTTTTTTTTCGAGGGGGCGCTTAAATGCTGGGCGCTTAATCGGATCATTACGGTATGGGATATCTGTTCATGAACTGAAAAAAATTATCATGGATATATTATCCCATAAACGTGCAGAAGTTTTGCTAGCTCAAATGAATTTTTACAGGCATGTTATGCGTATTGGTTTAAAGGGGAAATCCTAAGTGTAGCGAAACGACATTCAAATTCTCAAATGCACCTTGTTTAATGTAGTGTATGATTCAAAACATGAGACAGAGTTTTTCCAATAATTTTAGATTTTTAGAAGGGAGAATAAAGTACTAGTGAGTTGTTAAATTAGATATTCGAGAGAAGAAATTTTTGTGGTAATGTAACTCCTTTTAACTGTGGCACTTTTTTTATGGCAAAAACTTCTTTCTTTGAGGATCGTTGTTTTGTGAACTTGTAACATGTATATAGTATATATTGTGCTATTAAAACATTTAGCACTTATGGTAGCCTAATATTCTGTGTTCTTTTTTTATTTAGGTGCTTAAATGTGCAGTTGTTCCATTTTCATCTGGTCTGCATATTTATACTCTGTCAAATATTTTGTACGCTTTAGAAGTGTTTGTCCAAGTTTTTATAGTTACGAACTTGTCGTGTTTTATAGTGATTTCTGTGGGCTTTCCTTTTACATTTTCTTTAATTTGAAATATCTTTTCAGCTATTACGTTATTTTCTCTGGCTAGTCTGCAAATATATGTTATTGTCCAAAATTTTGCACATTTCTACAAAGTCTCTCAATGTTAAGATTACAGTTGATAATATTTTTTTACTGGTTGTGTATAATTTTTGTGCTTTTATATTTATTTTTCATCATTTTTGAGCTACGGCATCATTTTCACTATCTGGTCTGCAAATTACACTTTTGTCAGATATTTTGTCCTCTTCAAGAGTGTTTGTATAATTTTTGAATAGTTACTAATTTGTGCTGTTTTATTATGTTCCTGTGAAATTTTTTTGCATTTTAATCAATTTGAAAGATTTTTTTCAGCTATGACTTCATTTTTTCTATCTGGTCTGCAAATTTACACCCTTGTCCGAAATTTCGTACACTTCAATGAACTTTGTCTAACGTTAAGATTGCAGTTTATAAAATTGTTTACTGGTTGTTGTATACTTTCTTGTGCTTTTAAAGCGATTTGTAGTAGTATTTGAGCTATGACGTCATCATGACGTCATTTCTAAAAATAAACCATCAAAAATTGATACATTTTTTCTTTTACCAATGTTCTATCTACTGTGAAAATTTTAAGTTCTTACCATGCCTCAATCTGGAGTTATTGATTTTTAAAGATAGAAACTGTAAAACATTCCCATACATGACCCCCGTCTTTGTGCCGTGTTTTGTTGCGAAATTGGCCGAAAAACGCAACAAAAAAGCGCTATACTATCTATCATAAAAATAACAATAACTAGAGAATGGCTTGGAGTTAAAAGTTGCGCGACCCCTCGTTGAAACCGTATTGAAATGTAGAAAATGGTGCATACGGCTAGAAAGTCGAACGGCGCATAGAAAAATTTGACCTGAACAGCCTATTTTAGTGAAATACGGAATTCTACTTCATACGTATACGAAATACTTTAAATGATAGATAGTTACATCGCAGAAAATTCATTTCCAAAGGGGGCCTTGGGTTTATAAGCCAATTATGAAACATTGGCAGGTTTGAACATACACAACAAACATTCACTTTCACACGGTAACTGCTCATCTCTTTTCTTTTAAATCGTTTCTGTCATATAGCATATACTTATTTATTTAGTAATTCTGTAAATAAAGCAAATAAAAACAACCATTTTTGCGCAAAATAAAGTGGACATTATACAACCTCGAACCCAGGGCCTGTAGCGTTTTTTGATATGAAGATGAAACGCGTATCAAAAAACGCTACAGGCCCTGGGTTCGAGGTTGGACATTATAAAAATAGAATGAGGACAAAAGAAATAATCGACATTTTTACATTTTTCTTTTTCAGACATTTTACAGATTTTACAATTTTCCAACCTCGTCCCCATGGCATCTTGTATCTTTTTGACATTGTAGAAAAGAGACAGGCGCTGGGAATGAGATTGACAACTTTCTTATTTACAGTATTAAATACTTTTTTATATTGTAAATCTTTTATAGTCTGTTTTTTGTGTTATGAATATGTTTGATCCAATTCATTTACAATCCTCGTAAACTAAAGCATTTAAAATCTTTTTCAGTCGAATTCTGCCTAAAGCTATATTTTTGACAAAATCTTCATAATCTCTATAAAGCGGCCAAATTTTTTTGCACCAATGGTGTCCGCTTTAGAGAGATTTCACTGTAAAAATCTCCGGCACGTCTTAATCTCGATAAAAGTAGCGATGAGTGGACAAAATTTTTACCAGCGCATGCGAAAGTTCTAGCCTTAAACTATATTAACCATATCTAACAACTTTGTGGCCGTCCCCTTTTCCATCCAGATTAGGGCTCTCTAATATATAATGCATGCCACAAGCAAATAAACAAACGTTTTATTTTTTAAGAAACCCGTTTATAAAATAGAAACTCTCTAATAAAGAGCAGCTTATTTGCTCAAAAAAGATCTTTTTTTTTAACATTGTACTTTCCCTCAAGTCTTTGAGTTTACTGTAAACTCAGGGGCGTCGAAACAGGGAGTATAAACCAATACTTTTAATAAGTAAAGCTAGGCCATGCACATTTCGGGACTGATCGTCAGCATGGGATAAAAATAATCATAAACAGAAATGCTTCGATTTACCATGATTTATTTCTGACATATTTTCCTTACAGTCTTAATAGTCACTATTATTTCCAGGAATTTCTACCTTTTTGATATGAAGACGCAAAAAAAATTTGAAAATGGATAAATTCCTAGAAAATAAACAGGTCAGAGCTATTCGAACTCAGTTTCAATGTTAAAAAATGCTTAGTGAGCATTTATTTCATAATTTTCATGTTTATTTTCTTCTTTGCCATTGCAATAGTAAGAAAAGGGCTAAGATAACTTTGTTGTTAAAATTCTATCGAAAAAATATACTACTTTGACCCTTGCTTAGTCTCCACAACAGTTTGAGGGCATATAGACAATACCGTCTATTGAGAAGGTACAATATTTACTCTTTTGACTGCAATGTCAATCATTCTTTAATTTCAATTTTATTATATTAACAGCTTAAATAAAATTACGTTCTAACATCCAAGTAACGATTCCAACATTTTTCTTTCATCTTTTTATTTTAAAAACTTAGCATGAATTCTATAAGCCACAACAAGTAAACTATTTAGCACTCTTTCGTAGGGAACTGGGTATGAGTAACCATAAGCGCGCGTTAAAATAAATTAAAAATGGTAACACTAGAAAATGACCTTGTTTACGGAATGATAATTTATTTAGATACTGGTTATAATTTAAAGTTAAAACTTACAGATTTTAATACATGGATACAAAAATAAATAAATCTAAAAAATTTTAATTCTTATAACAAAACCTTTTAAAAAATTAGTCGGGATTAAAATTATTAGCTTTCCCCATAGCCAAAAGTTTATGGGAAAGGGTGACTAAGCTCCCACTATCTTCTTCTTTGCCAGGTTTTTTGTGACGTGGGCACACTGAATCCCTTTTAACTGGAGCGTGTACAGGTTTAACCTTTTTTAAATAGGTTTTGTTTTTAAAGTATATACTTTGAAAAAATGTATCGGATACAACTCTTTCAACTGACTAGCAGTCGTCATTTTAAGATCGACCACGATTTGAAATCCATTTCAAAGATTTCACGTAATCTTTCATGCTGTCAGCAAACTTGTCATTTTCTAATTTGTCCGCCCACTGCGCCACTAAGAATCACATTTCATAGCGTCATTGCTGGTGACTTTTTTAATTTTTTATTTACAGCGATGGATAGTGTAAAGTCGGCGGCATGTCTGACACTTAACTTCACAGCACCAGATAAATGTACATTTGCATTGTTCGTCTCGTGCCATGACGTGGGTCTCATACCCCCGTCCACAACACATGCTATCGCAATTGTCTGTGTCATTAGTGTTTAATCTGCATTGCCGTCCTGTAGTACCCAAACTTCCTGTTCTAGGATCGTGCAGACAGTAATTTGGCGAATCGTGTAGATATATTAAGTCTGCTTTCTCTGGAGCTATAGAATCTTTTGCAGTTACCAGTAATCTAAATCCATCTCGTTTCAAACGTGGTCCTGTTTTTACCTTTTTCGCATTCTTGTATTGTTTCTTCAACCATGCAGTACTTACACTAAGCGGTCGTAAATCTTTATAGCAACATAGGGCATTGCACGCTCCTGATAAACCGTTGCATTTACAAACTTTCTTCATATGCTGTCGCACTGCCTAAAGGAGAAATCAGAATTTAACAAAGACACGAAAGAGGATGGAACGAACGGAAAAAAATTGTACGTTTCAGCAACTTTCACTAAATAGGAAAAACGTAACAGGTAAGTTGCAAGTACTTTTAAACTTTCATTAATATTATTCTAAGGAGTTGGTTAAGAAAAAAAATTACAATGGATTGGTAAATCCCGTACAAACATGACGTAACAAGACCTCCTGGGAAGATGAGAAACAATGTTAATAGCCTAAACGATCATCAACCAGACTACAAGTAAATAAAAAATATAAAATCTTACTAATCGTCCAACACGAGCATTATGTATATTCATGAGATTCTCCTCATTACTTGATTTCTGTGTCGTTAGCCAATTTTCCATGACTTTCCGAGCATATGTATCACCTATATCAATGTCGGTGTCACAATCATTAGTGCTGACAAAAGCTCGCGCGTTTCGAGCGCCGTGTAGTTGGTAACAACCCCTTACAGTTTGATTCTTTTTTCGGCGTCGTTCTCGGTATGACTCAGATGCGATTCTTTCAACCATACCGGCTGATGCCATGGCGAACATGACAGCGGCTTCTCTTGAACCTGAATATAAAAACATTACATCATATTTTCCGATTCGAATATATATATTTATCGGTGATAATCACAGAAGAAAAAACTTTAGGAGAATATTTACTTAAGGTAAAGAAAAGCAAAAAAACGACAACGGGTAGGATGAATGTTTTATTTTTTTAAATAATCCTTATTTGGGGCCGGCGAGTGTGGAAAAATTGACGTCAATATTGAGTTTTAAATCTTTAAATCCCTAAACTAACCGCTTTCATAGGTGATGTCAACTCAATCATCCAGTGGCTAGAAAAATTATTCAATATTTAATAATTTCAATCTGACATTGATGAAAAGAGAACTCCAAAAATACAAAAGTCTGTCTTAAATACATGAATTGTTAATGAAATCGTTTTGAATTAGTCCCGAATGCTCACGTGACCAGAATATTGTGTTTTGTCCTTCCACTATTAAGCTTTACATCTCTTTTATACCTCTACGCTACAGCAATATACAAAGAAAAGTCAGCATTAAGACTCGATTAAGTTTATTTTTAATGTAAGCTTGTCACTTAGAAAAAGTGACGTCAAGAACATTAAGCAATGACGTAATAAAAATGCTGACTCAGAAAAGACGTTATGAAATTACTCATCGACATATTCGATAAATCTAATTGCAAACGTTGGCATTCTCGTTCAATGAATCAATCGGCGCGTGAAAAACTAGTCTGCAGAGAAGACATTCTAATAGGCTTAAAATATTTCCACGGATTGCCGTTTTTCTTTCCTTTCTATGTGTGAATGACTTGGTATTTTTAAAATATTTGAAAGGATTTGAAAGCAAGGTGTTTATCTAAAAAATTAAAACCAGCTGTAAGTTTTAGGTTTAGAAAGAGATTGTTTAAAATTAAAATGGATTAGAGAATTAGCGTTTGATTGTAATTTTTAGTTGATTGTGCACGAAATCGTATTAAAATGCTTGCATAATTACTGTTCTGTGGCTAGAAGTATTATCATATTGACACGCCGTAAAGGAATTGCTAGGACTAAAGTTCTAAAAACCATTGCGCAAAACAACTAAAATAACTATCAGTAATGAATTCTGAGCTAAATGCAGAATTGACAAATTTTATGTCCATTATAAGGAATTTCCTTCATAAACACAAAAAGCGCTTTTTAAAAAACATCACACACTGTTTATAATTGCATTCAAGAATTAAACAAGCTAAACTAGAAAATGGCCGGAAGAGTGCTACTAAAGAGAACGATTAGCCGCCATCTATTACCACGGAAGTCATACACGATCTTTTAATATGTTTGTCAAGTTAGTTTTTTTAATATGTTTGTCAACTTTGGTTCTTAAAGGCCGACAGAAACAATACAGCGTACGTAGTAAGGTTTTTTTTGAAAAAAATATGGTGTCTTGAGGCAGTACTAGATATTGTAAGTGGATCATTCTCACTATAAATTTTTTAAACTGTTTCGCAAAACGTCGATACTTTTAAGCTTTATATACACTCTAAGATTTCCCCTATAAATCTGATTAATTATTGAAGTATCAAAAAAGCGATAATATAGCGGGCTTTTCAACACGACATCGGCGACACCCGCAGTTGCCTTTTTTAAAGGAATTTTTAAAACCTTTTTTAGGTAGTTTGGTGGATAAAAACATTAAAATATAACAATGAATATAATTATATCGTATGTTGATTTGCTTGTGAAATAAGGGCGATTCACAAATTGATGCGATCTTAGTAACTGTCCAAAACAAATATTAAGTCGTTTACAGGTAGAAGTTTTAAAATGAGAGTCGATGGATTTATTAAGAGCTACATTGTTTAATGTCAGGACCCAACCGACTATATGTTTGGCACAGAACATTTGGTAAAGTTTAAAACTGCTAAAAAACGCTTTACCTCTTGCCATGACGATTCCAAATAGAACATTTATTTTACCAGTCGATTGGTTTGTACAGTTCCATCTCATTCTCCCAAAGCTCCTGTTACACTGTGTAATTCCCTGTTTAAACCCGTTTATTGCTTCCGTAAATAACGTGTTACTCTCTTGACATAAGTTGAATAGCGGTCGTTGTAGATTATATCCAAGTTTTTTCATCTGATGTTTACAAACCTCTGTAGCCAAGTTCTCCTTCAGGCGAATACTAGTTTCAATAGAATTAAAACACATAATTTTGATAAAAATAATAAGTACGAAAAGATTCATTTCGCTTCTCTAACAGAGTTTAGCAGCGGTGCTCTCACTATGTATAACTAATTCTCTTTGGACTGTGATTTTTTCTCTATGTTCTTTAATCCGGTCATAATAAATCCTAAACCCGAAAATAACCGGATTATCGGAATAAAAGTCCTGAGACCAAGCAGAAAAAATATGTGGTACTTACCCAATCGGGAGACTATCGTAGCCACTTGAACGAGTACAAGCTACTTGTAATGAATAAATCAGTAAACATATTAAACGCAAATTCCCTCTCCATCGCCGACAAGCCATCGTGATCTTTTATAAGTATGACAGTAATTGACTTCACACACACCAATAATCAAGTGAATAAACAACAAAAAACGTCAACGGTTGAACAAAAATTAGGTTTGTAAGGACCAGCCTCTAGCTACTTCACGTATGATGATTCTAAAAAACCTTATCTGCTATTCAATGAATATTCTTTGTGGGTAGACAAACAACAGACTTCCGTGCGAAAAAATAACAAATGAATCCTTATAATATGTACGTTTGCTTACACATTGTGATAGATGTACCGCATTTTCATGCTCAGTCTGGACTAATATACGATGTAGGAAGACGATGTTCTATATGGCCTGCTAATACACCGTAAATAATCGTATAAAACCTTCACACAGGTTACTAGGTGTAAGAAAAATTTGATGACAATGGAATTTTTTTTGCAACAATAATGTAAAAGCTGGGTTTTCTTAGTATTGAAAATAACCCCTTGAAGCATGCTAAAAATTTGCTTTATTCTGAGATATAATTGCGTTCTCGAAATAATAAAAGATTCTTTTTACAAAAACGTGATGATGAAAGAGCACCGTTGACAGAATAGAAGAGAAAACATCTATTTACGTGTTGTTTGACTTATTTTTTTTACAACATCAGATGTACAAATCTACCATGTAAATAAGAAGAATTAATATCATACTGTCTTTAATATATTTTTTATATAATTATTCTCCTAAATCAGACAATAATAAAAATAAAAGAAAAAAACATGTTGCACCCCCCACGAAGAAACACGGAAAAGTCAATCTTGTATCTTTCAACAAATCAAAGAGGAATGTACAGATTGAATTTGAAAAAAATTCGATTTTTGTAGTTGATTGAATGAAAAAAAAAACGAAGCCACCTCCATTTTTAAAAAAAGAGAATTCAATGAATGCGAAACTTATTCTTAAATTATCCAGTAATTAAAAAAAACAAATCAGACAAGGTGAAAGAAAATACCAAAAGAACGTCAAATTTCCACACAAGGAAAGCAGCAAAAACGTTCAGGGGTCAAAGCCTCGGTTCGAAACTGTTAAACGTCACAACTTTAATCCCTAGGTCAAAATAACGCACATTCGAGAAAAATACATACGCTTTACAATCAAAATATATTTGCTACCTATTCAAACCGTCCTTCGAAGAAATTGTAATTTTACCGTCCACTATATTCGTCGTGATGTTGGAGTCGGTTAAAAACTTGTTACGTGCAAGTCCTTGTTTCTCTACACTGCCAACGAGTTCTTGATTCTCTATATTATCTTCACATATATTACGCACAGCAAATATAGCCCATTGTAGAATGACTATGTAGTGCAGTTAAGGATGTTTAATGATCAGTTCTCTCAGTCAACACAAAACTTTCACTCAATACAAATAGCCTCCTTCACACAGAGAGAGAACAATGGGTGTTTTTAAAAACAAGTTAAAATATTCTCAAAACGGAACGCTTTAGCTCTAAAAGAACTTTAAAGGGGCTCCCACTGTCTTTTTTGCAGACTTTTTTCAACATAATGTCGCGTAAATGTTAGAGGAAACGTACAAACGGGACATTCATTTTTGGCGGGAAACGTCATTAAGAAAACCCATTCAAAGTAAATGGGAAAATAACCTCTTAAGCACACGACGAGCAATTTTCTTTTTGTTATCTAACATCCAATTAATACGTGACAACCGGGCGGACGATTTCAAACGTTGCTACTGCACACAATTGGCTTATGAAAACCAGGCAATTACGAGCTTAACATTTAATTTTTTCCCATGGCTTTCAAGAATGTCACTACAATTAATTAGCTTGTACCAGAGAAATCCCGGCAGGTGGTTAATCTATACGTGAAAAAAAAAGATACAAGGATTCCTTTCATCGATATTGCACGCATTCAGAGTCGATCGAATGCCATCAAATTCTCGGACCTGTAATGAGAAGAAAAAATACGTGCAGAAACACACTGCTTGCACTTATCCTAGACTTACGACAATAAAAATAAAACTGGCAGAAGATTTATAAGTTTAAGATACAAGACATTTCTATAAATTTCTTATAAAACAAAAAAAACAAAAATAGCAGCATATCTTTTACCTTGTCTTGCATTTTCTTATTTTTGTAGCACATATTTCCGATCGTTCGAACTAAGTCGCGTTTAAAGCCATAAGCTGGATGCACGTCTTTCGCTGCTCCTGCTTGAGCGGGCTTTGAAAAATACGACGAAAATTCGCTTCTGTCGGTGTGTTTCAGCAAATCTAAAGAATTAATAAAAACGGACGTACCTTAATTCTGCAAAATAGGCTACTAGGTGCTTACCAAATAAGGAATTTTAAGGGGGAGGGTAAAGAAGGGATGGGCCTAATAATAGAAGGGACAAAATAAGCCCCATAAAAATAAGAAAAAAATCACAAAACTACATCTGATGCGTCTTTAAGATCGTTAACATTTTAAAGTTTTTATAAACTTCTGAAAACTAGCGTCTTTATAATTATCATTAACAATATTTTTTTAAATGGGCGTCTCGTCTTCAAAGGCGGATGCTAAATAAAGGGCGAAGGGTGTATTTAAAATTAAAAATGGTAGACGATGTAACACTATAAATCGTTAGCCAGTGGAAAATCCACAGAAATTTTTCGTGTATTCGGATGACAAGGTATCAATTTGGCAATCATTTTGAAACACAGACAAATTCAGGCCATTTTTATAAAGAAACTTATTTTAGCCTTTAATACGTTTAGACATAGGTAGAGAATTCCAAAATGATCAGAATAACCCACCTACGATAGTTTTCAACAATTTTTCTTCTGCTCTGATCACTTTATATTTGTAGAGAGACGTTGCAGTGCAAAGGATCGACAGCACCTTCAACAACAGCACGGATTCCTGAAATAAGTATCAACTCATAACTTAGCCAAGGGATGGCCACAAATTTAACATTGTACAATTGTAGGTGCTGTTAGGAGAGGTGTTTTGAGGTTCAAATTTAGGAGGAAACACTAAGAAAGTGTACAGCATCCAATTTTTAGAAGATTTTGATAAAATTTTAGGAGGAAATGAAGTCACTAACAGACATACTGGTTTTTATTTTTATTTTTCACATGACAATAAAAAGTAACTAACTAAATTAAAATGCAAGTCAAGCTACACATTTTTAGGAGATTTTAGGAGAAATCAATATGTCTGGTATAAATTTTAAGTCATTTTGGGGATTTTAGCAGTCTCCATTTCTTAGATGTATTTAGGAAATTTTCGGTGTGGTCACCCTGTAGCTGCTAGCAGTCTATTTTTAATTAAACAACTCATAATAATATAATAATGATATAGATGCAACAAAACAAGAGAACAAACAAACAAAAACAGAAAGGAAAATAGGAAAAAAAGTTAAGCGAGACATAAAAGACATCAAGACAAAACGCAGATCACGAGGAGATAAAGCACAGAGCAAACAAGCCATATCGCGAGTTGGTAAATACCTCTAGCCATTCCTCTGAATCATCTTTGGCAAGCATAAAAATACATGCTGATTTAGTCCGAAAGTCGTCAGCAAGAAATATCAAATCATTTTCCTTGATATTAACAGCAGCTTCTTCATCTATCAAAAAAAAAGGTATAACTTCTCAGTTCTTACTAAAAATTTAAAAATAAAAAATTGCAACTTCCTTTGAGCCCTTTAAGAGAATGAATGAACAAATCTACAATGTATCACGAGGATAAACATTGAAGAAAAAAATAACAAAAAGGGGTAGCAAAAAAGCATAAAGGCTGTCATTTTACAGTTGTGTTTATTTTCTTTGTATAAACTGTGGCCTACAACCTCAGCATAAATATTTTTGAAAAAGGGCCAAATTTCAAAGGTCGTATTCGCCAGCAGTTCAGGCCGACCAATCCGACCTTCTCTATATTGATCGCGAATGCAGGACTTAAGTTTTATATGTATACTAATTTCTGTTGACGTCAGCATTCACGCTTATTCGAATTCCCAGAACTTTCCAAAGTGTTTCGTATCTTGCAACGAAGTAGGATTTTAATCGGCCAGCTTACATTTTTCACATAACTTTTACAAAAAGATTAATGATGATCACTTACCAGATAAATAGGCATGCAATACATCTAACAGAATGCCTCTAAAAAAAATAGACTTAAACTAAAGAAAAACAATTTGGCACCTAAAAAGCCTGTCCATTCAAACAGGTTCGGTTAAATATCTGACAGTAAAATATAAAAAATATAATTCGGTTCTCAGTAGTTATACCTTACGTTTGGATATAAACTTAGTTCTTTGTAAAATCTTTCAAAACTATTTGATGTGAATAATAATTCGACAACCAGCAAGCTAAAATAGAATCAGAAGAAATATTACAAATTTTGAAATTTTAAGTCATTTGCTTCCCTCACATTACAATAAATGCATCGATTTTGGTGAGTTTGAAAAAACCTTACATGTTTTAGGGTAGAACCGTCTACTAAAATTAGGTTCATTATTTTCCCTCACTTCACAGGTGACGAGATACAACTTTTCTTAAATATTTTATTCACAGTGACATTCATTAAAAGATCTCATGTTTTCTTTTTTGTGTCATAATCGCATACGCATCCTGCTAGAACTTTTTAATCCAATCGCTCGAGCTAAAAATATCATTTAAGCGTTAAAACAGTCAGCCAATCAAAATTGTTGACTTACCCCCATTCGCAATCATCGGTGCTACTGGAAAATTCAATTATCGAATTCAACAGCCAAAATTCGTTCTCGTTTTCGAAAATCAATTCCCTAAACCAAAAGGACAGGGAAGTACACTCGAAGTAACAAAAACAAAAATAATTTTATGTGCGATTTTTAGATGTAAAAAATTATGAACGTAGCTGATGAAAAAGTAAAAAAATAACAACAGAACTTTTAAACCATGTAAATATGTTATTTTAAGCAGCAATCTTAGATACACTACAGAATCACAAAAGAAAAACACACAGAATAGCAGTACTCCTAAAAATAACGCCATATTCCCAAAATACTCTCTCATCTATGTTTGATCATTATAGGCATCATTTTTAAAAGCTGGCATGCATTTTCACAAAACTCACCTATCTTTCAAACAGTTATAAACAACCATACACAAACAGTCTTTTCCCTTCGCATTTAAATTAGCAAAGAGAGTACTAAAATAAAAATACAAATAATAGTACGAACATTCAAACTGTTCCGATTTGATCGGGAGGCTCCCTATATAAACGAAGATCTCAACCCGATTTTACAAAGATTTTCCCGATATTAAAAACATGCATGTCTTTCAGAAAGTCATTCTAAACGTTTGTCAAACTTATCCTTAGTATCTAACAGTGATTTTTTATCACAGCAAAGTCCAGCACCACGTTTAACAGGCTGGAGTATGTTTCCATATAGCTGAACCCGGGTTTGTTCATTGTGGCAACGAGGAGAATCACTAAGTTAAGAAAACCTCCCGATATTGAAAGGAACACGATTAAAAGTGAAACATGACACTGACATTATAGGTATGTCGTTCTCAAGAAGCAAACTACACAGTATTAAGAAAAATTTAAATTTGAAATTAGAAGGACTTTTGCTGAAAAGCATTTTAGGGTATGTAACATGATAAGGCTTCATAAATATTCAAAAATCTCCTTTCGGCTAAACTCAAAAAGTATGTCCATCATATAACACGTGCATTACAAGAACAGAGATACCTACAAGAAGAAAGACGGAAAAGCATGCATCCATACTTCTCTTTTCGCAGTATCATTGTGAGCCACAAGATTACCAAGAAACTGTACAGCCATTACTTTCGTTTTTTCAAACCACTCTACAAAAATAAGCAAAGTTTGTAGCTGTTTAAATATTCTAGTAAAAGAGGATGTACTTATTCGACCATAACTAAGACTCTGTACACAATTTAATTTTTTTAAAATTTTTATTCGTTTTTTTTGTGGGGGTATTGCTAGTTTCTGTGGTCTACCATGACATATTTAATCTTACGATCACCACAAAAATGTCTTTTTTACGATTTTTAGAAAATCACTTGCCACTAAGCACAGCAAAAATGTTTTCCAAACCTAGAAATTAAATAATAATTCTTGCAATTGAAATAGTATTCAAGTCAAAAACACAGGTGGCAAAAAAAACAACACTAAAATAATTAAAACAACCCATCTCATACAAGTACATACCACAAAACATAAACCAATACGCTAATAATAAACAGGCAGTCATCAAAATACGGAAAGACCCCTGATATAGAAATTTGTTTATGACTTTTCCATGCATGCAAGGGTGTTTTGATATTACAAGGAAGAATTATTTGTGGAATCTGATTTTACTTATTTTCAATTTCTATTTTTTATTCCAAGAATAATTCCACGTGAAAATAATAAGCAAAAATAATGTTTTCAATCAAATCATTTTAACATTAACACACTTCTCATCTTATTACAGGAAATTTACGTTTTGAAAAACTAACGTCTTTTAAATCAGCACTTAATTAAATTTAGACGGTAGAAACTCTTAAGGCTGCTTTCCATTCAACGAAAGCTAAGCAGGCGGGTAAACTGTGAAAAATACGTTTTCATGTTGTAAGGCATGAAAACGTTTTTTCCTTTTAAAATTTAAAAAAATACATTTACCATTAGATTCACAAATACAGTTTGTTTTAAATTTAACTGGAGACATACGAAAGTTTTTTAACAAATAATTATTAATACTATAAAAAAATCTTAGTTCTTTCAGAACGTTGAAATTCACTATATATTTCTTATCTTTATAAAACTGACGAATTCACATTCGTTTCTCATTTATTAAAACATTCTACTTTCAAATACGACAAAAACATTTTCTGAAGTAAAACCTATCGTCCACAGCCGCCATGTTTGTTTATGTCTTACTTGTACACTCCCACCTAATGTATGAAAAGGAAATACAAATTCTCTCCAGTTTAGGAGAAAACACAAGATGAAGATGTGAAGACTTTTGACAAGAGTATTTTCATAAAAAAATGAGGAGTAGCATTTACGCAATTTAAGAATAAAAACATGCGACAGGTTGTAAAATAAAATTAAGGAGATTTGAGGTGTGAGCTGTTAGAAAAATCTTTCATATTTTTCGAAATTGAGGAGAATTGAGGAGGCGTGGCAACCCTGAATTATCCATTTGCCCAATGAGTTCTCTTATTGAACGGCCTTTATGCTAAATAAATTAACGCAGTCAGCAGCTAGTTATGTAAAAAGAGAGTACTTTTTATTATTTGTTGACCGTCTGGATTTTGCAAGCAGGCAATGCAGGTTTCTAGCCATGCTTATTGGTTTAGTGCTTTTAACCATGATTTAATACGGACCGGTATTGTCAGTCGTCAAAAAAGTGGTAGCTGGAAATGTAAACAAACAAAAAACACAAATTTCAAGAAGCACTGGAAATAAATAATCAATCAATAAAAACTTTTCACACAAAAGAAACAACAACAATGTAAAGTTGTACTGTTGAAGTACGCAGATTCGCTTTATCTAGAAGTTTCTTCAACATAACTAGTTAGCTAACTACCTAGCCAGCTATACTGTATATAAAAAAACAATGCTAAGGTATCCATTTTATCAAGAATAATAATAAAGGTCAATGAATTTATAACACAAAACATTCTTCCTCAATTTCAGGCTTAATCATTCAACTTTTTGGTGATAAACTTTTTAAACACTAAATAAAATGAAAGCCAATGTCATACTTGTTACACATTCTACTGTTTACAAATAACACGATTCTGATCAATACAATGTTTTGTTTATACAGGTTAAAACTATAGGGACTTTTGGATTATCCATAGAATTTTCACCTTGAATGATTATTGTAAGTACGCAAAACTAAACTTTTATCATTGCTTTTTATCTGACTTACATGATTGACAAATACAATAATACATGATTACACCGAGCTTTACAAAAAATGTCGCCTTTGGTCATTGCACCAACCTCGCTAGCTCAGTCCGCACTTTATAGAACTTGAGCGATAATTTTTGGTACAGCTTGAGGTAATCGGTTATTAATGTATTAGTGTGGAGGGTACAGACTGAGTTGAAGACTTGTTTTCATATTCAACAAATCACATAACAAATGTGTATTGGATACTCAAGAAAACATGTTTTTCATTAATTTCAAAACTTGTAATAAAAAACGGTGCTAGCGCAAACATAAAACAAATAAAAATTGGCAGAATTTACCTGTACTAGATAACACTGAGATGTTCTTCGGGTCCAATATCGTTGATGTATAGTCTTTGAAGAGGTCAACAATATCATTTTCACTGCAGAAAAAATGTAATACAATCCCATTAATGCTTTGTGCGCACAACAATTGGTTGAAACTTACAAACAACAAAAATTGTGAAAATACTCACATTATTAAGTTTTGGTTCTTCTTACTATGAATACATGAATTTCTTAAGCACCGTAGTATCTGATATGCAAGCTTCAACCCTTCTTCTGTGTGCTTATTTTTTAATATAGCCAGCTGGTTTGTTGCTTTATTCAGATCGCCATATGTTACTTTGTCGCTATAAAATCAATGTCGAGTCGAACATGCAATTCATTACCCAGCAAAACAAATTAAAAAACATTGTGTTCACTGCTCATGTTTGCTGTGCATGAAGTTACCTTGAGGTTACCAAATACAGGGCAAGTCAATACAGAAGAAAATTTTGCACACAAAGACTGTGATAACTATTGCCTAAAGATGATATAACTATACTGTATTTCCTCTTTTTAGCCTCACCCCAGTTCTTCATTAAGTTAAAAAAAATTGTATAAGCACTACCCTCTAACAAAAGCCCTGGGACAGTTATTAGTGCGATAATATATGTGTAATTTCAAAATAACAACCCAGCCAGTTATTGGAAAATAAAAGAAACACAACATTATCTTAATTTTTTTACAGAAACTTATCAAAGGACTTCTGGTACCTGTTACTTACTGTTTCAGTAGTAACAAACACATATAGAACGTTTTGCGAGAGAAGAAAAAGTTGAAGTAAAGGAAGGGAGTATGCGAATATCAATATTTTTGACATTTATAAAGGTATATTTTATTACATGGGTAAAGATATATAACTGAACATATTCTTAGTATAAAAAAAAAAATAAAAAAAAAATAAACTAGAGAAAAATGTTGTTGGATGTTTTTCTTTATAAATTCTAGTAACTTTAAGCACTTATTTAATATGTGATATAATCTTTATAATGTGATGCCTTCTAATCATGCTTTCTACTTTTGAGTGCAATCATTTTTATATGTTTTTGTTATTCTAGAGCAGCTGAAGGGTAATTTGAGGTTGACGGAAAAAGAATAAGAGGATGAGTAAAAAGTGAAAAAGAGATACATAATAAAATTAGCTTGAAACCAGGAGGTGGTTCTTCAAAGAGGCTTGATGCCAGTGGAAGAAATGTGGGTGATAATGAATTAGAGAAAATGCTGCCGGATTGGTAGCTACTCAAAGATCAAGAAATTTATTAATTATTAAATCTTTTTCATAAGACCATTCTGCAGCAAATGAGAAGTATTACAAAAAATCATCCTGAGAAATCACTACGATTTGGATTGTATTATTGCAATGAATGCAACAGCCATATAACATGGTATGCTATTGAGCACTACAGTTATTGAGAAAGGTGCAAAGTATGTTGTATTTAAAACAACAGTTACCATCATTTTGGCTGCTAAAGGAAATGGTGAAAAGCTTTATCTTGTGTTTTCAGGATAAAAACAAGAGGTTCAAATCTTAAAAATCCTGAAATAAAAACTGCTGCTAAAATATAAAGGTGACATGAATAAAGAACTATATTTCGAACTAGACAATACTGTAATTCATAATAATATAATAATTTATAATCTTCACAATGCTAAAAATGAAACAAAAGAGAGGTTTTAACTTTACAATCTAAAAATCAAGGAGATTCAAGGAGAAATATCATTTTTTAAAATACATAAGGGAAGTTTCACGGAGGAAAAGAAATTTTTTTTAAGGAGTGGGAACCTTGTTGAAAGTTTAACCCTATTATACCTGGGGGGGGGGGGGGCACAAAGTGCCCGCGGCCTCTTTGACTAGGCATAACTTTGGATACACATGTGATTAAGTGCTAAAATTTTGTGACTATTCCTAACTTTTATTAGGGCTTCTGATGAAAAAAAAAAAATTTTGGAAAAATTTGGTACTTTGCTGGGGGTATTGCATTTTTGGACGGGGGTAAATTTTTTGGAATTTTGAAAACCGTTGACATTCATGTAAGAATTTTATAAGATGTTGTATTGGGTACATAAGTATTTATTACATGTATGTTGGTTACTAAGTGGTAACCAAGGTGTTGCTAAGGTGATTATATGGTTACTAGGGACAAAAAGCAGACCAGATTTGAAGGAAATATCGATCCAGCAAATTGACGTCATTTCGGATCCCAATGACGTCATTATATTGTTTTCCTTACCTCGATTATCTTTACATGCCCTGTTCTACATATATGCTAAGTTTAATGACATGAGCATCAATATTTCTGGTAGAACGGTTCTTTGTATCTATATCGTTAAAATAAGAAATTTTCTGGCCGAAATGACGTCATTTTTATCCCAATGACATCATTAAAATTACTTTTTTCATGTGAAACACATATTTTGGTATTCATTCCACAAATCTACCAAGAATCAAGGCCGTATCATTAGTAACACGCGAGAAATTAAAACGTACTGAAAAATTGGAAAAATGACCATTTTTCACATGTGTGACGTCATTTCTAATCCCTATGACGTCATCAAATTATTTTTTTACCTGGATTGAGTTTGTACTAACACATTCTCCAACTGAGCTAAGTTTCATCACTTAAGCACAAGTGGTTCAGGATTTATGTCCCGTGGGCACTTTGTGCCCCCCCCCCAGGGTTACAAGGGCCAAAAAAGCTCAGGTATAATAGGGTTAAGGACTAAAATAGCAGTAGTTATGGATCATAGGAACCTTTTTAAAAAGTAAAAAAAAAAAAGAGAGTAGCCTTCTTGCCGTTTTTTAAAAAAAAGGAACGGTTATAGTCAATTAAATAAGATTGCATATACAGTCATTCAATACTATTGCAAAAATAGGACAAAAGCAACCAATCAAAGTATGACTTTCGTAAATTTAATATTTTTGTAAATTGATTTAAACTGCTAGTTTAATCCCTGGCTTAAAGAAAAAGTTAGAGCCATATTTCAGATATAAAATTTTTAAAATACTAACCGTTCATTTGCATCTTTTAATCTGTCTGCAAAATCTTTGTATAATTGAATGTTTGTATCCATATTAATTTCTTACACTAAATACAAGAAAACCACATGTTGTCTATGAGAACAGGATGCAACAAAGAAATAGTATTTATTGCAAAGCAAAATCATAAATTTAAATATACTAGAATGACGTCTATAAATTAAATAAGATTAGTGAAGCCATTGTAATTCACTTACAAGTTTGAGGCCAAATAACCAAAACAGGACCATTCTTCTGAAGCTGGGTTAACCCGCCCGTTTTAAAACGGATGGTTTGATGACATCCTCAAACAACTTTTTAACCTTAATATTTCTGTAACTGTTTGTCAAAAGTACATGATCCTATATATACATTTTTTATCAAAATGGCAACAGGTTAACGAATTACTGAAAAAAATTTGCATACTTTAATAGCAAAAACTTTTGCGGACAGAAATTTTTGCAGGCAAAAATTTATGCCTTTGAAAATTATAAAGTTTTTTCACACAAAGTCATGGATATTTTCCAAGACGCAAAAGATTTTCCCATGCAATTGAAGTGATTTTTTATTTTAGCAAAAGTTTTTTACGCAAAATTTAGCGATGTTTTGACCTCACGAAAGTTTAAACAGAGACTGATATCATCACAGATCCTTTGAACCCTAACGATATTTTAATCAGTGTTTCCACAAGGAACAGGTTAAAAATTCTGAAAGAACAAATTAGTGCGGACAGGCCATTGACAACATCATCAAAGTATCTTCTTGTACCTGTTTGCTTTCTTAATCAAGTGGATTTTTTAATGAGCCATTCAGATAGTCTATATAATAATGTTGTGTCTGTCTGTAACTTTAGCAAAAGATTATATTGTCTTAATTGTTTGCCAACAGATTAGCTATTTCTTGACGGTTTGTTGAAACCATAGTCCTAAACAGGGCTAAAGAAATTTCTAAAAAAAATTTGCTGATGTCATTAGAATTTTTAAAATCAATTATCTATTTCATTTTTCTTCTGCTTAAGTGGATTTTTCCACAGGTTTATAGGCTAATACGCTGTGTGTGTTAATATGTATGAGTTAGTTAATATGATTTTTTTTCCATTAAAGTATCCAAAAAAGTCTGTCTTTTTTAGTAATTTATTGGTTGGAAATAACTTACCTAAACTGCTGACTCAAGGCCCACCTGAGACCGAAATTAGGTCAATTACCCAAAGCTGAACTAACCCACCCGTTTTGTAAACAAAGGGACAATGACATCATCAAAAACCTTTTAACCGCAATATATCCTTTTTTGATTGGGGTTTAAGCCACTACATAATGCAGGGAAAAGGTAAACAAATTTCTGCAATTCAGGCCCAATTATTATTATTATTATTGAAATTATTTACCCAGGATAGCCTCTCTATGTTCCTATTGGTACTGCTATTAACAAGGGTCCTGTGATGGGGGTCCTAGTGCATATAAAGCTCCCATTTGAGCTAAGAAATTTGCGCAAGCACAACAATCACTCAACTAGACAACCGCCTAAGATATCAATCCTATTCTCATGTCGAGGCTAAGCAGAAAGGATAGATTCACACTTTTACAGTCCCTGGCATGATTCGGTCGGGGTTTGAACCCAAGACCTCCTGCACTGAAAGCGAGCGTTCTAACACAAGGCTGCCAGTCAGTAAAATTCAGGTACGCATGCAATCGCATGCGCATGCATTCACACCCACATAAGCAAATAATTTTGTAACAAATAATTACAGAATCTACAATCCCCCATAAAAAAAATTGAGACAAGGTGGCACATTCAAAGTTCGTCCCCCAAAATAATTATAGAGGCTATTTCTATACTAGGTTCACATAATCTGAATTATTTTTTATTGTTTACAGCGAACTTAAGACTTAGTTACACCCAAACTCTCGTTACTGATGTCATAGCCATTTTTCCTAAATTTAGAGGGCTTTGTGGGCCCTGACATGGATTATTTCAAAAAACGGATTTGTTATAGAAAGTGTGACTAGCACAATTTAAGCACTGATTACCTAACATAAAAATCTTTTTTGCCAAGTTTTATTGCCATGTGAAAAATGGACGAAATAGTACCATTGTTTCAATATTTTGGTGAAGGGTTGTATCAAAAAAATTAAAATTCCAAATTTGATAACTACATAAAGTAATTGCCTTGAAATTATTTTATACAATAACAGTTCATCTGAGTACTTCACAAATTACATAAATACAAATTCAAAATTTTCAAAGATTATAAACACATATGTAATTAAATCTACATAATGAAGAAAAAAAGGCTCTCTTTAAAAAAAAAAATATTATTCTAATTGAGAAAGGCAAAAGGGTTTTTCTAAGAATCAGATATCCAGTCATTTCTCAAAAACAAAATCAATTACTCATCAATTTCTCCATTATTGTTCTTGCTCCTAAGGGAATGCTAGGAAAATAATGTGTTACAACAATCATTGTAAAATTGTACAAATCCAAACTAATGTTGGGAAATATGTTGAAAAAATGTTTATATTAAGGTTAGCACATTGTATATACTTTTCATGTTCCCTGCAAGTTTATTTACAAAATAATTATTAACCATCTCTTCCTCTATCAACTTCTTAATTGCAACACAGTCTGAAAAACAAAACAAAAATGAGTAATATGAAAGTCCTAAAATGCTAAAAAATCAATTTTAAGCTTTTACAGGATCGTATATCTAGATTGTGATCATCTATATATATGTCATTCCGAAATTTGGAGAATTTTATATTGCAGGTGATTTTACCCCTGCAATTAATTCTCGAATAAAAATGCAAAACCAGATGTGAATTTCGTACCTTATTTGCAGCTTCTAAAGATTCAATGAAGTCCTTTAATTCTGCTTTATTCATTTCCAAAGTGGTCTTTTTATTGCCATCTTCAGTTTCAAGATCAAACTCAACATTTACCAAAGGTTCCTTTATAGTTGATAATTTATCACTTGACATAACAAGCTAAAAGTACCAGTTTGATTTTTTCTGTGATTATATACAGTCCAAAAATTGTAAACCTCACCTACAAAACTAAAACTTACCTTCACTTGCCAGTTTACATCTTTTAAGGATGAATGACTTATTTTAGCAGTTTCTTCAACAAAAGCTCGTTGCTGATATGAAGACATTATTTAGTCACTACATATTGGTATATTGTTATATTTAAAACAACAAAAATTTTTGGTTTGGCAGCAATGAGTCCACATAATTTTTGCAGAGGTGGCGAAGTAATACATAACAATTGGCCCAATCAAACAAGGAAAATAAAAATACAGAGAAGATCTGAGGAAACATTTGCATAGTTCCTATACTTTCTACAATGCCTTTAGTTCTGTTTGTTTATTATCTATACACTTGCCAAATGATCCTTTTTAATACCACCTAGGCTTATGTGCATTCAGTGACTGGAACAATTTTAACGTTATTGCTACTAGTACTGTTACCGTCTTATTGGGGGGATTACTATTTTTTTTGGCCAAATTAAAACAAGAAATTCATGTTGTAAGTTAGAGCATGACTTGTTTCGCCAGATGTGGCAAAGATAAAAAGATTTATGTTACTAGCAGCAGACATTCCTTTAATGCATGTACAACAATGATCTGCTGAATTTGAAATAAGAAAAAACAGTGAGTTGAAAACGCCTTTTGTAATGTTTTAATGTTTTTGCTAACTAAAAGAGAATACCCACCATAGTATGCCCTGCTACCACAAGGAGTTATTAATTAGTCCTTCAATGGACAGGGCCTAAAAATCTAATGACAGTAGTAATTAGCTGACGATCTCTTTATTCAGTTAACCTAACAAATTATTAAATTTGTTACAACACTGGACTTAAAACTGATGCTAAACTTCATTGCAAAATCTCATCATTTAGCCATAAGATTCATTTCATAGCAACATGTGATAACTTTATCAAGTGTTAGCCATTGCCCTTTAATATATTAAATTTTGATGAACAAATTCATTGTTGAATTTACAAGTATATTATATTATATCATCTTAAACGCAAATATTTGCAAATGTATATGATCATTGCGTTGTATATTCAAAAAAACGTAACATGTAAGGGATTATCACAACCCCAGCAGATTGCTAAAAAATTTCTAATACAAAGCTTATACACCGAATATCTGATAACCAAGTCAGACTTACAACTTTGAATAAACCCAACATACATTCAACAAACAAATGTAACAGTCCACTTATGGACTGTTCAATTGTACATTTAAAAAACCCCCAAGAATGTTCTATAATTTTGTTGACAGTTTTTGAATAAAATATAAAACACCGGACAAAATAATGATTTTTACTTTAAACACTTGAAAATGCAGAAAGAACTAAAAATTATAGTTACACTAACATTTTTGATAACTACATCAAATTTTCAAAACATAATCAAAAATGCGAAAGGAAATAACACATTTGTTGCTATTTTTAACAAGAATCGAGAATGCAAGAGGGAATAACACATTTGTTGCATTATAAAAGCTCGACTTTCATGTAAAGTCACTAATGTCAAAAATAAACTGCTTGTTTTTTAGCCCCTTTGAAGACAGTCTATTGTTTTGGTTGCGACAGTCTAGTGTTTTGACTATTAGACATAGGCCACAACCACATCAGTAAAGTTGATAATGCAGAAGGCTCAACAAGACTACAGTACAGTCTGAATGTAATCTACCGCGGACGCGAAACTCGCATGAATAGTTACACAGAACAATAACATTGCGATAGCTTTTGTTTTTTTAAGAAAATAATTGCCTCGCTGATAAACAATGACCCCACGCGATCGATTGTTTAATCACAACAGGTTGCAAGATCAATTTTAGCAATCTATTTTGCGCGAACTCTTTTGAAATTTTTAATTGCAGTAATTAAATATAAAAGTTATCTCCACGAAGGATCGTGTGTCCCACGATTATTTTCGCGAGCTCCACGATTTTTATAGCCAGTATAATTTAATTTTTTTTCTTTTTAAAAAAGTCTTTCTTTAAAGTTAATTTGTTTGTTTCAGGTTTTATCAAGTTAAAAAAGCATATTCGTAGTTTTTGCTTGGTGTATACTTTTTCGTCATGGACGCTATTGTATTTTTACGAAATGTCATTTGTCTAGAAAAGTTAAATTTGTCTGCGGCGATAGAAATGTTTTTTTAGATCGCATTTTAAAAGTTTAAATACGAAAAGCGGCAATAGAAATGTTTTTTTAAATCGCATTTTAAAAGTTTATAAACGTAAAGCGGCGATAGAAATGTTTTTTTAGATTGCATTTTAAAAGTTTAAAAACGAAAAGGGGCGATAGAAATGTTTTTTTAGATCGCATTTTAAAAGTTTATAAACGTAAAGCGGCGATAGAAATGTTTTTTTAGATCGCATTTTAAAAGTTTAAATACGAAAAGCGGCAATAGAAATGTTTTTTTAAATCGCATTTTAAAAGTTTATAAACGTAAAGCGGCGATAGAAATGTTTTTTTAGATTGCATTTTAAAAGTTTAAAAACGAAAAGCGGCGATAGAAATGTTTTTTAAGATCACATTTTAAAAGTTTAAGAACGAAAAACGGCGATAGAAATGTTTTTTTAAGATCGCATTTTAAAAGTTTAAAATCGAATAGCGGCGATAGAAATGCTCTTCTAGATCGCATTTTAAAAGTTTATAAACGAAAAGCGGCGATAGAAATGTTTTTTTAAATCTCATTTTAAAAGTTTAAAAACGAAAAGCGGCGATAGAAATGTTTTTTAAGATCACATTTTAAAAGTTTAAGAACGAAAAACGGCGATAGAAATGTTTTTAAGATCACATTTTAAAAGTTTATAAACGAAAAGCGGCATTTAATAGTTGTGAACAATGCTTCTCATATGTTTCTTAAATTAAACGCGCTGGAATCTTTTTAAGTAATTAAATCAACAATACATTCTCGCTCAATGTATTATAAAACTTCGCGAAAGATTTTTATTATTTAATTACTTCACGCTAATACTTAAGGGAATAGCTTATCAATACATTTACACAATGCATCTCGCTATTACAAGAAATATAATTGCTCCGATATTTCTTCGCGAGCGCATTGTTTTTTAACACGCAAATATAAACTCGCAAAACCCTTAAGGGATTTAATTATAACAAAAGACAAACGACTGCCGTCCTCCACGCAAAGGTGTGATATTAGCGTGTACGCGGTAGATTACATTCAGACTGTACTGTAGCACTGTTTTCTTAAAGTTAACAGGACTTTTAGGATACAAGGCTTGAAGTCCTGCCATTAATGAATATTCCTGCCACTAGAAAAGGCATGTTCGGCCCATAGATGTTGATAGACAAAGTAAATGTTGATATTATGTGCTTTTATGTGCTGATTAGAAGGAAGAAGGGGGACCAAAAAACATCTGTTATTTTAAGAATTTAGAATGTTTAGTAAAAACATTCAGCTGTTCCAAATGTCATTGATAAAACATACACCAAATCCTTTGTGGTGGCCACATGTCATGCCAGGTCTTTCTCTGCGTGTTTCTGGATAGGGGCTATGCAACTAAAAGCTAAAATGTTTTTTGTTATTTTGCTACCTCACCTAAAATGATAAGAGCCTTGTCATTAACTCACAGAATGTTTTAAGAATGTTTTAAGATTGCAGAGCAGTTCCAGCTAGAGAGGTACAGTACAGTCTGAATGTAATCTACCGAGGACGTGAAACTCGCATGAATAGTTACACAGAACAATAACATTGCGATAGCTTTTGTTTTTTTAAGAAAATAATTGCCTCGCTGATAAACAATGACCCCACGCGATCGATTGTTTAATCACAATAGGTTGCAAGATCAATTTTAGCAATCTATTTTGCGTGAACTCTTTTGAAATTTTTAATTGCAGTAATTAAATATAAAAGTTTAGTTGTTTGCGTTACATTATAAAATTAGTTATTGGAGTTGAATTAGAAATAGTATTTTAATATAAAGTTACTTCGATAAATATAAATTGTATATGTAAACCCTTGCCATCTCATTTGCCCAACCATAGTTAAAATCTGGTCGTACAGTACTGTGAAAAGGTTTGTTAACATCGTGTTCGTGTAATGAGCATGGTGCACACGTGGTCTTTATGTATAACACACATTCAAACATTCTATCGTGGCCACCACGCTAATATTATTATCTCCGGCGATAGAAATGTTTTTTTAGATCGCATTTTAAAAGGTTATAAACGAAAAGCGGCGATAGAAATGTTTTTTTAAATCGCATTTTAAAAGTTTAAAAACGAAAAGCGGCGATAGAAATGTTTTTTAAGATCACATTTTAAAAGTTTAGAACGAAAAACGATGATAGAAATGTTTTTTAAGATCACATTTTAAAGGTTTATAAACGAAAAGCGGCGATAGAAATGCTTTTTTAGATCGCGTTTTAAAAGTTTAAGAAAGAAGAACAGGCGGCGATAGAAATGTTTTTATTTGTTTCAATAAAACAGTATGCGGAAGGATTATTTTACGTGGTTTGTTAAGAAGGAAATGTTTTCATCCAGAAATGTAGATATTGTATTTATTACAGAATATACACCATTTCTTTTACAAAAATAAACCGTAGTTGTATTCTTTTAATAAAAAAACGCGCAAGTCATTTAATAGTTGTGAACAATGCTTCTCATATGTTTCTTAAATTAAACGCGCTGGAATCTTTTTAAGTAATTAAATCAACAATACATTCTCATGCAATGTATTATAAAACTTTGCAAAAGATTTTTATTATTTAATTACTTCACGCTATACTTAAGGGAATAGCTTATCAATACATTTACACAATGCATCTCGCTATTACAGAAATATAATTGCTCCGATATTTCTTCGCGAGCGCATTGTTTTTTAACACGCAAATATAAACTCGCAAAACCCTTAAGGGATTTAATTATAACAAAAGACAAACGACTGCCGTCCTCCACGCAAAGGTGTGATATTAGCGTGTACGCAGTAGATTACATTCAGACTGTACTGTAGATGGAGCATCATCATAAGCCATTGAGCCATTTCAGTGTTTGGGAGATCTTGCTAGCATTAAGTCGTATAGGTTCACCAACATTTCACTAAAAATTTCTCAAAATGTCATACGCTTACCCTATGGTGCCGTTTTCTTACTAAACGTAAGTTAAATTCTTGCTGCGTAACATGACTCTTACTTGGATTACGCCACCTCATCTGCCCGTTATCTATTGCAGAAGTTATCCACCCTTCCAAAGACTTACAAATCCACCACATTAAGTGTAAGGTCGCAATATTGTTTTTTAATGTCTCTCATTGTGTTCAAATTGATTAAAGTTTACCTCCCAACCAAAAACAAGTTGAGCTCTAAAAGTGAAGAATATATCAAAACCTAAGAAAACAATTCTCATTTTGCCTGAAAAGTTGCTTTTTGGTAGATATAATAAAATAAAAATAACACTTTACTGGACAACCACAAGCTTCTACAACCGTCATTATAGACCATTCTTAAACATGAAGCAAAGGCGATATTATCTATGTGATAATATCGCTGAAAATTCAGAAAGTAAAAGTAAAGTAAAACTAATAGAAAATTTTGGTTAGGAAAACTAAGAAACTATTCTAGCCAAAGCAACATCAAGAAAATAGTTCTTACAGTCTTTTAAAAATTTAACGTAAGACATAGCTACTTTCAAGAATTGCTTTTGGTAATCATTATTATACACACTTGAGGCTTGACTTTCAAAAGCATTTTGTATGCGTTTCTTTGCAACTTGCTGGTATCGTTACAGGATCTAAAGTTTCTTGTATGCTTAACCCATTCTGACAATATTTTGTGTGTCAATTTTGCCACACAAAAGTTAACACGTTCAATTATTGGTAACCATTTTCATGTCACTACGTCCATTTCTTTAGCATATTTAACAATGATAAAGCTTGCTGTTGCATCAATGAATTAGACGTTGCAATATATGACAGTTAAATTTATTTATGAGCAGAAAACAACACTAAACAATGAAAATATAATGCAAAATGTGAGCTGGGGTATGGGACATATTGAATTAATAGAACAGCAATTTCGTCGTATGCAGAGTCGCTTTTACTAAAAGTAGGAACCAGCAGTAACCAGCAGTATTTTGAAGTAACCACCAGAGAACCACCTGTATTTTGAAGTAACCACCAGAGAACCAGCAGTTTTTTTAAGTGACCACAAGAGAACGACCAGCTAAATAAATAAAACGAAATAAACGCAACTACCGCTCAAATGTGAAACATTTTATAATGTACACAACAGCTCATGTCCCATTTTTGTGAAATGTTTATGTCTGGTGTGACTCGGGCTTTATGCAACAGTTGAACAAAAGGCTTTTAAAACCACACGCGAGAATTAACAAAAACAAAATTAATATTTTAAATAACGAACTAATATCTGAATTGTAAACCAAATATAACGAAAAAACTATATATACAGAGCGAGGAGAGTCCAAAACAAGACATTGTTTTTTTGTGGTAGACGTTAAAGTTCAAATGAATTGAATGAATTAATAAACTGCACAGTTTGAAGTCATCGAGCGTGAGAGATACCTCTACTGCCATTGTATCCACTGTTGAGGAATCCATATCAAATTTTAGTTTATTTTTCACAGCGATTACACACTTCCTTCAACGCTTTCTAAAAAATTATTCCACTTAATCAGATTATGTATTTGACCGAAGGATTTTCATTTTGCAATTTGTGTATTGTAAACTAAATATAACGCTATACGGAGGAGGGTCCAAAACGAGATATTTTTTTTTGGTAGACAAAGTAGTTCAAAGTTCAAATGAATTAATAAATGTTGTGGAGAAACATCGTGGCATCCGGCAGAAAATATACGTTTGTTTTTCTCACACGGTTTCTGTTCAAGTAAAAAAATTATGCTTTCGATATGAACGTTTTTTCCTTGAAACGTGTTACATTTTATTTCAAAGAATGAACTTTAATCCTGAAAACACTATTTTCGTTCTGCTCTTCTTGTTTTCAAAAATTAATCTTTGCGAATGCATTTATTGGACCTCATGAAAACAACTTAAAAGTAGCTAGTTAGCAAGAGCATAAAGTATCAGAAAAAAGCCCTGGGAACTAGGTTCCCTGTTATTTATCATATTTGGTAGTTTAAGGTCATGACGTGTTGTGCATAAAACATGTTTTCAAAAATTAATCTTTGCGAATGCATTTATTGGACCTCATGAAAACAACTTAAAAGTAGCTAGTTAGCAAGAGCATAAAGTATCAGAAAAAAGCCCTGGGAACTAGGTTCCCTGTTATTTATCATATTTGGTAGTTTAAGGTCATGACGTGTTGTGCATAAAAATCACAACACCTTTGCGCTGTTCTGCCCGGATAATAAACGCTGCCCTGATTAAGTACGGCAGCTTGCCCCGGTTAAGAACAGGGCAGAAAATACATAATCATGGCAACATAATCAGGACAGGCCGGCTTATTACTCAAAAAATATTATTTGGCACTTATAAAAGGAACATAATCAGGGCAGGCCAGTTTATATACGACAGTCTATTATTATTTCTCACTTATTATAGAACGAACATAATCGGGGCAGGCCGACTTATGTATGACAGTCAAATATTATTTGAGACTTATAGAACGAATGTAATCGGGGCAGACCGGCTTATATACAATATTTTTACATTATTTCTCACTTATTATAGAACGCACATAATCGGGGAAGGCCGGCTTATGTATGACAGTCAAATATTATTCGAGACTTATAGAACAAATATAATCGGGGCCGACCGCTTTTATATCATTCGTCATCACTTCTGACAAGCAAATAGCCCTGGTGGCAAAGTTGTTGTTGTTCCCAAATGAAACGAAATTTCGTGGCAAATACTAAATTTTGGGATTCGCAAGTTTAATAACTTTTCACCAAACTTAATTCCCGCAAAAAGAATAATTTAGGTTCCGTGAAATTTAGTTACTTCAAAGTATATTATGTTGAAATGTATTTACTACAAGAGTAGTTTATACTAAGAATTACGTCGATACTTTTTTCTTTCGCCATGTCTAGTTTTTAGGGGTGTTCTATCTTCCAGAGAATGTTTAATTCACAAAAGTTCAAAGAAAATGCCAATCACAGCCTGCCTGGCCAGCCATTATATCAGCGTTCATAATCCGGTCACCATGACATAACCAGTGCAAAAAAAACATAATCAGACCATGCGTACATAATCTGGCTATCCCGGTTGTAAACAGGCCGTTTTCGCAATCTGGGTAGAACAGCGCCGTGGTGTTGCTGCCTTATCTGGAGTAAATTAGTAATAACTACTGGTTCTCTTGTGGTTACTTAAAAAAACAGCTGGTTCTCTGGTGGTTACTTCATAATACTGCTGGTTCTCTGGTGGTTACTTCAAAATACTGCACTGCTGGTTCCTAATACTTTTAGTATCTACGATATGCAGAGTGGCAGGATTATTTTTTCAACCTATGCTGTAAGGCAGGTTTTCTAAGGGAATAACACAGTAAATAAGGTAGGTTTTGAAGAAATATGCTGTTTTGCCATCATACGCGTCACAGCGAAATGCGTGTATTATAGAGATAGATAGATAGATATAAAAATATAAAAACAAAACAAAATGACAAGAACCGAACAAAACCGAAACTGGTTTCCATCTGCGAATATACCCCCTGTTGGATCTGTTCTGCCCGGATAATAAACGCTGCCCTGATTAAGTACGGCAGCTTGCCCCGGTTAAGAACAGGGCCGAAAATACATAATCAGGGCAACATAATCAGGACAGGCCGGCTTATTACTCAAAAAATATTATTTGGCACTTATAAAAGGAACATAAACAGGGCAGGCCAGTTTATATACGACAGTCTAATATTATTTCTCACTTATTATAGAACGAACATAATCGGGGCAGGCCGGCTTATGTATGACAGTCAAATATTATTTGAGACTTATAGAACAAATATAATATCGGGGCCGACCGCTTTTATATCATTCGTCATCGCTTCTGACAAGCGAATAGCCCTGGTGGCAAAGTTGTTGTTGTTCTCAAATGAAACGAAATTTCGTGGCAAATACTAAATTTTGGGATTCGCAAGTTTAATAACTTTTCACCAAACTTAATTCCTGCAAAAAGAATAATTTAGGTTCCGTGAAATTTAGTTACTTCAGAGTATATTATGTTGAAATGTATTTCTACAAGAGTACTTTATACCAAGAATTACGTCGAGACGTTTTTCTTTCGCCATGTCTAGTTTTTAGGGGTGTTATATCTTCCAGAGAATGTTTAATTCACAAAAGTTTGAAGAAAATGCCAATCACAGCCTGGCCTGACCAGTCATTATATCAGCGTTCATAATCCGGTCACCACGACATAACCAGTGCAAAAAAACATAATCGGACCATGCGTACATAATCCGGCTGTCCCGGTTGTAAACAGGCCGTTTTCGCAATCTGGGCAGAACAGATCAGCCTCGCACAGGTCATTCTGGTTCTCTGATCTGCCGGTTAACGAGAAATATTTCCAGGTTTTGCCTCACTTACTAAATAAGTAATTTGTGAACGTCAAATATTTAGCATGGGGCAGCAAGCAAACAATATTATTGCGCATCTTCGAGCAAGCTCGCGAACACCGTGCCTGGTGTCGCATGTTGGCTGCTGGATTTGTGGCTGATTGGTCAACACACACGGTTAGCTAGCTGCTAGCTAAAGGTTTTTAAACGGCAATATTCCCTTCTGATTACCATATTCAG
Organism: Hydractinia echinata; assembly: GCA_030067915.1. Lineage (NCBI taxonomy): Eukaryota > Metazoa > Cnidaria > Hydrozoa > Anthoathecata > Hydractiniidae > Hydractinia > Hydractinia echinata. The sequence continues at coordinate 1,593,771 of JASGCC010000023.1, forward strand.
AATCAGAAAAACTATTTTTCTTTTCTGTTTGTTTCTCCATGTATCCGACTGTTTCCTGTTTTCCCAATAGCTATGCTATCTTTGATCTCTTTAATCTAGCTACAACACAGCCTTAGTTTTTTCTGGGACACAATTTGGATCCAGAGATTGTATTCGAATTTAAAGATCAGGCGGCAAATATCTTCTTGTAAATGGGTTGTAATATGGCACAATAAGAATTTTTATCCAGGGCTGATACAAGAAGGGTGCCGGCTTCCCAGAGAGAAAACGGTGCAAAATTACTCCGCCGGAAACGCAGCAAAAACCACGCGGCTGTCAGACGAATTCCGGCATTTTAAAAAACCCGTAAAATTTCGCCCGGAGAAAGTCAGCCCAAAACAACATTTTTTTAAACATTTATTACCATGTATAATTTATTCTTTTAAATGTCGAGGAGTGGTAGTGGCAGAATTCTGAAAAAAACTGTTTTTTATATTCCATAAATAGCTGTAATAAAACCCACCAATAATAAACTGAGAGTACAACGACAAAATAGCACCTTCCTTCTTCTCGACAAAATTTAAATGACAACAAAATGAGGTCGCACGCGTTGCATTTCAGGCGCAATTCGGGCGGTTTCGGACGGGCCCAGACTTTTCCGGGCAGTAACAGACGAAAACCTTGAAAAAACGCCCGCGGTCACCCTCACATATACAGCGTTTTCGGCGAGTGGGCACCCTCGTAATTACTAAAGCCTGCATCCATTTCAATCAATATAGATAGGATTGCAGAGTGGGGACATATTTTGTGGAGGGTTGTAGCTATGTGATGGGACATCCTAATCAGAGCAGAATTATCTCACTCTGCAGTATATGTAACTAGTAGTTAATAATCTGTTTTAAGATTGGCACCATCTTTAAAAACAACAAAAGCACTCAATCGCGGTGTTGAAAAAACACAAATTTGACCAGGTTATAATACTGGATAACTAAGTCATTTTGATGAAATTTCAGTAATTTTGATGTATAAGGACAAAAAGCGCAGAAAATGCTATATACTATCCACTGTAGTTACTTTTAACATATATTTGCTTTTTTCATGAGGAAATGGGCTTTGCTTGCTCTGCAAAAATTAAAAAACATGTATATATTGTATATACTGCTTGTTTGTAGTAAAGTTTTATCTTAGAACGAGAGTGCTGACTCGGGCGCATTTTTTATTTAAATTAGTGCTTTTTACTTTGAACTCATCCGAATTATTCCAGCACTTGTCCAAATTATTCAAATGCAAAATATTTCATTGATTTTGTTGACACGGCAACAATTAAAGACAACCTTTAAAGTATTATAGAATTGTGTGAGATTATTATTGTGATACTATCGCAGTATATCTGACATTATTTTTTCGTCAAAGTTATGTGCAGGACTTTTAAGATACATGGATCGATGTCCTGATGTTAGTAAACCATTTATAAACACTCCTGTCACTAGGAAAGGCATGTTCTACCCATGCAATGTTTGTTGAGAGACAAACTAATGTTGACATAAACTCTTTATTACTTGATAAGTTCCATATGGTTCTAAGATACAAAAGTGCCATCTCACGTGGACATGTTATCACGCTTATAAGACCAGACTCCATTGTTTTAAAGGGATCCTGGAACACAAAATAAAACTCTCCCCATTGAAAGTAATCATATTCTTAAATGCAAAAATAATTTTAAAATTTTTTGTATTAAAATCAAATTAAATTTTTTTACATATACGTTTTGTGGCTCATACTCGTCTCCATGTTGTTATTGTGCAGGTGAGTAAAGTTGCACTGAAAATTGCATAATTAGGCGACGTCACAAATTGTTCCGCGTATCGAATTCATGTCTACTAGGAATTATAAGACTTTTTTGCTTTGCTCCATTGCTGTGAAAATAATTTCCATTTTTTGATTTTTGCTCACCATGTGTTTACAGTACTGGAATCAGGACACCTAACATCGTGAGCTTGATCATGCGTGACACGAACGATCCGCGATCCATTCGTGACCATCGCGATAGAAAAAATGTTAACGAAAACTTTCGCGATAGTCTCGATGTATAAAAAAATAACGATGCTATCACGATCGTCACCATTAATCGTGATTGTCCATGGGAGTTATTGTATGCAGATGATTTGGTTCTCATAGCAGAGTCGATGGAAGAATTAGTTGAAAAGTTTGAGAAGTGGAAGAAAGGACTAGAAGAGAAAGGGCTAAAGGTAAACACAGCAAAGTCTAAAGTCATGATTAGTAGCATTGCAGCCAAGTGTGACCTTGTAGTTGGAAAGTGGCCTTGTGGAGTTTGCAGGAAAGGGGTTGGTAGTAACTCAATTTTTTGTCAGACTTGCAAGCATTGTGTACATAAGAAGTGCAGTAGTATTAGTGGAAGGTTAAGAGCTGACATTCAGTTTGTATTCAAGCGTTGCAAAGGTGAGATTATAGAGAATGAAGTATTTCCAGCTTTAATGATGTACAACAGTGGCTCGTTAGAGATAGTTGAGAACTTCTGTTACTTAGGTGATATGTTGGGCAGTGAAGGGGGTGTTGGAAGAAGTGTTACTTGCAGGATAGGTTCTGCTTGGAAAAAGTTCAGAGAGTTACTTCCTTTGTTGACTAGCAGAGTCCTGTCAATTGAGGTAAAAGGTAGGTTGTATGAGGCCTGTGTAAGAAGTGTTATGTTGTACGGTAGTGAGACATGGGCAGTGAAGCAGGAAGATCTTGACCGTTTAGAAAGGAATGATATGAGAATGGTTAGGTGGATGTGTAACGCCAGTCTGAGAGACAGAAAGAGTTCAGATGAGCTAAGAAGCAGGCTAAGTCTCCGTAGAATTAAAGATGTTATCCAGATAAGAAGATTGAATTGGCTGGGGCACTTGGAAAGAATGGAGGAGGATAATTGGGTAAGAAAGTGTAGAGACTTGATAGTTCCTGGGGCAAAGCCCAGAGGCAGACCGAGAAAGACTTGGCAGGAGGTTATAAGGACAGACTTGATACAGAGGAAGTTGAGTTTAGATCTAACACAGTCTAGATCAGATTGGAAGAGGGTCATTAATATACCCCGTCCAACCCATGCTAGCATGGAAAACGGACGTTAAGCCGAGAATGATGACGATGATGATGTCGCGATGGATCATGAATAACATTAAAAATATTAAACAATAGATGTGTATAATCTTGTGTCTTTGTTTTTTTTTACATTTAAAAATTCTTTTGCATCTTGTATTTTTATTAGAAATTGGATTTTAGAAATAAGGCAACTCCAACTTAATTAGTTGTTCTACAGGCAAAGTAGATAGTAGCTTACGGTCGGTCGGCGAAATAAAAATAATTTTATCGAGAATGTATAGTCGGAACAACAATAAAAAAAATATTAAAAAAATAACAACGGAGGAGGGTGTTACGACAAGCATATTTTGCTATGTATGTTTTGCTCGAATTAGCGAATGTTGAATCAGCGAATGTTCGATTTAATGAAAGTTCATGGAAAAATAAGAATGTATGGTCGGAACAACAACAACAAAAAAAATAATAAAAAACGAACAATGGAGGAGGGTGTTACGACAAGCATATTTTTCTATGTATTTTCGCATAACGCATGCAGTTTATAATTTTTATTTGCGAAGAAAAAATAATAATAATTTGTCTCACTAAAAAAATGTAACTAGTACTCAAGGTGAAAAGATAAAAATACATACCGTAAATGTTCGATTAAGCCTCCACTCCCGAATAACCCCCCTCCCAAATAACCCCCCTCCCGAATAAGCCCCCTCCCAAAAAACCCATTTTGACAAATAAGCCCCCACTCCCGGGGGGCTTATTCGAATTCACAGTAATTTCAATATAGTTGATAGGGACCGAGAAAATACTACTATAAACAATTGATTAAATGGTATTTATTTCGCAGGTTGACGTATTAATAACACTTGTGGTTATAATATCCAATTCAAAGTTAGGGTGTTTTTTTTTTTTTTTCAACTTGTCGAACAATATATTTCCGAATATCTTGCTCCCTGTCAAAGCAACATTCTCTTTCCAACCATTATATTGAGATCGATTGTGTTTATTAAAGGTACTGTCCGGTAAAAAATTAAAACTTGATATTAGTTACATCTCGGCACAAAAGTAAAGAAAAAAGTATTTAAATACAACCAAAATTGTCTTTCATAAGTTTAAACTGAATTTGTTTACTTGACCATGCCATTCTCAATCGCCATCTTTACTGAACTTCGAACGCGGAAAAGGACTGGGTAAAAACATTAATATGCGCAATTTATGCAATGACGTATTCTTTGGGTTACCCCCGTGTAGAGACTGGCGCGTGCAGAAAGAAAAATAAAGAAAAAAAAGTTAATGATATTCCCAACAGAATTTTTTAACGTTTATCAATCATGTTCACAAGCAGAAATATAAACATAATTGGATTTCAGTTTGAGCCAGAACGACCCAATAACAAACAACAAATTCCCTCTTATAATGACGATGAACCAGACGCACCAGAAGCACCCGCTGCTTCTCGCACACAGATAGATGTCAGTGAGTGGTGCTTATGTGAAAAGTGCGAGAGGATGCCTTCAGCTGTTGAGTGTTTGTGCTGTAACGAGGTGGACACTATAAAATACTTGCAGCTACGGTACCTATATAATTTGACCTCACATTTTCCTACTGGTTGTATTATAAATGAGCGCCTGGGTACAAGGTTTCTATTGTGTTTTAGATAAGAAATGTATAACAGAGCATACTAAACAGAGCGCGAAGATTTCAACGCGGTTGTGATTTTAAAGAACACTTTATGGACAGCGTTAGTCGCTCTCTACGATCGGGAAAGCCGTGGACTTAAAAAAGGGACGGAGTTTCTAACAAGTAAGTCGCTAGCACTCTTGAAATTTCTGTTGTCATAGTATTTCCAATCTTATTTGAGGATGATATTTTTAGATCTTATCGATATGCGGCATACCGCCAATTCTGTTGGTTTGTTCATAACCACTTGGGAAAAGGCGTTCGTCGGGTTATACCATCTTGTGTCGTGTCTAAGATACGTAAAGAATATCCAAGTACGAATGGGGTGTATACTGGCTTCAAAGAAGGTGAAGAAATACCTGAAGTTGATTTTTCTCGGACAAATGAAGTTGACAACGAGAATATTTGATTGTAAATTAAAAACAACAGTCTTTTTCAGGAGAAGCGTGCGATCGCACGCGCACGCCGTGGCACACGCGTAAATCGTTTCAGGCGTGCAATTAATCGCACGCCTGAAAAATAAATATTGAGTTTTCAAAATCAACCTATAAAATCCCATTTTATAGCGTGCGATGGCAGCCCTCGAAATAATTTTTGGAGTCTCGTCAGACACAATGCCCGCCACATTTCCAGTTTGGTCGGACATGTCCTTAGCTCGTTTAGAACTTTCGTCGGACAAAACGTTGATAGATTTCCGTCTTGTTCGGACACTTTTAGATCTCAGAATTATCGAATAGTCCTGGTCCTTTTCAGTTTTCAAAACTGCACTTACAGGCGGAACAGACATTTTATCATGGATTTAATTGTATATAATTTCTTCATTTGACAAAACAATTGGAAACCATAGCAGGTCCGAATTTACTGGGGTTTTTTCTTCATGCCCCAAGTGTTATTTAAACAATTTTAATCCACGTGCGGTATAATCTTTTTTCTGGGGGCGTTTAATGGGCGTTTATTCGAAGCATTACGGTATAAAAAGTATAAATATGAATAACCTCGAACCAAGTATTTCTTTTTGTTCGCTAATTGAGGTAGCTTTGGTAATAGAATAGGGGTACTGGGAACGAGGTTTATAATTGTCGAGGAAGTATAAAGGTACAAAAAACACAATTTACGATATGACAACAACAGTTGATAGTTTGGTATATTACAAAAAATGATTCAGATTCGTCAAGGAATTTAACTTGTAATGTCGCGTCAGATTTTTTCATTTCATCATCGCACGATGCTGTCTGCGTTTGAGCATCGGCCACTCCAACGGATGTCTGCGTAGATATACTTTTACGTAAATTATCTTACCCGCGTCTGGTCTCAGTGCCGGCACAAAAAATAAAGCAGCTTTAAAATAATCTACTTTAATTTGTGTAGAGACAGACATTCTGTTTGTGTGGACAGGGACATAAAGTTCTATCTCTGAAAGTGAGTTGCATGCTTTGAAATTAAATATTCATAAATTGCTACATTTTTTTAAAAAGGGGGTAAAATATTAAAAAAAAATTAAATTTAATCTGGTAATATTGTTCAGAGTAAAACAATCATTTTCTATTTACAATGTTTTGATTCGCCGAGAACCCAACGCTTACGTCACAACAAAAATATTATTTTAGCCTCCCTTTCATGTAGAATGGCTTCGGTATAAATTTGCTTTCGACAACGTGCGATATGAAAAATTTGTAAACATAAAGGAAATGTTATTCGAGTTGTAAAACTTTAGAAAGATAATTACTTTTATTTTCGCAACAAATAAGAAAAGTTGAATTCAATTCAGGCTACTTTTTTATTATTATATTTTTACTGGACAGTACCTTTAAAATCGTTGTTTTTAGCACACTAGGTTTTTGCATAATTTTATAAGCCCCCCTCCCATTTAACCCCCCTCCCGAATAAGCCCCCTCCCCCAAAACCCATTTTGACAAATTAGCCCCCAGGGGCTTAATCGATCATTTACGGTACTTACATGTTCAAAAACTTATTTTCAAAAGTTATGCAGCAAGAATTTTTCTTGTGTTGTTTTGAAAGCTGTACGGAAAGAATTATTCTTTTAATGTTTTTTGCGCAATCTTATCAGAAAATCTAAATTTAAGTGCAAAATTTTTTTACGGACTATATACCGTATTTTCCGGTATATAACCTGCGGGATATAAGTTGATTTTTACGACTTCCACTGTTGGTGCGGGTTATAATGTGGTGCGGGTTATGCGATAAGTGTTATATTTTCTGTCATTTATTGTGAAATTTAAAGTTTATACATTCAATGAAGAAAATAGTAACTACGGGATAAAATGCGTACAACTGCATGCGCGATTCTATACCTACGTAATCTTACTTTAACTATGTGATTTAATTTTTTTCACACAGTGAATTTGCTTTAACTTTCTATTGCTTGCCAGTACTAATATTACGAGCTCTCTCCGAAACACAATTCTGGAGATCATTTTTCTTTTGTGTTGAATGTAATTCTAATCTATTTATATCTTTGCAATCACATTGAGTACATTGAAATGATTTGCTTTTGGTAACAGAGCAGTATAGCAGGTATCATTTTTAGGTTTAATTGACATTTATTTCACAACCTAGTTCCCAGGACTTAATTATTAATTCCTGTTGAAAATATTGAAAAATGTTAAAATTAAATGTATAGATAATAATTTTCTTTTTTATATTCGCTACCTTCAAGCAACAGGTGACCATTGAAAATATGAAAAATAAATATAAAATACAATTAATAAGACACACGCAACTATCTCCTCCCCATTGCCGCCATTCATTTTATCATGCACACTGTGATTGCTGAGATATAAATGGATAACAAAATTATATAAACATTAGAAAAGAATGTTCCGTACATCACTGTTCCAGACAATCCATGATAATTATTATGTTTATTTTTATGCCAAAAAAACTTAAATATACATAAAAAACAAAGATTTTACTGTAGGTTTATAACATGATAGCGTGGTTTTTTTTATTTGTTTGTTTGTTTAATCGCAGGAAGCAAGAGTTATTATTGGCTGAAACTAATATCTACAAATAAAAAGAAAATAGCATTGTCTGATTCAGTACTGTCGGCATTAATAGAAGATCGACTTGTTCAAATTAATTTTAATTCATTATTATTTCGGCAATCGGAGACAAGGAAGTTAAAACTGAGAGAGTTGCTTGTTCAGATACTCGGTTCTCGTGTTCGGGGTTCACGAGTTTAAACGTCCTCCACTTGTCTCCAGCATGAAAAAAAAATAATGACACAGAACACACGCACATGTTTATAAATGATTAGGGTAAGTAAAAATACGCTGAATTTTTTGTTAACACGATGCGGGTTATACAAAGGTGCGGGCAAGTAAAACACATTGATTGAATTTTTATGCGGGTTATACAAAGGTGCAGGCTATCTGATAGCATCTAGTTTATAACTCTCTAAAAAAGCTGAGCTGCGGGTTATACGATGTGCGGGTTATATACCGGAAAATACGGTAGTTTAGTTGACAATATTTAAAGTCTTTCGCGGTATTAAAATTATTTAGTTAAGTTCATAACAGAGGAGGGTGTTACGACAAGCGTATTCTACCTTGTTTTTATTATTTTTCCTAAATGGTATCGACTAAAAGTCTTGCAGTATTAGATTTTAGCAAGCGTTATTTTAAACATATATAATAATCATAACGAAGGAGGGTGTTACGACAATAATAATCTTTTTTTCACGAGATGGGATGAGAAAATGTTTGTTTGTTTTCTTCTTTTTTTTTCTTTAAAACTTTTTTGCTTGATATTATTTTTTGTTTTCGTGAAAATTAGGGTTGGTCGAGCCCGTAGAACAACTAATTAATTTTTTCTACGTCTAAAAAAGAAAGAATATTACGACAACGAAAATATTTTTGATTTAAAAAACAAACAAAAAAAACAATTATTTATATTTAATGGCGTTATTCTCTCATGACATTAATTAAGTGATTATTATAATGTTTAAAGATGTATCATGACGGTCGCAATGTGGATCGCGAAAGTCACGATGGATCGTGAAAGTCGACCCAGCGATGGATCGAGACTTTCACGATGCTAAAAATTTTTACTATCGCGACAGCATCGCGAATCATGTACGATCCACAATGTTAGGTGTCCTGATTCCAGTACTGTACCAACTATATGTTTCTATATTTCTCAATAAACTTGACAACAGTGAGAAGTCCATATGCTGTCTTAGATCAGAAGAGACCTCAGGAACAAGAGTGATTCTTCAAAGCCATTTGTATTCTCTAATTACTTTTTAAAGGTTTGCATTGGTTCATCACATTGTTAGGGTTAGTCCATACAAGGGAGCGATAGCTGCTTCGATTGATTTTGTGTTATGACGAAAACAATCATGTAACTAAACTTGAAATATAAGAGTTGGGGGTATTCTTCTCCAAAATGTAAACATTTTCTTGGTCGGGAATGACATTAAATACATTTTCGTTGAAACTCCACCATAGCTTTTAAAAGCTAATTTCTAAAATAAAAACTAAACTGTATTGTACATTTTGTGACATCATTGCTGTTTTCTGTGATTTTGGCAAATTTTCCAGTCCCATTTCTCTGCCAAACAGAGCATGGTGATAGTGGCTAAGAATCAGGAAGGTGAGAAATGTAGAAAAGCAAGTGCTGAAAAGTCTAATATTATTTTCTTTTTCTATAGCATATTAGGGTATATTTCAGATGTATTTTGATTTTAGTTCAAGGATCCCTTTAAATTTTATGGAAAATAAAATAATGTTAATTGGGTACATGCACATGAGTCTGAAAAGTTATGGATTTCTTTACATTGGGAACTGATTTACTTTGCATCACATGCAAATCGCAAAACTATATTGCATTTGTTACTTGGTACTTATAAATAAGGTGAACGCTCCCTAACCAAGCTTTTTCCTCAGCATGAAATCAGATCTAGTTAAATACAGCTATATTATATAAATTAACCCATTTTTCGTTTGGAAGTTCAACTTTCAGGTACTAAAAATAATGTAGTTAATTTTATTTTAGAAAACCTAAAAATGAAATACTTTTAATCCATGTGAATGTGTTAACACCAGCACAAAATCATGCCAACACAGTTACCACCAAAAGAGAATACGCTTTTTAAGCGAATTCTGGTAAGTACAGTTATTGCTTTTGTATATTACCAACCAATTTATAAGACTACTAAACCATTTTTCTATTTTTTTTGTAATGTGCTTTATCAGGCCTTGTCATTTATGTTAGTGATAATGTAGCACTCATATAATTAATTTTTTTCATTTTGCCGATACTTCGAACCTTGCTAAAATAATGTATGGCAGATTTTATTTAAGTGTACATTTGTAGGAAACACAAAGCACAAAGCCCTCAAACACAAGTAGAAAGTAGATTCCCTGAACTGTGCCTGTAATAAAAAATTTGGGAAGATTTTTACCTATGATCTTTCTTAATCTAAATGAAAAAAGCAAATTACAGGGTTCGAATTAGAAAAGTAAAGTTGGTTCGCAAAAATTTCGGCACTCTGTAACGAAGTAAACCACCATCTAGATGTGGCCTGGGAACACTGTAGGTCAATTACCATTGGCTTGTTCAGTAGCTACTTGTTTTTCGACGAGAATTTGTATTTTTTTGTGACCTGCGAGCTTAACTTTTTCCTGCATTATTATTTTTTATGTTGGAGACAAGTGGGGGACGTTTAAACTTGTGAACCCCAAACACAAGAACTGAGCGTCTGAGCTAGCGACTCTCTCAGTTTTAACTTTCTTGTCTCGGATAGCCGAAATAATGTTGCAAAAATGAAATAAGTTTATTTTTATAGCATGCTGTAAGAAAATATTCAAAATGTAATTATTGTTTCAGAGGTTCTTAACCAGTTTTTGTGAACATTACAACACAAGTTAAATACAATTAAGCAATTTGACTCAGTCTGCCATTTATTTACTGTTTTTAACGAGGCTGTAAATTCCAACATTTTTCTGCCTTACAAAGCTAACTGCGCTGAAAATAAGAACACTGATTTTCTGTTAAAAACACTTTCAAACTACCTGTTCTTTTCTAATTTTATTTTTTTCTTTGCACACGCAACTTTACTTAGGCGACTCCAACTTAATTAGTTGTTCTACGGGCCTGACCGACCCTAATTTTCAAGAAAACGAAAACATAATAATAACAAGCAAAAAAATTTATTATTGTCAGAATACCCTCCTTCGTTATGATTATTATATATGTTTTAAATTATGTTAGCTAAAATGTAATACTACAAGACTTTTAGTCGATACCATTTAGGAAAAATAATAAAAACAAGGTAGAATACGCTTGTCGTAAGACCCTCCTCCGTTATGAATTTTTAATAAATAATTTTAATGCTGCGAAAGACTTTAAATGTTGTCAACTAAACTATAGTCCGTAAAAAGATTTTGCACTTAAATTTAAATTTTCTTAAAAGACTGCGCAAACTTTCAAAATAGCTCAAGAATAATTCTTGCTGTATAACTTTCAAAACAACACAAAAAATTCTTGCTCCATAACTTTTAAAAACAAGTTTTTGAGCATGCAAGTATTTTTATCTTTTCACCTTGACAGTTAGGTATTTTAATAATTCAAAACAAGAGAACAAATTTATCCAAATATTTTTTTTAGTGAGGCTACTCCAATTTAATTAGTTGTTCTACGGGCCAGACCGACCCTAATTTTCACGAAAACAAAAAAATAATAATATCAAGCAAAAAAGTTTTACAGAAAAAAACAAGAAAAAAAACAAACATTTTCTCATCCCATCTCGTGAAAATATAATGAGCATAGAAGATAATCAATGATGTTATTTTTTGTTGGTTGAATGTCAATCTACAATTATACTAAACAAGGTGAATCAATAACGTTACTTTTGAACCACCATTGGTAAGGCCACTGGAAGTTGATTCTTTGTTCATGGTAATTTGTTGCGATAAAACTAAAATGCGCGATGCGCTAATTTTGTAAGCACAAAAATAGTTACGTGGTTATACAGAAGTTTAAATTTTTATGTGATTTATAACAAAAATTAGCTACTTTCGCTAAAATAGTTATAATACAAGTGAAAAACAAGACAGATTATTGTCGTAACACCCTCCTTCGTTATGATTAATATATATGTTTAAAATTACGCTAGCTAAACTGTAATACAGCAAGACTTTAGTCAATACCATTTAGGAAAAATAATTAAAACAAGATAGAATACGCTTGTCGTAACATCCTCCTCCGTTATGAATTTAAAAAAAATGATTTTAACGCTGCGAAAGACTTTAAATATTCTCAACTAAACAACCATAGTCCGAAAAAGAATTTGCACTTAAATTTAGATTTTCCTAAAACTGCGCAAAAAACATTAAAAGAACACTAAAATTGTTTGTTTTATTATTTTAAGTAGGAGAAAAATAACTTGCTGTATAAATTTCGAAACAGTGCAAGTATAACTTGCTGTATAACTTTCAAAACAATACAAGTATATTCTGTACAACTTTCAAAACAGCACAAGAATAATTCTTGCTGTATAACTTTCAAAACAACACATGAAAAATTCTTGCTGCGTAACTTTTAAAAACAAGTTTTTGAGCATGCAAGTATTTTTATCTTTTCACCTTGAGAACTAGTTACATATTTTTTAGTGGGACAAATTATTATTATTTTTCCTTCGCAACCAAAAAATATAAACTGCGTGCGTTATGCAAAAATACATAGAAAAAACGGTTGTCGTAACACCCTCCTCTGTTGTTATTTTTTATTATTTTTTTGTTGTTCCGACCATACATTCTAGATAAAATTATTTTTATTTCGCCGACCGGTCGACCGTAAGCTACTATCGACTTCGCTCGTAGAACAATTAAATTGGATTCGCCTGAGGCAAATTATTATTATTTTCATTTGCAACAAAAAATAATTAACTGCGTTCGTGGTGTGAAAATATATAGAAGAATATGCTTGTCGTAAAACACCCTCCTCCGTTGTTATTTTTAATTTTTTTTGTTGTTGTTCCGACCATACATTCTCGATAAAATTATTTTTATTTCGCCGACCGACTGTAAGCTACTATCGACTTCACCTGTAGAACAACTAATTAAGTTGGAGTCGCCTTATAAGAAGTTAATAATATTAATTGAACTATTTGCCGATATTGAAACTAAAAAAAACTTAAAAAAAAAGCATTTTGACTTTATAATTTTGTCTAAACAACGGCCTTATGATAAATTAACATGTAAATATTTTACGCAATCATTTATAATGGGTTGCGCTTGATAAATAAGGTTTTAATAACAATTTCTTCTAACTAGTCGTTAACCCGTGGATAAATCCACAGGTTCGCCCGTTCGCCGCATTTTGTGTGTCTCACTACTGCGGTTACCATTTTGCGTGACAGACAGACCCATACGGGTATTATAATATAGATAAAGCCTGGTTCCCACCAGTTTATTGATAAGCATATTTTTATTTTAAGTTAAACTTATAGGTGGAAATGCTAAAAATAAACGCATGACGATTTTGCATGCAATAAACATATGTTTATGCATGCGTTTAATATAAAAAAGTTTTGATATTAAAATCATGCGTTTAACATAGTTTATTCAACATCAAAGAAATCTTTTGTTTTTACCACCAATGCTCTAAGGGAGAGTGGCTTTCATGAAAAACGACAGTGACAAAAAACGAAAATAATAATACGTGATGAAATCTAAAATAGGAATAGTAGCAGAGAAGGCACTGTATGAGCTGTCTCTATGATAAAGCTGACAATGGATATAAGGAAATAGTCAGACAAGAAAATGCTTGGAGAGAGAGAGATTAAAACTAGGGTATGAACAAGGTTTTGTGTGAAAAAGTTCAAATTTCCTTGCTGCCCACATCCATACTTATAAGTCACAAGTCTTATCTTTCGTTTCAAAATTAAGTTCAGTGTGAACGCATAATCTTACTGCATAATTAATTAGATGAAAATAAACTCATTCATGAGTTTAGTAATAAACAGATGTTTAATAATAAACGCATTTGGTGGGAACTAGGCTTTTCAGAAGCAAATGTTGCGAAACCTGCTTACGTATTTTCAGTCGAAACTTCATTAAATATGTACAAGTGAAATACGCTAACGGAAAGGGTTATTACTTCTTCTCCTGGCATAAAATAATCAAGCAAAACATGAGAATTAAATGGAAACACAACAAACAAAATGAAGAAATGATTATTTTAATATCACAAAAAAAGACAACGAAGTGATACAAAAATATTTGATTCGCAATTTTATCATTTTCTTCGCAAAGTGATTCGCAAAAATGGCATTTCGATTTGCAAATTGCAAATTGCGAACGGCCAATTCGAACCCTGAATTATTAAAAAAAAAAATTTAGAGAAGTTCAGAAATCAGTATCGCTCAGATTGCCCAACTTTTGTGGAACTGGGGGAGCAATGAATGACTCAGCTATCATCTAATTTCTCAGGATTAGGCACATATTTGCGTGCATGAGAGCGATCACTCGCCCCTTATATTTTATCCAAGATATTTAAAGTCCACAAATATAATTTATGGCTAAAACTTATATATACCTGTTAAACTACTTAATTACCAACAACAACCCATTGTATGCTTGCCATGCATCCTAAATTTCTCAGTTCTTATTTTAAAAAGTCTCCTCAGATCTCCTCCAAAAGTAGACTTTTTAGCAACTTTTTTCTCGATTTTAGTTTTCCAGAATTATATGGTTTGTCTCATGTTTTTATTTTTGAAATGCTAATAATTTGTTTTTCAATGATGGCATTACCTTTATAATCTACTCAAATATTCTTAATTTCTTTGGAAAAATATGCAAACGTTCAAATATGTAAATAGTCAACCTCTTTGTACCAATAGCTCACGGTATCTATATTTGTATTAATGTCACAAATAATTTGATTTATGCGATTTTTTTTAGAAATGTTACGAACAAAAACAGTATAAAAATGGTCTTAAATTTTGCAAGCAAATTTTATCAAACCCAAAATTTGCAGAACATGGAGGTATAACATTACCAATTTTCTGGTCTATATATTATAAAAAATAAAATTGTACTGATATCCTCTTTGTAGATGTTGCTTGAAAATGACGAAATCATATTTTTTAGAGACCTTAGCAATGAAGGGCCTGACATTGAATTACCTTGGTAGAAAAGATGAAGCATATGAGTATGTTAAACGAGGTTTGAAGAATGACCTAAGGAGTCATGTTTGTTGGCATGTATACGGTTTACTGCAGAGAGCAGATCACAAGTATGATGAAGCTATAAAATGCTATCGTAATGCTTTGAAATGGGATAAGGTACGGAAAAATGTCAATTATATTTGTTGTGCTATTATATTTCATCAATAGTATGCATAAGAGTTTTTAATCCACATAAACATTTTTCCAATAATATCACAATTGTCGATTTTTAGTTGACAAAAAAATTTAATACTTATTTATGTTTACTTTCTAAAGATTATATTATACTGTTCACCATTTGTCTGTTTGTCTGTGAGCACTCAGTTGTGTGAATTCCCATGAATTTTACATGGACTAACGGCTAATTGTTAAAAGAAATATAGTCCAACATCAAATTTACCTTGATGATAAAGAGATATTAAGAAAAGAATAGTCTAAGGCCAAGATGATGCAATAAAATGGTGGCTCACATTGGCAATTATTTATCAACACAGAGAATAGAAACAGAAAAGCTCTTCGGTTAAAATGTTTTAACAATGTGATTTTTTCTTTTCAGGATAATATTCAGATTTTGCGAGATTTATCATTGTTGCAAGTTCAAATGCGTGACACTGAAGGGTTTAGGGTAAGCTTTTTTTTGTAAACCTTTTTGGTATATATCAGTGTGATCAAGGCCAATTTGTTTGAAAGTTGTTTCTTTCTGTACTTTTTTTTTAGGTTTTTAACCATAAGATTAATATTTATGAAACTGAAGAAAATACATTGCCCAGATATTTGTATATTTTTCCAAATAACCCAAAATAATTTTTGTGTGTGTGCTATATTTGCTGATGCTACTTCAAAATAATTTTCTGAATAATATTGATAATGTGGTCTTGGAAATTCCTGGAAAGATAAATATGTACAGAAAATGGCTGGAAAATCCTAGCATTTTGGATTTGTCCTGAGAAAAATAATCAATTATGTCAAATTTTTGAAATCGAGATATTTTAATTCCTGGAAATTTTACATAGTTGACCGTATCAAGGAATCATCCTGCAATTTTAAACAACTTTGTCCTTGAAAATTAAAAAAATTGTTCTGGAATTTAGATTTTTATTTTTCGTTCTCACCATATAAATTGACTGTGTTACATACACAGAAGCCAATTTATGGTGAGTTACTAAAGTTCAACCACACTGCCTTACCTCATAGGATACCAGATACCAGCTCTTAAAAATTCGACCTGCACAACGTCAGTCATGGATTGGATATTCAATATCATACTACTTGCTTGGTGAACATGACATGGCATTTACGGTAATGGAGGAGTTTCGAAAAACGCTGTTTCAAGACAATCAGGTAATTTTCTGCTTAACTTCTGGTATGATCCCTGATGTTTGTTTTTGCTGTACGTTATTTCGACTCAAACTAAATTTTGTTTAGACAAAAATGGACATTGAACATAGTGAAATGTTGTTTTACCAAAATATGATTTTACGAGAACAGGGTAAAGATAAAGAAAGCATGGAACATTTAGAAAAATATGAAAAGTTTATGACTGACAAACTTAAAGTACAGGAAATTAAAGGTATGAAGGGAGTAAACCAATGTTGTATTCATGCTTTTATGAGCATATTCAAGTTTAGATTACTACAAAAAAATAAGCACGTAGTAAGCACAAACGGCAAAGAAGAAGAATATATTTTTTTGAAAATAAGTGTAACACCATTAGCGTATTTTAAGCCTAAAAATGAAATTCTTATATGCTTACATCCTACATGAAATTACTTTGAATTATGCAGGCATTTGGTCAACATTGCAGCTGTAATAACCACAGAGACAATAATTTGGATATAAAATTTCTTTTTTACTTCCATTTAAACGAAAAACTATGTTTACAGCCTTTGTGGTTTCCAGGTTGAAACCATTTGTATTTTCGTTGCTTGATATGTTTGTCTCCTTTAAAATATCATAAAGGGAACCCTTGTGGTTGTAGTTATGGCAAAGTCTTTATTCGTAAACTTCTTGATATTGTTTTTCAGCTACACAGCATTTGAAGTTAAATAATCCAAAAGCTGCCGAAAAATTGTATAGAGAGTTAGTAAAACGCAATCCAGAAAATCATTTATATTACGAAGGGATTGAAAAATCTCTCACTGCTGCTAGTGGACAATGTAAGTTGGATTACTGTTCCCTGTTTTGGCTAAGTATTTTTTATTCTGAAAAAAAGTTACTTATTTTTTTTTAGTGGATGAAACTGAAAGACTTGCCATTTTTCTAAACTATCGCAAGAAATACCCACGCACTGAATGTCCACGAAGATTACCATTGAATTTCTTAACAGCGTCAGGTGTGTACAACGTTCTTGCAACCATGGTTACTACCAACCCTTATTTGGCTTATACATTGATTTAAAGAAACTTTGTTTTGTTTTTATGGACATCCATTTTCTTGCGACATTAAAGTATAGTTTGCGTATATATTTTTTTTACATTTTTAAATAAATTTTTAGGACATGCTTTCTCAGAACTTGTAGACGATTACCTTCGAAATGCATTAATCAAGGGTGTGCCACCTCTATTTACCAATTTAAGACCGTTGTATAAAGAGAAGGCAAAGGTAATTTTTTTTTCTGCAACACTGACTTTTTGTGCGATATTTATTTTGCGTTACAGTCAATTATGCATATTTATGTTTGTCTTTTGTAATTCGAAAGATTAATGCATTTTCTATAGTGCCTTGTTTTGAAAAGTTGATATGAAAAGTACAATGCAAAATTTGTTAAATATTTAGCTCAGGATAAAAATGTTTTGAAGTGACACAAAAAATATTTTAAATTTAAGATGTAAAAATAAAAACATAAAGAAAACACGAAATCGAAGAAAAAAGATTAAAAAAAATGTGAATCTATGTAAAGAATGTACACAAGTGCATGCACAATAATCATTTTTAGCCCTGACTAAGAACCCTTGTGCAACCCCTCTGTTTTCGCTCTAGATTTTGTCCAATTACGTTTTGTGCGAATTTCCTCTGGGTTAAAAATTCTTCAGTCTGTAATAATTCCATTCGGTAATCGGTAATCATCACACTCTTAACTATCAACTATAGGTATTGGTTATTGAAAATCTTTTGCTTGGGTATGCTGCATCTTTGCTTGAACATAACAAATTCAATACGAAAGGTGAGAAGAAAATAATTTGTTGTTTCAGCTTTAGCATTTTAGACTAAAAACTGACACTTAGGTGTATCCCAAAATCTTCGAAAAAACTTCCCTCACTTGTCTTTGTTATTCAGATTAATTTTGATTTATTTCATGCGTAGATGAGGACACCCAGAATCCAACTGTGTTGCTATGGACCAATTTCTATCTTACTCAACATTACGATCACTTTCGAAAAACAAAGCAGGCTTTAACATATATCAATAAAGTTCTAGACCACACCCCAACCTTGATTGAAGGGTATATGGTTAAAGCCAAAATTTACAAGGTATCAAGAGATGATATAATTTTGTGTTACTGTCACGTTATGTTGTAAAAATGAAATAATTTCAGATATTCTCTCCCTATTTCAGCACGCAGGATGCTTGCAAGAAGCATTGAAGTGGATGGATGAAGGAAGATCGTTGGATACAGCTGACCGATACGTGAACTCCAAATGCGCCAAATACTTACTTCGCGCAAATGAAATCAAAAAGGCTATTGAAACATGCGGGTTGTTTACCAAGGTCTTCTTTCTTTCTTTTTTTATTAACAGATACGAGATAAGGAGAGGTTTATGGTGTCTTCTTTGTAATGTCTAGTTGCTACTCAGGCGTTGAATTTTCAACAAACTTCCCTTCAAAATTACAAACAAACTAAAATATGTACCTTTTAAATTTTATTTCGAGTTTTTTTATAGCACAACTAAAACTCGTGTTCAAACTAAACATGTTCCATGTTGTACACATAATCATTGTTGTGTTTCTCTACATGTAGGAGGGTACAGCACCTGACGATGATCTGGACTCCATGCAGTGCATGTGGTTTGGAATCGAATGTGCCAACGCACACAAACGTAAAGGCGAGATTGGTGAAGCGCTTCGCAAATGCCAACAGATTGAGCGAAACTTCAACGAGATCGTGGAAGATCAATTCGATTTTCATACGTATTGCATGAGGAAAGTAACTTTATGCGCTTACATCAAGTTGCTGAAACTCGAAGACGTACTAAGAAGCCACTCCTATTACTTTAAAGCTGCCAAGATTGCAATCGAGGTAATGAGATTCTTTTGCTTTTTAGGAAAAAAAACACAGTCACAATTACGTCTACCATTTTATTTTTCTTTCTTCTACCATTTTTTTTTTCCGTCTAGTGCTACATTGGCCTGTACGACAAACCCTACTCGTCTTCTGATGACTCAGCAGAAGTAAACAAAGGTTATTTAACCGTGTTTTTTACTTTTATGTCCATGTCCTTAAAATTCTCTTGTGTTTTTGACTACCTAAATTTATGTTTGGTGATGAAATATTTAGGCAACTTGTCAGCTAAAGAATTGAAAAAACTAAAGAGTAAGCAGAGAAGAGCTCAGAAGAAGCAACAAGGAGAAGTGGAAAAGAAAGGTGGCATTTTCGTTTCTTTTTTTGCAAGTCAACGAACGACTTTAAAGCATGAGACGGAGAGAATCTTTACCTAAGGATTTACATTGTGTTGATGTAACATCAATACTGATTTTTTTTTATTTACAGGTGGTGAAACCAAGGATAGCAAAGAACCTGAGGGGAAGAAGGAAGAAGGAAAAACGAAGTTTGACGCGTCAATGTTAGTTAAGGTAAAAAAAATCCTGGCTTCTCTAGTATCATAATTACTTAAATATAAAACCTTAGATATTTGTCGTTGAAGTCAATCTTTACACAAATATTTGCGCACATGGACTGATTGATGACATTAAAAATATATATCGTATTTCTTACTTGACCTAAACAAATGGATTTTTCCATGGGCTATGCAAACTTCTAGAACAGATAGCATTTTTCTTGTTGTTGGAAAAGTAAATATTGTAACCAGTTTGTACGTCACTTTGTGTACGGTGAGTTGAAAGATCTGTTCTAATCCAATCACCTGTCTATCTAGACTGAAACGCCTTTGGAAGAAGCCATCAAATTTTTGGTACCGCTACAAAATCTCGCACGAGATCGGATCGAAACTCATTTAATGGCCTTCGAAATTTACACAAGAAAAGGTTGGAATTTTTTTTTTCTTTGTTCACGTGCAAATGGAATTCGTACAAATCTCAATTTTCTTGTTTCTTAGGAAAAGTTTTGCTCATGTTGCAATCTATCAAGCGGGCTTTTCACTGTGATCCAACAGATTCGCGTTTACATGGATGTATTGTGCGATTTTTGATAAAAAGTAAGTTTTTACTTCCAAAGGAATGAGTTCTTTTGGCTGCCTTTATATCAACAAAGTTTGAAAGGTGTGAACCTGGGAAATACAATTATTTATTAACAAATGTCTGTGAATTTTAACCAATTGTCTGAAAATCAATTCTGGAAAGCAGGCTTACGAAATTAAACTCGCATGAAATATTTTGTTTACTCTTTTTTCGAACTGCAAAGGGTACATTAAGAGTGAATAAACAATATTTTTCTTTTTATCCCAAAACAGGGTAATAAAAATTAATCCACGCAAAAATTACAGATAACGGCCCAGGTGAAATAAATTTATTCGAAGATGTGTCACTTGCGTAATGTGTTTATTTACTCGTAGTCAAGGAAAATCGTGACCAGTACCACGACACAGTGAAAGCTGTCTTGGATAGAGAGATTAAAATGCTGGTGAAAGGAGATGATATTTCGAAGTACAACATGTTGTTTCTGCAATCCCACCCCAAATCTCTGCAAGCTCACATCGCTGTTGCGAAAGGTCTATTTGCTTTAAACAAGAACAGAAGAGAAGAAGCGCTGAAACTTGCAACAAACCTGTCCAAAGATTTAACTGATGTAACTTTAGAGGTAAGCTTATATTAGTAACGTTCATCGTTTAGATGAAAGCGTGAACGTTTTACATTATATTTGACAACGCCCTTTCGTAAAATGTAGCACAAAAAAGGGTATGGGAATCATATAATTGAATTCCATAAACTGAAACGAAATATATGCATTTTTGCCATAAGGTTTAAAAAAGTGTTTAACCTGTGCGAAGATACCTTATTCCATGAAATGAACGAGTCATAAAATTAACGCGGTTTTTCAAAATTTGTGTTAATTTAATGACTGTTAATTCATGACTCGTTAATTAAAATACTGTTAATTTGGTGACTTTTTTATAATATAAAAACAAAAATACCTTTTTTTTACAAATTTTCTACTATTTCCTCCTCATCAGACGATAGCTCAACGGTGTTCTGTTTTCAGTGATCTCTTTTAAAATAGTTTATGTATAATCTTCATACCCTGATCCAAAGTGGAAAATTAACTGAAAGCAATTTTTCTTCCAAAATTTTTAAATTTTTAACATTGTCTTTCCAATCAGCAACAGACTGATTCGACTGTTGCCGTAATTTTTGCTTTGAGTGATATCGCGTATTATCAAATTCGCGTTAATTAAATGCCTTTTTCAAAATAATTTCATTGAACCGCGTTAATTTCATGATCGTTAATTTAATTCGCGTTAATTTCATGGAATAAGGTATATATTTTAAACTTCAACGAATATTAACATGCGCGAGATGCATTCGTGTTGCTGTTGTACGAAAATTAATACTCGCGAAAACATTCTTTCGCCACTGCGCGAAAATTGGGACGAATAAGGTATTCATCGAATCCTACTATACCGGACGGTGGGTTTCATCAGAACACAGGAGTTGCTGATTAAA
The DNA here is from genome assembly GCA_030067915.1 of Hydractinia echinata. Taxonomy (NCBI): domain Eukaryota; kingdom Metazoa; phylum Cnidaria; class Hydrozoa; order Anthoathecata; family Hydractiniidae; genus Hydractinia; species Hydractinia echinata. Next base: position 1,615,546 of record JASGCC010000023.1, read on the forward strand.
AGTCAAAAAAAAAAATAATTGCAGCTACCAGTCATATGCCATCACTTCTTGAATCTTCGTTTCTGTCCTTTGTGGCTGTATGTCAAACATCCCTAAATTTGTTTCATCAAAACATTTGGTTGATCTCGCACTAACTCGATAAAAAACCCAAACCACATTTAAAATCATGGGAAGCGGCAGGACTCTGGCTTTACGCGCCTCGATTTCATGTAAAAAAAAGCTGTTTGACCTCCTCTCTTATTCTTGAATTTTAACGTTGCATAGAGCTGTTTAAGGACATGATTTCTGACTACGTTTTAGCTGTGCACCGAAATTTACGATTTGTTGATGAACGGCGAGTTCGGAGCTACTGCTATTGAAGTGGAAGATTACAGAAAGAAATGCCACAAGTTGTTTCCATATACGGATAGATTTAAAGAAGAAGAAGAAATGCAGATAGAAGATGAAATTGTTTTGACGAAGTGGGAAGCAAAAGACGTCAACACCGAAACTGACGTCAACGGTACGACAACGTAAAATCCGACGACGTTGTTTCTGGAAAGAAAGTAAAACAGATGACGAAGCGATGCTTTTTTTGCATTTGCCTGCATAGAGGTGTGGTGGCTGTGAGTAGGGTACGGAACGAACTCGTGCTTCAGTGACCACGTGAAAAACAAAATTTGACATTTTTTATTTTGATCTTATCCTGCGTTGTTCTGTGTATATTTTGTCTCTTTTTATATGTATCCATTTTTCTGTTCTAATGACATAAAAATAGAGAATCATCTAGTCCAGTTATATAAACAACATTTTATGAGCTCTGGATATAAACTTTTTTGCATGCGTAAATTTTCAAGAACTGCATGTTGCTGTAGTGATTTTTACTCAAATAATTTCAAATGTATTCTCAAATGGATGTAGTCAATTATTGCTAATAAAAATGCTCTCTTGTTTGTATTGTTGTTTCTTGTTAGTAAACTGAAAAGACAATTCAATTTAGAAAAAATCCTGGAAAACAGACCTTTTTGATAATAATCCTAAAAAAAGACCTAAAAATCTTTGTTCTTTTCTCCTGTTGCATGCTGCTCTAATCTAACGATTAAATGTGAGTTTTCTAAGCACTGGCTTATGATCATTTTTGAACCATTGTTACAGCTTTAAACAACCTTGAAAATTGCAAAATCGATCTGTAATTTTTAATTTGGCGGAAATAGTTTTGGGTTGCGAACACAAAATATACATATTTGTGCATCAAAGTATCGTCGTTGAGGATTGTCTTTCGCATTGATCTCCTTGGGACGGTTTCTCGCGTTATAATTTAGCAAAAAACAACGAACTTCGTGAAATAACGGGAGCTTACATCCCACTTGAAAACAAGTTGGCTTTATATGAAAGAGCTTGGAAAGTTGTCTAGTGGAAAAATTAGTAGCACTTCCAAGTCCAAAAACTTCAGAACCAATAAAGATTCCTAGACAACTTTCCAAGCTCTTTCATATAAAATCAACTTCAAGTGGGAGGTAAGCTTTAAGGTCAGAACTCAATTGGGGAAGGAGGGATAACCGACAAGTACACCTATTGAGATATTGTTTGAATCAGTTGCTGATGAAGCATAGCTGTAATGGTCAGTCATACGTGGCGAATTCGTGTTGAAGATGCACGAAATAGCTAAGCCCGGAATATGTTGACGACTTTCCGTGCGACGTGATGTTCTGATTTTGTGTTGAAATTCTTATTTTTTTTAGATTCTAAACATTCTGCACAGAATTTTGTATATTTTGATTGTAAGTTATTGCACAAACTTAATTTTGAAATGTGTAAAATAAGTCTTTTTTTACGAATCGGTGAAATGTCAGCCAGTTGCTTTTATAGAATCCAGCGAATGGTTAATATAAAAACACTGTTGATCAACGCTATTGCGTCACGAAATGTCCAGTTTCCCGATTTAGTATTTCGGGTTTTAGGAAAATAGACACTTTTTTAGACGCCATAATGCTCGGAATTATTTATATACACGCGTCATATTTTTATATATGTATAAATATACAACTGAAATTATAAAAAGTTATTTACAGCTATAAATTAGCGCAGGTTGAACAAGATGAAAAAACACCACTGCTTTACTCCACCGCAAGTAACAATGTCAAATGAACACCAAAGTGCCACTACTTAAAATAACACAAGAGGTGGAAATATTTCTCCTTCACCCTGTTCCTTCAATGCTATTGGGTGACGTGGTGGTAGATTTAGCTAATAAATCTAAAATTTTGACAAAGAAAACATTTGTCCTTGAAACTTGATCTGGTACAGCATTGGAAATTGGTGTCAGAAAACTAAAAAATATTGACTTTTAAAATTATAGTTACGGCAGTTCCCCAAAAAATGTCTTGTAGCGAAATCCCACTACCACAATACGGTCGGAACAGGATTGGGGCTTTTTTTCATCTCAACAAACAATTGAAAGATCTGCAGTACTCTCAGCGAAAGATTTGCTAAAATTCATGACACACGTTGTATCGAAACACACAGGCTGATTGTGGCACATTACGCGCTTCATTGATATTTTAAATTATTGTTCACAAGTGAATACAAAAAATATAGTTTTTTCTTAACTAGTAATAATAATAAGGATAATAATGATAATCTCATAAATAAATAGAAAACTAAAATATTCGAGGAACATAAGACAATAAATATAGAAAAAATGTCTGAAATAAAAGACCTTTTAAAATTGCGATTCATTTTCAGTATTGGAGTCGCCATGGGGAACAAATCTGTTCGACTGACCGACACGTCGTTTGTGATGACTGTCAAGTGACGACGATTTCCGAAGAGAAGATTTACTAGTTCGTAGAATTTTGACGACGTCGGACCTCGTAGTTCGATCTTCTTGTCTTAACAACTGTTTTTCAGATTCTGAAGATGAATTTGTATAGTTCGAAAGATCACGCAACTTTTTATTTTGAAAAGCAATTTTACGTTGATCACTATTAGCAACAAGTGGCGTTGTCAAGGTTACGTCGTCATCGCCATCATTATTGTCATCAAATTCAGCTGGTGGTGTCATTGTCCACTCATGGTCTTCACCTAACATAGACATGGGTGGTAACGGCACGTCAGAAAATGACGGAGGTCGCTCACATTTTATACTGTCTAACGTGTTTTCGTCTTCTGTTTGCGCGTGTTCCGATGACGCATTTTCGTTAGCGTCACACACTTTGGCGTATTTCCAAGTTTTACGATCGTCAATATCAATGGCGATATATTCCTGCGAGGATTCTGACGAACTTAAAATGTCACCTGCTTTATATATGTGATTAAAACCAAGCTCTGTTTTAGTGTTCCACGTATCGTTAAGTAACAAAGTAGCAGGTGTCTTAGCCTTAGTCGCATCCTTCACTTTAATATCGTCTCTGTTTGAATATATAACACCTGTATGGTTAGACAAATTCTCTAGCTCGTTAGTCCTTTCGCTCCCAGAAATAGAGTTCAACAATAATCTAGTGCTAGGATCAACATCTGTGCTTGCAAAACCTGAGTCAGCAGACCTATGCCAACGAGGGTCGACGCTACCTTCAGGTAAGGGGGTGCTGTTCTCACTATCTTGAGAGACAGACTTAGAAGCAGTATTTGCAATGACCGGTCGTTTTCTCGTCGATTCAATCGTCACTCGTGGTGACGTGTTCGTCGAATGCGTCGTATACGGCATGTTAATATTTGACTCATCTAATGCTGGTAGTCGGGATACTTCTAAATCATAACATAAACAAAAAAAATTCGGAACCGACACGTTTTATAACCTCTAGAACGCAAATACCACGAAGATAAAACTTACTTTGAAGTCCGTTGGATAATTGTTTCGGAGACTCTGGTATCGACTCAGTTTGACTTCCCTCGCCATAACTCATATTGCGACTTGAGGAACGATAACTTGACGATTTATCCACACTCCTGAAGTTCACAAAAACAGTTAGCTAAGGTTTAGTTTAAAACTGAAGATTTATGTGTTAGCCGAAGATTGCGTTTTGAAACACAAACAAAAAATAGTTTTCAAAATAGAAGATTTATGTTCGAATCAGAAAATTACGCGTTTTGAAAACAAAATATTGTTTTCGAAATAAGAGATTGATGTGTATCGCCACCATCCTTTGCGAGTTAAAAAATTTTCTTTAAAGTAAAAGGCTCACCTGTTTACACTGTTCTGTTCTTTACCTCGAGCATAAACAATCCATGATTTAAACAGTTGCCAGTCGCCAAACTTCATTTGCATCGCTTCGCGAAGTTCGTGCAAATCACAAGTCATCAGTACGCGACCATTAACATTGTTCTCGTGTAAACGAGCCTTATAAACTGGCAGTAAAACTTCGTCTACACCTTCAATTTCCAATAACTAAGTAAAGTGAATGGGTTAATTTAACCTAAATTTATTTATCCCAAATTTCGGTTTCGCGTAATGACATTAGCTGCTTTCAAATTTTTACTCGCGAAAAAAAAACCTCGCGAAAAGTTTTTAAAATCATTTCTTATCTAAAATAAATCCATACGAAAATTTATACACTGAAAAAGATAAAAAAAAGCATTGAAAATATTTTTGGAGCACGATTTATAATAATTAATAATAATTCGTAAAATTTTAGAACAATAGGACTCGGATTTCCTTGTGCTGTGGTTTTAGTATAGAAACATTTTTAAAAAAAATTATGTTGTGTCCATCAATATGAAGGTTATTGTTTGAGGTATACAGAAAATAAAATTCTACCTGATGGGCTACATCTTCAACAGAAAGTCTTAACAACATCTGATCTTCAACATTGCTTCGCCACATAAACTGAAACATTCAAACATATTTTTAGATATACATACCTGAATTCCCTCAATATTCACGTTGATCATGCCTTGTGTTGATCATAAAATGTTGCTTATATAAAAGGCTTCCTCCATTCTTTTCGTCTTTTTAAAAGATCTTAATTTCTGCACACCCAAATATGCAAAAATAGGAAAATTTTGCACAATATTTATTTTCGCGCCAAAATTAACGATGCGCAAGTGTTCAAGATGGAACCAGCGAATAGTTAAAATTACGAACAATTATAATCGAGAACGTGCTTCTTAAATGGTTGCGCAAAAATGGAGGAAAAAAAATAAACAGGGTGTAGAAATTAAGGGAAATAAGTTATAAAAAATTTGTAGCCATGCATCTAGTCTGATACTAAGTCCATTTATAGAGTACGAACCTTGCTGCTACTTCCACCAGGTGAAAGCGGGAAATTGGATCTACTTGAAAACTGCTGCTGTATGGAAGGTTGTTTTGATATACTTCCACTTTTCATGGCAACTAAGTAGTCCACCATCAACTTGCGAATTGTCGGATCCATGTAAAACAAAAACGGCACAAATAAACGGACGTCGCCTACAGTTATGGCGGGTTTATGTGACGATATAAACGTCTCAAAGTACGTATTAGCGTTTTCTGAACTCATGTCTTGATCGTTGATAACGGGTATTGAATAGCCAAGCAGTAGTTGTAGACTTCTAATCGACATCTTCCGATGTAAATCCAGAGACGCATCACAACACAACAACGTAATCCAACTAGCTTTATAAGGCCAGCCGTCGCATAAACTCACCCAGATTGCTAGTCGCGTCCATTGAAAGTTAACTTCGGAGTTTCTTAGCACACGACCGTTTAACGAAACTACATTCATAATTCTTTTCACATCAGCGAGCGTACCGTTCTCATTGTTTCGAAGCAAATGCGATATATCTTCAGTTATATTATCCTCTCTCACGTTCAAGCTTTCACTCGATGGAAACTTCACTGTTCGTACGTTGGTAAGCAAGGAAACGTTTCCATTCCCCGAGGGGACGTTTCCATTCCCTGAGGGGACATTCCCATTTCCTGAGGGGATATTTCCATTCCCCAAAGGGATGTTTCCATTAGGGAGATACCCGTTGGTGTCAATATCCAGTGAGCGAGACAATGTATCTCCGTTGGCATCCCATTCTAAGTCTGTTTCTTCGTTCTCATCAACAAAAGATTGATCATCCAATTGGGTGCGCAAATCCATAGGAATTAAACCCTCCGTGTTTAGTCTCGGTTGATCGTTTATATAAAAAGGCAAGTCGATTAAATTCTTGAGATATTCTTGTGGGTTTATTAAAGGACCCTGCATATTACACAAAGTTTCTTCTACTGCTTTTACTAGCAACCTTGGGTCCACAGACAACAATAGAATAAACGGTCGGCCCGGCTCCGACACTAACAAGTTAATAGCGTTAATTAAACTTAATATTTTCTGTTGCTCGAGAGAGTCTAACAGTTCCATTTTGATAATAATCCGCGTTTGTCTTCCAGCAAACCCATCAATGCATTCCAACATGTCCACGCAGATCTCTAATTCCTGCTTCAACACGGACAAGAAAGTTTCTTCCTGCATTCCAGCCTGTGTGGAGACAATTTTGATGCGTTTCTTCATTGGCAGCGCCAAACAGTAGATCATTAGAAACAGACGCAAAGTGTTGGCGAGCAACGCCCCACCGAACACGCAGCAACACGCGATTTCGATGGCGATCACTGTACTCGGTCCTGTGTAACCATAAATACCAAACAAGAGAAAACCCATCCATAAACAGAGCAAAATAAAAATAGACAATACAAACGATGGAACACAACAACACATCGTTTTCCAACGCGTTTTCATACTGTGGTTATTTTTAGCTTTCGCACGGTACGGACCTGCTTGGAATATGCGATAAAGACGAGGAATAAACATCCCCAGGTCTGTCTCTATAGTATTGTTCAATTCCCTCGTGAAATTCACCAGTGACGTCATGGGGTTGTCGCTAACAGATACGCTGCGACATAAGTCAATAGTTAAAATATGCACCGGAAGCATGGGTCGAATATCTCCGATGGATGGTGGAATACAATATACCAGTCGTGTGAACCATAGGGCGCGGTTTAAAAAGTTAGTCATTAACAGGCCCAACCTATGTATTCGGTCTGACGTGCTAACCAAAGCTAACCGAGCAGACACTAAAATAAAAACTAACGAGAGGGTAATGCAAATTGCTGTTGCGATGCCAGCACCCCAGGAAACTATCGGCCATACAAGTAAACCACATGTCACGGCAACAGCCATGCAAAAAATAACAGCTGGCATGGTAATGCTGAAAGCATGGATGGGTTCTTGATCACGGAAGTCCATCAGTAGTTCTAAATAAGAAAATGAAATTTTAGCTAGCTCTTCGCACAACACAAATCAACTGTTTAGCTAGCTCTCCGTACAACACATATCAAGATTTAGCTCGCTCTCCGTACAACAAAAATCAACTGTTTAGCTAGCTCTCGATCACAAATCGATTAAATCTAAAATTATATGCCAACATGTGTTAACATATAATTTAATTTTTTCTAAACGTGAAATTTTGACGTGGTCTGTTCTTGGTGAAACTTTAGGTGGAATAATAATAACACAAAAAAGGGAAAAACAGGGGAAAAATATTTTAAAGGATTTCAATTTTGCATCTCTATCGCTGTATAATTTTTTGAATTAGGTCTTACATACTTATCATTAGTACTTATTGACTATAAATCCATGACTCCATTACTTTATACCGGCAGCCGATTTAAATATCATGCGACTTGGTTTGTGACATAGATAACGTCTCATTCCGCCTTCAACACATGTCTATAATTTTCTTCAAAAAGTCCCAAAAGGCCTTATTTTCACTGCGCAAACAAATATTTTTCACTACAATAATATGATATGATATATAAAGGCCGGTTTCCATACAACTGCATTTTGCGCCCAGTCGTAAAAAGCGCCGTGACTTTTGATCTACGCATGCGCATTATCAGAATAATGCCGCTGACCTCGCGCTTTTGCATGCGCTGGGGCGATTTAAAAAAAGTTGAACAGGCTCTACTTTTTGCGAGCTACATTTTGCGCTTCAGCTTAACAGCCAATCAAAAGGTAGAAATCTACATGAATTACGAAAGAATTTTTAATTAGATCATTTCAAGATGGCTAGCAACATCTCGTTTCTGTGTTAAATTTTTGTCAAAGCCAAATGAATGTAGAGAATCAGAATATATATCAATCAAGTGAAGTAGATGAAAAACAAAATAACATTAATGAGTCTGTGGAGGCACAAAGAAACAACGTTGTAAACAAACTTAAAAAGACTACTCGTGATCTGACAACATTAAATCCTTAAGCAAAACGTTGTATAGTCCTCTGATTCTTCTTTCTATGGAAAGTAGAATCAATACGTATTTTACAACGTTGTTTATTTCTACGCCATAAAAATATTGCTAGGACTACTCTCAAATTTTGCAGCAACAAATATCGTCTGTTTACATCAGCCATGTTTTGCAAAAAACACGTGAGCAAAAATCGCTAAATGGAAATGGTTCGGTATATGTGATATAAAAGTCGCGGCGCATTTTACGACTGGGCGCAAAATGCAGCTGTATGGAAACCGGCCTTAAGTCGACTTTGCGTGTTTCGTCTCAAAACTTGTCAAAATACCACCAAACTGGTCAATATGAAAACCAACCACAAGCAATTGAACCATAAATTATTTAACATAGAATAATACTAAAAATAACGTCGGATTCAAACTCATATTTTTTTTCTTCCCGTGAAAAATGTCAGCGCAGACGATAGAAAATTATCATTTTTACGACCACACTTTTTGAGAATAAAGTCGGGGTGAACTTTTATCCTTATAAGACGACATTCTCTATTAAAAAGATTAACATAGACATTTTTGTACGCTGACAATTTTATATCGGCTGCCGGTATAAAGTAATGGGATCATAGATTTATGGTCAATAAATACTAATGGTGTGTATAGTATGTGTATAGCATGTAAGAACTAAAATGAAAAATTATACAGCGATAGAGATGCAAAATCGAATTCCTTCAAAATATTCTTTCCTTGTTTTTCTCTTTTTCGTGTTATTATTATTCCACTTAAAGTTTCACAAGGAACAGACCACATCAAAATTCCACGACTAGGAAGAATTATTTAATATTTCTTAAAATCTTATACGACAATTTTATTATTTCAAAGTGACGAAAAAAATTAACTCTAAAACAACCTTTGTTAGCTAAGCAGTGCTTTGCGAGAATAAAAACGGTTTACCCATGATCCTTTGGAGATGATTCGACTTTCCAACTCCCCATTTCGAATACAACCCGACCGTGAGTGGGATGGTCAACGAAGGCTCAACCAAAAATTCACCTAATGTTCTCAGCAAAAGTTCTTGTTGCCCTGATGTATCCATTTTTTCAAATTCATTCAGGCTATTCGGATCTAGAAAAAAAAAAGTTTATGCAACTGAAACGCATCTATGTCACATGTAGTCTATTTGATAAGAGGCTGTGTTTACTGACTTGAAATGCCTATGAAAAACTTGATAAGTTCTGAAATTTTAAAACCACACAACAAACTCGACAAATAAATGAACCAGAAACAACGATTTATTTAATTTTACCCTATACTTAAGCACGGTTAGATAAAAAAAATAAAATATTCACAAAATTCACTTTTAACATTACATAAAATTGAAGGTGTATTTGCAGGAAGATGTACGAAAGAGAGACAGTTCAAAGATGATAATCTTTGAAACTCTTTTGACTTTATTTCTATGCACCTACACTATGTATACACAGTAACAGCCAGTTCTTTGCCCTCCAAGACAAGTCGAAAATTGGTTCGAATAACTAGGGGTTCGAATACTAGGGGTTCTAATAACTAGGGGTTCTAATAACTAGGGGTTCGAATAACTAGGGGTTCGAATAACTAGGGGTTCGAATAACTAGGGGTTCTAATAACTAGGGGTTCGAATAACTAGGGGTTCGAATAACTAGGGGTTCCAATAACTAGGGGTTCCAATAACTAGGGGTTCGAATAACTAAGATTTAGCTAAAATTGGTCTATTTAACAAGGTAAGGCGCGAAGGACGAAGACAAAGGGTATAAAACCAGCATGGCTAGTGTTAAAATTCTTCATAAAAATTTCCCATCTTGTTACCGGAAAAGTTATAAAATTAGGTGACAATAAGGAAATAAGAATGCCTTGGAAATTAAACAGCAACTAGACTGTAAAATGGTTAAACCTTTAGAGAGAGATTTATTTGTGAATATCGTTTTTTAAAAATCCTTGAAACACACAAAAGTCACAACGAAGACATTTAAACTGAATATTTGATTTGAAAAATAATGAAACGAACCTGATAATGTGAACGAGGTTATCCTGCGCAAATTGAGAGGAGGGATTTTATTGTAATACATTACCAGTCCCTTCTCACAGTGCAACGTGTCTCGTTTACAAGAGGATGTTAAACATAATTTCCTCTCCTACTACAGTTCTACTATATCAAACATCTCTTTCCTTTTTATGTTTTAAAAATCTAAAATTTGTCGATTCTACTTGTTCAATGGCATCCAATTAATAATAAATATAACAGTAAATGTTTTAAAACACGAATAATGCTCAATTGAGTACTGTGTTTTTAGATTGGATAATATTACCGGAAATGTAGCTTTTTTGTTTCTACAGCAGAAAAGAATGGCAACGTAGGATTTCCAAAGAGCGAAATATAAGGAAAAAACCCGCAAATATTTTGATACTTTCTCCCTGATCTAGTAATCAAAGCCTCTCTAAAAATACAGTCTTCGCTAGAATTGATAAATAATGCATGAGATGAGGTTAACAGCGAAAAATAGAGAATAAGAATGTCATGCGGCGAATTTCAACACCAGCCTCATAAAATGAAATTTATTAGTCAACGTACATGCGAAGTAGTCCAGATGGAACTCCTTCTACCTTCGACTGCACTTCTATCCTTTAGTTCAGCAAGACAACGTTTACGCAAATCAATGAAAAAAATGTACTTGAAAAAATTATTAAAACGTAAACAAAATAACTATGATAAAAAAGACAATATCTAACTCCTGTGATTTTATATAAGTATACTGAGTTTTTTATATATAAAATATTTATAAATAAAAATATATAATACATTTGTTGGAAACAAAAAAAAAACCTATAGTCTTCCAAACTGAAGTCTGCTGACAATAATACTTGATCAAACTAAGAAAACCAAAAAATTGTTTTTCTTTGGCTCATAATACCAACTTTTCAAACATAAGCCAGAGGAAAAGCAGAACAAGGCGATGTTGCCATTAAATATACTTACTTTCACAGAACAACTCTGCAAGAACAGACGGCTGACTACGACTATCGATCGAGTGTGGAGTTTCTCCGTTTTTATTACAACAATTTAGTAATTTGGAATGTTCAGGATCGGCGAGCAGCACTTCACACATTCCAGAAAATTTATTACGTATTGCTATATGAAGAGCAGTGTCCCTTTTCTAAACAAGAAGTACATACTGTAAAATGCCAGCAGAAAAAAATACCTTTACACGTCGACTTAGAATATTCCTCTAATATGCAATATTTATTCTGATGTGAAAAATAGTTTTTAGAGTTCTTCACAGATGGAAATACACAAACAAAACAAAAAAACAAATATACAAACAAACAAACAAAACAAAAAAACAAACAAAAAAACAAACAAACAAACAAACAAACAAAAAACACCAACAAAAATGTTAAAACCTTATCTGCAGCTTGCACATTTGCACCCTTGTCAACAAGCAACTTAACACAATGTGTGTGTTTCTTCTTAGCACCATTTAATAATGGAGTTTCTCCTTCCTGAAACAGAAACAGAGCATATCACAAGCTGAGACCATCACGGATTGGAATGATAAACATGGAATAATGAATTTACATATTAAAGTAAACAAAATGTCTCAATAGCTCGAACAACTTTGGAACACAAATTTTCAAGATTGACTGTATGTATGTTTTAAGAATTAAACATATGTTTAGTGGGTAAATTTGGAGTGTGGTTGATTATTTTGCTTGAATTAATGTCACTGGCATGTGGTGCTTCTTTTCTAAAATTTATTACTATTTTAACCTCTTTGAAAGTTTCTAATAGTGATTTCTATTATTGAAGAAAATGGAGATAATTCGTTTTTATTTTTCTGCAAGCTTTTTTAAATATCACACACAATTTTAAAAATTGTTCAGTTTAGATGCCACACCTTGTTTGTAACCTCCGTATTGGCATCAGCTGCTAACAGCTCTTTCACTACATCCACGTGACCCTTCTCCACAGCGATATATAAAGCTGTCTTCCCTTCCTATAAAAGAAGGAGGCATTGTTAAGAAAACAGAAGAGCGGTGGGAATCCATTATAAGTAATAGTATCAACAAATAGTTGAAATTCTCAATTCATTATTAAACATCGTTCAAATGCATAGTTAATGTGTTACTACAAATACATTTGTTTGAATTTCTTCGTGTTTGTTTATCATTTCTATACTAGCTAAGACAACACTAGTACGGTGAGTTCAACTGATTCAATAGATTTAACATTTCGCTCTGAATCAACGACGCCTGATAAATAATCGATAAAATCAAACTCATGCGGTTCTCTGGGTTGCTATAACTATGATGGAAATAGTTGTCATTGAGTGGCTTTGACAGGTTCTATGTTATAGCGGTATATATAACACAGATCTATTTTTTTTCAAGACAGGAGAAATACAAAAAAGCAAACAAATAAGGTAACAAACAAACAAAACAAAACAAAAACAAACAAATTTACAAATACAACAATAGCAGTCCTGACAGAATAACAAGTAATATTGAGCTTACCGAATCTACCATTTCAATTTCAGCATATGCGGCTACCAATGTTTTACACACCTTACCATGCCCCTCTGATGCTGCAAGTAATAATGGAGAATCGCCATTCTGAAAGAATGATAAAAATCGACAACTTAGTTCTTTCTCCTAGAGGTCGTCACTGAACTTCCCTGTGATTGTACGTCAAGTTTTTAGATTTTAGATGTTCACACATTAGACTTAATTCCAAACAACCTTTGCATTGTCTTCAGCTTCTGATAACAGAGAAAATCTGTACTTGTTCTTAAAAGTTTTGTGTGCTTCTTAACCGCTTTGTAGACTTACTTTATCCGGCATGTTCACGAAAGCACCTTTGTTTAATAGTTTAGTGACGATCTCATCTTGACCTTCTTTGGCTGCCCAAGAAAGCGCTGACCTGCCGTCCTAAAATTAAACCTAATATTATTAACCAAACAAGTAAAAATAGAAGTAGCAAAAAAAATTTATTCACACATAAGAACAGCTCATTGTGAGCCTACCATATTACTCACGTTAAAAAAAAATCAAAAAGTAAAAACTCCACCCTGGGTTGACGGCTATTTAATGTTCAATTTTCTTCAGATTCGAGCCTCGCTTGGCTTACAAATTACTTAATAAGAAAAACCACTTATTAATAAAGAAAACGATAGGAGCAAGTTTTTGTATTATTTTATTTCGTATAGATTTTGATAGAGTAAGATTTTAATCGAGAATTTTTCCCGATATCTTTTCAAATCAATTTTTTATCAGGTTATGGAGTCAACAACTTTCGAGTTTTGTTATTAAATTTCCGCGTCGCAAGGTGAGAAAAGTCTTCTAAACCGTGGTGTTAGTCAATTTTTGAAACAAAGAATCGACCTTGGGTTTTTATGTTCCTCCGGGGTTTCCGATCAAAATCTAACTTCAATTTACGTGTTTACCAAACTATTATTATCACGTGATAAGACGCCGTTGTAAAGTATTGTGGCATCTTGTTTACTCAATAAAACGCACATGTGAATTAAAATGTCTAATTGCTTCGAAAAAATAGAGCTAGACACATACAAATATCGTACAAGACATGTTTACCACGTATGTTATCTACACAGCAGCTTATCTCTGTTTATCTCTGCAATCGTCTAAAACTAGGACTTAACGCTCAGCACGTCATTTCAAGCAGACATCATACCACATGCTACAAAGTAGGAAAAAAAAAACAGGACAAAAAATACCTGATCAATAGAATTGACATTAGGGTTCTGGTCTAACAGTAATTCCACCACATCAAGGTAGCCTCCTTTTGATGCCATAATAAGGGGAGTCCAGCCATGCTGCAACAATAAAAATATCTCAAAATACACGTTATTTTACTGTTTTGTAGAACGAGATGCAATTGTCGGAAGACTAGAGCTAACATAGCGAAAGCTTTTGTATACGGCGGATGTCATAGGATGTCTGGTCAAGGTATTAGTTTTTACATGATTTTCATTACTTAAAAAAACGTCTTAAACGCACTCGTTGTTAGTTGTACCAGTGCGAATTAAAAGGTTCTTCTAAGTAAAACCATATAAAACATAATCAACTATCTACAACCCCCATCAACATATTGAGACAATGGAACTTTTTCAACCATTATACAAAGCTCGCAAAAAAAAGCATCAACTCTCGATTCTTTGCAGCCGGTAGCCGGCGGAAGTGCTACTTTTACAAACAATAATACGTCTAATACACGTCTGGTCCCACAAGGGTTCCGAAATCTGAGAAAATTGACCAAGCTGACGTCAGCAACAATTAGCACATTTTGAGAGTTGGGATCTAACTAAATAACCTAAGACCTTAAGATCCTAAGTTCGCTGTGAGTCTCCTGTGAACATTGACAAGTAAACTGTAACAAGTTCAAATTGCGTGTATATAGTAAAAAAAAATACATAATTACATATATATTTAAAGCTTATACAACTACTCGTGGGGACAAACTTTGAAATTTTCCACCTAGTCTCAATATATTTGTGGATGCTTGTAGAAAATAAAAACGCTGCATTTCACTTAAGTCAACAGCATTCTTACACAGTCAATTCTACAATCAAATTTTTATCTGATGTCAATAATAACGCTAGGAAAAATAGTAATAAAATGACTTATGAAAAGTAACAACACACTAAAACGGTATTTCAACAATATTTCACACAAAGACAGACATTAAATGAACCCTGACAATCACAGCAGGTTAAATACAGGTCCCTGTCACGACATGGGAAAAATATACCTGAATTGTAAAAATATTCGGTAAAAAGAAAGTCGGTAAAAATTTTCAGCCGGTAAAAATATTAGTCCCTTAATCAAACAAGACTAATTAAACCAAAAATCATATATGTAAAGAATTTACCTTTTTCATATATATTTTTAATACCGATAAGGTATTATTTCTCGTCCTTTCAAACTCTTTGTTCGCCCTTCTATTAACCAATGTTTAATTTTAGAAGTTACCTGCATTTCCATTTCACAAGTCGGTTCACGGTAAGTTAGCTCATGCAGTCAATAGATAGATTAGGCTTGCAATTAAAGTGCTGGATTTTGTTGTGAGGGAGGGAGGGAGGAGAGTGAGGGATAATAGGGAGGAGTTCGAAAAGAGAGATAAGTCGTATCGCAACACGGCATATGAGAAAAGTGAGACCCGATACCCGAGACCCAATACCCTGATACCGATACCCGAGACCCGATACCCTGATATTTTATTATTATTATTATTATTATTATTCTTTTTTAATATGAACGATGATAAAAACACATTTTGATATGTATACTTCTTCGTTTTATGGAAATATTTGTTGCACGTAATATGCGAATATGTTGCAACAATGGTTTTATATCGCCAGAAACTACAATGAAACTAGCATAAAAAATTTATTTTGTATGCTCAAACATGAATGATTGAAGTGATAGTAGACTTTTTAAATTCATTAGAGTATGTTTGTTTTTTCGTTGTAGGGTCGACATAACTCCTTTTGGTTTTCGAAACCACGATTAAATTTTGTATATTGTCCAAAATTTCCTCCACAACCATAGCAAGTTGATACACTCTTGTGGGCGTAGTTGGGAAGGAACAAGACATAATCATTATCTGTTGGCACAGGTGGTGCTGGTTTATTAACTGTTGTTTAAGGTGGAATAGGTTGCGTTGCTGGTAGTATTGAAGATTCCTGTATGCAGATAATATATTGGTTGCGTTGAATATGAAGTATGTGTCTGTGAAGTCGTTAAAACAATAGTAGGCTGCGATAACGGTAGTGTTTCTGACATTAGGTCTCTTTTTTTCACATTGCTTCAAAAAACGTTCGACCACATTCAACTTTGAATGCAATGCAGACAGTACGCGCACATATTTCGAAACTTTTAAACCGAAAGCAAATTTCACAACAAGTTAAAATGTTTTTTTTTTGTTCATTCCAACTGTGAATGGTTGTTTTTCGTTTTTATCATTTTTCACATAATATGTATCGCCAAATACTTTGATGAACGTACGTCTTGCTTCGAATAAACCAACATATCATCTCTGATATGTTAGGTTGAAAAAACAAGAAAATAATGAGAAAAAATTAGAATTTTTATTAAAATAAAACATCGCCGAAAAAAAATAATAAATAAAAAAAATCAGGGTATCGGGTCTCGGGTATCGGTATCAGGGTATTGGGTCTCGGGTCTCGGGTATCACATAGGGTATCGGGTCTCACTTTTCTCATATGCCTCGCAACACAGCAGACAGTTGAAACTAGTTTATTTATAAGCCTTTCCAGAGCTTATTTTTTTGTCACCAATGATATTGTGTTTTACAAACAAGCAGTGAGTTTTTTGTGGTCTCTTATCCCAATTTCCTGCAGAAATTTAACGGTCGAACTTCAATATGGCAAAGACTGACCACTGAATCATTGCTTTTGTAATTCTTAT
Source organism: Hydractinia echinata (assembly GCA_030067915.1). Taxonomy (NCBI): domain Eukaryota; kingdom Metazoa; phylum Cnidaria; class Hydrozoa; order Anthoathecata; family Hydractiniidae; genus Hydractinia; species Hydractinia echinata. Next base: position 1,632,202 of record JASGCC010000023.1, read on the forward strand.
AGACTGTACTGATGTTTATTTATTTTTGTATTAGAAATTATAAAATTCGGAATTATATGCCCCCAAATTAAATTGGTATTAATTGTCCGTCTGGTGAAAACACGCGCCAAATTTATTACTACGCGAACAGTACTGTAGTATCTCGTTCAACATACAGACACTTAATAAGCAATACAATTGACCAGGTAATTAAATGAAATTGACGAACTAATGAAATGAAACTGACGACGATGCGCTATTTTATACCAGTGGGCGAAATCATCTAGCTACGTCATCAAACGTGCAATACATTTTTTTTAGTTGAGTAAAACTTTCAGGTAAGAAAAATACAAGTTCATATTGCCCGTTAATTAAAATAAACAACTTAGATCTAGTCAATTAGACAGTACATCGTGTGGCACGTCACCAAGGGTATCTTGCGGTTAGAAGGGGAGAACCAATTATTATGAGGGTATCTCCGTAGGTATTAGATTTTCTGTTTAACGTCTCTGCATGATTTTATAGCCGTGCTACGAATACACGAAATAGCGAATACGATATAATAAGGACGGTTTCTGTATTTTGTCTTTGCACAAAATGAATAGCTTTTCGGACCCCCACTTAGTAATGTCATCACTTCGTGTTAACAGGCAAGCAAGGCTGCACGAAACAGATGCAGGAAATACGACGGGGGAATTCCCGCCGACTTTTCTACGGGCTAACGACTACTCTTGTTTATTAAAACTCGTATTTTGTATGTTCAAAATGGCTGCGCGCAGTTTTATAATTTTACTAATCTCGAACAATTCTTTTACGTCAAAGAGCGCAATAAAAAATTCTATTTATAAACAAAGCATCTTTCAAAACAGAAAACGTGATTACCTTATCAAAAGATGATTTTATATTTTTAGAACAATTTAAGAGTCAAACATTAAAAGGGTAGTTATTAAAAGTTTCACAAATACATTTCTGGAAAAGTTAGCAAAACATGTCACAATACGATGGTAAAATTTCATCATGTAGAGTTTATAGAAGCCGTTCAATTTAAGCTTACTAATAGAATTTGTCAGGAAATAGTTAGAAATTACACCTTTTATATAAGAACAATTTTATAAGAACAGAGGTTGGGAATTAGGCTGGAATTTTACTGAATTTTTATTTTTTTATGAACAAAAAAACAATGTACAGGGGAAAAATATCTTACCAGGACGATATTTTCACAGAATTAATTGTTGAGATTTTCCCCAAGTTGTATACTTTGGGTAGCAAAAATTTTGAAATGTCATGTAAAGTAGAAAAAGAAAATGCCTCTAAATGTAAGAACAAAATGAAAAACAACTTTAAGTTGAACATGTGAAAAAGATAAGAAAACCTCAGGGTAAAGGTAAATTCCCTGGTTCTTAAAACACAATTTTTGTTTTATTGAAACAATTCTATAAAAACACGAGTCTTAGATTTAGCTAAATAAGAACAAAATAGGAACTGCAAGGCTCATTTCATTATTTTCAAAACTAAGAACAACCCAAGTCTGAATTTTGCTATAAAGAAAAATCTAGGAAATGAATTTTCTTAAAATTCACTCTCATTTGCAATAACTATGACATAATATTCATATTTGTTCATGAACACAATTATAAAGCTGCATCACAGCAACAAAAACATCGAATTTCCCAATATAAAAAAAAATCTGAGGCTAAATTTTGAAGTTGTGTTCTTACTATTAAGAACAAACCAGGCTGAAAAGACTCGGAAACATACACAGCCAGCCCCAGGTCAGATTTTTTTGTTTTTCTTACTAGTAATTTTCGAATTAACCTTCTTTGACATATTAAAATTAAATCAATGATCGTTAAGAATAGCTCTTTAATATCAATATATTGTTTTCACCTTGAGCATAAAATCCTAAACCAAATTTATTTTTCGGACCAAGTCTAGCACGGAAAAGAATTTGGTATCCACGCATGCGCATGTGATCACTCCTATTTGAATTCACGACGGTAAAGTGGCAGCCTAATATATCTGGATAACATTCGAAACAAAACGTTTTGTACAAGAAAAAGCATAAGATGTAAAAAAAATTTATGAGGAAAACATTAAAATATATTTTGTTTTGAAATCATGCTCAATCTTATTTTAGTCAAAAAAAAAGTATGACCTGTATGACCAAACCAACGAAGTAACGAATACTTCTACACAGAACAAAGATATTCTTTAATTCTAACAATTAGGCTAATGTTGTTGTTCATAAATTTAATCAACTACCGACAATAAACAGCGATTTTAATTTTTTTTCACAAGTCAGTTATTTTATGGCTTTTTATGGTTCGCTTTCAAGAACTACGTTTTTCCATGTTGTTGCTATCATTACTTTCACCAAAATTAATTTAGCAGGTGTGATAAAAGTTGACTCAACATACCCAATATTAATTGATGCCAATGAGACTGTCGTAACAGAATTCACAACAGTACCGTTGAAAGTATTAGTTACTATAAAGTCTTATGACCCGCAAAAATAAATCAACTTGACTCACAAAAATTAGAACCAAGGACTCAACTAAGCAGTCACCCAATAGGTACTAAAAAAGACGATGTTTTGAGACAAAATGAGTCAATTAAATCTCTCAACACGGACATAAATAAATAATATAACTATACAAGTAATGCTGAACTGAAAGAGCAAGATGTAACGTGTAAAATGTACAAGATCAAATATCATTAGTCCTTCTTAAAAAAGCACCCTGCTAAAAATTACCTTTTTATATTCTTCTAAGCTGCCACCTGGCATTGTAAATTCAGTTTCAAATTCCCTTCAGCAAGCATAAACTTCTAACATCTTATTTTCTTCACGCCAACTCGCTTATAGAGGACTGCAGTGAACAATTAATCACACGTTGATAACTTATTAGATGTTTTGAAAAAAAAACCTACATCGCTCCCTTTTAGTATCATTTTTTTAACTCTTTTAACGCTAATCCAATTACGTGGTTTAATTACACCAACAGATCATCTGTAATAATTCAATGAAGACAATTAGAACACATATTAAAAGAATTAACATAATACGTACATGAAATACATAGTCGAATTTCATTGCGACTTTAGTTAAATTCTTGGATTGATAGGGTACTTTAATGCATGTTTTTAATCCTAGGACAGGCAAGATTGTCGTGAATTTTGTGGACACCAATTTTAGGCGCTATATTCTGTTATAAATTTGTCCCTCCCAAAATGCACCCTTCGATAAACATTTGGGCAAAAATATAACACGAAAGATAAGGCCATCAGAAAATGTATTTGACGTGCATCTTGCTCATTCTAGTTCGCTTCTCGCTTCTCGCATGTCGCATTTTCTGCTTTCAATGCTGTAGAATCTCTTCTTAACCCTTAGATGACGAATCACGTAATATATACTGTCAAAAATTGCGCAAAAGACGCCTCGCAGTTGGACCGCCATAACTCCGGAAGGACTGGGTTTTAATGAAAAGGGCTCTCATGTTTTAGAAAGAAGATGAATTAGGCCACCCAATGGCACCAAACATGAACTAATTAAATATCTTTCCTAGCCACTAATTGAAGTTTCAGAAAGTAATTATTTTTTGATAGTCTTTTTTTTCAAGTGTTTCTTCTGTTCAGAAATGGGTGCATATTCTAAGGGTTTAACAGTAAATGTGGAAAAATAAAAAAGCCTATTAAACCACGTGAACGTGATATTTAGTTAAAATTTAGTCCAACTAACTCATTTTAAGCAATTTCAAATTCTCCCTCTTACAACTTCAAAAGTTTCATTAACACTTTGAGTTTAATTATTTAAACCAGTTCTGTTTAAAGACACGAGTTATTTGATTGACAGAGCTTTCCACAACAAGTAACAACACCCAGTACTGATCTTAGCACAACGAAATGTTGCTTTTATTCATTTATTTATTTATTCACTCACTAGCTCATTCATCCATTCATTCACTCATTCACTCATTCATCCGTTCATTCATTCATTTATTTTCTTCGCTTAAATACAAATCATTTAACGAATTTAGTAAAATATAAATCCAATAAATTTGCCCAGGCTGCACGTGCCACAAAGTGGACGATATTACAACTGCACGAGATTACCGCTACAAAATCAGACGGTATTTCAAAAAGAATTGCTACCATTTTTGGTACAAAGTTTCGTAACGAAGATTAACTGCAGCAGGGGTAGCTAACCAAAACATCTTGTCTCGTTTTACCTTAAATTGTCTCATTTTACCTAATTATGCAACATATCGCTGCAACAAATAGTGAAGAGGCGACAACACACATAATTTTGCATGACATGAACAAACAAGACACTCTCCTCGTCCTAATGGCTTTCCTTAAGCTGATTAAACTTTAGTTTCACACAGAGATAAGCAAGGATAATCTAGTTTTGCTTAAAAAAGAGCTCAAAACATTATCACCAACACACAGACAGCTTCATTAACGAAATTTGATTAATTTTTTTCCGTTCTCTAAACGGAATTGAAAAACATGATGACTTAACATATTTTTTAAACAAAAAAAGCCACGCCTAGCGACATCACACAAAAGAGGTTCGATTGAGAACTATATTTATATATGAGCTATGTTGAATTCACAGCAGGAGGTCACCAAATCATGACAAACATACTATAAACTTATCAGCGCATGTTTACATCCTTAACACATCGAGAGAATGATTACTATGGAAATCTTGAATGGACGGAGACAATTACGGAGAAGGCATGTTAAGCTTGTTACGTAATTATTTGACTGGGTGTTTCATTTCATTGCAAAGAACAAATTGATTTTGCTTAATCAGATTGTAGACATGTTTTTTAGAATTAACTTTTGATAATAGCCTGAAACAACTAACTTAAGGACTAATTCCAATCCGTTTTGTTTTCGGAATTCTCCACCTTGCTTGGTTTAACTTTGTTATTATCTCTTTAAAGGAGGTGATGACATACAAATAAAAATAAAAAATGTAAAAATTAGGTTACAACAGATCATTTTAAATTTTAAACAAAAAAAAGTTGATTTAGCCCCTAAAAACATTTTTTCAAGGTTTAACCCAAAATGTAATATTTTTTACCCATATCAATCAATCAATCAATCACATTAAATATGAAGTGATTGGCTCACCATAAGCACGAATTTTTGAAACCTCGTTACATTTCGAATTTTACAAAAACATATCATGATTTTTGAGCGAGGTCCAGATGCTTATACAGTACAATGATTCATTGTAAAAAATACATTTTCCTAATACTTGTAACTTCACAGACCCATTGATTCTACCTCAGTCAGCTGTTCTTACTATCAAACTAACAAAATAATTAGGAAATAGGACATAGGACATAAGCAATTAAAATTTCTGCTGCGCTAAGCAGGTTTTGAGAGGAATTATATCTGTATATATGTTCGGAATACTCAAAGGTCAAACACATTGACCAAAGAGGGGTGCCTGCAGATGTGCTGAACTTAAACAAATTATTTTTCAAAACGTGACTAAATGCAGTCCTGTTTGCAATTAAAAAAGTGGGAACCAAATTTAATCTAATTAGGACCAGACATCTTTATAATAGTACTTATTTGTCTGTTCATGTGTTAAAACAGAGTGGTGCTACAAAACACACGAAATATGATAAAGATGGAAGAAATATCAACGCATAAAATATGTCTTAATAGGTACATATTATTAACCTTTAACAAGGCCGGTCCCTCTTCTTATAAGTCCTGTATCTACAAATGCGGTGTTTAATAGAAACAAGTAATAGACATGCGCGAAAGGTTGTATAATTGTCATAGCATAAAAATGTTTGACCTTCTTTGTGATTTTTTGCATATCTTAGTCTCAATTTTGATTTGTTTATATTTTTATATAATTTGATAAAAAAAAACTTGCACTGGCCTGTAATAAACCCCTCACCCAAAACTTGAAGTGCCTAAGACAACTAATTACAAGAAGTATGGAAATTAATTAAGCAGAGAAATAGGTAAACTGTATATAGTTGATAGCGTCCATCTGTTGCAGTACACCTAATAAATAAACACCACATAACATCTTATTGATGAAAACTCCAGCAATCAAAACCAACATAGTAAGGACAATGCTGGATCAACAAACATATAAAACTTACTGTTCCAGCAGTATTGCAATTTGCTCCTTCAGAAAGTAAAACTTGAGCAACTGTGTAATGACCTTTTCGACACGCCCATGTCAACGCAGAGGTACCATACTAAATGAAATATTTCATTACGACACTATCTTAATAGCGCTACTAAGATTAAGATGGCATTGAGTAAAGCTTTCAGCTTCCCTAAATTTACTTTTAGAACTAACAAACGTTTTATCACTGAGACCATCTTAAGTCTTAGGGACAAAGTTAATTTTTTAGACTGAGCAAGTTTGCGAGTTGGGTGAGATAACCGAGGGTGATATTCAGGATTATATTATTGTATTCGTCAACCATCTGAAATGGATAAAAAAATGTTTTTTCTTACAAATGCACACGTTTACGACTTTCATTAACAATCAAATAAAATGGATGTAAAAATTCGTAACAGTTCTGTCTAACAACAGATTGAAATAAAAAGAATTAGAGCAGCCCTATAGAAGTAACTCGTGTAATCAAAAGATTGTGGGGTTAGAAGTATAACCTAATCTGCTGAATAAAAGGGATTTTAAAGATGTTTAATATTCTAAGCTATCATTTTTTGACAACATGAAATACAAGTCTACAATGCACCAATCAGCGTTGAGCCAATCAAAATAAACCCATACTTCCTATTTACAAAATTCGATGCATTTTAGGCAGAATAACGCGCAAAATAAAAAGAAAAGTTAGTTATTAGTTATTTTCAATAAAATTTAATTTGTTTAGAAAGTTTAAATGTCGATATCTCACAAACAATTTTGCCTGATACACCCCTCTCGTTTTAGTCTAAGGTACAAGTATTTATGAATATGGAGACAAAACTAAAATATTAAAGTTCTGGGCATACTCAGCTCTCAAACGGTGCCTGTTTTTTTTTCTTAAAAATGAATTGTTAAGATTTTATCACAGTGTGAAGGTAAAAAAGCACAACGGAGAAGCACAAACAGTGACCTTTCGATATAAATTCGGAAATAGACTTTAAAAAGCAAAACCGAGACATCGTTTTAGTACTCAAGTGAAGTAGATTTGAATGGTGTGATTTTTATGCGATAGCTAAGCATTAAATGCCTGTACCTTTTAGGCTCTAGAGTCGGCAACTCGCAAAATGTATTTTTACGTCTTCCCACCTTATAATTCTACTACAAAAATAACACTATTCGATAGAAAATTTATCTGGCTTTTAGAAAATATATGCTTATATGCTTTTATTTCGCAGTTTAGGATAAGATGGGTAATAGGTGAGATCCTTAAGGGTAAAAATTTTTACAAAAAGATATTTTCACACACAAAAAATTCCTTAATCGTAAAAATTAATTAAAAAACTGCAAAGAAAACTAAAGCTATTCCCCATTTATTAAGGGGCGGGGGTTTAGAAAGAAAGAAATATACCAAAATAAACAAAAATGATAAAGTCAGATAAAGTTTTCCAAGAAGCTTTTAAACCTTGAAACTGCAAATATAAATTATTCAGAAAATTCGTTCTCATAATTTGCAAAGATAACTTTCAAGTAACCTCCTACCTTGTCAGCCTCATCAGCTTTGGCACCTGCTCTGATAAGTTCCAAAGCTACATTAGCATGGCCACGCCCACTCGCCCATATCAAAGCTGTCATATTATGCTACAAATGGTTAACAAAAGTTTTTAATTACAGGTAAAAAAAATATACTTGATAATTTTCCTACACTAGAATTGTTAAACCTCTTTAATAAAGCAATCACCCCACAAACCCCTCGCTTGTTGGGCGATCGCTCTGCCTACTGTGCCATTGATTTTATGCTATCTCCTTAACACATGTAGTAGACGGGTCGAGGATACTACCCCCTTGCAACATACCACAAGGACGAGGTATGTATCGCCCTTAAAACATAAGTTTCTAACATGTATGAGACATCACCGAACAATGCACAGCTTAAGATCCAACTGACTAATTAAATTGCCGCACTTGTTAGGCTGTATTACACATGGGGTAAGGAGAGGCGTTGTTTCAGAACTAAGTCCATCATTAGCCCATAATATAGGCTGACCTTGGTTTTTACTAAAATTTCCAATTTTTAACCTGGCATTTATTTAGAGAAGGGGGTATTATTTATGAAAATTACAATTCTGTATCAGTAAAAGATTTTTTTGACAGACATATTACCCACGTCACCCACAAAGTCACTTTCATGTTTATATTTTTATAAAACAAAAACAAAAAAATACAATACTTTTTCCCCTTTTCACATCATAAGCATTTATAAAAGGGAGTGGGTGTTAAACAAGAAAGGATTTATTTTATGTTGTGTCTTTAAGCTTCAGTATTAAACAGTAAATGTAATCATGTTGACAACTTACTTGTCCCCTTTCACATGGGTTAGCTCCATAATGTAGAAGTTCGTGTACTATTCCATAATGTCCTTTATATGATGCCCATACAAGAGGAGTCCAACCGCCCTTAAAATCATACAACCAACATTTAAAGCACGAATGTTTGCTTGGTTTAAAAAACTTCAAACAAACTAAAATAACAATTAGTCGTGTATGGATGAGCAAAAAAGAAATCAATCTACACACCAGGTCTGCCATGCTGTGTTTAGCTCCATATTCTAACAACGCAGACACGATTTCACCATGACCTTCTTTGGAAGCCGCTATCAATGCTGTCCAACCATCCTGATAATAATAGATTGCATTAGTTATCATAAGAATTGACAAAACACCATATATCACCCCAGGACTAATCGCACAGTTTTGGATAACTGTTTATATAAGCACAAATAAAATTTCAAAGGCTCTGTAAGTGCTTCTTTTGCAGGTGTGTAGGCTAGTAAAACAGTGTTTAAAATGCACTAATCGTTTTTTTTTAACACGTCTTCTCAATAATAATAATAATCCATGCCAGGGACCACAAAGTCCTCTAAATTACGTTGATATCAGCAAAATGTCTGCTGTGAACACTGGTAAGCGAAATCGGTATCCAGTATAGTACTAGCTTATTATAACTACATGTGAGGACAAACTTCAAAATTAGCTAATTTGTTAATTCTTGTTATATTGTGTGGAGGGGTCCCATGCAAAAATTATACAGAAGTTTATAATCTGTCTAAATCTTTAGAAATAACTGCAGATTGTAATCACTTGTAACCATTCTTTGGAATAGAAAAAGTCCAGATAATAAGAAAAAAATACTCAACAGTTAATAACACATATTTTTGTGAAAAAGTACACATATTTCAGCACCCTTTAAGTAGGACCCCCTTCGCAGGACCCTCGTTGATAGCAGTACCAAGAGGAACTGAAGAGGCTATCCTGGGTAAATAATTTCAATAATAATAATAATAATAATAATAATAATAATAATAATAATAATAATAATAATAATAATAATAATAATAATAATAATAATACATTACGCCGATGAGGTAAACAAAGATACATAAAATACACCACAAGCAAGGAAACTACTTTTTTTCTTTTATTTTATTTAGGATTATAATTTTTCCGACTTTAAGGCCTTTGGCATGAATTCATGAGGCTATTGCTGTTGAAATGTATTTAAAGTTTTAAAAAAACAATGGGACTTACATCATCTCTTGCATTCGTATCAACGTTATGATAAAGAAGTTCATTCACAATTCCCATGCAGCCTCTTTCGGATGAACTGATTAATGCAGTTTGGCCATTCTAGATGAGACAATTACTACAGTTTAACCCTGATTTTTTAGTCAATTCAAAGGATTCCAGGGTCCCCAAAAACAGTTCAGAGTTCAAATAATCCAGTGTTAAAATATTGGGGTTGCTGTTATCGTCTTTGTCAGACATTACTTTAATAGCTGAATAATTGTCTCTTTAAAGATGGATTTTCACTCAAGAGTAGACAAGATATGGAATGTGATTGCTCGATAAAATTTCCATTATTACTAAAATAGAAAGTTTTGGTAAAACATTATAACTCTCCTTGGGGTAGAAACGGGTAAAAATTACAAAAACAAATAATTAGTAGAGATAGCCAATCAAATTAAAGTATTATTCTTATTCTGTTCCATTTCACTCTCATGGTTCTTGTGAGTGGTCGTCCAGTTTAATGCAACAGAATAACACAAGCACACAAGACACACAAGCTTTTCTAAAATCAAACTGGTGTCTTAAATGTAACTTTGACTGTACAAAATTAAAAACCAATATTATAAGTAAAATAGATAAACAAAAATGAGGATCCTGTTGTGCATATAAAGTTTGTCAGTGTGTCAATGACTTAAAATCAATCAATATTACCAAAAGTTTAACACAAATGAAATCAAAACAATGAACAAGAAAACATACACTATCCCTTGCATCAAGGTTGACTCCTTCTTCAATGCATGTGATCACTCCTTCCAAATCTTCATCTTCAATGGCTTGAAACAACTGAATTTTTACATCTTCTTCCATCTTCTAAAAAAGAAGATGATCAAGATAAATTTTTACCTGCTTAACACAGCAGCAAAAATCATCCAGCATGCAAAATATCACAACCAAAACAGATGTTTCAGACTCCCACATAAATAAAAAAAAAAAGAAAAGTTGAGTAATCCAATGAGACATTCATCTCAGCTTACAATGGAAGAGGGTTTTAATGTGGCCGTATATTATAAGCTTTAGTTTGAAAAATATGTCATAATTTTGCAAGTGAAAAAGAAACCTCATGTAACTAGAGTGAATAAAGCACCAAAAATTGGTGTCATTACATATATTTATTTATAAATAAGTAACACTTCAATACATTGCATACAAAGTTTTTAAATCAGCTTTAAATTAAACATTATTACTGAATCCCTATCAAATAAAAATAGAATGGTCTGGTCTCAGGTTGATTTAACATTAAATTAATAAAATAAAATTTGCAATGAATTGATAGGTTTCATCCAACAGATGGCCAACATTGGAAGTATCTTATATTAGTATGTATAATGTTGTAAAAATACGAACGCCAAGTACATAACACTTTAATGACATCACTCAAGGGACTATCTGTCAATTAATAACAACATGAAGGCGAGACACAACTACAATTATGCAGCCTTCCCTGTGTTCCTAACAAAGTCAATCTAATTAGATTGTTAACTAGTGCCAAAACCGAGGGATAAAGATTGAAACCATAATACTTACTTACAGGGACTTAATTAGAAATTATTACTTCTATTTTTTTTAGCTTTTCAATAGCTGATTTTATTTGTAATACAGACAAATACACAAAATGTTTTTTAACATAAAAATACTTGTGCATAGTTATATTGATAATATAATATAACATAATAGAAATAGATAACAAACACCAACATATCAGACTTTAAACAAAGTTAAGTTTTTATTTTCACATTCAAACCTCAAAATATTTTATTTTAAAAAGATAATAGCATTATCTCCAAGCCCTCCATTAGAAATGTCACTGCAACATATAACATATGAGCAGCCTTATTTTTTTTACCTTGTGTCTTTCGTTGCTTATTCAACTTGCTGAAGAAGACAATTAATAATTCTTTCACAAAATCTAATTGGAGTACAACCAGATAAGGCGAAAAGATAAGAATAACACAGTTTAAAATGTCTGGTATTTAGTCATTAATTCTGTTGTGTGTAGAAAGTCTTTGTCACAAAAAACAAATTAACGTCACCAATTCATTTTCACCTCAGCTTTCAGAAATGACCTAGTCATGTTTAATATATAGAATAATATATATAAAATAAAGTGCTACCTTGCTTAAGTTTTGCCATGGTTGAACTGGTATTCCACATTTCCCAAAATAAACTTTAAATTCCATATCTATTTCATTTCAAGTAGAAAGATGAAACTCTTCGTAACTTCAATTTGAAGATGCAAAGAATAATAAGGTGTGATTATCTCATTTTGAAAAGAAAGATGGAGCAGAATTACTAGCCATTTTTTTTAAAGTAACACATATCACATTAAATAAACACCTGTCATATTTTCGAAAAACTTTTCATTAAAACTTCCAACTCATTCATTATGAATGTTAAATTTATAAAAAGAAACAAAATATAATAATTGGCTTTCATGAAGAAAATTATCACAGAGCTTACCATAAATTATCTCATCTTCATTTTTGTTCCTTAAAAATTGTCTAGAATGTTGTTTTTTACGAAAAAATATCTGCCAGATCAAGCATGAATTATTTCACTATGGTCAATAAGAAAACCTTTTTATTTAGTGCAAAGTAAAATTAAATTTAGTATAGACTAACAATTTTTGAACGAATTTAAAGCAAAACAAACAAACTTTCTCGTAAGTAAGAGCTAAAAGGATTTATGGAAAGTTTTTGTTGTAGTGAGAATTTTACCAAACAGGTTCAAAACATTCCTGTCGACAAAACATAATTTCTCTTTCAAATAACAATCCCAAAAGACTGGTTTCTTTTTGCTATAAATAAAAGTAATTTTAAAAAACGTCTTGGTTCAAATCTTGGTTCAAATCTTGATGTAGAAAAATTTAAGAACACTGTGAAAACAAGTCAAGGCTAATATATAAGAACAGCAAAAAAAGAAGTGCATGTTGCCCTTAAAATCTAAGTTACAGTGTCAATAATGTGTTCAAGTTAGTAAATTTGTTGAACGCTATAGGTTGAAACATTAAAAAACACCACCAAGCTACTTTTTTCCATACTAAGATGGATATAAGTTTCTTTATGAGTTTTGTTTAAAGAACTATAAAATATTTGCACATAGTCATCTGCTTTCCTTATTTATTTTCTAAAAATGATGCAAGCGTCATCTGCACTATGCAATAAAATATGCTTTGATTTTAGCTGTAGATTCAAAAGCTGAAGCTTAAGGTTTATCGATTCCAACTTACAATAAAATATGTTGAGATTTGTTCTGAAAATACTAGTGAAAACATCTGAGTTTGAATACATAAGCACTGCCTATATTTAATAAATTTATTTAGATTTTTTGGGAATATTTAATAAAAGAAAGACATGTACACAGGTACACAATTCTCTTCTCTACTCCTCATTCATTACAAAAATTTGCAGTGTCAATGTAACAAAATTAAAGCAACCAAGCTAAGCAATGAATATAAAAAACTTTTAAATTAACAAAAAAAAAGTTTAATTTCTTTTCTGTTCTACTTATGTAACAAACTTGAATCTAAAGAGACAATGAACGCAGTGAACGTTTGTGACACAAAACAAAGCTTTTACCAACCAACCAACCAACCAACCAACCAACCAACCAACCAACCAACCAACCAACCAACCAACCAACCAACCAACCAACCAACCAACCAACCAACCAACCAACCAACCAACCAACCAACCAACCAACCAACCAATCAACCAACCAACCAACCAACCAACCAACCAACCAATCAACCAACCAATCAACCAACCAACCAACCAACCAACCAACCAACCAACCAACCAACCAACCAACCAACCAACCAACCAACCAACCAACCAACCAACCAACCAACCAACCAACCAACCAACCAACCAACCAACCAACCAACCAACCAACCAACCAACCAACCAACCAACCAACCAACCAACCAAACTAACTAACTAACTAACCAGCCTTTACATGTGAACAATATCAATACCGTAACCGTGCTGGAAATCGTATCAATGTTAAAAGATTTCTATGAGAGTGACATTGAAAGTGCTTTTAGTTGAGGAATAACTTAAAACTATCTAGTAAAGAAGATGCTTTGATAATTGCAAGGAAGAGTAAAAATTATCACTTAAAACAATAAATAAATATGTTTTAACACCAAATAAAACATTCTCTCTAACTTAGTAATGATAAAAGATTGTTTATCAAAAAAACTGTTTGTTTCAACAGTAACACACACACACACACACACACACATGTTGTTGAACTTTTTCTGCATATTTTTATTTACATTTTCATAACCCCCCTGGCTTGTCATCTCAAAAAACAATTGGCTATGATAAGGCAAGGAAACATTAAAAAACTTAATAAGAAATAAAGCAGAAATAAAAAGTACTTTGTTTAAAACATCCAAAGTTTACTACAAAAATTACCACCACAATCTGCAAAAGTTCAGAGCATAAATCAAAAAATAATAACATTTTAACATTATATTACATAGAAGAAAATTTATTTATCACAGTTTATACTCTAGAGAGAATATGGGGTTGTCAATTTTGACAATTCCTTCAGAAAAATTAAGTTTATTTCATTGGAATTCTCAAAATGCTTTATAGCATTTATAAGTGAAATCATATTGTGTAATTAAATAATAAGAAAATTATGCAGACAGAAATATTGTCCTGTCCATTAAGTGAGAGAAATGGAAAAAAAATCTTTTCATCCCAATTTTTCTGATCTACAGGGAGACAAAATTCTTAACATTTTTAAAATTCAAGTAAAAGTTGCCATAGCAACAGTATAATTTTATTTGCTAAAAAAATCACAAAACGAAATGTTGGGGATATGTTTTCAGGAAACACTTATATTTATATTATATTGTTTCATCAACGTTGTTCATTATGTTCATGGCATTATTGCCTAAAGTATCTCTTGTTTTGCATGCAACACAAAACTGTTATTGTCAAACTTACCAATGTCTAAATCATTAACAAAAAACACAAAACATAATAAATAATAATAATAATAATACTAATAATAATTATCAGTCAACAGTGTTTAATGGCCACGAATATTTTTCTTCTCCCCTCCCTTTCATACACTCTTTTTTATAAGCATAATTTATTTTTTTCTCAGCCTCAATATGCTTATGAAAATGCCTATTCCCGTCTTGAATTATGCTGACAGTATGCTTAGTAACGTTCATACCATTTTCACATAACAGCAAATCGGTTCGGCAACACTTTGAAAAGTTAGAATATGTATGTGTATGGGAAATACAAATATGTATCTTATGTAATGTATTGCTGTTCACCTCTATGTTCCAAGAGGTGTCTCCCTGCACTTTAGGCTCAACTACTTATGCTTTTGAAGTTCAGGCTTAGCTTAGTGAAGTGCACTTATGCTTAATTTCTAGAGATTTCCCAGCCTCAACATGCTTATAAAAGTTATACTTATATTAAAAAGAGTGTATTATTTTTACTCAGTTGACATTTTCTTTTTTCACTGGTCTAATTTTCTTTTTTCTCTCCTTCTCCTTCCTCAACTGTATAAAGCGGTTTACAAAGCGGCTTATTAGTTGGTTTATTAGTTGGCCTAGCCCTGTGATCTATCGGTTTATTGGCTCTAAAAATCGAGCCACGAAAGTGAAAATAGATATCACAGAAATGCTGTCATGAGTTTAATTAGATACTTCATGAAATAATTTTAGCCATTTTTTGCGAAGGCAGGGTTATTCCAGTTAATTGAATCAATAAGGAAGAATTATTCTAATTAGGTAGATTGTATTTATGATGCAAATTAAAGACAAAAACTTATTTTGTGTAAACACACTATACACATTGTCTCTAGCAAATTTCTGCATAGTTTAGCAAGAACATTATAAGAGAATATTTTTTCCAAATTCTACAGATTTTTATGAAACAACACAAAAAAAGATAAAATTGAAACAGTTGTAAGCATACATTAAGTTGCTCTTCTGATTGATACAAATGTTTTAAGCACTTTTACAGTTTTTGAAGCATGATTGTTAGTAATTTCATATTTTGACACATAGTTTTATTCCATTTACAATAGGAAGCTGAAATTCTATAATTCATTGGCAGTAAACAAATTTTTAAACATTTTATAGACATAGAAGTTTACATAGAAGTTTTTATATCTAGTGAATAAAGAATTTTCCTTAGGCTTCACTTTTCAGGTAAATTTTGCCTTATTGTGAGTTTTAAATTTTTTGATTTTTG
The DNA here is from genome assembly GCA_030067915.1 of Hydractinia echinata. Taxonomy (NCBI): domain Eukaryota; kingdom Metazoa; phylum Cnidaria; class Hydrozoa; order Anthoathecata; family Hydractiniidae; genus Hydractinia; species Hydractinia echinata. The sequence continues at coordinate 1,648,167 of JASGCC010000023.1, forward strand.
AAATGCCATTTTCTATATCACGTTGCATGCATTAGTCATGGAGATGTCATAATCAGTTAAAATCACAAATATGTTTCTGTATGAACCATTTTTTAAAGAACTTAATGTACATTATTTCCAGATTTCTTGAAAAAAGGGGAAAAGGTTGTGTTAACAACAGTGTGACCCTCAAAGTAAATAAAAACTTTAACAAGCAGTTCTAGAACAAAGTTCTGCCACAGATTTTAAAATTGGCTAGGAAACGTTTTGAACTTATGTGCAAAACGTGTTTACATTAATAATAATTAACTATTTTCAACAGTGGCAAAAAGCAATGGAAGTAAAAAAATAAAAATAATAAAGCAATAAATGAGTTAAGTTTGTAAAACACTACCTTCAAACGAAACATAAAACCCAATACAAACAACAACTATTTAGTACTTCGTCTTTTTTTTCAAAAAGATTCTGTTTGTTAACACTCCTAATAAACAAATAAAAATGTAGTTTTATCAAAATTTAGGCCAGTAAGAAGTAAACAAAAGATAAATAATCCATAAGGTTAGTTGTAGTTGATATTGGCAAAACCAACTCAATCCGAGATATTAATACAAAATGTGGTTCAATCCTAAAAATAACAGGTGGTTCCTCTGCTTTGTTCAACGAGTTTGCAACACTTAACAATAGAGTTGTTTCCACATTAGTCTAGTACCAGAGTATTAAAAAGCAGTGACAAAGAAGGTTCCCGTTATAAAGTTATGCTGGCTCGAAAGATACCAAAAAATGGCACACACTTTTTAAGGAAAAGTTTGCTGCTTATTATATGTGTAACACTGAAACAATGTTACATAACTATGATAAGCCTACTGGGTAAAGTAATAATGCTATGGTGCAATTTTTATAATCCAATTGCATAATTAAAAATAAACAAATAAATTATAGGAAACAAAATATAGTAAAAAGTAAACAAACAAAGGGTAAAGTTAAAAATATTTATGGGTTTCCACTTACTTACTTTTATTTGTCCACAGAAAAGGGAGGACAGTGAACCATCTCTTTTAATAACTATCAAATGAAATCCCAAAAAACTAATAACATTTTCCAATTCTTCTACAGTTAAAATAATTCTTTTCATCTTTTTAATTTTAATGAGCCAGCAGACAAACACTGGTTTAACATTTATCCATCAAAGAAACAGATGTTTAAAAGAGGTCTTCATATTTTATTACCGTGGTATAAAAATAATTATGCAACAAAAGCTAAAAACAAAAATAGTATAGTAAATGATAATAAAATGCTAGAGAATTAAAAATTGACAATTGAAAAGTCACACCTAAATATCTTACGAGAATTCCATTATTAGATCAGTTGCAGCACTATTCCAACTTACTAATATCTTAAAAACAAATGCAAAATAAAAACGTCCTGATAACAGCAACCTGTTACAGATAACTGAATGCTTTGAAGTATATAAAAACACTAAAAAAATAAAATTAGGTTAAATAAATAATAAAAAACTAAAAATAGGCTAGTTGCAATGTCAGATTCAAATGCAATCAATTCAGCAAGATCCCCTTTTTTTGGTAAATATTGGCTACTTCTATGGCAGAGTAAGGTGTGTTGCATTAGAAATTTGTTTCAATATTTTTGTTCTATTTGAAAAGATGCCAGTTTATTTACTTGTAGAGTTCAAGCACTCGAATCAGGTTAAATAAATACTGAAAAGCGAAAAATAAGCTAGTCGCAATGTCAGATACACATGACATTATGCCAACTTTTAGTTTTCGAAAATTGCTTGACATTTCCATGTTCTACAAGAGTATTGTAACAGTAGCATTCCTGGAAAGATATAAAAGATAAACTAGCAACCTTAAAAGCATGTCCAATGTTGCATTTATTAACCAAAAGAAATTAAGACCAAAGTCAGACGATTTTCTGTTCTACTTTCATTGCTGTTCTACTTTAATTTTTAATAAAAAACAATATTTACTTGAACAATACCTTCAGACACCTGCTGTCTCCATAACATCATTTTGCAAAGACTTTTTTTGTTAAGAATACCACCTCAATCTGTTCATATCTTTCCAATTATATTCAGAATACTTGTATGGCAGGTAACTTTACACACAGTAAAATTTTTGTAATACTTGTACAGGTTTGCCACTATATTTGAAATTCTGTTTTATCATATTTTTTGATGAAAAAGTTATAATTTTCCAGCCTTCAAAGGCTAAAATTAATAATGATTTTCAGCCAAGTTTACCGAAATTTCTGTCTGTTAGCCAAAGATGGTAGCTAAAAAACTAGTGGCAGGTGTATTCCTGTGGACTTTCCTGACGGGTGAATTGCTGTGAACTTTCATAGGCTTACAAATATTATTTCTAATTTGAACCCTGAAACTCTTGCTTCAAGTTTAACAACCTGTGCGATTTTTGTCCTAGAGTGGGTAAGGTGTTGATCTTTAAGGAGGGGTGTGGCTGTTTTGATTTTACATACTTTTACATTGTGATTATGTATGACTGTTAATAATATTTTGCACTGTTTGGAAAAAAATGCCTGACATCTTTCACAGTAGCATAACAGACTTGTGTATTTAAAATTTTACTAATAAAAAAAAAATAATAAATAATAAAAAATCTTTATATTACCCTCTTAGTTTTATGTTACAGATTATAGCTTTGAAATAATAGACAATCTGACTCATCTTATTATGTTTATAGCAGTGACATGAACACTTACCCCTCCAAGTTCAAATTGACAATGACATCACGTATAATAATCACAATGCAAAATAGTTCATTTAAAAATTAACTTATTTCATTATAGTTCTGAGATAAGAAATAATGTTTAACTTACATTGTAGCGTAAAAATGTCTACACTTTTAGCAAACCCTTAGGAAGCAAAATCATATAGATAATCACCATGTCATTTATATGTTGGGGTTGTTGTTCTGTTTAAAAATGTAATGTGATAAATTTTACCTTGTCAGCTTATGCATTTATAAACATTCATTTCAATTAAATATAAATTATTTTCTATAATGTCTTTCAGGCTAAAAATGAAATAAAAAATCTTTTTTCAGTCACTCCTGCCAGAGTAACAATCCTGTTTTAATGCTCATTTAACATGCATGTTGTTGTTTTCTAAAAAGTTGAGTATACACAATACAAGAGATATCTTCTAAAACTACAGAAAATTATAGCTTTAATGGCAATACACCCTGCTAAAGACCTTCAAAACATTTGAAAGAAATGAAAGAAATTTTCAAAGGGAACAAAGGCATAAAAATTGACCAAAGAAAGTGTAAAAAATACCACAAAAGAAAACTTCTTTCATAATATATATTTACTCCCTTGTTAGTATTTATTTGAACCATTTTTACTTTCTTAAAGAAAAGAAGTCAAATCACAAAAAACAATTTTCCTCTACTAAAGGGAAATTAAGCTCAACCTCTCTTTTAACATATTGGTTGTAACCAAAACGAATTAAAATTTATCTAAAAATGTCCCCTATTTTTTAAATCCTAAGTTTGTTGTTGGTACCTTGATGCAGAAAAAAATGACAGACTTTAAAATTAAAGGATGTTTCAGAATATTAAAGAACTTTTCTCCATCATCTAATCATTTGAAAAGGATTTTAAAGGATTATAATAGGACCGTAGAAGACGATTTATCAAAAAGATATACATTTAAGATATGAGCTTTCTAATAATCCTGTGGAAAAACTAGAGAGAGAATATCAGATATGACAGGACCTTTTTCCCTAATTTTGAAATTTTCCAAAAAAATTTAAGGACTTTAATGGTATTGTCCAGTAACAAAATTCGGTATTACTTACATCTTGGTACAAAATTTAACAAAAAAGCCTTTAAATCCAGAAAAATTGTCTTTATTATCACCCTTTATTTACAGTCACCATGCCTTCCAAAAATGGCATCTTTTAATAACCTTAAAACATGGGAAAAGGCCTGGGCAAATGCATTAATAACTGAAATTATGCAGTTATTTTCTAATTCATTGCATTCAATCGAAAATAACTTGATTTATTAACTCTTTATAACCTTCATATCTGTGATAAAAGTGTAGTAAGCCAGACTAGGTAAGGTAGTATATGCAGTCGGAATATAAAATTTACAAGACAATTATAGTTCTAATATAACAAAAAATTTTATGCAAAGACTCTCACTGAGGGTGGGTGCGTGGGTCTGCAAAACTAACACTGTGTGATATTTTCCTGCTTATTCCGCCCTCTTATTTTCTTGGTCACGTGACAAAGCAAAGTGTACATTAACTTATTTTGACATACCCGGTTATATGCCTTTAATAAATTCATTAATCTGCTGGTTATCTCCCAGATAAATATTGAGTAATTTGTTTGTATATATCTTGTTTTTATTTTACACAAAATTAAGAGATCAAAAATGGGGAAAATTCTGGTAAGTTCTTTCACTTTTTATACCAAGAATGTCTTCATACTAAGTATTTTGGTGTTCTGATACCAACATTTACACGATTTAATAACTTGAAGTTCAAGTTGCTTCCACTCAAAGTTAAAAAACATGTACATGTAAACAGCTTTTCAACATAGTTATAAATTCGTTAAAGTGCTCTCTGTCATGAAAGAAAAATAAATTTACTGATATACCTCCCCTGTTTTAGCAATTTTAAAAAATTAAAATAAATATAACATTTTAAAAATACAAAAGCTGTTATAACACAAAAAATGTTTACATTTCACTTTTTGTCACAGCCCACCGTCATGCAGCCATAAATCCTTATTGTTTATTAAACATAATATTTTTAACAAATATTCTCAGAGAAAGTTCTGAAAAAGTTTTAAAAACAGTTCTTATTTCCATACATGAAAGTTAAGCAATGTTCAACTTTTTCAACTGGTTGAAAGCAAGTTTCAATGTGACAAATTTTCTTTCTTTTAACTTCGTGTTTACATTCTTTCAGACCAATGTTCTTGTAAAGAACTATTACATTATATTTATAAGGTTAACTTATAAACTACAAATATTTACAAATAAACTCTGTAGACTGTCTGTTTTGCCTGTAAGCGCAGCTTCGCAGACTGCTTTCATCAGTGCTACGTCAGCCTTTGGCTTCACACTAGCAATGAATCACATTGCATGGCTGGATATCTACATTACTGTTAATACATCTTTATTATTATTAATACTTGTAATAGAGTAGTGCTAGTTTCTATAAAAAGCAGGGGCTTTAATGGTACTTTACTCAGAGTATTACCTCCCATTAAGGCTTCCCAAAATACTTGATGTAACTTTAGAACTGGTTAGGGTAGTCACAGCTTCTTTTGGTTCTTTACAGCTCTTTCCACTTTAAAATTGCTTCCTTATTTATATTTTTTATATATTATTAAAGTTTAGTTGGATCTTTCTCACATGTTGATGTTTTAGCTACCTAGCTATAGAGGTAATTTCGATTTTTAACCTTAAATTACCCTAGCTAACATACTACATTACTTGTGACTTTTTAGCTCCCTTTATTCCTCATTTATATCTTGGTTTAAATGATTTTAATCTGAGAATGTGGCTGGGTAAACTTTTGAGTGTATTTTGAACTTGGAATAGCAATTTAAAAGTTTGGGTATTACCAATGGCAACATACAGGTCGAAAATACAAAGCAAGTCTGACTAGCATAAGTTACAGCCATGTGGCTCTACTTATATTTGCGCCAAAGCATTTTTGCATAAAAATAAAGCGAAAAAATAACAAAGCAAAAAAAAGAATTGTTTTTCTAGAGCGTAGGTAATTTGCCTACCTTAAAACTGCCTTTCTACCTTACTTGTAGCTACTTGACGATTTGTTGTGAAAACAAATCGTCTCATACAGTAAGCTTCAACTGTATTAATTAGTTTTTTCACCCATGGTTAAACTAAGCACTTGTTCAACATTGATATATATTTACGCTTTTCAATTAATGTGCAGAATATTTTAAATTATTCATTTATTAAAAATATAATAATTTTCTGGTAAAGAAGAAAATCATTGACCAGGTCATTTCTTGAGACGTGTGCGATCGCACGCGCACTCGCCCGCACACTCATAAAAATATTTACGAGTGGTTTTTATTGCACTCGTGAATTCTTTCTTTTTCTAAAATATTATAGAGTGATGAAAAAGGCTATTACGCTGATTATATAACATTCATTTCTTCGTGATTGATTTTGTTTAAAAAGTATAGAGAACATTAAAGTCGGCCCCTTTCCTTCATGCTGACACTCTTATGCTCGGCTGGTGCATTACACTGAGACTCGATTGAAAGACGGAAGACCATTTGGAACCATGCCACAAGTCAGTCTGACCTTCATCATCACAGAGAATACTGCGAGAAGAGTGCTCACCCATGCAAGTTAAATATAACCAGAACATGGTTATATGTTAGGTGTCCTGTACCTTAATACAGCTTTCGGACGAATGTTCTCCTTATGTAATACCAAATAAAAAACATGTTGAATAAAGTTTAAAAAATCTTTTTAAAATGAGAAAGAGAAATAAAAAATGTCTAGAAATATATTTAATGCCAAAAACATATAGCAAATCTGCCAACACATCAACGTTGTTTCAACTTTGCATATTTTAAGTCCAATCAAAGACCCTTTGTAGAATGACAACGTATGTGTCCAGTGTTGCATACTAACATTAGCTATCAAAGTTTTCACTATAAAGGACCTGAAGTAATTTTTTTTCCAGATTACATTAGGCACATTTTCGGAGACCTTAATTCTCATATCCTTGTAAAACTCACATTTATGATAAATTGTGTTACATCAGTGTATTATAGAGGGTATCTATTTAAAATGAGTCGTAGGATATCAAAATGTGTAGAGCTTAACCGATATTTGGCCTTAAACCATAAAGACAAGCAAGTTGCTCTGAATTTATTTTACTGTATGCACAGCCTATGATCACATTATTTTAATAAAATTACACCTATTTCTTCAATATTTGGTCAAAATCAAGGTTTTAAAAAAGTTGTACAGGCCCCCTTTAAAGTGCCTAAATTCTCGAACTCAGCAAGTTGTTGTTGGCTTTAAAGACAGCTTGTTGTTGCTGTACTTTATGATGATTTTTCTCTGCTCAGAGGCGTCCTTATGGAGGAAGTATCAGAACTACTTTTTAAAGTCTTCAGAATTTCCCTTTAAAATTATTTATCTTTGTAGTTCTTCAAGTATCTTCGACTATCATCATGGACACTATTTCCTGTTGAACTTTACGACTAATATAATGTAATAATCATATCCTACAACAAATTAAATTAAAAAGTGTGTGAAAAACATTAACATAATTTGTGACAACAAGGTGAGGGGATTTGCCTACCATTTCTTTTTGCCCCTGATTTATGGATTTATAATATTCATGATTTTATTAAACTCTGCCTTAGTGCTCATATAAAGGTTAGGTTGTCTGTTTACCTACCACTTCACACAAATTCTTGATCACTCATTCTTAGACCAGAATGAGTGATCCAGGAACTTGTTTAATATAGTGGCTGGAAAACAGTCATTATTTTCAGTTCTAGCAATTTTTAGATCCTTAGATTTTCAGAAAAGTCATAACTCGGTCTGCACTTTAAAAAAAAAATAAAGAAAATGACTATGTTAAATTTTTTTCCATAAAGGTGATTATACGCCTATAATTTTAGTGACCTGTTATTTCTTTGAAGTTAAAAAAATGTGTTTATTATTGAACTATTAACAATTTCTCTTTGTTTTACAGAGTTAATTTCATTAAGTGCTAATTAAAAAAACTTCTTACACCAAGGTAACATTATTATAAAAAAAATGGTTTTGATAGGTCAAGGTTTCTTTTTAACGTGTTACAGATTATAAAGAGGAATCTATTGTTCAAGAATAACATGAAATACATACGTAGTACAATTCCAACAGACATTATGTTGCATGTGATTGAACAGATGGCTACCAAAGTTCTTTTTGCATTTCATCATGCACCTACATTTAAATCGTTAACACGCCATGTATCCTGAAACATAAAATAGGCTATGAATTAAAATGAAAACCATGAAGTTTTTCCTATATATTTTTAAAGTAAAATGTAAATTTAAAGAAACCTAACATTATATATTGTTTTTATTTTCATTGGAAGCATATTGCTGCTATTTTGTTATACAACTATCACAATAGAACCATACCAAATTTAAAATATCACCATATTTTACTTGTTTGTTTACAAAGGAGTGTGATGGGTTTTCCATATTGTTTTTTGTATGACATAAGAGCCGGCAAACACATTGGTTGTTCCGCTCTTATGGGTAAATTTGTGTTGCCTAGTAACAGTGCTGTTAGCGATCACTTACCGTTTGTGAAAATCGACAATTATCATTCGATGATTTCACTATTTTGGCTCACAGGAATAAATCTTTCGACCTCGAATTAAAAGAGAGCCTGCTCATTATGCGTGATATACAGTACAGTCCGAATGTAACCTTCCGTGTACACGCTATACAACACCTTTTCCTGCAAGTCAGAAGCCCTTAAATCTTTTGTTTATCGTATTACTTTAATGATCTTAGTGAGAGCTATGTTGCGAGTGATTTAACAAAAGCTATGCAATAAAACAAGACTGTAATTATTTCCTCATAACTGCGTGTTTCATTGTTAAAACTTATTGAAAATAAAATCCCCTTAGGTATTAGCGCAAAGTAATAAAGTTTATTGATTTGTTAACTACGCGAAAGATTAAAATAAATCACGCAAAAATTATTGTTTTTTAAAAACGTTTGTCAATGTTTTTTTTTATTATCTTTCAAACTTGGTCCGTTTAAAAAATATATATTTTTTAACAAAACATTACGCGAAAGGAAATTGCACACAAAACTATTTTTGGTACAAAAATTTCAGAAGAACGGCGATATAAAGGTTTTTTAGATCGCATTTTAAAAGTTTAAGAACAAAGAACGGCGATAGAAATGTTTTTTAGATTGCATTTTAAAAGTTTAAGAACGAAAAGCGGCAATAAAAATGCTTTTTTAGATCGCGTTTTAAAAACTTAAGAACGAAGAAAAATAGTAATTGATCTAAGGTGTTCCCAGTCCACATCTATATGGTGGTTTACTTCGTTACAGAATGCCAAAATTCTTGCGAACCAACTTTACTTTTCTAATTCGAACCCTGAAAATTATGCGGCAAGAATTATTCTTTGCTGCTTTAAAAGTTATGCATAATATGGTGTTGTTTCGAAAGTTATACAGCAGGTTAAGGTTGGCAGGTTAAGATTGTTTTGTTTCGAAATTTATACAGCAAGTTATTCTCCTTTCACTATAAAAAAAAATAGAAAATTATTTTAATAAAAATTTTATTATTGCTTTTTTGTGCAGTCTTATAAAAAATCTATGTCCCTCATGTGCAATTTTTTTTAAGAAATATAATATGGGCAAAAATTATCTTAAATCATAACGGAGGAGCGTGTTAGTACAAACATATTCTGCGATGTATTTTTGATATTTTTTCCCTATAAAGCGGACTATTTAAAGCGATAGTCAGCAGTATTTTATTTTTAGCAAACGTATTTCACAATTAGCTATATAACATATGATATATATTATAATAATCATTACGGAGGAGGGTGTTACGACAAACATATTCTGCGAAGTATTTTTTATTATTTTTCCTCTAAAGCGGACTATTTAAGCAATAGTTCAGTTGCATTACATTTTAGCTAGCAAACGTATTTCACCATTATATAATATATGATATATTATAATAATCATAACGATGGAGGGATGGAGGGATAACGCGCATCTTGTTTTTTTCTCAAGTCTTTTCAGATCAGCGTCACGATTACTTGCGCAAGTTACAGTGTGACATAAATAGATTATTTTAAAGCAACATATATAATAAATAATGTATTTAAATCGTGTTCTGAAAATATAAGATAATTAAATCTTCTTCAAGATAAAATTAAGATATTACAGTAAAGTTTATTTTTATATTTTTAATTGCCTTTGTTTACAAATTCTATAGACTTCGCGTCGAAAGTATTCTCAACATCGTCACACGCAGATTATTGTTATTTATACAATAAGTTTCCCTGATCTTTTCAATTTCTCGCGGTGCAATTATTTTCTCTAAAAGACAATAGTCTATTATGAAAGTAATTATTTATGCTTGTTGCGCGTACGCGGAAGGTTACATTCGGACTGTACTGTACCCCTATTAAATAAAAACATACGTTCTATGGCGCTATTGTTATTTGAAAAAACGCTTCATTTAAGCTTATTCTATATAATTTTTCAACTTTTAATTATTGGTTATTATTGAAAATGGGTGTTGACACCCGAAACGCGTTGGAAAAAATGTTGTTTTTTGTTTTTTCTCAAGTTTGAAAGATATAAAAAAAACATGGAAAAAACATTTTTAAAGACAATAGACACAACAGTAAACTCACTACTTTTGTCAGCAATTAATGCTTCCATACATTTTTAGCGTTCTTAATCTAGTCTTTTAATTTAGAGTTGTTTTTTCTGTGCGTGAAATGTATGTATTTTTGTTTAAGCTAAATTAAAAACAATTTTTTTAATGGAGAAAAGTATTATATATATTTATAATAAATAAAAACTATAAAATAATATAAATAAAAAAACATTATAAATGCATAAATAAATTTTAGTTTTTTCTGCAATGATTTAATTTAACCACAAGTGGTGACAAACTGTTTTTAATAATGTAGTTGAATTGCAAAAATATAAGTTATTGATATTCTATTAAGAACTTTTAATGTTGGTGCCATAGAAGGCAACTGAACTATATACTCTAGAAAAAACAATTTCATTTTTGCGTTGTTATATATTCAGCATATTTTTTGCGCGTGTGATCGCACAAGTCCTACAGACTTCTTATGTGCAATTTTACCAGAAAATATTTTTTGATGCGAGCCACGGTCCTTAAAGGGATTCCTGCCTCAAAAAAAGATTTTTAAAAAATTCCAAATGGCACAAGGAAACAGAAACGCTGCAAAACCACAAGGGCTGTCGGCGACTTCCGGCGTTTTAAAAAAAACTCAAAGTTTCGCCCGGAGAAACCCGAATCAACCTGAAACAACATTTTTTTAAACATTTATTACCATGATGTATAATTTATTCTTTTAATGTTGAGCAGTGGTAGTGGATGTTAGAGGTTAGTAAACGAAATAAGAATGCGTATATTTATATTAACATAAATATCTGCCTTCTGTGTATTAATGAAGTCCGTAGATACTTTACAGTACAGCTACCGTGCCATTATAGCGCATTTAGAGAGTATAACGACAAAATAGCACCTTCCTTCTTCGCGACAAAATTTAAAGGTTACCTCCCGCGAAAAATAAAGTTAATTGCACACAACATATATAAAAAAATCATTTTTGAGGCAGGAATCCCAAGATGGTGCTGATAAACGCCCGCATATATAAGGGCGAGTTCGGGCGACTTTTCAAATTAAATTGACGGTTGTCTGCAGAAACCGACCGCACTTTCCCGAACATGCCCGGAACATTCCCGAAATGCAACACCTTGTAACATAAACATGGCGGACAACAGTTGAAAGAATGCGCTTGAAGAGAAAGGAGTTAATAAAGTTTATATATAAGTTATTTATCAAGTATAAATCTTATCACAAACCATAAAAAACAGTTCTTTTAAGAACTTAGCTACCACATAGTTAGTTCATTTTAATTTTTATACTTTTTTAAAAATTCTTCGAGAGTCATTTGTGGTGAATCTTTTTTTTTTCAGGCTTGGTTCGGGAATATGTGGGGTTTTTCGGGCAAATACCCAATTTTTTTTCAAAACGCCGAACTCGCCCGAAAACGCCCGCACTTTTTACGGCGTATGCGGCTTATCGGCACCCTCATGGAATCCCTTTAATGCTGCTAACCCTATTCTTGGCCGGTGGCTGTAGCTTAATAGTTATAACAATCGCACTTTATGTGGGAGACCAGGGTTTGATTCCCTTTGGCAGTGATTTAATATGGGCGCAAAAATGTTACCATATATAGCCCTTGGGGATATGGCTCACTTTTGTGGGCCGTTGGATGTTGCAGGGAATTGTCTGGTACAGCACTGACCCAAATTGAATCTGGGTAGCTCAAAATGACAATTAAATACTCTAGGACTCTTCATCTAAGAAGCCATAGCCCTGGAAATAATAGGGTATATATATTATCCCCCCCATATTTGTGGGGCTAGCCATGTAAACAGTCAGGGAAATCCTCTTAATTAAGCTGTACAGCTTAATTTAGATGTCAGCTTAATTAGGATGTATGATACAGTCTAATTAGGCGTTTTACAGCTTAGTTAAGATGTACAAAACTTTGATCGTCTAAAACACACATTTAACTGAATTTTAGCATCTATCTAACTGATTAAATCCAATATTTACGGGCATATAAACATCTCCAATACATTAGTTTTTTCGTAGCACCCTGGAGATCCGCTAAATTTGAAGTTTTCAAAATATCCGCTTAAATAGGATGTAACACGTGAAGTGACATCCTAACTAGGATGCAGTACAGCTTAAATAGACTATCGCTAACAATGAACCATTGTTTATAGTCCATATCTTTTGAACCCGGGGTGCTGGAAATACCGTTCTTCTTTTATAATATAGTGGTCAAACTGACGATGAAAGAGCTGCAGCGGTGATTCTGCTAAAATTTACATTTTTCGAGAAATCGGGGAAAAACTTTTTCTACCTCCTAATTTTTTGATGTATGTCACCTAATTAAGCTGTATGATACAGCTTATTTAGGAGATCTTCAAATTAAGCTATATTCTCCGTTCCGTGTTAGGTATAAAACCGGAATATTTCGGGAAATCGGAAAGCGCAATAGTCATGCGCGAACTGCTGCAGTGAAAACAAACTGCAGTGTACTGCAGTCTGCAGGAGGAAATATAGGGCGTTTAGCTAGATTAAGACATTGTTGTCAGCATTTTTTGCCATACTGTCGTTTTTTTATGATTTAATTATTAGTTGTTATATATGGCTTCTTATAATACACAAGATTTACCGGCAGAAGCTAAAGAACGATATCGAATCAAGCTGAATATTTGTGGGTTAATAGAGTGCCCTTATCAACTTCCTGCTGATGCTTGGGTTAATGATCCAACCAAATGGCCTGATGTCGAGTGGCCTGAAATTTATGAGTATTATAGTTAACTCCCCAGGTATTTACACTCAAGAATCTATGAAGAGCAGGAAAAGTTTAGAGGCACATAACCATTTACCCTGTTCCTGATCATTCAATTTTTATTTTTAAGTCAGATGTAATGCCATCGCAACGCCTTAATGATGACTGTCATACACCATGGGTAGCTGTATGTGGTAAAACAACAAATGTTAAAGAGGATTTCCCTGACTGTAAAATATCTATCTAACCTCATGGCATTCTCAACAGGGTCTTGCTTCGTAATGGAATTTATCTGCGAATAATCATATTTTAACCCACACCTTCCATTATTTTACAAGGTTGCTTTGTGCTCAAACACATGCCATGACATGATATTTTTTGTTATTCTGAGCACAACAATGCACCTTTGCTACCATTTATTTATATTTATTTATATCCATAAATAGTTGAAAATTAGAGGTAAAACTCAAGCCCGTGGCCCCGCGTAGGTCCTGCCACCGTTAGGGCTTTGTTTTTGGAATGCATGGCGCCGTAGCTTAGTGGTTATAACTCTCGTACTTTGTGCCGGATCGATTCCCCTTGGCGGCGATTCAAAATAAGCGATTGAATTTTACCCCGGGCTAACCCAAGCCATGTAAGGGGAATTGGGGAGATGGCACAATGTGTGGGCTGTTGAATGTTGCAGGGGAGTTGTCTGGTAGAGCGCGGATCCTAATTGGGTCTGCGTAGCTCACAATGAGCATTAGAGTGTTTTAGATGTGAGAGAACGTGCACGTCTATTTCTCCTGGGAAAAACCCCAAAGAGATTGGTAACTAGTCTTTTTTAGCGCGTCTTGTTCATGGAAGTTTCGTTTTCAACTTCAAAGTGATTCTGGTTTAGACGTTCTGGTGATGATGTGAAAAGTATTTTAATTATGGTGGATGCACAACCAGTAAAGAAAAAATTAGGTTTATAACTACTTTAAGCGTAACTTTCAAATTCGGAAAAAGCCTCGAGTATCACCTAAAACTTTTCTGTTGGTTTTTTATCTGCAAAGGGTTTTAGACTAGCAAACATCTATATTTTCAGCTCTCTCCTAATCTCGTTAGACTAGTTAACTAAGCTTTCTTCGAGGATATCAAATTTAGCAATTTTTCCCAACTTAACTATTCCAATTTCCTGGTGGTAAGAAAAATTATGCTAGGTCTCTTGTGGTTGTGCAGAGAGCGATGTGTAAACACTAAGCATGAGTACGAAGCTGCAAAAGATATGATTTGCATAAAAAAAGACTTATAATTTAGAGTATTTCAATAGTATTGCCTCTAAAACGCATTCTGCAAAGATAATTCAATTCTTATTAAAAAAAAAGACGCGTGCATGGTTTAAAGAGATTCATAACAAATTTATTTTACAGTAGAATAACTAACATTGCATAAATTATTTCTGTTATTACTTATTCGTACATGCGCTCAATATATCATTTCATTTCATTTCATTTCATTTCATTCACTTTTTATAATAGCTATTTATGGTTTACACTTTAGACAACCAATCAACGGTTGCTACAGGCGTTTTTCGATAAAAGTTTTATATTGGAATTTTCAAAATTTCTCCAAAGATCTTTATTATCTTTTGCTAATAATGTTTTGCATAAGCTTGACAGCTGCTTGTTTTTCGTAAAAGAATTGTTTAGATAGCAAACAATGACGTCACAATTAGATGTTTTCTGGTGAAAAGTATGCAACTACAAATTCTTTAGCTAGGATGAGAATTAAACTAAAAAAGACTGTTACTTTTATTTGCCTTATCATCTTGATTTGTTGTTTGTGGACGTTTTTAAGACATGATATTGTTCTGCAAAATTTGAAACCATGCAATATGTCGGCTTTTATAATCAATATAACAGATAATATAAGTCAAGAAGAAGAAGAAAAAGAAGAGAAAGATCAATCTGGGATAGACAGTACCAGTATAGTGCAGTTTGCACATCGCAACGATTCACGCAATGAATCGAATTGGTCTTTAATGCAGGTTGTGAATTATCTACAAGGAGATCGCTTGATGTCTTCTTCAGAGATACATGCTTACTACAAAAACGAAAAACAATCCACAAAAAAATTGGAAACCTTGCTATCATTAGAACAAGATTTTAAAATACTAAGTACTTTGTTTAAAAGCCAGAGTGAAATACACCATACACACTCCGAAGATCGCATTGTACAGCAACTTCAATTGCGATTAAACGTTACGAGACCGAGAACTGTGTTATTATGGGACAGTGGCAACAACATGAACAGTCGACAGTTGATTGAAAATAACTGTCCTATTAAAAACTGTAAGTTTACAAAAAATAAAGATAAAATAGATTCCGTTGATGCAGTATTATTTCAGTTCCTACCTTCTCGGATTCAAAGAAGAAGGGAGCAATCACGGCAGGTTTGGATTTACTTCCAGTTGGAATCAGCTCAGAATACACCCAAAACAACAGATAGTGGATTTATTAATTGGACAGCGACGTATAGAAGCGACAGCATACTAAATACCCCGTATGAAAAATTTTCAACGTTTAGAAATATTACATATTTACCAAAAAAGTTGAGTCGTAACTATGCAAAAGGAAAAACTAAGTTAGCCGCTTGGTTTGTTTCTAATTGTGGAGCATCAAACGGACGTATGGAGTTTGTGAAAGAGCTTCAGCAATATGCAAGAATTGATATTTACGGCCAGTGTGGCAAGCTGAGTTGTGATCGATACTCACAGGATTGCTTTGAAAAACTGAAAAAGGAATATAAATTTTATTTAGCGTTTGAAAATTCAAATTGTCGAGATTACATAACAGAGAAGTTTTTCTTGAACGCTTTAAGGTAAGAATGTCATGTACGTCCTCCGTGCCTTTTGGCTTACAAAAAGAGTTTGCAAAAGTATACATGTAAAGTATACATCTCTTTGTAAATTCCTTTTTTACCCTTTTTCAAATGTATTCTGACATTGCTGAAGCTTTTCAGATTAGTTTCCGATAAAGTTAGAGCAGGCCTATTTTGTCCGAAGATTCCATTTAGCAGATAAATCCATAGGTCAAGTGTTAACTATGTTGTAAAAAAGTAACTCAACTCTAAACTGGAATTTCAACTTCTTCGGATGGGCAGGAGGAAGACTATTACTTTATGAGGGCATACCTCTCTTGTTATTTTGTAGTAATGATGTTTCACTAATTCAAAAGGTGGTCACCGTCTAATGCACTTGAAAGTATATTCGAATGTCCAAATAATGTTTCTTCCTTATTTTATAGTAACGATGTTTTGCCAATTGTTATGGGTGGTCATCCTGACGACTACAAAAAGCTTGCTCCACCGAACAGCTTCATACATGTCGACTACTTCCGAAGTCCGCGCGAGTTGGCCGAATACATGCACATACTTGATAGCAACGATAATTTATACAACAAATATTTTCGGTGGAAAGGAACTGGAGAGTTTATAAATACTAAATTTATTTGTCGTTTGTGTTCAATGTTGCAACTGGCTCCGGAGTTTTCAATGTGGTATCCAGATTTATCGCAATGGTGGCGATCAAATGGTACGTGTATTTTACCGAATATGGAAGGTGGAGAGCGATGGGCATCTTGGAGATACCCTTCACAGAAGGAAAATAAAACTGGGACGGTGTTTTTCAATTTTGCTACTTTATAGCGCTGCTTTGATTCCGCTTTTCCAAAATTTTACTTTTTAATTTACCTTTCCTTGTACTGGACAATTTTGTAAATAATTCTTTCTACATAACTTATGTGCAAGTTGTTGTTGTTGTTTCTGTTGTTGTTGTTGTTGTTGGTTTATTCCATAGAAAAATTAGCTTTAGCATATACATGAACAGAACGAATGTTAATAGAGGTACATATTGTTTATACATATTACTGAAATTCCCATCTTGTATAAATATTCATGAAATAAATTGAAAAAAATCAAAAAATTTATATTTCACTGAATTCTGCAACGATCTGTGTTTTTGTGTTTACAGGCTTAAATTGTCATTTCTTTGTATTATTTTCCGAGACGTTGAAACTAACGGAGAGTAATATTAAGTCAGTTCTTGGCTTCTTCAATCAAGAAAAAAAATATGATCCCATTCACGATCAACCATTTTCTTCTTTTTTTGAGAACAAGTTTCACAAATTTAACACAGGTTTCTTCTTTCACGAGGTTTCTTTGATTTCTTTGTGGTTGTAAAAATGATTTTCTATTTAATATTTTCCACGTAAAGTCAATAAAAGTGCCACGTCACGGCTAGTGCAAAATTCGCCAATGCTTAAGTGTAGTTTAAGGGAAATACACCCACTGGCAATGAATATATCTAAGTTGGCTATCTAGTGTAGCATCTTGTCTTCTGTAACTTGTTTTATCTTTCTTTTATTAACTTTCACTAATATCCTTTTTTACAGATGCATCATTCAGGAATATTGAAAGTTAAAAAAAAAAAGGAATGAGAACACAGGGCCGACGACGCACGCGGGAAGCACTTTTTCTTAAAATTTAAAAGAAATGGAAAAACCGATGTGCTTTTCCTGTAATTTAAAATGGAAAAGCACCTAAAATAAAGCAGTTTTAGTCAAGTGGAAAAATGAAACTTTCTTAAAATCTGTAGCTCTAAATTTTGCACAATCAATTAAAAGTAATTCAAAATATTTATTTACTATTTTGCTATTTCACCATATATTCTGTGCTTTTTAAAATAATAACTAGAATCTAAAGATAGATTTCTCTGCTTTTCGGTAGCACTTGGGCACAGGGTATTCCTGCATGCAAGTCGTATCTTTGCCAGTGCAGCGCCTTACACATATTAGGCATTCTAACAACAATAATGGCAACTGTGCCAACTATTTTGGTTTCTTTGGATCAAAATTTGCATAGCATACATTCTTGGATTGCTGGAAAAAAAATAGTTTTTGAGGTTACTTCCTTTTTAAAGTCTATTTATATGCATTCCAAGAATTTTTGAAGATTTTTGGGTTTATTTATATATTTTTAAGTTTATTTAAGTTTATGTAGGCTTTTTAAGGTATTTAAACGATTTTTGAGAGTATTTATTTGCATTAATCGAAAAACTTTTGCATCTGAAGATTTTCAACACTTCAAGATTTTTTTAACAAACTTCTAGGGGAGAGTTATGATCTACCTCAATCGTTGGTGGAATCTTTACAGATGTGTGCGGATGTGATTGACTGTCAAATTTTCAGACAGAATGAGAGTTAAACTGAAAAAGGTTTTTACTTTTATTCTTTCATCATTTTTATTTGCTCCTTGTGGACGTTTTTGAAACATGAAATTGTTGTGTTACAAAATTCAGAAACATGTAATATGTCGGCTGTTATAACCAATATAACACATAATTTAACAAAAAGTCAAGAACAGAAAGATCAATCTGGGATAGATAGTAACAATACAGAGCAGGTCACACATTATCGTAACAATTCACGCAATGAATCGAAGTTGTCTTTAATGCAGGTTGTGAATTATCTACAAGGAAATCGCTTGATGTCTTCTTCAGAGATACATGCTTACTACAAAAACGAAAAACAATCCACAAAAAAATTGGAAACCTTGCTATCATTAGAACAAGATGTTAAAATACTAAGTACTTTGTTTAAAAGCCAGAGTGAAATACACCATACACACTCCGAAGATCGCATTGTACAGCAACTTCAATTGCGATTAAACGTTACGAGACCGAGAACTGTGTTATTATGGGACAGTGGCAACAACATGAACGGTCGACAGTTGATTGAAAATAACTGTCCTATTAAAAACTGTAGATTTACAAAAAATAAAGATAAAATAGATTCCGTTGATGCAGTATTATTTCAATTCCTACCTTCTCGGCTTCATAGAAAGAGAGAGCAATCACGGCAGGTTTGGATTTATTACCAATTGGAATCAGCTCAGAACAGACCCAAAATGACAGATGGTGGATTTATTAATTGGACAGCGACGTATAGAAGCGACAGCATACTAAATACCCCGTATGAAAAATTTTCAACGTTTAGAAATATTACATATTTACCAAAAAAGTTGAGTCGTAATTATGCAAAAGGAAAAACTAAGTTAGCCGCTTGGTTTGTTTCTAATTGTGGAGCATCCAACGGACGTATGGAGTTTGTGAAAGAGCTTCAGCAATATGCAAAGATTGATATTTATGGTCGATGCGAGAAATTAAAATGCGATCGTTACTCAAAAGATTGCTTTAAGAAACTGAAAAAAGAATACAAATTTTATTTAGCGTTTGAAAATTCGAATTGTCGAGATTACATCACAGAGAAGTTTTTCGTAAACGCTTTGAGGTAAGAATGCCATATCGGTTTCAATGTCTTAAGGAAACAGTTTGTAATTTATATATTATATTAACTCGTACAATCCCTCTCGTAAGTTGAAGGTAAAAAATTATTTGACGAAGCAGGCCATATTATCCAAGAACTGTAGGATTTAGAGAATCTTCCAATAAATGTGATGTGAAGCCATACAAATTATAGAAACAACAAAGATCTTGATTGTCGGTGGAAAATAATTGTGTGGCAACTGCTATATAACGTGAGAGGAGGACGTGAAACGGAAATGAAATTAACCGCATTGAAAAAAGCAACTTTCCACATGATATTTCGAGTTATACTTCGTCAGTTTTAGGCAAGCGCACTGTTTTATCTCACATGCTTAATCTCACACCGCGATTTACATGTAAATCTCGCCCTATTTTGAAATTTCACTCCGGACAATTTGATCGAAGTGAAATGTCACTCAAAGTGATTTCCAATTCAGCGTAAGTGAAAAAAACTCATGTAAACACTCCTAAGAAGTATACCGTGGACCAGTTTAAGTTCACTTCGGATCTCATGTAAACGGCCTGTCCTCATACAAAGCATCCTTAGGGTTTGTTATTGGCAGAGTCGCTACCGCTTATTTGATGTCTTCAATGTCCAAAAAGCAAGAGTCCCTCTTTAGTGAAGCATCAACTTCTTCGCATGAAACTTACAAAACTTTTAGACCAGATATGTCTCGAAAACTATTGTTTTGGTTGTAATAATCCCTGGTTTTCGCCTTTTTTAATTTACTCGATCCAAGCTGTGATCAAATAATCCTGGGCGCATTTCAATCCGTTTTTCATTTGTTTTTTATCTATAATTTTTGGCAAGCAGTCAACTTTGTTTCTAACCGTCTTTGTTTCTAATGGCTTTAGAACTATCTGAAAGCCAAGGTAGTCGCCGTCTAATCGATTTCACATAAAGATTTAAATGTTCCTTCCTTATTTTATAGTAACGATGTTTTGCCAATTGTTATGGGTGCTCATCCTAACGACTACAAAAAGCTTGCTCCACTGAACAGCTTCATACATGTTGACTGCTTTCGAAGTCCGCGCGAATTGGCAGAATACATGCACACACTTGATAACAACGATCATTTATACAACGAATATTTTCGGTGGAAAGGAACCGGAGAGTTTATAAATACTAAATTTATTTGTCGTTTGTGTTCAATGTTGCAACTGGCTCCAGAGTTTTCAATGTGGTATCCAGATTTATCGCAATGGTGGCGATCAAATGGTACGTGTATTTTACCAAATAAAGAAGATGGAGAGCGATGGGCATCTTGGAGATACGCTTCACAGAAGGAGAATAAAACTGGGACGGTGTTTTTCAATTTTACTACTTTTTAATGTTACTTTACTCCACTTCATTTGATTCGAAGTTGCCTTGAACTTGGAATGTACTTTAATCTGAATTCGACTCCAGCACCTATTAAAAAAGGACCGCGCTGTTAAGAAGCAAATAGTCCTGGGGACAAGGTTGACTCTAATCGGAAAAACCTTTGTGTAGTCTGAAAACTCGCGAAATTCTTTAGATAAACTTTTGCGAATCCACAACAAGTTGAAGATTTTTCGCAGAAAAACTTTAACGATATCTTATATTGTAAAGTTATCTACACAGGATGGACATGTTTATTACTCTATTGCCACAAATGAGCAATGTAACAACTTTTGTGTTCCTTGTGTTTGGTTGGCACCGGCCGTAACAGAATGACCTACTTTGTTAAAAGGATGAAGACGGGAAAAGTCAGAGACTTTGCTTAATTTTTTAAGATCATATGTTTGAAGCATCGTTTTTCATAAAGGGTACTTTTGAAAAACGTTCTTGTTAACATCTCCAAGCGCTTAAACGTCGCCGCTCAATATAGTCAATTTCCATTAAAGATGGTAGCGTTTTCTAATTTCATTGGTCGACTGCGTTGAAAGTTGACTGATCTTAATTTCCAAGGCTGCTCTAGACCTATAAGCTGCGGCCAAGAAGGTCTTAATGGAAAGTGTCTGAAGTCTATGTAAATATATTTCCGGTTTTCGAGAGAAATTTGGCAGTTCAAAAGGGCTTTCAAAATAAATCATTTTTCATTGAAAAAATAGTGGATAAACTTTCGCCAATGGTTGTTTTTCAAAGCTTCATGAAAGAGGCAAAACATCACGAAATTTGTTTCTGTGCAATAATTTTTCTTCACAAGTTAGACGTGACCGCTATTTGGAGTCTTTTC
The DNA here is from genome assembly GCA_030067915.1 of Hydractinia echinata. NCBI lineage: Eukaryota > Metazoa > Cnidaria > Hydrozoa > Anthoathecata > Hydractiniidae > Hydractinia > Hydractinia echinata. The sequence goes on from JASGCC010000023.1 coordinate 1,669,839, forward strand.
AGATCGACAGGAAATGCGTTTTCACAAGCATTAGCCAACGAACTAAGTGAGCCATGGTCAATTTAGCTTGATTTAAGGGGCATTGGCTAGAAAACCCGTAAAATACTTTTTATGGTCACCAAGAAGACTATTTTTTCTCCTTCCTGCTAATTAACGATAATATCCGTCAGGACAGTTATTTCATACGACGGAAGACAATCCGCTAAGCAGTATTCGCTATTTAGGGTGTCTTCTACGTTGAAATCAACGTAGTTTTTGCCAGTGCACTTCTTATCCGTTAATTAGAGGTGTTTGCTGTTTGGAATGTCCGTTAATTAAAGAGTGGACTGTATTTATTTGCGAATGTTATATCATCCAAGCCATGCACACAATTTTACGTAAAAAAATTTTCAAGAGGAAATTCGTATATTGTTATACTTAGTAAAAAATTTAAATTACAAAGCTTGAGCGTTTCATAAAAAGCAGTTGTTTTCTTCTGGTCCTTAATAGGTAGTTAAGTAGCCCCTAAAAAACAAAGCAAGCACAATATTACCACATTAATCCAACAAAAAAATGTAGAAACTTGAATACTTACGGTAATTTCATTCTCATAAACAGTCTACACATGAAAAAGGGCACGATGACACAGAGAAATCCAAAAAACAACAACAAGAATCTGTTTAATTTCGGTAATCCTGGACCGTTAGCTTTGTCTATGATGATGTAACCCAATCCACCAACAGTAAACAGAAAACTCGCAGCAAGCCCTTCCATGATGTACTGTCCATTTACACGGTAAGGCATAAATGCAACCTATAAGAAACAAATCTTCACCGATACTGCGATAAGTTCAGTTGTAATAGTGTTTGACCTGACATAAATACTTATATATTTGGTACCGTTAGAAGGGTAATTTTAATGTACATACTAATCTTTTTTGATTTTCTGATCAATAGCTCCTGTGTCTTTTAAGGAAAAGAAGAAGACTGAGAAGAAGAAGATTTTTTTATAAAATTGCAATTCTAATAATGCCAAACGTGTGTAGGTTAAAATTTTTTAGGTATGCAGATTTTTTTCTCAGCTATATTGTCCTGGTAGCAAATTAAAGATGATAAAGAAACCGAAAAGAAAAAAAAGTATACTGGTTTGCTGTTTCCATGTTCATCTGTAGTTGAGCCGATACTAGGTGGTTCCACAATTACATCATAGATAATACCTAAAAAAATTGTAAGTTTTAAAACAGTGACCGAATACATTATCAGTGATGTATCCAGCTGGATTTTGATACCAGTATGTGTGCCTAAATTCAAACCCAAAAATAAATATTAAATATTTTTGAATTCTAAAACTAAATACATGGAATCACAGTCCCGATATTTACTTGCGCGTGCATCTAAGTGATTACGTAATGCCCAATGCGCGCGCTGAAATGAAGGTAAAAATGTAAACAAACCAAGTTACCTCCATTTCTGCGCACGCAGGAAAAACACGGCACTATGATTGAGTGTATTCTCTCTATCCACTGTTCTTGTTGTGATTTATCTCAGTTATTTGCGGCTCAGGCGAGACAAACACCAAACGAAATGCAAGATCAAGCTTGCTGTTCTGTTGGAGTAATCTTTAGTTCTAGATACCCTTTTTCATTCTGTCAACATAACCAACCCAACCGAATAATTCTTAGAGTGACGTCAAAAGAACAACAAAACAATGGACAAAACTAAAGGACTAGTCAGGACTCTCTTTGGTTGATTTTTATGTAAGCGTAGTGGTCATTTGCTCACTGGCTAGTATTTTCTATACAGTTTAACTTTTTCGATGGCATTTTAAAGCTCAGCTTCACAAAGAGGGTGCCGATAAGCCACAAACGCCTGCATATATAAGGGCGAGTTCGGGTGACTTTTCGAATAAAATTGGCGGTTGTCCCCCAAAACCGTCCGCACTTTCCCAAACTCGCCCGGAGCATTCCCGAAATGCAATTCCTTGTAACATACCATGCGGACGATAGTTGGGAAGAAGGCGCTTAAAGAAAATAAAAATTAATAAAATTTATATATAAGTTATTATAAGTTATTATAAAGTAAATTTTATCAAAAACCATGAAAAACAGTTCTTTAAGAACTCTGCTACCACATAAGTAAGTATATTTTAATTTTTATAGTTTTTAGAATCATATTAGTGTCTGTTTTTCTTTCTTTTTTCGGGCATTGTTCGGGCCTATGCGCGTTTTTTCGGGCGAATACTTGAATTTTTTTAAAAACGTCGAACTCACCCGAAAACGCCTGCACTTTTTACGGTGTATGCGGTTTATCAGCACCCTCGCTCGTGCTTCACACAGTGCATAGCTAGCCTGATCATGCATGCTTGTGTAACAACGAAATTATGTCTCTATATTGTAGGTCATGTCTTCAAATCTGAAAACCAACATTACGACACTCTGTCTCTGAAGACACCTCCAAGTACGGAGACTGTCTCTGTTTTCAGAAGAGTGTCGTACTACATAAAATATAAGCAAGGGTATTTTATCTAGCTAAGCTACCTACCCCCAGTCACGAGAAAATATGATAGAAGTACAAATGAGAAGACAACCATTGCCGAAGGAGCCTTGATCCATGACGGTTTCTTAAGTTTAAGATTAGGCAGTTCTAGAAACTGAAATGGTATACTATATACTGCCTCCATCCCTGCGCTTGCATGTAAGGATCAGACGTAAATGGCGGATGGCGACGTGTTTTGTTTTTATTTTCTTGCCGCAACGGTACTACGACTTTTGCTATAGAGCCACAGAGAGTTAGTATATTACGAAAATTTTTGTTTTTCGAGGCTATTTAAATATGGCAGGCTCTTCTTTATCTGGGTTGGTTAATGAGCAAAGTACTTGGTTTCTATTGGTCTACGTTCAAAAAAGCGGCTATTCGAAAAACAGTGCACGATATGCTTTGGAAAGAAGTAGCTGGGATTGTTTTGCTCGTGCTGAAATAACTTTTAACTCTGTCTTTTCCGTGATTTATTTCTCTTTCGCTGTTAAAATTCTTTTTATTCTCACGTATAAAAAATCTTGTGATGCCATAATTTTAAGATCACAGTTTTCTCTAATTACTATGGCACTTACAAAATCAGAATAATCAGGGAAAATCTCTAATAATTGTGGGATCCTGTTTATGCGGTATATATACCATGATTGACATGACAAATCACAAATAAGTTCCTGTAAACATCTTTGTTTCGCACCTTTTTCCATGGTTTTAAAATGTTTGCTGTAGTCAAAAAGACATGATTTTGAGGGTTGGGTTTGCATCTAGTTTGGTGCCAATTCGAAAGTTAATGCATGTGCACTAGATTCCAATACACCTTTACGATAATTCGGGAAAACTAACACTCCAGCGCAGCTTATTTTGCGATCGGAGGAGGTAAACATCACACTTTTATAGGAGTTTATTAAGGAGAAAACACGTTTTTTTTGTGATAACTTTTTCTTGCCGCGTTTTGTTTTTAATGAAAAGTACACATAAGTTGTATCTTATTATTATTAACGTTTCCTGAAAATTTGAAAGAAATTGATACAGACGGAAGTTAAAAAAACTGGAGAAAACACGCTTTCGTCTCTAACAAACTCTCATAAAAACACGATTTTTACCTCCTTATTCCGATATTGTAAAACGATGGAGAGCCGTAGGAACGCATGTACAATTGAATTATCGTAAAGGTGTATTAAGGCTTCATCTTTAATGACCTGTAAAATGAATTCTAATGTTTTATAGCGCATATAGACCTTTTTTAAATGTTTACATTTTTCACGGTAAGCCCTTTTGGCTTTAACAACTGCATGACAGGCAAAAAGATGCTGGTGCTAGGTGAAGTAAGGTCCTTGCAGTCTGTTTCTTCGCACAAAGGTATGAAGCGAAAAATGTAAACATTCAAATAGGTCTATACAGAGATAAAATTTCGTGATATGAAGATGGATAGGATTTACCTTTGTTTTTCATAAAAAAATGGTGAGATTGTACCATCATGCACATTAATCCCAAATTTATTATTTTTCATTTACAGAAAATCATAACTATTTTTATTGTGTATTGAAGTGTAACATTGCATTTGTAACAAAGATGGCAAGTGAGCAAAGACTTGAGGCTTACCAAAAAATTGAAAAAATAGGAGAAGGTATTAAAATATGTTCCATTTAGCTAGTATTTTCAGTTACATTTCTTTGGAATGTAAAACTACTCAGGTGAAAACTGCTGGTGTAATTGTTAGTTTTTTTGTATTGTAGGGACTTATGGTGTTGTTTATAAAGCAAGAGATCGCACTACAAATGAATTTGTTGCTTTAAAGAAGATAAGACTAGAGTGTGATGATGAAGGATGTCCATCAACGGCAGTGAGAGAAATATCCATACTGAAAGAACTCAGGCATCACCCTTTCATTGTAGAGTAAGTTTCATTTTTACTTAATCAATAGAAACCCACTCCAATGATTTTGATCTTTCAAGGGTAAATTATGTGCTTTTTGCTACACATGCATTGTCTTTTTGTAAGCATAATTTAAGCATATTCAGGCTTGGATAGGGAAAGTTATTTAAGCATATTACCCAGCCTTAAGTCCTTCTTGTGTGCTTTTTTCTAATTTCTTATATATAATAATAATAAGCAGTTATATTTCAGCTCCATAATTGTACAAAATGGCTCTTCTTCTGAAATAATATATGATATTTGTATGTGCATAAAGGTTAATATAAAAATAAAATAAAAAAAAACAGTTCATAATATATAGTATGTTGCACAAAAGTATTAGGAAGAGTATTATAGAAGAGATCAAGTAGTGCATAGTAAAATGGATAATAATGTGAAACATACTAGCACATATATACACAATGAGACTTGAAGGGAACCCAAGTATAAAAACTTTTTAAGCTCTATAATATAAGTCCAACATTATTTTATACCTTGGGTTCCCTTTAATAAACACCACTGTACTGCCTAAACTTGTCTTGTGTAAGTGTCATTAAGTGTCGAAAAGCAATTATCGTTTTATTGAAAAATATATAAAATTGTGTGTGACACATTAATGAATTGTTAAGCAATTTGAAGTTTTACAACACAACTTTATTTCATCAAGGAGAATGATTCTGTAAAATTTGGACGTGATTAATATGATTTCCCGATTTTTTTGACAGCCAAATAACATTTATTTAGCTGTTAAGAACTTTAAACAGAATGTCAAATTCTCTCTAGAACTCAAGTGATTAAATTTTAAACAGACTAGTCTGTTTAAAATTAAAAATCCACGGATCACCCATCCTTTATTTACCACATTTCGTGTCTCTCGCTACTCACAGTACCATTTTGCGCAGAGACAGACAGAATACGGCTATTATTATAGAGATAGTGGTATTTTGGACAATTTTAGATTTCCGCCTTTTTTTTTAGTGTAGCTAGCTAGCTAAAATGCTGCAATTTTGACTACAAATAAAAGGTTTCGCCATTAGCTTATTTATTTTTTGATAGAAAGAAAAGTATGAACCTCATCCCCAGGGGCTTTTTAATTTTCTTACATCTGGATGGAATAAAATTCCATGACTGTAACCGTTACGCAAGGAATCGCATATATTTTTGACCGCTAAAAAATTCGATTTGACCGGCCATTTTGGATCTCCAAAGGTCAGTATGACCAGCAGTCGTCAAATAATTATTTTGAGCGCTGATATATATTTACAGAATAATACCAAATTAAACTTGGTGGATTCTCTAGAATCCCTTTGACTCGGCAGGGACTCAATCCTAGGATCGTCACATCAAATGTACCATAGGCTCTTTTTTTTATATATAAAAATATCAAAATTAGTATTCTCTTGTCTGTCACTGTAGATTCCCTTTAATTTACACTGCATAGAAATAGAAAAAAATGAGTGTGTTATTCATGATTTGAGAATATTATTTTAGACTGCTTGATGTTATTCACCAATCTGGAAAATTATATTTGGTGTTTGAATTTTTGTTAATGGATCTCAAAAAATATATTGATACAGTTGGTGGACCTATTGACAAAGCTTTAGTTAAGGTAGGTGCCAAAATTGCATTTTATGCACATTATACAAGATATTCTGCTAATAAAAAAACATAACCTTAAATGAGCTATTTTTTATGGTTGTTAAGTCTGTAGACCCGTGGAAAGATCCATTTAGACAAAAACAATGGAACCGATCTGTCATTTCAATTTGCATGCACAAAAAATTATAGGGTCATAGTGCTATTAGGGTTTAAAGGTTTTTGATGATGTCATAAACCTGTCAGTTCAGAAATGGGTGGTTTGAGGTGTTTTTCTTTATTTCATTAATTCTCTGGGACATTTGAGTTAGACCTACGTTTGTGGGACATTTTTGATCATAAAAACATACATTTGCAGAAAACATAACATACATTTCAATTTAGAGTTACACTTATCAAATCTGTAGTGGTATAGAGTTTTGTCATGAGCATCGTATAATCCACAGAGATTTGAAACCACAAAATTTGTTAATTGATTCGAAAGGATTAATAAAGCTTGCAGATTTTGGTCTTGGTCGAGCTTTTGGAATCCCTGTTAGAGCTTATACACATGAGGTAAGATTGTAACCTTTTTAATTATTACATTCTGTAGATTTTTTTATTCATTAGCTGAAATCTCTCAAGTTAAATGTTTTGCTTCTGCATATATATTTCTTCCTTTTATACTTTCTGTTTACAGGTTGTGACATTGTGGTACAGGTGTCCTGAAGTATTGCTGGGAGGTAAAAGATACTCTTGTGGCATTGACACCTGGAGTATTGGATGCATTTTTGCGGAAATGGTAAACAGGAAACCAATATTTCAAGGAGATTCGGAAATTGATGAAATCTTCAAAATTTTCCAGTAAGTTGCGCTTCTGTCTTTCTTCCAGTTGTGAAATTTTCATAGATATTATATATATTTTTTTGTTGTTGTTTAGAATAATGGGCACGCCTACCAACGAAATATGGGATGGTGTAGAAGATCTACCTGAATATAAATCGGTGTTTCCTAAATGGAAACAACAAAATCTACAAAGCTTTTGCCATCTTTGGATCCTGCAGGAATTGACTTGCTACAGGTAAACATAGTCCAATCACATTTAAAGCCTGCTGGAATTTAAGTTTGCAAATACATATGAACAGATTGAATATGTATATACTAAAAATACCCCAGTACACTTTTTTTTTTATAAGCAAACCCACTTTTTGGTTCAGGACTGGGGTTGCTATGGAATTTTAGAAATTCAGGGCTAAATTTGCTTAGTAGGTTGCTAAGGAAAAATCGACCTGGAAAAAGAAAGGAAGCACGCGATCACGCAAACACTGTATCACTCCCTGAATTTTTGATATATCGTCTGGCCTTTTTCATTTTAAAAGTTGCATGTGTCTGTATATACTGTCACCTTGTCAAGCTTTTGAAAAATTCTTAGTGTTTTTCGATCCGAAGAAAAGAAAATGAAGTAGTTTTTAATAATAAAGCATCTACGATCTTATGTTTTTCATTGTATTTACCATAGCTTTACTGTACTCCTAACTGGTAGTTGTTGAAGAAAAAAAATACAACTTTACTGTGTCAGTTACTGAAAGTTCTGCTTTTTGAGTTTTGCCGAACATCATCTGGTTAATTTTATAAAATATTTTGCTGGGGAAAAAAGTTGCTTGGCTAAGTTCAGGGCTGGGTGTTGCTAAGCAGTTGCTTAGTTTTTTGGCAATTTTCAGGGCTGAGCCCTTAGCAACCGAGTTGCTTATAAAAAGAAAATGTGTACGGCTGTTATAAGGATTCCTTCTATTTATAGAAATTTTTAATCTATAATCCTGCGCAACGTATATCAGCCAGAAAAGCCATGAAGCATCCTTACTTTTTTGATTTTGATCCATCAACTTTACCAAAAGTACCAGAAGACCTGTAGATGCTTGGAAGTGATTTTCCAGCCCTTTAGTATCTTTTCATATCTCGTTCGTGGTGAATTAGAAGACAGTATATTCGCAGAAAGACGCGTACATCAAGTTGAAGAAGTTATCTTTCAATGAAACAATATATCCTTCTTCCATGAGCATATTATTTTGCTATTGTATATAGAAATTTATACTTTTACTAACAATAACACAATCTGGTAAATATTTTTCTGGTATTTTTACCGGTTTTATAACATCTAGAAGCTACCATTAAAGCAAGCCTTTCTTCAGAAAAACATTTTGTGTATATATAAAAAACTACGCCTTGGATACTTGTATGTCAATCCATTCCTCACAAATTTCGTTTTCTTGCACGTGCTTATCACGCACCTAAATCAATTTTAAGGTATATGTGCACGTGTTATAGCATTCTCATGAAAAAAACTTTGTAAAGCGTTCTTTGTTTTTAATTGACTTAGTATAAATCATAGGGCACTAACTTTTGTTGGTAGTTTCTTTTAAATTCCACGTACGTATTTTACAGATTAATTTATTGTCATTTTTTTGTTATTACATTGTGAGTCATATCTATTGTAGTTTTAATTTACATCCTACTATGAAATACAGTCACATTGTAAATAGTCCCGGCAATAAAAGTATAAAATACTAACCCAAAACAAATTAATATGATATGATAAAGCGGTTCTTACATTTTGTTCTTACATACTAACTCCCTACCAACTACGAATTCAATAGCGTATCAACTTTTCTGAAAGAAAGAATGATCGCTTTCCGTGCGATGATCATCGCGTTATCGATGCCATTGGTTATAATTCCAATGCTCAACTCGAATTCGATCACTGCAAAATAACTCATTCGTACAAATTTTGGTGTAGAGAAAATTTGGCGGGAAACTAAGTCCACGCCAATATTTATCTTTCCTTGCCATCGCCATACATATTTTGGCGCGGATTTAAGTTGACGATGGAGAAAAAAATTAAATTTAGCGGAAATGAAATTTTCGGAATTTCTACTTAAAAGCCAGGAAATAAAGCGCAAACTATTGTGGCGCGGTTACAACAATAAAAAAAGATTTAAGGTTTTCCCTTTCTTTTAAAAATTTCTGATCGACGGAAAGCCCTCTTTTCTTTTGTCAATCACTTAGCTAAAGACGATTATAGCAGCGGCTAAGTGTTACTCGAGTTTCTTTACAGTAATGTGCGAATTTGAACAAAAAATGGCAACGTACACTAAAAATTTTAACTTATGCAACAACAAAGAAAATAAGATTCGCAGTAATAAATTCCATCCATCTGTCAACACCAAATCACAATATAGAAAAACAAAAAATAATATTTAATGATTTCCTTTCTCCATGTTTGAGCATTTTCTTGTTAAAGATAAGAAATATCACGTATTTTGCTTCAGTTTCATAACAAAAACGTGAATTAGATTAGATACTTATACTTCAGAGAAACTCAAAATTGCACGAATAAATTTCACTTTTCCTAATAATAGCAAATTCGCACTAAATAATTCCGCAATTTCTTGCTAAATTGTCGATTAGCACTAATTAAATTCGACTGCATCTACCTAAGTGGATTAATTTTCGCGAGGATTAATTTTCGCTAATTTCGGCCAGATTCGCGAAAATAAGTACTCGCGAAAAAGTTTGAAAAAGCTCAATTAGCGAAAATTAATCCTCGTGAAAATTTTGAAAAGGGCTCATTCGCGAAAATAGAGATAGGGAAATGTTACTTCTGGCGCAACGCACATCTAGCGCACGCGCACGCTCACAGACGTCCACAGTCAAAACACAACAAATCTAGTACCATGCGGTGCTTATCCATACCTAATATTAATATATCCCTAATAGACGGTGATGAGTAGGGGTATATCCCTAATGAGTGATGACGTCATCAAAATATACAGAATAGGAGTCAAAATTTTTCTAGCGCAAATCCCTAATAGTCTACGCGCATATCAAAGTATACATCAAATGAGTAGAAAGGGGGAATTCCCATATAGAATGCTAATAATCATCAAAAATCAACGCATGCGCAATAAAGACACGCTAGGTTGAGCAAACATGAAATTGTCTGACAAACAAAAAATCTTATAATAAATATGATGAACACACACACTGTAAAAGAATTACGTAATATCGCGAAAAGCCGTGGACTTACGGGGTATTACAAGCTACGCAAGGCCGCATTAATAGATTTATTGGAGATTGTACCGGAGAGACCACCCAGAAGGGCTGTACAACAAAAGCCAGTCAAGCCCATGACTATACCACCAACACCGGAGGCCATGGACCTCTTTGAAAAGCAAGAGCTGTCGAAAAATCGCCCGATCGTGAAAACTAAGATGCGGGGATGGTACAATTGGCTTGTGGATAATGTCCCCAAACCTATAAGGGAGGGAGTTAGTAGAACATATGAGGCCTTTAAACGTGGGGTGATGGGACTCTATAACGGGGCAGCCAACACAGGGACTACACTTCACGACGAGGTAGAAAAAGAGGCTGAGGAAGACTATCTTGAAGATATTCAAAATCTCTACAATCAGCCGGAGCATGACTACACACCTCAGGAACATAAGCATGCCCACCATAGGACATTCCGAAGTTTTCGCATTCCCGGTATAGGGGGAGCCGACGTCGACGGCTATATTGGAATGGTAAGACCCAACGTGAAAACCTTGGATGGGGGGCAGGTAGAAGATATGGGGTCAGCGAAGGTACAGCTATCCCTATGGATAATGTGGAAGAAGCCGTAAAATATAGAGGGGGCCAACGACGAGGAGTATATTGATGTGAAGAAGGTCTTCCATAGTAATATGGCCTCATTCTTCCAGGGTAGCAACGTAGATGACATATTGGATACGATGTTTGCCCAGGTTAAAACACATGTGGAAAATCCGGCATTGCCCAAAAGCGGCTTTACAATTGGCCGAATCCTGCATCTCGATGTAGACTTTCACAAATTGAGGCTAACAAGAGGTTCATCGTACATCGAACTACCTAAATGGATAGCCTCAAAGAAGGCAATTATTAATCCAAAAAATGAGGATGAGGAGTGCTTTAAATGGAGTATAATAGCATCCTTACATCATGAGGAGATTGAAAAAGACCCACAAAGAATCGGCAAGCTGAAACCCTACATAGACCTTTATAACTGGGAGGGTATAGAGTTTCCGACCAGCACCAAGAGTATATACAAATTTGAGGCGAATAACCCTGACATTGCGGTAAATGTCCTATATGTAACGGGAAAGAGGATCAACATCCTACGTCGATCGGTGCACAACGGACGTACCAAGGTGGTGACCCTATTGCTTATCGCCGATGATAAAAAGAGTCATTATACGGCCGTCAAAAGCCTATCACGGCTACTGGGCAAGGAGATCTCTAAAAATAGGAATCCAATGCACTTTTGCCTAAACTGCCTACAGGGCTTTCCCACAGCTGAATCGAGGGATAAGCATTATAGATATTGCAAGGACCACGGGACTGTTAAAATTACGATGCCAACAGAGGCCGAAAAATGGTTATTCTATAGGGATGGCCAGATGCAATTCAAAGTACCCTTTGCAATCTATGCGGACTTCGAAAGCTTATTAATACCAATGGAAGAAGATGCAAGGGAGACCAAGACGAAAAAGCTTAACAAACATGTACCGTCAGGCTGGTGCACATATAGTACCTGTGCCTATGGACCTGTACCGGACCCCCTAACAGTCTACAGGGGTGAGGACTGTGTGACGAGGTTCGTGAACCACCTGGAGGACGAGGTCAAAAGACTATATTATACATACCCTCAGCAGGACGTGCTGGAACCGACAAAGGTCCTAAAAAGAGAACATGACGAGGCCTCGTCATGTCATATCTGTCTGAAACCCTTCGATGACTGTGAGAATAACCGCAAAGTTCGGGACCATTGTCACTATACCGGACTATATAGGGGTGCGGCCCATAACAGTTGCAACCTCAAATACAAGATACCCAGCCATATTCCCATCATATTCCACAACCTAAGCGGGTACGACGCGCATCTATTTATCCGAGAAATGGGTGAGAAGTACAACATGCAGGACATTGGGTGCATCGCCGAGAACAAGGAGAAATATATAAGCTTCAACGTTAAAATCAAGGTACCCCTTGGTGGTATGGAATCTGGTGATGGGGAGGCGTACAAGAAGATTGAAATTAGGTTTATAGATTCCTGTTGGTTTATGCCATCCAGCCTGGATAAATTAGCAAGCAACTTCATTGGTACAAACGCCGCCGGTATGAAATGCCACCAGTGTGCAGATACATGCCTTGAATTCCATGGCATAGACGCTGAATACATGGCAAAATTCTGGTGTAAAGCTTGCAACTCGAATACCACAAAGCAGCTTAATCGGGACCAGGTAAAGGCAAACGTACCATCGATGGCAAAGTTCATCGACAAAGATGATACCTTCAGGCTAATGCTTCGAAAAGGCGTGTATCCGTATGAATACATGGATGATTGGAAACGATTTGAAGAGTTGGAGCTACCGCCCAAAGATGCCTTTTACAGCAAGCTGAACATGAAGGGTATCAGTGACAGGGACCATGAATATGCTAAAAAGGTATGGAATGCCATTACCCCAGAGGGTGATAACGTCACCATGGGGGACTATCATGATATCTACCTGACCATAGACGTCCTGCTATTAGCCGACGTCTTCGAGACGTTTCGAGGCGTCTGCTTGGACAACTACAGCCTTGACCCTGCACACTTCTACAGCGCACCTGGCTTGGCATGGAAGGCAGCACTGAAATATACCGAAATCAAGCTGGAGCTCCTCACCGATCCCGACATGCTCCTGATGTTCGAAAAAGGTATCCGTGGAGGTATAGTCCAGGCTGTACATCGTTATGCCAAAGCAAATAATAAGTACATGGGAGACCAGTATGATCCGGAGGTTGAATCATCCTACCTGCAGTACCTCGGTGCCAACAACCTGTACGGCTGGGCGATGCGTCAGGATCTGCCCACGGATGGCTTCAAATGGGTATCGAACGTCGAGGCATTCACCGAAAAGCGGATCGGTAAGCTTGTTGAAGACAACAAGCATGGGTATATACTGGAGGTTGACATCGACTACCCGGAGGCCCTTCACGACAAGCATAATGAGCTGCCGTTCCTGCCTGAACAAAGGACGGTCCATAAGGTCGAGAAATTGATACCAAATTTGGAAGATAAGCAAAAGTATGTAGTACATATTAGGGCCCTTCACGAGGCTATAAAACATGGCCTTGATTTGAAGAAGGTCCATAGGGTAATCCGATTCAATCAAAAGGCGTGGCTTCGAGGGTACATCGATCACAACACGGGGTTGAGAACGGCTGCCAAAAATGATTTTGAGAAGGACTTTTACAAATTGATGAATTTGAGCGTGTTTGGCAAGACCATGGAAAATATTCGAAACCACCGTAACATCCAGTTAGTCACAAACGAGGAGAAGTACACGAAACTTGTGATGAAACCAAATTTCAAGGGTGTAAGTCGATTCAGCAAGCACCTCCTAGGTGTAGAGATGGGCAAGACAGAGGTGAAGATGAACAAGCCCATATATATAGGGCAGGCGATATTAGATATGTCAAAAATGGTGATGTATGAGTTCCACTATGATTTTATACAGCCCAAATATGGTAGCAAGCTGCAGCTCTGTTATATGGACACAGACTCCTTTGTGTACCATATCAAGACACATGATTTTTACAAGGATATAAAGGACGACGTCGACACCCGTTTCGACACAAGTGCCTATAATCCTGATGATGGAAGGCCTCTCCCAATAGGCAAGAATAAGAAGGTGGTAGGCCTGATGAAGGATGAGCTGGGTGGTAAAATTATGACCGAGTTCATCACCCTGAGGGCCAAGGCATACGCCATTAAGAGCCTTACGCCGGAGGGCGGGGATCAAAAAGCGAAAGGCGTCAAGAGGTGTGTAAAAAATCCATCACCTTCGATGACTATCAACGATGTCTGGAGGAGGGCGTTGACATATACAAAAGCCAGATCTTGATCCAAAATAAAGGCCATAAGGTATATACCCAAGAAGTATTGAAGTTGGCACTCAACAGGGCAGACGATAAACGTATCGTACAACCGGACCAGATGACAACACTTGCCAGGGGCAATTACCGCCTGGTGCCTACCGAGGAATAAAATGGAGGTGTGTTTATATATTGCTATACTCCTACCATATGCCATGATCACCTACATTCTTTTTCGTTATAAACGACTACTAATAAAGATGTCTGATATCGCACAAGTCTTTGACAATGCCTCTGCAGAATATGAGAATATAGAGAAGCCTATCGATAAACGCCAAATTTTAAAGGAGGCCCTACGTAAGGGCAAGGGGCATCTCCTACCTAAAAAATGTACAGAAGGGGTTGTCGACAAGGCTCCGGAGGAGGCTATCGATAAGGTCCATACTGAGTATGTACAGCGGGAACTCCAGGAGAAGGGGGAGAAGACGGCCAGGGCACTGTCTACGCATGTTATTAGCCTCTATGCCAGCATGATTGGGAATTTTGTCGACATCGACAGTGTTGACGAGCTACGTCGAGATATAGAAGAAGATCCCATAATTCGGGATAGCATGACAGATCTAGGTATCCTTGTATACTGTACCATTGGGAGGTGTTTAGCTCCACTCCTTGTAGCAGGATACACGGCCCGGCATATGGGTAAAAAGAAGGATGAGATGGTGGAGGATAAGGAAGAGCCTAAGACGACGGTACTATAAGATAAATGAGTGAAGTTGAACAAAAACAAGAGGAGAGGGTCATAACCAAGAAAAATGAGGGTCGTGTTGCTGCTGGGAAGAGACTTGCCGAATGGAACCGAAAGAACAAGGCCGGCCTACAGAAGCACCTTGGCAAGGAACCTTCGCAAGATGATCAAGAACCTGTCACAGGTTCTAGCAGGTCAACGGATGTATATCTTTATGGCGTAGGGACGATTGCCGTGCTTGTTATAGGGGTTGGGGTTTGGTATAGATTTGGCAGGGTTGAAAATGAATCCCACAAGCCAGAGACTAATCCAGAGCTTCAGCAGGGGAAACAGGACAAAACTCAGCCAAATATATCTATATTCAAAATGTTATAGAATTTTTTCAAAAAATGACACTATATAAATGACCACAAGCAACGTATCACCCAAAGAAAAGGAGATTTTGGATATGCTCTACGAGACCGTTGTAGATCTTAGTTTCACCTTTGCCTATGCAATGGCCGGCAAAAAGTTCCTTGGTATTACGAGGCCGTCTACCAAAATGGATACGAATGACGTTCTCCAGACGGTGGCGTACTTCGCAGCAGGCAGGGCAAGTCGTGAGATGGCTGTGAAAAAAGGGTGGTTGCCAGCAAGCATAGTCCCAAAACCAAAATAGAGCGCCCGGTAAAATTTCTATATCTCGTAGAGAGATATAGAAATCAATATGGAGGATACCAAAAAATGCTCAAAATGCAAAAAAGTCTTAACCCTTGATAATTTCGGGGTTAAGACTTGTGGTCGGCTAAATCAGCAGTGCATAGGTTGCCTAAATATTAGCAAAACATCACGCGACAAACATCGCACAAAATGTGAACATATAGGGACTCAGCCTCTACATGAGTTAATGAATATTTGTAGGGCCCATATGGAGGCCCAGTTTTCAGAGGGCTACACCTGGGAGCTCTACGAATATTTGCACATTGAACATAAGATACCTTTTAGGTATGTTGAAACCGGTAGGTCCCCAACGCTTGCCGATGTTTCCAAAGCATTACACAGGGCGAGTGCCTTCAAGTAAATGAATAGGTGCATCAAATGTAAAAAAATGTTAGCCCTGGACATGCAAGATTAGGGGACATAGCCGAACAAAAAGTTGTATAAGTTGCCTAGCTAAAGCTAAGGCTAGGCGGCGTATCAAAATGTAAAGACCCTGTGATCGAATACAAATTAGACCCTCTTGCCATTGATAGGGAGATTCAAGGTCAAGAGCAGGATGAAAAATGTTGTATACCTTGTTGACATACAACATCATACCCCGGTACATCGAGCTCATCGAAGCACCCCCCGAGAGCCAGGAAAAGGAACTGCTAATTGAGAGATATCGTAAGGTACTGCAGTGCCTTGTAGGCAAATTAAGATATTCTCCACTACCCCTTGAATATAAGACCCAAAATACCAAGCTCTGCCCTGCCTGCCGGGGGTCTTTGGCGAACAATCAAGGTGGTGTATTGATATGTTTAAATTGTGCCGGGGTATATTCGAAGGTATGCGATCAGAAGTGGCTATATTATTAATGGAAGTAGTAAATGAACGTTTTGAAGGAACCTCATACGGCAATTTTTACAGGCCCGACAGGC
The DNA here is from genome assembly GCA_030067915.1 of Hydractinia echinata. NCBI lineage: Eukaryota > Metazoa > Cnidaria > Hydrozoa > Anthoathecata > Hydractiniidae > Hydractinia > Hydractinia echinata. Next base: position 1,686,134 of record JASGCC010000023.1, read on the forward strand.
TGTGGCAAGACGCAACGTGTTTTGGACCTACTCGAGCGGGAGTATAAAAAACACTATGCTAATATTGTGATACTGTGCCCTACCATAAGGTGGAATACCACATACCTTGAGAGGGCCTCACTATGGAAGGACTTATATGTCTTTTTGATAGACCCCAAAGATCAACTCTTCGAATGGATTCGGAAATTATCCTCATTACTGGCGGGCGAACACACCCTTTTCATAATAGATGATATGATATCTGACGAAAGCCTTGATAAAAAAGGTCAACCTTTGCTTGAGCTTGCCATCAGTGGTAGGTACAGGAAGCACAGTTTATGGCTATTAACGCAGAGCTACACGGCTTTGCCCAAGAATCTGAGGAGGCAGAAAAAAGCCCTGTTTTTGTGGTTTCCTCATGAACGCTCTGATTTGAAGCTGATCGACGAAGAGACTAATTTGATTCCCTCCGATTGTTGGGCTGACATCAAGGCCGAACTAAAAAAGTCTAAACATGCGTGCTTGTGTGTAAGATTGGAACATCCTAGGAGTTGGAGGATTCTAGAATGACCATGATGAAATCCTCTGGGTAAGCATTGGCATATAGAAAAGATGTCTTCACAACTCGCCTTATTCAACGCAATACCCGCAGGGGCCATTGAGACCTTATTTGACAAACAAAATCAACCTCTTTTCAAAAGGGCAGACCTTGAAAAATTCCTATGTATTCCGAATGCTAGGAAGTATGGCCTTGATCGTAGTATGACAATATCAAGAGGAGAAATAGAGGGCATACAGGGAACTGTACCCAGTGGGTACAGTTCTTCAGATATGTCAGGAGGGGTTAAACAACGCCATGAATCATTCGTAACGCTAGGGGGGGCGTTGGAAATTACCGCCAGGTCAAGAAAGCCCAAAGCCGTGTCTTTGACAAAGTGGCTAGCCGGGAAGGGGGTGGAAAAATTACAGGAGGCCCTTGAGTATAAGGATATTGCCATGGCGCTCCTTGAGGATGACTTGGACGATAGAGATAGTCAGCTAATGGTACTCGGGGACGAAATTGAGGAGTTACAGCAACGTGCCGTACCCCATCTCGAAGATCCTGGAAAGGATAACAGTATGGTGATTATCCAAAAAAACAACGATGATCCCTGGCCATACCTAGCCATCTGTGGTCAACAGGGATATGTAGCACAAAAAATTAGAAATAAGCTTATTGACTACCCCAAGGGTGAGATTGTGGTATTTGCAGAGACCCCTAATTCTATTGTCCATTACAATTGGCTTCGAGAACGTGGATGTATTGAAGTCAACCCTGAGAGGGTCAGGCATTTTAGGCTTGGTGAGCATTACACACATGAACGTCTATTGGAGCTAGCGGAATAGGTGGACACGATTTTTACTACTCCTGCTGGCAGTAAAAATTATATGCAAAAGTGGGGCATCTCCCATGGGCCCCTGATCAGGTATGGTTTTCGCTGACCTCCAAAGGGGACGGTGGCACCGTCCCCCACTTTGAAAAAAAAACTTTTGACCCTTTCAGCTGTAAGTTAAAAGGTAGTGAAATATCAAAAAAGATGGAAGCCTATGTACAAAAAATGCAAAAGGATTACGATATCAGCATACCCGTACTACGATGCTGCATAAAGGCAGGATCAGTGACAGGTTATTGCCCTATTTGTCTGGAAAATTTTAGATATCGAAATGGGGAATATTATGAAGGTTTTGAATACACTACCGATGACAACCTTTTGCACAGGCTAGCGTCAGGTATGAAAGCGTGGGGTACATTTGGAAGAAGCGAGATCGATGAGGATTTAGAGGATGATATTCAAGCCCTTGGACTTCATAACGTTTCAGTTAAGGAGAATAGGTATGGAGCACTATGCTACGAGGTTATCAAAGATAAGGGGCTGAAGCTATCAGATTTGGCCGACATCACAAAAATAGGCCATATCCTTAATTTTCCTATACCAGATAGACGCTTGGTTGATATTGATCTGGATATTGAGCCTGATGTCATCAAAGGTATCGTCTATGGGTACCCATTCTATACCCTGCTCCCTTTGCTGTATATAAGGGATTCGAGTAAAGGGTTGGAGGATGAACCCTTGGAGGTACTCTTGAAGATACTCTTTACCAAGCCTTGATATGCTCCGGAGGTACCTGAACATCTTCCGGGATCAGCATGAGTTCTTCCGAAACAAAACTGCGATCGGGACCGTCTTTTAAATAGTATAGCACACGACTACCTGCTACTATTTTGTCCAACCTGTAAGTATGTTTGTTCCAAACGGCGTCGGTTGCGCGCCTTTTCGAATCGCCATGCTCTTCTCCTGGTTGCAGCAGGTACAAGTACAATCCATCCTCAGGTAAGGGCTTTTCCTCGGGATATTCCTCGCCTTTCGCGAGCGATATCTCCTCGAGCTTGATCGCCTTGTTGGGTTTCATGTTTATCATGGTGGTTTTAGTATTATTGAGATTTTTGACGATAGTGTACAGGTGTTTCACCCATATGCTACTAGGCTCCCCGGAGACCAGCTCTTGCGCATCCTGAGGCTTGAATAGCCTTTCAGCGAGGACTTTATTGTAGCTCTCCACAAAGGCTGTAAACGTATGATGGTATTTGGTGGTGGCCCTCTTGATTTCAACCCCATTGTCCTCCAGCAGCTTCGTTACATCAGATTTGAATTCGGAACCATTGTCACATTGAAAGGTTTTGGGGTAGTGTAAGGGTCCTGCCTTGATCATCTCGGCAACCTCGCTGGCTTTTTTCGTTCTTAGAGGTCTGGCTACCTTGTATCTCGAGGCCACGTCAATGCCCGTCAGGATGTATTTGTACGTACTACCATATAACCGATCATGCGGCATATACAACAGATCAAACTGATGCATTTCATTGGGTGCTGTAATGGTGAAATGGGGGTAATCGATCTTTTTGGGGCCCTTGATGTGTCTCAGCCATAAGAGTTGACGAGATAGCCAGTGGGTGACTAGTTTTTTTGATATACCAGCCTCCTTCGCGAGCAATTTGATAGCCTTGCGCCCGGTCCAGAGGTGTTCGGGCATGTAGTAGATATTGCTTAGTTTTTCCGCCTCCTCATCGGTAAGAATATGTGGTGATTTTTCTGACATGTCTTTATTATATGTCAGAAAACGCACGTTGTTACAAATACTTATATGCTACAAAGCCTAGCAGAGATAGGGAGCCAAGGACGAATATGACTTCCCCATCCTGTTGGAGTTTTGAAGGGGTATAATAGTCGGACAATTGCGGGGCACTCTTTTCAGAGGCAATGTAATACTGATACATGTCGTCGTCCAACTCGCGAAGACTTTTACCAGCTTTAATTTGCATCTCACGTTGCTTGGAAAACCAGTCCAATTTGGCCTGCCTTTTACGTATCCACTCCGCCTGCGCATCATTCAATTTTTCAACGGCCTCATCATGCCTCTTCCTCTCGGCGTCACCGTGTCCTGAAAGCTTGCTAAATAGATAATTTGATCCCGAAAACGCCAGGGCGTTGATTGCCGCCCCGGCCACCAGTACAGCTATTGTTGCCATTTATTAGTACTGCACAGAATGATAACAGCCGCCCAGGATGTTTAATTGGGCATCCATTAGCAAGTAGACATAGCATCTAAAATCCCCAGTTCCGTCGGCTTTTTTGGTCATATGAAGAGTATTGCCATCGCTGAGCCTCTGTAAGGGTCTTCCGGAGCCATGCAGGGTATTGTCATTAGAGGCTCTGAAATCGACAAAGAGCGCATACCGTTCGTTGAAGAATTGGCCAATCGTTACCGAAGAGTCGTGACTAGCAAAGAGGTTGGTAATCTGCTCCAGATGATCCTTGGGTAGCATCGCATGTGAATACAGTTCGTTAGGCTCACCTTCCACCATGATGGATATCTTTTCAATTTTTGGATTATAGAAGACCTCGTTGATACCAGCGTAAGCCTTCACTTTACCGGGGTCTATAAAAAGTAGCAAGACACCCTTGAGACTCTTTGCGGGCGTATCGATTTAAAGATTGTAACTTGTATCGGCCTTTTTCATGGTCACCACCTTGCTTCTTAAGATTCTTTCATAGGGCAGGGCGAGACGGGCATACCTTGACATCATGGCACTTGCGAGACCTTCATGGGTGATCTTGTCAAACTCTAGCTTGATATTGGCGATCTTGTACGCAGCATCCGCTGCATTGGCTGCCGTACTTCCCACGGCTGCCGTACCTACATCTTTGATCACGTCACTGTACGATGCGAAATGTAGGACAAACTGCAATCTGTCATGTAGCTCTGCCGGATAAAATGGTAAATCCCTCGTTAACTCAAACATTTTACCCAATGGGATGCAGAAAGTGTTGCCATACGCCGCAGCGATGGCTTTCTCCTCATCTGTCCCAACGTACTCAGTTGCTTTGACCTGCAGGGCTCTGATTGTACCATCGTTGGGATTGATGCCTTCCAAAATGAGGTTGCTTTCCCTGTCAAATTTGGGCAACCACAGGTCCCGGTACAATGCCAGGATATTGAAATCAGATATATTTTGTACCTCATTGCCATCCAAGGTAACTCGCAGATTTTTAACCAGGCTTTTGCCTATGTTGCTGACCAGGGTATGCTTCGTATTGGTCCCCGTCAGCGTCAGGTAAAATAAGAGCTTGACACTGCCAGGAAAAATGACATCGTTCTGAGACATGTTGGGTATGTCAACGTAGAGGTCCTCATTTTGATTGTATATGCGAGATTTGAACTCGCTGCTTTCGTCCTTTAATCCCAAAAAGCTGTTTCGTTTCTGCGTAGGGGTCTAGGATTGTTCCGAATGCACTCATGTTTTATTATATGGGGGAAATTTTAAATAAAATGGCTGATAATCCTGTATTTACGCATGAAGAAGATATTGGAAAGACTGGTGGGGATGATAGGCATGATGATGGTACACAACAGCTTCCATCAACACATCAGCTTCCATCAACACCGGGGCCTTCAACCCAGGGAGAACAACAGGGGGCCCCAGGGTCTAGACTTTCGGAGCAGAGGCAAAAATTGCTAGAGAATAGAGTCACGGATCTATATACGAAAATTATGAATGATACGGGATATATATCTAATGCAGATCATTATGATTTGTTTTTTGAAAGGGATGGACAACTGTTTATCAAAGAGTTTAAAGTGGGTGGTGAAACATATATGGAAAAACGGATCACAAAGAAAAGTGGTCAATTTCCAACCATTGGGGTGCTCGAGACAAATTTAGGCAAGGGGCGTATGAGAGCTATGGGTTTTGATATTCCTGAAACACCTAATAAGAGGGCAAGGTCCCGGGAGCTCGCGATAGATGCTAATGTTCTTATTAATGAGGGTGGGAGAGGGGACCCGGGTGAGATCATTGAGATGAAAACTATAGATAATATCGGGAAGGTCGTGCATGATGTAGGAATCTTTGCGGATGAAACTTCATTCACTGGATTCACCCAACGCGAGTTGAAAGGACTTGATACTAAACTTCAAACCTATCAGGGTCACATTAAGGGTCTAGAACATGAAATAGTTTCATATGACAAAAAAATTAAGAATGCGGAAGACAGTATGAAACGGATCAAGAATCGGGGAGATGCCGAAAACGATAAAGAAGTAGTAGAACAACTTGAGAAAAACATTGAAACTATGAATGAGGAAAGGAATGCCTTACAGGAAAAGGTGAAAGAATTAAACCGTGATATTTACAGCCAGCTGAGACATATTAGGGACACTCTGTTGAAAATATCAGGTGATGATACCACCCTACTTGAAAAGCTTAAAATCTCGTTCAAGGAGCAGGGCTTGACGATAGCTAGCATCGTTTCGGCTATTGGATTATTGATAAGCACCATCGTGCTCTCCGTTACGGGGGGTTCTGCCGCGGTAGGCGCCGCAGGAGGAAGTGCTGCCGGTGGTGCAGGAAAGGGGTTTGTGGAGAAGCAGCTGGAAAGATTGGGAAAGTTCCTCAAATATCTTGCGGGTAAAGCAGGTGCCGCATTACCAGGGATTCTTGGTACTGTTGTCTCCTTCCTGCTAAGGGTAGTGTCAACAGTCGTGGAATATGTGGCCAAACATCTGTACATGGCCATCGCGGCCGCTGCCGGGTTTGTTGTACTCTATGTGAGGAAATAGGTTACTTAAGCCATATATAGGCAATGATTAGGCCTACCCCCGTTGTGATCAATACGGTTTTGGTATCCTCATGCTGATTTGACCCCTTAAAACGTATGGGGGTGGCACCCCCACCCTTCTGTCCTACAATTTCTTGCCTTGGAAGTTTGATATCTGCCACCACATGTCTGATGGTATGCTCGCTATGCCCAAGTGGTGTGGCATGCTTAGGAGGTATATGAGGTGTACTATGCTTTGTAGTACGTATAGGTGGTGTGGTATGCTTTGTAGTATGTATGGGAGGTGTCTTATGCCTGATAATAGCCTTATTGTTCACATCAACCTGGGCACCGACATTGACATTGGTAGGTGCGATCAAAATTTTGTTATTATACCCCACAATCTTACCTATCCGCAAATTCATATCGGAGGGCAGCATGTAGACGCTGGGCATGACAGCAAAATTTACCGGGGTTCTGGCATATTGTAGCACCTTTTGGAATTCTGTGATGTCATGCCCTACATTTTCCTGACGCTGCACCATGGCTTCGAATTTTTGTATTAAAATCTGCCTTGCTGTGTAGTTATCCGCACCTGAGCCGAGTAAGGATGCCTTTGCCCCTGCCTGCGATCCAAGCAATAAGACCACGTAGACGCGAATACTCTCACTTAGCTTGGTTAGACCTTTCGATGTCAAGCCCTGACTTGTTGGAATGATGAATTTGGCCCAATCACCCTCAACCTGTGGCCACCATCTTCCGTTAGTCAATGATGCCGATACTGATTTGGTCTTGTATAGACCGTTAGGATCTGCACCATATTCACGGCATACTTGCGCATACCCAGAGGTTGAATAAGGGTTCCTATAGCGTGAAAAACCATCATTATAAGGCATGGGTACTTTCATCCTTGCTAGGATGCGACGCATGTGGTAGTAGACATGGAATTTAAAGATGGCGTTGACAAGGGGCACGGAGCCCGTTAGGTGCTTAGTAGATATACCCAATGCGGTGCTTGCGCAGTGGGTGGCAAAGTTAACCTGAATATTCCAGTAGTCTAGGGCATGTCCTCTTGTCCAGCCCTGAATCACAGGGTCGTTCAGGTAGGTTGTTGTAATTTTGATGGGATACTTGGTGAACCCGGGGAATGCCACAGAGATATGTGAATCTGTCGATACATACAGATCCTGGTGTTCCAAGTTGGTTACACCAAGTGGCCATTCACCCCTGTTGGATTGGTACTTTGCCCTTGGGTTGTATGAGTAGATATTCATCCTTTTCTTCTTAAAGGAAAAGGATGAAGCAACTCTACATCACTGATATCAAAGAGCCCACAATATTCGAGGACTACCTGGGACAGGATACTAGAATAGCTTTGAAATCCATCAGTATTAGGCCGTATGGCTTAACCCATACAGCGATAATAAATTTGTCATACGTAAAATAGGGCCCGACCAGAGGGAAATTAGAATTGAGATCATGAACGGTCTGTATAGGATAGAGGATCTGGCAGCTATCGTGAACAGTCAGGCACAGGACAGGATCAAACTGTTTGTCTTAAAAAATGGACTGTGTAGGCTCCGTGTCAGTGACGGGTACACGGTGGTTATTCATCGACAATTGCAGGAGCTCTTGGGTCTATCCTACGACCCTAGTAAAAAATACTATCAAAAAGGGGACTATGATGCCTTCTATAAAACCGACATATACCACAGATTGAGACTCGTTTGCCCTCAGTTGGACGAGGGCGACTGTCTGCTGGAGGGGAAAAAGTCGAAAATTCTGGCTTTACTCCCCACCAAGGAACTAAACGCTTGGGGTGACATGTTGAGTTGGAGTTTCGAGACCCCAATTTACATGCCCTTGAAGGGGTTCACGGATCGTTTGGAGTTTATGTTGACGGACGAGTTTCATTATGACAAAAATGTTTCGTTCACCGGGATAACGATGTGCATTCTCATAGAATAAAAGATGAGCGATATCAGCAAACTATACCCTAGTTTGCCGAGTGCACCTGCACAAGGCGCGGATATGCCGGAGGAAGGCCAGGTTTATAGGCTTAAAAAGATCGAAGAAATTGAACAGTATTTGAGAAAGGAAATTAAAGAGCGGGATAAGCTCTCGAAGAATTTTAAGATACTCGCCACCTGGGTCCGCTACTGCGACCATGGACTGCTTGGCATTACTATAGTAACGTCGGGTGTCGGAATCGGGGCGTTGGCCTCGGGCCTTGGTGTTCCAATCTGTATCGCGATGGGGGGTATTACGATCGCAGTGGGAGTTGGGCAAGCAGGTCTGAGAAACGCCGGGAGGAGGCTGGGTGTGAAGGCCAAGAAACATAAGGCAATTAGGCTACTTGCGGAAACAAAATTAAACTCTATTGTTGATCTTATATCAAAGGCTGTAGAAAATGGGGTTATCAGCGACTATGAGTTTAGTTTAATTATGCAAGAGAAGCAAAAATATATGATATTAAAAGAACAGATGAGACAGCGTGTTAAAAGGATTGTTGACTCCATTAATGAACGGGAACGTGCCCAGCTAGTTGCGAAAGGCAGAGAAGAAGGTAGAAGCGACGTTTTAAAAAAACTTCAGTCTGTACAGTATGCCGGCGGTATCTAGATTCCCCACCTGAGTATAAGCCTTAATTTTTATATATTTTATAGGTACTGTATGGCCTATAAAATATTGGGTTTTTTCTAATCCTCACCTAGCAGCCATTTATTCAATTTTGTATATTTACATTCAACAATATGGACTTGTGGGTAGTAGTTGCTACCTTGGGCGTATACGGATGATATCGACAGCACACCATTAAGTTTGCAGGGCTCATTATGGGGTACTGATTGGCCATGGAAGTTGGTTGTGATTGTGTTCCCATAGTATTTGAGTTTGGCGTTGATATATCGACCCTTCTTGACCGGCTCAGTCGTCAATTTTTGAGATATAAGCTCCTCAATCTTGTTCCAAATTTGTCGATATTTTTCAATCCAATCAGGGTATTCCTCAAAATCAATACTCATCGCCGGCACGGCATTGGTATTGTATTGACTCACCCCATTGGACCAGACCCCAGGTGTCTTTACCCTGAGTGCCACTACAAGGTCTCGTGTATGATATCCTATAATGTACCGTTGATCAGCGCCTTTGTTGGAAGGAACAGGGCCTGACACTGTCAGGTGGTCCATATTAATATCATTGATATCTGTAAAGGTAGTCGCAAAGTTATAGAATTCTCTGGGTTTCACAATCTCATTATCAAATTGTAGCATCTTGTTTTATTATAATTCAAATGACTTCAGAGAATTGCATGTCATCGTACATACACAGCCGCCCCCGTTATATGTGATGTATTCCTGATAGCAATACCAGCATAAAAGTTTACCATTTATTTCAAAATTGCGCCCACATCTACACCTATCATATTCATTCAGTATACGTTCACAGTCATTACATTTAACGCACATTTATTAGTATCTTACAACTATGCTGTAAGATAACCTTGACCTCCATTCAACTCCATAATTTTTCAAGAACGGCCTTTTCATCCTCTGAAAAGCACCAATCGATGACTCTATCAGGATGCCAGGCCACCGGTGCTAGCTCGTCCCTAATTCTGACCTTTTCGGCTTTCCTCCGGCTATAGGCAAAGAGTAGCTCGGGTCTAGTGTTCATGTTACCAAGCATGTCCCGGGTGACAAACCAGTCCGGTACATTCTCAATCATGTCGGGATGCTTTTCAACAGCCTTGTTACACATGTCTTGCGTTTTGAACCGGTCCGACACATAACTTAGCATGCAGGGATTATCCTCAACAGCCCAGTTGCACATATCCTGTGTTCTAAAACGATCTGGTATATATAGGAATGATAAAGAACATGGAAAAATATTGAAGACATTGTTACACATGTCCTGCGTCTTGAACCGATCCGGTACATATTCGAGCGTATAGGGATTCTCCTCAATCGCCCTATTGCACATGCCTTGCGTCTTGAAATAATCCGGTACATGCTTTAGCATGTGGGGATCCTCCTCAACGTCCTTGTTCCACATGTCTTGCGTCTTGAACCGCTTTGGCACAAAATCGAACATGCGTGGATACCTTTCAAAAGCTCTATTGCACATGTCCTGCGTCTTGAAATTATCAGGTACATGGCAGAGCATCCAGGGGTTTTGTTCAACGGCCTTATTACACATGTCTTGTGTAATGAAACGATTCTGTATGTACCTTAGCTGGTAGGGATCCTCCTCAACCATTTTAACCCACCTATCTTGAGCCTGAATATCATCCTCAATTTTGGCGGCCAGCTTATTTTTGCATAATCTATTGATTCCGGCGATTCCACGATCTTTTGCTATCTCACTCAGCTGATTCATTGAAAGCTTCTCCATTTATTGTATAATTTTTTATTTTGTCAGACGATTTCATGATGCTCGACCTAGCGTGTCTTTATTGCGCATGCGTTGATTTTTGATGATTATTAGCATTCTATAAGGGAAATCCCCTTTCTACTCATTTGATGTATACTTTGATATGCGCGTAGACTATTAGGGATTTGCGCTAGAAAAATTTTGACTCCTATTCTGTATATTTTGATGACGTCATCACTCATTAGGGATATACCCCTACTCATCACCGTCTATTAGGGATATATTAATATTAGGTATGGATAAGCACCGCATGGTACTAGATTTTTTGTGTTTTGACTGTGGACGTCTGTGGGCGTGCGCGTGCGCTAGATGTGCGTTGCGCCAGAAGTAACATTTCCCTATCTCTAAAATAAATCCTCGCGAAAATTTTGAGAACAACATTTATTGATGATGTTGTTGATGTTGAAAGAGGGTAGTGATGCATCGACCATTGATTCTTCTAAGATTCTTCAACAGGCGGCTAAATATATACCAAGTGAACTTGTAATAGATAGTGACGATGACGATGAAGAGTGGATAGATGAACAAGTTCATCGAAATATATTTTATTCGTCTTTTTTGATGATGAAGCAGATCTGTGATGACATATAGATCTTTGTAACTTTACTATTACAGCGAATACATAGTTTCTTTAACCCTACACTCGAAAAAAATATTTCCTAAAATTTGTGATTCGCGAAAATAAATCCTCGCGAAAAATTAGAGAATGGTCGATTCGCAACAATTTGTCCACGCGAAGTATTTGGAAACGACCGATTCGCGAAAATTAATCCTCACGAAATGTACTTTTTTTGACCTCGCGAAAATAAGTCCTCGCTAAATTTCATCCACTTAAGGTAAACATTTTGAGGACTGAACCACACTAATTAGTTTTGCACTTTCATGTTGTATCATTTTTTCTACCCTTAAGTTATATGGTGCCGCTTCTGTTAGGGCAAGCACAGAAAACGCACATGTAAACCAACCACATCTTGTTTATATAATTATACAATATAATAAAGCCAATATAATAAAGCTATATAATACACATGCTTCGAATAATTCCAAATCTAGCTATTAAGTCAGCAGAATTTTATGGTGTTATTACAACATTTCCAAATGCTGAAGTGTTTTCGTTCACCGTTAGTTCACGCATAAACTTTCAAAGTTTCAGATAAGTTACTTGATTACATTCACATTTTAGTTTCTTCTTTGGAATAGTTTAACAAAAAATTCCGTGGCAACGATTAAACTTTGTTAGCTTTGTCAATTAAAACAAGGTTCTAGATATAAACATTCTCTGGTGAAAGTAATACACTTTATTCAAAATACAACAGATATATTTGTGGAAACGTAAGTTCTCATCTAGCAGCAATCCAAAACATCACATTGCTTCTCCTAAAAATAAAAGAATGTAAATTTTACTAGAAGCTATAAAGCTAGCTGAAATACTGTTAGGAAAAAATATCAGAGCCGAACAACAAAAACAGTTTTTTTTTAATATTTCCATGCATAGAGAACAACAACAACGGCGATGTTAACCCAAGAATTAGGACTTTATTATCAACGCTACCTCCCCCATCACTTCGATATCCAGTCAGAAAATTGGGTAATTGGACATACTGCTCATTAGCAGAATGGCCACATGCACCGTCTGTCAGGCATTATTTTGTAATGCATTCAAGGAATCCTAATTTGGCGAATTATGTAATTCTTTCCTTCCCCACAACTGATATATCAGCTTAATCGACAAACGACGAGATTTATACTTAGATTTATGCTTCACTTATGCTTCATTTCTAAAGCCTTGTTCACACTGATGGTATTAAGGAAGTTAACGGACTTATAATTTCGACGTTACGACATTTGTTAACACCTTAATACGCCAACGTCTTTTCTAACAAGGTTTGAACAAGGCTAAGATATTCTCCCAGCCGTGGTATACTTTTATACTTATACAATCTAGAGGGCATGTTCAGTTCTTTTGAGAACCCGGTTATTTGGACCAATTCTTAACTTTCCTTGAAAGTTCGAATAACCGTGATATAATTGACTAAAAGTGACGCTATGTAAAACAAGCTTATTGACGTCAATTATCACGTGATCAAAAGAAGCCATGCCAATTAACAAACGTCATTGTAAATTACGTCAAATATATTTACTGAAATGTAACTTTGTAAACATCACGTCAACAGCAGCACAACTCTCTGGTTAGCAAGGTAGGCAAAAATGAACAGAAAACAGTGTCTATCTCTTCGGTTACAACAAAAGAGTTCTAAACATAATTCTCTATCATTACATGATTGCATTAAAGCTTTTTATGATGATAAAATAGAACTAAGATTTTCCAAAACAAGAATAAAACAGCCAGAGAGTGCAACCTCTTGTTGATTTAAGAAAGACTAAACATGTCTTTCTGGTATCTTTCTTTGCAATTTACTTCGTTCAAACTTGTTCTTATGTTAAAGATTTCTTAGCTTTAGGATAACGTGAAGAGAAAAGATGCAAGATATGGTGATGAACAAAAGAAGGAAGAAGTCATCGGGACGAAAGAAATGAAATGACAACACAAAGCAAGTACAATTATTACAAACAAAAGGGCAACTCAGGTAAGAAATATTTCTTTTATTTTACAGCGGACTGTCTTTATTTCGAACCCTCTTTATCTCAAACATCTTTCCCTCTCTTAAACAAATAGTTTACATCTGGCCAATTCCCTTTATCATTAGCACGAAAATATCTCGAACTTAATTGACTAAAAGGACCTAGTATAGCACAGTTCTCATTTGGTGGGCAATTCTGAATAGTTGGAGTAAAAATTCTCATTACAAATTCAAAACAAATTTCCTATGTATACATCCAACGTAAAGTCGAGAACTGAAGAAAGCAGAAGCCTAACTTTTATGGCCAACAAAGCGCTGTGTTTGTTTTGTTAGTTCATGTAAAAGTAAGTAGGTGGTGTTACTGACTGATAAAAATTGATGAAACCGATAAAAAAGACATGGGGCACTCGATAAAAAAGTTTTACTTACCGAGAAGCACAATCATTTTTTAACATAACTATCAAATATCACCAAGTCCGATATTAAACAATCCAACTTACGATGATAGAAATATCTTTCTAGGTCTAACCAAACAAAATTAATATGATTCGATTTAGAAACTGCTAATAGTTCTAATTTGTCATAGGAAACGTTAAATTAAAGTTATAATCGCTTCTCTGCTCTGCTGTCTTCTAGCGTTTCTGTTCAACTTTGTTGATTAGAAAAAATCGAATTTTTTTTTTCTAAATTTTCGAACGATGTTTTCGAACATTTCCTTGTAGTAAATTAGTCGTGGCACATCATCCCCCGTGTGCGCAATATACTTTATGTTTTCTCGTCGTCGACGTCCACAGATTCGTATCTTCCGCCTGAAGGCTTATAAATTTCATTTTTCCAAAGTTGAAGAGCTCAAAATTAAAGTCATATTGCAATAAGTTAACGCCCGATAACTAAGAATTGTATATCCTTTCTGTTACGAACTTTCTCTGCCACGAATAGTTTTTCCGATTGCAAGGGACTTTTAAAATGCAACATAGCCTTTTACGAATAAAAAATATGAATGGGCACTAAAGTACAACATGACTCGCGAAAAAGGTTTTCTAGCAACTGTAAAAGGAGAAACAAAGGGGACTATCAAAGTCAGTATAAAAACCGTGCAAATCTATCTATCTATCTCTGCGCTTTTAATCAACGTCATGGAATAAACAAAAAAACAAGGTATAGCGAAATATCCAATGCACCTGGAGCAGTTGTGCTGAAAAGAAGACTACAATAGACTATAAATGATAACCATCAACGAAGAAAGAATACAGAAGACACTTAAAAAGAAAAATGCATTTAGAAAATATCAGGTTTACATGGAATTTGTCAGACTGTTATCCAGGTATGTTATTACCTTAGATTATAGCAATATACCACGTTGTACATAAAATATAAAAAAGTGCAACAAACATGTCAAGACTTGACAATTTGAGCAAAAGCTCAAGATAAAGTCCGACATCAACAGCACAGTAGAACATGATTCAGCGTTTCGCATCTAGTATTAGCTGTAAATTGTAAATACGACAGTGCCATGCATCAAAGAAAACTTTAACATTTGAGCAATTGCTTAAAACAGAATCAAACGTATGTTGAAAGGTAGAACTTCATGCAACACCTGGAATTGTGGACAATGCAAAACACAGCCATTCACTAATCAAAAATCTAAAAACGCATTAACTTACAACATGGCTTGAGGAAAAGGTTTGAAGCAGCCTTGAAAGGAGAAGCAAAAGCGGCGATCAAAGTCACTGGAAAGTATCCGAAAAGGAAAGTGGAAGCAAATGCATCCGCGACACGCGTTTCGAAATGTCGTTTTCAAAGGTACGCTGTATACTCGCACTGCGACTATATCTGCGCTTTTAATCAACGTCATGGACTAAACAAACAAGGTATAACGAAATATCCAATGCACCTGGAGTACTTTGCTGAAAAGAGGACTACAATAGACTAAAAATGGTAACCTTTAACGAAGAAAGAATACAGAAGACACTTGAAAAAGAAAAATGCATCTAGAAAATATCAGGTTTACATGGAATTTGTCAGACTGTTTTCCAGGTATGTTATTTTCTTAGAATATAGCAATATACCACGTTGTACATAAAATAAAAAAATTGCAACGAACATGTCAAGACTTGACAATTTGAGCAAAAGCTCAAGATAAAGTCCGACATCATCGGCACAGTAGAACATGATTTAGCGTTTCGCATCTAGTAATAGCTATAAAACATAAATACGACATGAACATACATTAAAGAAAACTTTAACTTTTAAGCAAATGCTTGAAACAAAATCAAACATTTGTTCCAAAGGTAGAATTTCATGCAGCGCCTGTGGACAATATGAAAACAACCCCTGCACTAATAAAAAATATGAATACGCATTAACTTACAACATGGCTTGAGGAAAACGTTTCCAGCAACTTTGAAAGGGGAAGCGGAAGCGGATTTCAAAATCTCTGGAAAATCATCCAAAGAGGAGATTGGAAGCAAATGCATCTGCGACACGTGTTTCGAAATGTCGTTTTAAAAGGTACGCTGTATACTCGCACTGTGACTATATCTGCGCTTTTAATCAACGTCATCGACTAAAGAAACAAAGTATAGCGAAATATCCAATGCACCTGAAGTACTTGTGCTGAAAAGAAGACTACAATAGACTAAAAATGGTAACCATTAACGAAGAAAGAATACAGAAGGCACTTGAAAAAGAAAAATGCATTTAGGAAATATCAGGTTTACATGGAATTTGTCAGACTGTTATCCAGGTATGTTATTTCCTTAGAATATAGCACTATATCACGTTGTACATAAAATTGAAAAAGTGCAACGGACATGTCAAGACTTGACAATCTGAGCAAAAGCTCAAGATAAAGTCCGACATCATCGGCACAGTAGAACATGAGTTAGCGCTTCACATCTAGTAATAGCTGTAAATTGTAAATACGACAGGGCAATGCATCAAAGAGGACTTTAACTTTTGAGCAATTGCTTGAAACAGAATCAAACGTACCTTGAAAGGTAGAATTTCATGCAGCATCTGGATTTGTGGACATGTAAAACCCAGCCATTCACTAATCAAAACATTAAAAACGCATTAACTTACAACATGGCTTGAGGAAAACGTTTCCAGCAACTTTGAAACGAGAAGCGGAAGTGGCTTTCAAAATCTCTGGAAAATCATCCAAAGAGTAGATTGGAAGCAAATGCATCTGCGACACGTGTTTCGAAATGTGGTTTCAAAAGGTACGCTGTATACTCGCACTGCGACTATATCTGCGCTTTTAATCAACGTCATCGAATAATCACACAAGATATAGCGAAATATCCAATGCACCTGGAGCAGTTGTGCTGAAAACAAGACTACAATAGACTAAAAATGCTAACCATTAACGCAGAAAGATTACAGAAAAGACTTGAAAAAGAAAAATGCATTTAGAAAATATCAGGTTTACATGGAATTTGTCAGACTGTTATCCAGGTATGTTATTTCCTTAGAATATAGCAATATACCACGTTGTACATAAAATATAAAAAGTGCAAGGAACATGTCAAGACTTGACAATTTGAGCAAAAGCTCAAGATAAAGTCCGACATCATCGGCACAGTAGAACATGATTCAGCGTTTCGCATCTAGTAATAGCTGTAAATTGTAAATACAACAGCGCCATGCCTCAAAGAAGACTTTAACGCTTGAGCAATTGCTTGAAACAGAATCAAACGTATGTTGAAAGGTAGAATTTCATGCAGCATCTGGATTTGTGGACAATGTAATACGCAGCCATTCAATAATCAAAAATCTAAAAACGCATTAACTTACAACATGGCTTGAGGAAAACGTTTCTAGCAACTTTGAAAGGAGAAGCGGAAGCGGCTTTCAAAATCTCTGGAAAATCATCCAAAGAGGAGAATGGAAGCAAATGCATCTGCGACACGTGTTTCGAAATGTAGTTTTAAAAGGTACGCTGTATACTCGCACTGCGACTATATCTGTGCTTTTAATCAACGTCATCGAATAATCACACAAGATATAGCGAAATATCCAATGCACCTGGAGCAGTTGTGCTGAAAAGAAGACTACAATAGACTAAAAATGCTAACCATTAACGAAGAAAGATTACAGAAAAGACTTGAAAAAGAAGAAATCGTTTAGAAAAGATCAGGTTTACATGGAATTTGTCAGAGTGTTATGCAGGTATGTTATTCTCTTAGATTGTAGCAATATACCACGTTGTACATAAAATATAAAAAGTGCATCGAACATGTCAAGATTTGACAACTTGAGCATACGCTCAAGATAAAATCCGACATCAACAGCACAGTAGAACATGATTTAGCGTTTCGCATCTAGTAATAGCTGTAAATTGTAAATACGACAGGGCCATGCATCAAAGAACACTTTAACGCTTGAGCAATTTCTTGAAACAGAATCAAACGTATGTTAAAAGGTAGAATTTCATGCAGCACATGAATTTATGGACAATTTAAAACCCAAACATTCACGAATCAAAAATTTGAAAACGCCTTAAATTACAACATGGCTTGAGGAAAAGGTTCCAGCAATTTGAAAGGAAAAGCAGAGGCGGCGAACAAAGTCACTGAAAAATAATCCAAAAAGGAGATTGAAAGCAAATGCATCTGCGACACGTGTTTCGAAATGTAGTTTTAAAAGGTACGCTGTATACTCGCACTGCGACTATATCTGCGCTTTTAATCAACGTCATCGAATAATCACACAAGATATAGCGAAATATCCAATGCACCTGGAGCAGTTGTGCTGAAAAGAAGACTACAATAGACTAAAAATGCTAACCATTAACGAAGAAAGAATACAGAAGACACTTGAAAAAGAAAAATGCATTTAGAAAATATCAGGTTTACATGGAATTTGTCAGACTGTTATCCAGGTATGTTATTTCCTTAGAATATAGCAATATACCACGTTGTACATAAAATATAAAAAGTGCAAGGAACATGTCAAGACTTGACAATTTGAGCAAAAGCTCAAGATAAAGTCCGACATCATCGGCACAGTAGAACATGATTCAGCGTTTCGCATCTAGTAATAGCTGTAAATTGTAAATACAACAGCGCCATGCCTCAAAGAAGACTTTAACGCTTGAGCAATTGCTTGAAACAGAATCAAACGTATGTTGAAAGGTAGAATTTCATGCAGCATCTGGATTTGTGGACAATGTAATACGCAGCCATTCAATAATCAAAAATCTAAAAACGCATTAACTTACAACATGGCTTGAGGAAAACGTTTCTAGCAACTTTGAAAGGAGAAGCGGAAGCGGCTTTCAAAATCTCTGGAAAATCATCCAAAGAGGAGAATGGAAGCAAATGCATCTGCGACACGTGTTTCGAAATGTCGTTTTAAAAGGTACGCTGTATACTCGCACTGCGACTATATCTGCGCTTTTAATCAACGTCATCGAATAATCACACAAGAAATAGCGAAATATCCAATGCAACTTTAGCAGTTGTGCTGAAAAGAAGACTACAATAGACTAAAAATGTTAACCATTAACGAAGAAAGAATACGGAAGAGACTTGAAAAAGAAAAATGCAATTAGAAAGTATCAGGTTTACATGGAATTTGTCAGACTGTTATCCAGGTATGTTATTTCCTTAGAATATAGCAATATACCACGTTGTACATAAAATATAAAAAGTGCAAGGAACATGTCAAGACTTGACAATTTGAGCAAAAGCTCAAGATAAAGTCCAACATCATCGGCACAGTAGAACATGATTTAGCGTTTCGCATCTAGTAATAGCTGTAAAACATAAATACGACATGAACATACATTAAAGAAGACTTTAACTTTTAAGCCATTGCTTGAAACAGAATCAAACGTATGTTGAAAGGTAGAATTTCATGCAGCACCTGGATTTGTGGACAATGTAAAACCCAACCATTCACTAATCAAAAACTTGAAAACGCCTTAACTTACAACATGGCTTGAGGAAAACGTTTCCAGCAACTTTGAAAGGAAAAGCAGAGGCGGCGAACAAAGTCACTGAAAAATAATCCAAAAAGGAGATTGAAAGCAAATGCATCTGCGACACGTGTTTCGAAATGTAGTTTTAAAAGGTACGCTGTATACTCGCACTGCGACTATATCTGCGCTTTTAATCAACGTCATCGAATAATCACACAAGATATAGCGAAATATCCAATGCACCTGGAGCAGTTGTGCTGAAAAGAAGACTACAATAGACTAAAAATGCTAACCATTAACGAAGAAAGAATACAGAAGATAATTGAAAAAGAAAAATGCATTTAGAAAATATCAGGTTTACATGGAATTTGGCAGACTGTTATCCAGGTATGTTATTTCCTTAGAATATAGCAATATACCACGTTGTACATAAAATATAAAAAGTGCAAGGAACATGTCAAGACTTGACAATTTGAGCAAAAGCTCAAGATAAAGTCCGACATCATCGGCACAGTAGAACATGATTCAGCGTTTCGCATCTAGTAATAGCTGTAAATTGTAAATACAACAGCGCCATGCCTCAAAGAAGACTTTAACGCTTGAGCAATTGCTTGAAACAGAGTCAAACGTATGTTGAAAGGTAGAATTTCATGCAGCATCTGGATTTGTGGACAATGTAATACGCAGCCATTCAATAATCAAAAATCTAAAAACGCATTAACTTACAACATGGCTTGAGGAAAACGTTTCTAGCAACTTTGAAAGGAGAAGCGGAAGCGGCTTTCAAAATCTCTGGAAAATCATCCAAAGAGGAGAATGGAAGCAAATGCATCTGCGACACGTGTTTCGAAATGTAGTTTTAAAAGGTACGCTGTATACTTGCACTGCGACTATATCTGCGCTTTTAATCAACGTCATCGAATAATCACACAAGATATAGCGAAATATCCAATGCACCTGGAGCAGTTGTGCTGAAAAGAAGACTACAATAGACTAAAAATGCTAACCATTAACGAAGAAAGATTACAGAAAAGACTTGAAAAAGAAGAAATCGTTTAGAAAAGATCAGGTTTACATGGAATTTGTCAGAGTGTTATGCAGGTATGTTATTCTCTTAGATTGTAGCAATATACCACGTTGTACATAAAATATAAAAAGTGCATCGAACATGTCAAGATTTGACAACTTGAGCATACGCTCAAGATAAAATCCGACATCAACAGCACAGTAGAACATGATTTAGCGTTTCGCATCTAGTAATAGCTGTAAATTGTAAATACGACAGGGCCATGCATCAAAGAACACTTTAACGCTTGAGCAATTTCTTGAAACAGAATCAAACGTATGTTAAAAGGTAGAATTTCATGCAGCACATGAATTTATGGACAATTTAAAACCCAAACATTCACGAATCAAAAATTTGAAAACGCCTTAAATTACAACATGGCTTGAGGAAAAGGTTTCCAGCAATTTGAAAGGAAAAGCAGAAGCGGCGAACAAAGTCACTGAAAAATAATCCAAAAAGGAGATTGAAAGCAAATGCATCTGCGACACGTGTTTCGAAATGTAGTTTTAAAAGGTACGCTGTATACTCGCACTGCGACTATATCTGCGCTTTTAATCAACGTCATCGAATAATCACACAAGATATAGCGAAATATCCAATGCACCTGGAGCAGTTGTGCTGAAAAGAAGACTACAATAGACTAAAAATGCTAACCATTAACGAAGAAAGAATACAGAAGACACTTGAAAAAGAAAAATGCATTTAGAAAATATCAGGTTTACATGGAATTTGTCAGACTGTTATCCAGGTATGTTATTTCCTTAGAATATAGCAATATACCACGTTGTACATAAAATATAAAAAGTGCAAGGAACATGTCAAGACTTGACAATTTGAGCAAAAGCTCAAGATAAAGTCCGACATCATCGGCACAGTAGAACATGATTCAGCGTTTCGCATCTAGTAATAGCTGTAAATTGTAAATACAACAGCGCCATGCCTCAAAGAAGACTTTAACGCTTGAGCAATTGCTTGAAACAGAATCAAACGTATGTTGAAAGGTAGAATTTCATGCAGCATCTGGATTTGTGGACAATGTAATACGCAGCCATTCAATAATCAAAAATCTAAAAACGCATTAACTTACAACATGGCTTGAGGAAAACGTTTCTAGCAACTTTGAAAGGAGAAGCGGAAGCGGCTTTCAAAATCTCTGGAAAATCATCCAAAGAGGAGAATGGAAGCAAATGCATCTGCGACACGTGTTTCGAAATGTCGTTTTAAAAGGTACGCTGTATACTCGCACTGCGACTATATCTGCGCTTTTAATCAACGTCATCGAATAATCACACAAGAAATAGCGAAATATCCAATGCAACTTTAGCAGTTGTGCTGAAAAGAAGACTACAATAGACTAAAAATGTTAACCATTAACGAAGAAAGAATACGGAAGAGACTTGAAAAAGAAAAATGCAATTAGAAAGTATCAGGTTTACATGGAATTTGTCAGACTGTTATCCAGGTATGTTATTTCCTTAGAATATAGCAATATACCACGTTGTACATAAAATATAAAAAGTGCAAGGAACATGTCAAGACTTGACAATTTGAGCAAAAGCTCAAGATAAAGTCCAACATCATCGGCACAGTAGAACATGATTTAGCGTTTCGCATCTAGTAATAGCTGTAAAACATAAATACGACATGAACATACATTAAAGAAGACTTTAACTTTTAAGCCATTGCTTGAAACAGAATCAAACGTATGTTGAAAGGTAGAATTTCATGCAGCACCTGGATTTGTGGACAATGTAAAACCCAACCATTCACTAATCAAAAACTTGAAAACGCCTTAACTTACAACATGGCTTGAGGAAAACGTTTCCAGCAACTTTGAAAGGAAAAGCAGAAGCGGCGAACAAAGTCACTGAAAAATAATCCAAAAAGGAGATTGAAAGCAAATGCATCTGCGACACGTGTTTCGAAATGTAGTTTTAAAAGGTACGCTGTATACTCGCACTGCGACTATATCTGCGCTTTTAATCAACGTCATCGAATAATCACACAAGATATAGCGAAATATCCAATGCACCTGGAGCAGTTGTGCTGAAAAGAAGACTACAATAGACTAAAAATGCTAACCATTAACGAAGAAAGAATACAGAAGACACTTGAAAAAGAAAAATGCATTTAGAAAATATCAGGTTTACATGGAATTTGTCAGACTGTTATCCAGGTATGTTATTTCCTTAGAATATAGCAATATACCACGTTGTACATAAAATATAAAAAGTGCAAGGAACATGTCAAGACTTGACAATTTGAGCAAAAGCTCAAGATAAAGTCCGACATCATCGGCACAGTAGAACATGATTCAGCGTTTCGCATCTAGTAATAGCTGTAAATTGTAAATACAACAGCGCCATGCCTCAAAGAAGACTTTAACGCTTGAGCAATTGCTTGAAACAGAATCAAACGTATGTTGAAAGGTAGAATTTCATGCAGCATCTGGATTTGTGGACAATGTAATACGCAGCCATTCAATAATCAAAAATCTAAAAACGCATTAACTCACAACATGGCTTGAGGAAAACGTTTCTAGCAACTTTGAAAGGAGAAGCGGAAGCGGCTTTCAAAATCTCTGGAAAATCATCCAAAGAGGAGAATGGAAGCAAATGCATCTGCGACACGTGTTTCGAAATGTAGTTTTAAAAGGTACGCTGTATACTTGCACTGCGACTATATCTGCGCTTTTAATCAACGTCATCGAATAATCACACAAGATATAGCGAAATATCCAATGCACCTGGAGCAGTTGTGCTGAAAAGAAGACTACAATAGACTAAAAATGCTAACCATTAACGAAGAAAGATTACAGAAAAGACTTGAAAAAGAAGAAATCGTTTAGAAAAGATCAGGTTTACATGGAATTTGTCAGAGTGTTATGCAGGTATGTTATTCTCTTAGATTGTAGCAATATACCACGTTGTACATAAAATATAAAAAGTGCATCGAACATGTCAAGATTTGACAACTTGAGCATACGCTCAAGATAAAATCCGACATCAACAGCACAGTAGAACATGATTTAGCGTTTCGCATCTAGTAATAGCTGTAAATTGTAAATACGACAGGGCCATGCATCAAAGAACACTTTAACGCTTGAGCAATTTCTTGAAACAGAATCAAACGTATGTTAAAAGGTAGAATTTCATGCAGCACATGAATTTATGGACAATTTAAAACCCAAACATTCACGAATCAAAAATTTGAAAACGCCTTAAATTACAACATGGCTTGAGGAAAAGGTTTCCAGCAATTTGAAAGGAAAAGCAGAAGCGGCGAACAAAGTCACTGAAAAATAATCCAAAAAGGAGATTGAAAGCAAATGCATCTGCGACACGTGTTTCGAAATGTAGTTTTAAAAGGTACGCTGTATACTCGCACTGCGACTATATCTGCGCTTTTAATCAACGTCATCGAATAATCACACAAGATATAGCGAAATATCCAATGCACCTGGAGCAGTTGCGCTGAAAAGAAGACTACAATAGACTAAAAATGCTAACCATTAACGAAGAAAGAATACAGAAGACACTTAAAAAAGAAAAATGCATTTAGAAAATATCAGGTTTACATGGAATTTGTCAGACTGTTATCCAGGTATGTTATTTCCTTAGAATATAGCAATATACCACGTTGTACATAAAATATAAAAAGTGCAAGGAACATGTCAAGACTTGACAATTTGAGCAAAAGCTCAAGATAAAGTCCGACATCATCGGCACAGTAGAACATGATTCAGCGTTTCGGATCTAGTAATAGCTGTAAATTGTAAATACAACAGCGCCATGCCTCAAAGAAGTTTTTAACGCTTGAGCAATTGCTTGAAACAGAATCAAACGTATGTTGAAAGGTAGAATTTCATGCAGCATCTGGATTTGTGGACAATGTAAAACCCAACCATTCATTAATCAAAAACTTGAAAACGCCTTAACTTACAACATGGCTTGAGGAAAAGGTTTCCAGCAACTTTGAAAGGAAAAGCAGAGGCGGCGAACAAAGTCACTGAAAAATAATCCAAAGAGGAGATTGAAAGCAAATGCATCTGCGACACGTGTTTCGAAATGTAGTTTTAAAAGGTACGCTGTATACTCGCACTGCGACTATATCTGCGCTTTTAATCAACGTCATCGAATAATCACACAAGATATAAAGAAATATCCAATGCACCTGGAGCAGTTGT
The DNA here is from genome assembly GCA_030067915.1 of Hydractinia echinata. Classification (NCBI taxonomy): domain Eukaryota; kingdom Metazoa; phylum Cnidaria; class Hydrozoa; order Anthoathecata; family Hydractiniidae; genus Hydractinia; species Hydractinia echinata. The sequence continues at coordinate 1,710,438 of JASGCC010000023.1, forward strand.
GCTGAAAAGAAGACTACAATAGACTAAAAATGCTAACCATTAACGAAGAAAGAATACAGAAGACACTTGAAAAAGGAAAATGCATTTAGATAATATCAGGTTTACATGGAATTTGTCAGACTGTTATCCAGGTATGTTATTACCTTAGAATATAGCAATATACCACGTTGTACATAAAATATAAAAAAGTGCAACAAACATGTCAAGACTTGACAATTTGAGTAAAAGCTCAAGATAAAGTCCGACATCATCCGCCCAGTAGAACATGATTCAGCGTTTCGCATTTATTAATAGCTATCTAAATTGTAAATACGACAGGGCCATACATCAAAGAAGACTTTAACGCTTGAGCAATTGCTTGAAACAGAATCAAACGTATGTTGAAATGTAGAATTTCATGCAGCAACTGGATTTGTGGACAATGTAAAACCCAACCATTCACTGATCAAAAAATTAAAAACGCATTAACTTACAACATGGCTTGAGGAAAACGTTTCTAGCAACTTTGAAAGGAGAAGCGGAAGCGGCTTTCAAAATCTCTGGAAAATCATCCAAAGAGGAGAATGGAAGCAAATGCATCTGCGACACGTGTTTCGAAATGTCGTTTTAAAAGGTACGCTGTATACTCGCACTGCGACTATATCTGCGCTTTTAATCAACGTCATCGAATAATCACACAAGATATAGCGAAATATCCAATGCACCTGGAGCAGTTGTGCTGAAAAGAAGACTACAATAGACTAAAAATGCTAACCATTAACGAAGAAAGAATACGGAAGAGACTTGAAAAAAAAAATGCAGTTAGAAAGTATCAGGTTTACATGGAATTTGTCAGACTGTTATCCAGGTATGTTAGTTCCTTAGAATATAGCAATATACCACGTTGTACATAAAATATAAAAAGTGCAAGGAACATGTCAAGACTTGACAATTTGAGCAAAAGCTCAAGATAAAGTCCGACATCATCGGCACAGTAGAACATGATTTAGCGTTTCGCATCTAGTAATAGCTGTAAAACATAAATACGACATGAACATGCATTAAAGAAGACTTTAACTTTTAAGCAATTGGTTGAAACAGAATCAAGCGTATGTTGAAAGGTAGAATTTCATGCAGCACCTGGATTTGTGGACAATGTAAAACCCAACCATTCACTAATCAAAAACTTGAAAACGCCTTACCTTACAACATGGCTTGAGGAAAACGTTTCCAGCAACTTTGAAAGGAAAAGCAGAGGCGGCGATCAAAGTCACTGAAAAATAATCCAAAAAAGAGATTGGAAGCAAATGCATCTGCGACACGTGTTTCGAAATGTAGTTTTAAAAGGTACGCTGTATACTCGCACTGCGACTATATCTGCGCTTTTAATCAACGTCATCGAATAATCACACAAGATATAGCGAAATATCCAATGCACCTGGAGCAGTTGTGCTGAAAAGAAGACTACAATAGACTAAAAATGCTAACCATTAACGAAGAAAGAATACAGAAGACACTTAAAAAAGAAAAATGCATTTAGAAAATATCAGGTTTACATGGAATTTGTCAGACTGTTATCCAGGTATGTTATTTCCTTAGAATATAGCAATATACCACGTTGTACATAAAATATAAAAAGTGCAAGGAACATGTCAAGACTTGACAATTTGAGCAAAAGCTCAAGATAAAGTCCGACATCATCGGCACAGTAGAACATGATTCAGCGTTTCGGATCTAGTAATAGCTGTAAATTGTAAATACAACAGCGCCATGCCTCAAAGAAGTTTTTAACGCTTGAGCAATTGCTTGAAACAGAATCAAACGTATGTTGAAAGGTAGAATTTCATGCAGCATCTGGATTTGTGGACAATGTAAAACCCAACCATTCATTAATCAAAAACTTGAAAACGCCTTAACTTACAACATGGCTTGAGGAAAAGGTTTCCAGCAACTTTGAAAGGAAAAGCAGAGGCGGCGAACAAAGTCACTGAAAAATAATCCAAAGAGGAGATTGAAAGTAAATGCATCTGCGACACGTGTTTCGAAATGTAGTTTTAAAAGGTACGCTGTATACTCGCACTGCGACTATATCTGCGCTTTTAATCAACGTCATCGAATAATCACACAAGATATAAAGAAATATCCAATGCACCTGGAGCAGTTGTGCTGAAAAGAAGACTACAATAGACTAAAAATGCTAACCATTAACGAAGAAAGAATACAGAAGACACTTGAAAAAGGAAAATGCATTTAGATAATATCAGGTTTACATGGAATTTGTCAGACTGTTATCCAGGTATGTTATTACCTTAGAATATAGCAATATACCACGTTGTACATAAAATATAAAAAAGTGCAACAAACATGTCAAGACTTGACAATTTGAGTAAAAGCTCAAGATAAAGTCCGACATCATCCGCCCAGTAGAACATGATTCAGCGTTTCGCATTTATTAATAGCTATCTAAATTGTAAATACGACAGGGCCATACATCAAAGAAGACTTTAACGCTTGAGCAATTGCTTGAAACAGAATCAAACGTATGTTGAAATGTAGAATTTCATGCAGCAACTGGATTTGTGGACAATGTAAAACCCAACCATTCACTGATCAAAAAATTAAAAACGCATTAACTTACAACATGGCTTGAGGAAAACGTTTCTAGCAACTTTGAAAGGAGAAGCGGAAGCGGCTTTCAAAATCTCTGGAAAATCATCCAAAGAGGAGAATGGAAGCAAATGCATCTGCGACACGTGTTTCGAAATGTCGTTTTAAAAGGTACGCTGTATACTCGCACTGCGACTATATCTGCGCTTTTAATCAACGTCATCGAATAATCACACAAGATATAGCGAAATATCCAATGCACCTGGAGCAGTTGTGCTGAAAAGAAGACTACAATAGACTAAAAATGCTAACCATTAACGAAGAAAGAATACGGAAGAGACTTGAAAAAAAAATGCAGTTAGAAAGTATCAGGTTTACATGGAATTTGTCAGACTGTTATCCAGGTATGTTAGTTCCCTTAGAATATAGCAATATACCACGTTGTACATAAAATATAAAAAGTGCAAGGAACATGTCAAGACTTGACAATTTGAGCAAAAGCTCAAGATAAAGTCCGACATCATCGGCACAGTAGAACATGATTTAGCGTTTCGCATCTAGTAATAGCTGTAAAACATAAATACGACATGAACATGCATTAAAGAAGACTTTAACTTTTAAGCAATTGGTTGAAACAGAATCAAACGTATGTTGAAAGGTAGAATTTCATGCAGCACCTGGATTTGTGGACAATGTAAAACCCAACCATTCACTAATCAAAAACTTGAAAACGCCTTAACTTACAACATGGCTTGAGGAAAACGTTTCCAGCAACTTTGAAAGGAAAAGCAGAGGCGGCGATCAAAGTCACTGAAAAATAATCCAAAAAAGAGATTGGAAGCAAATGCATCTGCGACACGTGTTTCGAAATGTAGTTTTAAAAGGTACGCTGTATACTCGCACTGCGACTATATCTGCGCTTTTAATCAACGTCATCGAATAATCACACAAGATATAGCGAAATATCCTATGCACCTGGAGTACTTGTGCTAAAAAGAAGACTACAATATATTACAAAGGGTAACGCTCGACGAAGAAAGAATACAGAAAACACGTGAAAAAGAAAAATGCATTTTGAAAAGATCATGTTTACATGGAATTTGTCAGATTGTTATGCAGGTATGTTTTTCTCTTAGATTTTAGCAATATACCACGTTGTACATAAAATATAAAAAAGTGCATCGAATATGTCAAGACTTCACAATTTGAGCATACGCTCAAGATAAAGTCTGATATTAACAGGACAGTAGAACATGATTTAGCTTTTCGCATCTAGTAATAGCTGTAATTTGTAAATACGACAGGGCCATGCATCAAAGAAGACTTTAACGCTTCAACAATTGCTTGAAACAGAACCAAACGTATGTTGAAATGTAGAATTCGACGCAGCACCTGGATTTCTGGACAATGTAAAACCCAACCATTCACTAATCAAAAATTTGAAAACGCCTTAACTTACAACATGGCTTGAGGAAAAGGTTTCCAGCAACTTTGAAAGGAAAAGCAGAGGTGGCGAACAAAGTCAATGAAAAATAATCCAAAGAGGAGATTGGAAGCAAATGCATCTGCGACACGTGTTTCGAAATGTCGTTTTAAAAGGTACGATGTATACTCGCCCTGCGACTATATCTGCGCTTTTAATCAACGTCATCGAATAATCACACAAGATATAGCGAAATATCCAATGCACCTGGAGCAGTTGTGCTGAAAAGAAGACTACAATAGACTAAAAATGCTAACCATTAACGAAGAAAGAATACAGAATACAATTAAGTGTGTTAAAAATCATCCAAAGAGGAGATAAGCATTGAAGTGCAACATGGTGTGAAAGTACCTAGCGGAATCAGCTCTTAAATTGTAGAATTCCATTTTCTGGAGGAGTGACGAGCCTGATCACTAGAATTATTGAAGAAAAAATGTGCCGGTACCTATTCACATGGCTGCATGTCAACATTCTTTTTCGATGGATGACGTTATCGTTTTAAAGTCGAAGTCAAAATCAGTGAACCATTTTATGACCCTTGAGGCTTTACATATCCGTCAATTATGTCCACAACTAAATATAGAAACGAAAATATAAGTCGGACCTTATTAATAAAGTTTTAATTATTTTTTGTTCTTTTTTCAGATGCTGTCCCGTGGGCCTTGCCTCTGACTTCTTCTTTAGCTTTTAAATATATTTTACTGTAGAGATGTATGTACATATTTTGTCATAGATTTTTTATCTTATTTTATTTGTACTTAGACCTGAAGATGATCAAATTATAGATCGAAATATATTGTCAAAATAAGAATGCTCATTGTTGATTATACTTTAGATAAAAATCCATATTCTTTTTTTTTGGCATTCAAATGAGGTAGCTACACGCTTTTTACAAGAATAGTGTATTTTCGTTTTAACATGAATATTTTAATTTTTGTGCAAAAATCATCATCGCCTCGCGAAAATTTAAAAAAAAATTACGTGTCCCTACTTTGACTGTTTCATTTGTTGCTGTAATTTATTTCGGCGGGATGAAAAAAGAAGAAGACAATACGTTATTTTGTTTACAAATATTATACATCCTTGCTATATATAAGTGCTTTTGTTTCTTTTTGTGAAAATCAAATTTGAAATTTATCTGATCAAATTTGACTCGCGAAAATAAATCTTCGCAAAAAAATTGAGAAAATAGTAATTCGCAAAGTTAATTCTTCTCGAAAATTTTAAAAATAACTGATTCGCGAAATTAAGTCATCGCACAATACGATTTTTTGGAAAATTTACCCTGTTAAGGTATGTAAAACTCTCCCCTGGTGCTGTTGTTTAAGCCCCCTAATTCTACTGACAGACAGACAGCTAGATTTTGTGGGGGAAAAGACATTTTACATTAATAGAAGGACACAAGTTTTATATTTCATCTAGGATGCTATTAAATTTTCAACATGAGCATATTCTTAGGATATTAGCCCCGGGAACCCCGTAAAACGCCCGATGGAGCGCTTTGTAAGAGTCTTTTCGTACAGGTATCCTATCCTGCAACTTTAGCTAAATTAAAAACACAGGTTAAAACCGGTCCTTACCTAGTCATAACAAAACCAGCCAGCCAACATTTATTTGCGTAATAAGTTAAAATTATTTGTGACACCGGGCTGAGTGCTTAGTACTGGCAAACCATGTCGCACATAGGCGTACGTATAGGCGTAATATCTATTTTCCAAAAAAACTTTATCGCAACATCAGTTTTAATAAAAACACAGGAAACAGCCGATCGTTACAAAATTAATTGCTGGTAAAAAACCCTACACAAGTTAATCGAGACTGGTGTCTCCTTGAATCAATAAACTTTAGACTTTCGGCAAACCGTATACTACAGTAGAAAGGTGTAGCTATCAACTGAATTTAGCATAATAATTATCGATTTAAGAATTTTGTTTTCACTTTTTAGCTAGAGGTAGCTAAAAAGTTAGCTAGATAGCTACAATCATGGGCAAAGCATTTGTAGACTCTGCTTCCCTCACAACAACATTGTTTTTGGGGGAAAGGGGGTTTCAAGGTATTCTCCATCATGCCTACATAAAAAAAATGTTGGCTAGGATAAAAAGCTCTTTTCTATGAAGAGCTAGCCAATGAAGAGCTTGATCATAATGCAATAAGAAAATATTTTTGCCATAGTTCAATTATATTACCACTACCATTATTCGAATAAATAAATAGTCAGATATATTTTATACCGAGTCTTTTTGTTTTAATGTATATATGTTATTTTTTTTTTACTACAATGTCTAGTGAATCTTTAATAACAAGTCTTCAATGTTAGCTACCTTTCTTTTGAAAATGTTCGCAGTTTTCCTTGCTAGAAGAATGAGTGGAACTACGTACCATTAAAACCAGTTATAATGTCCTTAATCTACGTTTTTTTTTATAAGAAACATGTTTATAAGAAACCTACATGTAGAATCTTCAAAAATTAAGAAACTTTTACTACTACATTCTATGTCTATTTCTGAAACAAGAAACTTGTTTCTAATTAATTCTTACAATTAATTGAAGAAGATGTTACAATCATCACTAGTTTTTGTTTTTGATTCTTCTTGAGTTGTATTGTTTATATTTTGTGCTGTTGTGTTGTTGACAACTTTTAATAAAAGAGACTTTGAAATGAGAAATGCTATATTTTTTTATTTTGAAACCAACTAGTCCAACAAGTAAAGAAACTTTTAAAACTAGCTATTTATTTGATATAAGAAACCCTTATTTTACTAGGAAAATTAAGAAAATAAATAAGAAACTTTTGGAACTAAAAACATGGAATTCCAGCCTACAAATAAGAAACTTTTAGAACTAGGCCCTTCGCCAGGTTTCTTATAAAAAAAACGTGTATTCTAAACCCCAGAAATGCAATGTTCAATTTTATAGAACAATGAGACAAAAATGACTAAAAATAAGAATAATGTGGATTGAAATGTTAATGATTTTCTGGGCACACCTCTCTATAGCAGACGTCATTTCAAGGTCTCAGTTTACATATCTCCTAAAACTGACCCTGCTATATATCGGACACGCCGAACAACATGGGTCAAATAATAAAACAAATCTTGGCAATTATATCTATATTTTTCAGTGACAAGACAGCGTTTAAATTTTCGTTTAAGTATTTCTTCACTTTTGTTATCTTATTTTTTATGGCTTTTGCAGGGCTATAAAATTAAAAATTAAACCATGCAGGCATGTTTTGTGGTTGTTTAAATTTTTGGAATGAAAAGAAAGAAGAATGATTGTCTTCATGCTCAAAAACTGTTGGCCTCCTAATACACTTTGCGGTCGATTTCATAATATACTAAACACGCAAGAGCAAGTTTTTGAAGTAACATTCAATTTGGATAGAACCTCTGTGTAGCGGAAGGAAAAAGTGCAAAACTAATTAAAGTGTAGGTGTGCGGGGGGAGGAGTGTTTTATTATTCGAGTGAATAAAAATAACCGACGGGCTCATCCGGCCCTCCGGCCCGACGCTGACTTTGCTTGCCTTCCCAATTCTTTTCTGAGCTGTTTTTTTATGACACATAAAAAAAGCGAGATATACGAAAGAAGTAGCCCTTCTGGTTGTTCAAAGGTTTTCGCTTATTAACGTTCTTGTTTTTCCTTGCAAATTATCTGGTAGCTAAAGCAAAGAAAACATGTTTCGTAACGTACAATCACTGGTCAGACATTCAAGGCAACTACCGATCGCTAAGAATAGTTATGCCCGAATATCAACAACCATTCCAAAATGTAATACAGCTGCAGCAGATGCAGATGGAGAACCAGATTTTTTGGAAATGGTCAGTATTTATGCTGAAAATGCACACGCAATTGCATTAGATAAACTTCTTTCAAGAAAGCCTGCCCCAGGGAAGAAATTAGAAGAGTATTCATATCGTGAAAAACATATTAAAGGTAAAGGTGGTGGTTTACTTTTAGAGCTGTCAGGGTAAACACATAGCTAGCTAGGCTAAATAATAATACACCTTTACGATAATTCAATTGTACATGCGTTCCTACGGCTTGTTAGAAACGAAAGCGTATTTTCTCCAGTTTTTTAACTTCCTTTGTATCAATTTCTTTTAAATTTTCAGGAAACGTTAATAATAATAAGATACAACTTATGTGTACTTTTCATTAAAAACAAAACGCGGCAAGAAAAGTTATCACAATAGAACATGTTTTCTCCTTATAAAAGTGTGATGTTTGCCTCCGCCGTTCACAAAATAAGCTGTGATGGAATGTTAGTTTTCCCGAATTATCGTAAAGGTGTATTAGACCTAGGCAACACGTTGTAAATTAACTTTGCATAGGTGAATCTTTATCTGTATGTTAACGTAAGTAAGGTAAAATCTCAATACACGAGTTCACAGTTTCAGCTAACCATTGTTTAAATAAAACTCTTTTTTTGTTACAACGCTCTTATTGAGAATTGAAAAATGGAAGTAAACTGTTATAAATTATGAAGGCTTTGACCATGAAGAAAAGGGAAATAATTTTTTTGTGAAATATTTTAAAAACAAAAGTTACGAATCATTCACATACAGTACCGCTTAAATGTAACTTCACATGTGCACGATATTTATCATCTTCACACGAACCTTCGGTAGCTTCAGAACTTTCCTTGTTATTGTTAACCTTATTGCTAAATACATGAGCTATTTTTGCATGTTGAAAACAATAGAGTTCATTTCTCACATGCGAACTTTAATGAGCTCATGTAAACTTTGCGTAACACATTGTTGTATTTAATTGTTATAGCTGTCAAGGGATCAACAGGGAAAAAAATATAAAATGTAACAACAAAGTTTTTATTGTTTCTACTCATGAACGGCAACGTATTATCTTTTGTTTTTACATGCGACTTGAAACGATCATTTCTACGATCCCATTTTCATGATTTTTAAACGATCTATGGTGATCTTTTCGCTTTCTATGATGCTGTTTCCATCATTTTTAAACGATCTACAGCGATCTTTTCGCTTTCTATGATGCTGTTTCCCTCATTTCTAAACGACCTACGGCGATGCAACAAAACGCAACGAAACAAAAATTAATAAAACTTGGGATTCACGAAAATGGCTAATTACTTTATTTATTTTAATCGTGGTGAAGTAAGTTTAATTTGATCGACCAAAACTAGTATTCGAAACTAGTATTTTTAGCCGCGTGCACAAAAATCAAGGCACATGAGTATCGAAACAGTGTTCTCAAAATAGAAATAAAAAACAGGTAGCAATGCGCAAGTTACAAAGCTATTATAAAAAGTTTTAGCATAACCGCTTCGATTTTACATTCTTCGCACAAACATGATTTTACATTAAACACAAAATCTTTAACGCTTTACGCGTGTTTATTCATTTTTTAAAATATAAATATATTTTAATAGCTTTCATGATCGTTAACACTTTTAAACAATAGCATGCATGTTACATGTAAGAAAAAAGGATTCATCAAATCTTATTGTTATGACTCACGCACGACGATAACAATAGAAAGCAATTAAGTTCATGTGTAAACAAAAGATATGTGAAGGTTCTTTATGTAGACATGAGATCGTTACACAACGTCGTAAAACTTGCATACATACATTTAAGCGGTACTGTAGATACATTACAAAATGGTTGTTTATTGACATTTACTTGTCAGAACTTTTTATTTTCGAAACAAGTGGCTCTTCATCCATTTTTTCTTTTGTGTGTAATCGTCAAAGAGCGTACGTCAGCAATGACTCATCAATAAAAAATTGTTCACTGGTTGTCTCTATTGTGTAGTTCTCGACACATTGATCAAGAAAATGTATAGGGTCATGTGCTTTTAATGAACGAATGAAGAGACATTGGTGTTTAAAGGTTTTTTGATGACATCATTTGTAAAACAGGTCTGTTCTGAAACGAGTGGGATTTCGCAGCTTTAAGAAATTTGACTTATTTTGGTCCCAGGTGTTCCCTAGTTACCCATGCGGTTAAAAATAACTGACGGCACCAGCCCGTTTCCAAGGTATTTTGCCTCAAAGTTATATAGGTCCATTTTATTAGCTTCATTAGTTTAAATTATGCTATTGGCATTAAATTAATGTTGTTGACATGATGATTCTTTTGCCAATTAACATATAAGACATGCATTTTTCTGGGACTTTAAAGAAAATCAAACAGGTTCACTATGACGGAACGTACAGGCGAAATCACTGTATTGTTAAACAAAAGAAAGTTTTTTTAATTGGAGTAGCCTCAGAATGTTGTTTAAGTGATATTTTGTGGAAATAAACTTTTGTGGTTGACCATGTGATAGACTTTAGGGTGTTTTACCTGAAGAAAATTCTGCTAAATTTAAGATTAAATTACTGTAAAAGTGTTTTCCTGTGGAAGTTCTTTCCTCACAGTACATAATACTGATGTGGATTGTTTTTTAGGTATTTTGAACATCATTAAGCCTACAAATACAGCACTTGCAGTCACATTTCCACTGCAAAGAGATAATGGAGAAATTGAAATGGTTAAAGGTTACAGAGCACAGCATAGTCATCATAGACTTCCATGTAAAGGAGGTGAGGCTATTTTATTGCACTCGTTGAGTCTTGTAAAGTGTTCAGGTCAGTTATCCAGAAAGTTCAGTTCTTGATGTTTTACCCTTATTTTCCCTTATTCACAGATAAAAAATAAAATCTGCATTTTGTATATATCTTGTTTTGTAGGTATTCGATATGCACTTGATGTTGATATGGATGAAGTAAAAGCATTAGCTATGTTGATGACATTTAAATGTGCTGTGGTTGATGTTCCTTTTGGAGGCGCTAAAGGAGGAATTGCAATTAATAAGAGTGATTATTCGGTATTAGCCACATATAGAATTTGGGCAACTTTATTTATACATGTACATTCAAAAGTTGCTGTAGAATCACTTTTAGTGCACATGAGTTATATTCGGAATCATTCTATTAGCTCCTAATCACATGGGTTGCACTGACGTATTGATGACATAAGTACTCTGCACCATGTAATTACTCTGCACCATGCAATTACTATTAATGTGGTGTATTGGCCAGGATTAAAAAAGAGGATTAAGTACCAAATTGCAGGTGTCCATGTAATATAAAATAGAACTGCTTCATATGCAAAAGCCTCCCAAGAATGTCTGGAAATTTTTAAACACTAATTTTTTTATTTGGGACATTGTTCTTAATAAAAATAATTTCCATGTAACATTTTAAAAATATTTATTGGGAGCATAAAAGAAGTTTTTAAGAAATATTGCTTTACTTCTGTTTACACACACAGTTAAAATGTATATATGGTTTGTAGTATGGCAGACTTACTAACTCAGATTAACCATGAGTCTGTACACCCTCCCAATCCTGATCCTTCGACCCACCCAAAGATCAGATTGGTTGCCCTACCTAAAGGTTGGATTGTCTCTCCTGCGTAATAGTCAGATTGGCTCCCCTGCCCAGAAGTTAGATTAACTCCCCTGCCCAAGGGGCAGATTTGCGTCCCTGACATTATAATTAATATTCACGTATATTCTTCGAGGTGCTCTAAAAAACTGGGTCATGGAAATTCCAAAAGTTTTGGAAAACGCATGGAATTACGTTTGGTCTGGAAAAAGTCATACAAAAAAAAAACCTTTGGAAAAAAAATCATAGTATTAATTTTTGCTCTAATGTACACATTTTTTAGTTGGTTATTTGTTGTTAATATTATTATATTTCAATTTTAGGAGCATGAGATTGAGAAAATTACAAGACGTTTTACGGTCGAGCTTGCTCGTAAAGGATTCATTGGTCCTGGTATCGATGTTCCTGCCCCTGACATGGGAACTGGTGAAAAGGAAATGAGTTGGATGGCAGACACATTTGCAATGACTCTCGGATATGGTAATATTAACGCATCTGGTTGTGTTACTGGGAAGCCGATTAGTCAAGGAGGTATCCACGGACGTGTGTCTGCAACAGGAAGGGTAAGTTAATTTCCTTTCTGTAAAACTTCAGGAAAAAAATGATTTTATTATGGAAGGATTTATTCATTTTTACGCCTTATGAACAGTTAAGAAAAAGAAAGGAGCAAGCTATACCTAAAGTCTACACGCTGTTCTTCATCAAAAAACTTTCTGAAGGGAATAAATATTTGCGAGGAAATTTTTGCCAAATTTGCGAAATTACGTTTTTACGAAATCGCTTTCTAATCATTTGCGACGTTTGATTCTTGCAAAATTTAATTTCGCGAAATTTAGAAAATAGCCTATATTCTCACGAATATTACTTCTCCCCTCCTGGATGTAGCGCCACTCTGGGTTCACCACGATACGCATATGGAAATGAGCTATAAAACTTGAATGGTATGAAACCTCGATACCTTCAGGATTTTGTTAAGTTTCTACGTTTTAACGCTCATCTTATTATGAACTTATTCGTGTAAAATGTCTGCTAAATCTCAATTTTCAAGCAAATATGCATCTATCAGTTTTTATTTTCTATTCTGCTTTTAGGGTGTTTACCATGGGATAGACAATTTCATTCGTGATGAGTATTACATGAATTTGATTGGACTAGAACCTGGTCTTAAGGGCAAGACATTTGTTGTGCAGGGATTTGGTAACGTAGGATTGCATACCTGTCGTTACCTTCATCGATTTGGTGCTAAATGCGTAGGAATTATTGAATACGATGGCAGTATTAAAAACCCAGACGGCATTGATCCAAAAGCTCTCGAAGATTACAAACTGGTAATTAATTAAATACACTTTCGTGTGTTTGTTTGCTTACTTGCTTGTTTGCTTGTTTGTTTGTTTGTTTGTTTCTTGGTTTTAACACATGAGCAGCAAGCTAGATGCGGTGGGCGTCCACGGAGAAGCAACGCGTAAAAATAACTTCTGCGATGCAGCTCGTTTTAATCATGCCGAATTTGCAGTTTGTTTCGATATGTTACAGCAGGTTAATAGCGAATCAAAAATTATGCAGTGTTATGCGTTGCGGTGTACTTACACTCATGTTACCACCGTTAGGATACTGTTTTTCCTTTCACACAAATGTCTTTCAAGAAAGAGTCTTACTAAGCACGAAGCTAGGATTGAAGGTATACTTCAACTTGGCAAATTATAAATATATATAAATGTGAATTGAAAAGTGCTTTCCAGGTAAACAGGGGCCAGGCGCAATACATTTTCAGAAAATCTTGTTTTTAAAAATATATCATTGCATTTGTGTTTCTACCCTCCGTGGTTATTTCGTGACCTAGTTATAATGTATGGCGTAGTAGCTCGCACCCAAATTCCCTCTCCCCCCCAAAAAATCCGGTTTTTATGTGTAAATTTTGTGTGATTTTGCTGACAAATTGAGGCTGTGTACACGTTTTTAGGAAGCTGGAACCATCGTTGGCTTTCCTGGAGCGACTGATACCAAAGAAGACTTAATGCAGGCCGAGTGCGACATTCTGGTACCAGCTGCTAACGAGCGACAGATCACTTCGAAAAATGCTCATCTCATCAAAGCCAAGGTAAAAACTCAAGCTTTTTACTTTTGTCAAACATTTTAGCATCTTTTGGCATTGTTGAGGTTCTGCATACGAATACCCAAACAGAAATTTCTCGATGGTAACAGTATCGTAAGAATATTTTTATGCTGTCCACAGTAAGCCTTATACCTAACGGTAAGGTAATTTTCTATGGTATTTTGTTTCTTTTTAGATCATTGCTGAAGGTGCTAATGGTCCTACCACTCCAGCAGCCGATAAAATTTTACAAGAACGCAAACGTCTTGTCATTCCTGATCTGTACATAAATGCCGGAGGTGTGACGGTATCCTACTTTGAATGGTTGAAAAACCTAAACCACGTTTCATATGGTCGTTTGACATGGAAGTATGAGGAGGACTCCAACTACCATCTGCTTGATTCTGTCCAACAATCTTTGGCAGGTCATTTCGGAGCTAATATTCCCATCACACCTACTGCGATTTTTAAAAACCAAATTAAGGTAACTTTTGAGCTGCTCCATTTTCTGATTCTTTAATGAAAGTTTTGTAAAGCAAGGTTGAGTCCATCGTAATGTTATCTTATGTGTATTTGTTTAGGGAGCATCTGAGAAAGACATTGTTCATTCTGGTCTTGCGTTTACAATGGAGCGTTCAGCAAACGTAAGTGGGCTTTTTTCTAAATTCACTGGATGCTTAATCTTGTACCTTAGATGTATTGCTTATAAATTTAAACATTTTTGTAGCGTCAGGCTTTTATATCAACCCAGAATCGTTAAATCTTTTTTTACCAATACCTTCTGACTCTTTACTCTGTATTTCTTTTGTTTCAGCGTATCATGCAAACAGGCCAGGAATACAACTTAGGATTAGATATGCGAGCTGCTGGTTATGTTGTTGCGTTGGAGAAAATCTTCAACACTTACTCCGAAGCAGGACTTACCTTCACATAAACTTACTTGAATTTGTTTATTTTTGTACTGTGTTGAAGTTTATTTGATTTATAAATATTCACGTCAATGTAAAATTGACGTTGTTAATGAAAAAGGAGAAGCCATCCTTTTGAGATTATAAAAAGTTTAGTTTTAGGAAATCGCCGTTTTCTAATTTTGTTTTTGACTGGCCAAGGATATAAATGTTTTTACGGTGTTATTTATGCAAGAAATTGGAGTAAAGTTATAATTCGGTGTCTTCGTTGACTTAAAATAATAATAATGCACTTAAAGAGTGTCAAAACTTCAAGGCAAAGGGATACAGACTACAAGAAAAGAAATCAGTTATATAAGGAGCAATTTCTTTTCGCGATCGTTTTAAACTTTCGTGGAATGCCCTTTAAAAAAAGTATAGCATTTCCATGCTTTTAGGGTGCACGTCTTTATTATTGCGGTTTTCATGCAGTATACTGTAGTCATTTGTTTACCATTTCACGAACTCGGTAGTTCTAAAATAGAAATATTCAAACGTTTTTGAAATTTAGAGAGCATATGGTGATAAGAGTGCTGAAAATTTATGTTAGAAAGTCCTAGGAATCCTCGGAATTTTGATAAAAATTGAAAGATGTCCTCGAATTGTCCTGTACAAAGTAATCATATCGAGTTGAATTTTTGCAAATTGAGATATAATCTTTTTACAAAGCTTACAGAAAAATTTTCATCGAAAAGTACCTAAAAAACCTAAAAATTATTTTTTTTTCTGAACTCTTGGAACGAAAATTTAGCATGGTTAGCCGTTTTATACTATTACAGTGAATCTAGAGTGAATATAAAATACCTACTCTGTTGAAGATGAAGATATGGAATGAAGTCGACTTCTTTTGAATTGTGGTAAAGGTTTTATCGTTGACACAGGTCTTGAGTTAGATTTATTTGTGAATGAGTCTTGCGCAAACTCTAGAACACGTCAATTAAAAGTAAAGTTTGGCCTTTGAGCTGTCTGCTGAAATGACTTTCTTGCAAAATAGAGATATAAAAACGCGCAAAATAGTCTGGCAAAGTTTATACGAGACCTATATGGCATCTTGCGTGAAAGTTAGTCGGAATGAGACTCCAACCTTCCTATAGGGACACCAGACTATATCGGAATATTTGTTTAGGTCTCTTTTATATACCGGGCACTTGCTGCAGCAGACATTTTTTCCATCTTGCTCCCGCAGCTGTTTTTCGTTTTAAAAAGCGATATAAAAGCCCTGGATAGGAGATTTTGACATTTCTTTTACGGCTTTTATGGAATTTTCTTATCAACTTCAAAATTATATTTCTTCATGTTCGTCATATAGATTTATCTCTTTCGTATACCTACAGAGTAAGTTACTCAACTTTCGACATACTCAAGCCTCCATATAACAGAGACTTGTGTACCTAACGTCCGCGGTTGCACACTGTATATACAAGTTAGCTTATGCTACAAGATAGTTTTCACATATACATTTCACTCACCGTTCACATGTTCAGCAACTTTTGTATTCTTGGAAGATTGTGGTTTAGGTAGCCTAAAAATTGAGATGAGACATTGTGATTTTAAACGAATTCCTTGCTTTCAGAGGTGAAAAATTAGGATGAAGTTTAAATTAATCGATTACAGGGTCTTGTGGCCCCTGAGCTGTTATTACGGAGCCGCTATCAACTTCATCAACAAGGCAAAATGCCCTGGGAACGAGGTTGGTTGCAACGTACTGTGAATTCAACTGATAAAGTTAATAAGAAAATTTCTTTTTACACTTAACTAAGATCAGCAACAAGTAAAAACAAGTCTTTATTCGTTCCTACAGCACGCACTACTATTATGCTAAAAACCCTTTAATATATACATGAAATAAAATTGCGGGTCATCAAAGTAAACTTACCAGGGGTTCTGATATAGATGCGTATGCCTATCTTCCCCAAATTGTCTAAATTCTCCCCTCTAAATTAAAACTATTATTACAAAAATAGGAAAGGAAAAAAATGTCCCATTATTGCTTCAACAAATGTTGCGCAATAAATGTTTAAAGCAATACTAAAGTGTATGCCTAACCTTTAACAACCTCGTTCCCAAGTCTTTATTTCGCTTTTTTGAGCATAAACGCTGGTTAAATTGAATACATTCAACAGAACCTCTGTAATTTTTTGCAGTTCGTTGTTTATGATATCCGTAAAGACTGCCATCATTTAGTAGAAATACTGATGCTGGAGCCTACACCCTGGGAACGAGGTTGAACCAATAGTGTTAGAAACACTTAAAAAACGACACATTGTATCATACCGCAAAATCGATGCTAAATAAAAAAATATTTAAAAAAACTTATTTTTTAAAAACTGGTCTACCCATGGTCTACCTAATACTTGACTGGACTGAAAAACTAACTCATAACAAACATATATATAAATGATGTATATTATCACGTGTCACCAAATTTACATTACCATAACTTGATGGCAACTCCTGAGAAGGTCGACATCGTCGTACGATTGAACCTTCCAGCCGATTTCACCTACTCGTTTTGATCTGGGGAGTGGGTGACTGGTAGTCTAAATAAAAGTAAATTATTTTCATTATTTTTTATTCGATCGTATTTCCTTTCAAATTTGCAACAGTATTTAGTTACCTTTAAATAGAATAAATTTAGTGTATTTTTTTTTTGCGAATAAGAAGTTTTATAGACAAGCACGTATAATTGGATGGAGTGAATGAATTGACAGTAAATATTGACAACTTATTTCCGCTGATTATCCAAACATAATTGTGCATAGCAATGTAAGTCCACCTGTATAAAGCGTGCTTTTTTCTTGTGTTTGCTTGCTCAGGCTAATGATGCTCCAATGGGAATGAAACTTTAATTTTGATCAGGGTTTTTGTAATATCTATCTGTGTATTTCATTGTTTTATCTGCCTGTTTTGCCTACCTGAGGTACAATTCAATTGTTACATAACTTAGGGTGATCTAGTATATAAATAATTAGCTAAGTTTCTGATAAAAGGTTCCTTACATATAGATGTCCTTAAAAAAGGATATGAGGAACTATCGTATTACGTATAATTCACATATAACTTTTTGCACAACATGTCAGATATATGTCTATTTCTAGTAGTGGCAGACGCAAGCAGCTTTCTGCGGTAGAAACAGTCGTAAATAAAAAATATATAAATCTACCGCTGCTGCTCTCCACAGATAAGAAAGTTCACTAGATCCTTCTGGTGACATGATACCGATTCCCACATATCTAGCAGGTTCAAGCACTTTTACACAATGATCGCACAGTCCGTCTGGTCCTTAAACAGAAAAAAGAGATTTAGCTAGCTAGCTGCATTGTTTAAATTTAACCATAACCTCCTATTTGTTTTTGTAAAAACGACCTTTACCTGTAAAAAGAACGCGTCCTTTCCCACAAGGTTTCGTATAAAATCGATCTGAGCCAGCGTTCGATAGATTACGGACACTAGAATTGAGCATCTCTTGTTTTCCTGCTTTCTTTGTTGTTGTTGACATATCGCGGGTCGCCATCTTTTGTTCTTTTTAAAACTTGTTGCTAACAGTAACAAAAATTTGCTGACGATACATTCCTTTACAATGTCCGAAAACACCTACAAATCCCAGAATTCAACCGGATAATTTCAAAGGATAAGTTGGCTTGGTATTATGGAGAATTAATTTAGAATGCTAAACCTCAGCTGGCAACAAAGTAGAAAATGTTATCCCCATCATAATTTGCTATTGTTCCTTTGCTATGATAGATCGTGACGGATTCACCCAGCATCGATTCTCTTGCACATGCTGAGTGCTATATCTGGTTGGTGAGGCTAAACCCATTCGCACATTTTGAATGTGAGTTACTGTATAGTTATTTTTTTTACATAAATTACTATTTCAATTAAATTAGGTGGCATAAAATATTCAGTTCATTTTCTTACAATTAGGGCGTTACAATTAAGTATTGTAATTTTTTTTGAAAAGTCAGCTGGATTGCTTCCCTTGTGTATGCATTATAAAGTTTATGCAAAATTGCAATCTTTAAATGAAACATAAACTAAGCTAGCTATACTGCATTACACATCAGGGATATCTCCAAATTAGGCTATGATATAGTGAGTATTTAGGGGAATGATTTTTATAAAGGAGTGAAAAACTCTTTGTAGGTGAAACTCCAGGATTTTCATTTGCAAAACAAGCTTTAGCTAGATTTCCTAGTGCAAATGCCTAAATGAGGTTGCAGACATATAGGCAAGTATCTACACCTTGCTTACCAAAGGCTTTTGTTATTTTATTCATGCTTGAGACAAGTAGAAAAGGTTTTAACTTGTGAACCTTCAACACGGAAACAAAGTGTCTAAACTAGCGACTTTCCCAGTCTTCTTTGTTTTCTCTGATAGCTGAAATAATGTCCAATTAAAAATGATTTTGATCTTATGCTCTAAGATATTAAACTGTTCGTGAATCAAATTGCGAACCTTTAAAGGCACAAAATCACCTTGTTGGCAAATTTGAGGTACCTATTTTATTGTAAAAATAAAAGATATAGAAGTTCAAATGTTTTACTGAAATAGCAAAGTCACCCTAATTTTTCTCCACCTTCAAAGCTGCCAGTGCAATTTTATCCACGATTCACACAATCATAAACGCACGGCAAAATCGACCACGTGCGCGCTGGATATATGTCATCAACCAAAATTTAATCAATGAGGGAGAACATGTGTAGCTGTATTTCCATCTTAATGCTTTTTAAATAGATATCAGCTAAGTTTCAACTATGATAAAACAATCAAGGTTTCTGTGTTATTCTCTATGAATTAAACATTTTAACTTACTCAAATCAGGCTTCTTTGCAACACAAAATTTTAGTACTTTCAGGAGACTTTGCTGACGTGAGCAAAATGTTTAAAACCTTATATCTCCTTAGGCGTTTCTCGAAAACACCCGATCCTATACATTATTTTGATCAGCGTTTTAACCTCTACACATTACAGGCAACGAATAAACTAAACTTCGCCAAATTTTTTTTGTATCTGCACTGCTGACGTCAGCAAACAATTTAAAACAACCTATTTTTTTATTGTCGTTCTGCCTAAGTGGATTTCTCCACGGGCCTTATCGACTAGTAATAATAATAATAATAATAATAATAAATATTTAAGTGGCTAGCCCAGAAAATCACAAAAACCTATAGTTAGTGGATTGTTTCCACTGTGGGCCACTAGAACAAAAAAGAAACAAAAAATGATAAACCTTAGACTGCCTCAGCTCAATCAAACATAGTAACATTTATAATCTGTGAAAATTGAAAAGAAAAAGAATAAAAAACAAAAGTTAAAAAGTGATCTCCATTAGAATTTGCCAAATACATTAGAGATGGAAGTCTTAAACGAAAGCAGACTTCCATCACAGGTCACTTGGTCTGGAAGATTATTCCACACTTTTGCAGCTTTAAATGGGAAGGCTTTTTTGCCAAATTCCGTGTTGACCAAGGGAAGTGTGAACCTGTTTTTTGAAGCTCCTCTTGTTTGATGATTATGACAGTTTTTTGTCAAAAGCAATTTTGAGTGCATGTAATCAGGAGCAATGTGATTCATGGCTTTGAAAACTATTATGGCATCGTTTTTGATGAGTAAATTATTCATTGAATATTCCCTCTCTTTCCCAAGAAAAGTACGGGCACATTTTAATCGTTTTTCTAGCTTTCCCAATCTACCTTGGGTGGCACAAGCCCATGCCGAGGAGCAGTAGTTGAAATATGGCATGACAAGTGCATTAATTAAAAGGTTTTTTGTGTGAGGTGTTAAACAGAATGCAATGGTTCTAATTTTAGAATATTTAATTAGTATTTTTCTATTTATGTCATTAATGTGCTCTTCCCATTGCATTTTTTGATCAAATGTTACCCCAAGATATTTAACTTTTTCGCTCCTCTTCAAAGGAATACCCATATAGTTGATAGTTTTGTTCTCAACTTTTTTTAACTGGCTATCAACTTGGTTTTGCTATCTGTTGCTTTTCCATTAGTCATTTTGTAAATTTTTGTGCAAATGAAGTGAGTTTTTATTAGGGGTCCAAAGTTAACTAACATTTATTTATTTTTTTATCATTTGTTGAGTTTAGATCTAACACAGTCTAGATCAGATTGGAAGAGGGTCATTAATGTACCCCGTCCAACCCATGCTAGCATGGAAAACGGACGTTAAGCCGAGAATGATGATGATGATGATCATTGTATACTGAAAAATATAACCATCCAAAAAACCCTTGTGCTTTTACTTTCGCGAATGCATGATTTTGCATAATTTCAGGGCAAAACCTTTGCGAGTGGGAAAGTATAACAATTCTTAGAAGTAAAAAATACCATAATTTTACAAAACTCATAACGTTTTT
This sequence comes from Hydractinia echinata, assembly GCA_030067915.1. NCBI lineage: Eukaryota > Metazoa > Cnidaria > Hydrozoa > Anthoathecata > Hydractiniidae > Hydractinia > Hydractinia echinata. Next base: position 1,731,331 of record JASGCC010000023.1, read on the forward strand.
CTTGAAAAACTTCACTCAGTTACATGGTTGGGAAAATCAAAAGCATTCCTGCCATCATTAAGCAGGTTACGAAAATTAGACGTGTTTTTAGTAATTTTCTTAGCTTTTTCTTGTTTTCTCAAAAAAGACATATTACTGTCGAAAAATACTGATTTCAAGACAACCAAACAATATGAATGAATGAAATCGAACAAATTTGATATCTAAAACAAAAATGTCTCAAAATTGGATTCAACGAAGTTCGCGTTCAATTCAGGGATCATAGGCTTCCATTACTATCGAAGGTACGGGCAACCGTTGGAAAATTAAAAACTCTTTTTTTGTTCGTTTGAACCAAGGAACATTTGGGAGACAGTTGGTCATTTGCCAAGAGAAATATCTCGCATTACAAAGTATTACTTGGGCTGTGGTGTTATTATGTACTGCCAGTTGTCATCGACAAGGTATCGCCCATCACTCTGATTCAGGAAGGACTTGAAATAGAATGTCTCGTGGTAGTGAAAACACCACCAGCAATAAGATATCAATAGTTTATTGAAATTTATTTGCAGCTTGTACAACAAGTTTATACTAAACTAAACCGAGGAGGTGATTTAAAAGTATCCTTAACTTGGTGATGGCCTGGTTTTACCATGGTCATGGTTACATCTGAAAAAGGGCTTCTCTGTCAAGGCCCTGCTATTTAAGCTTTGGTAAACTTAGCACTGATGCTCATGAAAAATAAATTATGTACATTAAAAATGCCCCCTCCCTTCTTTTAAAAAGACTTTGTATTTGCTACTAAGTGTTAAATGCCGTTCTTATTTTATAGCAAGATGATACCTCCAAAGTTTGATGACTTGGGCAAAGAAGCTAAAGATTTAATTAACAAAAATTTTCATTTTGGTGTAATTAAATTAGAAGGAAAAACTAAGACAAAGAATGGTGTTGTAAGTCATAATTATTATTATAAATTATTTTTACCATACATGCCACACCTTTTTGGATATAATCCCAACCTCGATGGGATCTTTTGAAAAATCTATAGCACAAACACATATCTTAGGAAATTAATTTTCGTGGTTTTTGCAGGATTTGCCCTTTTTTGTAAAAGTTTCTGTGAAAAATTAAAATACTTCTAATTCGCGAAAAGAAATTCTCATGAAATTATTATCTGCATTCTATAAAATTTTTGCAATCTGTTTATTTACAACATTTTTGTAACATTGCTTTGCACTCACTGCTAAACCAGCCTTTTAATTCTTCAGGAGTTCACCACAGAAGGTAGCCACAACACAGACACTGGCAATGTCGCTGGCTCTTTGGAAACTAAATTCAAATACTCAGAATATGGTGTGACATTCTCCGAGAAGTGGAATACTGACAACGTCATCGCAACTAATATAACAATTGATGATAAAATTGCGAAGGGTTTAAAGGTTGACTTTGACACAACTTTTTCACCAGTTACTGGGAAAAAATCTGCGAAAGTTAAAAGTGCATACAAGCATGAGCACCTTCACACCACTACAGATGTAGATTTTGATTTTGCTGGTCCAACTGTACATGGTTCGGCCGTTTTTGGTTACAATGGTTGGCATGCAGGCTACCAAGCCTCATATGACACTGCCAACTCGAAATTGACAGCCAACAATGTCAGTTTGACTTACAAGGATGGCGACTTTGTTATTCATTCGGGAATGTAAGTTGAACTGAATAATATCTTGAAGAAGTTCTCTGTATTGCTAGAAAAGTAATTATCCACTATCTTTTTTAGTATCGATGCTACGAAATACGTTGGTTCAGTCCACCACCAAGTAAATTCTAAACTTAGTGCAGCTGCTTTATTAAACTGGACTTCAGGTTCTAGTACAACATCTTTCACTGTCTGTGGAAAATACACCATGGATAATGACACCTATATGAAGGTACGCGTTAATCTTATTTTCTTTGTAAGAAATAAAATGTGACAATTGCTGTTACCTTAGGGAAGAAAAGTTGGCGCAAGAAAGGATTGCGGAATTAAAGATTGCGCATTCATGGTCGAAAAAAATCGTAAATTGCGGAACTAAAGATTGTGAATTCATGGTCGAAAAAATCATAAATTGCGGAACTAAAGATTGCGAATTTGTAATACAATCATGAAATTGCGGAATTAAAAATTGCGAATCTGATATTTTGTCAAGAAATTGCGGTATTTAAAATTGCGAATTGAAGTAATTATCCATGAATTTTTCCACGAAATCGCTTGATAAATTTTCATCTCAGTGCTTTTTCAATCGTTTACACAAACTTTTTCTTTTGTTTTATTGTGTCGCATTTCGTGATGGGGTTTTATTGTTCATTAAAATTTGTTTTTTTGCAAATTTCTTTTGATCCAATTCTTCCGTTAGGGTTAGGGATCCAATTCTTCTAACAAAACAACGACCGAAAAAACGCGTCTTTTTGTTGTAAATAGACCAAATTAGTTTGCAGATTTTATCCTTTTTCTTAGAATTGCAGAAAAAAAGATTGCGAAATTCCGTAATTTTTTGCCAATTGCTACTCCTAGCTAGAAATTGCGGAATGAAAGATCTTTAATTCTGCATTTTTTTCTTCCGCAATATTTTTTTTTGCCCAATAATTTCTTCCCTTAACCCTATTCGGTCCGGGGGCAATTTTTTATGCAATCCATGTAAAAACCGGAAGATATGTTAAATAACTTTTATTTAACTTTCAGAAACTTCAAACAGAATGTAAAAATTCGCTCTAGAACAAAAGTAATTAAATTTTAAGCAGATAGTGGCATTTTTAACAAATTTCAAGCTTCTGATGACGTCACGTCACAGATGACGTCCTTTTATGACGTACTATAAGTGTGCCATGTTTTATTCAATTTGAACAACCCTATGAAAAGTTATTGAGGGTGGGGGGCGGAATCAGCCCCCCCCTGGTCATAGTATGTTCGAAAAACCCTGGACCGAATAGGGTTAAGGTAGGTGTTTTTCAGTTTGTGTTCTCATCTATTTGCCTAAAATTTTATTTTTAGGCCAAGATCGACAACAATCTACGTCTTGGACTTTCATATGTTCAGAAGATACGCCCTGGCGTTAACCTTACCTTATCCTCCTTGATCAACGCCAAATCGCTGGAACAAGGCGGACACAAATTAGGCTTAAGTTTAAATTTCGATGCTTAAATTCAATTTATTCAAGAATTCTGAAAAAGTGAAGTCATCTGTATCAATGACTTGAAAACGGTATTCGAACATTTCTGGCAGTGAATTTTTGTTTAGCTTCATATGAAAAATTGTTCATGTGAGATTTTTCTTTACCTGGTATGTCAACTGTAATATTATAGAATTTTCAAAATATGAAAATTTGTACTTTTATCATGTTCCAGTTCTCTAACCTTACCACCTTTATGTTTTCATATTTCGGGTTTTCTTTCCTTACATTTCATTCATACAACATGGTCGGAAGAATGTGCACTAACCCAGTGCACACCGCGCTTTTGAGTGTGCTGGTGCAGAATGGTTGACGCACTTATATGACGCGGCGAGATTGTTAAAAACAATCCGTGTCACTTTGAATCCTTTCCAAAAAGTTTTGCCTCCAAGTTTTACCTCAACAAAATAAAGCGAATCGCCATCTTGTGGCCCGAATATAAATAAATTCCTTCGAGGGAGGGCTTGTGATGTCAATTTCCGGTGATAATTTCGCTGCCACGGTCCAGGATTTTATATATACCAAGCGGCTGTTGTAAACTCTGTTTTTTTTTCATTTTGGTAACAAGTACTGTGGATGAGTTTGTATGAGCCTGTAACAGGTACTGAAGATGAGTAATAACTTGTATTGCTACTTCCGTCACGAAAACGTTCTGGACTGTCAGTTTTTTAAAAAGTCTGCAAAAGTGTAGAAAACGTACAGGAATTCCCACATAGACAGAGTTTTTGTTGTTTATAGTTTGACTCGGCAAGCTTTTGGATTCAGGAGGTTAGTAAAGATCTTCCTTTTATGGCAAGACAATCGGCAGCGTTGATCATCACGTGAGTAAACATGCAAAATTAAACATTACTGGTTAAACTTGTAGAATGGGCCGGGCGCAGTCTAGCACCTGGACTTCAAAATTCACGAACCGTGCCCCAGAGGTCTATTGCGTTCTTTGATATGAAGATGAAACGCGTGCGTGATACGGAAAACAAATAAAAGGAAAGTAATATAAGAAAGAAGGAAAGAAGAAACAACAACAAGTACGCACTTCATCCTCGATATGAAAAGAACGATACATGCCTTGTGATCAAGGTCGAAATCCACACGCGCGCAAAGGTTCAGGCGAACCGTACGGCAAGCAGGAAATAGCGCGCATAGCAAAATAGAAGGCCGCAAACTCCTGTATCTTACCGATATAATGAAGAACCCCTAGGCGTAACGTAAAAGAATTGCTTAAGTGTTTATCTCATATTAAAAGGTAAGTTGACTGATGGGTGGTCAAAAAACTCGAAAAATTGGTTCACTTTTTTGTGAACAACCCCTTTTTTTCGTTTTCATAAAAAATATCTGGTGAGAATTTAATCGATAGAAAATGCCCTGTAAGACATCTTAAAACATAAAATATAAGTATTACGAGATTTTAGGATTTAGCTATGTCATGACAATCTGTAGTACCTTCTACTGCAGGATCAGGTCGAGAATATAAAGAAAACAGGCTAAAATTAGACAACTTGCATGCGTCGTGGAAGGATGAAATATATAATACATAAGTCGCTTCACGATAGTTGTCTTTCAGGTCACTGTTTAAATGCGGAACGAAGAAAATCGCATTTAAAATATAAATTTTTTGTTCGTGCAACTTAAACATTCTGAAATTCAGTATCCTCAATTCATCGAAACAAGTCTGACAAACTGCTAATGCGAGGTCATTTCAAGATAGAGTTACAATGGTATTTGAAATACTTTTTGCCCCAACCATTTACTTTTTGCTTCTTGACAACAAATGAACTTCAATTCTCCCAAATTATTTACTAAAGTTCACAGCTATTGTTCAACTACAAAGAAAACATTTATTAAGCAATCTATGAAGTTAATTTTCATAAGCATTGTGCAAAACCTGAAAGTCTACCATATTACTTGCTGGAAGGTTGCTAAGTAACCGTGCTATCCACCGATCCTATTGGGTTAAATATCGTTGATTGTTAAACTATTTGACGTCAAATATTTTTCTATAAAAAGGACACAGTAACTTCCTTTGACCAGTCTTTGAAGAGACAGTAGACAGAACGCAGCTATGGATATTGTTACTCCAATTGACGTGTTGGAACATGTTGTTGGTTTGGTTCAACTATACTTCTTTTATATGTCACAAAAAGGTGAGAATTTCTTTTATCCATGCATTGTTCCAATCTGCCGCAAAAGCCAGTTCGTTATCAGCCGAATTTAAAACCTTTTGATAGTACTGTGAACTAGAGAGGGGCGGGGCAAATTTAGAGCACCATCGCACTTTTAACTAAATTTGACAAACGAGCGAACCTATATTCAACATAACCAACGCGTCAACAGACGGTCGGGGCCTAAATGATATTCTTGTTAACTCGGCTCGTATTCTTCACAAGGTCTTTTTCCTGTTGTCTCCCCTCTTTCTTGCTTCGAAATACTCATTTTTAAATCAAGAAAATAATTTTATTTATAAACCAAATCTTGGCTACTAAAAGACACGTTTTGTACTGCAAACTGAGATACAGTCCTCGTCCCAAGGGCATTTTTTATCTTGACATTTTAATAAACAGTTGACGCGAAATTTAAACTATTTTCATATTTCCCATCCCCTTGTGTACACCCGACCAGAGGACACTGTTTATCCGAACTTCAAACCGCGAACGTCTACTATAAACAGGTTTGAATGTAGAATGAAACGGTATGCAGCTCTCACTTAGTGAGCCAGTTATTATTACTTTTTCATACTTTGCGAACAAAATCCCATAGAAGAGCATCTAAATTAGGCCCTTGTGCCTTGTTTTAAAAATAACGCCCCTGCGGCCGACGTAAAGGGTGAAAACGGTAATAATGGAAAATAATGCGGGATTTAATCCTTGTCCGTAAAAGTCATGTACGCCTACTCCTTGAATCTCCAATTTTGACATTTGGTCTCTAAAGATTCTTTCGTTTGTAAAGAAATACGCAACTTTCTTATTTTCTTGTTTTAGATGTATTCTTAGAGGTGATGAAATATGTGGTACCTTGTTGTGTGGTTATTGGGTTGTTTATCTTTGTACGATCTGATAAATTCTTGACTATAAGCGATGACGTGATAGTACGACTGAGTAATGCATATTTTTTTGACGACAGAATGCGATGTATTAAGGAATTCCAAGGTAGGGATTATTAATTATTATTATTATTATCAAATATTATCAAACTGGTGTAGGCGCGGTAAAGTTTGATTGCAATCGTTGTTTAAAAGTAAGATTATCATTCCAAATACAAAAAGGACACCAGACCGCCACCCAATTCACAATAGCGGATACTCTTTTTCCATCTAGAAATACTAAAGACAAGGATGTTGAAAGAACTGAAAAGAAAATTTGCAAAGAAAGTGGAAAGATCACCTACAACAATAAGAATCAAGAAATCCTCTGTGAATCCAAACAGGCCTGATAAGATATATACACAAATTGTCAGATATCGCGATATAACTGATAGCAAAAGAAAAATGACAAAGGAATGGGTGAGATTGAGATTGTACCTGTTGGCATCGGAAGTGGCGGGCTTACCGGAGCAGCAGTTGCGATTGATTTCTCTTGTACAAAATGACAATCCAGTCGGTATATTAAGTAATCCTGTTAGCTTGGTTGAAAGTGATGCAACTTGTAACAATGGCGGCTTGTTGCAAGAAAATCATCCATCAGTCGAGGCTAAGGAGAAAATCGTTGATGACATTTCTGTTCCTAAGCAGGTAGATACATGTGCGGGTACAGTTGTTAGTGGTAATACTGTTACAGATGGGAATGCTATCCCAGATGGCGATACTGTCCCTGATGTTCATATTGTCCCTGATGATAATGCTATCCCACATGGCGATACTGTCCCTGAGTTGATATTGTCCCTGATGATAATGCTATTGTCTGGTACTCCCTGATGTGATACTACCATGATGTTCATATTGTCCCTGATATTGGTACTGCCCCTGATGTTGATACTGTCTTTGATGTTAATATTGTCCCTGATGTCGATACTGTCCCCGATGTTGATATGATCCGTGGTGTTGATACTATCCATAATGATGATAATGTTCCTGATGATGTGAGTGTCTCCGATACAACTGGGGAAGTTATTGTAGCTGTTCCAACTATTAATCGCTTTCCAGCTTCTAATAGCGTTAATAACAATCTAATGAATATCGATGAAGGTGAGAATGAAAAACGAAGAAGAAAGGGTTTTTTTCGTCGATATTTTTTATGTTGCTGTGGAAAGTAGTACTACTGTATTGAATTAGATTTTACATTTTTATTTAAAAATTCTTTTTGCTCCCCCTGCCCCCCTCTTCGGATAATTTTTTCTTCGAAACTAGAATCAATTTGACTTAGTTGCCTTGTTATCTCGAGTTTTATACCGTGGGACATCCTTGATATGCAAACTACTCATTGCTTTTGCATTGTTGATTGCCGTAACAGGTGTACGAGAATTATTGCATTGTGGTTAATGCAGTTACAATACAATAAAATCAAATTCTAACAAGATCTCAAAACACTGTTTCTTTTCTCAAATTACTCAAATACATAGTCTTGCACATGCAACTGCAGAACCCTCCATACCTATCAGTTATAACAGAAAAGGTTCATAAAATTAAATGTCCCAGTTCCGCTAAAATAAATGCTTACCCATCGGCTTGCAGCTCGTTGTCAAAAGCGGTTAGGATTTTAAGACAAAGTCAGGTATAAGCCTTAATACTCAATCGATCAAGTCCAAGATCAATGTAAACAGCGCGAAATCAAATAAAAATAAATAAAAAGTAAACAAAAAACTCATCCGCAATTGGGTTTTAAAATTCAGGTTGTAAATGTTCTGGAAAAAGGTAAGCAGAACCGCCATAAACAGAGGCTGACTATTCGGTGCTCAAGAATATCTCTCCAGGGTATCCAATAATCTCGATTGTGTAAGACGTAACAATCAAAGGTCCTTCTATGGGTCCACAAACAGATTAGCTATCAGGTTTTTTATTAAATGATCTGCAATACACTGGATGTGCAGCTTTATTTTTAAAATTACCTGTGTTAAGAGAGCGCAAAAATTGAACGTGTGCTAAACCTAGATGCGTGGAAATTAAAATGCGCTATAAGTATAACATACGCGCGAAATGTAAACAAGCGAGAAAACTTGTTTATGAATAACGGTACCTGAAATCTGAAACGCAATAGGAGGTGAATGGCTTTCCAACGGTTGTTATATAATTCCGTGTGCAAGGAAGCTATTCACGTAAAAATCTAAATCAATGTTTTAGACTTAAAGATACGACACGAAACTACATGGCCTAAAATGATTACAGTTTGCTTTCCACATGTTAATTGTACCCCCCAGGAAATTTTTCTTGTTTGCTAACTAGAAGAGGCCCTTCATTCTATAACTTCTGACATTCGGGACGACAATACGTCCCAATGTCAGAAAAGATACAAGATGCCCTGGGGATGAGGTTGAGTATAATCAATATTTATTATCAGAGGTGAAATTTGAAAAACGCATTATATAACAAATTTTAGTCGGGTACATCTTCGTCACTCGACAAATTTTCGTAACTGTTTCGACGAATTATTATCTGATATGGATTTCAAACGAAATTTATTTTGAATTGACCCTTGCGGGGAACAGAATTTAAAGGTGAAATCCGTTATATATTTAACGGTAACTTTCCAGCACTCTTATAACGGGAGTGAAGCACATAAAAGTCTTTCTTGACCCTTGTACAATTAAGTCTGTAACTCCACGGTTTGTCAATAGCACGCCCTGATCACACGCTAATATCTATGTGTAAAGACTCCTGCTCTCCAACGCGTAAAAAGATAAAAACTCGTGTAGTTTTTTCATTTTTAACTAAATTATAAAAATATCAAGAGATTTCTCTTTACTATGATACGCATATCGCATACATACAATGCACACCTAAATAATTTTACGGCACCGACGAAGTTCCTTTTTGGCACTGGGACGCCGATTTAATAAAGTTGAGCTTCTAGCATATAAAATATACAAGAAAAGAAGACGTGATAGGTTTTAAAAAAGGTTCGGTAGCCGTAAAAGTAAGAATTAATAGTTTCCACGATATTATCCACAATAAAATAAATATTACGTATAAACAAGTTCGAGTTAACAACGAATTAAAAACTCGCCGTAATGCGTCCATCTTACTATAGGTGATTAATGGTTAGATTCCTAATCAAGACAAAAACGTGCCGGGATCACCAGCAACAAAATGAATGCGAGACCGTTTAAATAATTGGAATGACCCAGGAACGGTAATGACACTATTTATGATTTCATGTGGAAACCGAAGAATTAACTGCCAGTGTAAAAACAGCTGGGTTGCTAGTGTAAAAAGAGCTGTATGCACGCCGGAAATTGTGCAACATTAAAATTTCTGCATACACATCAAAAAAACAACAACAAAACATGGGTTATCGAGGCACAATTGTCTTTATAGAAATATTATTTTATTCCTTAAGATGTTTCAGAGGAAATGGCATTAAAAGATCAAGAATGACATCGAAGATCTTTAAGAGGCGATCCACCGTGGCCTAAATGTCTCTCTACTTGCGTTTCATCAATAGGCAAAGGGCAAGCATGCTACACATTGCGCTCATCATCGTTTCATGGTTGCCAACACAACACGTCACCTCTCGCCAGCTTGTACTCATGTCAAAAGCTACATGTACGTGCCATTTATTTAAAGGTCATCATAAGAAGCGCACCTATACCTAACCCTGCGAGTGCTGACACTATGAAGCCATTTTGATTACTGCCTCCATTAGTATTGCCATCTGATTTTTGAAAGAAGTCCACAAACCCTACCTAAAAAAAAAAATTCTTTATAAGTCAACAAAAAACAGGGGGAATTACAAAACTTGTTTTTAAAATACAGAACAAAAATATCGTTAGGTGTTTAACAATGTTTACAATAAAAGCTTAATCGTTTTGAGCTTCGGACAAAACGGGAAGCATTCATGGAATTCCACAACGAAAGCTAAATTCGTAACGAAGCTTATTAACGATTCGCGGTTAACCACGAGATAATATTTCTATGTCATGCTTTATGAATGTTACTTTACTATTTAAATATTATTTCATATGACCAACGGCATGACTTCCATGTCACATAAAAAAACTCCATCACAGTTCAGAAATCCTATTTAAAGTGAACGGACTATTAATTTTAACTCCGCGGAGGAGAATTTTGCAAATAGTGATATCATCATGATAGTATTCTAAACATCCATAGATTTTTTTTTCCTTTCACGACACTCCTACATTTAGGGTTTTCCACTAAGTTCAGCATAATGCATTATTACTGACCCTATGAAGTACATTTATCAAACTTCATTAACTTCAATATCATTAAATACGTGCATCAATATGTTGACAGACAGGCAAATGAAGGCTTGCCACACTTACAAAAAACGTCAAGTTTACAGAAAATAATTTCTTATAGAAAATAATTCAAATCTGAATGCCAGAAAACCCAGGTCAATTCTACACGACAACGTGATTTTATTATTGCAAATTTAACATAAGTTAATCAAACGATCAATACATAATTCGCATTGCCATCTATTTCCTCTCTTTTTAAAAATAACCTTGACTTATGTACAGATTTATAACTTTAAAAATTTTAACGACACAGATTTTTCTAAAGAACTTACTCACCGATAATTATCCCTTAGATAACAGTTTTGAACATAAATGTCTTGTGACATTAAAAGATGTACAAATTCTGATAAGCAAAAAACAGGGTTTTCATTTCAATGGTTAACAAAAACCACGCAAATAGGTGGATTTAGCGAATACATGGGACTACAATCTAAACACAAATGCAATCATATGGCCGGCATTTTATCTGAAAATAGTATTCAAGGTCAAGCATGTTGTCCTGACATATAACACCTTACCTGGAATTACTATTAGCAATATACAATAGCATGTAACATTAAACTTTTAACAACCTCATTGCAAGAATTAAAATTTCATATATATACCCTATTTTAATATGTAACTTAGATTTAACTCAGCACTTCACCTTGCTTATTCTTTCAATACTTTTACCACTAAAGTTTGCTTAAGTGATGCTTATGATAAATCTTTTTTGATTAACCCCAGTAGGGTAATGGAGTTTAATAGAAATTTACTCTTCTTTAATTTTTATAGTTCATAAAGTACAAAGCTGAATACTACAAGTTTATCACTTGGTTGCTCGTTAAAAGAAAGCGTACTCGGAATTTGATTCAACGCTCTCAAGAAAAATACTTCCTAGAAATTTTAGGTCTCATACTGAGCACTCTTTTAATAGCAGCATTTGTTATGATATATCACAGGAAACAACAAAGCTTATTTTTCATTAATCAGTTAAAGGTTAGCATCCTGTTAATATTTAGATCGTCAATTCTATGAATTTTATGAGCAGCAATCGTTTCTGCTCGTTATAACTGGAGAAAAAAAAAGGATTATTTCAGCATGTCATCTTTAAACGCTACTCACTCTCAAAAGGAGTAAAAAAGGGTTTTAAATATATGGAGGAGTAAATGTGAAAAATAAAATGTTTTTTCAGTTATAGCTTGCAATGTTTTGTGATTATTATTACTTTTGGGTTAATTAGAACAACTATAATCAAAGTATTGGCTAACAAAATGACAATCGAAATCACAAGGTGAAGTTACATTATACAATTGCTATTTACGAAAAAAGATCACGAATCGTGGTTTCCTTTCAATTCAAATGTTGACCTGTGCCTATTAAGAAATGGATAGATACTAAAAACATTTAACCATTATTATACACTTAAATACATTCATACTGGTCAATGAGCACCTTTTTTCAGATTAAAACTTGACGTAGTTCCATGTAAACATTGCAAAATTTTAGGCTTGAAAAGACTATTTTAACATGTAATAAAACAACCGTTCTTAAGAAAACCTCTAGTAATATAAATGCACATTTAATATTTGTAAGATATTGGTTTAAACCAGGTTTAGGTTTATATCAGTTTTCTCTTATTAGTTTTAGGGGGAGGAACCAGCAATCACATAACACATAATTTTTAATGAATGAATTAAAAACACTTTCTACTTCACAATTGTTTTTTTTTTCAATTATGATGTGTGAATAAGATACTATGCATATTCATATATCCTTTGAGGATTTTGGCTACTATATTTAAATAATTTACACATTAGTATTCTTTTTATAGTTTGCTCAGTTTATTAAGTATATAAGTTAAAAAGTGAATAAAAGAAAAAAAGTTATGGTTTACATCCTTTTTACATTAACTTCTAACTTTTTGGTTGAAAGTTCGGTTCAGTTCATATTTTTGAATTCTGGTCTTTATTTCCTAATTTCCAGCTCGTTTTTAGCAGAACCTTTATAAATATAAAAAAATAGTAAGAAAACAAGAAAACAGAACAAAATGATATCGATACATGAACTTGCTAAGTCCTATAAGTGACAAAAATATGAAATCTTTTATGCTTGTCTTTCTTACTCACTTCACATTAATTTTTTTTCTGTTGCTTTATCTATATTTTAATACCCGTATACATCTGTCATGCAAAATAGTACCGCAAGTAGCGAGTCACACGCAATGCGGTATAAAAAGGACAGGCTAACGAAATATTTTTCCATGGGCAATGACTTATTACCTTGAATTCAAATTAGAATAATTAACAAATTTTGATGTGAATAATTACTCCAATTTTATCTTAACTCAAAGCTTGTGTTATCACTTATAATAGTAATGTGTGATATCTCTTATCTTGTACCATCAAAAAACTGATACTTATCACATGAACAACATAACAATTTTTTTTTTAAAGACTAAGCAAATTATTGTTTTTGGCAAGTTAAACAATAACAATATAAAATTTTGAAAGTTAATAAGATTTAACACACTAAAACATTACTATTATTTGATTGGTCATTCTTTTACGTAGCATATTTTGGCACAGAATAACCAATGTTAAGCTTACAATATTTTTCTTCACATTATTTCATGAAATCAATCTTGATACCTAGCTATCTTAAAATTTCTTAACATATTTGCACCATGTTGATTAAGGGCCAGTAAAAAATAATTTTCATCACACTGAAGATGATATAGATTTTCATCACAAAAAATATTTTCATCAGAAATGTTTAGACTCCTTTGGCAAAGCATAGACCTTTTTGAATGTTTACATTTTCCGCGGTAAGCCCTTTCGGCTTTAACAATTGTGTGGCAGGCAAAAAGATGGGGGCGCTAGGTGAAGTGAGGTCCTTTTTAGTCTGTTTCTTCGCACAAAGGTATCATTACAACTTTATATGAATATTATGTCAGTCAGAAGTTACCCATCTACACTCGATAATAGTTTAAAGCCTCAAAAATATTTCCGTAGAAAGAAATGGGCTGAAAAATACCTTTCTTCAGCAAGCTTCTGCATCTTTCTGCCTGCCACGCAGTTGTTAGAGCCAGAAGGGCTTACCGCGGAAAATGTAAACATTCAAAAAGGTCTATAACTTAACTAATTTGTCCCTGGCCCTTACGCAACACCAAATTCAGATACCTGCTGAAATGCTTTGACATAACGCTTTCTCTAACTAGAAAAACCTAGCTCTGTTTCTTGCCATTTTAATATATAATGGCAATATGCCTTATTAACATAAAAGAGCCAGATAAATGATTTTCGACTCTACACAATACTCAAATATTTTTTAACATTTAAGGCACGGCCGGGGGGGGAATCCAAATTTTGGATTGATTTTCAATGTTTGATTTGTATATAAGTCGTCTAAGAACCCACAATAAAGAAAATTTTAAAAATTTAAAGTTATGCCCCTTGGGGAAAGTGATAATTTAACTTTCTTACCCAGCTTCCATGCTGTTTCATCCAATAATCTAAATGCAATGACATATATTTTGATATCCAACTGACAATTCTGTCAACATAATCATAACCCAAATCGTTCCTAGATGCACAATGTACAGCAAATCTACTACCAAATGTCAAAAATGCTACTATTCTACCCCAATTCTTTCCGGAAACAAATATTTCATCACATATGCCTTGAAAAGTGGGATAGGCATTGTTCGGCGTAATTTGCAGTTGCTCACACATATGTCCAAAAAATTCAGAATTTACAGCTTCTAATTCATCACCCACTCTACGTAAAGTTGAAGCTATATCTAAGCTTGGTTCTTCCAGATTTTCTTCAGTATCATAACCTGGAATAAAAATACCATTCCTTCTAAGTCTTTCACCAACAAAACTTTTTATCACTTCTCTGTATTCATCATCTTCTTGAGCAGATGCTCCAGCCATTATTGTTGTCACTGTACATAAGATATCCAGTTTAACCGATGTATGTATATCACTCAAGAAAATATTTTATAACTTCTTTTAATATGCAGTGTGAACTTTTGAACAGTACAACTTGGTTTATATTACAAACCAGAGATTGTTATTATAGAAAATTGTGTGATTTCTCTTTAAACTTTAGTCGAAGAAAGCCAGAAAACAAATCTGTATATATCGATATTTTTTTCTGTTTTATCTTCTTCTAAAGTTAATATAAGATTTTCAGTGGTTGATCATTTGTATGTCACTTTCAAATAACCATAAACAACCTTATTGAAAACAGAAGGTAAAAAATCATGAAACATTTTCATCCTTCTCGTATCGTATTCTTCCCCTTCCCAAAAACAGCGAGGCGCCAAATGTAACATAAGTATAAGGTATGAGCCAAATAAATCCTCGCAGGTGGAGATTTCTCTGGGGAAACCCTTACGGAGAAGGACAAAACTTTTGATTACATGGCATGGGGGAACTCTTGATGAAATAATGCGAGTAACACACTAAGCAAAATATTAACTTTAGAGAGAAATAATAAGAACGTTGAAAATAACCAAATTTAACATTTTTATCATGTTATCAAGTTTAGAAGAAAATAAAGGTACAGTTGACAACTGGGTCCACGAGCATAAGAAAACAGTTCATATAAGTTTTAGAAGCTTGTGAGATTCTTCTAAAGATAGAAAAATCGTTTAGTATTTAAAAAAAAAGATTTATGCTTCTTCAGTAATAATAATAATTATTATTATTACTGAAGAAGCATAGAAAGAAAACAGAGCTCATAGCACGAAAAAGCATAAAAGCGAAGCTAAGATAACTACCTTTTGACAGGAAGGCGCAGGATACACAAAGGGAAAACGTTCGTCAAAAGTCAAGCGACATTTACAAAATATCCCCTCCAGCCCCCCACACTTCTGCTACATTATATCACGTGCTTCCGCACATTCCCCCGCACTTTACGTGTCTGTATATTTGGGATAAAACGTTAAGAATATGGTAACAACGCCCTCCCCCCCCCCCCTACGCCACACGAAAAGAAAAGAAAAAGAAAAAAAGACTTAAAGTGCCAAATAGAAAGCTTCAATTCTTTAATTTCTTCTTTCTTTTTCAGGGGTTATTTAAATCCAGCCTCGTTCCCAGCGCCTGTTGTTGTCTCTTTCTTTACATCGGGAGGTTGACTCAAGTCAAAAGTGCACGCTGGACGTAAATTTAACGTTTGAGAGAGTAAAATAACATCGGAATATTTTATACTGTAAAACATTGATTTTTGGGAAATAAAAAGTTTTGGACCGATGTTTCGTCCATGCGTTCGACGGAGCGTAGAGGTGTAGGGTTTGTGAATACAGGGGTAAAATCTAAACGTGCGACGCTTATAGCGTACACTTTACGACGTGTGAATAACCCTTTTAATTGAATAAAATGGAGACTCAATATAAGCAGGGCATACATATTTAGGATAGACTTCCAACCCTATAATAAAATTAATTAATAAAAATAGATAAATGATAACATAAAGAACATGAAAAAATGGTTAGCTATACACATTTTTTGGACCTGTTCTAGCACATGCTTTTCCTTATTAAAGAATATGCTTCATAACAATATCAGTCTGAGTTTTCAGGTTAAAAACAATAGGCCTATTGGTTAGAACAAAAGAGAAATAACAATAATGACCACCGTGGTCATAATTTTGTTATTTTATTTAAAATTTTAATTTTTTAATTTTTCTTTTGTGCATGTGGCACAAACATCACCCCTTCTTTTCTTTGTCCAAGTTAACAAAAACAAAAGTTAACAAAAAACGCATTATTTTGAGCTCTTTTTTCAAGTTAAAAAATAGTTTAAAATAACGTTTTACGAAATGAAATTTTGTAAGCATCACCTCCAGTCAGTTCTGTGTTGACATAAAGTCTGAAAGTTTCGCTTTTAAAATTAAATTATAGCGATTCCGCGAAATAGGTGAAAGTTGTAGAAATAAATTTTCACGTTCCAGAATTAAAACTTTCCTTTTTAAAAAGTAAGCAAATCTTTTCTTTGTTATTATTTACCCAACCTCATTCCCAGGAGTTCTTGCCTTTTTGACATCAAGGACGTGAAGTAAGCGGTAGCGACTCTCTGACATCAGACGAAAAAATCTAGGGACGAGGATGTTTTTTTATCAGGTCATCTGAAGCAGATTAGACCCGCCGATTTAAACTTCGCCATTAAGAGCCTGACTTCACAAAAATATATCCAAAATAAATAACCAAAAAAAAACTTCCCCGCAAAACAGTTTTTGAGCTGAATACAGCTATGATGAAAAATTTTAAATTGATGTCTGGTTACAGGTCTGATTTCAGATAAATGCTCCCTTCTAAAAACAAAACGTCGTCAAATCTGTTCCTTTGTTACAATCGCACACAAGATATCGTTCACAACAAAATTGCAGCACTTCGGTTTTTACGTCCAATACAACATCTTCTGCATAGCACCTTTACGCTCCATTCATTATTTTTTTCGAGAAAACAACAAAAGAAAGATATGGAACATCTAATCAGTTGGCATGAGTCATGGATGAAATTAGAAGAATAGAAATAATAGGAAAAAGGGGTTCGGGGGGAAATTATTACACAAATAAAAATTTTTAATATTTACGCAATCTTAAACCTAACTTATTATAGGCTCACGAAAAAACACAGAAATTCGTAAATTTTTTTTTTAGAAAAATGACCATTATTTTAAAAAGACTTTATATAGAAAATTGAGAAATAAATAAATAAATAAATAAATAAATAAAAAAAAAACTAACTTTCCACACCTTACTTGGCATGAGTCATTCCAATCTACACGTGACCTGACCAAAAAGATTTTACGTGAACAGGGGATTGCGAAAAGACGTTTCAAACCATATCCTACATAACCAGAAAAAGAAAAAGTGGAATTGTAAACTTGCAGACATGTTTACCCCCTGTTTTTTTAAGAAAGCTCTCCCAGATGTTACACGCGTATATATGTTCTCCAGTTTATTGTTTTTACTTTTTCTCACTACAGATCATTTATTATAAAGATTTAAAAAAGAAAATGAAATAAAGAAAATCAAGGAATGAGTAACATTACAAATATAGTAACAATTACTCACAGGGCAAGGCAAAGACCATATGTATAGTTAGAATATGCGTATATATATGTGATTTCCGCGCCAGTTAAATAGAAACATTATTTTAAGAAAATAAACAACATTTTTGCACACGATTTTTCGCGCACCTCAAAGAGTGAGTACCATACGAAATAGAAATGAAATAAGGTTATTTTTCTCATTCTTTAAACACATTTAATCTATGAAATTGTTAAGTACGCTATTGCTATGGAGTCCAACACAAAATGGGGTAAAAAACTACGTAAAAGCTTAAGGCATACACCTAAGCGCATCCTCGTCCTCGGGGTTTGTTGCCTATGTTAAAGCCGCTAGCGCTTACATGACGCTTTTTCGCCGCTGGCCTCGATGTCAAAAAGGCAAAAGCATCTGGGGACGAGGTTGGCCTAAGCGTGTAAGTAGCGCAATAAATTAAGTTTTAAGGTTCGTATTTAGCCTAGAATGAAACTAATGTAAAATATAAATTTATGTTCGAACGAAAAAGTTGTTCTTTTGTCGTAGAAAAAATAAATGATTTACGCGCAATTTAAGGTGTGTCCAGTAAAAATTTCCTCCCACATTCCAACTTCACCAAAGTTTGTATCGTGCACTGGATGACGCAAAAATAAACACATCTCCATCTGCTCAAGTTATATAGTAATAAATAATTTTAAAGATTATACACTAAAATTTTACGAATAATTTTTTTACAAGGTGTGCTCTTCCACCGCTGCAGTAAAAAAACACAAAATTCTTTTCTACCAGAAATTCAAACAAAATAAACCAAAAAAATTAAAACCTGTTTTCTCAACGGGTCAACGGTGAATACGAGTAAGGACAAATTAAAGAGTTATTCTGATGAGTTTTATTATGAGGAAATTTATAGTCATAACTTTTTACAATGGGTCTTATATTACATAGGACCTCTTACTACACCAAGCCTCCTGATACACCGGGCCTTAAAAGTTAATTTTCATGCTGCAACGTTCAAGCGTGATGATATGGTTATAGATAGCAGAAGAGCCGTTTAGGAACAGTTTAACAGGACTTAGCTTATAGACCTATTATGTTATAAAAAATTCTTAACGACGACAAATAATAAATATAATTACACGTTGGACTACACGCCATTAAGCAAATAAGATATCCGCGTGTACCCGCGTTTGTGTTGGTCTCTAACTCCTTCCACCCATCTTTTACCAAGTATAAACACCACCGACACAAAAAAACTTAATCCAAACAGCAATGCAATGGAGAGAGAAATATCATTCGTGTGGGTGTGCGCGGTGCTCTCCTCCTTTGCGATTATTGAAACAACAGAGCTGCGAACAACACTGTTGGTCGTAGGCGCGGGAGTATTTTTCGGCCGAGCTGAAAGTAGAAAAAAGTAGTAGTATGAAAAAAATTTTCATTAATTTTGTGCACATAAATTACTCTTCCCTTTTAATTTTTTAACAATATTCTTTTATTCTCGTTGACGGAAAATATCATCAAATCAAATAGAGGGTGTTAGTTATACACTAGCATTCATGCCTTATTCTGACATACCATTGATAGCTACCTAGCTAGAAGTGAGTATCAGTTATTAATTCACTCACCTGGGTCATGTTTTTGTCGTGTTGATGTATTTAATGAAGCAGCTTTTGGTCCTATAAATAGATACAATTCAATTAAAAGCAAATGAAAGAATTAGATGTCATACACGTGATCATGATTACTTAGTGCGCATGTTCGAAGTGCAGAAACGCAAGCAACACAACCGCTGAAACTAAACAACAAGCTGAATATCAAACATATCTCCAAGACTTGTGATAAGCCAGCAATAATCGGTTGTGCAACTTCATAAGTTTAGTAGTTATAATAGCTACTATTATAATACTAAGTTATTCTTTTAGTTTTCTTTTCATTCAAAGAACTAAGTGTTACTACGATTTTATAACAAAGTAATTCACAAAACATTAATTACAACGGTAGCCTCGTTTCTATGTGAGTAATGCGAGCCTCGATTAGCCAAATAATTAACAACAAAGCGCCAAAAAACGACAATATATAGTGCCACAGCCGCCATAAATAGGCAAGGAAATATGTACAAATTTTATTTGTTTTCTGAGTTTTTTTTGGGTAAAAAAAAAACGTTCACTTTTGTCATAGATGATAGCTTCTTCACGCACGTATTATTTCATTATTATTGGTAATAAAAATTTTATTTGTCTTAATTTTCTACATTAAGTTTTCCCTGCCAATCTAGTTCCACTTATTCTCAATTCCTTGGTTTTATAATTTAGTTGTATGAAACATACGTGGGAATTTATAACTTACTTTTTTTAACAATTTTTCGATTGAGGACGTAAATAAAAGATAATAAAATCACTTAGTAATAAAGTCTACTTTCGCGCGCCAATATTTAACTATTTTTGAAATCAGAGCATGCGTCGTGTTGAGTGGCAGGCACGTACAGGAATTTTCTTAAAAGCCCTATGGCAACAACTAGTGCATTATATAGAAAAAAATGTACGCCCTCGCCCTCAAATGAGCGCCCTAAAACTTTAAAAATTAAATCAGAGCTTAGTGCATTATGGTACTCGCAACAGATTTAAATTAAAGATTTAAATTTTTGAAAAAAAAATCGTGTCACGAGATAAATTAAATTAAATTATTCGTAATTTATTATCATAACGATATTTCACTGCTCGAAAGTTTAACATGTGTACTGCTCGAAAGTTTAACGTGTGTATATGCTAGTGAATAAAGCCTGGTTCACATCTATGAAGTAGACGCACAAGCAAGTGAAGTAAGCATGTGCATTCGGTCCAAAATACAGCGTGAAGCAAGTAATTTTAGGAAAATGAGAACAAACAAAAAATTATGCTATATTTTAGTTTCATCCTAATGAACCAGAGAGCGCCTGGAAAAAAAGGTCAAAAGAGCATTCGTCACAATGTCAAATTGTTAGAAGTTTGGTAAAGAAAGGGACAATGCTAATAATCTGTTATTCTCAAATCTTAACAGATTTCATTAGTATCAATCCTGAGCCTCTCTTTTAATGTACTTCCAAGGCATATGTGTATCTATCTCAGATCTGCTCCAATATATTCCGGCTGGCTTTCTTTATATCAAAAAGGACGTGCGCTTACGGACTTTCTCTGAATTTGCATTAACTAAGCTATGTTGGTAGACGAAACATGTATATTTTTTTAGATAGACGTTTTCAATTTTTTCGTCACAAGAATCTTTTTTTGGTAAACCCTTGAAAAACATAAACCAAACATATTGCAATTATCATGCATTATCTTTTTTGTGTTCAGGTGCCCTGTCATAGTATAAAATCTTTTATTCTCTTGTGTCTTCAAAACGTACGTTGCGTTTCAGGTTCACACTACGAAAGTCATGTAGCAAATGCAGGAAGAGTAATAATGAAGCAACAGAAATTCTTGCTTCAACCCATGCCTTATATTTCACATCTACTTCACTTCCTTAACGACTGTCCACACAGTGCTTGAGTCTACTTCAGCTTCTGTATCTGGTTCATAGATTAGGCATTAATTGCGTTAAAATTACAAACAATTCGTTGGCAACAAAGGTATACTTACGACTTCGATTATGCTGTGTGGAACTAGTCTTCGCTGGAGTGGTGTGATTCTTTGCTTTGGCCACATTGTTTTTCTAAAAGTAGACCAAATTATTAGATCAAATAACTTTTTAATGCATCATTGAGAATATATATACAAAAGACAGACAATATTTAGCAGATAAAATGACATGGTTTGCTACCAAAGCATCTCTTTTAACTTGCTGTAAAAAACGTACTGGGTAGGGTGTGGTCACACAGGATTATTGACTTTCTAGGATGTGACTGGATAACAATATATTTTTGCTTTGTTGTCAACCTTTATATCAAATAAAAAAAGTTATTCTGTGAATTCAAAATTTTACCCAGTCTTTACTACTAAATTGCTAATTTAACAGAATTGCAGCGTAACTACAAATTCACCTTTGTTGCGTTAGCTGGCTTGACATCCTGACCTTGCAAGCGTTGGCTCAACCATGTAAGGCTGTCGCTAAGAGTGCTAGATTTTCCTTTGAAAGGTGGTAATGTTGGCACAGGACCTAAGAAAAGAAAAAATTATTAAAAAAACTCCTGTAAATCCTTGATTAAAGTAACTGGATGCATATTTAAAATTTTGACTTTTAGGGTGGGCGCTTATTTGAGAGAGGTGGTAAATCGAGAGGGGCGGTAAATCGAAATCATTTTTGTTATGTAAAAGCTATAAAGCTGAAACTATAATGCTGGTAAAATATAGAAATAGATGATATATATGCAACAGGTATAAATAACATGCCTCTGAGTTGCTTAAACGAAAAGATTGTGACAAACCATTTTGACATGAAATTTCATGCTGTAGATGATTTTAAGAACAAAGCTGTTTTTGAGCAAAAGGTTGTTTTTTCTAAATTCCAAAATATTCGAATAAGTGCCTTTTTTGCTGTAGCAATATTTACATAACGGTCCCTGGGCGCTTATTCAGAAGGGGCGCTTATTTGAGAGTGGGCGAATATCTAGCATTGACGGTAAATATTGATTTATATATAATAGGCATTTTGAGCAGCAAAAAAAGATGTAAATGTTTTCTATCAAATGATTAAAACCACTCACTGCTGTCTTCTGTTATGCCAGTGATGAATCCTACTTCACCAATAGCGATATCTGTTGAAACTTTTAAAGCTTTCTTACAATCTTGGCCTTGACTAGAGCACTTTAAAAGTTTGCAATTATCTGTGTCCATAGTATCCCAGACATAACCGTTACAAGTTTCATGAGTGCAACACGCATAACGACATTCTGAAACATTAGCACGTTTAAATTGGCTAACAAAAAGTCTAAGATTGTCTGGGAAATATATTGTGAGTTCTATGTTGATTGTAAATTGGCACTTGTCTTCTGTGGCTCCAGACCAATGCAATGCATAAGTACAATTCAATAAAATATTAACAATGAAAATTAAAACCAGTTGGTGCAGCATGCTGTATTTCATTCATAGGTATAGTCAGAATATATCACCAATCTAAAAAGAAACAAGTTTTGAATAACTACAGAAAATAAATCGAACTACAGTATATATATGCATTCTTTCTTATATAAACACCACTTGCCAATAAATGCGAGATATCGGGTACACAACATAATTTTTGAACCATTAATGGATACCCTTTAAACTACTGGTAGCTAAATTTTTATCAATTTTAAATTTGTTTTTTTCTCTCAATTGAATTCAATTGTACTCTTATTCACTTAGATTTGAAATTTTTACAAATTTTAGTCTTTTATAAATGGTAAGTATTATCCTCGCTCCATATCCTCGCTCCATACCCACACTCAGATCTGATAATTTCGAATTTTATCCAGAGGGTGTTTGTTAGAATATATAGCTGCATTTTGTGGTTAGTCTGTTCCTTCCTATCTACTACTGTTCTGATCCTGATGGGAGACAGGGATAATAATGATATTTTTATAATAATATTTGTGCCAGAGTCGAAAAAATTCTAAGCTAAAGAGATGGATGCAACTTATATCAATCTACCATAAAAGTTAAAGGCACGAAAGTCTGTAATAAACGTCAAGAACAATGACAGATGTTTTATGTATGCAATACTATCAGCACTTCTTACATAACTAAAGAACCCACAAAGAGCATCAAAGTACAAGGAACCCATTAAAAATCTAAACTTTGACGGCATATACTTCCCAGTAAACATAGAGGACATACCAAAATTCGAAAAAAACAACAACAGCAAAGTAAATGTATACGGAAATGATGAAGTTATAAAAATCATAAAGTTCACGGAAAACGAAGACCAAAGTGATATATACTACTTATACCTGGACATTGTCGGATTAATAACCTACTAAGCCTCATCTTAAATAAACAGTCATACACAGGGAAATTATATGTAGAGGTTGTTTGAGGTATTTTCGGTCAAGCAAGGCGTTCCAAAATTGAGCGAGGAAAAAAGATCAAAACGGAAATACAACCTGCTAATTTTTTACTCAGTTTAGTTTTTTTGCACCTCAGAGGATAATGACCAATTGCGTGCAACCCTGAGGTGAGGAGAGTTTTTTCTTTTTCTTTTGGTGGTTTAAGTTGTATTTCTACCCGCACCAGGGACTGGACAACACACAACACATAGATTTAGAATCACATAATGACAGCACCTTCCTCGCTGACCCCATGATCTCACAGTCTGTTCACTGCAAGATGATAATGATTTAAGTTGGCTTTAATATATCTAGTTTACTTTTACGCAAATTTTTACTTGTGGTGTGTAAAAAAATTAAATTTAAAGAAATTGTGGCGGGGAATTCCCTATGTCCCATTTTTGATAATATAAAACTACTGGTTAACTGAGACCAAGCTGAGACTAACCCTAGCCCTAACCCTAACTCTCATGAAATACAACCATTACAAAAATTTGTTGAATAAACCAATACTCAACCGGATACTCCAATCTAACGTAAAAACATGAGTGCTTACTCTCTTCCAACCTCATAATAATACCTCTCCAGTCTTCAATTACACTAGTGTCCTCATCAATCATTTCAGAATGTTGATGGGAATTAAAATAAAAAAAACATCTTTTATTGACGTTGAATATTTTTTGGTGTCGCCGAATAAACCTGGGTCAACAACCACAAGAATGCAACCTGTGCCTACCACTAATACTTAAATCGAACAACAGTTGTCTTCTCTTACATTTTATCAGCAATAATGTCATCAACAATAAACAGAACCTCACAACCCTACTAAAAAAGCCAATGACTTCAAACAGCTAATCACCGGGTTCTACCAAAATACACAATCATCAGTCCACAACCACTTCCTTTCCAAATAAGTCTTATTCCGCCTCAAATAGAACAAAAAACCAATGTATTCAAAATGACCATGAAAAACTCACCACCCAACTAATCCAAAACCAATTTAGTCTTTCCACAACCCGGCGTTTCCCACAAATAACGCCATACAAGGATCATTTACAAACATTTTAATTCAACAGATTTGAGAAAGTTCCACCCTTAATATTATTCTGTGCATCCAAAAATATATGTGCATTTATCTCCCCCTTACCTTCAACTGTCTTCTCTTTCTGGAAGTAACACCTTCTGAAGCATCCACCCTCCTACCACTTCTATGAAGCTTTACATCCTCAGTAGTTCCAAATCACTACACAACGTAAACTTACTCGTATAATAACCACCCATACCCATTCCCCCAACAACACTTCCTTCTGCACATTTCCATACTGCTGCAATCAACCACTAGAAATTGTTTCTTTACCTCTTCCCACTGATGATAGGTTCTAGGACCCAAACTAAACAATTGATTCGGATGACCCTTCATGGTTATGCTCACCTTATTAATCTTAGCAGCGTTTTTTTCAGGGCACTTTTTGACCATCTTGAAATTGAGTTTTAAACTCATCTTATAAAATGAAAAATATTTGAGGTAAAAATATCCTTATTTGATTCAATTTTCAAATTAAAAAGTCTGTAAAAACAGAAAAATATAACATTCAGATACAAAAAAGGTTGAGTGATGGATAAAAACAAAATAAAAACATCAACACATGCACCAGTGTACGGCTTTCCAAAAAGACGCTCCAATTTTGTCTACCATTTTCTTTACGCAATAATAAACGAAACTAACGGTGGTCGAAGAAACTAACGGTGGTCGAAGAAACTCAAAGCTCCTCCACGGGTAAATTTATTTTTAATCTCAGATCATATATATAATATAATCATGCGCAAAAGATTAAACAAGTGATATATTATGAACTTGCGAAAAAATCTATATAAACAAAGAGGATTGAAAATATATGTTGATATTCTGTTTCGTATGAGGTAGTGAAAAACCAATTATTTTTATTTAAAATGGTGGCTGCAAATTGCGTGTGTGGCTGCCGTGATCTACATGCGAAGTCTCTGAAAAGGCTGTTTTAGCCAATCTGGGAATACAAAATCTAAGACTCTTAACTCAATATTACAGTAAAAACGGTAGTAGCTTTAAATCCTGGAATAATCCCTGCTTAGGGTTGTAAAACTCCTTACTATCTCTACCATACTCCCAACCATCTCAAGCCATAACCATCTTCATCTTCAAACAAAATCAATATACCCTTCAACAATCTAGAGGATGTTTAATTGTCTGGGTTCCTCAGTAATAACATATCATAATAGTAGAGAAGATTGTATTATGAAATAAATTTATACAACATCCTTCGCATTGGAACGCAATTGTATATTTGGGGCATGGATCAGGATGCCAGGCAATAAGATTAAACAATAACAGGCCTGACAGATACATGTGCAGATACAAAAACAGTAATAACCCCAGCATATGCACTTAAATGGTATGAGACACTCACAATGACATGTACATCTTGGCTGCAATCCGTTGTGGGTGTCTCCCACGGCATATCTTGTTATTCTCTTCATCATAATGCACTTAAATGGTATGAGACACTCACAATGACATGTACATCTTGGCTGCAATCCGTTGTGAGTGTCTCCCACGGCATATCTCGTTATTCTCTTCATCATAATGCACTTGAATGGTATGATATACACTCACAATGACATGTATATTTTGGCCACGCTCCATTGTGCGTGTCTCCTATGGCATTTCATCTGGCATATCTCATTATTCTCTTCGTCATAATGCACTTCAATGGTATGACACACTCACAATGACATGTACCTCTTGGCTGCACTGCAATTGTGAGAGTCTCCCACGGCATTACATACTCATATATCATAATTCTCTTCCTATTCTTTAATATAAATAATAATATTA
Organism: Hydractinia echinata; assembly: GCA_030067915.1. Lineage (NCBI taxonomy): Eukaryota > Metazoa > Cnidaria > Hydrozoa > Anthoathecata > Hydractiniidae > Hydractinia > Hydractinia echinata. The sequence goes on from JASGCC010000023.1 coordinate 1,757,828, forward strand.
TAAATTAATAATAGCATATATACTAATATACTAGTAATAATATCAAGTAATGATATAATATAATGATATAAACAGGCCACACACACGTATCTGTCCAAATTTTTTCGGCTGACATCCCCAAATTGTCCCAAATTGGCACAGGCATAACACAGGAAATCAAAGTATCTAGGTGAGAAAACTATGTTCAAAAAAGGCAACTCTGAACTGCAAAATGTTAATAAAAACTATACAAAACGTGTATCCCACAACTTAGGCACGTCATTTAGGTTGGCCATGTAAGAACACCAATGTCTAAGAGATGTATATATCGCTGGTAACAATCACCGGACCATCTTCCTATAATCTTAATTGCAGAATCTGGTATACCACAGGACGCTGCTGCTTAAAGTCAAGGCTGTTTGTGACACTAATTTTTAAAAAGACACAAACCAACTTCCTTGTGATGAATTCTCCAGTGGAGAGGACAAACCAGAGACCACAATGGGTACCTCTGTATACAAGATACTGGGAAAACGCTTCCACTGGACACTTGCTACCGCCAATTCTCCAAAACGAATTTTAAATGTTTTCCGGAAAGGGTCAGTCATGGAACTTTTATTGTCATGTTACGGGTACCATTACATGAAGAGAAACAAAATTAGATGGAGATAGGTGAGTTTTTGGATCAAATGCTGTTTTTTGATGAACAAACATATTCCGATACTGTAAAAGGACAAAATATGCAAACAGAACTAGGAATTTACACATAGCTTTCTGAAGGTGCAGTCATTAAAATGCAAAAAACACTTTTTGGATTAATTTGAATAAAGAAACTGTAATGTTAAATAATATCAAGACAAATTAAATAAGTCAACAAATTGCACCAAACACACTAGAGAGTCCTCACATTCCATAGCTTAGTGATCTTATTAACATTGGCAATATTAGTACACCAGTTTTCTAAAACCTTGTGACTTAAGTGAATATATCTGCAATAACAGTCGCTAGACCAACCTTAGCACTGCATTTAAGAATACATTAAGCGTGGCACTGACATATTTCCGGGTCACAAGTTCACCGCTTTGCAGCATAAACCAGGGACCAGGCGCCAAACCGCAAAATGACAAGTCAAAGTGGATCCCTTTGTGTTTGGTAGGAGAGATGCACTCTGATACTCGCAATAGGCGAAAAATGCCATTAATACTCAGTACTGGAAAAATGTTGTTTAACGGTATTCTCGATCCGCGATAGACGTTTTTTACTTTCAAATTGTATTGAGAGGGCTTCGTGATGCATCTGTCTCGATAACATTTTTGAAGCTATCGAGGCCATTAACACTTTCTTATAATAGAACTATTTTAAAAATAAGAGTGTATTCAACAATGATCGCGGATGTTTAAATATAATTATACTTCCTTTGTGTTATATTTTTTAACTTATGCATAACAATCTAGGGTATACAGCTAGCGTTAATCTTTCTTTGGAAAACACTGCACAGAGATTGCGTGTATTCAATTAAATATTATTAGTTGAACTATATTTTCACATGTCTGGTTGATCTTACACATTTTCGATGATCTTGTTTACGCAGCAAATGTTTTTATTTTACACGCGCTTCTTATAACGATCTTTGTTAAAAAATGTACCCAGAGGCTGCATATGGTCAAACATCCTACGTAAATATTTATTATAGCTTCTTGTTTGTTACAACTCTATCATTTGACCATAAAGCTCATATCCAGTGGGCACATCGTGGATTAAATACTTTGCCTTAGATAGAAAAGCTTTGTTAGATCGCTATTTAAAAATTTAAGAACGAAGAACGGCGATAGAAATGCTTTTTGAGATCACGTTTTAAAATTTAAAAACGAAGAACGGCGATAAAAAAGCTTTTTGAGATCACATTTTAAAAAGTTTAAGAACGAAAAGTGGCGATAGAAATGCTTTTTTAGATCGCATTTTAAAAATTTAAGAACGAAGAACGGCGATAGAAAAGCTTCCTTAGATCGCATTTTAAAAATTTAAGAACGAAGAACAGCGATATAAAAGCTTTTTTAGATCGCATTTTAAAAAGTTTAAGAACGAAAAGCGGCAATAGAAATGCTTTTTTAGATCGCGTTTTAAAAAATTAAGAACGAAGAACGGCGATAGAAAAGCTTCGTTAGATCGCATTTTAAAAATTTAAGAACGAAGAACGGCGATAGAAAAGCTTTTTGAGATCACATTTTAAAAAGTTTAAGAACGAAAAGCGGCGATAGAAATGCTTTTTTAGATCGCATTTTAAAAATTTAAGAATGAAGAACGGCGATAGAAAAGCTTCGTTAGATCGCATTTTAAAAATTTAAGAACAAAGAACAGCGATATAAAAGCTTTTTTAGATCGCATTTTAAAAAGTTTAAGAACGAAAAGCGGCGATAGAAATGCTTTTTTAGATCGCGTTTTAAAAATTTAAGAACGAAGAACGGCGATAGAAAAGCTTCGTTAGATCGCATTTTAAAAATTTAAGAACGAAGAACGGCGATAGAAAAGCTTCGTTAGATCGCATTTTAAAAATTTAAGAACGAAGAACGGCGATAGAAAAGCTTTTTCAGATCGCATTTTAAAAGTTTAAGAACGAAAAGCGGCGATAGAAATGCTTTTTTAGATCGCGTTTTAAAAATTTAAGAACAAAGAACGGCGATAGAAAAGCTTCGTTAGATCGCAGTTTAAAAGTTTAAGAACGATAAGCGGCGATAAAAAAGCTTCGTTAGAGATCGCATTTTAAAAGTTTAAGAACGAAAAGCAGCGATAGAAAAGCTTTTTTAGATCGCATTTTAAAAGTTTAAGAACGAAGAACGGCGATAGAAAAGCTTTTTTAGATCACATTTTAAAAGTTTAAGAACGAAAAGCGGTGATAAAAAAGCTTCGTTAGAGATCGCATTTTAAACCAACATCTTTGCTATCTGTTTTTGATAAGATCATAGAAAAATTAATGTATAAAAGACTTTACAATTTTCTTGAATTAAATCAAATTTTGTTCAAGAACCAATTTGGATTTAAAAAGAATAATTCTACTGTTTTTGCTCTAATGGAAATGACAGAACACATTAGGAACTCAATTTATAATGGAAAATTTGGATGTGGTTTATTTATAGATCTAAAAAAAGCATTTGAGACTGTTAATCACAAAATATTATTATCCAAACTTGAACACTATGGTGTCAGGGGTGCTTCTTTAGATTGGTTTGAGTCTTATTTATCAGGTAGACAACAATATGTATTTTTTGAAAATGAATCTTCTTCTCTCAAAACAATTACAACCGGGGTCCCCCAAGGGTCTGTACTTGGCCCACTTCTCTTCTTACTTTACATCAATGATCTGCTTAACATTTCATCTAAACTGTTATTTTTTCTTTTTGCTGATGACACGAACATCTATTTTGAATCTGATAGTCTTCTCAAGCTTGAAAACTGTATCAACCAAGAGCTCAAACAATTAAGTCTATGGTTAAATATCAATCGTTTAGTTCTGAATCTAAGTAAAACCAACTTTGTTATCTTTCACAGCAACAACAAAACTCTCAATCACAATGTTAATCTAAAACTTAATAATTGTGCAATCACTCAAAGTGATTGTATTAAATACCTTGGCGTTTATGTTGATCAACATTTAAACTGGAAACAACATATCTCAGTACTGTCTAAAAAAATTAGTCGAAGCATAGGTCTAATGTATAAGCTAAGACCATTTGTGAACATAAATGTGCTTAAAAATGTTTATAATAGTCTAATTTATTCTCATATTGTTTATGGCATTCAAGTCTGGGGGTCAGCTTGTGATTCTGTCCTTAGACAGATTCTCACTCTACAAAAAAAGGCGGTAAGAATGTTAACATCTAATGACAACTATCCCATCACACCTGGGCCATTACCTGCAACTAATCCACTCTTTAAAGAACTACGCATTTTGAAAGTTAAAGATGTATTCAAACTGCATTTTGCTAATTTTATCTACCGTACTCTATCACAAGAAACTCCTATCAATTTTCTAGAATGGTTTACACCAACTCATTTTATTCACAACTACAACACACGCAGTAATAGATTGATTAATAGGGAAAATATTTTTGATTTAGGTACTGTTTCAGACCTACTTACACTTCATCATAACAGGTCTAACCTTGTAAACTATGGTGGCAATATGTTTAGGGTTTCTGGTCCAGTTCTCTGGAACAGTCTTCCTGTTCAAATTTGAAACTCGCAATCTTTTAATGTATTTAAAATTAATCTTAAAAACTATTTTCTTGAACAATACATTTAACCTAGTACGGGTTTATCAACTGCAGCTATTTGTCTTCTTCTTCTTCCCTCTCTTCTTCTTCTTCTTTTTTTTTTTTCTTTTTTTTTTCTTAAAATACGAAATAGGACGGTATTGAAGTTTGTACTAATTTTTTTGCATGCAACCCAGAACTAGTTCAGATACTTTACAGGGTCCTACTCACATCTTTTAACTGGCCTCCGGGCTGTTTTGAGAGGTCCCCTGCTGGTTGTGATAGTTTGTGAATACTTCCTTTTAATTATTCAGTTCAATTTTTGTAAACTTTCATTCCCAGAAAAGATTATCTGTATCTGTATCTGAAGCATAACTGTTGATTCAGGTCAATAGTGCCCGGATTATTGGTAACTGATATATTACAAACCTTTAATTCCATGCAGTCTCCTAATACTTCTTGTAGGTAGTAACTTAATCCCATACATTTTCTATTCACCCAGATTTTTTCCTAAAATGCAAAACAACCTCGATAGGATAGTCCATGCTAATTTTGTTTTCATCACCATCTATCTATAATACTAACATTCAAAGAATCAATACACAACCATCCCAAGATGTTATATAAAATATTCTTGGGGTCTACATTAACAATGCTGCCATACCGGATCTCTTCCCAAGTATCTAAATCCTTACTCCTTACACCATGGACAAAGTTATCACAACTTATTAAACTTCACAATCATTTTCGTCAAATATTTAGGTATAACAACGTCATCATCAATACTAACCTTTCCACTCTGCCTACCAACCCCCGTCATAGCACCTTCATACTCACTAAAATCATTCCTAGCCTCCCTCTCACAACTCAGTCTTCTTCAAAGTTGTTTCTAACACATTTTGAATAAAATTCCAAAATTATAGGATCCAAGGGGCCTTCGACAAGCAGTTTTCGTCTCTGTTAACGGCAAATTGGCCGTTAGGGGGGGTATGCATCGTCCGTTAAAAATATAAAAATGGAGACGAATTTCACTTTCTCACCTTTTTTATTTCTTTTAGGGAAAATGAAAAAAATTCAACAAATTAAAAAATGTTTCCACAGTAAAAATCCGCCATAATCTAGAATTGGTTGTTAAAAAAATGTATCTCATGTTCGTATAAGTCTCCACAAAGATTGTTCCGTAAAGCGCGGAGGGGGGGCAAAATTCTATTTAATGGCAAATTTGCCGTTAACGGAGACGAAAACTAACGTAGGGGAAATGGGCTTGCCGTTAAGGGGCAGGGGGGAGGGGGTCTGAGTCTAGCGGCCAAATTGCCGTTAACAGAGACGAAAACTGTTTGTCGACGGCCCCCAAGAATATAAGAGTAGGATCCAAGAATGAGCGCAGGAGCTCGGAATGAATTTTGAAAAAGGAAACAAAAAACTTTTAAAGGAAATGAGTGGCATATATATTTGGATTTATCAGCAAAAATAATATGTATATATAAGATAGGAAAATTGGAAGACCATACCAATAATAATTTACTTTGTTCCATTTATTGCTGTGCTTGCACGGCTTCAGTAGCTCAAATTGGAGCTTTAAATGCACTAGGTAGTACCAATATAAACTGAAGAGGCCATCCTGGGTAAGTAATCGTAAATAATAAGTTTATTGTTCCATAACAATGATACTAATTAATATTGGATGAGTGGCTAGTTACGATGGTACAGTCTATGTACAGCAATGCTAGAAGTCGTGTCAGGATTAAAGATTCACTTAGTGATGAATTTAGTGTAAATGTTGGTGTACATCAGGGTTCTGAACTTAGTCCTTTGTTGTTTGTTCTAGTCTTAGAAGCGCTGTCGATGGAGTTCAGAACAGGTTGTCCATGGGAGTTATTGTATGCAGATGATTTGGTTCTCATAGCAGAGTCGATGGAAGAATTAGCTGAAAAGTTTGAGAAGTGGAAGAAAGGACTAGAAGAGAAAGGGCTAAGGGTGAACACAGCAAAGTCTAAAGTCATGATTAGTAGCATTGCAGCCAAGTGTGACCTTGTAGTTGGAAAGTGGCCTTGTGGAGTTTGCAGGAAAGGGGTTGGTAGTAACTCAATTTTTTGTCAGACTTGCAAGCATTGGGTACATAAGAAGTGCAGTAGTATTGGTGGAAGGTTAAGAGCTGACATTCAGTTTGTATGCAAGCGTTGCAAAGGTGAGATTATAGAGAATGAAGTATTTCCAGCTTTAATGATGTACAACAGTGGCTCGTTAGAGATAGTTGAGAACTTCTGTTACTTAGGTGATATGTTGGGCAGTGAAGGGGGTGTTGGAAGAAGTGTTACTTGCAGGATAGGTTCTGCTTGGAAAAAGTTCAGAGAGTTACTGCCTTTGTTGACTAGCAGAGTCTTGTCAATTCAGGTAAAAGGTAGGTTGTATGAGGCCTGTGTAAGAAGTGTTATGTTGTACGGTAGTGAGACATGGGCAGTGAAGCAGGAAGATCTTGACCGTTTAGAAAGGAATGATATGAGAATGGTTAGGTGGATGTGTAACGCCAGTCTGAGAGACAGAAAGAGTTCAGATGAGCTAAGAAGCAGGCCAAGTATCCGTAGAATTAAAGATGTTATCCAGATAAGAAGATTGAATTGGCTGGGGCACTTGGAAAGAATGGAGGAGGATAATTGGGTAAGAAAGTGTAGAGACTTGATAGTTCCTGGGGAAAAGCCCAGGGGCAGACCGAGAAAGACTTGGCAGGAGGTTATAAGGACAGACTTGATACAGAGGAAGTTGAGTTTAAATCTAATACAGTCTAGATCAGATTGGAAGAGGGTCATTAATATACCCCGTCCAACCCATGCTAGCATGGAAAACGGACGTTAAGCCGAGAATGATGATGATGATGAGAGTCACTGGGAATATCTAGTCGTACCATCTACAGCTGGAATGGGTACCTAACACAAATCACTAAATTAACTAATATCAAAGGTTCAAATATATATTTGCTCTCACTATTATTTTAATTTTTTAATAGAGCCTTATATCAACAAAACAAAATATTTTTTGTTGCAAAATGGCCTTAAGTCCTATTTTAGTCAATATTTCAGTTATGCAACATAAAATGGTCTTGCACTATAGTCCAACTTAATATGCTCAAAATTATCCTTAAAAAGTAACAAATATATGTCTTTAGCTTTACCGGTCAAGAAACAGTACCTATGAGAAATCTTTAAACGTCATTTTCTCAAAACAACAAAAATGGACTAAGGCTTTGTTGTTATGATGCGACGTATGATTATTAGAACAGGATTTATTGTAATTTAAAGTTTTCAAAGGGGAAATGAACCAGGTCTCCTGCACAATGTGCAAGAGTTATAACCACTAAGCCATGGCACCAAAAACTAGCTATTGTTAGCTATAGATGAGTGTTAGCTAATAATAATAAGGTTAGTTGTTTTAAAAAGTGGGAGGTATATATAGATAGCTTCTATAGACCTTTTTGAATGTTTACATTTTCCGCGGTAAGCCCTTCTGGCTCTAACAACTGTGTGGCAGGCAGAAAGATGCGGAAGCTTGCTGAAGAAAGGTCTTTTTCAGCCCATTTCTTTCTACGGAAACATTTTTGAGGCTTTAAATAAACTATTATCGAGTGTAGATGGATAATTTCTGATTGACATATATTCATATAAAGTCGTAATGATACCGTCATGCGAAGAAACAGACTAAAAAGGTCCTCACTTCATCTAGCGCCCGCATCTTTTTGCCTGCCACGCAATTGTTAAAGCCGAAAGGGCTTACCGCGGAAAATGTAAACATTTAAAAAGGTCTATAGCTAAGCTTTAAAAAGAGCAGTATATATGTATATGTATTAAAAATTATCAGTGCTCACTTAGTTAGCAGTTTTCTCTGACTAAATGTTGAGCTAATTGTAGTTAGCTACTTAAAAAATTAGTAGCTATATGATTCTCTAGCTACGAAATCCGAACAGCAAAACATTTTTTAGTTAACTGGCTAGCTACATATTTTGACAAACTCTATAATTTTAATGACACAAAGGGAATTTTACAAGGGAGGGTAATCTGTTTAGTCGATGTGGCGAAAAATATGTTTATTTCCTTACCCCTTTGGCTTTGAGTTGCTCATTTAACTATCAGGTTTAATTTTCTAACTTTTACCCACCAGAAGTCCGCCATTTTATTTCTCATTGTGCGCAGTGTGAACGGGTCTATATCTTGGTGACTCAATTACACGAAATCAACGCGAATTTTTTAAAAAAAATTCAAGTCAACCTCGTCCCCAGGGCATGTTCTATCTCTTCTCTTTTTCAGACACATGTTTAGTTTATTCGCCCGATGTCAGAATTTAAAATATTTTGACGGACTGTGTTTTATAAGTAACACAATTTTGGCTGAGACTCAATGTAGGTTTCTGTATTCTTAAGTTTTTGTATATTTTATAAGTTCAACTGCTGCGTTTAGTTGTTGTTTGTTGACTGTGTCTGTTTGGAAAATTCACGTCTTTTACTTGCTTAATAGTTGATGACTAGTGTGCGCTATAATCGAAATCAACGTTCCGCTTAGATTTCATTTATCGTCGGACGTAATTTAATGATTTTTATATTGAATTGATGGGTCTCTTAAAACACTTGCCATTTTTATAGTCACTGTCGCTTGTCTTTTTTTATAATCACTGGAGTCTGTCTGTTGCTTACAAGTTGCAATTTTGGTTTTAATAATAAAACCTATTTTGCAGGGGGAAGATACAAACCAGCAGACGAAATTAAACAACTCCGGTCAATAATATGAAACCACAACTATGCTCACAAGACCTTTTAGTAAGTTTGTCTTCTTAAAGCGACACAAGAGGGGTTTCTACAACCTCGTTCCCAGGGCAATTTTTCGCTTTTTTGATATCCGAGACGGCGCGAAGAAATGACCCTGGGCCACACTGGTCAGTTCTGCTATCTGATTGGTTTCTCAAATTTCCGTTAATTATGAAAATAAATTAATTTATGCGTAACAAAAAAATAACAGAAAAACAATATGGCGGTGAAGCTTCAGTACAAGAGAGACGCAGAAGGTTTATGCTAATTTTTGGATTTATTTTTCTAAAAAATAAAATATTTGGCTTTTTTAGTGTAGCTTAACGTTCGAAAGAACTTTAAAAGTATTTAGTTATGCATTTAGAGAGTGTTAAAGCAAGTTTCTGTTTTTCACAATGCAGCTGGGGCAGCTTTTTGTGCAGGTTATGCAAGGTGTGAAAAAGATTTGTTTAGGTGTGATGTTAAGGTGATGTTAGAGTTTGGTGTGACGTTAAGGCACCACGTGCAATGTAGTAAAAACAAAATATAGTTTTTTTTAACAGCTAACTTCCAACAAAACTAGTACAGTGAAGTAAAGAAGAAATATTTTTCAAGACATGGCTAGAGCAGAGCTAGCTCTCAAAAACAACACAAGGTAAAATATATATATAGCTAGCTATAAAAATACATATTGTAAATTTTATACATAAACGTTTGTTTTATAAGAACACCCAACTTGAAGGAAGCCTTTAAATGCTATTACCTTTTTCAATTTAAAGTTTAAAAAAAATGTTCTTAAAATGTTCTTAACATATTCTAAAGTTTTGAACATCCGAAGCCATACAATATATAGTTGGTTCTTATAAAAAACATGTATAAAATCAAAACAAGAAAGTCAATTTATTGATTCAAGCTTTTTATTTTAAGATGGACGATACTGGTCCAATTACTCCAAAAAAAGTGTACAATCGGAGAGGAAACCTATGTCGACTGTGTAACAAAACAACAGACACAAACAGCCTAAAAAAAATATTTTCCAAAACTGGAAAGGAGCATAACCTTGGAAAAAAAATATTCTATAGCTGTCATGTCACAGTCAAAGAAGATGATGACATGGGTAAAGTGATATGTCGTAACTGCGAAAAGTTTGTTGAAAAAATCTGGAACTTTCAGCTATTTTGTCAGCAAAATCAGAATAAGCAGCCAATTCCAGTCAAAAGGATCGCAAAATCATCACCAAGTAACTCACAACCCCCTTTGAAAAAAAATATAACAGGAAACACTGAAGCAAAAAAGCAGCTTTGTTTCAAACAGCCATTACAAGACATAACAAATATAAAAAAAAACACACCGAAAAGCGATACACAGCATGCAGATGACATTTCTGTGTATGCAGGAAATTATGATACCAAAGTAACAACATCTATTAATCAATTGCAAGAAAATAAAATTTTGGCATCCTTAAAAACAAAGCAACCTCTTGCTATTGCAAATGTAATGTTCAAAGAGTGTCCAAACATTGTTTTGGCAATAAAAAGAAAAATATTAGACCAAATTAGTTTGTCCATCTCCAAACTGTGCGTCAGAAAAGGAACTCCATCAAAGTTGAAAAATACAACCTTTTCTGGCTTGACAGAATTCGACTTTACACCAATTTGGGATGAGATCAAAAGTTCACATCCTCTCCTTATTGATTTTTTCGATGCCATAACTGGAAAAGTGGACAATGGAAGTGTAGGTGTTAAAATCAAGTACTGCTTCATTTATTCTATCCTGATGAATATGAGATGGCATGAAATCAGCCTACTGCAACGTGTAAACACCATTTTACTAATTGAAGGTGGATGTAGTAAAAAGGTAGTCTATTTAATTTTTAGTGTGTATATATGTATCTACAAATTTTGCCTTGCTAATTTTCTATCTTTGGTGGAGTTCCTACATTTTTTTTCGTAGTTTGCTTATTTTTCAGTATAATATATATATATATATATATATATATATATATATATATATATATATATATATATATATATATATATATATAAATATTTACGAAGAAATAAAAAGACTAAAATATGTTCCTATAGCTAACATATCAACAAATAAAATATTCCTAAAAATACTTTTCTTTTCATAAAACAACACTCAACAATATAGTATATTTACATATTATGTATGTGTAAGAACCCATCTCAATTTTAAACTGCATAAACTTTTATTTAGCTTCAAGATCGTTTCAATAAAATGGGTATTTGTCTTTCACACTCATCTAAGGACATATTACTGCAGTTGATTGGTGGTCACTTTTCTGATCAAGCAGTTGTAAAATTAAAAGAAGGAGAGGTGTTAAGAGGGACTGGCGACAACTGGGATCTAAGAATCTTGAAGGGACAAATGAGAAAAGAGAATTGCAACTTAGACTTGCATACACAACTGATCGATTGGAACACTGTTCTCCTTTCAAAATTGGTATGTGGCATGCAAAAGCTTCACTTCTCCAGTACTCATACCACCTGTTATATCGTTCCAATTCCATATATCAACAAGGAACACTGAAATATTTCCGTGAAAATTATAATAGGAAAAACGCAACACCAGATAAAGTATTGGACTCCTACGAGGGGAGTGAAGAGCTATTTCTTAATGTTGGAAGAGCATATATTGTTATATAACTTTAGCTTTTTGAAGACATAAATTTTTTTTCAAACTCTCTATGGCTGCTGGAGGAGCTGTGGCTGTTAAAACCAACATCAATCTGTTAGGAAAAATTGCTCGCATGGTACTCAGCTCCATATAGTCTGTGCGGAATTCTTTACCCCTGCAAAAAAGGAAAAATTGTTCACAATCATTTTCCATAGTTTTTATATATATACTTTTATAGCTTTACATTTTTATATAATACACTTTTTACATAGCTACATTTTCCATAGTTTTTTTATATACATAGCTATACATAATCTTTATAATCTATATATTTATAATATTTATAATATAGTTGCAAATGAACTTTATTTTACGTATAGAGTATTTTATTTAGCTAGCTAGCTAGCTATATATCTTAGATTTTGTTTCATGTCACAAAAAGTTAAGAAAACCACTTTTTTGTCTGTTGTTTTGTTTGTTGCTTTTTTTGTCTAGGCATCAATTTTCTTATAAGCTTCTGTGTATAGCTAGCTATAATACTTTGAATTGATACTTTATAGGGCTAAACAGAACTATCAAATAAACACATACCACATTTCAATGCAATGTGCCTCATCTATGACACAGGCAACTACGTTTTTCTGATATACATCACTTTTCATTAATGCACGTCCACTTTTGCTTAGAACAGCTTCAGGATGACAGAATAAAAGTTTGCATTTTCCTTTAACAATTAGTTCTGGTATTGTATATTCTTCTTTAGTTTCATCAAGTTCGTTTTGGTTGGCAAATAAACTATTTGAAATAAACGATGTTTCATTTTTTATAAGCACCCCAGTTGGAATATTTCTCCTGCTTAAAATTTCAACTTGGTTTTCAATTATTGAGTTCAAAGGTGTAACAACAATCACAATATTTGACACATCTTTTACAGGTATTAAATCTGGTAATAAGTGAAATAACAGTGATTTTCCATAGCCTGTAGGCAACACTGCAATCACATTTTCTCCAAGCAAAAAACTCTCGAAACATTTAACTTGTTTCGGCTTTAATAAGAAAATGCATAGTCATAACATGAAAAAGCAAACTGAATTCTTTTAAATAAAAATAAAACTTTCTCCATCACCATTCCGTATTTCTTTTCGATCACATCAACATTGTTTTGCATAAATTATAGTAATACGTTGTTCTTGCCGGTCCGCATGCAATTCTTAACAAAATGACTAAAATTTGAATAAATTAAAAATCAGCACGAATCGTGCTGATTTTAACCAGCCTGGCCCAGGGTCATTTCTTCTCGCCATCCGAGATTGTCAGAAAGAGAAAAATGGGCCTGGGGACGAGGTTGGGGTTTCTAGATTGCAAGGATTTTAACCCAACTTTTTTTACCAATTTCTTAATACTGACTATGGAATTTAAGGTAAGAAAACGCTTTGCCTATTTCTCAATGTTGAAAGTATATGGCTGGCTTTTCCTAAATACTTGTTAGTGTAATTTCCAAAATTTTTAACCACTCGTGAGATTCGTCGGTTGTAGGGAGATGACCTTATAAAGCTGATAAGGTAACAAGAAAAATGTAAGTGCGCACGCTTTAACAAAAAAATTCGTGAGCTTTTCGCGCCACAGTCAAATGGAAACGAGCCTTAAGCCTTATTTGAGTGAAGGGAAAAGGGTTTATTCACTAAAATATAATTTCTAAAAAAACCGTTTTGTGGATTAAAATTTCGTGAGAAAAGGAAACGACAAGTAAATTAAAGTCTGGTTATCTTATTATATACATTAACAACTATTTACAGGAGAAATATATATTAACATTTTCAAAGTAGTAATTACAACACGGATCATCATAACATGGCATTTATTGGTTTATGTTCTTTGCAAAAACTGCATTCTCAGCTCGAAAGGGTATGAAACCACTAAAACTGAATTTAGAACAGTCAAAGTAAAAAAAAAAGTGATTTCTGTAGCCTATAGATTCTAATTAGATGCCTTCTTCTTGATTAGCAAAGATCTACATTTATGCGAAAGCGGCCCCTTTACACACTGCTTATTTTGAGTTTTAGAACAAACAGGGTTTGATTGACACTTTCACTTGAAATTGTAATCCTGGACGTTTGATTTAAAATTTTCAGTTACGGTTGTACTTTCTAATGTTCGATTTGTTTGACAACGGGTGTTCCGGTTATTATTGTAGTATTATTTGTGTAAAGTCATGTCCCAATTATTTTAATCACCTGTCTATTTTAAAACATTATATCAGGCAAGGAAAGGCCATCTTTAATATATAAAGGAATGATATAAGTGTAAAGCATAAAAAAACTCATTCACTTGGTTCATCTACTTGGTATTGGCCAGGTACATCAATACGAGGCTTGTTCGGGTTGTTATCAGTAAGCCAATCAGATAACCAGATCTAAAGCATCAGAACCTATTTTAGTTGTACTAACCTTGAAGGGGGACTAAAAGTAGATAGCACTGCAGAGTTTGTTGTTTATACCAGTGTAAATATAAACTTTGCAGAGTTTTGGCTCTATGAGTTCTAGTTCTAAACGTTTCAAAGGTAGAAATGATGTTACTGGATCATTGAGGCTGTGCGTGTGTGGCGTTTGTTCGACATATATTTTCTCAGATTGATACTCGGCCGTTTGTTTTTTAGTAGAAGTTTCAACTACCTTAAGGGAATTAGTTTTCGGGAGAAATTTTTTTAAAATAAAATTTAATTTTTACGAGAACTAATTTTCGCAAAGGTGGCAAGTCCTAATATTTGGCGAGAATTAAAGTGCGCGAATCTCGCGAAAAAAGGGGTTTGATGATATTTTGTTTGTCAATTTACGGGTTCATGAGTTTTTATAAAAAAGACAGTAATAAAAGACTGCTGAAGTTGAAATTCACATATGAAATATTGGTAGTTCTAGGTAAACCAGAAGAAAAAACTAGTGTTAATGGTGTTTCAAAATGGAAAAAAAATCTAAATTTCAAGGGAATTAATTTTCGCGAATTTCGGCAATAGTGAGTTTCTAAATAATTTTCGCGGGAACAAATTTTCGCGTGATTAACAGAAATTCGCGAAAATTAATTCCTGAAGGTAAACAAAGATATGAATATATGGCAAAATTTGTTGGTAGTATATATAAACTTTTGTGAATCAACAAATCTACACTTTATCACACTTCTAAACCTTTGGTCCAACATATGCAGATGACTCGACAAAGAAGTGGCTTATATTGGAACCACATCAAATACAGTCATAATAGAATAAACTAGGACATAGAATAACAAAAAAAATGCAAATTTTACATACTATAGGATCGGCAGGTTTACGTTTGCATAGTTCCGTTAGACCTTTCAACAATGTTGGATTCACAGTGTTTGCTAGGTAATCTTTCGCTTGCTGACTAGTTGGTAGAGGTTCAATCACAACTAAAAACAAATTCTTTTTTTAAAGATTTTGTCGTTACAATTAAATGCAAGAAAGGTTGGACAATTTTTTTTAATTTATATAAATATGGCGCGACAAATAATTTGGGCAAGTTTAAGTATTTTCAAAAGTCATACTTATTAAGTTGCTACAAAATATTCGATCCATAATCTATTGAATAAATTTTCACGAGAATTAATTTTCACAACGTTTGTACATTCTCATCGATCGTTTAAAACTAGGCATTAGTGCTCTCATTGATCTTCCACCTCCTCCTTTTAGGACCTAACTTATAAGAAAATTTTAACCTGTGCTACAGTTGGTAAACAATTGCTTTAGATTTGATAGAAAGATTGCTTAAAGGTTGCTTAAATTTTCAGAGTACGCAATCGAATTATACCCACTACTCCCTTACTTGTTGTTTTTTCATTTACCCGAGGCCACCCCTTTCTGCACCCTAAGGACAAATATAATTTTTGAATGCTTCTTTAAGCCGAATCTCCAATGGACGATATTCGCGACGATTTTTGTGGCGAAAAGTAGAAACCAATTCAACTTTTCGTCATGACGAGAATCACGACCAATTAAATTCGAGTATTTATGACGATCGTCGTAAAAATCGTCCCGTGGAGATTTGCCCTTAGTGAACAAAAGTGAACTTGGCATACCGTCGGGAAAGAAAAAATGAATCTCTCTCGTGGCTGATTCTGCACTGTCACTGCCATGTACAGCATTTTTTTGATTGTCTGTTCCATAGAGTGCTCGAACACTAGGCAAAGAAATGAAGTGAAAAAAGTTAGAATAACATACACAAGGAATTAATAAATAAATGATTACTGAAACTTTTATGTAGATAAAAGGGCACAAAACAATATCAAGCATGTTTCACTTTATGTTTCGTGTTGAGCATCTACTTGTGTTTCAACTTAAAACCCTGAAGGTTTGCTGACAAAAGGTAATAAATTTATTGATCAGAGAGAACTGTAAAATAACGTAACTTGTCTACTTTTTGAATTTTATAGAAATTCTTAATGCGGCATTGTATGGTTTAAAAATCTGATTTGACGTTAAAAAAATACACAACGACCTCTACAAATACCTCAAGCATAGACTATTGTCGTGATAGTGGAGAAATACACAAATAAACCCGACCTGTCTGGTGCTTCATCTCTAGCCTGGGCTGTTTGTGTGGGTCCAATAACGAATCTCCAGTGTGACACTGCATCCTTGCGAGCGAGTACCATTGCAAGTATTTCACCACTAAAAAGGACGACGTTTCATATGAACATAAACATAAAACGTCTAGTGGCTATCACAGAAACTCAGTTTTTACCTGCTCATAAATGCCACTAAACTAGGAAAAAACATTTTTCCGTAATGCTCAGTGTAGAATTCACTTGTTTGTTCTGGAGTAAGTTGAACTCTCCTTTTCTAAATAACAAAGAAATGATATCAATATGTTAAAGTTTACCAAATTAACAGCAAAACTGTTTGGAATATTGTTTAGCACACAAAGAACAGATTTTGTATGCACGATATGTCACAAGGAACTTTAAAGGAAATTGACTTACGTTCATCTTTTTAAAGCTCAAGTTTGTTAATATGTGGAAGAAATAGGTTAGGTTATGAAAATATGCAGAACGTTTCTAAACTTATGTGTTCACATCAAATAGAACACAACATCATAAAAATAAAGAGTTGGCTTTTTAACTATGGATTTTGTTTTATATTGTTTTAACCTCGCTTTCGGTATTACACGCGCTGTTCAAAATTGAGTTTTTGTGAAGAAGATGATGTAACTTTTTGTAAACAAGAAATAAAAATTCTCTCAAAACTTTTTTATCTTTTTCATTTCAAGTAACGTATTCTTAATATTTTTTTTTTGTTTTACAATATTATTATTTTTACCGGACAGTACCTTTAAAACAAAAACCAAAAAGCTCTAAAGAATTATTTCTTCAAAAAGAACCAATAAGTGTGGACATTTTGCAGAAGGAAATTAGACTAAAGACAGCGATCTTTCCAACTTCTTTGGAAAGAGTTTTCTCTTCTAAAATTGAACTTGAACATTTTTTTGTTTAATGGTTTGTTTTTTTCAACAGAGAAAATCACAAAAACAATCAATTTAGATCATGGATCAGCAATGCGCAATTCTCATGTTATTTGCATGGAAAAATATCAAAAAGTTTTGATATTAATTCGCATGCTAATTCTTATCTAATTCATACAAAGAACATAACATGCGAACAAAGGGACAGTTCACACCTAAAAATTCTTTTTTGGCATATGAATAACATGCAATTTAGCTTTTGTACAGTTTTAACAAAATACGGCAAGCTTTTAAAATGATTTTCCAAAAAAAGCTTTAATTATTTCTTAACAAAATACTACATAAATAAACATGTGCTTGTGATAGAAGAAAATAAAAATGGCAAATCGTTCTAATTTTTTTTTGTTTTTGTAAAAATTTTTCTAAATTTTGAATCCATTTCTTTCTAAATTGTTCCAAGAAAAATTACAAATTTCAACCTTTAAAGCAGAAATTCATTCCGTAATCATTCTAATTTGTTCTCTGATTTTTTTACAAAAGTACAAACTCGTTCTTTTTTAACAGCTTCTACAAGAGGAACGATTTTTATCGTTCTTAATTAATGTTCTGATGATAAATCAAAATTTTGACCTGGTCCCTTATCAATGGAAAACTTTTATAAGCACATAACAGCATCCATATAAAAACAATCTCTTGTTTTTGTAGGACTGTATGCCCAGTATCTATATTACAATACCCGTATACGTCTGTCTGTCATGCAAAATGGAAACCGCAATAGCAAGACACACGAAATGCAGTAAATAAAGAATGGGTGGAACCGTGGATTTATCCACGCGCCACCTACTAGTATTAAACATTACACTTACATGTAAGATTGAGAAACCATTTTTTAAGATTATGTCTTCAATCTCATCAGATTTCTCAATAGCATCAGGCTTAATAATTGCCAGTGTCTGATCTACATGAATGTATGAAGGATCATTTTTTTCTTCTTGCATGATTATGTATATTTAGCCTAAAATAAAGAAGACTGTAACCGTGAAAGAGAGAGGTAGAGTAAACTTTTACAACTCATGATATTTACTTTAGTGAGAGCTTTTTAAAAAGTGATTTTTTTATATGAAGTTGTTCTTTAGGTCAGAAATAAGCAAAAAAAATGGGTGCAAAAGTTTTTCGTCCTGCGGGACCAAATTTTTTGGCACATAAATTTTACGGTTAGCAAAAAAATAATATATACCTCAGGAATGTTTATATCATAAGGCTATAATTTAAAATTGAACCTGGCAAATTGATCAGTGACAGTGCATTGATTTTTTTTTTGCCCCTGTGGTTCATTTATTTTCTAAAATGTATATATATACATATGTAACATGCAAACACAAATTTTGTACATAAACCTAACATATGTTGTCTAATAATTTTATCTGGTTTCATTTTTTCTTGTTATTTTTAAAGTTTACCAATTCAGTTCTTCACTTTTTAATTATTTTTCAGCCAGAGGTTAACTTTGTAAAGCGAGTAAATGGATATTTTACAAGGCAGACAACATCTGCCATGATTTACCTAGAACAATCAACCAATAATCAAAAAGTTAAAAAAAAACACACACCACATTTTATGCTCTTCGCCTGGCCTAGCCCCTGTACATTGTATTGTCATAGCTAAAGTTAGATAAATACACCAGTGTGCTATTGGTAGATCATTTTCGTTTCTAAATTTAGTACTATACTTACGTTTTCAGACTTTCACTTAGTCCTAACAATTGTTAAGGGTACACAATCAAAGTATATAGTGAGGGAGGGTAATTATTACGCCATATCACAAAAGTTTTTCTGCCCAGCTCAATCAACTTAAATTTCCTTTGTTGTTATTTCGTAAAGGCTATGGTACCATCTTTAAAAGTAAAAAGAATTGTTAGTTCCTAACTGCCTCGTTCTGCACTTTTTCGCAATTTACTGAGCGTAACAATTAGGCGCAAAAATTTTTAATTATTACGCCTTTGAGGAAAATTATTACGCTGTAAAATTACGCTATATACCAACAACTGCAGCGTACGTGAATAATACAACTAAGCTCTGAAAAGGAAACAATAACTTTCTTATAAATAATTTACATCAATAACCTTTTACAACGGGTACTGAAAGGTTGTATATCGCAGAAGTCGCAGATGACATGCTTCGAAAATGCTTGTCACAGACACAGTTTAACATAAGCAAAACTATACAGGAGACTCAATTGTTAGAGTCTTCACGGAACATCTCTCCTCACAAAACCGAGGGCAGGGCTGACTTATTGTCTGCTGTGTCATGTGGGAGAAAGAACTTCTGGACTTCTTTTTAAGATGATATACAATTATTATTACGAATCGAACGGCACCACAGTATCTCTGTAGCCTGAATGATTTTATAGTTAGTGATAGGCTGTAGTTTAAAAGAACACAAGTATTCAGAAGATGTTATCTACTTATTGTTTACATCTAAAAAGTAAAAAACGTGTTTTCCAATGTAAGTTAACAAAGCACACTGAAATAAGTTTAACCACATAACTTGGCCTAATTAAATTGTCTAGGTCACTTGGTAACTTGGATTGAACCTTGACATCGAAGCGCAAAACATTCCCGCAATATCAACATGACACTGATATCTATTACGCTGCTATTCTGTAAAATATACATAAGTACCCAATGAAAACAAATGACGGACTCTAAAAGCTATAATGTTAAAGAACAAAATGTGTCAACAATAAGCGAAAAAAGTATTTCCATCGGAATAAAAGTGAAAGTTACTCAGGCACGATAGAAACTTGTTATCAGCGGAAAAAATGTAATGATAATTTGGAGCATTATTTACAGTTATCAGTTGAATACTTGAGTTTGTATTATATATTTAATTAATTATATATTATTATATATTTAATTATGGAAGTATAAATGCACTTAGAGCTAGCTACAGCTGAATTCTACTTCCATTTTTTGTAAATTAAGGGCGTAACATTTAACCTGACAACCTTCCGGTGTAATAATTACCCTCCCTCACTATAATTTAAGTGAATCGAAGTATACTACGACAGGCAAAACATTTTTAAAGATAAAAAGGGCTGGAATTGAGGTTCAAGGATTTTATTTATTTTTCATATAAGAAAATTGAAAAAATCAATTCTCCTAAAAAGTCTTACAGTACAGTCCAGATGTAAGCGTACGCGTACGCTCAAGTTTCACACCTTTTTATCGGAGGCGGTAGTTGTTTGTCTTTTGTTCTTTGTAATTATCTTGCGAGTCTTGTAAGTCATTAACTTGCGCGTAATAAACAAAAGATTATTGAAGAAAAAATAGCTTATTATAACTGCGCATAACTATTCTTAAATAGTGTTAACATAACTACTCCCAATAGCATAATTGCAAATGTTATCAACTCTATCAATGTGACACGAAGAGCCATTGTTTAATAGTTTTATTAAATAAAAGTAAATAAAAATGCGATCTAAAAAAACATTTCTATCGCCGCTTTTTGTTTTTAAACTTTTAAAATGCGATCTAAAGATAACATAACAGATAACATAGATCGCATTTTAAAAGTTTAAAAACGAAAAGCGACGATAGAAATGTTTTTTTAGATCGTGTTTTAAAAATTTAAAAACAAAAAACGGCGATAGAAATGTTTTTTTAGATCGCATTTTAAAAGTTTAAGAACGAAGAACGGCGATAGAAAAGCTTCGTTATATCACATTTTAAAAGTTTAAGAATGAAGAGCGGCGATAAAAATGATTTTTTAGAAAGTTAAAGAATGAAGAACGGCGATAGGAAAGCTTCGTTAGATAGTGTTTTAAGTATTTAAAATGTTATCAACTCTATCAATGTGACATGGCGAGCCATTGTTTGATAGTTTTATAAAATAAAAGATTTGCGCGAAAACTAAATAGACAGCAAGATGCATTGTTTGTTGGAAGCATTGTTAAATCTTTTAAGAGATAGAGCTGTTGCGCACTAGAAAAAACAAAGACAATGTTTTTAACAATAAAATGTAGCGTGATACTATAAAACACAATTATCTACATGTCTTTTTAATACAAAAGGCTAGCGCATCCTTTTTAAATCTCATAAGAGAATTTTGTTATTTATTAATGTGATTTTATTATGCTCTATTCGTTGTGCGCGAATCTATTGTTTAAAGTTATGCAATTTAGTATTCACATAAACAAACACAAGAATATTAAACAGGGAAAAAGTCGAGTATATTAAGCAGATTGTTTTTCGGTATTTTGATGTTTCAAAAACGAACCAAAAATCGACTTGGGCAGGCGCAGTTAATGCTATGAATGAGTATTTGCGACGACCGAAACTAAATAACAGTGACTTCATGTAATTTTATAGTTCTTTTTTTATTAATATTTTTTAAGTTTGTACTAACTCTTTTTCCAAGATTTATTTTTCAGAAAAAACACGTGTTTTTAACTTTGTATCTTTTTATTCTTACCAGAACAAAATGTTCCCACAACGAGCGTTTTCGCCTTTTATGCGCGTCGAAAGTTATATTTTTAGACTCTTTCTTCGGTATTAAAATTTAAAACAAAATGTTCTCACAATGAGTGTTTTGATCTTTCCAGAACGTCAAAAGTTATATTTTTAGATTTTTTCTTTCTTCGGTTTTAAAATTCAATTTGTTTTCGAAATCTTATCGTGAAGGGAAAAGTCCCGAACGTAGGGTTTTTCCGTTTGCATTGCTAAACGTTGGTTTTTATAAAAAGAACTTTTAAAAGTTTCAGAGTATTGTTTATAAACAATGTTTCTTGCTATGCCTTTGTTTTTAACACGAAGCAATTATTTTTGCGCAATTTGAAAGGAACTCGCTATCCTATTGTTTTTTTGAATGAAAGCAATTATTTTTGCAAGTTGAGCGTACACGTACGCTTACATCTGGACTGTACTGTAGCATCGCCGCTAAAAACCACCCTGCCCGATGTTGTAACAACGTGAAACATGGGAAAAATCAATGATGTGAGAGCAGCTCCTAACTAAACATATTGTGGGTTGGTTTAGATTCTGAATACTAGCTATATAGCTACAATTATGAGAACAGGATTTATTGCAATTTAAAGTTTTCAAATTTTACAAGAGTTTGACCTTTTAAATTAACTGCAGTAAACCATTTTCACTTCACATCAAAAGTTAGGCTACTATGAGGCAGTTGTACTTAGTGTATAAACGTGAAAATTTGCATGTTTACATAGCTATAGCTATAACTTTTTCGTTGCTGAACGAAAGTTATAGCTATATGGAAACATGCAAATATTTTGGTCGTTCAAATAATGTTGTTGAAAATTATCAGAAAATTATTTAGTGATAAAAGTTAAGATTTTGGGGTAATACTTGACCTTGGAATGGAAAGACTCAAAGTTTCCTCAACAATCCAGCCCTTCAATGCAATCACCCGTACTCGCGTTGCCATTATGAATGTAAACTAAAACCAAATCGCTAAGGAAATTTACAGAATGAAAGCAACACTGATATCAACCTGCGCAAAGCCAAACTGGTCCCCAGCCCCGGCCGCCTGGAGATTCTAAGCTTGCCGCTAGAACTACAACCATCCACATAATCTTTGAGACAAACTAGAAATTCTATCAAAAAACCAGAATAGGCCGTTGACGCAAATGTCCATTTTTCCAATTGAGACTGTTTAAACATGTAAAAAGCTATAATTAGCCTATAGCAGCACTGTAAGGCTTCGTTCTAGTGAACTTAAGTCTTAAGTCGAAACTAAAGCTGAAGTGCCGTGAGCTTGGAGGCAGTATGTCGAGTTTGAGAAGACTTGTGGTGCGAGTTTGGGAATTTTTTTTTGTCAAAAATCGAAAAGTCTCAATATTTATGTGGGTGATTGTAGCGTGGAAAATGATTCTTAAAAATCAATTCTCCCGGTCGAAATGTCACGTGGTACCGCTTTCGGTTGAGGGAAAACACGGAGTTTTCACGTTCAAACTCTCACGGAAGAAGCTTTAATTAAACAAGAACTACAAGTATCTGAAGCCATGTAAAGTTAAATTAGCCGTAACTCACCCAAAATTACACAATATGACAGGTTTAAAGTTAGTAAACAAAGATTTTATGAGAAATTTACACCTGATTTATGAAGAGCTTACCGCGTTTTCCCTCAAATCATAATGGCTACCCTTAAAAATGCGAACCTATAAATTGGTTAATTAAAAAGTATCACGTGATATTTGCCGACCGGGAGAATCAACGCTCATGAGATATCGATCGTTATATGTAGCGCAAACGTAATTCGTCAATTAAACCACAGCAGAGAAGCTGCCCCGAATCGCTAAGTAGAATCTTTCAACAACATGTGTAATAAGAAAAGACATAGATGACCGAGGGCATCTATTAAATTACTTTATATAGACAAAAAACGACCGGACAAGTCATTCGATAACTCGACATGTCCAAACCACGACTCTACAAGCCACATACAACGAATCAACAAAAACCATTTGACTCAACTCAAAAAATCATACGACGATTCGAAAAAATAACTACCCATTGGATGATGATTGTCGAATCGCATGACAACTTTATCCTTCCCTTTAGAACTCTCGTTTATCATTCTCTTCCTCCCCTCTCCCTCCTCCAGAGCTCTTTCACACAAGCCCTTTCATATAGCTTATTTATCTTAGATCTCCTGGAAATGAGAATGTGAAAATGCAATGTAAAAGTTTCGCACATTTCAGTTGATATAAAAACTTGTCAAATATATGATAGTTGCAGTAGTATATCCAGGAATCCAGGCGTGTTTCTTCTTTTTGTTGAAAAAATAAGTACTAAAGTTGGTCATAGGAATAAAAGATGCAAGTGTATGACAGCTTAAAGTGCGAGATGACTTCACCAAAAGTAGGTCCAGAGATAGGGAAATGTATGTTCTAGCGCAGGCGCACGCGCACGCACACACACGTCACGGCAAGTCCCAACAAATCTCTGTATATCCAGTACCATATATCAAAAATTATACAAAATTGAGTCAAAAAATTCTAGCGCACCTAGTAGGGGAATTCCCCGCACATTGATGACGTCATCAAAAAATTAACGCATGCGCAGTAAAGATGCGTTAGTTTTTGACCACATCGAAATCGTCCGTAAATCGAAAAATCTATACAATAAAGAGAAATGAACGCGCACCCAGTCAAACAATTACGAGATATTGCTAAAAGCCGTGGTTTAACCGGGTATTATAGGCTACGCAAGGCTGAATTGATTGCCCTATTGGATGACGTACCACAGAGGCCACCTAGAGGGGCCGGACAACGAAAAACAATCAGGCCCGTGACTATAGTACCAACACCGGAGGCCATGGACATTTTTGAGGGACAGGAAATGTCGAAAAATCGTTCGATCGTGGAAACCAAGATGCAGGGATGGTGCAACTGGCTAGTGAACGCAGTTCCAAAGCCTATAAAAGAGGGAGTCAAGAGAACCTATGCAGCCTTCAAGCGTAGAGTGATGAATCTCTATAATAGGACATCCAACACGGGACCTACCCTTCACGCTGAGGTCGAACAGGAGGCCGGTGAAGACTACCCAGAAGATATTCAAAATCCATATGACCAACCGGGGCAAGATTTTACACCTCAGGAACATAAGCATGCTCTCCACAGGACCTTTCGAAGTTTTCGCATTCCGGGTATGGGAGGAGCCGACGTCGATGGGTATATGGGGATGGTAAGGCCTAGCATGAAAACCTTAATTGAGGACCATGTAGAAGATATGGGATCGGCGAAGGTACAGCTGTCCCTCTGGATCATGTGGAAGAAGCCATCAAATATGGAGGGTGCCAACGATGAGTATATCGAGGTTAAGAAGGCCTTTAATTCAAATATGGCCTCAGTCTTCCAGGGTAGCAACGTAGACGACGTGCTGGATAGGATGTTTGCCCAAATCAAAACACATGTGGAACATCCAGCATTACCTCAAAGCGGCTTTACGATTAGTCGAATCCTACACCTTGATATTGATATCCATAAGCTAAGGCTAACGAGAGGGTCCTCATACATAGAACCCCCAAAATGGATAGCGTCAAAGAAGGCTATCATCAACCCAAAAAATGAAGATGAAGAGTGCTTTAAATGGGGCATTATAGCATCACTACACCATACCGAGATTGAAAGGGATCCACAAAGAATCACTAAACTGAGACCCTACGTAGACCTATACAACTGGCAGGATATAGAGTTCCCGACAACCATCAAGGATATATCCAAGTTTGAAAAGAATAACACAGAAATTGCGGTGAACGCCCTGTACATACAAGATAAGAAGATAAATATCCTGAGGCGATCGGAGCACAACGGACGTAGCAAGCAGGTGAACCTGCTGCTCATCACCGATGACAAAAAAACTCACTACACAGCTGTGAAGAGCCTATCGCGGCTCCTAGGTATTGAGACCTCGAAAAATACGGCAAAAATGCACTTTTGCCTGAACTGCCTACAGGCATTTCCTACGGTTGAATCAAGGGATAAGCATTATCGATATTGCAGGGACCACGAGGCAGTCAAGATCACGATGCCAACAGAGGCTGAGAAATGGCTATTCTATAGAGATGGCCAACAACAATTTAAAGTACCCTTTGCTATCTATGCGGACTTCGAGAGTCTACTCATCCCAGTAGAAGAAGATGCCAGGGAGACCAAGACAAAAAAGCTGAACAAGCATGTACCATCTGGTTGGTGTACCTATAGTACCTTTGCCTATGGACCCGTACCAGACCCACTAACAGTGCACCGTGGCAAGGACTGTGTGACGAGGTTCATGGACCATCTGGAGGACGAGGTAAAACGTCTATATAATACCTACCCACAACAACCCATGCTGGAACTGACAGAGGTCCTAAAAAGGGAACATGATGAGGCCACGCACTGTCACATCTGCCTAAAGCCGTTTGACGACTGCGAAAATAACCGCAAAGTTAGGGACCATTGTCATTATACGGGGCTGTATAGAGGTGCGGCCCATAATAGCTGCAACCTCAAATATAGGATACCTAGTCACATACCCGTAATATTCCACAATCTTTCAGGGTATGACCCACATCTGTTTATCCGGGAACTAGGTGAAAAATATGACACCCGGGACATTGGGTGCATAGCCGAGAATACTGAAAAATATATCAGCTTTAACGTTAAAATCAAGGTGCCGCTTGCAGGTATGGGGTATGGTGATGGCGAGGTGTACAAGAAGATCGAGATTTGGTTTATCGATAGCTGTCGATTCATACCATCAAGCCTGAACAAATTGGCAGGCAACCTCATTGGAACAAACGCACCGGTATGAAATGCCACCAGTGTGCAGATACCTGTCTTGAATTTCAGGGTATAGACGCCGAGTATATGGCAAAGTTTTGGTGTAAAAATTGCAACTCGAATACTACCAAGCAACTTAATCGGGACCAGGTAAAGGCAAACGTACCATCCATGGACAGATTCATCGACAAGGACGACGTATTCAGGCTGATGCTTCGAAAAGGTGTCTATCCGTATGAGTATATGGACGATTGGCAGCGATTTGAGGAATTGGAGCTACCTCCCAAGGAGGCATTCTACAGCAAGTTGAATATGAAGGGTATATCAGAGTATGATTATAAATACGCAATAAAGGTATGGAATTGTATAACTCCAGAGGGTGATGTAGTTACTATGGGCAATTATCATGATATATATCTGACCATGGACGTCCTGCTATTGGCCGACGTATTTAAAACATTTCGGGACGTATGCATGACAAACTATAAGCTTGATCCTGCCCATTTCTACTCCGCACCTGGCTTGGCATGGAAGGCGGCACTCAAGTTTACTGGAATCAAGCTGGAGCTCCTCACAGACCCCGACATGCTTCTGATGTTCGAGAAGAGTATCCGTGGAGGTATAGTGCAGGCGTACACCGTTATGCCAAAGCAAACAACAAATACATGGGAAACCAGTACGATCCAAAGGTTGAATCGTCATACCTGCAGTATTTGGATGCCAACAACTTATGCGGATATGCGATGCGTCAAGACCTTCCAACAGATGGCTTCAAATGGATCTCCGACGTCGAGGCCTTTACCGAAAGGCGAATCGGGAAGCTTGTTGAAAAAAACAAGTATGGGTACATTTTAGAAGTAGATATCGACTACCCTGATAGGCTACACGATACACACAACGAGCTGCCGTTCCTACCGGAACGCAGGACGGTCCACAAGGTCGAGAAATTGATACCAAATTTGGAAAATAAGCGGAGGTACGTGGTACATATCAGGGCCCTTCACGAGGCTATAAAACATGGGCTTGAATTGAAGAGGGTGCACAGGGTCATTCGGTTCAATCAGAAGGCATGGCTGAAAGGGTATATCGATCACAACACGAGGCTGAGAACGGATGCCAAAAACCAGTTTGAGAAGGACTTCTACAAGCTGATGAATTTAAGTGTGTTTGGCAAGACGATGGAGAATATACGGAACCACCGCAACATTCAGCTAGTCACCAGCGAGGACAAGTACACGAAGCTCGTGCTGAAGCCAAATTTCAAGGGTGGAAGCCGGTTCAGCAAGAACCTCCTAGGCGTTGAGATGGGTAAAACGGAGGTCAAAGTGAACAAACCGGTGTACATTGGCCAGGCCATCTTGGACCTGTAAACAGCTGATCATGTATGAGTTCCATTACGACTATATGCAGCCAAAATATGGTAGCAAGCTGCAGCTCTGTGATATGGAAACGGACAGCTTTGTGTACCATATACGAACGGAGGACTTTTATCGCGACATAGCACAGGATGTCGAGAAACGTTTTGATACAAGTGCGTATAGCAAGGACGATAATAGGCCTCTCCCTATTGGCAAGAACAAAAAACTCGTAGGTCTCATGAAGGACGAGCTTGCGGGCAAGGTTATGACTGAGTTCATAACGCTTAGGGCAAAACTCTATGCCTACAAAAGAGGGTGGTGATCGCAAGGCCAAGGGCGTAAAGAGATGCGTGACTAAAAAGTCCATCACTTTTGACGATTATCGGCGATGCCTCCAGGATGGCGTTGATATTTACAAAAGCCAAGTCTTGATTCAAAATAGGAGGCATCAGGTCTATACCCAAGAGGTATCAAAGTTAGCACTCAACAGGGAGGACGACAAACGGATCGTTCAACCTGATCAGATTACAACGCTTGCCCGTGGCCATTACCGCCTGGTGCCTACCCGGGAATAAAATGGAGGTGTGTTTACTAATTGCTAAACTTCTACCGTATGCTCTGATTGCTTATGGATATTTTCGATATCGCCGTACAATAAAGAGGATGTCTAATCTTGCACGAGTATTCGACAATGCCTCTACAGAATATGAACAGATAGAGAAACCCATCGATCAACGCCAAGCTTTAAAAGAGGCCCTGCGTAGGGGAAAGGGGCATCTCTTACCCAAAAAATGTACCGAGGGGTTTATTGACAAGGCCCCTGATGAAACCATCGACAAGGTACATGCCGAGTACCTTCAACGTGAAAACTGCTAGGGCACTGTCTACCCACGTAGTCAGTCTATACGCGAACATGGTCGGGAACTTTGTGGACATTGATAGCGTTGAGCGCCTCCGAAAAGATATTGAGGATGACCCCATTATACGGGACGCCATGACAGATCTTGGCATTCTGGTGTACTGCACAATCGGCAGGTGCCTAGCCCCAATTTTGGTGATGGGGCATACGGCTAGGCATATGAGCAAAAAACAGGAGGAGGTGGAGGAGACTAAGGAAGAGCCTCGGGCGGTATAATATAAAATGAGTGAAGATCAGAAACAAGAAGAGAGGGTCATTACAAAACCATTAAAGCATCCGGGGCGTGTGGCCCAGGGACACAAGTTGGCCGCACTGATGAAAAAAAGAAAGGAAGAAATGAAACAACAAGAGGGTACTGTAGAGCCTACAGTCAAAGCCTCTCCTGGGGAAAGTTCCGTACAGTCGGTATACATGTACGGCGTAGGTACGCTTGCCGTGCTTGCGATAGGGGTTGGGGTTTGGTATAGATTTGCCTCCAAAAATGGTGGAGAATCCCACAAGCCAGCGACTAATACAGAGCCTCAACAAAAGGGTAAAACACAGCCTCAGATTGACATCTTCAAGATGCATTGAATTTTTTCAAAAAATGACACTAAATAAATGAGTACAAGCAACGTAAGCCCAAAAGAAAAATAAATCCTGGATATGCTATACGAAACCGTTGTAGACCTTAGTTTCACCTTCGCCTATGCCCTTGGGGGTAAGAAAATCCTGGGTATTTCACGCCCATCTGCAAAAATGGACATGAATGACGTCCTCAAAATGACGGCGTACTTTTCTGCAGGCCGGGCTTCTCGCGAGATAGCTGTAAGCAAGGGATGGATTACCGCGAGTATTGTTCCGAAACCGAGATAGACCGTTAGTAAAACTCGTGTTTGTCCCTAAGGACAAAAACGAGTCAATATGGAAGGAACTAAGAGCTGTTCGAGATGCAAACACTATCTTTATTTGGACAATTTTAGAATCAAAGGAAATGGTCAACGGACAAAAATGTGCATCAAATGCCTCGATAAAAAGACACGGCGGCGTGCCAAAAACAAATGCCCCCATCAAAGGCGGAGGGCCAAATGTAAGGACTGTGGGGGAGGAGAAATATGCATCAAGCATGGTAGGCGAAGATCCCAATGTAAGGACTGTAAGGGTAGTCAGATTTGCAAACATGGTAGGATAAGATCAATATGCAAGGACTGTGGGGGTGGAAGTATCTGCGAGCATGAAAAAGAAAGGCGATATTGCCCCATATGCGACCCTGATGGTCATCTCGCTCATAAGTAAGCAACCGAATCCGCAACGCCCTGAAGGGAAACAAGGAGCTCAGTTCCCAGGAGTACCTTGGGGGCGATATGGCTAAGCTGCGAGCTTATATTGAGGCCCAGTTTTCCGAGGGCATGACCTGGGACAATTATGGCAGGGGGTGGCATATTGATCACAAAGTACCAATTAAATATAGAGAAAATGGGGATGCTCCATCGCTTGCCGAGGTAGCGAAAAGGCTGCACTATTCCAACACCCAACTTATGTGGGCAAGTGAGAACATGTCAAAAGGCAATCGATACATTACGGAATAGAGTGTCCGATAAGATTTCTATTTGCCCTTAGGGCAAATAGAAATATGGAAGGAATCAAGGGTTGCTCGAAATGCAGGCACTTTCTCCCATTGAATTATTTCAGGATCAAACGTAATGGTCAAACAAGGCGAGCCCCGGAATAGTAAATGGAGGTAAAATGTTGCTCAAAATGCAAAAAAGTGTTTCCTCCTCAGATGTTTAAAATTAGAGTAATGGCCGAACAAAAAGTTGCATAGGTTGCCTAGCTAAAGCGAATGAGAGGCGTCGTACCAAATGTAAGGACCCTGTTATCGAATACGAAGTAGATCCTCTTGCCATTGATAGGGAGATTAGAGGGTTTCAACAGGATGAGAACTACCTACTTCTCTATACCCTGTTGACATACAACATTATACACCAGTACGCTGAACTCATCGGAGCACCACCTGAGAGCCCGGAAAAGGCACTGCTTGTTAAAATGTATCGCAAGGTATTGCGATGCCTATAGGGAAAATTGGCATATACTCCACTACCCCTCGAATACAATACCCTGAATACCAAGCTCTGCCCTGCCTGCCGGGGGTCTTTGGTGAACAATCACGGTGGTGTGTTGATTTGTGCCGAATGTGCCGCCCTGTACCCCAAAATTGATAACAGGAAATGGGGTTATCAATAAATGTTAGATGTGGTCCTTGAACCCCATACCTGTATTTTTACGGGCCCGACAAGTTGCGGAAAAACGCAGCTTGTCCTAAACCTGCTTGAAAATGAGTATAAAAAGAAGGATGATTACGTGTTCCTAATAGACCCTGGGAATGAGATGTTTGAATGGATCCAAAAATTGTCCTCATTGCTGGCGGGCGAAGGGACGTTGTTTGTCGTCGACGATATGATAGCCGACGAAGGCCTTGATAAGAGGCGACAACCACTACTTGAATTAGCTATCAGTGGTAGGCTTCGCAGACACAGTTTATGGCTACTCACGCAATCATATACGGCCCTACCCAAGAAACTTCGGAGGCAGAAAAAATCCCTGTTTTTGTGGTACCCTCATGAACGCTCGGACATGAGGATGATAGACGAGGAGACGAATATGATATCCGATTGGGATGATATAAAGGGTGAATTGAAAAAATCCAAACATGCATGCCTCTATGTTAGATTGGAACACCCCAGGGGTTGGAAGATTCTCGAGTGATCACGGTGAAAACCTCTGGGTAAGCATGGACTATATAGAAATGTCGCAGCTTTCTCTCTTCAACACAGTGCCCGCAGGAGTCATCGAGACTCTGTTTGATGAACAAAATCAACCCCATTTTAAACGTGCCGATCTGGGGAGGTTTTTAGAGATTGCTGATATAGTGCGCAATTTTAAATATTTGGCCGAGGTAGCTACAACAAGAGAAAATATACAGGTAGGGGCTGGGGGTGCCACCCCCAGCCCAAATGAAGGCCAAAATTGGCATGACGTATTCGTCACATTAGATGGTGCATTAGAGATTGTTGTCAGATAAAAAAAGCCCAAGGCTGTACCTTTGACAAAATGGCTTACGAAAAAAGGTGTCGAAAAATTGCAGGATGAGGTCAGGGAGCAGCGCCGGACCATTGCCATCCTAGAGGACGATCTTGATGTTCTTAAGCAGGACAACTCGGAACTCCAGCGAAGACATGTACCGCATCGGCCTCCTATCGATACCGTCTTATGTGCCTTGAGCAAAAATGACCCACAGGAGCGTGGAAGATCTGGAAGGCACCACACTACATGATCCGTTGCCAAAGGAAGCAGCTCACCGCGAGAATCAACACCCTGAGAGTGAGATATCCGGACATGGCGCTAAGAGAGCCCGAGTGTGATGAGCCTAACGCCGTGCATGCTTGGTGTAGGTTCAAGGATGATGTACTTACCAAGGACAATTTTTACAAGAACCATTTCACCCTACCTGATGATGATACGCGAGAGCTCTTCGAAGGCATGTTTGACATTGCCATGTCGTAAACGGGCACAATTTTCACTACTCTTACGGGTAGTAAAAATTATATGTAAAAATGAGGGGTGGCACGATGTCTCCTGTGAATGACCACGTTGAAATCCTCTGGCTAAGCATTGGTATATAGAAAGATGTCGCAACTTATGTTCAACGCAGGAGTCATTGAAACCTTGTCCGGCAAACAAAATCAACCTATGTTCAAACGTGCTGATATTGGTAGGTTTTTAGGCATTGAAAAGATTGCCGAGTCATATCGGGATATTCCTACCCTTGCATGTCATGAGATGAACCTGGTTACTAACCAACCCCCAAAGGGGGACTAAAATAGCCATGACGCATTTGTCACATTGGACGATGCATTAGAGATTGTGCATCGTTCCAGAAAGCCCAAAGCTGTAGGGTTAATCAAATGGCTTGCTCGAGCAGGCGTCAAAAAATTACAGGATGAACTAAAGGAGCAAGGCCAAGCCCTCGAGGACAGGGATGGGGCCCTGGCTTTGCTCGGTGATGAACTCAAGGAGCAGCGTCAAGCCCTTGAGGATAAGGATATTGCCATGGCGATCCTTGGGGATGACTTGGACGATAGAGACAAACAGCTCGTGATGTTGGGGTATGAAATTGAGGAGCTACAGCAACGTGCCGTGCCCCATCTCGATGATCCTGGGAAGGATAACAGTATGGTCATTATCCAGAAGAACAACGACGATCCCTGGCCATACCTGGCCATCTGTGAATTCTATTGTCCATTACAACTGGCTTCGAGAACGTGGATGTATCGAAGTAAACCCAGAGAGGGTCAGACATTTTAGGCTCGGCGAACACTATACACATGAACGTCTTCTGGAGCTCGCCGAATGAGTATTTTTTGTGGCTTATCAGGACCACAAAAAATATCTAAATGTAGCATCAAAGGCCCCAATAGAGGGAGCGGCAGCCGCACCCCTCCCTATGGGATATAATTTTTGACCCTTTTGGGTATATGTTAAAAGGCAGTGAAATATCAAAAAGATGGAAGCATACATAAAACAAAATCAATTTACAATCAACTACGATATCCAGGTACCCGTACTACGATGCTGTATCAACGCAAAGTCAGTAACTGGTTATTGTCCAACATGCTTAGGAAATTTTAAATATAGAGATGGACCGTACTATGAAGGTTTTGAATATAAGGTTGACGATGACCTTTTAAACAGGCTAGCGTCAGGTGAAAAGGCATGGGGGACATTTGCAATAAGCGAGATAGACGAGGATCTAAAGGCTGATATTCAACGTCTGGGGCTGCATATTGTTGATGTTAAAGAGCTCAACCATGGAGCACTCTGCTATCAGGTCATCAAGGATAAGGATTTGAAGCTATCGGATTTAGCCGATATAGCAACAATAGGCGATATACTCAAGCCTGCCATGGAAGCAATAGGCGACATACGCAATTTTCCTATAAAAGATAGACGCCTGGTCGATATTGATCTGGAAAATGAACCTGATGTTATCAAAGGTATCGTATATGGCTATCCATTCTATACACTACATCCTTTGGATTATCTGCGAAATCCGAATGACGAAAATTGGGATGAGAATCTAGAGGAACGAATGGAGATCTATTACCACTCCTTGATATGCTCCGGAGGTACCTGAACATCCTCTGGAATAAGCATCAACTCTTCCGACACGAAGCTACGATCGGGACCGTCCTTTAAATAGTATGAAATACGACTACCTGATACTATACGATCCAACCTGTAAGTATGTTTGCTGTAAAAGGCGTCGGTGGCGCGTCTTTTAGAGTCAGCATGCTCCTCTCCTGGTTGTAGCAGATAGAGGTAGAGACCATCCTCAGGTAAGGGTCTCTCCTCGGGGTATTGCTGACTTTTTGCAAGTGGGACATCTTCAAGTTTAATCGCCCTGTTAGGTTTCATCTCAATCATAGCAGTCTTGGTATTGTTGAGATTTTTGACGATAGTGTATAGGTGTTTCACCCATATGCTACTAGGCTCCCCAGAGACTAGCTCTTGTGCATCTTGAGGCTTGAAGAGTCTTTCCGCGAGTACCTTGTTATAAGACTCTACAAAGGCCGTGAACGTATGATGATATTTGGTGGTAGCTCGCTTGATCTCCACACCCTTGCCCTCTAGCAATTTTGTTACATTTGACTTGAATTCTGAACCATTATGACACTGAAAAATCTTGGGGTATCGCAAAGGCCCTGCCTTGTAGATGTCTTTAATCATATCCGCGACCTCGCCGGCTTTTTTGGTACGTAGGGGTCTCGCTACCTTGTACCTTGAAGCTAGGTCAATGTCCGTCAGAATATATTTGTACGTATTGCCATATACCCTATCGTGAGGCATGTACAGTAAATCAAACTGATGCATCTCATTCGGTGTTGTAATGGTGAAGTGTGGATAATCGAATCTTTTTAGGGCCCTTGATGTGTATCAGCCAGAAGAGTTGCCTACTCAACCAGTGAGTGACCTTCTTTTTGGACAGACCACTCTCCTTCGGGAGCAGTCTGATAGCTTTTCTTCCGCCCCACAGATGCTCTGGGGTATAGTAAATTTGGCTTAATTTCTCCGCCTCCTTCTCGGTAACAATATGTTTTGACATGTTGTTTATTACATGTCAAAAAACGTTTACAGATATTTGTATGCCATTAATCCTAGCAGGGATAATGAGCCAATAATGAATGTGAGCTCGCCATCTTGTTGTGGCTTGGAGGGCGTATAGTAATCAGACAATTGCGGGGCCTTCTTGCTTGATGCTATATAGTATTGATACATATCATCGTCCACCTCTTTTAGGCTCTTCCCGGCCTGCCGAACCAGTCAAGCGTAGCTTGTCGATCACGTACCCATTGAGCCTTGGCTGCTTGTAGTTTTTCCATTGCCTCATTATACCTTTTCCGCTCCGCTTCTCCGTGTCCCGAAATTTTGCTAAATAGATAGTTCGTGCCACTGAATGCTAGGGCGTTGATTAACGCGCCCCTGCCATGATTGCCAATGTTGCCATTTAATTCTGAGACGAAACGGTTGCCTTTTGCCATGTTTTCACTCGCCCACATGGGTTGAGTGTTGGCGTAGTGCAATCTACCAGCAACCTCAGCAAGCGACGGAGCATCTCCATTTTCTCGATACTTGAGTGGTATTTTATGATCAATGTGCCACTCCTTACCATAATTGTCCCAGGTCATACCCTCGGAAAACTGGGCCTCAATATGTGCCCGCAGCGTAGCCATATCGCACCCGAGATACTCCCGGGAACTGAGCTCCTTATTTCCCTTCAGGGCTTTGCGGGTTCTACCGCGTACAACAGAAGCGAGATGTCCAGAAGGTTCGCAAATTGGACAGATGGATCTAATCTTTTCATGTTTACAAACCTGGCTGCCTTTGCAGTCCTTGCAGCGATACCTCAATTTCTCATGCCTGCAAATCTGACTGCCCTTCCATTCTTTGCAGCAAGCTCTCCTCTTTTCATGCTGGCAAATCTCACTTCCCCCACAGTCTTTGCAATGACCCCTCTGTCTTTCATGTTTGCAAATCTGACTCCCTTTACAGTCCTTGCACTGACCCCTCTGCCTTTGATGCGGGCATTTGGTACGATCCTATGACGCCTTGTTGGAAGCGAGGCATTTGATGCACATTTTTGTTAGTGGACCATTTCCCCAACCTCGAACCCAGGGCCTGTAGCGTTTTTTGATATGAGGATGAAACGCGTACGCGTTTCATCCTCATATCAAAAAACGCTACAGGCCCTGGGTTCGAGGTTGCCATTTCCCTTGATCTTGAAATTTTCTAAAGATAAAAAGGATCTACATTGAGTGCATTTCCATTTTCCTTCCATATTAACTCGTTTTTGCCCTTAGGGACAAACACGAGTTGTGGTCTACTACCCCACAGAATGAAACCGTATTTATTCTGACTGTTTGCTCTTCCTGCAGTCTTTGCAGGAAGCCCTCTGTTTTTCATGCTCGCATATTTGACTTCCTCCACAATCCTTACAATAGGCCCTCCTTTTTTCATGCTGACATATTTGACTTCCCCACATTCCTTACATTGGGATCTACGCCCTTGATGGGGGCATCTGTTACGTTCCCATGACGCCTTCTTTTTATCCAGGCAACCTATACAACTCTTCGTCCGGCTGTTCCCACTAATCTTGAACATGTCTCGGGTTAACACTTTTTTGCATTTTGAGCAGCCCTTGGTTCCTTCCGACTGTTTAACCTTCTTGCATTCCTTGCAGAGAGCCCTCTGTCTATCATGGGGGCAAATCTGACTACCCTTGCATTCCTTGCAGAGAGCCCTCCGTCTATCATGGGGGCAAATCTGACTACCCTTACACTCCTTGCAATGGGCCCTGTGTCTATCATGGGGGCAAATCTCACCCCCCCCCCCACAGTCCTTGCATTGAGACCTCCTCTTTTCATGCTGGCAAATCTGACTGCCCTTCCACTCTTTACATTGAGACCTCATCCTTTCATGCTTACAAAACTGACTGCCCTTGCATTCCTTGCAGCAAGCCCTCACCCTTTCATGGGGGCATATTTGACTTCCCCCACATTCTTTACAGTAGGCCTTCACTTTTTCATGGGGGCAAATTTGACTTCCCCAACAATCCTTACAATATGCCCTCACCCTTTGATGGGGGCATTTGTTTTTGGCACGCCGCTGTTTCTTTTTATCCAGGCATTTGATGCACCATTTTGTTGTTTGACCATTCCCCTTGATCCTAAAGCTGTCCAAAGAAAGATAGTGCTTACATTGCGTGCATTTCCTGGTTCCTTCCATATTGATTTGTATTTGCCTCTGGGGACAAATACAAATTATGGTCACTAGTACTCCACAGAATGATAACGGCCATCTAGGATATTCAACTGCGCATCCATTAGCAGGTATACATAACACCTGAAATCCCCGGTGCCGTCAGCCTTTTTTGTCATGTGCAACGTTATACCATCACTAAGCCTTTGTAGGGGTCTTCCGGAACCATGTAGGATAGGATCAGGAGAGGCTCGAAAATCGATGAACAGGGCGTATCGTTCTGTCAGGAATAGGCCAATCGTGGCCCCCGAGGAGGTTCGAAACCCCCTCAAAATGATCCTTGCCGAGCATCGCATGCGAATACAGTTCGTTGGGCTCGCCCTCCACAGTGATGGATACCTTCTCAATCTTTGGGTTGTAAAAGACCTCGTTGGCACCCGAGTAAGCCTTCACTTTTGCAGGGTCCACAAACAGTAGCAAGACACCTTTCAGACTCTTGGCTGGAGTATCAATTGGAAGGTTGTATAAGGTATCAGATTTTTTCATGGTCACTACCTTGCTACGGAGTATCCGCTCATAGGGTAGTGCGAGACGGCTATAACGTGACATCATAGCACTCGCCAGGCCCTCGTGGCTGACCTTGTCAAACTCCAATGAAATGTTTGTTATCTTGTAGGTGGCGTCGGCTGCCTTGGCTGCCGTACTTCCCACGGCTACCGTACCCACATCCTTGATCACGTCACCGTACGACGCGAAATGTAGGACAAACTGTAATCTGTCGTATAATCCCGCTTGATAGTATGGTAAGTCCCTTGTTAGTTCGAACATTTTACCAAGGGAGACGCAAAATGTATTACCATACGCCGCAGCAATGGCTTTCTCCTCATCAGTCCCGACGTACTCAGTAGCCTTTACCTGCAGGGCTCTGATGGTACCATCATTGGGGTTGATTCCCTCTAGGATGATCAAACTTAGGCAGCCACAAGTCTCTGTAGGCCGCGAGCTTGTTGTAGTCGCTGATATTCTGCACCTCATTGCCATTCAAGATGATGCGTAGATTTCGCACCAGGCTTTTGCCTATGTTGCTGACTAGGGCACACTTCGTGTTGGTCCCTGTAAGCACCAGGTCAAATAGTAGCCTGATGCTCCCCGGAAAAATGACATCATTCTGTCCTAGGTTGGGTATATCAACATAGAGGTCTTCATTCTGGTTGATTGTGGAAGGTACGTGGCTTACCTTTACCCGTTGCCGCTTTCCCTTAATGGCAAAAAGCTGCTTCGTTTCTGCGTAGGGGTCCAATGTAGTTCCAAATGCACTCATTTATTATGGAGGGATTTTTCTACAATAAATGGCTGATAACCCGGGATATGAACACGATAAACCCGATGATACTACGTCAAAACTTCCATCAACGCAGCAACTTTCATCAACACCAGGGCCTTCAACCCAGGGAGAACAACAGGGTGCCCCAGGGTCTATACTTGAGGAGCAGAGAAAAAAATATTAAAATCAAAGGTTGATAGCCTCTACGCTCATCTTAGTCAGGATACGAGGCTGCTGGGGAAGCTTATAATGATACCTAATGATGATTTTAGGGTGGAGGGGGAACGTCTTTATTTCAAGGGTATAGATGTTACAGAGCGTATTTACAAGGAAAAAGGTGCTGGATTTAGATCGTCCGGAGCCATAACCTCAAATTTGAAGGTAGACCTCGTGCGGGCTATGGGTTTCCCAGACTATGTCACTACACCCAACAAAGGTAGGGCAGCGGCCCGGGCACTTGGGCAACAGATTGATGACATTGTGGGGAAGGACAGGGCTGCCGATAGCATTTCGATGCAATCTATAGAATCGATGGAGGAATTTGTGGATGCCGCGGATAGCTTTATAGAAGAAGCTTCATTTGGTGGCACTGATGAAGAAGGTATCACTGAACGTGAAAGAAGGGGGCTTAACCTCGAACTCCAAACCATACGGGGTAACTTGAAAAGCCTGAAAAACAATATGATCACATACGATAGCGAGATCGACAAGGCAAGGGGTAAGGTGAAAGAATTCGAGAAGCAGAAAGCCGGGGCAGCTAAGGGACAGCAAGATATCCTTGATGGGAAAATCAAGGAGCTTGAGGATAAGATTGAAAAATTGAATGATAAAAAGGCCACGCAGAATGCACATGGCTTACTTTATTCGCAAATTTACAGCCAGCTGAAGACCATCAAGGAGACGTTAATAAAAATTGCCGGAGATGACACGTCTTTGCTCGAGAAGCTAAAGATCCTCTTCAAAGAGCAAGGGATCACCATAGCGAGTATAGTCTCTGCTATTGGTCTACTGATAAGCACCATCGTACTTGCAGCTACAGGAGGAGGTGCCGCCGGTGGTGCCGCTGGAGGAAGTGCAGCAGGGAAGGGGTTTGTGGAGAAGCAGCTGGAACGATTGGGTAAATTCCTGAAGTATTTGGCAGGTAAAGCAGGTGCTGCCTTACCTGGGATTATGGGTACCATAGTCTCATTCTTTTTGAGGGTAGCGGCAACTGTTGTCGAATACGCAGCCAAGCATCTGTATATGGCAATCGCTGCTGCCGTTGGGTTTGTCGTGGTCTATGTTGGTAAGGTGTAATATTTAGTTATTTTTCAGCCATATATACGCAATAATAAGACCTACCCCTGTCGTGATCAATGCGGCCTTGGTATCCTCGTGTTGGTTTTGTGGGGGTTGTTGTTCGGGAGGATGAGGAGGCGTAGTATGTTTTGTAGGTATGGTATGCCTTGGAGATATAGCATGTATAGGTGCTGTGGTATGTATAGAGGGTATAGCATGTATAGGTACTGTGGCATGTATAGGTACTGTGGTATGTATAGGTGCTGTGGTATGTATAGGGGGTGCTGTGGCATGCATAGGGGGTGCGGCCGCCGCATGCCTGACAATAGGCTTGTTATTAACATCAACTTGGGCTCCCACATTGACATTGGCAGGTGCGATCAAAATATGATTGTTATACCCTACAATTTTGCCTATGTGGAAGTTCATGTCGGAAGGCAGCATGTACACGCTTGGCATGACGGCGAAGTTTACCGGAGTTCTGGCGTACCCCAGCACCTTCTGAAATTCAGTTATGTTCTGCCCTACATTTTCCTGACGTTGTACCATGGCTTCAAATTTCTGCATCAAAATCTGCCTTGCTGTTTAGTTGTCCGCACCGGAACCGCCAAGCAATAAGACCACGTAGACGCGAATACTCTCACTTAGCTTGGTCAGGCCTTCCGACGTCAAGCCCTGACTTGTTGGTATGATGAATTTGGCCCAATCACCCTCGACTTGTGGCCACCATGAACCGTTGGTGAGTGAAGCCGATACTGATTTGGTCTTATATAGACCGTTGGGGTCGGCATCGTACTCTCGACATACCTGCGCATACCCAGAGGTTGAGTAGGGTTTTTGTACTGACTAAAACCATCGTTAAAAGATATGGGTAATTTCATCCTTGCCAGGATACGACGCATGTGGTAATAGATATGAAATTTTAAGATGGAGTTGACAAGGGGTACGGAGCCTGTTAGGTGCTTAGCGGATATGCCTAGTGCGGTGCTTGCGCAATAGGTGGCGAAATTCACCTGAATATTCCAGTAGTCCAGGGCTTGTCCTCTTGTCCAGCCTTGAATGACAGGGTCGTTCAGGTAGGTTGTTGTAACCTTGACGGGGTATTTGGTAAACTCGGGGAATGCCACAGAAATGTGTGACTCCGTCGATACATATAGGTCCTGATGCTCCAAGTTGGTTACACCAAGTGGCCATTCTCCCCTGTTGGATTTGTACCTTGCCTTGGGGTTGTATGAGTAGATATTCATTCCTTTCTTGTTAGAAGAAAGGGATGAAGCAACTTTATATTACTAATATTACGAAACCCACGATGTTTGAGGACTATTCGGGGCAAGATAGTAGGATTGCCTTAAAATTTCTAGCCATTAGACCTACATGGTTGAATATTTATAGCGACAATGATTTTGCCAGAGATCATGAATGGCCTGTATAAGATTGAGGACCTGGCGGCTATCGTAAACAGTCAGGCAGGGGATAAGATCAAGTTGTTTGTCCTGAAAAATGGACTCTGCAGGCTACGTGTAAGTGCCGGGTATACGGTGGTCATTCATCGAAAATTGCAAGAGCTCATGGGCCTCCCCTACGATCCTAGTAAGAAGACTACCAGGCCGGTGACTACGATTCCGAGTATAAAACTGATATCTACCAAGGCTAAGGCTTGTGTGCCCTCATTTGGATGAAGACGACTGCTTGTTAGATGGCAAAAAGTCTAACATTTTGGCCTTACAGCCCACCAGGGAATTAAACGCTTGGGGTGACATGCTGAGTTGGACTTTTGAGACCCCAATTTATCTATCTCTGAAGGGGTCGACAGATCGCCTCGAGTTCATGCTTACAGATGAACATCACCACGAGAAAAATGTCTCGTTCACCGGGATAACCATGCAGCTGCTTATAGAATAAAGATGAGCGATATCAGCAAACTATACCCTAGTTTGCCGAGCGCACCCGCAGAAGGCGCAGACATGCAGGATGAAAGCCAGAATTTTAGACTTGCCGAGATAAGAGGGATTGAGGCATTTCTAAGGGGTGAAATTAAGGAGCGTGATAGGCTCTCAAAGAAATTCAAGATGCACGGGACCTGGGTTCGATACTGTGATCATGGACTATTGGGGGTTAGTA
The DNA here is from genome assembly GCA_030067915.1 of Hydractinia echinata. NCBI lineage: Eukaryota > Metazoa > Cnidaria > Hydrozoa > Anthoathecata > Hydractiniidae > Hydractinia > Hydractinia echinata. Next base: position 1,799,519 of record JASGCC010000023.1, read on the forward strand.
TTATCACCTCGGGCGTAGGAATTGGGGCTTTAGCCTCGGGTCTTGCTGCTCCACTGTGCATTGCCATGGGGGTATTACAATCGCCGTAGGTATCGGGCAGGCCGGTCTACGGAACGCCTCAAAGAGGCTTGGTGTGAAGGGCAGGAAACATGAGAATATAAGACTATTAGCTGAGGGTAAGTTGAACTCCATCATTGACCTGATTTCAAAAGCCATCGAGAATGGAGTCATCAGCAACTACGAATTTAGTCTGATCACGCAAGAGAAGCAGAAATATATGCTGCTAAAGGAACAGATGCGACAGCGTTTTAACCGTATTGTCAACGCCATCAATGAACGGGAGCGTGCTCAGCTAGTTGCTAAGGGTCGGGAGGAGGGTAGGCAGGATGTTTTAAAAAAACTTCAATCTGTACAGTATGCAAGCGCTACCTAGGGCCTCCACCTTAGTTTTTATATATTTTATAGGTCATACAAGACCTATAAAATATAGGGGTTTTTTATCCTCACTCAGCAGCCATTCAGCCTTAAAGTCCTTGTACCGACATTCCACAATATGTACCTGAGGGTAGTAGTTTTTACCTTGCACATACACCGATGATAGTGCCAGGATGGCACTGGCTTGGCATGGCTCATCATAGGGTACTGGCATACCATGGAATTTAGTCGTGATCGCATCCTTGTATTATTTGAGCTTGGCATTGATGTAACGGTCCTTTTTCACAGGCTCCGTCGTCAATTGCTCGGAGATCAACTCGGATATCTTGTTCCATATTTGACGATATTTCGCAACCCAATCGGGGTACTCCTCGAAATCAAGACTCATTGTAGGTACAGCACTGGTATTATATTGGCTAACCCCATGTGGGGACCAGATTTTAGGCGTCTTTACCCTCAGGGCTACTATGAGGTCTCGTGTATGGTATCCTATTATGTACCTTTGATCCTTACCTCCATTGGAAGGAACGGGGTATGACATTGTCAGGTGGTCCACGTTGATATCATTGATATCGGTAAAGGTAGTCGCAAAGTTGTAGAATTCTCGGGGTTTCACAAGTTCATTTCCAAATTTCAGCATCCTTTATTTGAATTTTAAACAAGGCCCGGGGATTGCTTCTGCTCGAACATACAGAACTACCTCCATTATACGTGATGTGCTCTTGGTAGCAGTACCAACACAGCATTTTAGCTTTTATCATAAGTCTCCGTCCACAGGTACATCTGTCATACTCGTCAAGTATAAGTTCGCAGTCATTAAATTGTTCATCCATTTATTAAGACATCAAGACGATCCTCTAAGCCCTGGATCTTTCGTTCATTCTCCTTCTCCCTCTCTGATTCTTGTACTAATGTTAAGGCCATAAGTGGTAGGGAGATACCAATGCCAGCCATAAAGGTCATGAATGCTGCACTTCTAAATATATCGAATTTTGATTGCTGACAGTTAATGCACATTTATTAGTAGTAGTATTTTTATAACACAGTTCACCTCTTTACTGCGCATGCGTTAATTATTAGCATTCTATAAGGGGAATTCCCCCTGTATAATGCGCTAGAATTTTTTTGACTCATTTGCAGCATTGATGACGTCATCACTCTATAGGGAATTTACCTTGATGTATATGACTCAACATGGTCTATTAGGGATTTACCCTTGAATTCCATAGCTAAGCATGGCATGGTATTTGTTGTGACGTCTGTGCGTGCGCGTGCGCGGATGTGCGCCTGTGCTAGAAGGAACAATTCCCTATCTCTGGTCCAAAACGTCTCCTTCAAACAAGTCAAATGGAAAACTACCCAATGACTTGGAATGTCAAAAAAAGATGACTAAGATAGGAATATATGACTTCAAGCATCGGTTGATTGGTTTAATTTGATGGAGCAACTGCTCTGATGTTGGGGTTGGTTCGCGTTTGTAAAAATATATTTTTTACTTGTCAGCAATCAAAGGTAACTTCAATGCATGTAGTTTGGATGAAGGTGTTGCGTCCACCGGCTTTGTACTAATGTGTTTACATAACTAGGTAAATTTTTTTTGAAAAACAAAACTTGTATTTCAACAACGTGGATCGTAGATTACAAAAATTCTCCACAGTGTGTAGTGAAGAGCTAAAATGTGTCCGCTATAGCAAAAATGTCCGGTATGAAATTGTAAATGTTTAAGATGCCCGTTAATCAAAATCGCCTGGCGCAAATTCTTATGCTAACATTGGGACTAAATGTCGTCCCAAGATTTTTTTTTTCGCGGTCTGATACGCGCTAGCGCTAATATTAGAGAGCGAAATAAAGCGCTGCCTAGTAATACAGTGAACTCTCTCTATGTCGAACTCGCCAGGGACCCAAAAATTTGTTCGAGGTAAAGGTTATTCTTCATCCAAGTAGAAATCGTGTTTTTTGAAACACCAACAGAAAGAGGGAGGAAACAGTCGCAAGGGACCAGATTTTTGTTCGAAATAGATAAAAATTCGAGATAAAGAAGTTCAAGATAAAGAGAAGAAAATGGCTTAGAGCGTACACAACTGTCCTAAGAAATAGAGAGAAGTTCGAGATAGACAGTAGTCAAAATAGAGAGAGTCTACTAATTTAAATCGGGCCAGAAATTAGAATTTATAATTTTCGAGTTTTTTCTACGAACTCTAAATTTTTGAGCGAAACTAAATAATTTTAGTTAAACTAAAAAAGTTTAAATCATACTCCATAAGTATAACTATTAGATCTTTGCAAAAAATACCCCTTTCAATAAAGATTTGAATAGAATTTACATAGCCCTTTGCAAAATAGTGTTTCTACTACTCTTTAAAAAGTTAAACATTGTCATTCGAGCAGACATCTGCAGACTGAGGGGCGCTTTTTCGAGGGCCGCTTACGGGGGATGGAGGGTTTTTCATCCAGTCCGTAGGGGCAAGCGACTTTTGCAGCAAAGTTTGTTTAGTAAGAATTGAAGTGTTTATTTTGTAAAAATGGAGGTGAAGTTCCATTTCATTATCTGCTCTGCGCGGAGGTGATACTCAACTTGCCACAAGAAATACCCACTTACTCTTTGCTTGTCAGTTTGTAAAGTTAAATGTAGTTAGCTAGTTGTGCAGACCAAAAGAAGTAGCATGGCTGCTTTCTCTGAAAAAAAGAACCCCCCCCCCCCATTAGTTAATTATTGTATGTATATATAAGCACAGTAATTTCATAGGATTCTACATACTCCCCTGTTGTTGTTTGTCCCAGTTTGTGCTGTTTTACACTTAGAGGCAAGTGGGGGGAGAAGGAAAGTCACGAGGAGTTACACAAATACACATAAGAAACAAAGAATATAGTATATCTATATACTGCAGACAATTTTGCTCTTTTCGGAATTTCCGGAAATTTGCAATCGAGGCACTGGAGATTTGTCTGCGTTCTCGTAGACACTTTCGCGATACTCCCCACAGTGTATATGCATACTGGATTCTCTTAATAGGATAGATGTGCAAATTTTAAATGGTTAGTCTTGCAAATTGAGGGATGTACCCTGTCTATTATTTCCAGGAGAGGCCATGGCTTGAGTATTTAATCGTTTTTTGAGCCGCACAGATCCAATTAGGGTCTGCGCTCTACCATTTTTAACCTACAGTACTGTGAAAAGGTTTGTTAACATCGTGGTTCGTGTTTATTTCATGTTACGCACGAACCACGATAGCCCACGATGCGTATTTTTTTAACAATTGTGGACCTCACGATCATGTTTCGTGGACTACACGAACAAAAATTAAACATTACACCGTGGTGTCCACGATAGATAACTTATATTGTAAAACAACAAAGACCGTATTAGTTTATCAATTAAATCAAAAAACCGACGGCAAAAAAATAAATTAACACTTGTTGTTTTATTTCGTTGTCATAAAGCTAGCTATATAATAGATATTTTAATCGTTCGCGAATCAAAATGCGATGTAAAAAAACGTTTAACTATCGCCGCTTTTCGTTTATAAACTTTTAAAATGCGATCTAAAAAAACATTTCTATCACCGCTTTTCGTTTTTAAACTTTTAAAATGCAATCTAAAAAAACATTTCTATCGCCGTTCTTCTTTCTTAAACTTTTAAAACGCGATCTAAAACAGCATTTCTATCGCCGCTTTTCGTTTATAAACTTTTATAACAGGGTTCCCACAGACCCTGGAAAACCTGGAAAACCTGGAAAATATACCACTTTTTGAAAAACTCAGGGAAAACCTGGAAACACACCTGGAAAAAATTTTGACCCAGGGAAAATATATGGCATTTGCAAGAGACTCAGGGAAAAAAAAATTTGGTAGCAAGTTGAAGTGAAGTTGTGTTACTATTATTTCATTGTTAGCTTTTCGGCATGATTAATGGTAGCCGTAGTGTTCAACCAAACAGATTTATGCAACTTTTAATTTTGTTTATATAGATACAGCATCTCTTTTCTTCCAAAGTGTTAAAAAGGCTTCTGGCGACACTCTTTATAATATAAACAAATTGTTAATGTAGTTTTTTATTCTGTAGCTTGCATGTGATTTTAGAATGTGATAAAAGTTTAGTGATTGGTACTTGTGTAATGCAGTTTGTTTTAATCTATGGTGTTCTGTTCTTATCTTATCAAATTAGTCTTAACATTAAGTCACGGTCAAGCGTCAGTTGAAAGAAAGTTTTAGTATTAACAACTCTGTTCTCAGACAAAACTTGAAAGAAGAATCTATCGTAGCTAAAAAGGTTGTGAGTGATCATATGATTGCTAATGGTTTAAAACCTGATAGTATTCAGGTCACTAACAAGCTACTTCAATCTGTAGCTTCTGCAAGACAAAAGTATGAAGACAGTTTAGAACTACAGAGACAGAAAAAACGCAATGAAAGAGATGAGAATCAAAAGCGCATATTAAATGATGAAATAAGAGACACAAAAGCTAAACGTGATGATTTGCAGAAGACATGTGAAGCATTAGACAAAGAATTCGTTTCATCAGTAGAGAAAGCTGAAAAAGATAAAGATAACGTTGTGTCACTTGTAACCAAGGCAAATGCATTGAAAAGAAGAAGTGTTGAGTTGAAAAACTCAAGTAAAAAGCTTAGATGAAGCACTCTTGGTTTTATAGGAGAAGAGGAGGAAAGTTTATAAATAAAAAACGACTAAATCACTGGCTGTTTCTATTTTGTTTGTTTTTGTGTTGGACTGATTTTGTCTTCTGGATAGATCTTTAGTTTTTGTTTGACTGTAACCCATTTCGTTTTGTTTTATTTTGGACTGAAGTCAAACTTCTCAAAGATATGTTTTTAACCAGCATCATTTACCTTATTAGATGGGCCTGGCTACCCACTAACCTGTCTTAAGTCAATGTTCCGCTTTCTGGGCTTGAAACTGTTCTGTAGTAGTTAACTTCAGACTAATATCAAGCCCAGAAAGTGGAACATTGTCTTGAAATGAGTTAAATGGAATAAAAGTTTCTGGCAGTTACATAGCAGTGTTCAGAAGTACATAAATCTTCTTTTGCTGAAGTTTACATACACACCTGTATTCAAATGCTGGATAATATACACCCAAATGTTTCAATTTCAGTTTCAATTTCTCCCACTGTCTAATATTTATGTTTCTATTTAATGACCCTAGTTTTTTAGACGCTAATCAGTAATATCTAATGCCTGCTGTTTTTTACTTGGGGAACCAGGAATTGAACTTAGTATGCTTAATGTTTATTACCTTGGAGACCCAGGGAAAACAATATGTTTTTTTATGTGACCCAGGGAAAACAATATACTTTTCAAGGGTCATGTCCAGGGAATTTTATATGCTTTTCTTGAAAACTCAGGGAAAATTTTTAGAAAATTTCTGTGGGAACCCTGTATAAGCGATCTAAAAAAACATTTCTATCGCCGCTTTTCGTTTTTAAACTTTTAAAATGCGATCTAAAAAACATTTATATCGCGCTTTTCGTTTATCAACTTTTAAAGGATTAACGATTCACTTAGTGATGAATTTAGTGTAAATGTTGGTGTACATCAGGGTTCTGTACTTAGTCCTTTGTTGTTTGTTCTAGTCTTAGAAGCGCTGTCGATGGAGTTCAGAACAGGTTGTCCATGGGAGTTATTGTATGCAGATGATTTGGTTCTCATAGCAGAGTCGATGGAAGAATTAGTTGAAAAGTTTGAGAAGTGGAAGAAAGGACTAGAAGAGAAAGGGCTAAAGGTAAACACAGCAAAGTCTAAAGTCATGATTAGTAGCATTGCAGCCAAGTGTGACCTTGTAGTTGGAAAGTGGCCTTGTGGAGTTTGCAGGAAAGGGGTTGGTAGTAACTCAATTTTTTGTCAGACTTGCAAGCATTGGGTACATAAGAAGTGCAGTACTATTAGTGGAAGGTTAAGAGCTGACATTCAGTTTGTATGCAAGCGTTGCAAAGGTGAGATTATAGAGAATGAAGTATTTCCAGCTTTAATGATGTACAACAGTGGCTCGTTAGAGATAGTTGAGAACTTCTGTTACTTAGGTGATATGTTGGGCAGTGAAGGGGGTGTTGGAAGAAGTGTTACTTGCAGGATAGGTTCTGCTTGGAAAAAGTTCAGAGAGTTACTTCCTTTGTTGACTAGCAGAGTCCTGTCAATTGAGGTAAAAGGTAGGTTGTATGAGGCCTGTGTAAGAAGTGTTATGTTGTACGGTAGTGAGACATGGGCAGTGAAGCAGGAAGATCTTGACCGTTTAGAAAGGAATGATATGAGAATGGTTAGGTGGATGTGTAACGCCAGTCTGAGAGACAGAAAGAGTTCAGATGAGCTAAGAAGCAGACTAAGTCTCCGTAGAATTAAAGATGTTATCCAGATAAGAAGATTGAATTGGCTGGGGCACTTGGAAAGAATGGAGGAGGATAATTGGGTAAGAAAGTGTAGAGACTTGATAGTTCCTGGGGCAAAGCCCAGAGGCAGACCGAGAAAGACTTGGCAGGAGGTTATAAGGACAGACTTGATACAGAGGAAGTTGAGTTTAGATCTAACACAGTCTAGATCAGATTGGAAGAGGGTCATTAATATACCCCGTCCAACCCATGCTAGCATGGAAAACGGACGTTAAGCCGAGAAAAAAAAAAAAAAAAATGCGATCTAAAAAAAACATTTCTATCGCCGCTTTTCGTTTTTAAACTTTTAAAATGCGATCTAAAAAAACATTTCTATCGCCGCTTTTCGTTTATAAACTTTTAAAATGCGATCTTAAAAAAACATTTCTATCGCCGCTTTTCGTTTACAAACTTTTAAAATGCGATCTAAAAAAACATTTCTATCGCCGCTTTTCGTTTTTAAACTTTTAAAATGCGATCTAAAAAAACATTTCTATCGCCGCTTTTCGTTTTTAAACTTTTAAAATGCGATCTAAAAAAGCATTTCTATCGCCGCTTTTCGTTTATAAACTTTTAAAATGCGATCTTAAAAAAACATTTCTATCGCCGCTTTTCGTTTACAAACTTTTAAAATGCGATCTAAAAAAACATTTCTATCGCCGCTTTTCGTTTTTAAACTTTTAAAATGCGATCTAAAAAAACATTTCTATCGCCGCTTTTCGTTTACAAACTTTTAAAATGCGATCTAAAAAAACATTTCTATCGCCGCTTTTCGTTTACAAACTTTTAAAATGCGATCTAAAAAAACATTTCTATCGCCGCTTTTCGTTTATAAACTTTTAAAATGCGATCTAAAAAAACATTTCTATCGCCGCTTTTCGTTTATAAACTTTTAAAATGCGATCTAAAAAAACATTTCTATCGCTGCTTTTCGTTTTTAAACTTTTAAAATGCGATCTAAAAAAACATTTCTATCGCCGCTTTTCGTTTATAAACTTTTAAAATGCGATCTAAAAAAACATTTCTATCGCCGCTTTTCGTTTATAAACTTTTAAAATGCGATCTTAAAAAACATTTCTATCGCCGCAGACAAATTTTTTAACTTGATAAAACCTGAAACAAACAAATTAACTTTAACAAAGACTTTTTTGAAAAGAAAAAAAATTAAATTATACTGGCTATAAAAATCGTGGAGCTCGCGAAAATAATCGCGGGACACACGATCCTTCGTGAAGATAATAATATTAGCGTGGTGGCCACGATAGAATGTTTGAATGTTTGTTATATACATAAAGACCACGATTTTATCGTGGTTCGTGTGCACCACGCTCGTTACACGAACACGATGTTAACAAACCTTTTCACAGTACTGTATCAAAGTTCACTTGTTAATATTCACTTTAGATATCCATACTCTTAAAATGTCCTATTTGTTGCAGATGTCAGTACAACTTTCCTTTCTTACGACAGGTCGATTTCAACATCAATCAGTGTACAATAATTTTCAGACGTGAATATGTAAGACGTTAGGCAGTTTTTCAACAATTTAATGGGGCATGTGTGGTGGCGCACGCTAAAAATACTTTTTTTTCTCGCATAAAAGCAGCTTAAAATGTAACAAAGGAAAAAGAAAGATTTGACAGCATAGTATTTGGTAATACGTGTAGGAGAGATATTGCAGCCTGCAGTGTTCTTATTTTCTTTACTTGATGAAATTGTTTTCTTTTGTTCTTAAATTTTGAGCATTTTAAATGTGTTTTCTAAGTGTATACAAGTTTTGAAACATTGCAACAATTGCTTAACTGTGAAAGATTTTGCCTTGAAAGCTATTTCTCCATGTATGTATATGCTGTGTGTGTGTTTTTCAGGAAAAAGAGAAAATCAGTAAAATTTTAACGTTGCCATTGTTATTATTTTGTTTTAATTTTTCAGTCTTATATACAAAGTTGTTTTTATAAAAAATATTATGGATGTGTTTGAACTGGGAAATTTAGATAAACCTAAAGCAATCTGATGTTGAGATTATTTTTACTTGTTTTGATACTACAGATATAAGTAGCATGATAAAATAGTAATATATATATACAGTGTTGTTTTTTATCTTCCTGCTTTGCCCCTCATGCCAAATTTAACAGTCTACTGATTTTCTATATGCAACATTTATGGCTAATTCTAATGATCTTGTTCATGTGCAATCACATTAGTTCTTTTTCTTTACTATAGGGCAGATAGATATTATTTTTGCAAAAATGAATGGTGATGTTGAAATGATGGACGAAAGCAGTGAAAAGGTTGCAATTTTAGATGCTGGTGCACAATATGGAAAGGTATTTTTATTTTATTTTTTTCTTTCGTTTTATACATTTTACAAGCACTTTGAAATGGGCAGTTTGTGAGAAAGTATATATATAAGTAATGCACTGTAGTATAAAAACATTGGACACATAGCTTCGATTAAGCGCCCCCTCAAACAAGCGCCCCCCTCGAATAAGCGCCCACCCTAGACCTGAAATTATTGAATAAGCGCCCACCCTTCGAATAAGCGCCCATCCCTCGATCTTCAGAAACGGGCGCTTATTTGAATTTTCGACAAAAATGAACTGGAAGGGTCGATTAGGGATTAAAAGACACTTGTTTTAGTTTTCTTTATTATCTATTTCTTCTTGAATTTCAATTTCCTTTTCCTTTTCATCATGATCATAGATATAGCAAGGAAATTTTTTTAAAATAGCTTTGTGGATTGTTATATCAATGTTTTTTTGTTTCTCCTCGAGTTTTTCCATCAAAACTTGTGCAAACTTGATGTCGTTGGTCATTGCTGTGTATTTGGCTGGAACCACTAAACCAATCTCCCTTTTCCATTTCCCAACCACCTCTGCTTTCAAGTCATTTTTTTTCTCATTATCGGTTGTAAGAAAAAATGTCAAGAGCCGCGATAATTCTATAGGGACGTGCCCCACCAAAACATGTTCACCTTCTACAAGTTTATAAACGCCCAAAGCATGTTTATCATATGTCCGTGCTTCTTCTCTTGGATCTGGTTTGCAATAAAGTTTCTCCCGATAACTGGGGGCCAACAATCTTTATAAATGTGATGACCTCGAACTGGACACGTAAATTCTATTTTATATAACATGCCGTATGTTGAAAAGGTTGGATTTGATCGTGCCATTTTTTATAATTACCACTTCGCCTGAGAGAGAGAAGCAAATCAAAACAAATAACACAAACAATGATTTGTATGATGTAATTCGAATCAGCAAACAGAGTATGTGCTGAATCAGCTTTCGAACAACTTCATTCGAATTCATGAACATGTGTGATAACAATAAAACACAAAAACAAACTGTTGTGTGCATAGATAAAATCAAGATGGCGAGTGAGCATGAACTCAATGGAATCGATATGGATGCCGATATCCCTAATGTTTCTCAAAAAGGAAAAACCATTCGTAGTTACACTGCATTTTTTAAGCTGAAAGTTATTGTATATGCAGAACGTTTGTCCATAAGTTCTGCTGCTCGCCAATTCAACGTTGATAGAAGAATGGCTGCTCGATGGGTCAAAAATCGCGATCAAATCCAGGCTCAAACAACTGAAAAGCATTGAAAAGAAAAGAAGCGACTTGCTGGAGGAGGAAGGAAACCACTGAGCGAGGAGCTAGAGAGCTTGACTCTTGAATGGGTTATGAATCGTTGATTAAAAGGACTGCGGGTATCTCGAACATTTATTCGAAAAAAAGCCCTTCTCTTGTTTAAGGAAATGGGAGACGAATCTGATTTCGTTGGAAGCAAAGGTTGGTGTGAAAAGTTCATGAAAATAAATGGACTGTCTTTGCGAAGAAAAACCACCGTTTGTCAGAAAGACCCAGAAATGATCATAGTCATGCTTGCCATGTTTTACGAATCAGGAGGTTAAGATTACAACACAATTATACTATGAATAACATTTACGCAATGGATGAGACTCCTATTTGTTGCGACATGATTTCTACTTCGACAGTCGAAAAAGCAGGATCCAAGAGTGTCAATTTGAAATCAACAGGGTTTGTGTGACCGCAAAAGCAAACAGAGAAAAACTTAGCCATTTATTGTTTTCAAAGGCGCTAAGAGAGAAGTTGAAAAACTAAATAAAGAATTCAGTGGGAAGTGCGTTGTCGCAACATCATCTAACGGATGGATGAACACGGAATTGACGAGCAGCTGGATTAACAAAGTTATCGGATATTTTACTTTTGGGAGACGCCTTTTGGCGTGGGATACTTTCTCGTGCCACATTGAGAATTCGGCTACCGATTCGTTAAAGAGAAAAAATGTTGATGCGGTTTTGATTCCTGGATTATATACAAGCGCCTGACGTGTGCTGGAACAAGCCTTTTAAGGAACATTGCACTGAACTTTATGATGAATGGTTGGCTTCAAAAGGCTTGCATGAGGAAACCGATTGTGGCAATTTGAAACCTCCACCTAGACGAGAAGTTGTTCAGTGGATCTTGAAGTCATGGGAAAAGCTTTCAAAAGAAATTATCCAAGATTCGTTCGTTTCTTGCGCGGTTACTTGCAACACCGATGGCAGCGAAGATGATAAAATCACTTGCTTTAAAGAAGGAAAACCATGTCATGATGGACGCAAAATGTTGAAGGAACAGTTTGAATACATCAATTCAGAGGAGACAAACCCGTTCAAAGTCAACGAAAATGATATTGCAGATGCTTGTCCCGATTTATTACTCATTAATGATGACAAGGAGGATGACGAGGATGTAGATTTAGAAATAGATATTCTTTAAAAGAAAAAGAAAAGTCTTTCAACTATTGATATTTGGTTTTTATGTTTTCCCAAATCCTCTTTTTTTGTAATAAGCGCCCCCCTCGATTAAGCGCCCCCCTCGATTAAGCGCCCACCCTAGAGGCTCAAAAATTTTATAATCAAAGCTTTACGGTACTTGTTTGTGAAAAGAAAAAGTGTGTATAGTAGTTTTATCAATTTCACAGGTGCAGTGGTGAATGAAGTACACCATCATCTATCGTTTAAAATTGATGACATTATTTGGCATTAATGATCTAAAAAAATGGCTATAAATTCTCTTTAAGTTGTCGAAAACAACTTCTTAATATAGTTGATCATGTTAAAAAACAAGCTAATTTGTGACATTTTTACGTGGTTAAATAAACAGCATTGGAGAGGAAGTCTTAAGGTTTGCAAAATTTTGTGGGTAAGCTTGTATAAGCCCTATATGTTTACTCACAAAATTTGATTGCAAACCGACACTCAGATCCCAAGTTGTCAGCAAAAGCTACAAGCTTACCCAGAAAATTTTATTGCAAATCAAGTTACAGATCCCAAGTTATTGGGTCATTGGAAAAAATTTAAGAGACCTGGGACGAGCAAACATGTGTCATTTTGGCAAAAAAAATTATGTTAATCAATTCACCTTTATAATATCTATGCATTGATAAAGTTTGAATGCACATCCCTTAACAGGTCTAAAATTACTGATGACAAACAATGTCAAAATTTGCTATTACTTAAATATGACATCATAATTTATGCAACATAATTAAATCTGAAATTCTTTAAGTGTGAATATCTTGAGAACGAAAAAAGCTTTTTAAAAAATTTAAAAAGACTTGTTAGCCAACTTTTTAAGCTCTATAATATAAATCTAACATCATTTTATACCTTGGCTTCCCTTTAAGATATACCTTTTTACAATATACTGTAGCTACAAGGAGGTTATCAGGATTCAAATTAAATATTAAAAGTGATCTGCAGAGATTAAGATAATTTTTTCTCAGTTTTTTTGCCCACAAAGTTCATGTTGAATAAAATATGGCATTGTTTTAGCTTCACACGATGGCTTTTTGATGCTTTTAGAACAAAATACAGAGTTGTTTAAACTCCATACGGTCCTGTTTTAAAGATTTTAGAACAAAATATGGTGTTGTTTAAGATTCAAACGATTGCTTTTCGATGATTTTAAAGCAAAATATTTATAATTTTAGAACTAAATACAGTGTTGATTGAGCTTTATACGATCAGTTTTTTTGGTGACTTTAGAATATGGTGTTTGTTAACCTTTGTACAATCTCTTTTGACGATTTTAAACCAAAATATGGTGTTGTTTAAGCTCCATACTGTCACGTTTTGATGGTTTTAAAACAAAACACAGTATTGTTTAAACTCCATTAGATTGCTCTTTGATGTAGTGAACTTTGTTATTACTATTTTTGAATATACATCAAATCATCGCATTTTGTTCTAAAATGATGAGATAACCAACCTGCAGGATGTTTAGCAGTTGCCGTACTTCCTTCTAAAATGATGAGAACACGTCATTTCGAAGCTTAAATATTGATGAAGTTTAACCTAAAATAAAGAGATAAGGCCCCTAAAAACATAAAAATCTCTGTATTTTGTTATAAAAAACCGAGCAATCAAAACTATTATTTTTAATCAGATTAAAAAAGTATTGAAAGTAGTTGTGAAATAAAGAATTAGCTTCTGTGATCTGTAGAGTATTTAATAGCAAAATTTAATAACAAAAGGTTCAATTATATTGTCTTACACGACGTCGTAAAACTAGCATACATTTGTAATAATAAAAAAAACGTGTAAAACATTGAAAATAAAAATTTATATAGTATATATTTTTTTAATATTAAGTTTGGATCTGCAAACATGTAAATATGATATATGCGATAAAAAAATGACTTGTATAGCGCGATTCGTGAAATGTTAATTCAAGTTTTTCAAGTAATCTCCTCTTTATTGATATTACTCTCAATTCTGAAGAATGGCGCTTAAGGATACGGTAGCCCCTTAGAGTTAAAATTTTTCAAATTTTTTTTTTCACGGATGTAACTTCTATGCTAAGTTTCCAGTAAGTTTTAGAAAAAATATAATATAAAAGTGTTAATTTGGTGGGATAAAACAGGGAAAATGTATTTCTTTATAACATTATCTTTGATCTTGCCCCGAATATGAGTCACAAATTTAATTTTCTTTTAAACACTCTGTATTAAAATTAAAGTCTTTAAAGCATTAGAAATGTAATTCACCATGCACACTATTATTAGCAAGCTATAAATTCTTCTGCATTTTTTTAAATACTGTGAAGTTATACTGTTATACTTTTTCTTTTACATACTGCTTTTTTAATATTTATTTTTCTATTATCATCGTTTTTATTTGTATGTTTAGAAGCCATGTTTCAAATTTATCAATACGAATTTTTAACTTATACTTTAATTTTATACCGAAAATGTTTCGACTCATTAATTATTAACAAGGTTAAAATTCCAATGCTACACTTTTGCACAGGTACCAAAAGAAATGTTTAAGCCTTCTTTTCTCGAAACAAGAAATTCGGTCGATACATTGCCTGTTTGCGTTGGTAACTCCCCTCCATTTCGTTCAAAAATAGCGAAACAATTTTTTTTGAAACAGTTACACGTCTGGCTACAAATTCTTGTTTTTTTTATTTCGAAATTTGAATAATTATCGAGTTATTGCCGAATGATTCATCAAAAGAGGTAAATTCGTGGATTTATGTAGTATTTTAGACAAAATGCATTATAACTTGAGAACGAATAATTTTTTTGAAAATATGTAGTAATATATTGTAGAGCTGAATAAGAGCAATACAACAATGTATTTTTTAGCGAAAAAAAAATTGATGGAGGGGAGTTACCTAAGCTTTACCAAGGGAGGTTGTTTTTTTGTTTGGAATTTTTTTTCTCCATTCCAGTTTTTTTTCACAAATTTATTTTCTTATATATTCGTAGGGAATTTATCAATGTTTTATAATATATAAAAATGTTTTTAAAAAAGGAGATATTTTGAATATACTGAACATGTGTCAAAAGGGTCTACCGTATCCTTAATAAATCATAAATCGAAATTCGACTCAGAATGTCCAGCCTTAAAGGTTGAATTTCACGAGCCTAGAAGAAATTTGCGATCATCTTCTCGAAAACCAACTGTTAGCATTGGAGAAAGCAAAACGTTTCAAGATCAAGCAAGAATATTTGATGCACTTCCTGAAAACCTTCGAAATACACAAAGCTACAAACATTTCTCTAAAGATTCTAAAACGTTTTATTTGATAAAGCCTTAGCTAAGATTCTTGAGACATAATTTTAATCTAGCTTGTCATATTGGCTCCTTCAATTCTTTGTGTCAATAGTTTTTCGCATTTTTGGTTTATTGTGCCTACACCTTTTTTTTTTCTTATTTGCCCATCTTTCTAATTTCCTTTTCCCTGTGCATTATGTGACACAGTTTTACCTCGTGATTTTAAGTTTTATGGAAATTTTTGAATTGTATTATTGTATTATATATTAATAAATTTTCATTTGTATTTTTAATTTATAGGGAGAAGAACCATATTTTTATATGGAACCTGATTTGATGTTAAATAAATAAATAAATAAATAAACTGACTGCCCAAAAGGTCACGGGACCAGAATTTATGCTCACTTTACAACCACATAGATGAACTTTTTAGCAGTAAAATAAAGCACAGCAACATCTATGAATATGAGTTATATTGAAAGTTTGTTTTGATGAGGAAGCAAATGTAACACTTAAGGCCGGTTTCCATACAACTGCATTTTGCGCCCAGTCGTAAAAAGCGCCGTGACTTTTGATCTACGCATGCGCATTATCAGAATAATGCCGCTGACCTCGCGCTTTTGCATGCGCTGGGGCGATTTAAAAAAAGTTGAACAGGCTCTACTTTTTGCGAGCTACATTTTGCGCTTCAGCTTAACAGCCAATCAAAAGGTAGAAATCTACATGAATTACGAAATAATTTTTAATTAGATCATTTCAAGATGGCTAGCAACATCTCGTTTCTGTGTTAAATTTTTGTCAAAGCCAAATGAATGTAGAGAATCAGAATATATATCAATCAAGTGAAGTAGATGAAAAACAAAATAACATTAATGAGTCTGTGGAGGCACAAAGAAACAACGTTGTAAACAAACTTAAAAAGACTACTCGTGATCTGACAACATTAAATCCTTAAGCAAAACGTTGTATAGTCCTTTGTTTCTTCTTTCTATGGAAAGTCGTCTCATCCACATGTTTTTCTTACGTATTTTACAACGTTGTTTATTTCTACGCCATAAAAATATTGCTAGGAATACTCTCAAATTTTGCAGCAACAAATATCGTCTGTTTACATCAGCCATGTTTTGCAAAAAACACGTGAGCAAAAATCGCTAAATGGAAATGGTTCGGTATATGTGATAAAAGTCGCGGCGCATTTTACGACTGGGCGCAAAATGCAGCTGTATGGAATCCGGCCTTTAGAGTTTGTATTTCTTATAAAATGCTATGTCCATAAGCTTGAAGAAGGTATAATAAGTACCTATAAAGAAGTTAGTGTTGTCTCGAAAGCTTATGTGCAATATTCTTGTACATGCTTCAGTCTTGGTCATGAATGACGTGCGATCGCACGCGCACGCCTCCGCACACGCCATGTGAAATTCGGGCGTGCTCTTTATCACACGCCTTGTTCTACTTCGTACACACGCCAAGCAGAACTGAGCTATTTTAGAGTAATCCCTTACCCAAACTTTACCCAATACATAATTGTTCTTCCGCGTTAAAATGTATCTCTAAAATGTATTTCTATTAAATACCCACCTTCATTAAAATTGCTGACGTGAGATACATTTCAAATGTTTTGCGTCGGCATTGCGTCGACAATACTTTTTTTGTTTTTCAGCTGGCAAAAAATTTCGTCATTAACCTTGTATTGATCTCCTTAAGACGATGACAAATGGAAATGAAGTACAAGTCCTATTGCCCTACCTTCCTGATGGTGTACTTCTTAAGTTAATAGTTCTGTCCCAACTAGCTCTCTATGTTTTAAGATAAACTGATTAGGAAGTAAGTTGTACTTGTGCTATTTACGAACTGAAGGTCAGGGCATCATTAAGTTGAATATCGTAGAAGTCGCCGGTGACATACTTCGAAAATGCTTGTCACAGGCACAGTTCAATGCAAAGCAAAACTGTACAGGAGACTCAATTGTTAGAGTCTCCGCAGAACATCTCTTCTCACAAAACCGAGGGCAGGGCTGACTTATTGCCTGCTGTGTCGTGTGGGAGACAGAACTTCTGGACTTCTTTTTAATACGATATACAACTTTTTCGATTATTATTACTAAACATATTTGATTTCTCTTTCCCCTTTTAAAAAGATTTTTTAAACTTTATTGAACATGTTTTTTCTTTGGTATTACATCACGAGAACATTCGTCCAAAAGCTGTATTAAGGTACAGGACACCTAACCTTTCTCATGTTCTAGTTTCACACATTCGTAGAAATGTGTGATTTGGTATGGGCTGCGTTCTGTCATGGTGGTAACGAAAAGTTGAAAGGGACGCGAATAGTATCAAAATCAAAGCCACCACAAATAGCGCGCTATATTGACCAAAAGTTTGTTTATGTATAGTTTTTTGCGTATAGCAGCGATTTTTTGTTGTTTTCTTATTATCGTGTAGCTTTATATAGTATACACAAAATAATGAAACCAGTAGATATATATTCTATTCGAATTTTGAGAAATCTGGCATCAAATGAGGGTGTTCATTGTCTTGAAATGATTGTTTTGATTTATTGTATGTTGACAATGTTATAATGTCCGAAATTGACTCGAGTTGTGTGCTCTCCAGCCATATCTCAGTTATCGAAAAATAGTCACAACTTTTAATATGATTCAATTTATCATCATCTCTTTCTCTAAGTTTGTGCCTTAATATTTTTATACCAAATTAGAAAAAATTAGAAAAAAAACCATTAGAAAAAATTCGATTGACAATATTTTATGTTAAAACGACGAATTAAAACGACGTTTCGGGTGTCATACACCCATTTTCAAGTAAAATAAAAATTATACAACAGGTCTATATAAACAAGAACGTTGTCATAGATAGAAGATATATAAACATAATCAATACAATATTTAAGTATAAAGTATGTGTACAATACAAATGTGTGATCAAACCGGACGGTTTTCTTGTTATATTTAACTTGCATGGGTGCGCACTCTTCTCGCAGTATGAAGGTCGGACTGACTTGTGGCATGGTTCCAAATGGTCTTCCGTCTTCCGTTCGAGTCTCAGTGTAATGCACCAGCCGAGCATAAGAGTGTCAGCATGAAGGAAAGGGGCCGACTTTAATGTTCTCTATACCTTACGTTCTTCATAATAACACCATTCATTTAAATTTCACAACAAAATTACGTTGGCAATTTTTTTGTCGACGCAACTATGGTATCTTTGTATTTTACGTCGGCAGTGCTGAATGCCGTCGCTTATTTTAAAGGCTGAGGACTGGGCTTGTAAACATCTTGTTGCTGAAATAAATATGTCAACAAACGAAAAAGAAGCAAATAAAAAGTAAAAAACAATGCTTTAAAAACTCCGCGCTGCTGCTCTCCTGAATGTAATAATTGCACGCCAAAATCATAAGCTAGGCGTGCGATACTGCACGCCTGTATTAGTGTAGGTGTACGTACCACCGCACGTAGGTGCAAATATTCATGACCAAGACTGATGCTTCTACACAAATTTAGAAGAATGAAGATTAGCTGGCAGTGTCAAAAATATTAAAAAGAATTTTTTGCAGAAGTTGTCATTAGTACTACAACTTTTTTTACCATAATTAGCTTTTGTAAGTCACTAAAGTGTAAATCCAACAGCCTCTTTGTAACATTAAAGTTTACATCTAATAGGTTTACATAAAATAAGATTACGACAACAAAAAATTGTGTAAACCTTAAGTCTTTACCCGTTACTAAAAAATAAGTTCCAAGCTCTACCTCTTATGAAAAGACTGAAAGTTTCAATTTTAATGTCTCAATTTTTAAACTTGATCTGCTGAAAGTCATGTGTTTACACATTCTGTTAGTTGAAATTATAATCAATTCTTTTTAGGTTATTGACAGACGAGTGCGAGAATTATCTGTTGAATCGATTATATTACCACTAAATACTTCCCCAGCAGAGTTAAAAAAGCAAAATATACGGTATAACAAATACTTTATTTACTTTTATTAGTAGTAAGCTTGTACTAATTTTTAACACACACCGAGTGACCAATAAAAGCATCCAGTCCGAATAAACAACTAGCGTAATACTTAGAGCACTTGCTAATGAACAAAAAATTTAAAGAAATTCAAAATGCGCTTAGCAAAAAAGCAATTAAGAAGTTATTTTAGGAAATGGTGAGAGTCCAATTAGACTAGTTCAATTATAGATACCTGAACTAAGATTAAATTTTAAGTCCTGTGTAACATTACCATATTTCAAAACTATACAAAAGTCATTAGCACAGCTAAAATATTGCCATATTTTTATAAACTATCTAAAAGTGGTTGTACAAAGCCAAAAAAACTTTATTAATAGTGTCAATTTGTGTGAAATAAGATTTTTTAAGGAGATTCACCATGCATAGCTAGCCTAAGCTCAGAAGCAGGGTAGGTATTGACAGCATTTCAATTGATTAGGAAGTTTGAAAAGGACTCATATGCATCACCTTAACTGTTCTGCTAGATATGTGCCAAATGATATTTATATATATCTGTGCTAAGCACTCAACCTTTCATAAAAAATAAAGAGTTTTGCAGATGCTACTGAAAGAATGAGAATAATGCGCAATCACTTAACCAGCAAAAACATTTGTACTAAAAAGTTGAATGAAATCACCAATTAAATTGAATTATCAGAAACAGCCATTGGTTACACATTTTTTTAAGTCAAAGACAAGAATACTACATGTGTTATACTAAGGACTATTCAAATTTATTTGTTATTTCCATTCCAAGCACACCTTAAGAAATTTCAGCAAAGCTAAAAATTAAGTCTACCATCGATTTTATGAGATATGCACCCATTTTTTAACCATCTATTGCAGTTAGTCAAATGCAGTAAACAACTAAAACCTATACATAAGTGTTAAAGTATGTAGCAACAGTTAATTTAAAACTATAACCTAGTATTTTACATTCCATAAACCGAAACTAATGTTGTTGATCACCATTAAAAAATTAATTTTCAACCTATATAGTTACACATGTTTCTTTTAGAGCTGTCATAATTTCTGGTGGCCCTGGTAGTGTTTATGATTCTGGTGCACCAAATTGGGACCCAACCATCCTAACCTCAGGCATACCGATACTTGGCATATGCTATGGTATGCAAGTAAGTGAGAAGTTTTTATTTGTTGATGATTTTGGTAGAATTTTGTGTTTATTTCTTTAACCTAAATATATTTATCCCTAGCTACTCAATCGTGACTCTCCTGGCGGTAAAGTTGTTAAGACTCAAGCACGCGAAGATGGCCAATTTGCTGTTAACATGGACACCACATCACCTCTTTACAAGTAAGTATATACAATTTTTGCTTTTTGTTTTTTTTTGTATATTCTGTTTTATTTACTACTAGCATCTGCTATCAGAAACTTCACGTGTAAGAGATCTATTGATATTAAATAACTATACAACAACAACAGCAATAACTAATTTTCAAATTGTACATTGATATTTCTTTACACATAAGGTTTTGCCTTATGCAGTTGAGACATCTTCAGTTGGTGTGAAATAACACTTCTAAGTATTGACTTGGACGTGGTTTGTCACATAATTCATTCCAATGCTTTGTACCTTTTAAAATGTTAACATTTTTAGAAACCTTAATAAAACAGAACAACTTCTCTTGACTCATGGGGATTCATGCACAGAGATTTCTCCTAGTTTAAAAGTCAATGCAACATTTGATAAAACGATCGCTGGTAAGTGAAAAAATAAAAAGGCTTGTCATTTTTTTTTCATTCACTTATGTCAACTTTCTTTTCAGGAATTATCATGTTAAACATATGTCACTAGAGTCATTGTAACCTTCCCTTTAGGAATTGAAAATAGAGAAAAGAAGATTTATGGGGTACAATTTCATCCTGAAGTTGACTTATCTGTTAATGGTAAAACAATTTTGAAAAATTTCTTGATTGATGTAAGTTAAAAGTTAACATTTTAATTTTTATTTACTGTACATAAAATGGTTCTGTTAGTTGTTGAGTTTATCTTCTTATTGAATCTTATCATAGATAGCTGGTTGTAAACCAATATACACAATGAAAAGTCGTCAGAAAGCTTGCATTGACGAGATTACTCGTTTAGCTGGTTCATCAAAAGTTTTGGTATGACTTTTTATTGTATTTCACACTTACTCGGCTTGTTGAATCTAAACAGGTTCATTGCTAGAGTGTCACGATCGGTCTTTCAGTGTTTGCTGCTTATACTGGAAAAACGTTGAAATAGCTAAATATAATGGATTCACTGTTTTAAGGAATTTAATAATACTGGAAAATTAATTATAATGTTCTTGAGTGTACTGGGAATCATCAAAAAGTAAATAACTCAAATGTTAACAATTCTGATTATTTTACTTTATTATTTTGTTGAGTTGTTTTCTGTTTTCCCTAAAAACTTCCTTTAAACTACCTAAATGTTTATAAGCTTTTATTTAGCCGGTTAGCATCTGAACCAACTTTTGTGTTCTTAATTTTCTTAGGCTCTTGTTAGCGGAGGTGTGGATTCATCTGTCTGTACAGCTCTTCTTCACAAAGCCATAGGTGCTGAGAGAGTTGTAGCTGTCCATATCGACAATGGTTTTCTTCGAAAGAAGGAGAGTAAAAAGGTTAAGGAGTCGTTAGAAGCCATAGGCTTGAAATTACACGGTACATTTATTGTTTATATTCATACGGGAACCCATTGTTACTTTGGTTACTGTTGAAATATGTGTGAGTACAATCAGCTACAACATGTTTGCTCAATACAGTGCATCAGGTTAGGTTTAATGTATTTTCTTTATGTTGTAGTATACAATGAAAGTCATAATTTTTACCACGGAACCACACGCATACCCAGAAAGCTAGGCAACAACGTTGTCAATATAGAAGCTGGGTCACTTCATAGCGTAGTTAAGCCAGAAGAAAAAAGAAAAATCATTGGAGACACATTTATGAAGGTCTTAATTTTTCCATTTCTTTAATTTGTAATTTGACCTTTTAAATGTTATTGCTTCGAATTTCTTTATTTTCTATAGGTTTCTGATTTTATCATGAAAGATTTAAATCTTGATCCTGAAACAACATTACTTGCACAAGGTATAAATCTTCTCTTTTTTCTTTGTATATTATTTAACCTGTGCGAAATTCCATTGTTGTTCCATCGTTTATTTTTATGTTCCTTTGTTATTTTAGGTACTCTCAGGCCAGATTTAATTGAAAGTGCTTCAACCTTGGCCAGTGGAAATGCAAATACTATAAAGACTCACCATAATGATTCTCAGCTAGTGCGTTTACTGCGAGAGAAGGTATTTCAATACATAGTGTGCACAGCAACCCCCATTTTTTAATTCCATTTCCCTTTAAATAGGACAAGTTTTATTTATACCTGTAGAGCTTATAAGCAATATATACATTTTCAACTTAATATCTTAGGGAAGGGTTATTGAACCGCTGAAAGATTTTCACAAGGACGAAGTTCGTCAACTGGGAACTGAGTTAGGATTACCTGATGCTCTTGTGCAGCGTCATCCATTTCCAGGTCCAGGATTGGCTATCAGGGTATTATGTGCACAAGAAAAATATAGCTGTAAAGACTTTTCAGAAATTAGTAATTTATTAGGATTTATAGTCAACTATTCGAACGCCCTAAAAAAGGTATATTTTTACTATTTGTTTACACTCATCTTGTTTTCTGTAAGAAATTAATTCTAATATATTAGTGATTTCACATAGAATTGATTTCCGTTGAAAAATTCTTATGGACTTTTAACTTAAATTCTTGGTAAAAACACATTACTGTTTATCGTGTTATGCACTAAAAAATTATCCTCTGCACAAAAATGTAAATGTTGTCTTTATCCGTAATCTGATGAAACTCTGAAAACTTGTTGTTTTTTATGCCTTTTCAAGAATTTAAATTGTTTTTTGTTGCTAGTTAACAAACCCTAACATTTTGATTTTATGCAAAAACATGAGATCTGTCTTGTCACATTTTTATGACAGTTCTTTTTCTTTATTGCTTAGCCACATCCATTGTTAAATCGTATCCAGAATGGTCTTCCTGAGATTGAAATTCAAATGTTAAAAGATATCAGTTCAACGCACACTTTTACTTCCACTTTGTTACCGATAAGAACGGTTGGAGTACAGGTAGGCTGGGTGGAGGGTAGTAACTGATTGATTCAATAATGCTAGCATGATGTTCCACTCATATCACATGAATGACTAAATATTAAAAAAAATAGGTGCAAGTGGGACGAAAGTTTGTCAGGGCGGGACGTTTGTGGGATCCTGCCCTTTTCAATAATTGTACTAAAAATGACTTTGTGTTTATATGGAAAATTTTTGTTTCAGGATTTTCTTCCTGTCCAGGCTGAGCAGCATCCTGCTTAAGCTAAGCAGGATCTCAGCTCAGACAGAACGTTTTTTTTCTGATGAACAATCGTCCCATCCCATCCCTGCCTCTCATGTAAACAGCCCTATTAGGCTAAAAAAGGCCAGTGTTTATAGTTTTTATGTATGTTAAACTGATATATTAATAATACATAAAGACATATAAACTTCACATGAAATAACTAAAGTCGCAGACGTGAAATTACTAAAAAAAAAATACCATAAATGATTGATTAAGCATTCTCTTCCAAATCAGTCTCCCCCCATCCTAAGTAACCTCCAGGCTTTAAAGTGTTTTTGACTAATAAGCCCCAACTCCCGATTAAGTTCCACAAGAGTTATCCGAATTTCCCATAATTCTATTTCGGTTGGAAAAGTACTTAACTGTACAGTTTTATATCAATCCATTTTTTCATATTTTTTCAAATGTTATGTTGTTCATGTTTGGCTTTAGTCTTATTTTTGCAGCTTACAGAAACATTACTAGTAAAACCTTATCAGATTGTCACTAGTCAAAAATAATTTTTCCTTTTTGCGTAGGGTGATTGCCGTACATACAGTTATGTCGCAGCATTATCGTCAGACAATGAAAATCCATCGTGGGAGTCCCTTATGAAGTTGTCCAAAATCATTCCAAAATTATGTCCTGTTAATAGGTATGCCATATGGATAAATTTACAGATCATTCCACATATTTCATAGTTTAAAAAACAAGAAATTAATTTCTCTTGAAAGCGCAGTTAGGTTAAGGTCCTGACAGGCTTAGCTCATCGATTCTTGCTTAGAGCCATCATTTTGTCAATATTTTTTCTTTCTGTTTCCTGCAAGACGCAGAAAATATTGATTCAGGATCCCAACTTTCTTTTGTTTTCATCTTGTTTTATAATGACCAAGGTGCTCTTAAAGCATCAGTCAACACAAACTTTGTTCCATAAAAAATTTGGTTATAAAATCTGTAAAAAAAATACTAAAATAAATTAAATATCTGGGAATGAAATTTTATTGTTTTTCTTTTTTTTATTCATAGTTAGGAATTAATTTGTTTTTCATTATTTTTTAAAAAATAGGATATATCACATAACTTGCATAAGTCACAATATTTAAAAAATTTTAGTTGTGGTTATATGTTTGTGTACATAGATGTTACTTTAATTTGTTTCTGTTAACTGTGTATTATATATCGCATATGTGAAATTCAAATAAATATGTAATCTCTTTTGCAGAGTAACTTATGTGTTCGGTGGAAAAGTGAATTATCCCATCCAAGAAATCACGCATACAACCTTGACGTCAAATGTTTTAAGTTTGTTACGACAAGTGGATTCGCTTGCAAACGAAACGTTACTGAAACATGGTGAGTTGTGCTTCATTTTTCTTGTTTTGGAATTTAGATAAAATTTTTAATTTTAATACTTTAATGTATTATGTAGTTGTGAAATTACTTGGCGTAACATAGATCTTCCTAATTTAAATCTTCCTTCTTTAAAGGAAGAAACTTACGCGAGTCAAAAAACTGCAAAATGAAGGAAAAATTTTAATGATTTTTTGCAAGAATTAACTTTTTCACGATAAGCGTGTGTATTAATTATTATATGTTCAAGAAGGTCCTGATATAGCATGTAAAATTACCATAAAATGCCATCAACGAAAAAAAACACATGATTTTGAATTGATTCAATGAGTTGGTTAACAATTATTGCAGGAAACCTTCAGGGTGAAAGAATTCTGGTACATTCCCATTTTAGAGTCATAAAAGAAATTACAAATTACTTTGCGAGAATTAACTTTTGGGCAAAGCATATTTCAATATATTTTGAGGGAATAAACTTTCACGATTAAGCCTTTTTCAAAAATTTCGCTGCGCCTAACTCCATTTAGGCGAAAAATCACAAAATCATAAAAGTTTTTTTTGCGATGGTTCCTTCTTTCAAAGTAACTATGACTTGCAGCCTGATATAACTTTACTAAAAAAATATTGGAAACATTGTGACTTTTGTCAATTAAGCTTGGATTTGAGTTTTACTTCTCATGACTAGCTTTAACAGTCATACTTGCAAAGTAAAAGTTCCTTTCATTGCAGAAAATCAATTCCATATTGAGTATTCCAAACGTGTTGTTTGTGTAAATTCACCAGAAATGTTTTTTCCTTTTTAGATCAGATGAAAAAAATAACACAAATGCCAATCGTTCTCATCCCAGTCCACTTTGATATTGATCCAATCAGTAGAGATCCACATTGCCAACGTTCTGTTGTGATCAGACCTTTCCTAACCAATGATTTCATGACGGGAGTTGCAGCCCAGCCAGAAAAAGACTTACCTATTAAGGTATGTAGCAATATTTCATCTTTAACGAATGTAGTGGTATCTGATTTATGTTTTTGTTAGTGTTTGACAACCGGTCTTATTACCAAAACGCTGTTCCTTTTCTATTTCTATTTCATTTTTTAGGTATTATCAGAAATGGTCTCAAAAATACAAGCTGTTGCTGGAATCTCGAGAGTTTTATATGATCTTACATCCAAACCACCTGGAACTACAGAATGGGAATGAAAATTATTTGATCAACTTCTATAGGACCTTCCTGTTGCTCTTGCAAAAAGTTGTGACCATTTTTTGTTAGAAAAAGATTGTTAAAATTTTATGATAAAGCAAATGCTATTTAGTACTAGTGTATATGCAGCCTTGGGACTTTTTCGAGACGAATTTCCTTCAGAAGGAGGAAGTAATAATTTGTAATTGACATTAGTTATGCTAGCTAATAGATCACATGTTCCAATGATGTTACTGTGTTATAGTAGATATTTTAAAATCTATACGATAATATAATTTTTGATTTTTATACTTATTTCATATAAGAAAACAAAAACAAAAATGTTTTAGCTACTTGTATAATTGTTAATTTTTTTTGTGGTGATAAATAAATCTTAATATGCACTGAAATATAAAGTGTAAGTAAATATAATAGTTCAGGATAGATAGGGAAATATCAACTATGAATTGGGAACTATAGTGAACTTTAGAAATCAGCGAAAGAATTGCTATGCTTAAATATTCCTCGGAAAATTTTTATACATATATTTACATGTTAAATTTTCAAAACAAGCTTGCCTCAAGCTTGTAAGAAAAGAGCTTTCTGCCCTAACCTTGCATGTATATCACATTAAGAAATCCGGTTAGAATATGTCAACACGTCTTATCTTTAAATCAGAGAAATTCAAAAAAATAATAAACAAAGTTTGTCTTAATTGTGTTGACCACGCCCTTCAGGGTATAGTTAGGGTAACGTTTTAAAAAGGGGTAAAAACACTACTAGTCGGGCAATTTGTAGGAAGTACATAAATTTGGTTTTTATACATCCTGCAAAGTACATCAAGGTCATCTAGTTAGCCTGAAAACCACGTGAATTCATGTAAATTCTATGTACTATGGGACCGAAACACTAGAATGAAAATTTCTCAGGTAAAGGTGGCACCTGCCCCTAATTTTGCCCGCAATTATGAAGAGGTGTTTATACAAATATTCGGTTTATTTTTAGATCAAACTAAAATCACGTAACACAACACAAACCAACTGAAGATGTGACATTTTAGAAGTCAGAACTACCTTAAAGCACCAGCAAGATGTTGCCATCAATGAGGAACTTTCACTGGATGCTTCGAAAGTCGTTTATCAGATACTTGATGTTGTTTATGATCGTCATACTCATTATCCTACCCTTGCTACGATTATACAACTGGTCCAATCCTTCCACACAGACACTGCAATTGCACCAATCAGATTTGTTCAAGAAAAGCATGAAAAAGGTGGTTCATTATACTAACCATATCACTCAAAGGCCGCCAGTTATTGTTTATAGCGAAGCGAAAAACAAAGATGGCTGTCATATCGACTACATTAATCCCTTCGATCCACTAGTAAATAAATATATGAAAGACTTTGGCGAGCATCAA
Organism: Hydractinia echinata; assembly: GCA_030067915.1. Taxonomy (NCBI): domain Eukaryota; kingdom Metazoa; phylum Cnidaria; class Hydrozoa; order Anthoathecata; family Hydractiniidae; genus Hydractinia; species Hydractinia echinata. The sequence continues at coordinate 1,826,764 of JASGCC010000023.1, forward strand.
TGCCACGTGAATAACGAATTACAAGTAATTAATAAACAAAATAAACTCACTATCTCAGGCTTTAATATAAATTTCTTCGAGTGCGCGGAGATTATACCTGCCAATACAGCTGAAGGGTTTAGACATTTGTCTTATAAGAAATTAACAAAACCAATAATATCGAAAGTGTTACTCTCTTTGGGTGAGTATGACACATTAGTGTAGCAATTTCCTTTGATACTGTATTCTTTTTTTTGTTAGTAGTGTTTAAGGAAAACCTTAACTTTTATTTTTAAGTTTAAGATGTATATTAAAGTTCTTGCTACAAACATTTCGCTGTGTGTTGGATTTTCAACCTAATTCATTTATGCACAAGTATTCGTGTAATACCATGCTATATGTTACAGCTGTTATAATGTTATTGTAACTTATACAAGGACTAGATGATTTTTTAGTTTCAGCAGGCCAATATGCTAGGATGTTTTCGTCTTTTTAAGTGCTACTAAGTGGCTTCAGAATGGTATGTTGATTTGTGCCAGACACCAAGAATGTACCAGGACTCTGTATAGGTGTCATACTGTATGTGTTCACGCTGGATAACAGGAAAGGATGTGAAATTCTTCAGCAGACTTCGTATAAGTAAACCAAACAAAGAGCAGCTACATGGAGTATTACTGCTTATATGATTCACACTTTCTACGTGACAAGCGCATGAAATTATGGTTTTGCTGAAATTTTTGTGACCACGCTGTCTTATTACGCGAGTAGAAATGCATCGGGTTACTGCTTTCTTGTTGCATGGAAGTGGTTGCTGGCACTTTTAAGCATCACTAAATGGCAATTCAATCTTCCTGATATTCATTAGAAAATGTATGTATATTTGGTGTTGTTGTTTTTCAGGTAAAACTGGTGCCATTCAACACATACTATCTAGTCGATGTATAGCGCCTGTTAAATATGATTTGCTCCATCCACCAGCTGAGATTGACTTGCAATTCACTAGCGCTTGTGTGGGAGATCAAGCTTTATTTACTACTCTGGAGTCCGGTCTTATAGTTCATAATGTAAGACTTTTTTTTTTTGCAGTTGAATGTATGGATATAGTTTTTAAAATTTTAGTTTGTCAGTGACCAAGGATTTTCAGATGCTATTTCACAAGAACGACTGTTCTTCTTAGTGGTGAAAGTTGTACCCCGTGAGAAGATTTAAGCCAACGAATTTTTAATTAGTTTAATATTAATTAGTTTTAATTAGTAAAATAAGGTAATGTTAACATTTGAAAGGTTCGTGATAATCTAACGTGTTAATCTTGTACCCAGATTTCCTATCAATTTTAAAACATTTTTTTTTAAAACTCAAGTACCGATCAAAGGTGCAGTTGCTTATAAAAAATGCGTCCTGTTCTCTAAAAACAAAGAGCCTTGATATCCTCCTCAAGTGATTTCGCCTGCGTTTGTGTTGATATTTTGTTATAACGTTGTTGATCAGTAGGTTGGTATAAAACGCTCAGTGTGCATGAGACTTTAATAATTGTTCAACTGTTTAATTGAAACTAATAAGCTAACAATTTAATTTTCAACAAGTCGTTTATTGCACGTTGATGTGTCTTTCTATGTACAGTAATAATAATAAAAAATACATGACTCTGTTACTTTCCAGCTGACAAAAAAATGCATTGCTCCGTTTGGTGGCTCACAAACACCTGATAGAAACACAAAGCTGGTTTTATCCGACATTTGCACTGCGATGTTTAATTTTATAGAAGATGCTGTGATTCGCCACAGTAGCGGTTCTTGTGTGCACCCGCTTTGGGGTGGCACATTGCCGGATGAGGGGCAGAATCTCTGTTTATATCCAGATTGTTTGGTAAGCGAAAGGTTAAAGTACAAGTTCCACGTTGTGAAAACAGGTGAGTGTATGATCTCGAACTCTGCATATCCGTTTTAGGGAACCTAAAATGAACGTTATTGGGCAAAACGTGTGTGGGGGAGGGGGAAGGCCCCATTCACGCCCCAGTGTCGACAGCCCTGTTGTAAATTTGGAATATAAAGTTCTTTCGTCTGCAAAAGTTTGCTTAATAAATTGTATACCAACCTAGATGTGTGATTTGATGAAAGAAAAAAATTGTGTTGCGAATTTTTCCCTTTATTCACTGGTTAAATATCTTTTTAGGCGAATTTTTATCTTTATTCACTGGTTAAATATCTTTTTAGGCTCTTTTGCAAAATCGACATTGAATGCGACGTTAATGAAAGAATTAAATTATATTCGGATACACTACATAGACGAAAGTGTCGTTCCTACGTTTGCTTTGGCGGTGCAACCGAAGCAGTTGCCTGTACCGGACGCAACTAGCCGACCTAATATCTTCGTTATCACACTTGACGAGGTATCCGCTGCTCATTTTCAACGAAAGCTCCCTCTAACGTATCAGTTTATGAATGATGAGATGAAGTTTATAAATTACGACGTTCATGCTGCTGTGGCGAAAACATCTAGGGAAAATATACTTGCTTTGTTAACCGGTATGAAACTAACTTTTATAAGTTTTATATATAAGTTATAAGTTCTCCTTAACTTGTGAGTGATATTACAATTTAGTTTTTTCGCGACCTACTTCAACTGAAATTAAATTTTCGATACACTGATTTGTGAGTGTTTTTGTAGAATTTATATTCTCTGAATTAAACACAGTACCCTAAGATAATTGCGCTGCAACAGAATTTTGCTAATTGGGTATTTTACTGTAAAATTTAACAAATAAAATGCGACGAAATCATAAAGAAAAATGAAAATCTACCCGCTAAAAAAAATTATCCGTGTTGCAGTTTCTAAAACATCTTAAAACATCCGACATTTCACAATTTGAATCACTTTAGGGAAAATATGTTTACCTCTAAGGAAAATCTAAGGACAAAATCAAGTTTTCTGAAAATTTGATAGGGCGTAAACTAAGTTTATCGTGCTATTGTGATATTTGTCTGTTGCTTACTCCGAAGTTTCAAGGATTGTGAAAAGCTTTAACTTCCTTTTCTTAATTTTTTTGCACAACAGGTACAGCATCAGGAAACACAAAAACATTTGGTTTGTTTGATGTTGCGCGCACATCGAAATATGTGTCGTTATTCAGTGCTGATAAACCATCAAGTATGTTCAATGCAACAGCAGCCGATCACAGCTCCATTCCGTTATTTGCGTCGATGAAAAAGTAAGTACTTAGACAATCTTCTACCTTTTTAATGCTAATTTCCGCGCTTTTCGTGGATGTTGGCCAAATCCACGAAATTATGGACCTGCGAAATATATTCAATATCCTATTCGCGGAAATAAATATCTGCAGGAAGAAGTAACAAGTGCTATAATTCGTAAAATTTTATCTCAGGGTGAAGAAGAGTGCAATTTTTATTAAAAAATATTTTATATTTTGACATAAATCGCAAAATTCGCGCCCGCGAAATTAAGGTTAAGGTAAAACTTATTAAGGTAAAACTTTACCATTAGTTGTTTACCGCAATCTTATAAGTCTGGAATACTCAGAAAGTTAACTTATCGGTAATTAAAAGCCGAAAATTTTTTTGTCACTTTCACATAATTTACTTACTTTTGGCGACTAAATTTTTGAATTTTGTCACTTTTTGCCGACTAATTTCCAGATCGAAAATAAGCAAAAAAGTTTGAACTTTAATGCTTTTTTCCCAATAAAACAACAAAAGGACAATGAAAACTATATAGATTAGTCAATTTCATTGATTATTTTCTCTTTTTATATTTCTCATTTTTCTTCCATTTCAACATTGTCTCTGCATTGGTCCTCAACTTCTGCTATGTTCTTTCTTTTCGGCTCTCTCCTCTGTTACGCTCACTTGAAATGTTATTTAGAAAAAAGAGTGGAGAGACTGATACAAGGCTCTTTTTCGTGCTCTCTTTATTACTGCGATAGTCTCATGGTATTGAATTAAAAAAAAAATGCAAATGGGCAAAAAAAGGAAAGAAAATTATCAACAAAAAATTGTGGTCATTAAAAAAAAGACGGCAAAAATTATTGGTCCCTTAGTAAAAGTTTGGTCACTTTTTATATCCAATAAAGTTTTGAAAAATAATGAATATACTAAATATGTGTCTGAACCATTACAGTATATAACATTATTCCACACTAGAAGCGCGATCTCGAATTTGTTGAGGAATTCGATGTTATAAAAAATGATCTTCGCCATGTTTATTTTTACACACACATTTTACTGACACACAAGATTTAACACTCGTCTTTTTGTTTAGATATTACGATATCAATGCGCAAGCGCACTGTGTTGCGTCACAACCGATCTACGAATTAACATTCTCCTATTTACTTTCTTTTATACGGGCGTACCCGGGGCGTCCAAAGTTCGCTGTTGCAGTGTTAACAGAGATAACCCAGGGTAACTACAACTTTATTGGCTATATGGACAAAATGTTTAAAGATCTTCTTGAGAAGTTAAAGGATTTAAAAAACACAATCATGTTTGTTAGCACAATTAAGGGAAGCTTAACTGGCAAACTTGGGCAACTTCCCCAAGGTGTTATGGAACATCGAAGACCTTTTCTCGCTGCATACGTCTCCCAAGATGTTCGAGAGACATTTGAGAAGGAACGGGCGGGGAGTTTAACGTCTGCTTTAGATATGTTTGTCACTATTAAAGATTTGTTGTCCTCAGAAAAAACTGACCATCTATATGGAAAGTCGTTATTAGAAAAGACCGGAGCACGAAATTGCAAGGAAGCTGGTGTAGCCACGCCTATGTGTCCGTGCACGTAAGGTTCTAGTTACACTTAGTGTGATAAACAGGTTAATTTAGCTTGAAGGTGTGCTGTGTTTATTTATTTATTTGTTCAGGGAGAAATTTTTGGTTAATTGAATATTTTTTAATAATATTTAGGCCCGTGTATTGCTAAAATTTAGGCCTCAATGCTCGTAGGTTAGACGATGGCCCGTGTTCTTGCTCAAACTCATCGAGATTTCCAAACAACATTACCTTACCAGCCGGTATAGACAAGGTAAACCACGTTAAGAATGAGCTGGTCGCAGTTCCTGCAATGACCGCATTGTAGAACAGTCCAAGGCAAGGCTCGTGATAGTCTGAAAAATCAGATAAACTGCCTAGAATTTAGATTAAATTACTTAGTTCGCTCTGAGCATTGACAAGTGTTCTCTGACAATTTTAAAATGCCTGTGTTTTAGGCGGAATTAGTGGTGTGTAATTGTTTAAGGGGACGATCTTAGAAATTTAGCCCCTTTTTAATATATTATGCCAATATTTTACGCGCCTTAATAAATCCCTTCTTCAATACTCTCCCTCAATGTAATATTCTTCTTTTTTTTGTCTTTTATTTTTTAAAATTTAAACAAACTTGTAGGAGAATGTAGATATATTTATCAATATTAAAAAATTGTTTAGTAAGAGCTGTTAGAGAACGAAAAGGATATCAAAGGCGGATAATTTGTTTTTGTTTTTGTTTTCATCTCCACCCTATGTGAACTTACAAAAATAGGTAAATTTGCGCTGACTCAGCATTAAACTTGTGTACTATGGTTTGTGAAATTATTGAAAAAATATTGAATTTTTATAGTTTATGTTAGTTTATTTGTATCATTTCTTTTTTTTTTACATCATTGTAATTATTTATGAACCATAGAAGTGCATTAGCTTTTTTAAATCAGAAACAATTTTTTAACCATTGATAGATTGTTCATATTTGTAAGAAAACCCAGAAGCTGCGATAAAATTTTAAAAGTTAATATATTTTTTGTTCCCTTTTTATCTTTCAACACAGATACAATCTTAGACAAAACCAATAGGCAATTCGTATTTTTGGTTATTTTACGGAATAGAGAAACGGCCTTAAATAAACCTAAAAACCGAAAGGCTGCAAATGGCTCGATTTTTTTTCAGACACGTAGGACAGAAAGGCAACGTGTGAAACATGCTGGTCACGGATTCTAACATGCACGAAACAAATTTTTTTCTTCACCCGTAATAGTTTAGGTTTTACAAAATTTTTAATTAAACGATAAGTGAAATTTTTTCCCGCAAAAACCTAACTGAAGCTCTAAACGACACGTCCTCGCTTTCTTGAACGGCAAAATGGATGATATTAGGGTATTCCTTTGTGTAATTTTCATTATTGTGACCAATTTATAGGTTTGAAAATTTTAATCAGAAAACATGAATTAGTCAATTAAACAACGCACTTTTTTTACCACTGCCAAGGACAAAACAATGGTTATTTTTTAAGTTCATAGATCGGTTTAAAAAAATATCTTTATTGACATATGCAACTGACAAATTTGTCAGTTTGAAAAATCTGCCACTAATACCGTCGAACAGAGAGTCTTTTACACATTCTCTGTTCCATGAGACGGCGATCGATTGTCATAGCTAACAGGTGGAAAACAATACCATCTTCGTAGCAAGACGAACACCGATTGCTACAAGCAAGTGCCATTTTTCTCCTATGTGTGCTTTAAATAACGGACACTTTTCTAAAAAACGGATGGAATTACGATCAAACTTTCATAAGAAAACCTGTGTGGAGCGGACACTTACAGCTCTATAAAGCCAAGTGTTTTTATGCCTTTCCCTTCTTAGCAAGTTTTTGTTACTTCTATTTATGGGAAGTGTTAAAAAAAAGCAGCGGATTTTTCTTCCACAATATTGATGACAATGTTATGAAAAATGATGGTATTTCAAAATACCAAAACTTCGATAATACATACATTTTTTTAAAAGCTAATGAAATTTCCTGTATAAAGGTATAAAAATTACAACGAAAAAAAAAGTTGAAGCATGATTGAAGCCTCAGTAGTAGATACTGATAAAAATCGACTCGTCTCCTGCAAATGAAGATCAAGCTTGAAGGAAGAAACAAGAAATCATGTTTTCTTCCTCCAAGTTACAACAAGACATTGGTCTGATTGTGGTATTTTTTACAAAGATATTCTTGCGCTTTTAGAAAGCTTAGATTTTTTTGAAAAAAATTAAAAAGCAATACAAAGCTCTGGGAACATTAGGTGTCTGGTCTTATTATGGTTCTATAGCTTTTTCAGTTAGGCTTTTCTCACAATAAAATGTTTTTGTTGGCACTTTCTCAATAAATCTTGTTCAGTGCGCGTCGGACTGTAAAATTTTCAACACCAACGCGACTTAAACACTTATTACACTGCTTCACCAAACGTCGGCGAAACAGAAGTAGAATTACACAAAATGTCGAAAGAAAGAAATTCGTTGTAGTGGCTGAAGATTTAAAACTCAGATTTTAGTTATTAAATTATTCCGAATAAAACAAATAAACATTTAGTTTTGTTTATTCATGCATGATTTGATTATTGTTTTATCATACCCACACTGTTGATATCGTACCGAATTGGCGAGTCTAGGAAGATCTTCACAGAATGAAAATAAGTGTAATTTTAACTTTATTTTCATTTCTTGGTGTTGTCATTTTAATTGGTAAGTCTCCACTTCTTATATCGCTGATCGTTTTTAATTCGTTTTCAAAGGAAATGCACACAGATTTTCCATATTTACAAAAACAAAATTTCCATTACACACTTATGTCAATAAAATTTTTTTTAATCTCACAAAGCCATCATGTTCGAATTATCAAGCTTCTTGGGCTCAACACCCACCTTTGTTTATTCACAGTTTTCTAAGGAAGGCATTTTTTATATATATATAAATTATGAAATTTGGATTTAGCCTGAGTTGTTCTTATTTTTTCACTTGTTCAGCCTGAATTCGTTTTGCAATACAATACAAATATTTTCCACCTAAAATGTACATAAAAAATCACAACGATTGATTTATGAAAAAAGTTTGAAAATGTTTGTTGTGTTATTTTCAGAAATAAAAAAAAATAAAAAAATATCACCCTTGACATTATTTTTCAGCTATATTTAGCCTCATAGTTTTTCCTAAGTTTATTCTTATAAAAAAAAGTGTAGCGGCATATATTAATCAAATAAATGCATGAAAATTACTCCGATTAAGGACCAGCTGCTCTGTCATATAAGATATAAGACGCTCAAATAATCTGACGCCCAACTTTCTATGAATTGTAAACTATTATCTTGTCAATAAATCAACAGTATATACTTTTTCTATAATATCAAAAAAAAAATTTCAAATGGAAATATTTCTTTCTAGACACACAGTCTTCAGCCAGTCGTTGGTCTATAGACAACGAAAAATTGAAAGCATATCCGCTTTTTCGTAAATCTCTTCATGTGACCGAAGATGAGAAAGATATTCGTAAAAAGACTGAGGTGTTTTATCTAAATTGCAAACGAGACGAAAACACAAAGTCGATACGATGTAGACCCGCTACCAAACAAAAAAACACAAAAAGATCGAAAAAAACTCGTAAGCGCGTAACCACGACATTTACGAGAAATAAAATAAAAAAAGCTTTATTAGCAAAGAAAAAAAAGAAGAAAAGAGAGAAAGATATTAAAATGAAATCAACATCTAATATAAAAAATGAAGTCTCAAGAACTATTTCAAAGCTTCGTGAGAATTTACCGTTCGTTATCGAGTTAGAAAAAAATACAGAAAAACTACTGCGTTTCACTCATACTAATGCCAGTTACGAGGGAAATAAAATATTAAAAGATATTCGCGAATACAGTGATGCTTTGCCTTCATATTTAAAACTAATGGAATATCAAAAAGTGGAATTCACTTCTCGTACCAACAACAAAACAAACAAGAAAAACAGTTCTTCAGTAAAGACAGAACAGGTTTCCTTTTCTGGAACTATGCAGGTAAGAAATCAAACAAGAATTGTACCTATTGTTGAAGTGGACAGCCCAACCGTCAGCTATGAGGCATCTCCTGAAAACAAGACAGAAGAATGGTCTAGCAATAAATATAACCAAACAGACGATGCTGAAAGATTTGCCGTAAAGACTGGCTCCAACTACAAAGCTGTAACGAATGTTCCAATGTCTATAGAGTTAATAAAAGAAAGACTAAAGAATAAGAAAGAAAAATACGAAAAAACAAAAAATATTGATTTGGACAGCGATTTGAAGCTAGATTCCTCTACGGTGCCTTGCGAAACGAAGCCAGTGCCTGGCACACCGTTTGATATTCAAACGATTATGCAGCGTTTAAAGTTGAAACGAAAAGAATATGACTACAATAAAAAATATAAGAAATGTTTGCAGACACAAAGTGGTTTGAACCTTGGGATTACTTATCAAGAAGTACCATGGGTTAACATAAGTACATATATTGAAAATAAGCCTCAACTTACACTTAAACACAAGAAACACAAAAGAAAAGTAAAAACACATTCAAGTATAATCAGTGTATATTCAGGACCAGCTTTAACTGCAACCCCGAGCCTTAAAAGTATTCCTCTCTTCGTCAGTTCACAGCAGCCGATGACCAGTAAGTATATTTCATTGTTTTGTAGATGTATCAGGGGGTGGGTGGGGTCGAGGACAAGGGGAAAATCTTTAAATTTAAACCTCCTGGTTTCGGTACAAATGCATCCTTTTTCCATGACTCCCCCATATTAATCATAGTCGATGCGGCCTTGAGATAAATCTTCAATCAACTTTTTTTAGCTCCATCAAAGCAATCTATGACAAGAACCTTGACATTGATTGAAGAAGATTACATATCAACAAATCAGCCATCATTAATGATGACGTCATCCAATATACATTCTGTCTCTTCTCTGACACGTAATGCATCCAGTGAATTAAATAAAGTAATAATAGATGTGTTTGATGGAAACGAGGAAACACACCCCTCCCAAAGCACTGATTACAAATCGCAACATGTTACTGCGACAAATACAATAGATACACAGCAATCTTCTGCGTACAATGTTTTCATAACGATCGCCCTTGGTAGTGAAATAAAAGCAACTGAAAGAGAAACATCTTCCGTTTTTTTAATAAACCAAAATAAAAGCCTCTTTCACAGTTCCAATGCATCCGAAATTTCCAGTCAAAATGACTCCATGTCAAAAAATCACGAAATAGCAAACACTACATCGAATGCTACGTCCCCTATGTATATGGACTTGATATTTGATGACGTGTATAACGAAAACAATAATGATTCTAAATTTGAAATAAAAGAAGGTATGAATAAGACACAAAATAAAGTAGAAGACTTAAAAGCGAAAAATATTACTCAAGAAATACTGGATGATTTACTACAGAAAAGCAGTGACGTGGTGTCAGCTGACTCAAACGTCACGAGTACTTCCATAGACACAGGTGTTAACAAAACGCTCATGGATGAACTGGTCGAAACTTTTAGTGAGTTGATTATTTTTTTTCGTTCGTGTATAAATATTGTTGCACGCATTTGACGCAGTATACAGAATGTGTATAAAAACTTTTTATATATGCGCTAAATATCTGAAAAAAAGATTTGTGTTACACCTTAGACAGATATAAATAGTTTGACATTCCGATTTTTTCCGAACTACATTTCAATATTCCCTGGTTTCGAACAAACATTTCCAGCGTTTTTGTAAAATAATGCAAATTAAATTGTCCGAAATTTAGTCTAAAAATGTCCGAAATTAATTGGGTCAAATTTTTCCGAACTTCGTATTTATTTAAGTGTAGATGACTGTTCATCAATCTCGTCCCCAGGATCTTGTGGCCCCTGCCTGGGAACGAGGTTGACTGTTCATCGTATCTTTTGTCTGCTGTCAACTACTGTAAAGAAAAAGAAAGCTAAGCGAGACTGCAAATTCGTTTATCTTTTTTTCCCTCACATAAACTTTGTACCAGTAAGTAATTAAAAGAGAGAAAAAACAGGGCTAGGACCCCAGGGCTGAGATCGAGGCTGGGGACGGAAATGTCACAGCAACACTCATGTAGCACTACTCCCAAGGTTATTCACAAAAACGTTCACTGATTATTTATCTTCCCAAACTTCACGTAAATGCATGCTTCAGCATAAAGTGATTCCTCATAGAACAATTTTGCCAGGATGAAAAATAATTGTTCTATATTCTGTTTATTTCTTTGTTTAGATAATCATTTTGAAGGAGTTACACCTACGTTGCTGTCACCAGCTTCCATTACTCAAACAGAAGTTTTCAGTACAACTCAACCTAACACTAAAGCTCAGCCAATTATCCGAGGTCTGGAAGTATATCTTATAGTTGGGAACGTGATGGGAGCATAATATATAAATTTTTCGCAAGTTGCAAATTAAAATTATAAAATTGAAACTACGGAGTGTATAAGGGGGACGGGGGGACATACAAAAATTAAATAAGCAGAGAGGGGTGTTAACCGTAATAATCGGATAGGAGGTTACCATGCATCGTCCCCAGGGTCTTGTGGCCCCTGAGCCGTTATTACGGAGTGGCCGCTATCAACTTATCAACAAGGCAAAATGGCCTGGGAACGAGGTTGGTTACCATGGAGGTTGCAACATTCAAAGATAGATAATACTATGAAAGGCCAAGGCAAAATATGAAAGAGTATTTTTGGGCAGACATGTTATAACCCATTCTTGTATTCTTTAAGTATTCTTTAAAATTATTCTTCACAGTAATTTGTATAGGTTTTCCTATACAAATTACTATGAGAATAATTTCAAAAGAATAATCCCTCCATAGTTTTTTTATAAACCAATCAATTTCTTTGTTTTTAGGGAAGAATTTTTTGGTCTCGATTGGACTATTAAACTATACAACTGGATCCAGCTTAAAAAATCGGACAACAAAAAATCAGATTGAGCTTGCGGTGAGGTTTGAAAAAAGTATTTGTGTACCACCTTGTTGATTTCCGACCGAAATTTTAATGTATAAACTCTTATAAAAGGGTTAGAGTTAGGCTTATTTTTCTAGGTTAAGCGAGACAAAGGTTTATACTTTTGTCTCGTTTGTCTGATCCGTTTTCTTGGGGCTTTCCATGCTTGATCCCGGCACTTAGAACTAACAAAAAAGCACAGCACCTTTGAGAAGCAAATAGTCCTGGGTACGAAGTTGCTTGTTTTTATCAGACTTTATTTTATCGGGGCGATGTGTATTACAGTCCTCTCAATACAAACATAAAAAGGTTATTTTATTAATAAAAATTTAAATATTTTGGACTAAGTTCGTTATCAATCCCAAAGCGTAGTGCCTTTGAGAAGCAATATTTCTAGGGATGAGGTAGATTCGAACATTAAAATGCAGTATGTTAATTTGCAAATGAAAAGATTACCTGGAATAAATCAGAATTAGGTTTTAAACTTTAACTTTTTAGATAGCGTGATTATTATTTTTAAATAATAATCACGCTACATTTAAAAATGTTTATTCATCGTCATCTTTTTTCTTGTAGCTCGCCGATGTGTATAAAAAAGATAAATCTTTTATATCTTCAAAAGTAGTTTCGTTAAGACTTGCAAAGGGGTAAGTGGTCTGTGTTTTATACTATTTGTACTATTCAGTTCACCTCGTTAGACATTTTATGGGTTTTATTTATAGTCAAAATGCTACAGTTGTCGATATCGAGCTTTATTTTACCGAACACTCTAAAAGTCATTTACAAAGTTTGCAAGATCAACTTGGTAAAGGATTTATTGATATGTTCCCAGTGACGAAGCATCTTATTGATATATGTAAGGAAAAAATTATATTTCTTTTTTATCATTGTCATTGGAAAAATAATATTTTTTTGTTATGAACTTAATTATACGCCCTGTTATCCACTTTTACGCCCCGTTTATCTACTTTACGCCCTGCTGATCCACATTTACGCAATTGTTTATCCACTCTTACGCCCTGCATATCCACTTTGCCGCCCTGAAATCTTTAATGCTTGATTGACCGTCTATTAATTTTCTTTTATAAAAAAATCTCTACCGAAGTTAGACAATTGTTACGTTTATTTAAAAAAACATTTCTTCGCTAACATAGCTTTTGGAATACGATGTTCTGTAAACCTCGTCACCAGCGCTTTTTCTTTAAGATTGTCAGAAAGAGGAAAAATACCTTGGCGATGAGGTTGGATGTTCTGCACGTTCTCTAAAATACACCGTGGTGTAATGACAAAACAATTTATCTTTGACAGCTAAATCGACACAGCTGTAAAGTGCTAATGTTCTTGCCAAATTGTTTGCCCTCATGAAGAAATTCTTAAAAGGTTGCCACGAAAAAGAATTTTGAGATCTCTCGTACGCGTACTCAAGCACGCCCTCTTTAAATGTCAAACTTGCTATTAATTTTAAGTGGGATCATCGAGACACCAGATTTTCTCACAGCCACAGTAAATAACTTCCTCACTGTCTCTAATAGAGCACATATTTTTTATTAATCTTAACCGCTCCCCTCTACCTCTATCATCGTCATATTACACACGAAACCCGGAATAAGATTGTTATCTCCCTATAAATCACCGCCGTTGGGAATGAGATTGTATGTTATTTACCATCGATATGCACTTTAGACATAATAAACAAACCAAATAACTTTCCACTATTTTCTTATATTTTAGCTCTATTGAACGATCATATAACCGATATTACTTGGTGTCTGCCACCATGTTTCAAACCGTACCAATGCTTTCCTAACTGCGACGAAACCTGTTGTAAAACACCACCGAGTTCTAAGCCAGCTAACACCGAATATTTTAAAGGAAGCACAGTACCAAACAATGTTAATCAACCATACAGAGTGAATCCCTTTTATACAGTTTATAATTATATCTTTACTCCAAATGATGCGTTGAAAACGGGACAAATACCAATGAACAATCAATATGACATCAGTAAAATGACTTCGCATATCGACCCGGAAACTGGCGTTGTAACATGTAGCCAGTACTGTCGGTATCTTTGTCTACCATTTTGTTTAACTCAATGTTGTGTAAAAGTTTCATAAAACTATAAATGTATATTTTAGTATATGTGGTTATTGTTCTGCTTCATTTTCTGATGTAAAATGTGTTTTTATTTGACCCACTGGTAGCCTTGTATTAGAGCGTCCGCGTTCAGGCCGGGAGGTCGTTAGTTCCATCTCCAGTTGGGTTGTAGAGAGACTATTAAAGTGTGAATCGATGCTTTCTACTTAGCGTTTAGCATGAGAATAGGGTTGGTTATCTTTGGGGGTTGTCTACTTAAGCGGTTGCCTTCCTTGCATAACTTCCGTAGCTCAAATGGGAGTTTTTTTAATTGATTGACCTATTTACTACCAAAAAATATTTGATGTTTGTGACTCAACTACTATACATTTCCTTTTTTAAACGACGTAGAGTTTGTCCTAAGAATCTGCTTACGAATTGTTCTGTTCATGTCAGCACTTTTCCTGTCATCGGAAGCTTGAAATTTGCCGAAAATACAACTATCTGCTTAGAATTCAAATACTTTTGTTCTAGAAAGAAATTTTCATATTCTGTTTAAAGTTTCTGGTAGCCAAATAAAGTTATTTAACACATATTCCGGTTTCTACATAATTCGCATGAAAAAAGCCAAGATTTACCCAAAAATCCGAAAAAATCGAGAAATCAGGTTAATTACGTTTCCAAACTGCAGAATGATTCTCCTTGATAAAATAAAGTTGTGTTGTGAATTTCAAGTTCTAAGTATTTAATAACTTTTGTTAGAATTCTAATAAAACTTATTATACTTTCCCGATTATAAGGATTTCATAGAAATTTAAGGCGTAGTTTCGAGTAAAGGTCAATATCTAAGACTCTGAGAGGTATGGAGCCTAACAATTTGTCATGCAGGTGTCTATTAGTTAAATAAAGTATCATAGCCATGTAGCATACCAAAAAAGAGTTAATAAAAAACCCGGCAGTCATCCCCATCCCGCCCCCCAACCAGTACAATTAGGGTTCAGAAAAATGTCCGAAAATTTCAAAAACTTTGATTCGTCTTTTAAAGATCTCTGGGGGCAAAAATATAATATTGGAATAAATAAGGAGCAGGTTCCTGTAGTTTTCCTCCCCTCAAACAAAGCACAATAATATGGCGAAAAGTGTTAGTAACAACAGCACTTTTGTGTCAACGAATGTTTTGAAAACGAGATTGAGCTATAATGTTAAGCTTGTCATTTTGAAAGTGCATGTATGCTCAGAAACATTTGGTTATGCAAACATAACAATATCATATACACACAGTTGGTTGCCTGTTTAAACTTTCAGTTAACGCCCTTTTTTTCAACGTATATTATCACGCCCCCTTTTTCAGCGTAATTGTCCGAACTTGTTGTGTATCCGGGGTGGCAAATTAATCGCAATACATAACGTTACATCACATAACGTTAAATATATACATAAAAAAATAATAAAAATTATTGGAGATGGTAAAAAGATAAAATTAAGGCATAAAAAACACTGGATTTTTCGGGCAGAAAAAACACTGGATTTTTCGGTATTATTCTATCAATTTCTGCATAATGAAGAAACTGTTTCAACAGTCTCTTCGAGTTGCCCCCTGGTTTGAATAACATGGTATGCACTGAGTAAAGAATGTTAAAAAGTTGACATAGGTGCATAGATAATCGTAAATAAAGTTGCGAGAGTTTTTGGTGAATTTTCATTTCTAACAAGCTGGTCGGTTGAAAACAAAGGTACGTAACAATGCTTGATAATTGACCTGTTTTATGTTTTCATCCCAATGTTTCATCCCATCCTATTGTTGATACCAGTATAATATTGGACAACTATATAGATATAGTTTTATTTTTTACATTTATTTTTTGTATCTTATTATAACATTTGTCAACGAACCAGTCAGCATAAGTTGTGTTATATCTCTATTTTTTTCATGTACTTCAATTATTAATATTATATATTAAGTTACAAATAAATTTAATGAAAATATTTTTCGTTGCAGAATCATGAGAACTTTGTTTGCCTTTGCAATCCTTTTGGTTGCATCCGCTTTGGCTGCACCTCCGCCACCACACGCACCAGAAGAGCTTCTGAAAATCCCACAAAAATGCGACGACGTCTTATCGGTTAAGGTAAACCATAATCATAACGCTTCTAAGCATATCCAGGCTCAGATAGGGGAATTCTTTAAGCATATGCAACCATATTGATGAGCCATGGTGAAACCTTCTGATGTGTGTTTTTCTGATGTTATGGGTATCTTAATCATACACAGTCTTTTAAAGCTCGATTGACACCACGATACTGTCTGGACTTGGTCTTGTGTAATTAAACCCATAGTTTTGTCACTGTTCTTTTCAAGCTAAAAACCATGACGATTTCATCTTCCCATAGCTCATAAGGTAACGTTTAAGTTTTTAATTTTTCCTCCAATAAGAAGGCTGCATCATACATTCTCTGCTAGGTTTGCGACAAGCTTACAACGGCTGCTGCAAATCTTAAACTTAAAGCTGACATTGTGAAGGAAGCTGTCGTAGATGCAGTGAAGAAAGGGAAGAAGACAACAGAAGAGATTATTGCATCTGTGGAAAAGTTTTACTTAGAGAAAGTAAAAACCAAACAATGCACTGACTTCGTGTCTGCTGACGTAAGTTACTTGATTTTTTTTTGGTGGAAGGAAAATACGTTGATGTCTCCGCTCTAGAAATGCACTCATCTCAGCTCCCCTCTGCAAAATATTTTTTTTTTAAAAAAATATTGTTTGAGGGATATTATTTACTTTCTTCTTTCAATGCACACACAAAACAAGCTCAGAAAGGGCAATATTGCAAAGGAAATTACTTTGGAAACTAGACAACTAAGCGCCTATCCTATATTGTTCTAATTCATACTTTAAGACCTGCAAGAAACTTTCCGACATTGCAACCAAATTGAAGATCAAATCTGACGAGTTTGAAACTTTCGTGAAGAAAGCACTCATTCAAGGCAAGTCAAAGGCTGTTGAAGTATACAACAGAGTAGTGGAATACTACATCAATAATGTCAAAGGGAAATCATGTGAAGAATTATTGAGCAAAACGCCAGTACGTATGCGTGACTTTAACTTTCTGTTTATTTTTTGCATTACAACAGATTCTTTCTTCCTTCACTTTCAACACATTCAACTTTAATTGAATTCAATTTTTTTGTCACGAATGTTTTTGCTACAAAAACCTCCCTAGTGAATTTGTTTAATTACAAAAGAAGTTTCTATAGAATCAACGCAAGACTCTTTTACCTATGTTGCTACACAAATCCTTTGAAACTGGCGTTCCAGAAAAAGTAGTTAGTCATGATGTAATATTTTAAAGATTTTGCAGTTATTTTTTCTTTTGCAGGAAGTGTGTTCAAAGTTACGAAAAGTTTCAACATCGCTTAAAATAAAAGCCGAGCAGTTCAAAAAAATCGTCACTGAAGCTGTCATTGAAGGATATACAAACACCAAAGAATTTGTAAAGAAAGGTATCCAAAAATTGAAGGACCATGCTGCTAATTTTTCATGTGAAGAGCTCTTAAACCCAGGGGTAAGTCTATTCAATCTGTCTTTAATTCTGCCGTTAAAAGTTTACACTTTCTATTTTAATCTTCCTTGTTATTATTACTATTTTTCAGCTTTGCACTAAACTTCGCGAATACTCAGCTAAAATGAAGGTCGCCTTCCCCAAAATCATGTCAACCGTTCGGGATCTCCTTGTAAAGGGAGTAAACGTTGCCAAAGGCTTCTTAAATGTTGTTTACAAAATCACAGATGCCTTCATCGACTGTGAGGACATCTTTGAAGCAGATGTAAGGCAATTTTTAATACTTCTATACTATACTTATACGAATCATGATTTCCAGGAGATGTTATATTTCATATCAAATAATTTAGTAAAGAGAAACGTGACAATATATATAACTGTTTTAAATTTTTAGTCCTGCAAATTGATCAAGGAAAAGGTTACTGCCATCGGTGGAACCATCAGTGACATTGGCAAAACTGTTCGCGAATTTGCTACAAAGGGCATCAATAAAGCTAAAGATATCTACAACAAAGTTTTGGAATTCACAAAAAGTAAAATCCTATGCAAATACTTGAAACTCGCCTGTCCAAAATTACCCTCAAGCCTCATAGAGAAACGAAGTCTTGGTTTGAAAGATCTTTTGCAAAAATACAAGGAAAGTAAGTAGTTAATACGCAGCAAGAGTGTTACTGTTATTTTTAAATTTATAAGGCTAACTCAGACCTATCAATCTTTATTTGGGAGATAATTTTAAAAACTGACTAATCAAAAAAAATCGGGAGAATCAAGCTATTGATAAAACAGCAAAACTCCGTTACATTCCATGTGTATGAAGTATACATAAAATTTCGAAAACACATTTTTTTATAAACAACCAAAATGCCAAGAGCCAAGGGCCGAGGTTTAGGTACTAAACAAACGCTACGCAACCAGGCTCAAATTTTTAAAAATTAAGCAAAGCTGGGATATTCTAACAAAAAACTACAAAACAGTTTAATAAAAGATTAAAAAGACGTAAATAATAGCACTAAAGCCCTAAAGATTTTGCCCTCAGCAATTAAGGCGAAAAAAAAATTGAATTTGCTTATGAAAAAATCTTGCAATCCCTTTTAGAATGTAGATCCTTGACCAAAAATTCGCATCAGCGATAATTTGAACAACTTTTTGATTTTGTTTCATTGTTTCATGATTCAATCATTGCAAATATACTATTTCCAGCAAATCATGGAAAAATTAAGGGAAATACAAAGAGAAATATTACCCGTTAATTTAACTACTAAAAACTCTAACTACTTGAACCCTTTTTCAGTGCTAAAGAAGGGTATTGCTGATGCCAAAGCTAAATTGAAGAGTTCACTTGATTCGTTAATGGATTCAATGAAGATTATGGATAAAACAGTTCGAGACATCATGAAGCAGGCTATTGATGATGGTAAGATGAAATATAGTGAATTGAAGGCTTTACTGAAGAAACTTGTTGATGTTGCAACTGGTAAAACAACCAACGGAACAGGTGCGCAACTCGTTTTTATTTTCCAGAATCTAAAAAGGAGGACATGGAAAGAATATTAGAGCATGAAGTTTTATTAAAGTTAGGAATAATTAAATATGCGTTTTCTTTTCTCAAATATTTTGTAAAACATTTTGTTAGCAATCTAATTCTATTTGGTGTTTAACATTCCTATTTCTGTTACAGATTAAATGTTATCCTGAAAAGTGCACAAGCGAATTTTTGCACTTCTTAAAAAATTGCTTATACTTTCAGATACTGCTAAACCCAAACGCGACTTAAAGGAAAAGTTGGGAGCTGCATTAAAGACCGCTCGCGATCATTTGAAAACTGCTATTGAGTATCTGTTGACAAAAAGCAAAGAAGAATTGAAGAAAATGCACAACTATGTATCACAATTGTTGAAGAAGATCTTGGGTGATGGAAAATCAAGACGAGAGATTGGTAAGATATACAATTTTTTTTGGATGCAACCATTGAGATCTCTATGATACAACCATGCCCATCATGTGACAACATGTGATAAGATTGAAGTGTTAAATTCAAATCGAACAAAGTGATTTATAATTTTCTGAATTATTTGGTCCAACATGGGATAACTGACACTTCACTAATCTTTTTTTTTCTTAATTATCAAACAAATCTACTTCTTTTCTATCTTTTCTCGGCGAGTGCATAAAACTGAATAAGAACTGAACACACTTCATCCATAGCAAATATGTTTTTTTGTATATAAACTTCATGTTTCATATCACAGGTGAGATCGAGTTAATGGAACAATTTGCTGATGCAGCAGTAGAAGACGACACAAGAAGATTGACCTTGGAAGCTGAACAAATCGCTGATGAGCTTCTCGATAGTGCAGTTGAAGAATTGGAAGAAGATGTTGTTGAGACATCGATTGAGAAGAGAGATTTGACAAGTGGTATGTTTTTGTCTGCATTTTTTTTATCTGTTCAATCTTCATTTCTGTTACACTTTTCTTAAACAGAATTCCTTATCTCTTGTTTAGCTTCAATGTTTTTAAAAAATTTAAGTAGTGATGTTTTTAAATTATTTTTAAGAAAGTTCAACTCTTTCAGAACACACTTAAATACTTGGCAAAATAAAACATATTTAAAAAAGGTGGAGGAGAAAGCAATTAGGGAACTTAAAAAATTTAGAGATATAAAATTCAAACGTTGTATTCTTTAATTTTTGTATTTGAGCCTCAATATCCTTATACAGGGATGGAACACATCACCCTCTAAAATGACCCTAAATTGCGTCATTTTAGGTACTTCTCCCTTTTTAAATTACAGAAATAACACATGTAATTCAATATTGCGAACAACAAAACAAATTGACTTCTTTAAACTGCACCCCTCCCTCTCTGCACGGCCTTTTCGGCCCTCTTAAAAAAAATGTGAGCTTTAATTTGACCAAAAAGATTATATTCTTAGTTTATGCTTCTTTGTAGCTATTACCTTAATGTTAAGGAAACTAAAAGCATTGGATATGATATTGCATTTCTCGCCAAAACTTGTGTTAATTGATTTACTCTCATTTCTGCAAGCCGTATGTAACAATATCCACTTTGTTATTAAAAAAATACCAAACACAAATTAACGGAAATGCTTAATCATTTTCCGTTATACGCAAGGATAACGACACATCCAAAAATAAACATTATCGAGTGTTCTCATCTATAATTACTGAAAGTAATTAACTAAACGATTGATGAATTTTGTCAATGATGATGCATTCTGTCAAACGTACTTGGCAATAATTTTAAAGGACTAAAATCTGAAATTCGGTAGCAATTCTAAACTTCTGCATAAATTTCTGCTTTTATTCCGACGCAGTATTTAGCAGAAAGAGTAACGCATCCCAGCATGCCCTAATTGAAAACGGGAACTGAGCATATTTTTATTTTCGTCACAGAAAACTGTGACAGCCAAAGCGTCAAGTTTATTTTTACCGAGCTAAGGATAATATTTCTTCAAATAGTTTTTGTGCCAAATCAAACCACAAGAAAAAATGACATTAGTATTGATACTGTTATTTCTCATTTTTCGTTAAACGAAGATATTCTTAGAGCCTGATTATATGAGGCGCGTTGGCTCGGTGTTGGCTCGCCACATGCTCAGCATGATAAAATTAAACAGCTCGGCATAATGGCAGATCACTACCAAAAAATATTTGACATTATATGAGGTGAGTCAACCCGCCTAGGCGAGCTGGCTCGTTTTTTCAACCCGGGACAGGTTGGTTAGGTGGGTTGACTCGGCTCATATAATATCACTTTGCGGAGCCAGGGCTGGGTTGAAAAAGAAGAGCATGCGTATTGTGATCCAAAACAGAGGAAAAACAATAATGGCAAGCGTAGCAGCAGACAAGAAGTTTAAATGGACTTTAGAACTTGTGGAGCATATTACGTGGATTTCCCTGTTGGTGTTTTAAACGTTTTAAGAGTTTCCTTCGTTTTGTTAAAAAATATGTCAATATGTTCTGTATTAGGCGATTTCTTCGAAGCAATGACAAATACAGAACACCATGGATTTGGAATAACAAATTATTGGCGACCAAAATACTTAATGATAATTTTGATTTAATTTCGCTTGTTTGTTCACATCTTGCATCCGCCATTTTTAAAAAAATATGCGCACTTTTTTTCAACCCGGCACCAGTGTAGGTCTTGACCCGGGTTGACTTTTCCATATAATATGTAATTTTTTCAAACGGGTTGACCCGCCAACCGGGCCAACACCGAGTCAACTCGCCTCATATAATCAGGCTCTTATAAACCAACAAAGGCATAATAAAACTCATATCAACCCTTCCTACACCTGCTCTAAAACAATGCTCATTAATATTGGGCTACAACAATGAGATTATCGCTAAAGCACCATTGTGAACTGGGTGGGTATTTAAAGCAGTCGTTTTTGAAGCTGATAAGTTCTTAATAAATTATACACATTATATACAATCACCTGTAAGAAATTTCTCTCTATACCATCATGTCAATAACATACATTAAAACTTTCATTTTTAGCTATTGATAAAGCCAAACAAGTGTTCGGTAAAATCGGTGACAAACTAAAAGACGCTCTGTCAAAATTGAGAAGCACAAGCATCGAAGATATCAAGGCAGCTTTGAAAAAAGCTGGTGTCAAACTGATTGGTGTCGCTGAAGATGTGTATAACAAAATTAAAGCAGCTTTAGAGAAACAAAGCACCTTCTAAAAAGCCTGTAATAAAAGTTATTTTAAAAACGAGGTTTATGTAAATTGTTCTTTTATCTTTTTTCGGTCACTACTATGTATGTTCCTTTTACCTATCTTTGGAATTACAACATCGTTTGCTGTGTCAAAACTTTACGGTGAACTTTTTGTTAAACACTTCATCCACACAGATGTCAACAAAGATCGCCAGTTTTCCCAGGCTTCTTCATGACACGAATAAACACCTTTCCTGCTAAACACTATATATATATATACACTGTTAGAAGACTTTCTGTTTCAACAATACATCTTTAATTAATTTTAATCACAGAATTACTGACGCATTTTTTGGCGCATCTTCTACTGTGCTTTTCAATACACTTCGAAACCTCCCTGATGCTTCTTCTTCCAGTAAAACATTTTACAAATGTTAGCTTGCATTTCTTCCAGCATTCTTTGTTCGGATCTTGACATTTTTTGTTGCAGATTGTCTTAATGCGGCCACATTTGATCAGCCGAGAATAACCGTTGTATCTCATGTGATAAATCGACAAACATACATTAAAATTTGTTTCACAATTTCTTTCGCATTGTAGAGAACGCAATCCGAAGACATGCTGTAAATAGAGCAGTAACAAAAGAGTTATCTTCAATGTATATATCATCTTTGTTTATTGTTCGTACGACGCGCGTTTTTACCGACTGAAACAATATCTGTCTATGCTCACTTATAAGCTCGAGAAAAGGAAACAATAAAGTAATTGTCTAATAGCACTTAATTGAAAATGTGGTTAAAACTCTGATAGCCTCCATTTACACGATGACTGTTTTTTAATGAAGTTAAAAGTTTTTATATGACAACAACGAGGAGAATGTAATATATTGCATTAAAAGATTTCGTTTACATGATGTAGATTTCATGTTTATCTTTCCCGCTGAAAAGTTAATCTGTTTTTATTTGCATTACTTAAAAAGAAATGTCATTCAAGGAATTTCTTGTCATAAGTTAACATTTTTTAAAGAAAATGTCATTGTATGTGGCTTTATTTCAAAACGTGAGCTCTGAAACACGTACATTTGAAGAGTGTTTTGGATGTTTCTAACCTGACAGATTTTGTGTGCACCACCGTGGTGGTTTTAAATAGCACAGGGCGATATTATTCATTGATGCAATGAGACACCGCTAAGGAGTGTATGTGTCGGATGTAAACAAATGTGGTAGGTACACACACTTGATCATGTTGATATACTTGATACAATACCCAACCTCCTTCGTATCGAATAACACTGACAATAGCATTAATAATTTGAACTTCTCTTTACTTCTATTTTTGTTTGGAATTATAAAAATATATATCTTTCAAAGAGTTAGTCGGTTTGTATTTATAGAATCACTTTGTCGGGTTTTTTTTCTGGCGTGTTTATCAACAGCCGTCTTGGTTTTCGTCAAGAGAAACAGAGATATTCAAATATTACTTTTGCTTTGCAGAAATAGGTCATGATAAAGTTTTTTCCCTTGTTAGTTTTTCCATTTTAGACGGGTTTTTTATAACAGCACAAAAATACATTTAAAAGGCTTTAAATAAATAAATAAATAAATAAATAAATAAATAAATAAATAAATAAATAAATAAATAAATAAATAAATAAATAAATAAATAAATAAATAAATAAATAAATAAATAAATAAATAAATAAATAAATAAATAAATAAATAAATAAATAAATAAATAAATAAATAAATAAATAAATAAATAAATAAATAAATAAATAAATAAATAAATAAATAAATAAATAAATAAATAAATAAATAAATAAATAAATAAATAAATAAATAAATAAATAAATAAATAAATAAATAAATAAATAAATAAATAAATAAATAAATAAATAAATAAATAAATAAATAAATAAATAAATAAATAAATAAATAAATAAATAACTACTTATATGGCTGCAATTTGTTTCCAATAAGATTTTTTTTACGAACAGCTAAAATTAACCAGCATTAATTAATTATACTTTAGTATCGATATCGCGTTTAGTTTACGACACCTATCATGTTACTAGCCTCGAAAATTTTGGGGTCACTAAGTATTAACAATTCCGGCTCTGACTCTCAGAAGCCCATTATTTCTATTATAATAACTTCCCCAAAAGTAGACTGGGTACTACAACAGTTCGAAACCTGGTTAATGCTTCTCTAGAGTTATAGTGGTCCAACTGGGATTTCTTTTTGCTTGATTTTGGAATGCATACCTACGTGTTTCGACGTCTAAGGGTTCATAAAATTATATTGTGGAGTCATAAAAAATGCATAAAAAGAATGAAATAGGGGCTCCGAAAAAAAAATTCTTTGTTGATCAGAGTTTATTTGTAATTAGTGTTTCCATAGTTTTATTCGCTTCGTATTACTTTTTAGTCTTTCGAAACTGCCAGGGCAGTACATCCTCTTTTACGAGTAACACGCCTACATGCTATGTCAAGGTGGGAAATGGAATTAAAACTTTCGTCAGAAATAATTAGTAGTGGGAACAATGAAATTATGAAAATAAAAATGACTCTGTCACTACATAACTATGAAAGTAAAGATGCCAAACGATTAAAATTTCTTGCTGTCAGAATTATCACGTGCCACAAGTTACTCACTGCAGAATAATTGCTAACTAGAATTTAGAGTGCAAGATAATGTACTAGCACAAACGCGATCCCAGGACCTGTTGTCTCTTCTTGCATATCGGACGGCGAGACGAACATTTTTCGTCAGACCTATCAATAAGCGCAGCGCCGATGAGAGACAAAAAGCTCTGGGAACAAGGTTTATACTAGCACATGGAACGATAAAAGTTGGTAATCCTCATTTATATACAGAACTCATATAAAGCTTCACTTTTACAGTAGTTTGTCCACCTGTTAACATAAAGTAATGTAACTACTTAGGCGGGAGTTCGAAATAAAGGTACAGGGCAATATCGCCCGTTAAAAAAAAACACAAAAACAGGCATTCCTGCATCTATACATGCAGTTACCATCTTTCACTTACAGACAGAGAGATAGCAGGTTATATTATGGATAGCCAGGTTAAGAGCTTAAGTTCAGGTAGACAAAACTTTTTTTACTGCTTTACAGTGTGTCGCACAATCTTCGAAGTAATATGTTTTCTTAAAAAAAACACACAGATTACCCGGTACCCCGTCATAACAAAAACAGTCGTTTATTTATTTATTTTTTTCCAAATAGTTTCACGTAAAAGTTCAAAAATTAATCGTAAATGGTACCGAGTTAAGCGCCTAGTATAAGCAAACACGAAGCTAACCATTCTTGTCCCCAGAGCGCTTTGAGATTAAAACCTCAAAAGTACTTTCGAGTTTATCTCAAAGAGCTCTGGGGTCGAGAATGGAAGCTAACAAATCTGCTTAGAGCACTTTCAACAGCTCACCCTTTCAGGTGTAATTTCCTTTCAAAACAAATTTCTCGCAACCTTGGTCTAAATAAAAAGACAGGCAAATGCTAATCGTCAACCCGTTGAGCTAAAACAGCCATATAGCTTCTGTTTGAATAAAAAACAGGCTACAGACTGCCTTTACCCCGTTTAGGTAAAGTAGTTACACAGTAATTTTATATTTTGAAATAAGTTTTTGTGAGATTTCCAAAATGAATCACTGGTTTAAATTTAACACGCAGTCAAGGTACAAACTGTCGTTTCAAATTTAGTGTGAGAGAAAAAATGACCAATATATATTTATCCAGGATCTATATTATAGTGAAAGGTGTAGCTACCTAACTTATTTTAACACAAATGAGAAATAAAATCAACTATATTTTGGTCTTTCTGTTTTTTGCCTGGCGGTACCCTAGCTTCTAGTCACAAATCAAGTTGCAAATCAAATTGGTGAAGGATAACACAGCAATAACATTGGCTGGAGTAAAAAGTACCAACCTGAACAAAATCCTTAACAGAACAGCATAAATACAGCTAGATTGTCTAGCTTGCTAGTAGGCTGCTACCTGTATACGATTTACGTTCGTAGCGTAAATCTTATAATTGGTTTGTTTAAGATTTATGCAAAGGTTAAAATACGTGATTAAATATTTACTTTAAATTTTAGAATACACGAATTTAACTATCCTTAAAATACAAAGAACAAAGAATTAATTATTCAAGAACAAAAAATCAGAACCACAACTAGTCAGGTAATAACTAGCATCCGATACAAACCCAGATCTGGGATCGCTCCCGTTAAAATAGGCGAGAAGAAATACTTGCTTAGTATGGTCCACGGCAGAGCTCTGCGGCCATCTCGGTTTTCTTTTCAGTCTTTTCCACGAATAAAAATAAACTTTTTCACCGGGGCATCAAATATTCAACGAGCACTTTTTCCACACGATGACCCTTAAGAAAAATGTGTTCGTACTGGCGATATATGTATGAAAACAAAAATTTTTATGGTAAGTTTGATTTTAGCAACCCTTTTTTTACCGCAAAAAATATTCCAAGGACCCCTAAAACGCGGAAACTTCTCAAAAAACGATAGCTTTTCCATATTTTAAACCGCTTCCGTAACCGGTATCCTGGATGTTGGCTCTTATCCGACTAGCACACATCCACGTCAACATTCAAAATAGCTATCGTCCATAAGTTCCTGCGACCGCTCCTCTTGGCGATAATACAACGTCTGAGAATGCCTTAGATTCGTTGATTGAATGAAATATATATTCTAATTGATTTATTCACGAGCACCGCAAAACTTTGACGTTTGATATTTTGACGAAAACCGCCGCGAGACGCCATTTTGTTTTAAAGGCTAGACAGAGAACAAAAACACGAGGCTACATTGACCACTGTAAACCCCCTTTATTTAAATTTTTCTGATGATTATGGATCACACTACAGACATAAAATACGGCCCTAATGAAGGAGACCAATCGGGTAAATTCCATAAATTCGCGCGTCACTATTTTGTGTATCCGTGGAACAAGGTAAGAATTTCGCAGCCATTTTGATCAAAAAGACAAACAAAATACGACAAAACACATTATAGAGCCTAGACGTATCCTACAAAAATATTAATATAGAGACGTTTTAATGTCTGTCAGTGTGAAACAGGCGTTATTTTTAATTAATCATTTTTTTTTTATCTTAACATGCAGCGAAAATAACAAATTAGACAAAATTGCTTCTCAAGCATGTTAGATTGTCTGACTTTCTGTCTGTATGTAGTTTTTTAATATCATTTTCCACGCGTTTCAATTTATTTTATTTCAAGTAATCAAATTTGAGTCACATCTTGGGAAAATTCAGTACATCTAGAGATTGCTTGAAATGTTAATCTTGTTCTTGTCCGCAGTGTTGTCTTAAATGCTCGAAACTCTAGCTCAGTCTGGTCACTGGCTAAAAAATAGAATGTTATATATGCTGTATTTTGTTGACTCATTGATAATTAGCTGTTTAAGAATTGATTTGTTCATTTACTGCCTTTTTTAGGAAAAATTATTCTGAAAAAGTTTACGTTGAAGTACACTTTCGTCACTTTTTCTCGACGTCAAATTTTCACTATATTTGTATTTCTTTGCCAATATGTATTCAACCGAGAAAAGATTTCTAAAATCTTCCACCAACCATGAATTTTCATATGGCTTTTATGTTACTCAAAGTAGGCGAATGAACAAACAATGAAACAATGCGCTTAAAAAAATTAAAAAATCGTATAAAAAAATAATATGAAGAAAAACATTATGCGAGGATTATTTAGGTCAGATGACTTTGACACATTTGACAACCTAGTCACACTTAAACCATAAACCAGTTCCAAAACATTTTTGAGAGAAAAGTAATAGAAAAGAATAATACTTTAAACCAGAAAAGAAATTTCGCCAGGAATTATAAGTTTTATTTAGATTATTAGAATTATTTACCAAGGATAGTCTCTTTAGTTAGTAATGCTATCAACAAGGGTCCGGCGAAGGAGATCCTGCTTACTATGCATAGCAATCGTTCAACTAGAAAACAATCTAAGGGTATCGCCTCCATTCTCATGCTGAACACTAAGTAAAAAGGACCAATTTATGCTTTTATAGTCGGCCGGGGTTCCGCACTGGTCAACGCTGTACCATAAGGCTCCCAGTGTTTTGGAACATCAATCATAAGGTTGAGGTCAGAGCACATATCGTTCCTTCGCCGCCATATTTGATTTTTTAGTTTATTCACGCTAAAAATAACCCCTCGCAGGAGAATAATTTTGAAACTAGACCAATTAAAAGTCAGAATTAATCAGAGAAATTTTTCGCTAAAAACTAGAGCAACAATAAAATTCACATCTGCTTTAGAAAATCTACCATTTTTTTATTTTTGCTGTAGTGTGTTTGAAGAACACGCAAAGAAAACTCTGTGCAAAAAATTTCAATTTGAAAGAAAATTAAATTCCACGAGAAAAAACCGTTTTAGCCAACCGAGAGTTATTGTAGCTATGTAATTCAGGTGTAATATAGTGATTCCAGAGTTCTAAACCCTGCTTACCCAGTTTATGTATCCACAAGACGACGTTTTTTAAGACAAAATCTTAATTTCCGAAAGAAAGAAAGAACCAAAAGAACTGCAATTTATTTTTGTCCAATATTTTCTCAAAGAGCTGTGATGCATTCATGTAATTAGTTTTATTCTAACGCCTTTGAGTAAGAAAAATTATGCTAAGTTTGATACATAACAATGTCATTTCTCCTCCTTCAACGAAGAGGAGGGGTGGGGTATAGTTATCTATCTGTGCTAACTCCAAAAGTTTTATTTCTTGTAAACTAAACGTATTTAGCTGTTGCATAATAACCACCGAAAGCAAATGAATCCTTCATGCATCAACATCTTACTTTTTCTTGCAAATATGCACGTAGGAACACTTTTTGTATAAGTAGTCCTGCTGTGAGTGTACTTGATGGAGATGCAAGTTTTAAAAACTCTTCATCTATAAGAATTTAAATCGCATTATTTTAAAACCATTGACCACACAGAAGTTGTCAAGGGGAGGTTAATGTATTGAAACCATAATAATACAGGTCTATTTATTTCGTGAATATTTATAATGAAGAAGCTAGTTTTGTAGCTACTACTTTTTAGAAATAATAACAGAATTGAGTGTCTATTAGCATTGTTGTGAATACAAAAGGAACACTTTTTCTCCCAACCTTCCACTCTTTCAGTCCAACGTTAATTCATTGGCCCGAAGTAAAACATATGTTTAAAAATTGCATTTCGTATGTTTTAACTGCTGGGGAAGAATGAGCAACTGCACAATAGACTAAAAGTAGTAAAATTGTTCGTCAACTCTGAATCGTGCAAATGACAAATAGTTTTTAACCAACTTTCAGTACAGTAACTATTTTCCGATAATGAAGATTTGTGAAAGGCGTTCCAAGCAAAATGAAATATAAATAAGCAGAATATTGGATCAAAGAAAGTGTTTTAAAGAATTGTACCGATCATACTGGTTCGCTTTTATCTTTTATCTTGACGTTCATGACGTTCGCATTAACTCTCAAGATTTTGTCTAGTTTAGCTTTTGTACTGCTCCAGCTTAATCGTTTATCACACAAGTCGTTCGCGGCCACTGAATGCTCTAAAAGAGAATAGTTATATTGGTGCTCGAACGTGCACTTATGAAGGTCTTCCTGGAGCGACTAGTCATAACCCGAATGCGTCACCGTAAATCAAATGCTATAATGACATTTATATGTAACGGTGTTTTTCGTAAAAAAAAAATATTAGATAAATTAAGGAAATACGCAGTACGAAAACAAAATTCAATCTATTTTATTTAAATATAGTATTTACAGATACATGACTTAGGATTCCAGGGGCTGAAATCTCTGGCGTTTTATCAGAAGTGGCAATTAATTTTAGCTCTACTTCATATCAGTGAGGGAAATGCAACCAGAACCTACAGTTCATTCTTTATGTTATATGGGATAATTATAACAGTTTCCTGCTTGTCCTTGTGTCGTGTTTATATTACTAATTAAATATACATTACTTCACACTGCAGACTTCCCTTTTAATAAACACAAATTTATTAACCAATTTATGTAACAGTAAAAAAATGCAACAAACATTTGCGTGTTCCAGCAAATGAAATTCAAACCACACAAAAATTTTGGCAGGTACACTCATCAATTTCATAGGTGACGCATAATCAAATAACTTTGGCATTAATCCAGCTACATCTTATTTGTAAGTTTTGAATATGTTTCTATAATTCGTCTACTTTGTTATACACTATTTTCTAAACATAATACCAAAGAAGTATTATTAACTTCGTTTCTTCTCAATGCAATTTGAAAGTTGTATTTCTTTATCGTTTACAATCGTGTTATATATTAACGGCTTTTTTAACACATTTCCTGGCGCACCTTCTACTTTCCCTGTTTACACACTTTGTCACGATTTTAATTTTCTTGCTTTGTTGAAAACACAAGTCCACTGTCTTTTTACATTTCTTCCAACATTTTTGATTTGGATCAAGGCATTCTTTAGAACACGTCACTTTAACCTGAGCGCAATTCATGAACAACGTTAACCCTTCGTCAACTGCAGGCGACGAAAGACACATATCAAAATTGACGTTGCATTTTCTTCGGCATGAAAGTTTTGGTGTTGCATGGCTAAACTGTAAAGTTAGTATAACTAAAGCCACGACGCAAGTTATTTCCATTATTTGTTTGTTTGATCTTGCTAGTTTGAATGTCGAAAAAGCTTTTATTGTGTCTAGAAAAGCAATAGCTTTTCTAAACAGTTATCGCCATACTTAATATGTTTATGTTTAAAAAGGCGGTCCATTTAGAAGATACATACTCCAGCTTGTCACTCATCGTGATCGCTAAATAGATATCAAGAAATATATCTCATGTTTACGTATATGAGAAAATACGTACGAGAAATTAGCATAAGAGGACCCACTTGAAATTTCCATACAGCCTCTTCGCTTTTAGAGCCATGGTCTGAATCAATCTATTTTTTCATCTTGCTAACCTTACTTTTTGAATAACGTACAAATGTACTTAAAAACGGTGTTGTTGATGAGACTAGACATCTGTTTGGTGACGCCCATTATGAGTTCCACGTACTGCTCCGAATGTTTCGATCAACCAGCTCAAGTGATTACCTTGGGGTCAAAAAATATGTTAAGCCCAGGCAAAGCTAATTAGTTAGGCAAAGTAGATGTGTTCATTTCTCATTGAAAACACGAAAAATAACGTGTCTCATTTGTTAATTTACTGAAGTTACGGCACAGCGTGTATGCATTAGACTGGCGTCAATAGCGTTGCACTCATAAGTTTAAGGCTAAGATAACTTGGAAACGAATGGAAATGCCATTAATTAATTGTGTTGGTAACTGGGGATCACCTAAAAAACAGAATTGAATCCAATTTTGTAAAACGGGTTCAACCAATCCGTATTGGAACCGACAGATAAAACCTTTAAACAACAGCATTTACTTAAATAAAAGCACATGATTTTCCTATACAGTATTTTGGTCAGAACTTCAAGCTCTATTGTGGACAGGCGATTGATGACGACATAAAACATACCGCCGTCTGTTTGCCTTCCTTATAAAATGGATGTTCTTCCCCTAGCCATTCAGGAATTCTTTCAATATCTCCTTAACGATTAGCCGAAAGCACACGATTCTATACATTATTTTAATCAGCGTTTTAACCTCTGCAAAATGAAAGGATCAAATTTACAAACTTTTGATTTTTTTGGAATATTTACAGTCATTGATGAGGTCATTAACATGTATCCCCGTAACTGCCTTGCCTTGCAAATCAAGTGAATTTTTTAACAGGCTAATCAGCTAGTGTTACTCTATTTTTGCAGCTGCAGGATTAGCGTTTCAACATTTCTAATATAAGGCGGGTTTATTAGAGAGGCGGGAACATTAGAAAGGGCGGGAAAATTAGAAAAGGCGGGAAAATTAGAGAAGATGGGGACATAAAGAAGGCGGGAACATTAGAGAAGGCGGGAACATTGGAGAAGGCGGGAACATTAGAGAGGCTGGATTAGTTTTGTTAAAGCATGAAGATCAGATTAGCGTATGTAAAATGAAAGAAATTCATCAAGTTTAAGGTCACAGAATTAAAAAAATCATAAAAACGAAAATAGTTTTAGCATAAATCTGTTTCGTGCAACAATAAAAAACGCAACTTTTACAACTTTTTCATTAAAATTTTAACATTCATGCATTCACACTGCTCCGTGGCGAAAATAGACAAACGTAGGTACAGTACAAAAAACAAAATAAATATACAACCCCTCGCGGGATTATTGGAAAGGCGGGATTTTCACCCCATGCCAAAAGGCGAGTTTACAAGAGGGACAGAAATATTAGAGAGGGCAGGCATAATAGAGTAAATGCGATATTTATAACTTAACACTATTGACACGCGTAATTTTAAACAGCGGAAACAGTTTGGTTACTAAACAAATTTACTTTATGATAACTAAATGCTGCAAAAATGTTTTTTTTTGAAATAAAGAAAGTTGGATGAGAACATGTGGAAAATGTGGACTTAAGGAATGCCAATGGGTAACTTGAGCAACTGTCTTCCTTAGACTATTCTCTAAAATTAAATTTCTACAAAACCTTATAAATAAAATATAGACGATCTCGAAGGATGTGCAAAAATGTCTCTGTAGAACTATAATATACATGCTAGGTAGACAAACTTCTCAGGACAAAAGTAAAGAAAATTTTGAAAGGTGATTTTGCACGATATTTACAGAAGTATTCTGGAGAACGTTTTAAAATTCAAACTGGCCAAAATAATTTCCGAGATTAACTTTCTATAATAATTTATAATCCAAGGAAATTTTTTTTGTTTAGTGCCCAATTACGATACTAAACTTGCGTTTCATAAATTATATCAGTGGCGAGCCAATCCGAAGTACAATAGGGTTAGAGTTGCTAATTGAAGTAGAATATGTAATTTTATTTTTTGAACACCAAACCTAACAGATTCAGTTTGTCTCGCTACAGAGTTACGCAACATAAATTTTTCAAAAAAAATTGTGACGTCACAATCGAAAAGTTTCTGAATATATCCAGGGTTCGCGTGCAGAGGTTTAAAGCATGAAGACCTCCCGCGAAATAACAGGTTGAATTCATATAAAAGAGCTTGAAAAGTTGTCAATGAATCTTTTTTGTTTTTTTGAGAAATCTTGATTGTTTTTTGACCTAGAATAATTATATAAGCATAATTATAGATAATTATGCTAATTAATGCATGACGTCATGTATTTTAAATAAATGAGGTGTTGCTTTAAGGGTTTATCAAGGTATGTGGTGATGAAATTTGTTTTAACCTATGCAGTTTGATATTTTGAACATATTTACATAAATATTAATACTTAGTTATCCTGATTATTATTCATACCAGTAATTGTTTCTCACCATCAAATCGATGATGTTATAATTCCGCCTAATTAACTAAACTATCAAGGCCTATATCTCCGAAATAAATAAAAATCTTTCCAAAAGGTAAATAAATTCAATACAAGTTATAAAAGTCCTTATAAATGAAACCAACTTGTTGTTTTTTACAGGAGGTAAGCTTAATGTGTGGGTTACAACAGTTAAAAAAAAATTACCGACATTTTTGGGCGACGAAGAAAAATAGTTACTTTAACGCTTTAAGGTCCCTAACATGACACTTTTAACTTTAAAATATACTTTATTTAAAAAATCATTAGTTAGGAAAAGGTGGGGAAGCAACCACCTCCCATCTGCCGCCGCCACATCTTTTAATGAAGTCTAATATGCAGGTCAACCCAACTATTTACTTAGCTTTCTCTGTTAAGAAATAAAAAGTTCAACCTTGATTCCAGAACCTGTCGTCTCTTTTTGCATATCGGACGGCGAAAGCGCAGCGCTGATGAGAGACAAAAAGTTCTGGGAACGAGGTTGTAAAAAGCTGTCTCGAAAAGTTCTGCGGTATGAAAATAGTTCTTTAGTTTTATTGACAAGTTGGCACACATTAGATTTCGAAAGGCTGGGAAGTATCTTATTTGGTGTCAAAAAGAATAAACCTTGTATTTTTTATTCATTAGGATAGATCCTCGTCGCAGTGTATTGGGATGAATATTTATCCCTTTTTTAACTAAACTTTCACAATGTAGACTGGAAACAGAGTTGGTCAGAAAATATAGTTTTTCTCTATTTGACACAACATGTTTGTCAAATAATCTCTGCAGGGAAGACTCATTAAAACACATAAAAGATCATAGTAGAAGGATAAAATTTTCTTTATCAAAATCTATATACCTTAAAATAAGATTACAACCTATTATCTCATTTGCGCTAATGGTCTTATGTTATGTCAGGCAAGAAACTTCCGCAGTTCTCTTCACTCCTCCGTACTAATAATGAAATTTTGTTGTCTCTAATTTTTTGTTTGCAGGTGATAATTATTACACACGAAAAAACGCATGAATATGTACACCAAAACTTGTTGCTATATAGTTACCTCTCATGCTTAAATTTATTGTTTCCTTCATTTGTTCTTTATTTACGCCCTGAGTTATTTTTAATCATACATTTCCGAGCACACACCCTACTCTTCTTCTGAACGCATTCTCGCACTTCTTTCAACTTCTTATTATCACCAAAACATTCGGCAATAGTTACTTTGCATCGTATCCAACATTGTGCGCGAGCTCTTTGGGCGAGAATGGTTTCGTTTTGTTCACAATCTGAAGCGCACGAGAATTTGGAGCTTGCACACGTGCTCACATCTTCGATAGTATGCAATGTCGCTACACACTGTTCAAATTCTGTTTCACATATAAACGAACATCTTTTACTTGGCTTTCCAACTGCACTGTTGCATATTATCAGGACCAAAAGTCCTTGCAAGATGTAGATATAGTTCATTTTGATCTATACGTGCCGTTTATTATCTTAAAATCCACGCATTAAATTTATAAAAACGTCGTTTAGTTATAAGTAAAATCTGAATAAGCGAGCCAATTATAAATCATCAATATGATTGATTACATGGCATATATTTTTTTTTGCTTATTCACGAATCATAATTAAGAGAAATTATGTTGTCATAGGAACAGATATAAATCACGGATTTAATCCAAAACAGGCTAATCGCGTTTATGTAGAACGTTTGTTGAGATAACTGATTCTTGCTTAATAGCGTTTGAAGCAACATGCAGTAGTGAGAGTCGAATCATGTCATTTCGCAAGCTCTAACTAATCCCAAACAGAGCTTTAGTTTAAACTTAAAGCAGAACTTTAATGTTCAATGTCCAATATATTTAATTTTCAATTTGTTTTGCAGAAATAGGCACAAATGTTTGGTAAAAACACATTTGTTCGTTTCAAGGTGGAAGATCATGGACTACGGCCGAGTTATTAAGAGACTGGTTGTTTTTTTGGCCTAGCGTTAGGCATGAGAATTGATATAATAGATTATTGATTACATGACCAGTTGTTTTATTCGCTATCGTAGCTCAAATCGGAGCGTTGAAAGCACCAGGACCCAATTCGCAAGATCCTTATTGTTAACAATGCCAATAGGAACTATCTTAGGTAAAAAATTGTGAAGATTGAAAAATTAATAGGAAATACTAATCATATCATTCTTTGTATATCGAAACCAACATACCTTCCTTGTCTCGCTATTACAAACTAGAAACTCGATTTCCTCTTTTTTGACGGTCATTAAATTTTTTTTTCTTTTTCTTTTTCTTCACAAGAACGCAATAAAAACACCCCTTTTTGAAATTCTATCGGGTTCTATTTGAGTTAAAAGGAGGAAACGATATTTTTTTCACACATACGCAAAAAGGCTTGTTTGGGTTTTGCTATTCGTTGCAAAAAAAAATTGTGCATTGTTTTACACGAAACCAGCTGCAATGTACTCATATCCGAATGTCTGTCCTGTCTAAGCCAGCCTAGTCGGGCGTATTTTGATTTATGTGTTTTTGTTTCCAGACACATTCTTTCCGGAACTGACAAAAGAAAATTAATCAATCACACAATCAATCAACCAAACTAACAATTTGAAATAATGCGTGCAAGGAAAGAGTTCACAATGTAATTTTATATTAACATAAATAAAAACTTATTAAAAATACATGCTATGCAAAAAAATTGAAAACTACCCGTACTACCCGTACTTTAGTATCAATACCCCATGCAAGATTGATTGATTTAATTGAAAAAATGGATGTTTACAAGAATTTGTTATAAATAAGCATTATTTATAATAACATGAAGAGATGACACAAGAAACGGGAAATAATTTTTGCGAGAATTGTTTTTTTAAAAAAATTCTAAATTTTTGTGAGAGCTGACTTTCGTTAGCAAGTTTCGATATTTCGCAAGAATAAAATTTCGCGTATTTCGACAAAGTAAAAGGAATTTGATGGTTGTTTTCTGAATTTATACGACTTACTTGGATGTTTATTATGTAAGTGCCAGTCGAATCAACAGGGAATAGCAGTGTGAATCGTTTTTAAAAAAAGAAAAAGCAAGACTTCGCGAAATTCGCATCCTCTTACCATCTAATTTAGTGCGTGCATGAAAAGGAAACCTCTTTATTCTATTTCTCACCTTCTGGTTACATGGAAAGGCGGTTGTAACACAATCATGTATTTCCGCTTTCAGTTTATTTTCCATTCAAGTCAAAATAAGTTGTTTTAGAATCAGTTATAATTTATGCTAACTTTTTTAGGTGATAATAGCAAATTTACGTTAATTACTATCGCCTAAAAATGTTACCTTGTGTCACCAGTGCAGCTTTTAATTGCTTACAACATTTTTTTGTTACTCCAAAATTAATCTTTTTGGCAGTAACAAGATCCAAAGTCAAATCGATTTAATTTTGTATCTTGTTACTGGTAGCAAAATTACCGTTACAAGCAACGAAAAAAGAAACTAGTATAATAAAAAAAACTTTCTTCTTTCAGCAACAATTCTGAGTCAAAATTTTTGTATTCAGTCAATCAGAATGCAGTAAGTTATTGGTCCCCAAAAACAGAATAGATTCATTACTTCAAATTTTCATTTATTTCTAGATGTTGTTCTGCGAAATCGTTGTGAAGAAGTTAAATGTTGTTTTCATATGTATCACCAAAACTTGATTGGCATTGTTTTACCCAACATTTCCTTGCACAATGTCTACTTTTTCTGTCGCAGCAACGAATTGTATCTGCCAAGCTTTTTCCACTGAGAAAACAACTTACAAGCTTTCCCTTGCACTTCTTCCAGCAATCTGCACTGCATTCAAGCCAACACGTACATTTATATTTCTTGCATTTATAGAACGACTCAATACTATCGACGCTGTTCAGAGATTTTGTAGAACAAACATCAAAATTCGTTCTACACTTTTTTACACACCTTGTGAACTGGAGACTAGTCACATGATTCGTATTTAGTAAACAAATAAACAAATAGACGAATCCATTTAAGAGCAGCAATATTCTCATCGCGTTGATTTTTTTATACTATCCGAATGTTGTTTTTTCCACTTTTACCTTGTGTGAATATCCTTTATCAATCTATTTTATCAATAACTTTGCTATCGCTGCAAAAGATAACAGCGTTATCCAATTTGTTAAATGTTAATGAAAAATTTTATGAAAAAAATTGATTACGAATATGGTTCAAATTCGTTGTTGGTACTTCCTGTTATTTTTGTACAAAGTGTTTTTTCCGTCTT
Source organism: Hydractinia echinata (assembly GCA_030067915.1). Classification (NCBI taxonomy): domain Eukaryota; kingdom Metazoa; phylum Cnidaria; class Hydrozoa; order Anthoathecata; family Hydractiniidae; genus Hydractinia; species Hydractinia echinata. The sequence goes on from JASGCC010000023.1 coordinate 1,864,564, forward strand.
TTATTAACCAAAATGCTAAAATCAAGCGGAAACGAAACCAGGTACTCATACAATTTTTTGACAGTTGGACAACAAACTTAAATTGGTTCAAGGGATTTAACAGTACAATAGCATAGAAGACAACACACTGAAAGTCGTCTAAAGCGCTGGTCAAACGAATGCAACATTCGATGCAACATTTAAAAAAATGGGCCTAAATTTTTGCGCAACATTATGAGCAACATTTGATGTGACGCAAACGAAATTGATTTGATGTTTTGACACTAATATTATATTTACATTCGATTTGGCATTCAAAAAGGCAAAATGTTGCATGGACGCCATAAAACGAACATGCTCATTTTGTTGCATCGATGCTGCAACATGTTGTATGGCCATTCAACATCATTCAACATGAATGTCAAATGAGTGCACCATTTCAAGGAATATTGTTGCGTAAAAGGTTTTATTTACAGGTAATCGAACTTTCTAGAAGAGATTTAAAAGAGGCTTTTTATGGAAAATACAACAGACACATACGTTGACATGAATATACACGAATTTGATCACGAATTGTAGACTTTCTATGTATTTTCGTTCCACCTGGTACCCCATTATGATGTATTTGTCACAGTCTGTCTTACCAGATGAAATTAAAGACAAAATTCCTCATGGTGTTATTGGAGCTGAATGCAGAATTATGCATTGTTAGTTGTTGACAGATTATGTAAACGTATGGTTCAATAGAAGGATCGCTGGCGATGAGATCAAACCGAATATTGACTGAAATTCAACTGGAAATTTCTTTTATCGAAGTTATAAACATACTCCACCATTAAGAAGTAAAAATTAACAAAAGAACGTAAATGTAGTCACTGCCAGCAAACGTTTGATGCACCAACAATTCTGATTACCAATTAGTCGAAAAGATACTTAAACACTTTGGCTGATAAAACTTTTAAGAGTTTACGGGTCAATAGTGCACCAAGAAATTGCAACATCTTGCAATTTAGTTCGAAGTTTAATAGATGAAGTGTGACGACCCATGTTACAGTGTGTTCATTTTACTTATCTATTACAGAAATCTTTCAAAAACAGCCAGTTTATAGGACTTTCTTAGTTTTCCTAAATTTATGTAGGTGAGTCAAGAAGTTGACAAGGCAAAATGGCCATTAATTATATTATCAAGAATGATACTATACTTAAATCACGTTTGGGAATACTTTTTGTCTTTGGTACCAATTTAAGTTTAAAGTTTAAAGTTTAAAGTAGAATTAGTTATGGGCCCTGGCATTTGTTCTACCTTTCACCGCAGATATATTTATTTTTATAACTAACATTGTCTGCTAAAACGACCGGTATAGTGAAATTATGTTTCTAAATTGTTTTCCTTTGGGTCATCCTATGGGAAGACTGGTGATAAGTTCACTATTTACCATTGTCTTAGTTGCGGCTTGCGCGCGGGGAAATTTTTTTGAATTTCAACCCCTAGTATGGATAAAATCACATCTTCTTTCACGCGAGAATTTATCCCATATGACGCCACTTGACCTGACGCGACAGCAGGAAAAAATACGCGAAATTCTGTTATTGTAGCATCTCTCTATCTTCGATTCATTAGTAAAGATGGGCCATTTTAGATAACTGTGTTGAAAAATAAAGATTACAAAAACTTCGTCAAATGTTCGCTGGTAAAAGAAAAATCTTTTGGATCAAGCCATAATTACAGTTTGTTGTTGCTTGGAACCAGCTCGTGTAAAAATTAATGTATATTCTATCGTTGTATATTATATTATATATATTATTATTCTATTTTATATTCTATTCTGTTCTATTTCGTTATACGGGTACAATCGTTTTAACAAATTGTTCAAATCAGTTTATAATTTGAAAATTCGGCAACTGAGCGTTCACTTTTTGCTTCGGCAAAAATAGTATGCTTAAAACGAAATCATGACAGTGAAATATGTGAGGATGCTGACAAATACCTATAAAAAGAACAACACTTTAAAACACAAAACAAAACGACACACAAAAAAACAAACAAACAAACAGAATAAAAAAAAAGCACTTCATGTAACTTTTAACACGAAAATAGGCGTGGTTAATTGTATTGTACAATTGTATGCATCTATATAAAATTTTCACTGAGTTTCCAATTTTGTAACTACATATAAGAGGATTCATGGACAAACTTAAAAAAACAATTATAATTTTCATCTTACAAACAAAAGGTAAACACTTACTTAGAAGTAATTCAAAAGTTATAAAACATCAGTTAAAAACAGTAATTCCACAAAAGCTTGGTAAACATCTTAACAGTTTTTAGCCTCAATATTACATACTATATACTCCTACAACATATTGTGCATTTTTGTCAGCAGGAAATTTCCTTTCTGTCTGTCAACTTAGTCCTGTTAATTTGCTTCTATATTTTAATTTACGCGACACTTACTGAAATGATGATAGATTTATACAGTGGTATCATTTTCCATATAGTCAACACAACAGGTTCTGAGTTGAGATGAAACAACAGCAGGTCAAGCTAAAGAATAAAAATGGAAAATATTGGACAATCTACATGAGATTAACACATGTAATGCTTGAGAAAGATCATTCGATAACAAGTCCTCCTGGTAATGTTGTGCTTACCTCTACTTTAGCATCACCTCCAACATTTTCTATGTGAAGTTTTTGTATAAAACCACGCATTTCATTTCCCTAAAATGTGAAAAATTGAATTTTAGTACAATTGGTTTTTTGGTTTACTTTCTTTAACGCTTCTTGTACTTAAGCTCATCGCATCGTATTTGTGATCCATACGTTAACATTGTCAAGGTGTGATACCAAACCAGAAAGTAAGAACAGTAATAAAACTTCCAGACAAACGATTCTTTTTTTAATAAAGTATATTTCAATGTAAAAAAGAAGCCGTTTTAGGGGTTTTTAAGGCGTCGAGCAACAGTCGTACAACAGTCGTACAACAGTCGTACAACAGTCGTACAACAGTCGTACAACAGTTGTACAACAGTCATACAACAGTCGTACAGCAGTCGTACAACAGTCGTACAACAGTCGTACAATAGTTGTATAACAGTCGTACAACAGTCGAATTTATTGGAAACGCGTGTTGTATAACAAAGAAACTCAAGAAGTGTTGCACCTCAATTACTGACTTTAATAGAAACCAAGGGTGATGATAAATTGACGACATTTTTTAATTTGCAATGATCGGGAGTGAAAAGTAAGTAAAAAGGGTGATCTGTCAATAACCTTAGCATGAAAGCCGATTGTGGTTTCAACAAAAATTTTTATAACCCACCTAATGATTTTAATTTTAAAGAATAAATCCTTAGTTCAACATCTTAGATTTTTTACTTTAGCCACTTGCAGCTGGCAGGATGAGATGCGATCCTTCAAGATTTCAGTTAAAATTTAGTCCAAATCTGGAGTGAAATTTCCTAGAAGATTTTTAGCCCAGCACTCATTTTGATTATGTAAATATTAACCTGTCAAGGTTTGATAAACTACACAAAATACAATTTAAAAAAGTTTTCATTCCTCGAAAAAATATTAACATTCTTCTTTAAATGGGAATTACTGTAATCTAAAATTTAAGGTTATTCCACATCTTACTTTTTTATTTTTCCTGTTAGCTAAAAGAAAATCCCAAACAGTTTTTCCTTCACTAATATAATCGTTTGAAAAAGTTGCATTAATGGTAATACAATGGTTAGTGGTAAAAGAAACGACATGATTTTAATCTAGCCTTAAAAGGATCTAATGCATATTGCATTCGATATTGCAAAATGATCAAATCCTTGCATACCTTGTCAACTAATCTTGATGAATAATGAGAGAGACAAACCAATGACAACACACACGGGATCAGCCAAGAAACTAGAACCAAACGACTGTACACGTCTTCAACATTTATTACCATTACCCTCAGCAGCAAGCAAATTATCACAATGTCTGTCAAATATGACGTCATGAACAACCATGACAACATGTCATCCAGATTTGAGCAGATTGTTGACATGGTAACATACTTTTCTCGAACGTCTTTGATGTACGTACGCAAGCACAACTTGGTCTTCTCCTTATGCTGCAGGTGTCTGTAAAACTCAGAAAAGACATATGAAAGTGATTGTATTAAGACGTTGCACAATGCCACAGGCAAGATCCATATGCCAACTGACAAACTACTTTGAAGGAGGATCAACGATTTATTAAGCATCGTGTCTGGTAGTGGTCGTACAAATTGGCTAAGTATATACTCAAGTGACTTGATGGGATATAAGCCAAAAAACACGACGGTTCCAAGTTCTAACAGCATGATAAGTAATAGGAAAAATAACCATCTTCTCATTCCATGCTTAAAGTGATTCGCCTGCTTTCTGTATTCTTGCAATTTCACTTTAGTTAGAAACGCTTCCAGTTCGTTAGTGTATGTTAAAAGTTTGTGACTAGTTGAGCGTGATGCCAGTTTCAAGCATGCATAAATTTGAAACGTGCATTTAATATTATAAACAATTAAAACCGCGGCAAAGTAATATCCATTCTTTTCTTCTTCATAAAATAATGCTAAAATAAAAATCGCTATTATTAGTTTTAAAAGAAATGCTGGAAACACATTCAAAGGTTTCCATGCTATCTTATTTAACGTAATATAATCGTTATGGGCGCAAATCCAACTGGACAATTTTGTGAATTCCTAAAACCTGAAATGATTTTATATAAAAAAAATTTTCAACTGGTGCAATATGATATTTAAGTTGATTTAAGGTTATTTTCGTATTACTCATAACCTTCGTAAACTCAATCGCTCGACTTTCGTGTAAGTTTCTATTTTGAAAACCACCAGCTGTTTAAACTTTTTCAACATCAAATTTAACGATCCAAACTTAATTTTTTCATTCCTTGTGTAAGCTTTTGAAGCAGACTTTTAATCAAAGTAATCGTTGTATATAATTTCTGTCTTAAGTGAAGTATCAGGGTTCAAATCATGTATAAAATCTTATTAACTAAAATTGCTAAGTACCTGCAACTCCCTTCCATATCACTGCGAAGAACGCAAGAAACACAAGGTGACAGTACATCTTCAAAAATCTATTAACCCATCTATTAAAAGCAGTTTTTCCATCTCTCGTGTCAAAATAAAGCCCGAAACATTTTAACAAAAATAAAACGGGCTCTAGACTTTCTGAAATGACGGGGTTTCTTTTTTCGTTTTCTTCAAAATCAATACGAATATCAACTTGATTCAATGCCATTTCTTTGCCTTTTCCTTTCTTTCTGTTCCTCTGCTCCTGCTTCTCCTTCTTGTTCTCCTTCTTGTTATTCCTCTTGTTATTCCTTCTTGTTATTCTTCTTGTTATTCCTCTTGTTATTCTTCTTCTTCTCCTTATGATGATGTGATTTGACCCATGAACTTAAAACTAATAACTTACAAATAGGATTACAGGGGAGAAATATTAGTCATTTTGAATTACGAAAAAATGGTTGCAAAATCATTATTAACACTTTTTGTTTGTTTTTTGCACCCTGTTGGGCTCACGAAGGGTAAACTTCATATTGGCAAACATTTTATTTCAATTAACATAATGGTACTATTATAACACAAAAATCAAAAAACCAACGGAAAAAAATCTATTCAATATTTAATGCAAAGAATATACTTTATTTTCATAGTTATTTTTCTGTGCTCTTCGCAGAGGCTTGGAATCACGGGTCTATTCACAAAGATTTGGAAAAAAAAATAGTTATCTCAAAAGTGGGAAGAGGCGTAATAGCCAGGTGACAAATCTATCCTTGATTTACAGGATCTCATTGCAGAAATACCACTTGCTGTTCCTATTGAGGATATCTTATATACCAATACTCTATTTCCACCTGTTCGTCTGTGATTGGCAAAATTAACATAATGTTAGTAACAAGACCTTATTTTCACGTCAAGAAAACCAAAACGGATTGACGTCAATATAAATTTCAAAATTTTTAAGGTCATTGGACCGTGGAAGCGTAATATATTTTTAATCATTTGTCAAACGTCTATTTTTGACTAGTATGCTACAATCTCGGTTAAAATATATCGAAACAAGACAGCTAATCAGATTCAGACATTTTGAACTTGCCATTGTTTACTTCTTCATGTTTCCAGTGGACTCAGGGCTTATGACCTTAGTTTATTTAGTTAAATTTAAACTCTTGAAATGTGTCAATTATAGTCGACGTCAGCATGACATTTTCTACGGATTTCGGGGCCTTTGTGACAGCCGACGTGGATTATTCCGTTCATCGGAGTGCTAGAGAATGCAAGTGGCAAGTATTGCTATCTATCTAGCTAAGTATGAGATAGCTAAGTTGTTGACTTTTTGAGTTAGCTTTAGCTGGCTATAATGTAAAAGTCTAAAAAAACAACAAAAACAACAAAAACAGTCAGACTTAACCGCCTCTGACTGACCTGCTGAATATCAGTTGTGGTGGCCAAAAATGAAATAATTCGCTAAATTCCCTTAGCCAAATTTAAATGTATTAGGTAATGATTGTTTATTAAATAAGTTTCGGATTAAGTTTCATGACCTAAGGTAAATAGTTCAATGAAGTATGGTCCACGGAGCTCCGATGCTACATTATGCCAAAAAGCAGGATTTGATAGGGTTATGGGAAAGGATTATTTTTTCTGTTGCAATTTTAAAAGTTATTTTTGGGATGATAGATCTATCGTTCCAGTTTATTTGAAGATCGGAATAGAATAATTGCCAATTGCCTCATTTTTCACTCTTCGGATTGCTACCGGCTTGGGATGTGAAAAGTGAAAGTAATCCGGTTTCGGCAAGATAACAACGTGATAAGGGTGAACAGGCGTAATTTTTTGTTCTCTGTGTACTAAAAGTTAAAATACAGTGAAGATAATCTAACATTATATTTTTATAGTTATAATAAATAAAATTTTCCCTCCATTCGTTCAGAAACTGATCATCATTGTAAAGTAGGAGACAATGCAGACAAATATCTAAAGAAAATAATAATAATAATAGTAATTAAAAAAAATCATTATTTAGTAATTTTTAAAAATCATTTAAGGCAAGGAATTTATGCTAATGGTTATACACCAACCTCGTTCCCAGGGCATTTTGCCTTTTTAATGAATTTCATAGCGGTCGTAATAAGAGCTCGGGGGCCCAATACCCTTGGGACGAGGTTGATTATACATATAAGAGGATCACATGGTAGAATTTTAAATCAAATTTTGACATTAAATCATTTTTGATGCTTACCGAAATAATGATAGATTTATACAAAGGTATCATTTTCCATATGGTCAAAACGACAGGTTGTGAATTGAGATGAAACATTAGCAAATCGACCTAAAAATAAAAAAAAAACATGCAAATAAATCGGAATAATTTGCTCCGCAAAAATAGATAAAAAATTATCAAGTGCTAAAATTAGTGCCGCAAACTTTTTTAAAACTATCGAATATTTGAAATGCTATTTCTCGTTATTCTATTATTTTCATAATGTTTCATAAAAAAAACATTCCAATCGCAAGCATTAGATTTTTATCACGGGAGTTTTGAATCGGAAAAATAATTTTCCGCTTTTTGCATAAAAAACCTAATCTTGAAAAAAAATTAATTTCCATAAAGAATATCTTTCTGAAAAAAATTCTTCCCTAGGTAACAACAAATTCATGGTTTATTTACAAAGATCTTGCAAACAGACTATTAGAAAATATTAAAACAAATCAAATAACTCTTAGGCCAAATCTTCTTACCTCAAACTTTTCCTCCATGTCTATGTTAGTAGCATCCAGTTCCTGAATAAAACCACGCATTTCTTCACCCTATCAAAATAAATAGATTGTAAAACAAGCTGACGCTATATTGATGCGTTTTGTGAAAGGAATGGTCAAAAGACCTGGTTTAGCGGGAAGCCTAATTTTTGTTGAGTGTCCATATAATAATTACGTAACGTCTTAGGGGTGGGGGGATGATTTTTGTTACGAACTTTTACGAAAATTTACGAGTGTGTTTGAAAAATTAGTAACGTGAGCAGAATTTCGCTACCTATTATGCTGCATAAAATCTAATGTTAGCGCGTTAAAAATGTCCCTGTTTCTCCGCTTGAAAACAGAAATTAAAGAGTAAATCAATGTACGGTTAAAGTGATTTTTTTTAAAAAAAGATATAAAACTTGTTGCTACTGAGACGCGTCCTTATAAAGCGGTATTCTTAGAAAGAAAACATATCAATCATATGTATGGATTAAGTTTTGGTCAATACCTTATCTGCTAAATTGGAGGAATAATGAGAAAGTGTTATGAGTGAGAAGACTGATGGAAACATCCAAAAGAGAATAATCAGACGACCATATATATCTGATACATCGATTACAGCTGTTCTCAACATCAAACAAATGACGACAATATCAGTTAAATATGAAACCATAAAAATCCAAGACAACATATCATCCAGATCTGAGCACATGGTTGTCAATGCAACATATTTTCCGCGAATATCTTTTATGTTGCTTCGTAAATTTACTCCTTCTTGTTTTTGACGTTTCAGATTTCTGTAAAACTCAGAAAAAATGTACGATAAAGCCTGAGTTAAAACATTGCATACCGCAACAGGTAATAACCATGAAGCATTTCCCCATAAAGATACAACTGTACTGACAAACATTGCTGTCTGAGTATAAGGAATTGGCGCCAATGTTGCTTTCATTACAATTTCAAGTGATGTGATTGGCTGGAAAACTAATGCGATATTAACACCAGTAATAGAGAAAAGGACAGCAAAAAAGACAAGCAGCCACATTGTCATTTTAAATTTGAAACATCTTTCCTCCTTTTTGCATCCCTTTGCATCCTTGATATCGTTTAAGAATGTTTGCATTCTTTTGATGAGTGAGAAGAGATTATGCTCCTTTTTCGCACACGTCATAAAAAGGCAACTTATTCTTTGGACAACACATTTAAGATTGTAGGCGGTAATTGCCAAGAAGATATATAATTCATCTTTGTCGAAGCCTTTAAACAGTGCTAAAACTGTAAAAGAAACAGGTTATACATCTCTTTAACGGATTGAAGATTTTACACTGGCTTTATTTAGAAATTATTTTTTTGGGAAAAGTATGTATGGCTGGTTATGCATGATTTTTCAGTTCACTTAATTCTATCACTCTCCCACTTCTCAATTAAGTCATAAAGCAGAGAATATCCAATTGGTATAGAAAGAAGTAGGATAAAAAAGACAGACAGCTACGAGATTTCGTGTTTTAGAGTTTTAAATTCCAAAAATAAATTGCAACGAACGTGATCTAAATTTGGTCTTAATCTCAAAAGAGACCTCAAATAAGAAATGACTGAAAATATGATATTCAGTTTATCAGTAAGCACATTTTCTACACTGCTTTGGTGTCATGATTGCAGTACCTCGGTTTCAAGAGAAGGCAACTAATCTTCCAGACTTCAAGTATATTTCTTTCTTACAAGCGCTTAAGAAAAAACTCTGACTAAGGTAGAAATATAAATTGACAAAAGAACTCAGAACTGTATTGAAAGTAAGAATAATGAATATTGCTAAATTCTTCCATTTTGAGAATATATTACAATAGCAACCCTTCTCGTACCTGCAGCTGATTTGACTATTGTCCCTGCAAGGACAAGAACAAGGAAGTAATTGTATGCTTTGAGCAGTATCTGAACCAATTTCTTCATACCCTTTCTTTCAAATGCGTTATCGTGAGACATGCCAAACATTCTCAGGCATAATAAAACAGGGGTTAAACTCTCCTTTATGATTGGTCTTCTGATTTCTGGTTCTTGTGTTGGACGAGGGTCGGATTCAGTCATATTTGCACTAAAAATGTTATAATTATAGGTTGTGACTAATATTTTTGATTCACAGAACGTAAAGCAAGAAAACGAAGAGTTGAAATGTGAATATTTTAAAACAATTTGTAGAAGATGGTTTAAATTTGGGCTTGGATATTTCATTAAAAAGCCACATGACACTTTTATTCATACGGGATACGTAGGTACTGCGAGAAATATAGCAATAGCAATGGCTTTAGATTATATACACCATTTCACTGGATAACTTATTTCACCTCTGCTCAGATATTTAGCGCAAAACACAAAATGGTTACGCTCAACTACAACCAACACAAACCGATCAATACTTGACCTCTCTTTTCGCTATAAAGCTCTTATAGAGTTGGGATTTTTACTTTTATGTTACATTGGAGATATTTTTAAACCAAATAAAGAGTTGGTCCTAACGACTTTTAAGTAACTGTTTTTTAAATATGCAATCTTACAAGAAGGAATAAATGTCGCTGTAGCTACCAATAGCTACTCGTGTATTTTATAACGCCTCTATCACCCCTTTTTACCAATAAATTGTGCCTCTATTCTATTAATTTTGGTCTATTTGTCGAGAGATAGAGGTCCTTTTTCTATATACCTTATCGTAGAATAAAAATCGAGAAAAATTACCGACTTACCGAAACGTCACTTGCGCCAAATAAAGCACAACAAAGAATAATATATATTATAATTTCTTATTATATATATTTACCTCATTCTATGGCTCGTGTGATATTACCAGCAAAACAATTTTTTTCTTCCCTGACTCATGAAAAAGTTTTTGACATTTGACGAATTATATTTTCAAGGACTGAACTTTACTAAATCGAAATAAAACCTTTGCTGAAGAGACGTAAAAATAAGTTATTTAGTCAATTAAACAAGATTTTTATTTAATAAACACCTGCCCATTCTCTAGTCATGGCTAGTATACAGGTGCATTTGACAACGACACGCAATGATTAATTCGATCATAATTGGAACAAAATCTGAGTCATGGCCAACTTAATATTATCTTGGTGACCTAATTGTAGGGACGACACTAAATTTCGGATAATAGACCACCAATTTTCATTTTTTTAACACTACCCCCTCAAATTAAAAAATAAAAAAGCCGTGACTCCACATTTTATTAGAATGAACTAGGACGTGTAATTTTCGATATATCTTCAAAAGTTTACAAGGAGGGGCGGGGCGGATTATTTAAAAACGCCTGATAATAGATAGAGACAGCCCAGAGTCTGGACACGTAGGATTGGTTGCCAATTTAGTCAGGGTCTTAAAAAGTGGGGATTTTCGAGAAACCAATAGGAATGCTTTGTTTTTTAGTTTTAACTAACAGAAATAAGGTATTAACATGATCTTTTCATAGTCTGCTATAAACAAGGAATTCTTCAGGTTGTCAGAACTGAGCTGATCTGGACGAGGAACGTCTTTGGCCAAGACCTTCACTTCAAAGCACTCCACGGTGTAAATTCCAATCAACAAAACTTGGCTTTTGGGTGTCTTAGTTTTTAACTGTTTGTAACTTGCACATAATTTTTGCCTGTTTCTTGGAGATTGTATCGTTTCCTGATTGTTTCTGCGAGTTTTTGTGTTTTAGTAAGTTGGAAAATATTCTCCCCTTAAAATTTTTTAGGAATGTCGATGGTGACTGTTTTGATAATTGCTGACCTGAAAAAGAAAAAACATTGGTTAAAAATGAAACAAGAATACAATTTTAACACAAGTTGAATTAACACGAGACCGTTATCCAACTTTTATCCAACTGTTTTTGTTGCAGCTATAGCTAGCTAGCTAGTTAGCTAGCAGTGCTTTCCTCAGTTTTATCTGACTAAACTAGCTATCAAAAATAGAACAATTCTTACCAGATATGTATCGGATCTATCTACACGATGTCCAACAAATAGTTCCAATATATTTTTTATTCTGAACTAATGGAAAATTGAACTACTTGGTTCAATAAAATTGTTAAGAAATACAGTTTAAGTTTTTACTTTAGTTAGAATACTAAATGTCAATTTTTTATTTTTTATTTCATCAGTTTCATTGTATGTAGTAATTTTTTAAAATGTTGCATATCATAATAAGTGAAATTTTAATTTTAAAATTTCGGTAAATTCAACGATCCTCCCATATTTCTAGGTTTTCAAGGTTTATACTTTTATTTATTTGAAATCCTAGAATTTCTATGTATGTTGCTAATGGCGAAAATCTTCAAACCCCAGGGCTTCTTGTTTTAATGTACAATATACTTGAATTTTTAGAAAAATTGTTAGGAAATTTAGGGAAATGACAATTTACAATTTACGTTATAGGTCTAGGTGGCAACCCTACGTTCTAATAAGACCGTATCATGGTATCATCCAAACATTAATGATTGATTATATAATTACAAATTGTATCTGACCAAAATGGAGCTGGTCCTTTTTACCGGACTTTAACAAGGCAACGTCACAAATATCTGATGTTGGGTTGGTCACCAAATCTTTGTGGCGTTTGCCTAAAGTATAATAAGATAAACAATTTTCATTCGTTATGAGATAACTCATAATGTTCTGTTTACCCACCAGAAATGCAAGTTTTGACATTTACGTCACATGGCTTCCGCGCACTTATTACGGCTTACTTACAACAAAAACCAAGGTTATCAAGTATTCCAGATTCTGGGTATGGGCGTGGTCACATGAGCAGACCTGAATCAGGGTGATGTTTGTATCGCTGTCTTGATATCAGAAAAGATACAAAATGAGAAGAGGTTAAGCGCCTTATTTTATCTTTTATTGTGAAGATTTAAATACGTACACATAAAGCATCAGCATATATCAAGAAATTGCTATTACAAATATACAAAATTATGTATGAATATTATTAATACGAACGGCCTTTTTAGTCTTTTTCTTCTACATCTGACATAGTTGCATTTAAAGTTACAAAAAGCCTTTTAAAATCCATTATTATTTTGGCAAATAATAAACGATAAAAAAAAAAGAAAAAGCGAAAACATCTGTCAGTAAAACGTGAAAGTCGCTATATATTGAACAGAAAATAACGGTGAAAATAACACGCAGAAATGACACAAGAAGATCAACTTATAGTTGCAATACAAGAACCACATAAAAGAAATCCAGTTATAAAGGAGAGCCTATCACCGATTCTACTGCTGCTAAGGCTGTTTGGGTTATATCATGAAGAAAAACTCAACGAATCAAGCAAATGGAAACATAAGTTGTCAAAGATGTATACTTATGTCGCAATGCTTGTGTTTCTTGCAGTTATTGGAAGATCTGTTGCAGGTAGCTACTACAACATGTAGTTTATTTTGGTATGACTGACCGGGAAAAATAACAGTTCTCCCAAGAATTTAAAAACGCCAGATCGGGAAAACAAGTACTCGCGAAAATTCTTTAAAAGAACATGAGTAAAAAAAAGTTTTGCAAATAGGATTCCTGGGATTAAAAAATTATTTTCTTTGCTTCTTTTGTTCAAAGAAGAAACTGCTTGTTATAGAGATCCTATTTCTATGTCTTTGAAAAACTTCTTGGCGAATTTTTTTGTGAAAAATTTGTGAAAATAAGTCCTCGTGGATGACCTCACGAAAAATTATTCCAAGCAAGGTAACATACATCACCAACTCCTCTTTAGAAGTATATTACGGTAGCCGAACGTTATTAGGACTTGGCATATTGGAACCTTAGTGAAAATCGTTATTAACTCAATAAAAATATTTTTGCGTATTCTTTCAATTTTTTTGGCTAATAAACATGTTAAAAATCCTATAATTTTTGCCATTGAAGCATTTCACTTGCCTTTAGCAATGTTTTCTGAACGAAACAAGGAAGACTATTTCGCTGTATTTGTCTATATCGTATGCTATCTCAAATGTGTTGGGAATCTGATTGCTTGCATGAGAATCAGTCCTTGTTCAAAATCAACACAGCTGTATCAGTTTATTGATGAGCTCCAAGAATTCTTGGATGGCATCAAGTTAAACCAATGCAGAAGACAGGAAAATCATTTTAAAGCGAAATTAAAAATCTGGTTACTTGTATTCATTCTGATTTTCTTCACGTCAATTGGTGTTAATATATTTGTTATGTTGTATCCAATTGTGAGTCCGGACAAAGAAATCGGTCCCGTCATATCACTTTTCCCAAGAACTCTACCGACATGCGTGGCAAAGATTTTGCTTGATATACTCGAATATGGAGTTCGGCTTTTTCCAGTAGCTCTATGTGGTATCCTCACACAGTCCTTGTCATACGTATTTTCTGAGTTCTACAGATATTTGAAGGTAAAGGAGCGAGAAGGTTTGTGCCTACGAAGTTACATTAAAGAGATACGAGAAAAGTACGTTGCCATGACGACAATGTGTACACAACTGGATGATTTAATAGCATTACTGATGTTAGTATCCTACCTAACAGATATCATTCTGGTTTGTCTCATGCTGCGAATCTGTGTGTTTGCAGTGTCTGGGATCGCACGAGTTGTTGTGTTGTGCTGGACTTTGCCTTGTGTATTTTCCCTTTTAAGTATATCTTTTTATGCATCACAACTCGTCGATAAGGTATGGGAATGTAATTAGCTCCTTATTTATTAGACAAAAATGACTCAAATGGTACGGTATACTCACGTTAAGTGGGACACTCAAGAATTTGACAAAAGTGGTGAAAACAACTTTTAAATAGGAGTGAAGAGAATGTCAACACCGTTCTTAACGATGCCTTTTTCGCGAAACTTTCTCTCGCGAAACTTCCAAAAATGTCCATTTGCGAAATTTTATTCAGTACAAACTTTTTTAAATCTTCGATTCGCAAAAGTTACGAATCGCGAAAATTTATCTTAAAAAACTTTCCATTCTCAGATATCACGAAGGTTTATCTTGCGAAAACTTCCCAAAGATGTCGCGGGATTTCTGCTTGCGAAAAGTTTCAATTTGTGGATTCGTAAAAGTTTGTCCAAAAGAATTCGCGAGTTTTTGAACTCGCAAAAGTATTTCTCGCAAAAATCTCTCCAATTAAAGTGCTCGAATTCAAACTTTTTTCTCTCCTATGTCGTAAATCATTACACTGGAGTTCCAAATCGGCCCTACCGAGCGTAAGTCCGACTTATCTAGGAAATTTTTCTCGTTTAATTAAGTAAGAACTGAAGAATTTAGTCCCAGTTAGAAAGGTCCCCCTTATCCAGGGTCTCACTTAACGCGAGTATAATTTATCGTCTCATTTAAACAACGATGATAGAGCAAAACGTTTTTCCATGTTTTGAACTTTTTAAAATAATTTTATTTTAGCACTGTACAGGGAGTCCTTTAAAAATTATGTATCGCTCCTCCACCTGACACCCTTCTGTCACAAAGACCACCTTGACCAACCTATCCACTGGAGCAACGTAATATTTAAATGATTATATGCATAAACCTTGTTTAGGGCGGAGAAATGTGTACTTTTATTCAAAAACTCGATATTGACAACGTCAATTTGGATGCAAAAATTCAGGTAAATTTCAGCTGCTTTACACGATGTTGTTATTACATTTGCGATTTAGTGATCAAGCAAGAAAATAAATTTTCCCCATGATGAAAGGAAGAAAATTCTGGTTAAATAAAATATCTTAATGGGGTGCAAAATGCCCCCTATTTGTGTGTGCGGTGTATAGGTGTGGGAGGGAACGGATAACTTACCTTCGCATAGAGCGCTAGAGCTAAATTGGCGAAAGACTCTGCAGAAGTTCTTTTTTTATACTAACCATGATTACCAAAAAAATTAGGGGAAAAGGCGTAGCTCCTCCTGTTTTGGTTGATTGAAAAGACATTCACTGAATTTTTCCATATTTACTTGTATGTTATTAATCACGCTGCAAACAAGTCACAAAAATGCAGAAAGATTATGCCAACGTAACTTTTTATCCTTTCAGCTTGACTTGTTGTTGTTTCATCTAAACTCACAACCCGTTGTCTTGACCATATGGAAGATGATACCATTGAACAAATCCATCATCATTTCGGTAAGACCATATATTTCATTAGTAAAGAAGTAAGCAAATATTATGATCAGTCATATCTAACATCTTAAGAAAATTGAACATTTTTTTGGAAATGTTATGTCTAATTTTGTAGTATTTATTTCGTCACAACTCATTTAAATCGCTTGCTTTAAAGAGAATCCGAATGCTAAAACATTTAATTTATATGACATTACACTTTCACTTAACACAACAAACTAGTCATTAGCGGCTGAAATCTACGGCAATTCACCCATAGGAAAATCCACGGAGTTCGTCTACAGCTACAGCTACCTTCTTTAATATAGATTAAATCAAAATGCAGTTTATAGCATTCTACTTGCTTCAACAGCAAGTAAGTTGGATGGTATTACATCATGGATAAGAAAATTTGAAGCCTGTAGCATACAATGAATAACACATCCAGTTCTGCCGTATCGCATTATATAAAGAAATAAAATTTATATTTTTTTTAGATCTTTGTCAGCATCGTTACTTATTTCACTATCATCATCACATTCTAATGGAATTCACAGATAAAAAAGTAGTTTCAGAAGTCTCCTGCGAACAAACTGTTTTGTTGTAACTCACTTAGACATTCTCGTCCCAGAACTATTTGGGATAAATAGCGAGTTTTATTCCGAAGAACTCTGGGGACAAGGCTGTATTTTAGAGATATTTTACAAAGTTGTGAACAGTAGCAATTTTCTAACCTTTACAGAATTAAAAAAAACAAAAAAAAACATACCAACATAACTTCTCTTGTATTGTGTTATAAATCTTGGTATAAATGTCTGGTACAAAGCAATAACTGCCGGCAATAATTTTTGCTGACGTAAGCAAGTCTATTATTTGGCAAATATTTTTAATCAATTATCCTTAATTTTGGTAATTACAATTTTGATATTTTAAAATGCAATAATAAACCAAAAATCAAAAACAATTTTAATACGTTTTAAATGCAATGTGCTGTTTAACCAGCACAAATTTTGCTTGGAACAGTTACGTTATTTTACCAATACCTCCACAGTTCTATTTAAAATTAAAAAAAATCAGCCACTAGAAATTTCAGGGGCATTCAGTTAACCGTTCTAATGTTAGTAACAAAAGTAAGCCAGGAAGAACATTCTTAAAAACGCGTATTATATTCGGCATGACCTCGCACGCATTTGCACTGCACGTGATAAAACTAAAAGATTATATTGATAGATTGACAGGTCTCCTGCTGAAAAGTATTTTAAGATATAAAGGAGGGGACTCCTTCAAGGCTGAATTCAAGATGTGTCTCTTAATAGTGTCATATCTCAGTAATGTCATATCACATTCGTGCTAACGTCGATAACCATAAGCCCCTTTCACCTCTGCAGTGACAGCCCCTTTCACCTCTGCAGTGACACCCCCGCAACACGTAAACGATTTTCGCAGAAACATTAGACCGGTGTAATCGTTTAACTTTAAACAAAAAAAAAAAAAAAAATTATAAACGTCTATATTAATATTTAGCAACAAAACGTCAATTTACAAAAATTCTTAAAAATACTTTAAACATATATTTATATATATAACTTAAAAAATCAAAATAATACTAAAGTAAACCTCTTGAGAGATTAAGTGTGAGTTTACTTCTTTCTCGACTTATATAATTTAGTATAAAATGTAAATGTTTCTAAGCAACACTCGAATTTTTTTATTTATCAAAATCATAAAAAAACATGCTCGAGTTTGTTAATATCGCGTCAGGCAGGATATATGACAGTCTACTCGAAGTTATACCCCTGCACTTCATTTAACATGGCGTACTGACATTCCTAAAAACAAAAACAAAATAATACAAGTGGTTGACAGCAGTTCACAAAATAACTGACTGCAACTACAATTCTCAACTTACATGTTTCAAACGATTGTATTCTAAATGCAGCGCACGGAATATACACAGGAATGACATCATCTTGAAAATAATCCACAAATCAAATAACGTCATCACATCACCCCAACCTACATGCAAGCATTCGTGATCATAAATGAACCGCATAGCAAACATTGTACTTTACAAGTTGAAAAAACAGATGTCATAAAACAGGCGAAGCACTATAAAATCGTTTTGTATTTTACATCGAAATAGTTGCATCAATCAATGAATTTTACCCAATCAGAACAAGTCATATTCGTACCCAAAATTTCCGTGAATCATCTGCTTATTTGAAAGCCTCCTTTTACCCTCATAACATGAAATGATACAAATATTTCATTGATCCAGGGAAAATTTTAGAATTAAAGTAAAAAGTTTAATGGGTATTCTGTGACATACATACATTTCATGTTAGTGCAGTGTATCCAGAAGAACAATGGCAGGCGTTCAGGAATTGCCAACAGAACGGAAAGAAAAAAGTAGACCTATAACGAAATGTTGTTACCGATTTAAAAACAAACAAACAAACAAACAAACAAACAAACAAACAAACAAACACACACACACACACACACACAAAAACAATCAAACAAAAAACAAAAAATTCTATCATCCTTCAAATCTGACATGATGCAACGAGTATCTCCAATTAGACTTTCATGGACAAGATCCCAATCAAAAGGAGATTATAAAAGGATTCATATACTTTCAAGATACCTTTGTTTTAACCGCTGGTTCATCAACTCCACTTCTAGCTGCTATGAACGCGCACACTATGAAAGCACTAACGTTTAGCAGCAACAAAAAAGATACGTACAACCAGAACAATTCGGCATGTTGATCATTCCTGAAATGACGTTGTGAAAAAACAATTAGCTCATTGGTTAGCAAGGATATTATGAAACTTATAGGGCCGGTCATTTGCTTACGGTCAATCTAAGGAAACAGCTGAAAATTTAATCCTATATTTATTTGTCACCATTTAAGTAAAATATGGAAAAGGCCGTGTCTACTACTACTGTTATTTTTTTGAAAATAACAGAATCTAGTGTCAATAAAGTTTAGTTGCAGTAAAAATATATAAGTGTAAGGCATGCTTTAACTTAAAATCAATCCATTCAAGGTCAATAAATATTATCGGTGAGAAATAATTTTTACATGAAGTGATGTGCAAAAGGTTACTACTAATCATAAATTGCCACATCTAGGCTAAAACAGAGTTGAAATAATCTCTGTTAATGTTTTCGCATATCTGAAATTCATATTCAATACAGACTTACAGTAATCTGAACAGAAGAAGCGCCACAACAATGAAGAGAAATTGAAACATGAACACAGTTCCGCTAGATGTGAAAGCCTAAAAAAACATATCAGTAAAATGAGGAACGACAAATGTACAAGTAAAACTAAATATTTTCAAATATTCTGAATATTCATTTATCAAACAGTTAAATACAGTTAATTTTCACACACATTACATCGTGGACTGACTGACAATCTCTTCACACATAATCGACCAGATTTAGATACAATTTCCAATCCATTCAATCAGTTCCCGATATTTAATAAACCCTGATATATACTCACTCTACAAAGTCCTTTAAAGTCCGAACACAGACTGCGCCCAGGTCCATACTTGCCAACTCGATCAATCTCTCTTGTAATAAATGCTAAATAAAAATACACTGTGGACGTCAAAATTGCATATCACTTTTAGCTTCACAAAAAAATTGAAGAATTATAATGCTGTTCGTAATAAAGTATTCTGTAAAAAGTCCATACCAGAAGTTCGGAATCTTCTTTGATAATTTAACGCCAAACATAACAACAGCACTTCAAAACCTACTGTTATCAAATTTGTCAAGAAGTATCCTTCTTCCCCATACTTGTGAGAATATTGCACACTTTGTACAACAGATCTAAATGGGACGCATCATGGTTTTTTAGCTATATGTGCAAAAATGGAAGCTGCTAAATGGTCTCTTCTCAATTGAAAGGAGAAAACTTTCCAGTAACAAACACAATGCTTTCGAAAAAAATTTTTATTACAAAATATTTTTAAAACACCCTATTGAGAAATATTCTGCAATTGGAAACTAAGTATTACACTATATTATTATTTTCTGTTTAACAGACTACTGCATATCCACATTTTTTGTAGGGACATTGTATATATACATGTTTTTTTATAAGCAATTGAAATTCCAAAATAAGGATGATTATGAAAAATTTTCTGGCTTAAAATATGCTTATGTTATGCTTAATGGCAAAAAGATTTATTGGAAAATGCTTATGAAAAACACATGATCAGGCTCAAAATATGCTTATTTGAAAAAAAATATATTGCATTTAAATTTTAAACATCAGTAATTACAACTACAATTTCACTACATACTAGTTAATTCAGACATAAAGAATAAAAAGAAAAACCAAAAACATGAAAACTTCACAACATTTTCTTAGAACTCACATAATGCTTAGCAAAAATGACCAAATTTAATCCTACGAATGCTTATAAATGTCATGCTTATATAAAAACATGTATCTGTTTATTAAACTAATCTTTGGACTTTCATCACGAAGTCGGAACTTTCATCACGAAGTCACTATTGGGAAAAATGTGGACACTTTATCTAGATTCATCGATACACTGTTAGATTATGTAGATTGGAGTCAAACCAATCATCTTTAATTCTGCTTGAAATTATAATCAGATGGGTTAAAAACATTCAATTTTATGACAATGACAACATAAATTATGACAAACCTTGCACCAGCAACCACAAAGTAAATAATCCACCAGTTGTTCGATATTGCATTGATATGGATACTATAGTTTAAAACAGTCACACTAAAATAAAAAAGACAAGTAATTATTCAAAGAAGCGAGTTCCTTTTTTAAAATTGTTGAAAACGTGAAGAAAACATTAGTAATGTGGTTAGCCACCACCCTAAATCACTAGCCCTGGATTTTACAAAAATCCATTCACAATTTATTTCATCATTAATACGAGACTTTTCATAAACAGAAAGCTTCTTCAAAAAAATTGAAACACGACTCTGTGTTTTGTCTGGGCTTAAAATAACTGTTAACTGCTGTCAGAAAATCACTGAACCAAAATATCATAATTTTATTAATTATATATACAGGATAGACACCTTGTTATTTGGAAAATTGTTATTATTAATGGTAATGATGATCCAGTGTTCTTAATCTGTATTGCCCACATAAATAAAGTATAAAATTTATATTTCTTCAAAGTGGCAGTAAAAAAGATTTTCTGTTATTTCCAAAGCAGTTTCAAAGTTTAATAAAAGAACCTTCCTACACAAAGAAAACACAACTCTGTTACCCTAAAAGAATCTTAATCACTGGCACAAAGCATATTCCACTCTCCTAACCGCCTCTCTTTATCCTCCTGAGATTTTCCGAACAAAAAACTGTTTCCACTGTTCAAAAAGAGCATAATTTGTAGCATTAAAACAAAAAATGTTATACATAAAGATCAATATTCAAACCTGTTGTAATATAAATACGTAACAAACACCAGCAGAAAAGACAAAGCTGCGTGACAACCATATAATATTGTTGTAGCAGATACAGTGGCTCCCTTTGATGTTGAACCTATAGCATTTAATAAAAAATGTATATACTAATGTATATTAAAACCAGTATATATATAATAGTATTTTATATTATTTGATACGGTTAGCTTCACAAATTTTAAGAGATGTATAACCCTTTAATTGTTTTCTGGACCACAAGGCATTATCTAATTCTACCTTGTGCATACTAAGAATAGTCTAGAACAACCTGAAGGAACAACCTATAGAAGAATACTATGGAACAACCTGGAACAGACAGGAACAAGCTAAGAACAAAATAGGAAACCCAAGAATAACATTAAGAAACCAAAAATATAAGGTTGTTTTAATTCTGTAAATACAACTTGGGTTTACAAGCAGATATGTCCACTAGTTTCATATTATCATAGACCCCAATGAAGAATTAACTTTTTTATTTATATACAAATTTGTTTAGAAGCAAAAAAAGTTCTATGTTTATTCGATTGTTTTTTCTTTCTTTGTCTTTGAAAATTGATTGAACAAGCGTTTTCTTGTAATAAATGTTTTCTCTTTTCAACACAATAAAATATTCAGAAAACAGTCCTGGTTTTCAACACCGTTAAAAAAATATTTTAGCTATCTGTTACTAATAAATATATATATATATATTATATACAATATTTATTGTTTTATATATACCGTAATGGCTTGAATAAGGGGGGCGCTAATTCGGAACGGGCGCTTATTCGAGACGGGCGCTTATAAAATTATTTTTCAAAAGTATAATATGTCTTCTAGGAAATTTTTTTAAGATTCAAAATAGATAATTGCCATAATAATAATAATAGTAATAATAATAAATATTTAAAGTGGCTAGCCCAGAAAATCACAAAAACCTATAGCTATTGTGGATTGTTTCCACTGGGGGCCACTAGAACAAAAAATGATAAACCTTAGACTGCCTCAGCTCAATCAAACATAGTAACATTTATAATCTGTGAAAATTGAAAAGAAAAAGAATAAAAAAATAAAAAAATTAAAAAGTTAAAAAAGTGATCTCCATTAGAATTTGCCAAATACATTAGAGATGGAAGTCTGAAACGAAAGCAGACTTCCATCACAGGTCACTTGGTCTGGAAGATTATTCCACACTTTTGCAGCTCTAAATGGGAAGGCTTTTTTGCCAAATTCCGTGTTGACCAAGGGAAGTGTGAACCTGTTTTTTGAAGCTCCTCTTGTTTGATGATTATGACAGTTTTTTGTCAAAAGGAATTTTGAGCGCATGTAATCAGGAGCAATGTGATTCATGGCTTTGAAAACTAATATGGCATCGTTTTTGATGAGTAAATTATTCATTGAATATTCACTCTCTTTCCCAAGAAAGGTACGGACACATTTTAATCGTTTTTCTAGTTTTCCCAATCTACCTTGGGTGGCACAAGGCCCATGCCGAGGAGCAGTAGTTGAAATATGGTATGACAAGTGCATTAATTTAAATTAATTTAATTTAATTAATTTAATTTTAGAATATTTAATTAGTATTTTTCTATTTATGTCATTAATGTGCTCTTCCCATTGCATTTTTGGATCAAATGTTACCCCCAAGATATTTAACTTTTTTCACTCCTCTTCAAAGGAATACCCATATAGTTGATAGTTTTGTTCTCAACTTTTTTTAACTGGCTGTGGTTGCCGAAAAAGATTGTTTCAGTTTTGTCCGTATTAATAGTCATTTTGTTATTATTCAGCCAGAGGTCGACTTGCGAAAGTTCTAACTCGACCTGGGAGACAAGGGTATCCAAGTTTTTATGGGACGAAATAATTATTGTATCATCTGCATATAGATGGTGGTAGTTTGAATTGATGACAGATTTTAAGTCATCAATATACAAAAGAAAGAGCAGGGGTCCCAACACAGATCCCTGCGGCACCCCAAAAGCGTCTTCATGAAGCAGATCTGATCCTGTGTCGTTTACAAGAGTCAGCTGCATTCGGCCCGTTAAGTAGGACTCGAACCAGTCAAAGGCAGCATCTCTGATGCCAAAACACCATAGTTTTTTTTAACAAAATTTTATGATCAACAGTGTCAAAAGCTTTTTTAAGGTCAATGAGCACAGCACAAACAAAGTTATGTTGGTCGAGCTCAGTAAGAATAAAATCAGAGACATCGGCTACTGCAGTTTCTGTGGAAAAGAGTTTTCGAAATCCGGACTGTCTGTCATTCAGGAAGTTGTGCTCAGAAATAAAATGAGACATTTGCTCATGCACTAACTTTTCAAAAATTTTCATAGGAATTGTCAAAATGGAGATAGGCCGATAATTAGTAGTATCTGTTTTATTGCCACTTTTAAAAATGGGCGAGACCCTTTTAGTCTTCCAACATTTAGGTACATAACCAGTAAATAAAGATTTGTTGAAAAGACTTGATAAATAAATACTTAAAACTGACGAACCTGCTTTTAGCAGTCGTGAACCAATTTCGTCCAAGCCTGTAGCTTTATTAAGTTTTAGTGAACTAATTATTTTTTCTACACTTTTGGTCTCAATACGAGCCCACCGAAAATCGTGTCCGCTAACAGGTGGATTAACATTAGTAGTGTCAGAAGAAAATTTAGAGGCTAGTTGGGCACCAACACTGACAAAAAATGAATTGAATGTGTTGGAAATTTCTTTTGGGTGAGAAGTTTCAGTACCATTGTTTTGGACTACTCGTTTTATCGAGGTAGTATTGCCTGACTTATCAGGAACCAGTTTTTTTAGGGTTTTCCAAAGTTGTTTTGGCCGTTTTTGAAAGTCCTGCAAAACGTCATTATAGTACTCATTTTTGAGTCGATTTTTGAGACCTATTACCTGGTTCCTTTTTTGTTTGAAAGCTTCCCAGTCTATGATGGATTTTGTTTTTGATGCTTTCCGTTTTAAGAAGTCTCTTTCTTTCTTTGATGGCTATTATTAATTCATCAGTGACCCATGCCTCAACATGGCCAGAAAATCTATGTGTTTTGAAAGGGGCATGTTTCTTACATGCTTCATCAAGGTCATCATAATTATTAAAATATGACCTAAATTCCTGAGGTCCTTCAGAAAAGCCTCTTTACTGAAGTTCTTGTAGCTACGAACCTTGATAGTTTTAGGTTCAAATTTTGGCCTTTTGAATTTTCTGATCACATAAACTAAATTGTGATCACTGATGCCTAAATCCATGACACCAGTTTTAGAAATACAAGAACTGTTAGAAAGTATCAAGTCTATAAGAGTGCTACTATTTTCAGTAACACGAGTTGGCTCCGTAATATGTTGTTTCAGGAAAAGAGTGGAGCATAATTCCTTTATTTTGGAGGAAAGAGCATATTTTGAAAGCATGTTACAGTTAAAATCTCCCAAGATAAAAACTTCTTTTTCTTTTGGGAGTTTATTAAAACACTGTTTAAAATGAGTACACAGGTTTTCGGTACTCTGCAAATCACTACCTCCAGGTGGCCTGTAAACCCCACACACGTAAATAGGTTTAGTTTTTTTCAGGCACACTTTCACCCATAGTGATTCAACATTTTCGAAGTATAGGTGTTTCAAAAGGTGGCTATCCAAGTTTTCATTAACAAAAATCAGGACACCTCACCTCGTCTATTCCGATCATTCCTATAACAAACATAGCCATCAATTTTAACGTCATTGCCATTGGTTTACTCTATAGCGAACTTAAGAAGTTTCCAGAAATGAAAAAGATTACAATTTTTTAAACAAACTGCGTTTTTCTTTCTTTCTGGTTACCCATTGAATTTCTTGTGAAATTCGAATAAGTACCCGGCCTAGGCCAAAAAGGGGGGGCGCTTATTTGAGACGGGCGCTTAAAAAAATATTTTCTAGAAAAAGGGGGGGGGGACTTATTCGGAACGGGCGCTTAAGCCATTATGGTACATACCATCTTTATCTCAGTCAGCAAGATAGATAATCTTGGCCCATATTTTTGACCTTAGGTAATATTTCTCATTGCAATTAGACAAAATCTTTCATAGATATTGTATTATTATATGAGGTATGTATATACAGAACAGGTCCATGCAAGTGATAAGCTCCCACACTAAAGAATAAAAATAATTTTAAAAACGTAAACAAGAAACAAAAACTATGAATAGTCACTTTTGTTAGGCACTTCAATGTTTGTACCACGCATTTGATAACTGGTCCTTGCATGTATCATTCACAATGTTGGCCACGTTATTACCATGACTAATCCTAGTATTTTGTGACCTTGTTATTAGGACTTCTGGCCTTCAGACAATTAGAGCATTATTTATCTGATTTAAAAACAATGTTTCCCCCTTCTATCCCAAAAATTCCTTTCTTGATTGAAAACCGCCTTCCTTCAAGGAACATGCATAGAACTAGGTTAGTTACAAAGCTTTTTACACTCAGTTTTTTTATTGTACAGGCAATCACATGAGTAGTGGTCTGGCATCTTAGCTTGTTTTTAGATAATTCAATTTTATCCTTAGTTCGCCCTCGGGTTGTTCTAGCTTTATAGCTTGTTCTTGCATGTTCTAGTTTTTTTTAGGTTGTTCAAGCTTGTTCTAGTTCCAGGTTTGTTACCCTTTTTACCCTAGACTTTCTGGATATAAGTTGACTGCTCAATCAACTGAGCTACTGACCCCTAAGTTTGAATCTGCAACAGCAGCTTTTCATAACTACTATGGTGGACATCACAAATATTTGGTACTATAGTCACTATAGATTGACCCTGTTTTTTAATCAAGATAACTTTTGACAACAATACTAACTGCTACGTGGGTGACTTAGTGCATTAAGTGCAAATTGTTGGGGCCGTATGGGATGGGACATGAAGGGGCACAAAATTTTACTTGACTTTTAGCTAACATTCTTATAGAACTTACAGTCGTTATTTAACTCATAAAAAGTTGAGTATATCGACGCCTCCGCACCACCACACGTTAAATTACCCATCGTTATTATTACTCTCGCATAAATTTTGATTATACTTTCTGCCACCCTGATGTAACAACATCGAAAGCTGCAGATAGAGGTCAATGTGCACGTTCAGAGTTTGGTTCTTCACCAAGCGAGTCCCATGACTTGACAAGCTTGTCAACACTTCACGTAAACCATCATAAAGGTTTCCCGTTTTATTTAGACATCTTCCCGGGAAACCCTCCCCCCTCGGTTGTGTGTGATGAAGACGCATAGGAGGGGAGGGTCTCCCGGCTACATTTCCCCGAATTTTCTGAAATTTTAAAAAGCTATCAAATTCCTCACACGATTTTATTACAACATCAACCCTATAATAACTGTTTATGAGGGCAATACCGGAGAATATTGACCGACGTCAAAGTATTGCCCAAGCTTGCGAGGGCAATACGTGACAGAGGTCAATATTCGAAGGTATTGCCCGAAATAAACAGTTATTATATGGATTATTATCCGGGTACTGCATTTTACGACAAAAAATATAACATTAAAAGCAGGATGTAGAAACCATGTCTTTATAGAAACTATTCCCATATGGAACGTACATTCGAATTAAAAATATATATTTTTTAAATCGAATATCGTGTAAACATTACAGGTTTTTATTGTAGCTACAACATAGAATTCTTTAAAAGATAAAAGTAAGTTTCACTTCTGTTTCTTCTTCTTCTTCTTCTTCTGTTTCGCGTTTTGTTTACTTTTTTCCGTGTTTATTAGCTGTGGAACACACAGCTTTTAGTTTCGGCTGAAAGCTCGAACAAAATCCTGATCTTCTGAGATTTAAGTGAAGATATGTGTATCTCGGACGCGGTTAGTAAAATTGACGTTTAATCTGCGATTTTAAAAGTTGCATAGCTCAGGTTTGGAAAAGATCTCTTTTTGTCTATGTTTTCTATGCTTCTATATGCTAATAAAGATACCATCACATCCATGTAAATCTTAGTAAAATCATTTTTATTATCTTGGCTATAACTGGCGTATATATATAGCAGGCCAGCTAACGTGGTCAGTGTCAGTAGATAGCCAATACAGACAGCTAGCTATAGCTATTTTGTGCTTTTCTCCAAAGTTTTTCATTTAGTTTGGTATAAGTGCATTTTGTGCTATCCATCGTTATTACTTCTTGTGTTATCTTTTACCAACCTGAAGCTAGCCACAAAAGTAAGGAATGCCTCCTTACTTTTGTGGCTAGCTTCAGGTTTTGTGGCTAGCTTCAGCTCAGGTCAGCTATAAATCTTGTAATAATACCCTGCAAATTTTAGCTGAAATACTCTGCTTAACAAAGTATCTTTCCATACATCATAGTTTATAGTGTTAGCTTCACAGCAACAGAATAAAATATTTTATCCCAGTGGTATAAAGTTTCAATAGAGTTTCAATGTTTACGTTTTGACGGGATAATAAAATGCAGACTATATAGAAGAAGAAAATTAACAGTCGGGGAGAACTGATAATTAGCTTGTAACAGGATAGTTAGTCGATGCTTATACGGCTATAATACGGCGGAGATCTTTTTTGCCTAAATTTCCACAATTTTCTTTATGTCGATATTGTAGGGTATGCCTCCCCCATATTTTTCACGCCTGACTACGTCTTTTCAATGTTTTTCCATAAACTCAGCGTTGTCGTTTCAAGAGCATTCATAAATTGAATCAGCTAATTATATAATATACACTATAAATATGGAACTGAGGCCATGCAGTACCAGGAAAGTCCGTATTTATAAGGTTAATTAGCCGGTATTAGTTTGAAAATGAATATATATCTTTCATGCGCAGTCGTTTCTTGTTCTTATTTTCTTTTTTATTGGAGCATAACATGCTATGAAACTAGGTAGATGACTATTGGAAGATCGATATCGAAGAAAAGTGTAGAAATTGAAGAAATAAGATCTCTACCGTATAATTAGCCACATAAGCAGCTAATTTTACTGTGTACCGTATAATTTCCTGTATTGGCTAACTGTCCTTTACAGGCTAATTATCAGTTCTTCCCGACTGGTTAAGTTATGATTGAAAAAATTGTTAGGCTAGTAGCATTTTTTCACTGATGTATATATGTTGTAAATTAATCTGCATGCAAAAACTAGATTTTAATTTCAAGATCAAAAAATGCCTCCACTCAAAATTAAAGTTTGTAATAGGCTGGTTGGTCTACGGATTATTGCATGTTTATTTTGCCTGTCGATTTGCACAAAAGATCTTGGGAATATATGAAACTACTCTAAAATTGCTAAGATTTGTAGAAATTTTCTGCAGACCATGTCTGAAAGGGCGTTCTATTGGACTAGCCTTCAACCCATGAAACAAGGGTTGGCTCAGATATTTTTAGACTTTCCATCCCTTTTTCGGGCATCCTCAGTACAAAATGACAATTCGGCTATACCAGTTTGAATAAAATACGTATATTATTGAGCTTGCTGCTCAGTGACTTATTAGGAGGGGTTCTACAATTTTGCCAGCCTGTTTAATTTTTCCTCTGTAAAACAAGCACCAAAAGCTCATTTTTTATTAGTTATGCTATGAATAAAGTATTTTCAATGTAAGCTCAAATAGAGCCTGTTTTTTGTGATACACACTTTTTTTTTATAAGAAACACGCTTATAAGAAACCCGAGGCTCAAAATTTGAAAATATTAAGAAACTTAGCTTGGCTCAGTACCTCAAGCTCTCCTCCAGACCATAAACTATTACAGAAAATATTACAGTGAGCTCTTAGCACTTTTTTTAATTTGTCAAATAGCAGACAAAACTAGAACTATATATTAAGAAAGAAACAACCCTTCATTTCCAAAAGCGATATGAATTATCAGAAAGCAATACTCATACTACTAACACAGCACTAGTATATATCACTTATGTACAAACAAAATCATTTGAACTGTAAAGAAATAGGTCAAAAATGTTTCCATCGTTGGTAAGCTCATCTACTTCCATGTCGTCAAAATTAAGAACTGTTAAGAAACTTTTAGCCTCAAAATCAGAAAAAAATAAGAAACTTGAGCCTCAGTAGCCAAAACTGGTTTCTTATAAAAAAAACAGCGTGTACAGTGTATATATATTCAATCTTGTCTGTGAGAGGTAATTAATTGGCATGGTATACGACAGACTGTAGCCTGTTTATTATTTTATTTGATCTGAAGTTACATGGGTGTTTTTTTTTGTAACAGCATTTCTAAAAGGGCTTCTCATTGGATGTGTAACACATATACCTGTATCCTGATGGTCAATATGGTTTATTGTATTGACTGCTTGACTGGTCATTGTTTAACATTAGTTTTGCAACCTTTATAGGGAAACAGATTAAGTGAAATAAAATATGTCGTCTGACAGTTTTTGCTATAGCAGACCTCCGTAAGTGTTTTACTGGAAGCACTCCACACTGGTTGTGCGAAATGGTTTAACTGGACTATGTGGTCAACCTAAATTGCAATGCTAACCTTTTGTTGCTTTAATGAATTTCTTATCTTCCATGCTTAGTGTTTTCTTGGTGCTGCATATACTTTATTGACATAAACTAGCTCCTATGCAGGGATTTTGTTTTATTAAAACATGCTTTTACTGGTACAACTTTTATTAGAAACCTTTTTTACTCAAAAAATGATGTAACTTTATTTCATTATATTTCAGTCTTGCGTTTGTGAAAAGGTTTAAAAAACGATATTTTAATTAGTCTAGCATCACCTGTTGCAAATGCTAGGCAAGCGGGCTTAAGTTTTTTATTGGCTTGCGATACGTCGATGATTAGAAATAGGCTTTGTGTATCCTAGAGTAACAAAAAAAACCCAGCTCCGTTTTAACATTGGTTCCACAGCTTCATAGCTGTACAGCTATCTTGTTTACATTTAATGCTACCATATTTAAACTTTAAACACGGTTGCTATGGTAATACCGTCATAGCGGGCAATACCGTGGAATATTGCCCGCTATGACGTAAGTTCTAACCAATCACATTGCACGATTTTCGAAAATATCGATGCCGCCCTTTTACCCAGGTAATAATACTAAGTATTGTGAGGTGTATGAAATTGCCCCAAATCTCGGCCCGAATCAACAGAATATCCAACGCCATCTGTTTATATTTTATATATATTATCATCATCGCATTACATGTTTCCTGTATGCAGAAAACAATTTTATGTGCAGATTTAATAATCATTCCAAAACTATAAGAATACGTAAAATTTTCAATTTCCACTGCCAAGTAACATAAAGGTGGGGGATGAGGGTGGGGGAAGAATTGAAGCTGATTTGACGTATGATAAGCTCAGAGGGTTGTACAAGGTTTACATACTTTAAACGGCAGTTATTCTATGTTAATTTACAACCCTGAACTATTCCCTATACTTCTACATGCACATTTTTCTCTCGTCCATTACTCTTTCACGTATTCAAGTATTTGCATCGGGACGGTCGTCTCGCCGTCCCGATATAACAAAAAGACAACAGGCGCTGGGAACGAGGTTGGGTTAACCACAAAAATTCGGCCTACTAACAATAACTTCCGCCCTCTTCCACAGGGATTTTTGATTTTCTGATTGTGAGAAATGACGGCGATAAATATTTTTTAAAAAAGCAAAAAACCCTGGGGACGAGGGCAAATAACTCGTTCTCGTTCTTTCAAGATTTTTTGGACACTCTTGATCTTGGAACCGCCAACTGCCCTCTTAACACCGCAGTCGTGCCTAGTTTACCTAGGCACACGCTTGACTTCAATTTTGACGGAATTGCGTTAAATTAAGACTCTATAAATTAGATCCTGCGCAAAACTATGTTATAAAGAGAAGGCAACTATAACCCCGGACATAAATTAGTGGCAAAGAGGGTAAAATTGAGAATGCAGGGACTCCGAACTTGTCAAAGATCACTTGTCATTGTCCACAGGGAAGTAGAACTTAGGTTATTTAGTTAGATCCAAAGTTAGATCCACCCTTGATTCCCTTATTCCTCAGACTATTTCGAGCCGCAAAATGGATTGGTAATGGGAACATTTTGGACAGTACAACTAGCGCATTTTCGACCTTGTTTACTCGGTCTACACTCCTGCTAGAGTGAACTTCGACAGCGGCTAGGCCCAGTAATGCAGTTTGACTATTTCGAGAAACAGTCCAAATGGTTATTTTATCATATAAAAAATTGTCCATCCACAAAGCGATCATTTTTGAAGTCCGGCATAAACATTGACTTTCACAGAATTTTTTTTCTACTTTTCTAAACAGTTATATATATTTTTTGAGTATTATGTATGTCTTTTTTATCCAGTCAATGGCTATCTCTTGATGATCTCTCGAGCAATAATTACAAGAGGGATTTTCAACTTGTGTTCTCCTTTATGGTTAACTTCTATTACCAGCTATGGTGGAAAAAAATTATATCAATCCTCTCCAAAGCAGCCAAAATTGTGCCGCATACCGTATTTCTCAAATAAGCGCCGCGGCGCTAATTACAAAGTTTGACATTTCTGCTTTTAAATGCGACATTGAATAACATACATCACAAGCTTATCAATCATAGAACTCGGATTCCTTTGAGCAATTGTTGTTCGTCGTCCAAGCCATCAACGACTTGCAACAAACTTCAGATTTTCGGCTTGATCATAGGTGCTTTCATCGTGTACAATTTTGGCTTTTAGCATGATCAATTTCCGCGAGACTCTGAGCCTACCAGCCCTTCGTTAATGGATCCATTCGAGAACTTCTTCTTCAAGATCGGTACTGGTGATTTTCCTGTCTCCTCTTTTCAAGTCGTTTCCGTTTTGAGCCGTCCATTTCCAAGATTTTTGCTGTTATTTTTTAAAACATTGAGCGCCACTCGCGAGCTCTCATGTCTTTTTAAAGCCTCTCGATTGGAATTGTTCATTGTATACTCAACGACCCGCTTTTTGAAATCTAAGGAATATGATTTTATTTTTCCTCCTTTGTGTGAAGTTTCTGATGAAGCCATTTTGATTTCTCGTTTGTTATAATCACAAACATCAAAACAAGAATACTTGATTTCTTACGGCGTTGATGCAATGTAAGGGAATTATTTTGTTTTCTAATAATCGTCGCATTCTGATGCGGCGCTTAATAGAGGGCGGCGCTTATTTCGAAATTCAAATTATAGATGCGGCGGTTTTTAGAGGGCGACGGTAATAAGATTCTAATTCTCGACCCCAGAGCTCTTTGAGATATACCTTGAAAGTAGATACTGCTACTTTCAGGGTTTTAGTCTCAAAGAGCTCTGGTGATGGGAATGGAGTGCGGCACTAAATAGAGGAAATACGGTAAAGTATCATCTTTCGGAAGATGTTGCTGTATCGGCTGACGGCCATAAAGTGGAATAGAAACAGGAACTTGAAAAAAGAATATAAAGTGAAAAGCACATGTTAAAATCGATGTTATTATTTAAATTTTGCTATTTTTACCTAAATTAATTTTAGTAAAGATGGCTACCTTATTCGGTTTATATGTTTTCTGAAAAGACAAAATTAAGTTTACAAATGTATGAAACGTGATATTAATTGTAACTTTGGATTAGCTATTGTTTTGTTTACATTTTTATTAGCAAAGACAAATTACGAACAACTTTGCAAAACGTGTGAACAGATTCCGACTCCTTGATCCATCTCAGTTCTTTGGTCTGAGAAAATTATGGGCTGTTTAGACTAGCAGTGGTACATCGTCCCCCTCTGTAACTCAACACAGGGTTAATGCTAAGCAGAAGTCAGAATCTTTTTTTAAAAACTAGGATTATAAAACATAAAATCTGCCAAACCAACGTTTTGCCCTAAACACCGCTATCCCTTAAAAGGTGGTTCATCTTTTAAAAAACAAAAGATAAGTTTTTTTTATCATTTTAACGATGTGTTACAGAAGCGTAGCCGCAGGTTCTCAGTTGGACATTTTTCGTATTGAGCGACTAAGGAGAGTTGAATTGCTGCCACCATTTTGTCCTGTTGATATAAGATATAATGCAGATAAGCCACAAATTGGATGTTTTCTTATTCATTCTAACTTCTGCATTCCCTTGAAAAAGAAATACTTTATTTTATAATTCATCCCTAAGACTATAGTTTTCAGTAGATAATGTTTTTAGCACTTTATAAATATGTTTATATTCGGAAATGATAATGATTAAAAACGATTAATATTAGTGCATATTCAGTTCAAGCTTCTTCACTCCAACAGCGATTGTAGTAAGATTTTAAGAAGAGGAAGATGAGTATTTTAATATTTGTGTGTTCACGAACCATAGAAACAAAATGCTTTTAACTGTAGCAATGAGGGTTGGGGCATAGAGAAGGAAAATTTTGATTTGTGTTATATAGTAGGCGAGAACACGTTTTTATATAATAAACGAATTAATCGGTTAATCAAGTGTACGATTTATTCAACCATAACCACTGAGCATGCGCAAATTAGCGATACACATAACTACTGAACCGAAAAATCATGCCTTGAGATTTTGAGCATTAACCATTAGAGTGCTCTTTTGCTCATCAATTATTCATAAACCCATACAATTTTTTCACCATTTCTAACACGATAGACAATACAAAAAACACCAAGTTAAGAACAAGAGGCAAAACTAACATTAGGAAAACACCCTGAAAAGGGATAGTATATAAAAATATGAGACGGCATTCTTTTGTGCTGCTGTTAGCACTAATATGTTGTTCGTTTCTACTGACTCATTCTAAACCTGTAAATGAGATCAAAATTGAAACAGAATCAACGACCGAGAGTGATGCAGATGACGATGTTTCAGCCAAGGAAGACACCGCCGAAACAGGTATTGATTTTTTACCTTTATTTTGTTGTTTTAAAACAATCCAACAATCCAACAATTTTTTATTTTGTGGTTACTGTATTATCTCAACCGATCTCATTCCAACAAAACAATGAAAAGTGATTTATTCTCTCACAGGAACAAACTCGTTATCCGTGAAGTACAATTTTTTATAAGAAAATGTTATAAAACATTGAGGCTATTACTAAAATTGCTGAACAGTTGCTGAAAATAATAAGAAAAAAGAACATTTGGCAGGACCATTTGATTTTTTTTCTTCACAAAATCAATTGTATATGCTTAGATTTTAGATCGCAAAAATTTGCAATGTACTGTAAAGTATAAATTGAAAAAGCTCGAGATTTAAGAAAAAAATAAGAATAGTTTTTGCAGTAAAGCCAAATTTCCTAGCTCTTGTGAAAGTCTTTTAAAAAATATTTAGACTTTTTGGTTCAAAAAAAAAAGAAATACAATAAAGTTTTACCAACAATTTTGTTTGTTCTTGAAATTTTTTTTTTCAACAGTAAAATTTTTTTTTCCAATTACCAACAGAAAACATATCAACCAACATTGCACATGTTTCAAAAAAATATTTGTTACCTAAGGTGATAAAAAAGATACGGTAGAGGAAACAGACGAAACTGAAGAAGAAGATGAAGAACAAAAAGCAGAAAAAAAAGATGATATCAGTACTACATCAGAAGATGATGATGCCAAAACTGAATCATCTGAAGCTGCAGAAACCGAAATTCCAACTCCTGTTGAGGAAGAAGAGAAAGTGACAGAAGATGGAACAAAAAAGATCAGGTTCCTAAAAAGCAGGTACTTATTTCGCTTTCTTTTTTGTAACCTTTAAAAAATAGGGCAAATTTTGAAATAGATCCTTAAATAAGTTTGAGTTGTGTTTTTTTGAGTTTTTTTGCTTCTTGAGTCGCCCTACTTATTCGTCCGCGCGTTAGCAACCGGTGTCGACTTTTCACATTAGCACAAAGCATATCAGCATACTACCTTTTAATTATCATTTCAAAACCTGACTGATGGTGAATACAAAAAAATAACATTTAAAAGGTAGTTTGCGCATGCTTATAGATTACTATATAAAGTCAGTTCACACATATGCAAGTAGCTATATATATATATGTACATAGTTTTATATTTGTGATAAATTTATATACATCCATATTTGCATACACATGATATATGCATTCTTATGATGCATTTGTAAACGTAAAAAACCGGAAGAAAATACTACGGCTACGAAAGCTTATTACATCACATGAAGAGAAAAATAAGGTAAGGTTTTCGTTTTATTGAAACATTTTCTTCAATTTTACAAATATAACAGCTTCTCCAAGCCTTTTTTTTACATTTTTTTTTAATTTGTAGCCTTTTAATAATTTGTTGAATTTACACACATTTACTTTTTCATCATATTTACACTTCTGAAAAGGTGAACACATTCCAGTGCTCTGGAAAGTCGGCATTGGTTATTAACCACTGCTTCAAAATTGTTCTCATACTGAGAACAATTAAGAATTTTAATCAAACATTTTTTACAGAGTCAAGATTCCAACGGCTTCCGACGTGATTTTGGCGGTTATGGTGGCTATGGCGGCCATGGTGGTCACGGGGGACATGAAGGAGATCACGGTCATCATCAACACGGTCACCATGATCATGGGCATCACAACCATGACCGTGGATACGAAATGTATGAAGAATGGGGTGAGCACGGTGGTCACGAAGGAGGTCACCACGGGGACCATGAAGGTGGACATCATGGAGGCCATGGTGGTGGTGGTTACGGTGGTGGTGGTTACGGTGGTGGTGGTTACGGTGGTGGTGGTGGATATGGCGGATATGGCGGTGAAGGACATCACGGGGGACATCATGGTCATGACGATCATCATCACGACCATGGAAACCATGGTCATCATCATGGATTTAGACATGAATGGGGCCATCACGAGGGGGGTGAACATGGTGGTCACGGTGGTCATGAAGGAGGCCAGGGGCATCACATGCACGGTCATGGTGGTTGGGGAAAATCACATATCGCTACACAAACTGCTTCATTAACACCTAAAATTACCTGGGGGAGCATAGGAGAAATAAAAGCAACTAAAGGTATTGAATCTCAAAAAGCATCTGTTCGATCACCAAGTTTTAAGCGTTGGTGGAGTGTTGGTGGCCATGGAGGTGTAGGTCATGGAAGATGGGGACCAGTTGATACCGGGGAGCATGGTAACAATGGCGGCTGGCAGTATTCCGATCATGGGTATGGTGATCATGGTGTAGGTCAAGGTTTGGGATTGGATCATGTAGGTGCGGGCATTGAACACGGAGACTTTGATGTCGGTCATGCAGATATTGGACTTGGTCATGGTGCTGCACACGGTGTAGGACATGGAGTAGGCCATGGTGTTGGCTATATTGACCAAGGTGGACTTGGACTGACTCCTGATGGAAACTTCGGTGCACACGGAGACATAGGACATGGCGGTGCTTACGCAGTCCATGATGGAGCATACGATGGTGGTCATGCAGGTCTAGGTTTAGATCATGGCTACGGTGGTCATGTAGGAGGATATGGAAACGGATTAGGACATGGAGTTTATGGTGCTAATGGAGGGATTGGAGGTAGATTTGGAGGCGTTGGAGACGGTCACGGATTTGGAACGGCGGGTCATGCTGGATTGGGACACAACGTTGTAGGTTATGGTGCTATGGCTGGAATTGGCGGTCATGGAGGAGTAGGCCATCATGGTTATGGTGGATTTGGCAATGGATTAGGCCATAGTCACGGTCATGGCGGCCTCACTGGAACTATCTATGATGGCTACGAAGGTGCTCCCGTAACAGGAATTGGTCATGTCTCGATGAAAAGACCATGGAATCTTGGAGGTGGTCATTTGGGAGTGGAAGGTGGTGACTGGGGTCATGGTCATCACAATGACGTTGGTGGCTGTTATGGTAAAAGCTGTGTCCCAGCGTCGACGTTAATACCGACACAAGGTAGGTTTACCAGATTCAGTTCTTTTGGAAATACACATGATGGTCCATTCACCAACGGCCAGGTAAATACTTTCAAAGTCGATCCATCTTTGTGGCACAATGAGTGGACTAAAAACTGGCTACGCTCTCGAAAATTGACACCATGTGTTACTCCTTTTATTGGACTCGCTGTTATTGCACCAGTACACATGCACCAATACACAACACACCTTCCGCAGCGTACATGCACCTGTTATACTAATAAAAAGCGATCTTTTAAACGATGCATGTGCGACGGGCACGGAGATGAAGAAGAACACGGCGACCGCGAGGAAGGTCATCATGGATACAGCGGTGGTTATGGCGTGGGTGAAGGTTCTGATGGTGGTTTCCACGGGGGATTACATTACCCATTAGGTGGGTGGTATGGCTGGGGTGGATGGCCTTGGGGAAAATACGGCGATTTTGTTGGAAATGGAGGACAAGCTAGCGTATGTCATCCAGAACACGGCCACGGTTATGAGGGACATACTAACCACAATCATGATGTGTTTGGGCACGGTCACGGAGGTAGAGGTGGATCAGATGATGAATCACATGGTGAATCAGATGGTGACCATGGTAGTCATCACGGTGGCCATCACATGCATTCATGTAAAGACTGTATTGGGAAACTAAACAATAACAGTAAACGCATATCCAGAACGGTTATCACGTTCACCTAGAAATCTTAATTTCACGCAATTAAATATCACATTAGTTACTTTTCTATTGCCTTATATAATATGAATTATATATTATATTTATATAACAGTGAAATTATACTAATATAAAGTTTAATCACGTTTTTTTAAAATAGTAAGAATATTTTCTTTGTGGAGTTTTGAACTTCATGTATTTATATCCATTTAAGCAACAATATGTATATATGTTATAACATGAAAAAAATATAAAATAATATTAACTCACATCCACTTGTAAATGCATTCACACACACGCCTTTCGTTGGTTACACTCGCGGACGATGAGTGCGGTGACTCAAAAGCAATGCGACAAATGCGTTATTGCTTAACAAACTCTTTCTGATAATCTGAAATTTAGGATAAAACTACGGAAAATTCTGATGAATCGGAATCTGCTACAAAAAATGAAGACGTTCCTGATACCGAAGATAACAACGACGATGAAGAGGTCGATAAAAAAAGTGACGTAAAACCTTCTAACGACACAGCCAAACGAGACGGGTCCAGTGAAGGAGGTTTTCACGGTGGTGATGAGGGTGGTCACGAAGGTGAACATGGTCATCACGAGCACGATCATCACGGACATGATCATCACCATCATGATCATGGATATGAGTTCTATGAAGAATGGGGAGAGCATGGAGGACACGAGGGTGAGCATCACGGACACAATGAAGGTGGGCATCATGGAGAGCATGAACATGGACATGATCATGAGCATGAGCATGGTCATCACCACGGTG
Source organism: Hydractinia echinata (assembly GCA_030067915.1). Classification (NCBI taxonomy): domain Eukaryota; kingdom Metazoa; phylum Cnidaria; class Hydrozoa; order Anthoathecata; family Hydractiniidae; genus Hydractinia; species Hydractinia echinata. Next base: position 1,903,130 of record JASGCC010000023.1, read on the forward strand.
GTGGTGGGTATGGAGGAGGCGGAGGGGGGTACAAAGATCAAGTGCCAAAAGCAGAAAACACCGCAGAACAAGACGGAAAAAATAAACCAGCATCGGAAAAGAAATGGTGGATGGTTGGAGACCACTGGGCTGGTTGGGGACATGATCATTGGGGGCCACCTCATCATCACCATGATGGTGGTGGTTGGCAATATGGACATCATGGGTTACATGGTCATGGAGGTGGGTATGGTAGTCATAAAAGTCATATACCGGATTGCTGCAAGTCAGCAGACCCAACTGTTACAAAAAGATGTGGTTGTCATCTACATGCTGGTCATCATGGTGGTTATCACTTTCATGATCACGGTTCTGGTTATAATGAGCATGATCATCACTTACAAGGTCCATGGACATTTGGTCACGACCATTGGGGAGATGACTGGCACGATTGGGATCACAATTCTCATAACTTCGAACACTTACAACACATGGAACACGAAAGCCACGAAGGACACCATGGTCATGGAGGATGTCATGGTCGAGACTGCTTACCTCACGGAAGTGGATTCGCGCACCCCATTTACCATGGAGGATACGGTGGGTATGGTGGTTATGGAGGATATGGTGGACATGGCGGTTATGGCGGTTATGGTGGTTATGGTGGACATGGTGGTTACGGAGTACAAGGTGGTTATGGAGGATACGGAGGATACGGCGGATATGGTGGGCATGGCTTTCCTTATGCTCCTCTTCACAATGTGGTGCATTATAGAGTATGTCATGACTGTCATCCGTTACCTTATGGTGGTAGCAGATGCTTGTGTAAAGCTGTAGGTCACCACGGTCATGGTCATGGCCATCACGGGCACTCTCCCGAGCATGTATTCATAGATTGTGGCCGATCAGTCAATTATTATCCACATCAGTGTGTAGCAAGGACAGACATTCCTACTGCTGCTGCAGATACAGAATCATCAGGAAAGGCCAAACAAGGGGTGGTTTATCCCTATGTAGGTTATGGGCCATGGTCAGCTTATCCATGGTGGGGAGATTGGTGGGGTGGACATGGCCATCATGGATGGGGACGTGGCGGCCATGGCGATGAACATGGTGGTGAACACAATGGTGGACATGGTGGTGGACATGGAGGCGGTGGTGGTGGACAGGGAGGCGGTGGTGGTGGACATGGAGGCGGTGGTGGACATGGCGTTATGGGTAAAAATGTTGGTTTTAGTTTTGGTGGAGGTCATCACCTACAGGCATATCATTGTAAGGACATGGTTCAAAGCTCAGGCAGCGATGTAAGTGCTAAATCAAAACGTTTTTGTGTACCACTCGGTCACTACGGAGGTTACGGATGGCCATATTGGCATGGTTATCCTGGTGTAGGTACTGGTTTGTGGGGATGGGGATGGCCATGGATAAAAAACAAAGTACCTGGATCAAAACATAAAGAAGGAGAGGCAAAGAAAGAAACGAAAACGAAAACGAAAAAGAGTGCTATTCCATCCTCAGAAGGTAAAGGACAGAAAAAACAGACGAAGAAGCAAACTATACATGTAGGCTATGGTTATGCAAGTGGTGATAACTACAGATTAGGCTATGGAATGGGAGGCATGGGTGGTGTAGCTGGTTTCTCCCCTGGTGCAGGAATTGGTGGAGCAGGCGGCCAGTTTTCAAGATCAAAAATCCCCAGCGTTAAAGCTGAGAAAAAAGCAACCAAAACAATTATTCCAACACCAGAAATACCAAAAGAAATATCAGCTGAGAAAAAAACAGCAAAAACTAATATTCTCACTCCAGAAACAACAAAAGATGTTACTGCTAGTAAACGACAAATCGAAATGTCTCATCACATGGGATATTCAAATGGGAACCTAGGTCATCCTGTCACACATCCCGGTTACACAACGGTTGGCTGGCCAGGTCGAGCGGTTTCAACAACAGAAGCAATGAAAAATAGTATACCTAAAGTAGAACCCAAACACAAATCTGATGCATAAATATATTTTCTAAATGTTGTACCGTAGGTAAGTCTATGTTTCATTTACATACACATATATTCATATAAAACATATATCAAGCGTATACCTTTCATTACCTATATTATATATGTTTCCCATACTACATTTTTATGTCCTTGTAAGCATATATCTGCGCAGCAGGAGCTGGTTTTGGTTAGTTACAAAATAAATTAATTGCATCTAAAATTATCTTTGACATTCTAGTGGTTGTCTATTTATTTTATCTTCAATTGTTGACGGGGAAACATTCACGTCGGAGCTCTTCTATCTTATTTGTTATTTAGATTTTTATTCTTATGTTATTTTTAGGAATTAATCAACAGTAGCGCGTCGTAAACGTAGTAACCATAGCAACCGTATAGTACATTTTATGTGAGAGCAGTATGGTCACATGGAAAAAATCCCAACATGTCGATGAAATAACTGACAATGTTTACATGGACTTCGTGTGTACTAATGTCTCACAGATGTCTGTGATTGTAACTTATTTGAACATGCGTTTTTTATGTAATAATACATTAACAATATTAAAAACTGATGTCGTTTGTTATTTTGTTTCAATGTAGTGCACGCGCCTTTTTATAAGAATACCAAAATTTTAACCAGACTGGTCATTATTCTTAATTCTCTATTATTTTAAACACTAGACCTATTGTTTTCGACCTGTAATCCTACCATAATATACTTATAAAGCATATTTCTTATAAAAAAGCGTGTTGTTGAAAAACATAACGATGTTCGTGAAAAAATATAGTAAATAAAATAAACGAAACGTCCCTATTTTCTCCTCCTCCTCCTCCAAAGCAATTTCCTCAGAATTATTATAAGATTTCAAAAGATTTTCTGTATTAAAAAAGTGCTTGCCCTGAAGAAGAGATTTTGCTAGCCATTGGTACAAAGGTTAGTTTTAAATACTATCTAAGATATCATTCACAATGATAACTGTTTTCCATTTATTCTTAGTACTCGTAATACTTGAATGAATTTAAGTCTCAAAGTTGTTAAAAGCTGGGTTCTAATTATAGAAAAAAACATGCAATGGAAAGAGCAAGCCACAACTCTAAACATAGTTTAGTGGAAACATAGACCAAGTATAAACTCCGAACCTGTGCAGTTTCACTTGGTAAGTTCTGAAGCGGACTGAGGACTATTAGGTTTTGGATTTAGATCAAGAATATTAAATGATACTAACGGTTAAATTTGTGGACCTTCTAGGACTTATTTCTCTCGTGCGGGTATTGGAAGTGCAGCTTGCGCTTTTTGACAACTGTCAAAGTAGAACTGTTTGAGTATTGGGCAGGTGATGCTGTTTTGGTAATTCAATAGGTAATCAAAAACGACTATTTTGACAATAATTATGTCCGGGGTTGTAGAATAAAAATGAAGATTTGAACTTGTCCCTAAGGTCTGTTGACTTTTCTGATAAACGGTTTCACATCCTTACGTAAACAAAATCAGCAGGGCGTACGAAGTTGCAACAAAGCAAATTAAAAACAATGGTAGAGGCCAAATGTAAATTAAGTAGTCGTTCTCAGCGAGTACCCTGGGAAGGACAGGCAAGAAAATTTTAGGAAATTTAAAAAAAAAACAATGGACAATTCCGAACTCAGAAGGTAGTAGCTTAAAACTTAATTAGCTACGTTGGCGGAAGTACAAGGACGCGTAGGGGAGAGAGAAGGTGCGCCTCGGGGCTTGTTGCCACGTTACTCTGTTTGCAAAATTGTGAGTTAAAAAACAAGTTATTCATTGTTTCCACTACATTTGTCTCTACAGATGTCTCTGTCTCTACAAGTAACCTACACAGGACCTTAAAAAATGTTCGACTTATCGAGAGTTTAAATTTTCGAAAATTTTGGTAAAACGAGAAAAAAGGCTGAAAAATAATTTTGGAAGCTTTTTACTTTTTTTATTATTTTCTGTGGGAAAAGTCCGTTACAAAGCTTTGTTTAAGGTTTTCAACCCTCTCTGCTAACAAGCTTTCCATTTTTAATACATGAGAGCGAATTTCGAGTAGGGTTATAGGCGGTCAGATACGTCAAAGCAAAAGCGAAAGAAACCATTGTATTGCCACCGCTAATATTCAAAACTCCCTTTCGAAAAATGTTTTAAAACCTTATGTGTTTACATTGTGTTCACGCTTTTATCCATGAAAATGATCTAATTCCATTCATTGTTAAGTGCAGAGATCGATACCCATGTCGAAGAATATCATGTTTACAAAAATAAATGGAAGCCTGCTATGAACGAGGAATTGGAAACCGAAATGGAGCCTAATAATGTGAAAGGCAAATATGCTGTCAAATAGAACACTTTAATAGTAGGATATTTGCCACTCAGTAAGAACAAGAAACTTGCCCAAACGATTTTTTATTTCCTCGGAGCAAACCAAGACGCAAAATGCAAAGTTGTCATAACTGGCAAAGAAGTAAATTTAGGTGAGGGAGACGGCATGCAAGTTCCTGCAAGTTGAAGATATCAAGCACTAGAAAAAATTCTTTGCAATAATATTCATCAAAATACAAAAGAGGACAGCTGTTGTATTTATACTTTTTTTTCCATTTTTTTTAAATATGATCCCATCAACAGGAATTTTTTGACTTCTTTTACTAACAAACAATTGAAAACCGATTTATCTATCGACATTTCCACACCGCGTTTGCTTTTTCTTCAAGAAGACATTCCCTTTTTTTCAAAGAAGTTGTCTATGTTTATTTTCACCCATGTAGAAAGGATGATTTTAGGCACACCATTATTTTCTACCACGTCCTTGTTTTTCAATCCCTTTTGTAAGTCTTTTAGAGCTTTGCATTTAACGTCAATGAATTGTTGTTTAATCTCCGTTTTGCAGGCGCCATCTGGCAAAACAACAAACACAAAACTTGTTTGTTTTGCTTTAGTGTTGGTTGCTTTGACAATGTTTTCAAAATTCGAACGATTTGAAAACATTCGAATGTTCAAATTCGAGTTGAAAAATTCGAGTTTTACTGAAAAAGCTTGACGAGAAAGGAAAAGTTCGACTTTAGAGAGAAATTCCTCCAAAGGACGACCAACCGAGATGTTCGAGTTTTCAAGTATTCCAGTTAGCAAGAGTCAACTGTACATTTTTTGCAGTATTTTCTGCGGTGAACTGGACTAAACATCAAACTTCCTCTACCCCACTCCTCCTATAATAAATTTTGTTTTACCGAGCCTGTACAATAGAGGAACGAGGAGAAGGGAAGGGTGGGGGAGGGGAGGGGGTAAATGGTTAGGAGACGGTCATTCGGTTCTCTAAAGCACCCTTTAAATAACCACTTTATCAATTTTAGGACTGGCTGCTCTGAAGACAGCCTTTGCATGATGTTTTTGGTTGTGAAATGTCTAGCCTTTATTCACATTTACATGGTTTTCTGTTGAAATAAAAATCATTAAAGAATGAACAATATCGATGTCTATGAACACGATTTACCCCAAATGAAACCGTTGCTCTTGACGTGTAAAATTATAGTGCATGTCCAGTTTACACCACCCCGATATAAAAAACGACGAAACTCTCATTTCAGAAGTTTTAACGATTTTCTATTTTTCCAGAAAAATAGAGGAAAAAGAGGGGGAAATATATCGGGACAAGAATTTTCGAGGTGTTAGTTGATTATCTTAGGTCCATGTTTTCACTATATTATGTCCCGGTAAGAGAGGGGAGGGGGCGGGGGAAGAGGTTGTATTATAGCTTGCTCTTTTCCTTGCATGCCTCCTTTTAATTGGAATCTAGTGTTTAAGAACATCAATCTTAACATCTTTAATTATATTATTATTGGAATAAAGTTACCAACTCTAAATGCAAGAACAACATCAAAACATATTTCAGGTTAAATGTGAAAAAATAAAGACACCCAGGCTAAACCAAGTTTCCTTGTTCTTATGAAAGCGACATTCAACTTCTTTCTATAGGCTTTTTGACTATCATCACTAAAACTTGGTAGCTGCAATGTTCTCTGCGAGTATATTTACTGTCGAATATTTCAAGCTGCCAACCTCTTTTGTATATCGGGGCGGCGAGAAAAAGAAATGCGCTGGGAACAAGGTTGTCAAGCTGTTGTAAAACCATGCAAAACATTGCTGCTTTCTGCAATGGAAAGCAGCTTCATCTAATTCATTAAGTGAGTAAAAAAAATCATGCCGAATATGATCGTATATTTAATCTAGGGCGTGTAAACAGCGTTCTATTTGTATAAGTGGTAAACAAAAAAATCATCAAGTGCAAAGATGTGAAGTAATAAAAAGTTCAAAAGCAAGTACGAAGAATTCTTCAGGTAAAATTGTTTAAAGCTTGTTTTATTTTGTTTTTACAAAACACAGGGAATGTTTTCGAATTGTTTTTTTTATCAACAAAAAGCCAGCGATTGAGTTAATGGTATTTGCCTTGCTCGTTAACTTCTTATACCTTGTAGTGCAAAACCGTCCATCTGTTTTTGTCAAGTTTCTTACTGTTGCATGTTCACTTAAAAGTTTAGTAGACAACGTTTTTTTAAATTATAAAAACTTAAAACGTTTTGTTGTAACAAATGCTCTGAATGTAGAAGATTGTACATTCATGTAACTGTAATGATCTTTTAGGTATTGTACAGACAAAACTCCAATTATCATTCTCCGAAACAGAGATTCCTAAACCCGTGTACATTGTATGCACCCCTTTTTGCCTGTCGTTTAATATTACGGTGATATTCAATTTTATTAATAGGCGACGTTACCTGTAAACCAGGGGAAGTCTTCCCATTCCTATCATTTTTGCTGTCGCGCAAATATTTTAAGAAATCTTTTCGTCGTTAAAAGTGTTGCAACTATGGCATCAGGTTACTTTCTACTTGCACAATTTTTTTGGCCTATAATGCGAACTTGAGCATCGATGCACAAAAAGTGGAGCATTATCTAAGCAAAGAAGTGAAAGAAGTAGCTACACATAATGTACAAATAACAATTTGCTTTATAACAATACCAGGCTGGGATTCCAGGTTAAAAACAATAGGCCTATTGTTTAGAACAATAGAGAAATGTTATAAGATTAATGACCAGTCTGGTTAGCGACCTCCTTCCCAGCGCCTGGTGTCTCTTTTTTATCGCCGCTCCGAAGTCAGAAAAGATAGAAGATGCCCTGGCTACGAGGTTGTCTGTTTAGGTTATTCTTAAAAAACTCCATATATCCGAACTAAAGTTTACTGATAGTGCTTATCAAAAATACCGACGTCGAAAAACAGTGTTTTACTCCTCCTTGAAATATTTAAAACGTATCCTACAAAATAAAATTCCTTAAGCTAAATTGCCAATTGACGTTGTGGATTAATATTGGGGTTGTTTACATGAGTGGCGAGACAGGACAAATTATAGCTAAACACAGTGACTTTTAGAGCAGGATCCCAGCAAACGTCCCTTCCCGGAAATCATACCGTCCCGCCTTTTAAGACAAGTAAACAAAAAGAATGTAAAATGCATTAAAATATGATATTGTTCTGTATGTTTTTTTTATCTTACAATCCCGAACAAAAAATTATTGCAAAATTCCAATATTATCTATTCCTTGAAATTGATCAACAAATCACCTTGTCAAAACTATGTAGCCCAACTACATAGTTTTCAGCCATTTCTGCATTGCGGAACATTTAACACGACGGCCCACTAGAGTCCGAGAAATCGGGAAAACCAAAAATTACCATGTGTTAAGATTTTAAAAGTAACGAAATAACAAGCCCTATGTACGTTTGCGATAATTGGCAAGTAGAAGTTGACAAGTTCACAGTTTGTATTTCTTAAAGAAACTGTGGTTATAATTGCTTGTGGGACGGATTTCGAAATTATGTCCTCTTTCGCAATGTATTACGTCCGGAATGTCCGGCAGGGGTATTTTCATTCCCGTTTTTTCCAGAGCTCTTTGAGATGCTTCTCTCAAAGAGCTCTAGGGACGAAAATGGGGTATTTTCTCACTTTTTAAATTAGTGACATTTGAAGGATTGTTGACTTATTGATAGTTCTCCATCTTCTACCGCTGGCTCTTGAGTGTTTGTAATAACTTGGAGAAAAAACAATACTTTTCTTATTCAATAAGTTTACGATGTTTTTTTATCCACCATTTTGAAAATTCGATGACTTTAAAATAAAACCAAAATCGATTGGCGCGATAATACAAACGGTACGCTGGAAATACAGTTGATTTAAGTTAATTTTTATGAAAACAAAAAGTACATAGCTACCGTTTTGATTGATCAAAATATTTTCTTCACATGCTTTGTACCGTTTACTGCTCCACTATATCCTTACCATGAAGTGAAAGTGCACTTTAGCATTCTCCTTCAATGCTACAGCAAATTTGTTAAAAATAATCCAAGACAAAGAATGAAACCCAGTATAAAACATAATTATCACTAGGTATCGTCGGACCCTTGAAACCAAGTGGAACAGGGGGTACCCCTTCCCTGATCTTTTGGCAAAACGTAAGGAGAGGAGGGGCGCTTTCTGTTTGGCCTCTCCCCCCCCCCCCTTGTTTTTTCAACGTGATTGACCAAGAGGAGAGACGTAAATGTAATGTCTGATATTTTACATATAAAATATGATCGCGTAAAATTTTTGGAGTCGGAGTAATGAGAGATAAAACAACAAATGATTTAAAATATATTTAAATTTCCAAAAATAATTTCCACTGTTATCACAACAAAACTGTTTAAAGCAAAGCTCTCATGTCTGTGACATGCAAATTTGATTTTATTGTCCACAATTTTCTACGACAACGGCTATTAAACAGCTCTATAAAAATAACTTAATTAATTATGTATCTTTATTGTTTGTTGCCTTTGTCTTTTACTTTACTCGATTATTGTCTGTTTCATCAAAAAAAGTTTTAATTATTCCCGCCTTTTACTTGAAATTTACAACAAACTCCTCGAAAAGAACTTTAACATTTGTTTCGTATTTCGTTTAATGTTGGAATCATATTTTGAGCTTTTTTTTGCACTTATGATAAACTACTTATCGCAATGAAGCTTCGCATATATTTTTTGCGTTCTCCTGCTATTTCTGTTATTATTTTCCTTGTAACAAAAATATCAGAACTCGAAAAATATATGCAATAGTATACTCTGTGCCGTGCGATAACTAGTACTTACATAGCACATGTCAATAACACTTCATCATATTTTATTTCAGCAACAATGATATTTCCATGCTTCAACACACTTACCACGCTTATGTTAGTACTTTTTGTCACTACGTTGGAGTGCAGGAAAAAGAAATTCAGTGCTGATGTTAGTTTTGACAGTTTAATATCTGGGATGAATAGGAAGGAGCAGGAGATGTTTCGAGAAGAATTACAAAAAGAGGTCAAAAAATTTCGTAAGTTTTTGTATTTTTATAATATTGTTGCCCTATTAACACTGAAATTTATCCCTCTGACCAAAAAATAACGAAACGAACAACTTTATTTTATTGTAATGACGCTAGGATTTCCTTACTTTCTAATCGCTGTAATTTATATTACCAGACAGGAAGAAAATTTCACAGATATTGCAGGTTTTAAAAAAAGGCCGTGGAATTAATCCTTGCGAAAGGTTTATAAACCCAATCAACATAATTCTCACGCGATGCACAAATTTTCAATGCTATGCACACACCGTGTCCAACACAACAAAATAGAAATAGAAAGGCGGTCGCGATCCTTACGCGTATAACGCTCCTTACTCCGCCATGTTAAAATGCAAGTCGCAATAATTTTGTCTATTTTTAGATATTCCATCCCATCGAAAACCAAAATCAAACAGTGGTAAGTAAAACGATACTTGATAAAATGTACGAAATTTTAACTGCTGCATCCATGAGTCGTAGAAAATGCGCCAAAATTAGGTTAAAAAGTTTTTTGCCCGTATTGTATACATTTAGAAAGCGCTTTAATGTTTAATATTTTATTTACATTAACCATCATTTACATTAACCTATCACATTGACACAACAACACTCTGTGCATCTTCATCTAAATTTCAGGAGCAAAAAGAAGAAAACTCAAGCCACGGCCAGCTAAGCCAGCCATACCTGGAATATGTGATCCTATATGCGGACACCAATGCGTTCATGGTTGCGATTTTCGATGCTGTGTTCCTGGATATCAATCAACTCATCGTATCCCTAGACCACCTGTAAGTGTAGCTCTTCCAGGCTCATGCAGTCCAACTTGTTCGCCTACCTGCTTTCCAGAGTGTTCGCAGGTTTGTTGTTCGGGTGGATCAAAAGGGATGTTTCAATCCTCACTTGATCTGAGCACCTTATTTCCCCCAACCTGTCCCCCGGGTTGTCCAGAGGCTTGCTTTCCTTTTTGCACACCAGCCTGCTGTAGTGGCCGTGCAGCCCCGCAAACCGGTATGTATCAAGCTCAAGCTCTTCATATAGCCCCTTCACAGTATGCGGTACCGCAACAGCCACCTCCTACTCATCCGATGTTTACCCAATGTGGTGGCTCCTGTCCTCAATCATGCGCACCCAGCTGTTTAACAAGCTGTTGTATTTCATCGCAGCAGCAAACAATGACACCAATTTATATGCCTCCACCCCCTCCACCTCCTCCACCTCCCCCACCCCCACCTCCACCACTACCGCCGCCTCCTCCACGTCCACCTGTACCTATGCCCCAATCCTCACCATATGTTCCAACCTACCAAATGTATCAGGGTGTCATCACAACAGATTCATGCGCAGGAGTGTGTCCAGATGTTTGTGCTCCATCATGCCAACCCTCGTGTTGTCAAAATCAACAACAAATGTCGTATGCACCTTCGCAACCTATGCCTACTCAAATGCAACAAATGTTACAAGCTCAGCAGGAGTTACCACCGCCTCAAGTACAGACACGATTTCAACAGCAACAACAGCAACCAAAACAGTCGCCACAACCTCAACTGGACTCACTAAGTAAGAAGCCATCTCAAACACAAGAGCCCCTACCAGACGATACAGAAGATATAAAACCACAAGTACAAGCGCCACATATTTGTCCACTGACATGTCCAGATATGTGTCTGCCAGATTGTACAGATGCTTGCTGCAACAGCAGCAAAGATTCTAATACGGAAATTGACAAAAAATCTAAGATTGCAAGGCAACTTGCATTATTAAGGAAGCGCAGACACTTGAATTTCTAGAAGTTCAAAATCGAAATTATGTATCGCATGTGTCGGTATTTCTCAGGATTGTGTATAATGTACAACACAGTAATTTTTATAAAAACGCACTGTATATATAATTACGTTCGATTTTATTGGTACATGCAAGATAAGTTTATCTATTATCTAATATGACTTATACGTTAAAGGTCCTTCAATTCAAATAAAGCCTACATCATTCCTTATTGTTTCTGTTAAAGTTTACTGAATACACAGTTTTGCTATTGATTTCTACAGAAGTGAATACTAATAATCCAACAGTGACCAAAAATATTTTAACTAAACTAAACAGAACTACAAATACTAAAAAGGTTCGAGCATTTCAGATTCAATTAGAATGTCTATGATGTCTATGTCTCCTTCTTCTCCTTCTCCTTCTTTTTCCTTTTCTCTTAGATTTCATTTTTATTTTACGTCTACCATCTGCCATTACAGATCTATTTTTATGGTAATCGTCATTGTCTGTGTTTAAATTTGAACTGTCATCATCTGCATGAAAAGCGTAATGACGATTCTCTGATATTCTATGCCTGCGCGACACTCTATGATGTTTCCTTCGATGGCTCCTTCGAATGTTTGATGAATTTGTATTTTTAGATGCAGCATTTCTTTCTTTTCCTTTTTTAACTCTTCTATATATTTTACTTTTGGTTATTGGTTTTGATGTGCGCGTTTGATCAACGATGTAAATCTCTTTGTTTTCTCCATTTTTCTTCGCACTAGTTATTAATTCTAATTTCTTTTCAAGAATGCCAATGGCAATCCTTAAATCATGTACAGCTTCTTTCGTTTCCGTTTCCTCTTGGTTTTCTGATGTTATGTTCGACTTATGTTCAGCAGTGGAATTTAATACTTCATTGTTTGTTGAATTTGCTTGTGATGAACTCTGTTGATTTAGTGTGGTCCTCTGCGAATCCTGATTTATGTTTGATGTAACATTTTGTTCCTTACTATCAGCACTAGCCTGTGTTTGATTATTTTCCGTTACCAAATCGGTTTTTCAACACCATCAAATGATGTTTTAACTTGTCCTAAACTTTCGAGAATGCTAACAACTTCTTTAGCAACTGTCGCATTCTCCATATCACTTATTGCAATGTTGGAAGTGTTTGCTTTAAGACCAACTAGTCCTTTAGGAGATTCAACAAATTTTGTTTTATTTTCGACGCTTTGTTCAGATGCACCTGGAGATATTATAGCATTCTTAACAGCTTCAGGAGGTCCCTTGTTACTCTGTTCTTCAGCAACATTGTTATTTTTTGACAACATATTCAACAGGGGCTTTTTGCCATCTAAAGCATGTAACGCATCTTCTGGAGTTAAAGTATTTACTGGATTTGAACTCTGTATAGGCGAGTGTGCCTTCTCTAAGTATGAAGTACCGAAATCATTCTTTTCTGAAGACGCATGGGAATTCTTCATGAATAATTTTTCTAATTCAGCAGCATTATCTCTGTTAAGTTTTTTAGACATTTCAGCTTCTTCACTTAAATGTATACCCCTTTCTCCAGCTTTTATAGGATCTAAAACGTCTTCATTGTCTTCAGCATGTCTAGAATCATGCTCATCTGAGGCATCATCATTTGGTTGGAAGTAGTGTTGAGTTTCAGGTATATTATCATCTTGTTGATATCCTCTGTAATGATCTGATGGATAGTCATCTCCTTCATTATCCCCGTTCTGTTGAGAATGATATCGAGAGTGAGAAGTGAATTTCTTAACTAATTTTTCAGATTCTATTTTATCATTGTCCTCAAGTTTTCTAATGGTATCTTCAACGTTGTTTCCACCCCTGACATCAACCGCATGATCATGGTCATTGTTGTCTTCATTAGAACGATCACTGTGGAGTGTTCCTGGAATGGAAAGAGGTTGCTATAACCAGACATGAGAATGTGTAACATTGACAACGCTGGTAAAGATCTAATCTAAAATCTAACATAGTTACAGTCGGGAGGGAGGGAGGAAGAACCAGCCGTTAGAATATAATCCCTAAGGACATTAAAACTTCCCGTCACTTACTTACTTAAATATGTTGTTAAATAAAAGTTATTTAATTTATTGGTCTTATTTATCCGTTAAAACCTCACAAATGATCAAATCCTTTTTAAAGGTGGAGATTTTAGAAGTCAAAAAGGAAGAGAAGCAAGTAATCCCAACAACAAAGATCTTTTTTTTCATTGGGGATAATAGTGGCGTGATAAGTTATGAAATATTTCGTGAATCACTTTTGAAAAATTTAATATTTTTAAGAATGTTCTATTTGAGTCGTTTAAAATTCCGGACGTTAATATTTTCCGACATTTGTCCGAAACTTTCTTGTTTGAAATTATTTGCGCTAAATGTAGATTGGATTCTGAAAAAAATAATTACCTTCTGGGACTCCATTATATGATTCATAATCGTTCGCAATTTTATGGTTATGTTTGTCGAACATATCTTCATTAATGACATGATGAAAATCAATTTCTCCATCAGATATTCTCTGTTTATTCACAGCATGTTGCGTTCCCGCTTTGGAAGCCAAACTATTTCCTTCTAAGTCATCAGAATGTGATTTGAATTCTTTAGAAATGTCCATGCTTCCCGTGTCTATGCCTTCCTTACCAACCACGGAACTATCCGGAACATCGCCATTACCAAGCCTAGCTGATATAGATGCTTTGTCTGCAGCTGTCATTCCATTTTTACCTAGTCCTAATATTTCTGGTTGTTCTTCATCCTTTCCTTTCACTGATTGGTTTTTGATTAGGGTATTCGCATCCTGATCTTCTTTCATAGCTTCGATTTCTTCTTCACTTAAAGCTTTTTTGTTATGGTTTTCATCAGTCATGTCCCGATGCACATATTCAGGTGATATCTCCCCTTCACATAAAAATGATTTTCGAACAGAATCGTTGTCTTTCATTTTATTGTTTGATTTAAAACTGGTCACTATTGGTTCATGTGTACTTGAGGAAGCAACATCATCTTTTTCAATGTCATATTCTTCTGGTTTAACATGCTCCAATTGACTTTTGATACTTTTTGGAACGAAATTCATATTTGGTGTTTCAATATTAAGCAGAGGCGTTTTGTTGTGACTTGAAGGATTAACAGATGGTAGATCATTATTTTCGTCGTCATCATCCTCATTTTGATTGTTGGAAGTAAAATCTAAAATGATAAGAAAAGTTAATGTGCATTTTGGCAACGTTTTTTTAACAAAATTCAATCTTCATCAAGGAAGATATCCAAAATTCATGCTTTCCTAATATAAATATAACTGCTATATATATATTTAAAGTGTATAAAGAATCCATCATAACGCATCGATGAAAATAAATAAGGACTTTAATTTAATTCTATAGCACAATATTTGTCAAAACAGCATTTTTTTTTATTCGTGAGACTTCTTACTTGAGCTATCTGGATCATCATCTGCATCGTCATCACTGAAGCCATTGTCATCACTGATATCATCCAAACTGTCACTGACGTCGCTAACATAAGGTAGTGTCAGATGTTCTCTTTTTGTATCTATCCAATGTTCAGGGTTAACCTTATGGTACACATGGAACTTCTTATATTCCCAGTGATGATTCGCTGGCTTGGATTCCCCTATCGACGTCTGGTGAAATATATGGTGTCTTCTCCATCCACTAGATGCATGAGGGACATATGTCTTCTTAATACTGTGCATTTTCTTGGCATATTTTCCAGGTTTATACACAAAACTGGCATTTCTTAGTCTGCTAGGTAGTTCTGTTTCATCAACAATATTTAGTCTCTTTGCTGAGTGTATGGAATCCTTTCTGGCGTAGGTTCTGTGTCGTGGCAGTGAGCGTTGGTAGGGTCGAGATGTTGATATGTTTTGTCTTCGCAGCATTACAGATCGTTGATAATCAAAGAGTGATTGCAACAAATGACCTGATTGAACAGGAGGTTTTGGTTGATTTGATTTTTGGCTTAATTTAGAAGAATTGACATGTTGTTTAAGTAATGGCTGAATAGAGTGTTGACCTAAGAGGGGAATGTGTGGTCGATTTGAGATTGACTTAAACATTTGTTGATTTTTAATTTGGGTAAAAGGTTGCTGAGCTAGACTTGATTGGCTTAACAGAGAAAGGTTTTGTTGAACTATCGATTTTGAGTTAGATATAGGTGGATAAGGGAGTGGTCCAGCAACAGGACCATTAGACCGTGCATTAACAGGTGAACTTGGACGTGTATATGGTAATTGCTGGTTGCTCATTGGATTTTTACCAAATGGCACGACCTTAAGAATATTATTGGTTAAACTGGAACGCTGGAAGGGAAGTAGAGCATTAATGTAAGTTGACTGGGGAAGACCAAGTAAAACTTTATGTTTTTTGCTGATAATTTTCAGAGCTTCATTTTTCAATTTCATGAGCATGGCTGCATGTTTCTTCATTTGTATCTGTGCATAAAGATTATTTGGTATTTGTTTTGCAATATTTGGCTTGTTTCCAGTTATCCTTCCTCTTACCAATGGTGATAAAGCCTTGTTGTTTTGTAAAGCTCTTCTTTTTGCTGCTATTACTTTTTTATACAATGCAATGTTTTTACCAGGTAGTACATTTTTGTTTATTAATTGAAGCTTTGGAGTTTGAAGTTTGGATAATGTAGGATCGTATACGTAAATTCTTTTAGTGTACAAATTTCGGTAGTAGGGATTCATAGCATAAGGGTTTGTCATATGTGGCGTCCTTACCACTTCTTTTTTTACGGTGTTCTTTCGAATTGGCAAGCGGGACGACATTGAAGCGTATTGAGCGCGTTTAGCAGCATTATATTTCCATTGTTTATCGTATAAATACGCGGGAGTTTGTTGTGGTGGTGAAAACATTGGAATATTTGTCTTTCTTTCGGCATTCACTGCTTTTATTTTAGGTAGGTAAGCTCTGTTTTGTTGTGGAAAACGTTGGTTATAACTTTCTCCATACATACTATGACGACGCAAAGAATGATCTTGTTTTCGTCTACGATCTGAACTTAACTTATTATAAATATCAACCCATTTTGGCGTATTAAAATGTCTCTTCTCGGTTGGAATTACTACATTTCTCTGTAACTATATGGTCCTTGATATCGCTCATTATACCGAAATGAGTGGTAAAAACAAATTGCTTCAGATATTATAAAAACCAAAACTAACAAAAACAACTGCGACTTGCACATTTCTCTTAAATTTCAAGCATCTCAATCTTTTTAGCAAAACAATTGACTACAGTTATCTTTTTCAAATAATCTCAAACTTTCTAGAGTAATGCTCAATTGAGCAGAGTAAAGAAGGAAGCAGCAACCTATCATGAATTTCTTCACATGGTTGAACAAACAATAGTTTTTATCTTTTCAAGCGAGAAATAAGATTAACAAGGGGTTAAAAACATTAGACAGCAAAAACAGAAAGAAATCGTTATATTATCTTTCACGCGACATAAGAAATCTATCCAAAAAGTTTTTTGATAGATTTCGTCTAAGATCATCATTTTTAGGCTGTTGACTTGTTTGTGACTCGCCATATTGTCTGCATGATAAAGTAATCAGCTCGGCATAATTGCTTATCGCTACTAGAAACTATTAACACTATAAAAAGCGAACTAGAACTCTCCCCCACTGGATAACTCCCACCTACCACAATCCACTTAGATAATAAGCTCACCGCGACAATTCCTTTCAACCAGATTTTCTTATATGCACATCTTTCATAACAATTTTGACAAAATATCCTGCGCTTCTCGTTAAAAAAAAATAGAGATTTAATTTCGCACATGAATCAATTTGAAGGTTTTTCCGCATTTTGCAGAAGATAAACTTTTTGTTAGCTTTTTCCGACGAAACTTCTCTGCCCTTCCCTCAACTTTGTGAAGAATGTGAATACGAAGCTTGTGTATAAAACAAACAGAGAAGTTTATAAACTTCCCTCTACTCACAAAAACATCTATATTGTTATAATTGTATAACCAAAAATTGTATAACCAAAAATTATCATAAAAGTCAGGGTTTACCATGGATTTTAAGTTTGACATATCTGCTGAAAATCAACTTGATTATTTCTAATTCTAGCGAAGAAAATTTGGCGTAAATTTGACGATTGGTCGCAGATAAAATTTGGCAAATCATAAAATTTTGCTCGATAGGTATTCCTATTGTGTTCTTTCATCATTATTTTGTTCGAAAGTATTCCACTCAAAATCCAATTGACCAAAATTGTTTATCGATTTTAAAAAGAATTGATGAATTTTGGTTTTAATTTTCCCAATTTAGCCAAATTTTCTACACGATAACATGTCTCCACATAAGGTATCATGATATACTGAGGAGATAAAATTGGAGTAATTTTGCTGCAGTGGTGGCGAGGAAATGCATTTTAATGTTATCGAGTACTGCTAATGTTCAAACAGGTAGCAGAAAGATCCCTATAGAACTGTTGACCAAAGTCATTATAAGAACTTGTATAAGCGCTGGATTGGTTCAAAGTGATTCCAATTTTATTCCTCTCACTCGTAGTACTCTTTTCCACTTCCATTAACTCGACTTATCATTTCGCAGGTTCTGTATGACAATTCTGCATGTGTTATTGTAAAATAACCAAAGTTGACATTTGAAATTTTGCACATCGAAAAGTTGATTTTAAATGTTGCTGTCCATCCCAACATAGCTACATAGCTACATCCTTTTTTATTCTTTGATTAAGAAGCAGTATTTTTCAAGTATTTTGCGCTGTGGTGAACTCACTAAAAAAATGTTTTAAGTGAACGGGATAGGAATAAAGGTACATTGGTTAATACGTCGAGGCTGTTTGATACATGAGTTTATACATGAGTCCATACACTGAATTTTTTGTTAATATAGATCAGTAGTTTTGTAAAAGAGACAAGGAGTCCTTGGGACTAGGTTTGGATGGGCGAAGGGCGAAGACGCAAAATGCCCTAACGGTTTAACTTCCCTTAGCTTGGATTGGGTTTTACGTAATGCAATCAGGTGTAAAAAATAATTTTTGTTTTCGTCAGTAGCTTAAAAAATCTACTGCATTCGGTTAACCAAAAGTCATATGAAGCATCTGACATGCATAACTGGTAATACATCTGTAAGTAAAAAGGACAAAATGTATTTAAAAAGCAACTTTATTCTTTTTACTACAAAAATAAAACGTTATTCTTCTTAAATAAAAAAATAACATCGTTATCTTATTAAGAAAGAAAAATACTATAATGCATATATTATTCCACCTGGCTTGGCTAACAAAAACTTTGGATTTCAGAAAGAAAATTCAAATTGTATATGGTTATAGTTTTACTAAAAAAAAGTGATTTTTCTTGTTGATAACCAAGCATCGAGAAACACAAAAGAACAGGTCAGAAATGTATTGAAACATTTGGGGATCATCTCATTTAGGTTAAGAGTGAAAAGAAAATGTTAAGGTAAGATCTGAAAACATCTAGAACGTAAAAATGATGCAATATAAAACATAGTACATTTAAATATGATTGGTAGATTTATAATTTATGTTATTTATGTACAGTGTAGTGCACACGTCATGAATCTGCATAATTTGTAATCGATACCTAGACAATAACGTAATGTTAACGTTTTTTTTTTAATTTTTATTATTTATTATTTTCTTTTCTTTCAGGATATTTATTTGTCGTCTTCTTTCATGCAAATCTCATGAATACCAAATAACCTAAATATACAAATAAAAATAACAAAAAGGTTGAAGAAATATAATAAAACTAGTCGTTAACCCTGTGGAAAAATCCACGGGGCCACTCGTCAGCAAATTATCAACTCTGCGGGGTGACCCGGAATGAAGTTGCAGGCAGCCATTTTGATCACACAGAATGCAGCTAATATTAAAGAGACAATATATCAAACAGATAGTATCATCACTACTTGACTCACCCAACTTGTTTGCATATCAAACCACCTTTGCATGGACCGCACGCTTTCTGTACTTGAGCTCCGACGTATACATTTCTGAAGAAATTAATTGGGCCACATACCATATTTTCAGCCAATGGTGGCTTGCAGATTGAGATGTGTGGGTTTATAGCTGGTTCCCTGAAAGTTGAAAGATGGAAATTTTATGCTACAGAACAATAAAAATGTCTTAAAATCAAAGCTGAATAAAACTATGGGATTTGAAAATATTTGTATTGTATTACAATCGTAGTATGTATATTAAAAACAACAGTATTCCTTCCTCAGAGAACAATCTTCAACGTATTAATTCATAAAGTAAAAAAAGAACTTAAATCCATCGTCGAAAGTGCTTTCTACAGAGTATTCAAATACAAAAACCATAAAGTTTACAATGTTTAATACCTGACACAACATGCATTTTTCCCTTCTCCTGAGCAATCTTCGTGTCTATCACAGAATGTTCCTGGTTGACCTTCCGAAACACCAGCTTTGCAACGTCCATATGTACACTGTCCTTCACAACATTGTCCATTTTGTGTGCAAGCAACATTTTCTTTCAAACAATGTACGCACAAAAAGAGATGGCAGTATTTTTCTGAAAGCAAACAAACACGGACGTTTGGGGTTTTTTGGTATAAAAATATCGGACAAATAAAAAGAGAATTGGGCAGTATGCAATATAACTTGCTATAAGAATGCTTCTTGCTTCTTCAGCTGTATAATATACGAAGGAGAATACTGACAGATTAGCCAAAAGAAGAAGGTTATGACATAAAAATAATGCATTACAGCAATTCGATAATCAATATTATGTTAGTAGTAAAATTGGTCAAATAAATTCGTTAGGTTCCACGTGTTCTCTACAAATTAGCACGACATGTCACAAATTACTTACTTTCTGGGCAGGCTTTGTGTGCATTGCATTCCTGTGAGTAATATCCAGGAGCCAACATGCGAGGTTGTATATCATTTCGTTTCGCTAATGATGGTTCTACAGGATGTGGAACCTAGACAAAATTATCAACCTCAATAGTGAATCAAGTTTACCATTATCAAGGCTTTTCACAAACAATAAGTTGTGTGTGAACTTTAAATCACGTAAGATGTGAAATATATAACGCCACACACTTTTCTGTATATAAAGTAACACTTATATAACGCTAGCGTTACCACTACAATTAGATTTCAATACATTAAGACCTCCTACAGTTTTATGTTTTGATTTCGTAGTGTGTACCATACCTTAATTTTTACACCAATTGCGGCATCCAATAGCAAACATGCTAGCACAAACAAGTGCATACGTTTCATGGCGATTAATACAAATAATTTTTGCTTCGTTTTATTAGTATTTATTGCCTATATATTAGTTGATAATCTACAAAACTCTTTATTTTCTACCGAAGAATTTTTAGTTTGAACTTGATGTATGATAAACTGTGGGTAATTAGATGTGAGGTGATTTTCGTTGCGCTTGATTGCACATGCTCGCAGGTGATAAAGTCCAATTGAAATTATACTCAAAATAAAACAGTTCTTAATAGCTGGGTGAAAACAGTTCAATTTTTTACATGAAACAGCATGATAAAAACAAACGAGTGGACTGCCAATAAATTGCATCTGTTTTGAACATTCATTGCATTTTCTCAAATTGTATTAGTGACTGATTTGCGGAGATTCCAGTAAAACTTTTTCGCTCTACTGCACAAATGCTTCTTTAATTGGAGTAAACAGAAAAAACAAATAACAAAATAACTATTAAAACAACAAAGAACAAAAGTACATCACCAGCATCAAAGAGGCATATTAAAATTTTGTAATATTGAAGGACAATAATAATTTTTACAATATAGCTATATTTGGAATACACTCTTTTTCAAACAATATTATCTATATAATAATACGCCAGTTCCGTGTCTCTGTGACAAGTGGATGTGTTGTTTTTTCTAACGAAACAGCCGCGGTAACATGTCACTTTTGCTAAACTTTTATTTTTATTCTGTCTTTTGTGTGCTTTTTCAAATTGATTTAAAATTTTTGTTTTAAAAAAGTCACGTTTAATTTATTTTATTGTTCTCATAAAAATCTTTGTGTAACGATGTAAACTTTATTACACAAAAGTCACGGGTAATTAATTTTTATAATTCCCAGGCACGTGTCTACTGTCTACTGTTATATGAAAAACATATTGGTTTTATTTATTCCCGCTTGAATGGAATTAACAACAAAACGTTTTGACGAAAAGAACAATGAATTTTATGGTTAATTTCGCTCACTATTTCGCTGTTTTTTTATTCGGTATATATAGTGGATTTTTCCACGGGACTAAATACTAATTAAATATATATTTTATGGCATTGGAACATTACAGTCATAATTTCACTACAATACAGTCTCTCGCGACACTGGTATACTGCCTCCATACTCTTTTTTACCGAACAAAAAGCGAAAACTAGTTACAGTTTATTCAGGATGAACTTAGTGTATTTTTAGGCTTTAGAGAAGCAAATATTCCTGGGGACATTTTATTTTGGCTTACTTAAGCGTTCATTTAAAATTCTCGTTTCCAGGCTCCTTTCGCATTTTCTCACAGGGCCAGTAGCTGCCAGGAGAAAACATATTTTTTCCCCATCTTGATAATGATAGAAACTTGTAGTGAAGATGCTTTTTCAGCAAATCTAAAGGGCTAAAATCTCAATATTGGCTTCTCAGCCCCACCCATGTCTAGGTCTCAATAAATGGCATATTATTACAGCCTTGCATTGTGTCACTAGCGCAAGAGATTGAATTTTCCTGTTTCCTGTTTTTGCGGTATTTATGAAAATCATTGGGGATTTTTAGGTAAAACAAAGCGTAGTTATTTTGTTTTCAATTTGATGTCCAGGCAACTAATCATTGCCGTCCAACCTGGAGCTAGAAAATTGTTAATAAAATTTTTGGATCCAGATATATATGCAGATCTGTGTAATATTTATGAAATCATGGGGTTTTCCAAGGCAAATGGGTGGTTTTCGTGATTTATGGCTCTTATTTGTTGGATGTATAAAATTTACTTCCAAGTGCTATGTTTTAAGGTTAACCCAAAGATATGGTTAAGTTTTTTAAATGACGTTTTAGAAAGACTTGAGGCTTTTGATGCGACAAAAGCACCCTTTTTAGGCAAATCCAGGCAACTTTTTCATGTTGTAAAATGTTTAAATTTGCAAGTAAAATGTTGGAACTATAATTTCCATTATAGATAATCAGTCAATTTTAATTAAGAATAACTTCCAGATGACTTACAATGGCAATCTCGTTTTGCATGACTTAGTCAAATTTTTTTTCGGAAGCTCTTCGTTTTTCCTATTTTGCTGATTTTATACTTTAATGTCCAAAGCAACCAGTTACAAGGTCGACTTTATGATAACTGTTTGACAAGGAATTAAAAATTGAGCAAGCGGTTATTGCGCTTACGCATCCTTCGTTCGTAGCTTAAATTGGAACCTTAAATACGTTAGAACCCCCTTGGGAAGAGGCTACACTGCATAACTACACTACATGTTGCTGTACTATCCATGTTCAAAAAATTATTTGCAGAAATACTTTTATTCGCCACATTACATTTACATTATTTAATTTTTTCAGGCTTCTCGGAAACGTTTTAATTTCGTAAGGATGCCGATTTAAAGGATTGACAAGAAAATGTAGTGTTATTTATTAAGTGAAGAGTTAAAAATAGAATTATGAGTTAGAATTGACGTTTTTATGTTACACTCATCTGGCGAAACTAACTCATATGAAAAATATATCCCAAACAATAAATTTTCAAAAACTGGAATTTTAAAAAGAAATGCTGATATCAACAAAAATTCTTGCTCATCATTTACACCAAGTTTCTGTAATCCCATACCCCGGCCTGAATAGGGTTAAATCAGCGAAGACAAGAATTACCTTTCGGCGCGTTTTATAAAAAAATGCTTTATCAACAATATACGAGTCAAATCTACAATTTGTTACAAAAACGGAGCTGTGCCTTATTTTTACGACATTGATAATTGTTCTGTTGGTTTAACCAAATCAGCTGGTCTGTATAATCGGTTTTCAGGTTGAGTAACTAAGGCGGGAGCAAGCACTTTTCACTTTAGGTATTTATTCATCTGTGTTACCAAAAATTACTTCTTTCTGTTACTGTTCACATACGTCCACATTGTGCATTGTTTATTCTTCGCCCTCCGGGAGACAGATACTGTGGCGTCCAAGAATACTAAAAGATAATTTTCCTTGTTATATTTCTACATTTCAAATATTTAACGTCAGACAAATACACTCAACATTTTTATCTATCTCAGCAGCAGATAATACAATTTTTAAAATCTTAAAACATCTTACCCTACTCCTTTACAGGACAGTCCAGGTTTGCAGGGTCCACAAACAGGTTCAATGTGAGCTTTCATAACATCCTGATGAAACAAATTGATTGGTCCGCAAGATTCGTGCTCATCCAACATCGGCTTGCAAATAGAATGATGGTGACTGATCGACATTTCATGGATGCAACAAATGTCTTTACCTATCATGAAAAAACAAACCCAATACGATAAAAAAAGTCAGATTCACCTTGAATTCAGTACAAAGATTCCAGGAAATGTCAATCTATTTGAAAACGGCACTCACAAATACACAAAATATAGCTAGAGGATGACCCTTATTAGGTTCTTTAACCAAGCATTTAAACACTTTTATATGCTTGGTAAGGAGAAGATAGCGATTAATTTTATTAAGTTTGTCGAGTCATTACTGGGTCCTCTTTCCAACTCGAAATGTCACCCTAAACCCTTTGGAACAAAAATTTTACTCCTCCAGGTTTTCCAAATTATTCACATCACAAAAACACTTTTCCTTGTCAGCCTTTTGTATGCATTGGTTCCAGTACCAATTAGATTCAGTATTCACTAATATTGATGTCAATGTACGATTATGTTTACAAAAGTCAGTTTACAAACCTTTACAATCTTTTACGAGATCACAGTATGTCCCCGGATCACCAGCTTTTGCACCTTTTGTACAAAAACCATATTGACACTCCGCTCCTTCGCAACATTCACCTTAGAGTAAAACAAGAATATTGGGTGATAAAAAACAGCCTTATTTTACCCAAACTGCTTGGATAGGATATAATGGAATACATTGTCAAACCAGATGTACAAAAATATTAAGACTTCATTGGATTAAAACTCAAGAGTCGTTTAGACCTATGGATTAACACAGGAAGTCCTGAGTAGTACCTGGTGAATCAGGAATGATTTAGTGAAGCAAGACTTCACCAAAACATCTTCCCCAGTTTTTTTTTGCTGGAGAATAAAAACTTTAGTTGTACCCCGTTAATATAAGGACTTAAAGGTCATTTCCATGGCACTAGTGAAATCATGAACTTGACGATGACGTAAAAGATGCCGAAACTTAAATTATATCATATACAAAGTAAACTGAAAGGACAATACATACTACGGAATTAAAACCCCAAAGTCCTAATCTCCTTCTTGCTAATTCAAGTAGCTACCTCAAACTGAACAAGTTTGTAAACGATGTTACTAAATTACAGAGATTAGAAGGGAAAAAATAAAATATATAGTTAATTTGAGATGTGTAAACTGACTCAAGTTTAGCCGTTGTCGTTGTGGCCAAACATAAAAAGATTGTTTAAAGAAATTTGGTAACTATTTATGTAACTCACCGTTCAGGTCGCAATGGTCGCCTGATCCCTTACATTTAAAGCAATACATTCCATCGCAATATTCACCAGCAGAGCATTTCTTATTGATGTCACAACGACCCTGGATCACTCTATCTTCATGACTGGGTGCATCATGATGAAATGTCCTCTATGATCAAAACAGTCATCTTAAATTAAAAAAGTTAAACTTGGTTCAGAGCGTGATAAAAGTTACTTCAGCTGTTCAAAATGTCAAAAAAAAGAGATTTTAATCCTCCGATATTCTCACATTCATCAATGTTGACGGCGAATTTGAAATAAGTATTTCTGACAAATTAATACACATTAAAACGACTTGTTCGAAAGGATTCACAGTGAATCAAAAGTTAGTGCTCAGAAATGATACGGCGTAATTGATCGATTTTGATAATAATGATGGAAAGGAAGTTATTATTTGAGTTTTTACCTTGCTGCTTAGATCTGGTTTATTGACCACATCTTTCTTTTTTGTTTCGTAGCTTTTCTTAGTTAACTCTTCTGCTTTCTTCAATATATTGCGGACCAACAAATCTTCTTCCTTTTCATTTAGTACTTCACATGTTACGTAAGCAACACAAATAATGTAAAAAAAAAAAAAATGTTTCATTCTTCGCGCTAAATTACTGCAGCTTGGTTTTCATTGCTTTGCTTTCGTTTTCTGCTTATTGTGCACAAGGTGAGTTGAATAATGTATTGAAAACTCACAATGGGTTTAGAAATTGTTCAACGTACTATGCAGAATCGTTCTGCAAATTGCTTATTTGAAGAAGTTTTTTTTTATTCTATCCCCCGGAGATTTTTTATGCGTGTGGTTTCTAAATGGAATACGTGACCTTATTATAACTGGTTTTTTTTGTTTGTTTGCCGTTTGTAAAAAGGGGGTGGAGCTGTTTTTTAAATAAAAAATATGCCGGATCCACAATCGATACTTTTGAAGGAGTTCAGTAAAAGGTGGTAAAAATTTGAGTAAAAATAAGACTACCTTTTAAAAGAAGCCAAAAAGGTCTAAAGAAGAAACAGTGGTTAAAGTTCCAATTGGCTCAGTGTCGATGTCAGCGAATAAAAATTTAAGTCTGTCGGATGCACGCGATAGAAAATAGAATTTAAATCTTCATTAAAGAAATTATATTTTTATCGAAACTCGTGGATCTATATATTAGAATTCTTGAACCATAACAGGAAAATTAGCTGTTGTTTCTTGAGACAAAAAATTAAGTTGTTCCATCCGTATTGTAGATTTTTATTTTTAAACATAGAAAAACTATTTCATTTGTCGGACGCACGTGTCGGATACACGAACGTGCTCCTTTTTTTGCTGACTTTCTATTTCCAATAACACGTTATGTTAAAAGTAATATAGAAAAGACATGTCAAGATAAGTAAATTGAACAATAGCTATATGGGTTTGTGGATGATATATTTACAAATGAAAAGACATGATGCTATATCCTCGGTGTAGATTGCTTAACCTGCGTCATGTAAGTCATATAATATTTTGAAATAAAAGACAGTGTTAAAGTAAGAAAGCTGGCTTTTTAGCCGTTTGTTTCTTCTCATAGGCTGGTACTAAATTATCAAAAGTAAAAAAAAAATATGTTATTGTCCTAACTTTTTATAAAATTTTTGTCGAAATTAATTACACTTTCGACGGCATTGGCAAAATTACCATTATCTTAATAACTTTGATTAAGATTTTTGGACTTCTTAAGGATTTTTTTTGTTTATTAAAAAGTAGTTGGATTTGGATGTTGTCTCTCAAGACGTGACTAAAAACATGAGCGATCAAATTTTCCTTGTGTTGCGACGACAATACACGTTGTTTTTTTTATAAGAACAAAGCTTATAAGAACGGAAGGCTTCAAAACCCCCAAAATTAAGAACATGTTAAGAAAATTATGAAGGCTTCGACGCGATTGGACAAAAAAATTAAGGTCAGAAAAAAAGAATAATATTAAATCACAAATACATTCACTACGGGTGGATTTCATTTTTTGTCATGTAAACCTTGATTTCACCACGGGTAAATTTCACTACCGGGCTCATGTAAACGCTGCCTAAGTTTATATTGTTATTTGATATAAAAAAAAAGGTTAAGAACATTGTAAGAACAGTTTTAGGCTATGATATAATAAAATTAGGAACATTGGAAGGCTATCCCCGATTTTTGTGTTCTTATAAAAAAAACAACGTGTATGGTGATAGCTTGTCTATTTTTAAAAAAGGCCGTAAAATAGTAGCTACCAGTTCAGGGAAAATTTAGCTGTAACCGCTTAAAATAAAATATAAATTAATTTACGAAATACATGACTTTTGGTCACACCGTGTGTTGATAGAAGTAGCTAGCTGGGTTACAAAAGAACCATGTTTAGGCTTAATAAGAGAAGACACTATATAGTTACTGTACTGTAAAGTTTTTTAACTCCAGACAGCCTTAGATTTCTGTCGAGGTTTTAATCATCCATAAACTTTGCCTTCGAACAATAGCCACTCGTGTGTCCTGCTTGAATTAGCGTGTGCTTCTGATAAAACACGTCACTTTCTAAATCCTACTAATTTTCCTTATTAAAGAACTTTATTTAAATTTAATGAATAGTTTTTCAAATCAACTGTTCTTCATGCCCACGTCCCCACTTTTTAGTCTTTAAAGATAATAATGACATAGGTTAGATTTTATTATACCCACAACTCGAAAACTATTTTAACAAAACATATACGAGCCTTTTCTATTTTATTTATTTTATTTTATTGGCCTTCGCAGCTTGGTGTGATTTTATTTCAAATTTCGCCTTTACAACAACCACATTAAGATTTCTGCCGAGATTTTAATATAACGTTTAGATGGGGGCACTTCTATTTTTTTTGACCTTGTTTTCATACGCAGCTTAGCATGAAACATTGAATTTTTAACAGATGGTAATAGTATCAATTAAACCTTTTTAATAGAAGTTTATAATTACATAGATAATTATTATTAAATGGTTATAATATGGTTATTACATGGTTATTAAATGGTTATAATATGGTTATTACATGTGGAACTGCTCTTCTAAAACTCTACATAAATAGTAAAATTCTTAAAAGTGTACGCTATACCAAGAAAATAGTTTTATGGTCATTTAAAAAGATAGAATGATTGGAATCTCTTGGAGTTTTTTTTGTGGTGGATCTAGTTTTATTTCCAATTAATTTTATCAAGGAAAATAGCAGGGTCGTTGACTCGCACAGTGATCCAGCCCAGACTGGTCTAGACTTTTCTGCATTTGAAGCTTGGATGTATATGCGTTCTATGTTCTACAAATAAATCAAATACTAAGAAGTACAAAAAAGTATTTTTGATGTTTTAATTAATTAAAAAATGTGCAGCTGTATTTTTTAAGACAAAACCACGACGTTTCATTTCAAAATAACATAAAAAAACGTAACACTTCTTTGTTTACATTAACTCCTTTGAAAGCGCTAGATTCCCCCCTATGATACTTAAAGTAATTGTTTCTTTATAAAAAAAGATCCATCTGTCGCTAAAAAGGAAACTACAGCAACCAGTAAAATACATAAGATTCGCGTATACCCTATATATGGGGATGTGAAGTCTAATTTTTGTGTTTTTTAAATGCAAAAGGAAAATTGTATTTTTAATACTTATGGAAATTGTACAAAATGAAAATATATAATTAGATTTGTAACCATGTTTCCTGGTCAAAGTTATAAGTTTTAAACTTTCTTTTGTTTGTTTCATATCTTTATTATTTGTTTTAATTTCTGAAGAAGATTTTGTTGTTGTCTAGTGAACAAGTAAAACTCACAAGATATTAAGCAAACATTGTAAAAATATGGTTTAATAAAGAGAAAAAGACGAAGTAAACGATGAACAATTCAACAGAAATAATTTGTGATATATTTCGTGTCGAATTAGAAGTGAATCCAATTTTTCACGTAACGTTATCGATCATAGTAATTCTGATTAGTATACTGACAATATCTCTCAACTCAATGTACTTAATTGTGGTATACAAATTTTCAAAGTTATTTTCCATATCTGATATTTTATACATTTTCTTGGCAGTCAGCGACTTACTTACCGGCGTTATCTTAATGCCTGCATTTGCAGGATTTTGGATATATACATCATATTCCGGCACAGATTGCACCTTTTTAAAATTCGTGAATGCTTGTGCACACACATTTACACTAATATCAGTATTGACAATTTCCTTGATCACCACAGACGTGTATGCCTCGATAGTTCATCCGTTTGCATATCGTGCGTATTTCACGAAGAAGATATTTTACGCAACGTCTGCTGTGGTTTGGATTATTTCAATAACTTTTCCAATTATTTTTGTTCTCATTGCACCCTATTACTGGTACATCTATCAAAATATATCTGGCTCCATGGCTCTAAGTGCTATGATGGCTTTATGTGTTATGCATTACAAAATACACCTATCAATTAAACAACTGAGTTGTCAAATTAACTTTTCATCTGCAAAAGAAAATGAGAATGTGAAAACAAAAAGAAAAGCGTCCAAGTTGGCAGTTTCTATATTAATCACATTAATTGCTTGTTTTTTACCATCATTGATCTATTTCTTTTATATTACTATTCATGGAACGACAACAAAATCTGTCAGTTACGTGTTTCAAACAACTGGTGTTATTGTTTTTCTTAATGCATTTTTTGATCCATTTGTTTATTACTTTCGATTGGGACGTGTTCGAACAAAAATAAAAAAAATGTTTATGAATACTGTTGCACCTGAAAGTACAACGAAAGGCGTTCCATCTGCAACAAATCGAGTTTAAACTTAAAAATTCGAGTGCGTGGTGGTGTTGCAAGGTTTCAGCCAAGTATAATTCCTAATGGGACTTTGATTAACATAACATGAATCGTCAAGTCTTTGTTTCTAGGTTTAGTTTCTCTCATTTTTACTCATATAATGCAGCTTCTAGTTCCCGAGGATTTATTATTTCAAAACAGATTTTTTTTCTTTGATTGATTTCTCACACAAGTATCTTTTTGGAATTTTCAATTTTTTTATTTAAAACAAATGTTCAGGTCTTCAACACAATTCAGTTTACTTTTTTGTTTCAGAGAAATAAAACAGTTGCTAAAATGGGGACGTGGTTACCTTAAAATTAGACAAAGTCAGCTTGCAAAAACTTTCGAATTTTAGGGTAGAGAATGAACAAAAGTAAAAAGAAATTTCTTCAAAATTTAATACGTATAATTTGATGCCTGTTAGTTATCAGTGAGGTACGTTTGAAATTATTTAACATCCGCGGTAAACTAAAAAAATAGTGGTTGTATTTATTCAACTATATTTAGGTTTTGAATTTAACGTAGATGATTTTCATATTAGGTGCAAATACATACAAAATACACACTATTGTGTTATTTATTTGTCAAAATATTCCATCTGCGTGGCAAGACAACAAAAAAAATAAAAAGCGTTGATTATGGACATGAATTAAAATATAGGGCTCAGATCAATATTGATATAAATTGTTTCAGAATAATATATTTTTAACACCTTTTTGAGAAACAAATAGAAACCATTAACGATTTTTTTCTCCCTTCCTTTCTTTTTATAGTTTAGGTTTCTCACGTTTTTCCAGGCTATTTTATTGTATTTATTGATACGTGATGCAAATAGATTTCCACAATAAGCATTACGTGCTCATTCATTAAATATTAAGATCTAGGGGTGTTCAAACTTATACAGAAAGCAAGTTCCGTTTAAACGACAAGTAAAAATTTGTAAATGAAACTACGCGTTTGAGACAATATTTCAAATATTTCAAATTTTATTAAAACCTGTACTTATAGCAGGTAATGCAAAAAAAAAAGAATGAAAAATTGATTTTTTTTTTAGCAAAGACATGAATAGACTTGCTTCAAATCATGCTTTAAAATTATAGCATTGTTAGAACGTGCAAGTGACCCCTCCCTCTTCTCCAGCCCCTTATTCACTCGAGATAAAGAAATGTTTCAAACGGCGCACCTGTATGGCATGTAATATCTGTTTTATTACATATCCAATTGATACTTACCTTTTTCCCCTTTTTATTTAAATCTATGTATTTTCAGAATTGAAGAATGCGTTCGCAGATTGACAAAGTTTCCCGCCTTAATCATTTTAGAATACTTTTATTTTAACCAATCAGAAAGAGTAATTAAGTTCAAAACAAAAGAAGTGAATGCTTGAATGATTTGAATGATTGAAATCAACATGAAATTGACCAATACTAGCCTACGCATCACGATTTAATAAACAACAGTAGCAACATCTTCACAGAGTGAAATTTTATGTTTAGCACAACACAACGTCACCGATATTTTTGTTGACCATTAAAGAACTGTTCCGGGAGTTTCCTAGAAAAATTGGGCAAAATAGCCCAACAGTTGGAGCGCCATAACTCCTAATGACTAAGTTATCATAAAAAAATTACTCCCATGTTTAAAAAAGATGAAGAGTTGTGCTACCCAATGGTACAAAACAGAATCACGGGAAAAGGAATCCTTACAATAAAGGGCCGTCCTTTAAGGTTAGGCCAGAACCGGGTTTAGTGCTGAAGAGAATATAATTACGGCGAAAGATGCGCACAAAGTGTAGCAAAATTAATTCACAAAATCCAAAAAATTAAAATTAAAAAATCAGTCAAATTGTGAGAAAGCTAGTATATACTAACTCATATAATAAACTAGCTCATATATAATATACGTTATATACGAAAGCTTGAAATTTGTTTAAAATACCACTAGCTGCTAAAAATTCAATTACTTTTGTTCTAATAGGAATAGGGTTAACGTACTTTGTTTATGAGGAAGGGGTAAATCGAACCTAATGCTTATGAATAGATGGTTAAATTATTGAAGTTCTGAATATCAATTTATTTTTATAATTACGCTGAAGTTAATAATTACAATTATGAACCTTTTACTAAATCTATCTAACATTGGATGATTATGTTAATCTAGCTAGTTAAACAACTGAAGTTAAAATTAAAGCTTTTGGTTCTTGTGATGTTGTACTGCATACGATCAGACGTTTGAAAACATATTCTGGTAGGACTTCCTTAAAAAATTGTAAGCAAACATGCAAATGATTAGTAATTAATTCCATGGAGGACATGACAGCTTGCTTTGTCCTAATATGTATGTAGCATCTGAATGTCTTTGCATTTAGAAATTCCAGCTTCAAGAAAAAACAAGTCTTACATATCTGAATTCGATCGATTTCGGCGCGGTTAGGATTTTTGTGGTTATCATTAACGCTTTTTTTATGTGACCCATTATATTTGTGCTACGTTTTTCATTTTTAAAACCTGACTAGTTCATAGTGAAGAAAAATGCATGAAAATGACGTTTATAGCTGTTTATATTTTTATCCGAAATCGTTCTTTCAAATTTCTTCCCTGACAATGTACTTTTTGCGCACAATGCCACGCATTTTTCTACCTATAACTTTTAGCTAACTCTATACTAAACGTATTTCGGCTGATAATATTTCCAGTTCGTGTGCGCAACAAGCTTGCTTTATATAGGCTTAAGTAGCACCTACTTTAAAAGTAAAGAAATGCATCTATAGTTTAAATAAATTCAAGAATCTCATGGTAATGTCACTGATTCATACAATTGGTCTGGTCTTTTGTAAGTACGATTCTCCTAAACGTTGGCGAGTGTTTACATTTCGCGTGTCTAAAAATAGGAGTATTTGTTGTGTTTTGAAGTGTCTAGCTACCTTCTGTGAACTTGTTTTGTGTTCGGCGAACGCGAGAACGAGGCAGTGAAATATACTATTTACAATTTATTACTTTTAAGCCTTATACATGGGTTCGTTTGGAGAAAAACCAACCTGACTGTTCTTACAATGTGAACCTTGATATACACACCCTCTTGGCCATTGAAACAATAATGAAAGTGAGAGCCTACCGACACGATAGAGAGAATCTTTGAAATCTCACCTGTTAAAATGGCAAAAGATAAACTCTGTCACCTCGTTTTATGTACCTTTTAGACGTGTTCATCTTAAGCATTTAGAATTCTTGTTTTTGACAAAAATTTGAAAAAGAGATACGTAAAAATATGGTAAAACTCCCTATTTGATCATTTTGACAACAAATTTAAGGATAATGTTAACAATATTTATATAGTGTGTTATATAAATATTGTTAACATTATCCTTAAATTTTCATTAGAGAACAATATCGGGTATCTGATTTTTTTTAAAAATCCCGAGCCTGTATGATTTGATTGTGGAAATTTGTTGCAGCTGCCTTTATCCATTTGTTATGTTTATTCGTGCACATTTACATTTAATTCCAATAAAGCAATCGTTTATGACAAAGTGGGTCAGGAAAAGCGGGTTTGTCGCAGTGTAGTTTTGATGCTCGGTATTGTGTAAATGTAACAATTTAAAATAATAGTAATGTTCCGATTTAAAACAAAGGAATTTTGGGCTGGGTAGCTGGGTATAATTTGGGTTTAAAATCAAATACATTTTGTTCTTATAACACCTTACAACACTAAGAACAGCTGGAAGAAAATCAGGCCGTCTCGCGAAGTAACAAGAAGGACTGAAAAGAAAATTATTTCTGCTAATTAAATAATCATGTAAATGTCAAAAATATTAAAAATATTACAAAATGAAAATAATGTATGTCGGTCGGTCTAAACAAAACTTTCTTTCAGGCTAAAAAGATGCTCACAGTATGCTAATTTTTAAATTCCTCTTTTTACTACAGACTTTCTATAATTCGCCAATCATATCTAGCACATTTATAATTAACGAATCCAAATTCAGGTAGCAAAATCGGTAAAATATTTATCTAAATAAATCTAGCCTTTCATGCAATAACACTCCGTACAGCTTAATATTACCTTTCAGGATATAGTGGGCATTTGCATATTAGGTATCTGTGAAGGAGCGTTTGGTTGTATTCCTTTCTTTATGTAATAATCAACCACTTGTTTAGGCACTTCTGCTAGCACAGCTTTTGCTAGTTCAGCAGGTGCCACCTAAAATGAAGTTGTAACGAATTTCAATAAATAAATTTACAGCAATGAATAGCTATAAGGTGGTGAAAACACGCATGAAATTTTCTTTTTTCCGTGGTTGCCAAACCTAAGTTTATAGAAACCCTTAGCCAATCATATGTTTTTAATACATATATTAGGTGATTACCTGACGATAATCTCTGAACGGCACAAATTGAACAATATCTCGCAGTGCTTCCGTACCATTTCTGGCTTTCAATCTGAAAAATCGTAATTAGTTTATCAGCATTTTTGTAATGGACATGCCGTGTGACACCTTGACACTTCAACACGGTTGTGGAACTTAATGACGGCCTTTTCTGTGGATCAAAAACAAACGGGTTTTTTTTCAAGTGGCCGTAAAAATCACGCTATTACTTTAAATATGAAACTCGGGTAATTACATCTATTGGCAGTAATTTTTTACTCGTTGATAGAGCTTAATTTACTTTTATTTACCAAAAAACATACAAAGTTCTGTACATAATGCGTATTACACGAAAGTGCCTGTTGTGGCATTGACCAGTGACCGTTATAGTTAGGTTTTGTTATAACGGTTTGAATGTAAAACAAATTAGACATGATTGAAGATAGAAAGTGGGACTCGACCGCTACGTGGTAAGTTTTAACTCTGTTTTTACCAAATACACAACAACAAAGACCCTTCATTTGTTTAGACCACAAATGTGCAGATACTCGTTATGAAGCAAGTATTTTTTTAAATTCTCTCGTAATTTTACTCACAGTCCCTCATCACAATCGAGAAAATTCATCTGCGAAAAATCAGCATCACCCACACCAACAATAATAAGAGACATAGGTAGATATGAAGCATTGACAATAGCTGTTACAGTGTCGGTTATATCAGAAATGACCCCATCTGTGATGAGCAGCAGAATAAAATAGTTCTAAAAAAGAATGCATAATCTCACAGGTGACCAAGCAGATCCTCCTGTACGCCTATTGTCCAGCTTATTGTCCTTGAGGTTCGAACTCGGCAGCTTTTATTCTAAGTTACTTTGGTCAACAATTAAATAATAACCCACAAAACACTGACATGATAGGAAACAAAAGCAGAATGATTTTTTAATAAAACATACAGTCGCTGTGTGTTGTTGATTTTTTGCTGCTGCGTCAGCAAATCTTGCAACGTGGTTAATAATCGGTGCAACATTTGTTGGTCCATACAGTTCGATTTGACGAACACAATTTTGATAAGCTGCAATGATATCAGGTATCCCTATAATTATTGTAATGAAAACAGATAACAAAAAACCATGCCCCAATGAAAAAGTAGAAGTTGTTTGAGAGAATCACTAGCTCTAGGTGAGGTTTAGTAATCTTTTCAGTGACTTTATTATTTGTCATGTAATGCATAATTTTAACAGTCGAGATATCGCTGGTTACTAATGCAAAGACTAGAAGATCAATAACCAATTCGAATTCACCAAAAACATTTCTGCTAAAAGTAGGAATTCAAATTACCACACACTTACCGTGACAATATGGATTTGTAGGGTTAAAATTCAGGGGAAACTCGTAAGAAATCTACAAAAAACACAAAAACGAAAACAAGCATGCAACAAAACAAAACAAAATGCAAATGCATTTTTTTTATTTCTTAAAATTTTGAAAAATCACATTTCAGAATTCCTGTTGGCGAGCGAGCAGACACGTTTTTATTGAACTTGGCCTTAACTAGGAACTGAAACACATTGCGAGAGTTCAATAGCTACAAGAAAGAGTGTGATTCTTTTCAAAAAGATGTTTTACCTGGCCGTTTGGTGGAATCTTACATCCGTATCCCAACGCTGGGAACATTTTATCACTAAAATATATATGACATATAACATAGACAATAAGTTTTGTTGATCAAGATATTTCAAAAAGTTTTTTTGGAAAAACAAAAAAATCAACGAGCTAAGTTAAATAATTACAAGTTAAACTCTTAAGTTTGATTTTTCATTTTGATAGAAAAACAAACTCACGTGTCGTAGTCTTGACAAACCTCTCCAACAGCGGATAAAGCTTTCACATATTCATTTGGTTCATAAGATTGGAAGTAATGCAGAGAACTAGGTTGGGTTGGGTTACCATTTGATGCAGTGAAGTCAATACCAACCTGAAGACATTAACGTCATTTTATAATTACATATACAATCCCTTTAAGACGGACACTCTTTAAAGAGGACATCCCATTAAGACGGATAGTGATGCTTGGAAACATTGATTTCAGGTTAAACTCTCATAGAAAATCTTTATAAAGCAGACAATCATAAAGCAGACACTCTCTTTAAAAGGAACACTGCAAAATACAATTTAGTACGTCTTCTTTCTCTTTTACATTTTTTTCCTATTTTACACATTTGTTAACGTAAGCCAAGCCAAGAAATTTTGTCCACCATCACGAAAAAGATAGAGGACCGTTCACTGAAAAATCGAAAACATTCTTCAATCAAAGATTATGTTACTCAAAGCTTGTAAACATGTTTTAGTACACTTAAATGTATCCAAACACTAAAGTCTTACATTTACATTTGTCGTGCAAAATCGCATAAAAAAATCTCGTTAAAACGGAACATTTTTTTGCACCGGTGGTATCAGTAAAGAAAATCAGAAATTTTTTTTTTCTCATCAAGTTTCTCACCAGCTTTTCTCAAACAATCAACTTTTGTATTTATCTTTCCTCGTATCATATTTACCTGTGGACAAGTTATTGCGTGTAGTAAACATAGGAAAATTGTATCTCTTACATAAACATTTCAGGGATTTGCATAAACTTACAGTAAAGTTGATTTGACAGCCACCCATAATATAATCCAAAAATGATGGGACTTTGTAAGTCTAAAGAAATCAGCGATGAATTTATAAGAAAGCTTTATTATGAAATTCAACAAGCGTGCTTTAAAAATATCTTTTACTCTTCCTTACCTGAATTGAATTTAAAAGTATAATACCAGAATTTTTGTAGCCTTTTTTTTTCTTTTGTTTCTTTGGATTAATACATTCCCATTGAAGCTAAATGTAATTGAGCATACACTAAAATGAATTTGTCCTAATTGAATAATAACTAGTCTCCGCATAATTAACTTAGCGAATGTGAACATCCTAAAGATAGGGTTTGCCTTGCCTTTAAAGTTTCTGCTGTTGCCATTTCAGCCATTGTTGTGTAGAATTCCCCAATCAGATCATGACCACCATCATCATCATAATCATAACAAGCAATCTAAATTTAGCAGTGAGAACGATAGGGATACAAAAATAAACTGCAATTGAAAGTGCTGTAGAACCTCATTCTCGTTCCCAGAGCTCTTTGAGATTAAAACCTCGATTTATCTCAAAGAGCTCTGGGGTCGAGAATGGCAGAAACGTCTATCAAAAATTCATGCTACTTCACTGAAACGTTGCCAACTCCTACAAACGCAATTTTTATTTCTAAAAACACGGGGTTATAATAAAACAGATATTGCACAATCACTCTTGTTGTACATCAGATTTATTCATTCTCAAACACATACTGCTTTATTTTAAGTGAATAAACATCTTGATATTCAACGAAACAGGCATGCAATATCTATACTTATTATTGATTGAATGTTTTGAAAAAAGAAGGTACTTATAAATAGACTTTACCTTCAACCGGAGGTCATAGTTATTTGCACATAGTTTTTGAAGACTAATATTGAAGGGTTTCCATGTGGGATCAAGAGTATTATCAATATGCTAAAAAGTATAATGTCATGTTGTTCAAGTCGAATCGTTACTCAGGGTTGCGGCCGAGAGAGAGGGAGAGAGTCAAGTCCAAGTTTTTACTTTGCTATATTTTTAAATGTGCAATCAAAAGGTAAAAAAAAACATGTTTATGTTTATGGTTCTTCTTGGTCGTTATAAATCGATATAAAGTCATTGTGGGACCGAATTCAAGCACAAAAGTTAAGTTAGATTCCATTGTCCACACGATGCTGACATTTAATTATGTATCTTAATTTCCTAATTACTTGAGAGTTTGCACGTAAGAAAATGTTTAAACATAGCGAACAATTTGGGCTGAGAAGAAAATCTGCGTTTATAATTTTTGTTCGGGCATAGTAATTCTTATAACTTCCATTGGAGACAACGTCGTGTTTTTATTTTCTACTTACAGGTGTGCGATGAACAGGTAGAAATGTACCATCACCACGATCCTTTGAAATATCAAGATAAGGATCTGATAATGAAAACACATCCTATAAAAAAGATAAAATAAATATCTCTCTTACTCAAGGTGGTATCTGAGACTTCAAAAGTGTAAACAAGAGGACGGTATAATAATGCTTGTCAAAAAGCTGTGAGATAACGAAGACGGGAGTATATTCATTTGTTAGGTATTCTGCTGATAGATTCTATATATTTTTTCTTTGACCAGTGGTTCAAATGGTGACAGGGCAAATATCCTGCATAATTGCTGTTCAGGTTAGATCACGTTAGATCTTCAATATTATAAACTTGTTAGGGCTGCATAAAAAAACAGTTATAACAACTGCAATTTTTTATCACCGGTTTGGCGACCTGTGTCTTTAACAGATTTTTCATAATTTGTGGTAAACCTTGTCGTAAAATAAAAAAATATTGGGTAATCAGTAAATAATAGGAGTTATTACAAGTTATTACGAACTAAAATAGTTTGCATGACTGCAAGTTTTTTAAAGTTCGTCTATATTAGATTCAAGCAGTGTACATTTGCCCATGTGTACAGCGGACTAAGTGCTTAGGCTACTTCATAAGGAATAAATTTTAAAGGTACTAATTGTTTCTCTTTTTCCCTCGTGGACCCTGACCTGGATTATTCCGTATTGCGGGATTATTATAAAATAAGACTACCAGATTTCGAACCTGACTTATGCCTCTGTAGAAATAAACTTACTTCCTACGAAATGCGCAATGCTTTCGGACTTTTTTGAAAAATGGCCTAAAACGGCTATCGCTGTTCCAATAATATTATGTACTTGTCGACTGTAACAGCTGAAGAAGAGTGAAATAGAAGCAAATTACTTTTTTGTCCAGATGCTGTCCTTCGAATTGTAAAATTGCTTCAACGTTTGAGGAACCAACAATTTCTTCAGCTGTGATCTAAATTTTACAATATAAAGATAAGGGATGCGAAAGACTGACAAGGAAAATCAATATACAAAACCAACAACTAATACCTCTAACAAGGGGCGAAGGGGGCTATAATATCTGGCAAGTGATTTCACTGAAAACAAAGTCAAAGGCTGGTATCACAAAAAACGCTAGCCACCTACATTCATTGTACCAGCAGGAA
The DNA here is from genome assembly GCA_030067915.1 of Hydractinia echinata. Classification (NCBI taxonomy): domain Eukaryota; kingdom Metazoa; phylum Cnidaria; class Hydrozoa; order Anthoathecata; family Hydractiniidae; genus Hydractinia; species Hydractinia echinata. The sequence continues at coordinate 1,942,311 of JASGCC010000023.1, forward strand.
ACTCGCCGAGATGTATTTCTTCAGTTAAAGTTCTCGTTGAAACAATCTAAGGAAAAATAGTAGGTATAGCTGCAAATCCTGCGAAAAAATCAACTTAGGGGCTGTTCATATGGAGGCGGGCTGGCTCGGCTCAGCGGGATCTCGCTGCTATTAAGAAACACATGAAAAAATAAAAATGTGTTCATATGATAACCGAGCCAGCCCGCCTTGCCGAGATCTCGCTTGTTTGTACCGAGATCTCGGTCAGGCGGGATCTCGCTGTTCTTAAGAAACGCATAGAAAAATAAAAATGTATTCGTATGACAGGCGAGCCAGCCCGCCTAGGCGAGAAGAAATTAACAATAAATTTAAAAACATTCTCATCAATTATTTAAAGTTCGAAATATATTCTTTTGTCTTCATTGTTTATGAATCTTTTGTGAAATGTAAACAACTTTTCCATCCCGGCTGGCCGAGATGTAAAAAACTTCATATGAACACGAGATGAAAATCACCCCGGCTAGCCGAGCCAGCCCGCCTCCATGTGAACAGCCCCTTAGAAGGTGGAACAATGAAAAAGTTGTTTTATTTAAGATACTTTGTTGGCGTGTTCAAAATTTTCTAATCGATGGCCCTATCGCTTGAAACGCTGAAAAACATTATACATAGTATTATGTGTTTTTGTCCTGGATTCTTTTCCCGTTATGATAACGTTGGACCATTTTAATCTTATGGGAGCATAATTATTTGGATGTATTTAATTTAATTTTGGTTTAGTATGGCTAGCAATGTTGGTTGATTTTCGCTTGTTATGGGTAATTGTGGGTGCTTATGACCAGTTTTTAGCGATGACTGGTTTTTAACCATTGTTTTTGTGAATAACCTGTAATAATAGTAGCTGTGTGTATGGACAGGATGCATACGTACTTGCGCAAGACTGCAATCCGTATCGCCAAGTAAAACCTGTTGAGCAAGATGTTCCACAGCATCATCAACATCATAAACAAGAAATTTCATCTTTTGCACTTCCTCAAATCTGTAGTCAACTTCAACACTTTCTGTAAACTCGGGATTTAAATTATTTTTTACCACTTCAGTACGTCCAACCTAAATTAGTATATAGCATGTACGAGCACATATATGTTTCATTTGAGCAACAATAGTAGGTGTTTCTTTGACAAAGACAATACCTAATTGCAAAATAAACTTTCCGTTAAATACAACTTTGTTAAGCACAGAAGCGTAGTGAAAAAAGACTCGAATCTGAACGTATTCATAGTCAATAGTTTTATTTCCCAGAAATAAATAGATACCAGATAGGTTTAGATACAAGATAGTACCTGATCCTTCCTAATCTTACATACAAATTATTTTTGCGTATCCGCTAAGATAACCTTCAGCCTTTCGTCTAACACAAATACTAAAGGACTAACTTCAAGATTTTTCTGATTGCAAATGCACTTTTTTATTCATGCTCAAATCCCCATTTTTATGTGATCATTTACTGTCATGTATCGTTTCCATTAGACATTTTATTACTATCAGATTGCTTTATATAGCTACCTTTACGCATTACGTAGCATTGACTCTTACCACCAATCTCTAAAGCCACATAAATGATATTTATACCCTAGCAATATGTTCACTCTCCACATTTTCTTGTTTTATCGAGCAATACTAAGAACATTAAAACTTTTTCTCTTACTTCTGTCCATTTTCCACCACACTCCATCATCACCTGTATAGCCGAATCAGATTTTGAGAGAATGTCTCCATCCAATAATCCTTTGCAGGAGAACGACAAAGACACACGAGTTACCAATGAAGTTTGGACGGGCGTGCCAAATTGAGCCATGATTATGTATATCTATCTAAAAACAAGAATATAGCATCTACAGCAATAATAAAATGCCAGTCGTTAACCCGTGCAAAATAAATAAAATATATACCGTAAATAACGGGGCGCTTATTTAAAAAAATTTCATCTTGACAGGGGGCGCTTATTGGGCAAATTTTTTAAACTTCATTCTCATCATTCTCGACCCCAGAGCTCTTGCTCTGGGGACGAGAATGCATTCTCATAACTTTTATGAATAAAGAATAGAAATACAAACAAAAAATAAAGAAATATAATAGTAAAAATCTATCTTTTATGAAGGGGCGCTTATTAGAGCAGGGGCACTTATTTACAAGTATTTCCCTAACCCAGGGGCGCTTATTGGGCACGGGGCGCTTAATCTGTCATTTACGGTATCTTTTATTTTCGGCAAATATTTTATGCATTTTTAAATGAAATTGGCCATACAGTATCGGTCATACAGAATATATTCTTTAGGCGTATTGGTATAAGAGAGTAGTTGGTAGACCTTGGATTTGCTTTTATATGTTATCATAGTTACCGAGGTCAAACCCTGTTTAAGAAACTTGCGCTCTGCGAGCTTGATGTTTTGACCGGCTTTTTTAATACTCACATTATATTAACAATGCAGCGAAAAAGATGGCTTTGCAACGAGTACATAGAAAATTAGAAAATGTTTGAAGTACATTTCTCTGTATTTTCCTGCGGTGGCTGCTGAAGCACTAAATAAACCTACTTGCATCTAAAAGTGAATGTTATAAGAAATAGAGGGGGCATAAGCTGTGTGTAAGACAGACATGCATAGCTGATAAAGCTGGAAAAGAAAATCAAAAAACACTATATACCTGCGGCATCTTAAAAAACCATTTCAAGGATATTGAGATATGTAAGAGTATTTTTTTAGATTTTTCAGTAGATGCGTCTATGATGATATCATATCTTATTACCTAGAACCTTTCTTACAATTTTATCTCTGAGGATGAAGTGATGAAAAAAGCCAACATTTGGTGCAACATTTTTTGCTGAGCACATACCAGGAAAGCAAAATCAAAATACTTAAACCAAAAAGATCATTTATTTATGACGTTAATCTTGAAAATGTGGTGTAAATCTGTCTGTGAAATCGTCTTGTACAAAATATGTTTTAGTCTCAACTAAATACAATTTTCACAAAAGAAACGACTATTGTTCTTCCACAGTATAACTTTATTTTTGCTGAATCTGCATTCTATGTAAATTATAATTTACAAAAGAGAGAACGGGCTAGGCATAATATTTTTTGTGAACAGTGTACTATGAGTTGGCTATATAACGATTACTTACCAGTTTCCTACGATGACAGTAACAGAATCAATTTATTTATTTATTTTAATATTTTTTTACAAAATCATGGTTTTGTAAGAGGGGAAGATTCAGCCTATAGATTTCTACAAAAATACATCTAAATTACGTTACATTGGCTATATACCCACATACTTACCAGGTTTAGTTTGAAGTAAACGAGAACTTACTTCCTTAGCTACATTCAAAAGATCCTATGGAACATCCAAAACCGCCTCCAGTTCAACACCAAAAAGATAAGTAAGCCATTTTTAAATCATGTGAACCGTTAATGTCACTTGATCAGAACAAAAATCATGTCGTTACATGATTCGCTGAACGCGCCAACAAAGTCTCTTGGTCTGATTAACTATATAACGCATAGTATATTGGTCTTAAATGATATATAATGGTATCTCATGTTATGTAAACTGGACAAATAAGAAGTCATGCGTGTATAGTGTCAGTTCTTTTACAAAAACCAAAAACGTTAAACTAAAGATAACAACCTATTCCACAAGCTTAGATGAATACAAAAAACAAAATCTCGCAATAAAAAAAACAAAACTACATAACATGCAAAAGCTTCGATGTATGTATAGTAATCGGATGAATGATAATGATAATTTAATTATCGTGGCAGTTTAAACCTCCTTGGGCAGTCTTAGGGATTTCAATCCTTCCTATGTTTAGATAACTTTTGTGAAGGCTTTTGTTCACAACTGGTTGTATAATTTCTAGTCATTTTGTTAAGCATCTTGACGACATTATCAATGGCCCGTTCATGTGCACAAAAACGTTTTTCTGAAATTCAGTTATCTAGCTTTTTTGTTTTGTCAAACTTATGAATCTGATCAAAATACCGAATCGTAAAAGGAGATTGTGGAGTTGTGGTTCAAAGTATTTATATTCAAAACCTTTTTGAGAAATTTGTTAACTTTTTGCCTCTATATTGTGTCGAGTGGAGAAACGTTGGCCTAAATATTGGATAGGATCATGTGTTTTTAAAAGTTTTTCGATGACGTCATCATCCCGTCGACTTTGAAACGGTAAAGTGGGCCAAACTCCGGGGAATTTAACCATACTTGATCGTAGATTGCCTCTAGTTACCCACGCGGGAGACGAAATCAGTTATTTCCATTCGTTTCAAAGTTATCTATAATAATATGAGGATAACGCATCCTGTCTGTCACACTGAGTGATGTCGTGCTAAAAACTTACGAAATAGCGATGTTACGACTGGCAAAAGTCTACGAACCGCTGGACCTGTGGATTTCTCAACGGGCTAACGACCAGTATAAGGTAAGCATTAGTCTGCTTTATGTTAAAATCGCTACTGTGTCGTTTAGCAAATGAGACGAAAAATACCTTTTTTGTAAGCGTTACACATAGGCTTGGCGTATTAGATTATGTAGGACTAGTTATCGGGGTCCGTGGAAAAATCTGCTCATGCAGAAAAACAATGGAAAATATAGTCGATTGTAAAATGTTTTGATGACGTCAATAATAGCCCGTTCATATACTACTTTTTTTTAAACAAATTTGTTCAACAATTTTTTTATTGTGTTGAAAACCTGATTTAGCCTGAAAGGTGTAAGTACAATTCAATGGTTCCACTAACCTTATTTAACCTTAATTAACTTAATGACGGCTATTGTTATGGAGATCAGTCCTTAGTCCGTGGAAAGTCGCATATGTTATATGTAGCTTGAAGATTTTTGCGCGTAGTTTTGCTTGATCTGATTGTGGCAGATAAACAGACAAGATAACTATTACTATGGAGACTAATCGTTAACCCCGGGAAAACTACCGCGGAATGGTCCATGCTTTTTATAAGCAATATTGATAGGCAACAGGAGGCTGAAATCGTTGTGAAAAAAGAAGCAATTGGTCAGTAACAGCCGAAAGAGAGTATAAATAAAAAGAAATGAAAAATTGGACGAAAACATAGATTACAAAAACAACAATAGTTTTCCAGACATGCTTTGTTCTCAAAGTTATGTAAATTTCATACAAGAAGCGTAATAAAACGTAAGTAATTACCCAGCCGGCACAAAGACGTCTTAAAAACGTCTAAAAGACGCATGCCACGACGTCTAAAAAACGTCTAAATCTGATCTATTTTGTCCGCTTTTAAGACGTCTTTCGCAAGACGTCTGTTAGACGTCGACTGAAAGACGTTTGGAAGACATCTTGATTAAACGTTTTCAAAACGTCTTGTAATAGACGTACTTAAGACGTCTGAAAAGCGGACAAAATAGACTAGATTTATACGTTTAGTAGACGTCTTTGTTAAACCGTTTTAAAGACGTCTTGCAGTGAACGTCTTTTAGACGTTAAAACATAACCAGTTGCTAACTTGTTTTTAAGCATGTTGTAGACGAATACGAATACTAAGTTACAATAAATATATATTCATTTTACAATTTACAATAAAAACTATATATATTCTTTATATCAAAAATAACCATATTTTTTTTTTAAAAAAAATACATATTCTTCGTTTAGTTTGCGTTTCAGTATTTCTCGATATTTCGTTCTGTATCTGTAAAACAATAAACAATTCTTCTAATCTTCAACGAGCATAGAATATTATGCACAACATAAAATCTCAATCAAAAATCTAAAAACGAAAAATATAACTGTCCGAATCTGAAGAGATTTATTTTAAAACTCCAAAAATATCACGATAAAAATTGTATACAAACATACCGAAAATGTACAGTCGATTCCTTTAAAGCCTTGTTGTTGTCGCTTGAATCACAAAAACATTGAAAATGTGTATTAGGGGGTCAAAAAATCAATAAAGTATTCTTAGACAAGCTTTGAACTTATATTTTACAAAAATAAATTTAAACTAAAGAATATAAGGTTTATATTCAGTGTAGTGATTTTTGTTTAATTTTATTTCAAAATTGAATAAAAAACACAGATATCTCTAGGTTAAACCCCCGTCCAATTAAGCACAGCACATCGAACAAAAAATTCTTGTTCGAAATTGATCTAAAAGACGTCTTACAAAAGACATCTATTGCTATACCTCTTTTAGACGTCTAATAAACGTCTTTTTAAATACCTTTTTAATTCCGTCTTTTATAAAGCCAAGAAAAGACGTCTTTGAGACGTCGTAACTAAACGCGATATAACTAGACGTCTAAAAGAGGTTTGAAAGACGGCTAACAGCAACGTGTCTTTCAAAGACGTAAAATAGACTTAATTTAAACGTCTTATAGACGTCTTGTGCCGGCTGGGTAAGGTCTGATTTCGCTTTCTTTTAAAGAAAATGGTGTATTTGGAATGTCTAAATTTTAAATTTCTAAAAGGGCTTTTTTATTCTGTGTTTATGACGTTTCTTGCATAAACTTCAAAAAAGTACTTACCTCTAGCTAGTACATCTATAACTTCACGAATGAAATGCTGACAGACTTTAAGCTGGTGTTTTAAAAAGCTCTGTAAATGGATTCCTTTCAACGCTACAACGCAGTATGAAAGTCTGAATTTATTGAAAGGATTAAAAAAGATATTAATCAATCAATTACAAAACTTAAAATTTTAATTTTAATTTTTTTCTTTCTTTGTTCGTGCTTACACAAAATATCTTTCGCAACGAGTAGCGTAACAGGCACTGAATCAGTAGACTCAAAACAGCTATGATCTGATGAGAAGCAAATCAAGTTATATGATTCTGCCAGCACCACTTAAAAGAGACCTGGTGACGAGGATGGGAATATCAGCGATGTAATTAAGAGCAACGAAAGTAAATGGTGTCACCATGACAACTGTCAGTAACAGCTGACGTACATAAACTAACTGACAAGATTAATATTATTTCTCTGTTGTTTTTACTTTATAAGTAAGAGTTTTACGCCCACGCTATCAGTTTTATATTTTTGGCCGCTGCCTGTCTTATTTGTTTTATATGAGAGTACACATTTTTTGTACATAAGCAACATTTTTAAGCATCGCGAAGCTCAGATCTTATAAAGAACGAAGCAACTGGTAAGCCTTATGTGAAGTAATTAAAATATGGACAGAAAGGAAAGGACAAACAAAATAGAATTATAAAAATAACAATAGTTTCCCAGACTTTTTCTTGTTTAAAGAGTCATGCAAGTTTTACACGACTACAAACGTAATTAAACAATATGATTTGTTCCCAGGGCTCTTGTACTTGTGTGTGTTATCGTGATAACTTCGGTAGTTTAGCTGCATTTTTATGTGTTGTGCACAACATTTTTTTATTTAGATTTGTTATCCTTTTGTACGAAAATTTTTATTTCGTTACCGTACCTTTTGCAAGAGAACCTAATTGTGTCAACATAATTAGCCAATCTTCATGAAATCAGCAAATAATAGTTGTAGACTTGTTTCCGCTTGACTTGTTTCGGATTTATTGGAAAGTTTTACTTGATTCTTAAACTTCGAAGTATACCAAATAGCGTCGCAGCGTCTCGTGATCACAAAGAGGGCCATATGAATTAAATCACAAATCCGGCAGTGCTCAAGTTTACCAATGTTGGCCGGAAGCAGTTGGCCGGAATTCGGCTGCAAAGATTGTCAGCGAAAAGTGATAGATATTTCGAGTTTCAAAGGACACGTTGTAATGTAAGCCCTGTTTTTCTGCAGGGAGCGGACAACATCGTTTCTAAGGCATTTCTGCTCCGTAATAACAGCTCAGGGGCCACGAGACCCTGGGGACGAGGTTAGCGAGCAGGGTGTGTGTTATAATTAATACTGGGACATACCATAAAACAACATAACAGATTCCACAGTGCATGTAAGTATAACAACAAAAAGATATTTATTAAATAAAATATAAACACACAATTTTACAAATGCTTTCCAAAGATGTTTCACACCTGTCAAAATCGTACCCAGCGCCTCTTCTACGTCTATAAATTGTTCGATGCTTACTTCAAGTTGGACTGGAGACAAAGTGGCGTACATTAGGGGAAGGACTTATTAAATATTTTTCAACAAAAATGGACGGCTTGTTATTTGAGAGAGGCTCTATCATATAGTGGCGCTAATTCAAGTAAACACAGGCTTTCACGAAGTTAAATATACACTATAAAACAAAAAAAACAAGATAATGTTGGTAACGTTAAAAAGTTCGAGATGCGATGACAATCGTGGACGGTAAAAAAAAGTAAATTCTATTCTTCAGAAGAGGCCCTGGGGACAAGGTTTTAGCAAATTACTTTTGGTTCACTCCCTCAAATACATTTTCCGGACGGTTAGAATCTAGAAAAAGAAATGTCATTATGATTAAAACAAAGAAATTAATTTAAAAACAATTAAAAATATTTTTGAAAAAAAACATTCGAAAATGTGATTAGGAGCTTTCTTTTAGGGCTCGGTTTCTCATTTTTACTGCCGACTAAAAGAAAGAAACTTGTTTGGTAAGTAAAGTGACAATTATTCATAAAAATGAAAAAATGTTTTCCCCAGTATATTTACCTGTAGCCGCGCATTCTTTGAATTCAAAATTGTATTGTTGTTTTGCAGGACAAGTTGTACACCGCTTCAGCGACTTATTCAACACCAAGGGTTCAAAACATTCTGTACAAACATCGTCTTCCGTACATTTGTTGCAAAACACGGTTGAGCACTCTAAATAAGATATTTGATGGTGAAAACTCGCTGCTGGAATATATACAGGCGCTTTACACACTCAATATTACACAGTATGTGCCCGCACTTGTTCCCAGGTCTTTCTAAATTAAGTGACAAAATTTGACGGAGTAAAAGTTCGATATTGTTATGCGCCTTAAGTCACCTGAGTTGTATGCGCACGCCCATATACGAAATTCTGGGAACTGCGGGTTTAAACGTTTAAATGGAAGGCGGCCTTCAAGTGTGTAAAAGAAAGAGAAAATGGGCAGAATGGCTTGTCCTAAAAGTTACGTAATTTTCATACGAAAAATGTAATTACAACTGAAAGTTCGATTTCGCTTCTTTAATACTGTTTTAGTAATTCACATAAAACTTTGTTGATTAGTTATATGATGGAGATTATATGATGGAGATACTTACTAGCACATGCAGTTATGTTAGTTCCTGGTTTTACGGAAGAGTAAAAGCCTGGTGGACAGGTTTGGTAGCAGTGATCATTGAATGATCCCCTGAACAAAGAAAACCCTTCGGAGCATTCTTCACAACCTGAATGTAAGGCATGGAGGTCTGATCGTACACAGCTCTTGCACTTGGATATGGAGCAAGCTAAAACATAAGAGAGTAGATACATGCTACCAAAAGAATATATTGTAATTCGATACTTTTTTAGCCGTTTAAAATAATATGGCATTTTTCTCTTTAGTATTCATATTTTCATTGTATAAAATTGACGCATCATTTTGATTCATTGCATGTTCCACTATGTATGTACATTCTTCCTAATGATAAAATTTTATATATTTTTGAGATCAACGTAAATTTTTCATACTAACCTTTTCCCCCCATTAAAATGAATTTAAAACCGAGACATAGCTTAATAGTAGGCAGTGCAAATGGACTGATACAATAATTGATGATGTGGCTTTACAACTCGCGTCGGCGATACGAACCCATCTCAATATAAGAAAAGATACAAGATGACCCGGGGACAAGATTGGTCAAAGAAAAGGTCATTTTAAAACACGAATGTGATACCTCAAGTAAATACATACAAATCACATACCTGGTTGCGGAGTTTTGACGCAGTACTTCACACCACCAACTATATCCTGTTTATATCCTACCGGACATGTTCTAACGCACTCCACTGTGATATTGAAAGCATCCAGAAGCATGGAGTAACCCTTGAAACATTTATCACATTCTGACAGCGAGGCTTTGCATGATGCACAACGGCGATCGGCACAGGCTGAAAAGTGTGAATGACGTTATAGGAAATGATGTATAGTAGATAAAAAATTGCCCTAAATATTTTTTGGCAATAGCTCTATGTTTACATCAGTTGGTTCAGACAAAACAGCAACTTGTTTTGAAATTCTTGTTAGATTTGATCACACTTTAATGCTATTATTTATTTATTCATTGCACCAATTTAAGATTCTTATTGTTTATGAGTAAAAAATCAAAGAAGAAGATTTAACAGCATTGGAGAATCTGAATCTGTCATACCTACACATAACGATCCTAATGCAGAATAACCAACAGGACATTGCGTCAGACAGTAACTACCCCGTGTTTGCGGATAAAACTTAAAATAACCAGTTTCACAATTGATACAATTGGCATCTTTACATCCTTGAGGTAATGCTGTAAAAATAAGAAGAAATGATTAAAGAAATAAAGCTTAAATCATGCCGAGCAAAATGGAGTGAACACTTAGATCATGTTATAAGTGAAAGCAACCAAAAAAAATTATTGGAAATAAAAAAAATGAAAAATGAACAGAATAAGCGCACCATTGGTAATTGTTTTTTTAGGGGTGGTGTTTTTAGTCGTGTCAGTTGCAGTTGTTGTTGTTGTGGTTGACGTGGTGGTGGTCGTTGTTTCTGGCATACTTGTTGTCTTAATCTGCCTTCTCACACAGCTCTGGACACCATTTTGATTTACCTTGACGTAGCCAGATGGACACCTTTGAACGCAGATAACAGAATCCATAAAATTGCTATATAACGAAAATCCGGCGTTGCATTTCTCACATGCCCACTGATCCTTGCAACGATCGCAATCTTCAATTGTACATACTAAACGACAACCATATTTCAAAATGGTGTCAAGCTATTTGTTTATTTCAGCATCCAAACACAATAAAAAATTTTATTTCTTGAATACTGACTCATATTTAAAACAACACCAGATTTATATCAACCAATGTTTTTACGCTGAGTTCTCCTTATCGGTGTCCGAGCCTCATAAAACAATAGGATACAAACCAGGACAGGTAGCCTACCTTCACACATATTACTGCTTGTCACCATGTATCCTGAGGGACAATCTTCGACACATCTGTCGTAAAATGGATAAGTATACATCCATTTGTAGCCAGGAATACAATGGACACAAAACTCATCTGCGCAACCTGTTGGAATCACTATATGAAAAGAAATCTTTTGTGAGCGCGGGAAAGTAATAGTTTGGTGAACCATAAACAAAACAAATGATGCATCGCAACCTGAACTCAATTTTCTCTTGAAGAGCTGGTGACAAGATAGTACATTAGTTTAATAAAGCATCTGTAGATAGAGGGTAAAGTTATCAAAAAATAGATACGTAGGCCATCCTGCTGCATAAAACGTTTTTTTCTGTTTAGCTACATCTAAAAGTTAATCTCTGTGTGTGTGTTAATATAGAATCTAATTTTCTTAAAAAAATTCAGTTTTAAACGCGTTCTCTAGTAAGTAAAGTCCACCTGAGTTTTTATAAGTTACATTCTAATTGAACAGTTAAAAATTAAAGAAAAAAAAAATGCTCGACGCTTGTATAAATTCTAGTACGACGTACCAATTGGTTTACAATGATGTCCCCAATGAAGAGAGTATCCTTCTTTATAGTTTGTTGGACATTTTCGTTTGCAACCAACTATTTTGTTGTCGTCGTTAAGGATGGTCTTGTAATGTCGAAGACGGCACATCAAACCTAAAAATAAAAAACCCTACTACTTCACACAAACGAGGAAATAAGATTTTAAGGTTTCGCGCCATTTTTTTCCCCAAAATTAATTTTTGTTTTGTCAATCGCTAAACATCATTTTTAAAAAAGTTTAACATTAAAGTACACATTATTTAAATAGCAGTCTCTTACCCGTCTCTTACCCGTCCCGCATTACCGCTGAACTACAAAACTTATCCCTAAGGCTATTTTCCACTTCAAGAAAAGTTTCCGCGGCACGGTCAGGGGCAGAACAGAACAGAAAATGTTCTGCAGATAATTTCCACTTCATATTATTGCGCACATCTTAATACAGAAATGACACGCACTTTCCGCAATTCTCAATAAATAAAATAATCTGATTAGCTAACTAATTTTCTACCTGTCGTTTCCGCACAGAACGCGAAGAAAAAGTTGAACTCTGTTCCACTTTACTCAGAACGAAACGAAAAGGAAAATTTTCCACTCACGTGATGTAAATATTTTAAGTACGCATGCTCAGAAGCTTTTCTGGTCCTGTCCGTTCCGTTCCGCGGAAAATTGTCTTGAAGTGGAAAACGACTTTTTTCTTTTTAGGTTAAATACAGCTACTAATTTCACAGTTGCAATAAAGCAGTACTCAGCTATATGTCCGTAAATCCGGATATCAAATAAGTATATCAGACTATGGGTTACATCTTGGAGGTTACATAAGGTCATAGTCAGGAAATACTAGCAGTTATAGCTATTCTTCTCAGTCTTGTAAACTCTATTTACTTCACAGAATTGCACCTATCAATTCTACAGGCACGTTTTTAAGGAATTATACATTTTGGACACGAATATTTAAAAAGAAACCGGAAGAAAAAAGCACTTCCTAACCTTTAAATCCATTTCGAGGCTTGCTTTTTGATTTTCTTTTTCTCCACCAATGACCGGATGAAAGATCGAATAACTGAAGAACCAAAAGAGTAAGAAACAAAATAACGAAAACTTTCATGACTTTAAACTTCTCAAAATGATATACTTTCTCTGCAATAATTGATGTCTGTTTTGATGTCTGTCGGATTTCATTCAGTCACAGAGGAACTTATATTTTATTTATAGAAGAGAAATCTGAGATGTTTTTTTAAGGTGATAAACCGAGTGAAAACAAAATATAATCGCAGTGACGTGTCCTTTATGTCAACAAATTGTAAGTACTGTCATGCTGGGAGTGACATAAATCATGGTCACGTGATCTCTTATTGACGTCAAAAGAGTTCGTTTTATAAGTAACGAAACAAATGTTTGTGTTACATCGTTTCCTGTACAAGTTTATGCCTGGGAGATAATAATAAAAAGGCAATCCAAAAATGGGAAGTTAGATAAGAAAACGCAGTAATTACTTCCGTACTTGTATAATAGTACAAAAAAAGTAAATGTTTCTTAACAATTCAAATCACATATTATTTTATTTTAGAAGAAATTCATGTTAAGTACGTTATTCATGCGTTTTTAATTTTTAGCAAAAATCTCAGCCGCGACGTTCTTATAAACTGCGTTCTTATAAAAAAATTGTATTCTGTAATTTTGCTTCAAACTTGAACAGAATCAAGAAAGTAATAAATAATAAACTTCGCAATTAAATTCCATCTGTACGTGATAATTTGAGAAAAATTTTCGTTGTAATTTTTCTCTCTTATCAAACGATTTTTAATTAGAACATCGACAAAGGGCGTGCATTTGATTATCCATCATCTATCAATCTTTTCCCCAAAAAAAAAAAAGACAAAAAATGATAAGTACTTCAAAAAGGATTATCAACCGTAATTCTTCTAGCAGGCCGTCTCCGTTTGACTGCAACTTGTAAAATAATTAAGATTTTGTCCAAGTGCGCACGGACTGACAAAAAACCCGCGAAAAGGCAGACAAATTAAAGCGAGCCATAACACGTCCTCCAATAAATGGAGATTGGGAATTAAAGCGAGTATTAGGAGGCGGTTTAACTAATATATATATAAGTGACAAGCTTGAAATTTGTATTAAAAAGTAACAAAACAAATATATATACGAAATTTGATGTAAAATTATTTATCTATTGGATATGTTCCAAAGTTTTTATCAAAAATACGATACTTTTACCCAAAACACGGTGGTATTTTACTCGTTAGAAGAATTGGAGAAAGACAGTACTCAAACTACCTTGAGCAGGGTGGGATAGGATAGAGATTCCTGCGACTTGCTTTAACAACAGATGAAGAAATGACCTATGAGGGCGCTACTGACAGGTCCGTTATGACGTTTATATAATATTTTTTGTCAAGCATCGAATTATTGTCAGCATTTCTACGGAGCTACTTCTATTTATCATTTACAGTACACGCATTCTCGCTTTTTTGGCAACGTCATAAAAGTAATGGGTGTTGAAATTACGAGAAGTGTGTGTGAATCGATTCTGTTCTACATATTGCGTCATAGACTTGCACAGCGTGCAAATAAATTAAACCACAATTTTTTAATGAAACTTGGTAGGAATATCATAAAAGAAAATAATTGGCGGGGATAAAAATCTGATTACGTCATCTTTTTTCAGTGGAACTTGAGTTTTTCCCTGTGACCATTATAATTTTCTGCGTGAATTCAGTTAACCAATTGGTTTCTACATAATCGACATTAATCGACTAATTTTACGATTTGGGACAATGCAGTAAATAAGTATTAACAATGTTAAAAAATCAAGATGTTTTGCCAGTGAAAATCGTAGCACAAACACCCATAATTGCTTTTCCTTTTTTTTGTAAAAGAGACAGTCACACCTGAATATTATGCCAGGCTGTAGCTACGTTTTATCAAGGAGGTTTGTTTTATAGTTTATTTCAGATAAATAATGACATAATTTACTTACATTTTCATAACTACAAGAACGTTATTATAATATGACTAGCCTGAAGATGCGGCGTCGAAACGCCGGATCTTCAGGCTACAAGTAACTGTGTCACCAGGCGTTGAACGCTAGGTTGAGCGGTTTTGTGCAGGTAAACTGTCCAAGTACGGCTTTTAGCATAGGTATACGATGTGTCATACATCCAGTGAAGTGATTACAGTGATTAAGTCTTCCCCACGTTTAACGTCAGCTTAAGTAATTAAGTGCACAAACCGTGTCGCACATAGATGGAGTGCTCTAATACAGTTATACAGTATGTCACAAATCTGATGAAGCACTCACAGCGTTTCGGGTGTAATGAATTTTACAAAAACTAACTTTCCCGCATCGTTAGATGAAATAAGAACACAGGTTACAACTTGTTGTTACCCCGTCATAGCAAACACAGTCAATATTGGTTTAAATAATAATATAAAGAGGTAAGAGCCTGTTTTCCGCCCAGTCTCGGTTAATTTTCTGTTCTTCTTCATTTGATTTTATTCAAATTGCATCTTGATAACATTATATACCGGTCGATAAGCTTGTGGAAAATTCCACTTAAGCATAAGAACAATGTTAATTGAATTTTGATGACCTGTCATGTGCTTTTGACGACCAATTAAGGAGATATAAGGGTATAAAATTGACGTCAGCAACGACCAGTCCATATACAAAAAAAGCATTTTTAGAAATTTATTACTCGTTTTCTTTATCGTGTAGAACCAAAAAAATGTATAAGATCATGTGCTTTTCACGAACAGTTGAAGAGACATCCTTGTTTAAAGGTTTTTTAGATGACGTCATTAATCCGTTCTTTCCGAAACGGGTGAGTTGACACTAGGAGTTGGCCTTATTTTGTTCTGAAAGTGATCCCTATTTACCCACGCGATAGAGGACGTCAGTTATTTCCACCCGCCGTTTCCAATTCAATCTTGAAAGTAGAATGCAATGTCTTCACTATTTAAATATAAACATTGACGTCAATCTGATGTATATGCAACCTTGTTCCCAGGGCAATTTGTCGCTTATTTGATTTCTGAGACGGCGCGAATAAATGATTTCTTTTGCACGCCGTCTCGGATATCAAAACAGTAAGGTTGTGACGTTGTCAAAGTTTCTCGCTAATTTTTAAGGAGAAAAAGTCAGTCTTCATTTATTATAACAGACTAGTCAAAAAGCCCGTGAAAAAATCTAGAAATTTTTTGAGAAATATGTTTACCCGTTGCCTCTATTGTGTAGATCTTGAAACTCTGATCAAAATAATAAATTTAGGATCACTGGCTTATCGAAGGTTTTCGTATTATTATTTGCCTTATTCTAAAGATTCCTGTATAATAAACGCCACACCAGCATTTAATGTTTATATCTTCTATCTAGATATATCTCCCACAATACCGTCAAATATACGATAAATGTATCCAAATGGTGGTGACTGTAGGATGAAACAATTGGCTATTTTAGGACTAAATTTAGGTTATAAGACTAACATTCGTACTAGGGTAAATTTTAAGGTATTTGGTACCATATCAAGAAATACATACACCTGCAATGTATTGCAATGTGACACCTTGACCAATTTGAAGTAAGAAGAACAGTGAACTGGCTGTACTAGAAATGTAGGTGAAACTCCTATCTGCTGATGATTAAATGCACATTCCAAATATTTTCTGTTTGAGAATTTTTTTGCCGAACAAATTGTTTTCTGCACCTATTCTTTGGTTGAGCGCTCAGAACCCTTTACAAAATCAAAGTTACAAAACCATGGTAATAATACAGTGGAATCTCTCTATCTCGAACTCGCAAGGGACCAATAAATTTGTTCGAGATAGAGAAAGTTTGAGATAAAGAAAGGAAAATACCTTACGCGGACCACAAAGGGACCGAGACTTTAGTTCGAGATAGAGAGTAGTTCGAGATAGAGAGTAGTTGAGATAGAGAGATTCCACTGTAGTTTGGAAAATGTCCGTTTGTTAGCTATATCTCGCGATATACGCAAAGAGCATCACTTGGTCAATGCTCTGCAGCGAGTGGGCTGCACATCTTACTTTGACAGAAGTGTAGGCCGCGCAACCAGGGCTCTCTTTCTCTTTCTGACAATCTCGGACGTCCGAGATTGTCAGAAAGAGAAAAAGAGCCCTGGGGACGAGGTTGTAGGCCGCGTAATCAACGTCACCTGTACTTTCCACAATGTCCACATTATGGAACAATCAAAGTCTGAAATATGATGACATTGGGGCGTGTGGAAGTCAGCAAACAATAGCATTCCTTAGTATTTTAGCTCAAACCATCTTTCATCCGCTTGTTGCGATCTTTGAAATTCCGCCCTGTCCCAATATAGTTTGTCCTGGATTGTACCTCACCCAAACCCCACCAGTGACCCATCAAAAACTTACAATAAAATATTTGGATTACATCCCATCTACATGCGTTTCCAGGAGTACTGGCCACCCTGGAACATTTTTCTTCTTCTTCGAATCCAACGCTTTAAAATAAAATCAAAACAGACAAAAGTGCTCACTTACAATAAAGTTAGCAAATTGTAGTTTCCGAGTTTTTTTTATCTCTTTTGATGACCACAAAAGCATTGCAAAAAATGTGCTTTAGGCAGCAAGCTGTTGATATACAGTGGATATCGACTTTACCGGCTGAAGACTTACACTGTTAAAAACAACATCAAAAAATTTTACACCTTTACTTAATTCTAAAATACGAATAATCTATCGTTCACCACAGTTTAAATAAAGAGGAAAAGACAAATGTGGGTTGTATTTTGATTTCTTGGTTATATTAACATGTACAAAGACCATGGTCAAAAGTTAGTCGTGTATTTACCATTCGCTGAGCTGTTTTGTGCGATTTATACTTGATCATCTGTCCAGCTAGAATTACAGATGATACATAATACCAAAATTAATTACAAAAATATCTTTAAAACAAAACAGAACTAAAAATTTGCTTTTCGTAATTATTGATATAGTATTGGTATATACATATCATTTCCTCTTTTCTTGATTGAACTGACTATATAAATCAATTTATTATGATATTGATTGAACTTTACTATATAGATCACTTTGTTATGATATTGGAAACTCGTGTCCAGCAGCATACCTAAATACAAAAAGTCATAAATAAACACGATGTTCCGAAATTAACGTAACATTTTGATGGGGCGATTACTCGACCAATGTTATCAAATATAACAAGAAGGCCAGGGGCTTGAAGATTTCCGCCATTAGCCTAAAAGATTTTAAAATTTGAAGTTGATCTTGAAAACGGAGAATTATGGGGTAAACAAATCATTGAGTATTCTCAATTATTATTGTAAAGGGCCTGATACACTTGTACAATATCACTGAAATATAACTTATAATATCAATATAATTTCTTAAAATATGTTTAAAATAGAGTTATAATTTCTTATAATTTCTTATAATATAGCTATAATAAGTATAATTTCAACACCTGACATGTGCGTCATAACCTCATAATTTGCTGCATGGCTATAATATTTGAATAAAATCAAACGAGTTTGATTTTAATAATATTGTTGGTGATCTGGTTTCGAATGCCTTTTGTTTGTGTGACAATAGATCTATTATCTGCTAGCGTTGTTGTGGCAACGATGTTATGAAATTAAATGAAATTATAACGATATTTTAACAAATTATAAGTATATTGTAGAAAAATTATAACTGTATTATAGAATATATTTAATGATATTATACAAGTGTATCCTGGCCTTAACTAACCTGCAATGTTAAAATACAACTCAATAAATAAAAAATAAAATTCATGAATAATTAATTAGTTCTGCTGAATATAGCTTTAGTCTACGTGCTTGAAAAATTGTACAGAAAGAAATGACGTAACATCAAAGATGGCGCATTATAAGACGATCTTCATTATGCTACACTGCACGAGCTTTAACTTTCGATAGCATATAAGCTTTAAAATAAAGTATTGTTCATTGGATAATAAAACAATCTGTTGCACTGTTAGGATTCTTATTGGCTTAAAACTCATTTTAGCCTCGTTCTCAGAAAAACATCTTTAGCCTGGATAAGTTTCGGGCGTCCAGCCTAGCTGCGCTGTCTCTATCTATCTATCTCTCTATCTCTCTATCTCCTCAGGCGATTTTAAAGATTCCGCCTTCGCTGGCGAAAATCAATTATTGAAGAGGATTTTATGTTAACATTAACTTTTTGCATCACAACTAATTATTATCAAACGTGCAACAGAAGCCTATTCATAGAAATGTTTTAAATAAGTATTTAAGTACTACGCAATACTATATGTATTTACCAACTATACGAGCTCACTCATTTCAAGTTTCGACGCCCAAATATCTTAAATCTTGGCAAACGGTGCTTACCTTGGCACCTCAGCAAGTCATAGTAAAATTATAACCGTAAAGCCCACTCTCTCTATAAAGGCTATTCCGCCTAGTGTAGATTAGCCTGAACCATCTCAAATAATGATATTAGCGATCGGATATTCACAATGCAAATGAGTTATCCTTATCAAATGCTCATATTTTGTCGACACTTGTGACCAAAAAAAAGCGTCCTACCTTCCGTAACAATGATGGTATAATTGCCTTTCTATATCTATCAATAAGGAACTTGCACCAATACGAAACAAATTGGGGAACGTCCATTCATTACCAAGCTCTTCCTTCATCAGTGCTAACCAAACCAAAGCATCTTTAGCTGACCTAATTCCTCCGGCTGGTTTAAAACCAACCTTATGTCCAGTTTTCTGTATTTAAAGATGCAACAAAATCAAAAACTACAAACACAGAGAACAAAAAAATCCGAAGCAGTAGAATTAAATATGTATTTACCTCAAAATATTCACGAATGCATCGAACCATAACCAATGCAACAGGTAGGATGGCATTGACACCTTCCTTACCTGTTGATGTTTTGATGAAATCTGACCCTGCCATCATGGATACCATGCTAGCTCTGTACACATTTTCAAGTGAACCGCAGTCGCCTAAATATTAGAAAAAGAGATATAGTTAGTCATATACTTATTTGTCAAAAATTAAAAGCTAAAATAAAATGGAAAGATCACAGGTGATACAGGAGATCAGATGTTTGTTATTTTTTTGCAACAAAATGTAATCATAAAGTGAACGCGGTTGTAAGCTCGCTGCTTTTGCACTTCGAATCGTAATAGCCAATTGCATGCTGGAGAAACATGACCTGAAAGATGACCTCACCTGTGGCTAATATTGTTTTTAAATGCGCATCACCACACGCTTGTCTGGCCTCTTTCACTTCGTTATAAACTTGTTCCCAATTCCCTTGCAACACATGCGCTCGACTTAAAACAATATCAATTTCTTTTGCACCGTTTGACACTGCGTATTTGATTTCCAAAAGACGAATGGGCATAGGCGTCTGACCTAAAAATTAGCAAATTTACAATTAGGATACTTGCGGAATTCAGTTTTGGTAAAAATTAAAATGTATATAACATTTGGCAAAACATTTTGTTCCAAGTCAATTTAAAAGCTTTACAAAAGCTTGTCCAAGATTTCAAGTAATATTTAGCTTTAAAATCCAGTATTCCCACCTGCAGGAAAGCCAGCCGCCACAGATGCAATTGGTACTTTTGAATTTGCGTCACTAAGTGCTTTCTTTGCATCCGGAATTCTCGACGGATAAACACACACTGCACCACATGTTATGTTTAAGTCAGCAACACCAAGTTTTTCAACAAGGTCTGAACGAACAGGGTTTTGTGCTTTGAAACACAGTCGCCTTACGTTTGATGTAGAATCATCACCTGTTAAATAAATAAAAAATATATACTGACATATGCAAGCATTATAACAGGAAATGTTGTTTTTGGTGTTTTATTTTAGAAAAGGAAAAAACTGAATTTTCACATGACGTTTTTCTACCTAAATGTCTCTATAATATACACATATGATGATTTTTTGCTTAGAATAAGCATTCACTTATTTCAATAGTTCAATTTGTTAAAACTGTGTAAGTGCTTTCAAGCGCTTTTCAAGACAGTTTTATACGAGTCCCTAAAAGAAATTCTTTTACCATCTTATTTATAAACAAAACTCATTAGGTAACATTTGGAGATATCCATAAAGTTGTTGCTTCAGTGATGGTTTATGGTTAGGTAACTCACAAATTTTTTTTGTCAGAAGCGAGCCTTAAAGTTAATGGCCTTAGCAACCTAAATACATTAATAAAAAAATGCAAAGTCGTTTGTAGATAGCCTCTTACACTACAAGGGAACTAATGAAATTATTCTCATTTCGCATAAAGTGTAGCAATGAATTTTGTATCTTATTTATTTGATATGGAGACAAAGGTAACTTCTTCTCCATATAGCACATTAAAATTAATCGTGACAAAGTAGAGTTACTGTTGGTATTTTTTTATTGTAAACAAAATTCTGATAATATTTTATACTATATACACCCTTAAATTGACAGGTTGACGATCCCAAAAATACTTTCAATTGCAGCATTAATTAAAAAATTAAAATTTTGAAGCTCAGAATACCTAAAATTTTAAGAAACCTTAGGTTTGACCAAATGCGTAGGACCATCAACAAATATGTTTGTCTTCCTTAACAGCTTTTTGCCAAAAAAGGGTGACAGAGTTTTTACCAGAGTTAACAGTATGAAAATGATGCAAATCGGCAACAAAGTCAACCATTGATTGAAGTGAAGCATATACAAAAAAAAGTGGAATATCCAAGATTTTTTTAGGGTTTTTATGAAAGATTGTTGAGGTCAGAAAGGAGGTAGGGTCTAAATGGCCCATTTTTACAAATAGAAATGGTCTCTCCACTAAAAACCATATTTAATCTGGGTGGCATAGTTGTGACCCCTGTTTATAAACAGGACGTACAGCTTAC
This sequence comes from Hydractinia echinata, assembly GCA_030067915.1. Lineage (NCBI taxonomy): Eukaryota > Metazoa > Cnidaria > Hydrozoa > Anthoathecata > Hydractiniidae > Hydractinia > Hydractinia echinata. Next base: position 1,963,850 of record JASGCC010000023.1, read on the forward strand.
ACAAACCTGTTTCTTTCACTGAGACTGAGGATGGGAGTGGAGTGGGGTCTGTAATTTTAAAAAACATCTAAGGATTGCAAAATTTTAAAAATTTGTTCAAGCTATTACTTTGCTGATGAATTATATTATATATTATTTGTTATTACAGCCGCCATTATAAACTGGGGTAAGCACGCCATAAGCATGCTGTTTATAGGTAAAACCTTTATAAATTCAAGACTGGATAATTCAAAAATCTCTTTCTTTTGTATATACTATGTTTTAGATACTGGGTAATCTACGTCAATTGGCTACATTTTAAAGTGCATTTGCCTGTAAGTTACTTTTTAACTAAGGTTTCTGCTGCGAAGGTTTGACTGTAAAAAGTCAATGTTTTCCTAACCAAATGTGAGCACTGAACAATATCATGTGACAACGACGTTGTCTCTGTATGGATAAAATACAGGGAGAGAGAGAGAGAGAGAGAAATGTACATATTTTACATGGGTAACCCCATAGATATTGAGGGATAAACCCTGTCTAATATTTACAGAAGGGGCCATTGCTTTGATTGGGAGTCCTAGAGTATTTAATGCTCGTTTCTAGCTATGTAGAACCAATTAGGGTCTGCGCTCAGCAAGACAACTCCCTGCAACATCAAACGGCCCCTGTGTGCGACATCTCTCCAATTTTCCTCACATGGCATGGGTTAACACCCAGGGCTAGGTAACATTCACTCGCCCATATTGAATCAACACCAAAGCGATTCGAACCCCGGGTGTCCCCCACAAAATGCGAGAGTTATAACTACTAAGCTGCGGTGCCACCTAAGCTGCGGTGCCACAAACACCAACAGGTTTATGTTTCACCGAAACTACACCAAAAATAAATAGCTATAAGTTTACGTAATTTCCCTTCTCTTTGGGTTGGGTCTGTTAAGGTGGGTGAATAAGGCAGGTGGGAGGGGGCGAATCCGTTTAAAATTTTAATTAAGAAGCAGATATCTCAGCTGCATGAAAATTTGCGTACCTGAAAGTGTCGTTAAATCCATGCATGAAACAGCGCGTAGAAGCCATGCGGCTTGCCATTCTTTTTTTACTGACCTACGTTTACCTATTGTCTCGGCTCGGGCTTTCACTCCTGGAAAATTTATTTTAATCTCGGCAAACCAAGACGAATCAAACGACACTCCAGGATTTCGTTGCTCCAAGTGAGCAGCCATGTTTTCCGAATGTTTTCTTCACGTGAAAAAATAGCTGCTCTCCCTTATAAGCAACGGGGAAGAGAGATAAAAAGTGCCGAGGAAAATTTATATGGGGAAAATTTTATTATGAAAACCATAGACAGAGGCTTATAAGTACTTATTGATAAAATATTAGAAATACGGAAACAATATTTTTTTAAGATAATTTATTTTTCTTTGGATTTAAATAACTTTTTAACATTTTTTCTATGCAAAGAAATATACTTATTCTACAAGTAACACCCCCTGAAAAGAAGATGTGTATTTATGCCGAGACAAATTAAAATCACAACATATCTCAAAGATGGCTGCCTGCCGGATAGTTCCTTCCTGCACAACTGAGTGTTAGTGTTGGCTGAAAACATAATTAAGTGACGTTGTAGATACCAAGTATAGGTAAATTGATAGACAATGCATAAGTTCATTTACGTAACTTTATTTTTGAAAGACAGTCATTTAAACTCTTTTTTTATCTTTTTCAACAGGTTTTAGCTGAGCTTCCTCCTCCTTAAATACATAAGATGTTTAATTTAAAAAAATATATTTGATATGGTAGTTCAAAATAAAATTCAAGGTGAGTATGTTTAAAATTATCTCTATGTATGTCACGCTTTTACTTATTTTTAATTTTTGCCGTAATTGTAATTTATGATGCATTTTATGAAACATTAGGCCGCCATCAAAAATATGTTATGTTCGCGTCCTCCGACCGACTCACTTTTGGCAATAAAAACCCGAGTCGGTAAGTCGGAAAAAACCCGGAAAAAACTTTTTGATCCAAACGATATATGTTTGAAAAAAAAAATTCGTGAGAACTAATTTTCCCAAAATTGACTAAAACTCGCGAAAATTAATTCCCGTAAAAATTAATATCTTTAGGGTACTCATGGCAAGTTTACAGACAGGGCGGCGAAAAAAGGGTCTGTCGAGTGGCGCTATACTGTTTTTTGGCCCTGGGAACGAATTTTGCCCCCATCTGAAAATCCCGGGAAAAAATACGCCTGACCGACCGACCGACTCATTTTTGCGGGGTCTTCAGGACGCGAACATAACATATTTTTGATGGTGGCCTTAGCTATAGCTTATAGCTATTATATAGTAGATGAATTTCGGTTGTTTACATTTTCAGCGGTAAGTTCTTTCAAGCTCTGACATTTGCACAGCAGGAAAAAGATGAGAGCGCTAGGTAAAAAAAAAGTAATTATCAGTCCATTTTGATACACAAAGGCGTTCTCAGGACTTAAATGAATTTAAATAAATCAGAAGGCATCAATCCACACTCAATAATAGTTTAAAACCTCAAACAATGTCTCTGTGAGAGGAAATCCACAGGAAAAGACCTCTCTCCACCAAACCTTAGCATCTTTTTTCCTGTCACGCAAATGCCAGAGCCAAAGATCTTATCGCTGAAAAGTAAACAAATAACGTTGCGCTCGAATTTATCCATACATTATAACACAGAGAACAAACATTAATTTATTTTGCTTTTATTTATTATTTCTAGATAGTATCTTTGGTCATGCTATTGCTGTAGCTGCTTGCAGCTTTGTGGCGTTAATTTCCTTTGTTATTGTTTGTGCATGGTGTTTTAAGAAAAAATCCAAGAGACTTCCTAGCATTGATGAATGTGATGATGTGGGCAGCCAGTACAATTATGATAAATTCTCTAAGTCACCGCTTTTGAGAAATGGTTCACCTAATACTAGGGAAGACAATTTTCCTTTCCTTGGAAAGGTCAGTGATCTCAATAGATCAAGAGCTTCAACATCTTTAGGTGTTCCATCAATGGAAAAACAAAAAGTTTCTCCTGGATGGGGACCGAAATCAATAACATTTGGAAGTCCTGCAGGAGACACTTCTTTTGAAAGTATGAGTATTCAACCTAAAAACAAAGACCTGTCAACATCATGTGACTCGTTAGTTTCATCCTTAAGTTCCATACCTGCGGAACCAGAGGCACCTACTGACAGAGGAGAAGACTTGGGTTCCATATATTTCAGTATAAGTTATGATGTTTATGATTTAGTGCTAAAATTAACAATACAAAAAGCAGTAAATTTACCTGCAAAGGACTTATCTGGAACTAGTGATCCTTTTGTAAAAGTCCTTTTACTACCAGACAAAAAAAATAAATTAGAAACTAGAGTAAAACGGAAAAGATTAAATCCAGTTTGGAATGAAGTTTTTACTTTTGAAGGATTTCCACATCAAAAATTAGTTCAAAGGACCTTATATTTACAAGTTTTGGATTATGACAGATTCTCAAGAAATGACCCTATTGGAGAAATTGAACTTCCATTGGCAGATGTTCATTTACAGTCTGAACCAGTACCCTTTGTAAAGAAATTAAATCCGTGTAAAAGATCAGCAGTAAGTGTTGGTTTTATTTTTTTATTTTATATTTTTAATTTGTGTTTTATGATATTTTATGCCCAATGATACATATACGGTACCTATAAAAAATAGATTTCAGAAAAACATAAATCTATATAGGTTCAGTACACCTGCTTGTAATATCTTCATGTTTGTGGGACTTATTTATAAATTCTTTTTTAATATTCGAGGTTTTTTTATTGTGCTTCAAAAACTATACGCCTTCACAGAAAGTTGTAATTAGAAATCAGATGTCTTTTTCAATTCTTAATAGTTTCTTCTTCTTTTTATCACCATTGTATTAAGTTCTATGTGTTTTGTATATCTCTTAGAAACCACTTATGAGTATTAAATAGAGATTGGATATGCTATTTACCATGCAAATGTTTAACTGTTAGTATAAACTATTGAAATAGGGTGAAAATATAATTATTTAGATAAATAAAACTTTTACTTTACATTTATTTACTGAGGTTTCCAGCCGGAAAAAAGTAAATTAAGTCTGTGTCAGTACAACAGTGTATAAAACTTCTTCTAGAATATTGATATTAATTTTTTCTAAATTATATACTCAATGGAGTACACAAAAAAATTGAGATTTTCTTAGTTTTTAACATAGGATAGTAATAAATAAATATTTATTTAAGCACAAAATAAGAAATTAATATGAGGGATAATTATTTCAAGTTTTATATATATTTTTCTTGTTTTTTAAAATTGCATGTACTTATATTGCACAGCAGTAATATCGCCATATCAATGTATATTGCACTCCATTATATGCTAATTGCTTTTGTGAATTGGCCTACACACATTTCTGTTTCTCCTGAAAAACTGTTAACAGCCGTTTTGTTAAGTTGAGAAAAGTTAACTTTTTTAAAAATACAATGTAAACACATACATGAATTTATCAAATTTTCAAAGAAAATTCTGACTGCCTATAACTTTCCCTCAGTCCAAGACCTCTAGTAGGCCAACTAATGGGTGCTTAATTATGTGCAACAGTCTAAGGAATTTAATTTTTTTTAATGTTGAAGCGTCTCTAGCTTTCATCAACTATGATTAATATACTTATATTTCAGGATTATCTAGGTGACCTGTTGATTTCCATGTGTTACAACCCTACTTCAAGCTGTATCACAATTGTTGTTATGAAGTGTACAAATTTAAAAGTGATGGACATAACGGGAAGTTGCGGTTAGTTGATTTTTACACTTGATGCGTTAAATTTCAGTAAATATTCGATCAATTTGTGTAGTAATACTGTATCTCAAATTCTAATAAAATTTATCGTTTAAAAAAATCCTATCATTCAAAAAAAATATTTTTGAATAAGGAAGTTGAAAAGTTTATTACTCCCCCTGTTTTAATAAGGTAGCAGTTGCCATGGAAAGTACCAATATAAATAACGTAATCGCATCTTAACGGCGACAAACAATACACATTGCCATTTGACAATATTAAGTCTCAATGTTTTCGTGATGAAACTATGCGTTCTTGATATTAGAAGGTTGGCTCTGTTCATAATAAGACGGTTAACAGCTTCGATATTCGTAAAAAGATCATAGTTTGTTTTGTTTTTCTTGATCTTCAGAAATAAATTGAGATGTTCTAGTTTTGATCGATTTTTTAATGTGTGCACTTTTAAAGTTTAAAATTCTGAGAAGAATATCGTAAGAAGTTAAAATCGGGGCTGTAACGCCTTTTCAAAACTTCTTAATAGTAAAAAATTCTCAAATCTGATCGTCAAGTAGATTTTTTAACAATTTTCTCAAATGTCGTCAATTTAATATCAATTTGATAATACCAAAAATATCTCAAAAAGGTTAAACTTCTTAGCAAAAGTCCTCAAATTTTCTATGAGTTGGATCTATAAAAGAGTTGCAACCCTGAACATATGCTAACCTTGTTGAAATATTAAAAGCTTCCAACTCTAAGAAACTGATTGTTCGTTCTACATCACAATTTTCTTTTTCACGCCTCTACCATCAACCGTGCACTTTCGGCAACACAGAGACCTATAAAAGCCGAAACTATTAATGAATAAAACATGCTTAAAACTATTAGAAGCTGTTCTTATTTTTAATTAATGCAACATAAAAGTAACATTTTGTGTGAATTTATTCATCTTTCTGTAGACCCGTACGTGAAGATCTATCTTGTTTACTCTGGCAAAAGAATAGATAAAAAGAAAACCTCCATCAAAAGACGAGCGTTAAATCCTGTTTGGAATGAAAGTTTTGAGTTCGAAGTACCTATCGATAAAATACGAGAAATATCGTTTGTTTTGACGGTGATCGATTTTGATCGGATTTTACCGAATGAAGCGATCGGCCAGGTGATTATCGGTTACCGTACTGCTGGTACCTCGCTGAAGCATTGGACTGAAATGATGAATCATCCTCGGAAGCCGATAGCTATGTGGCATAAAATCATCAAGTATTAGAACATCTCTTCCTTATTGCAATTCCTCCTAACTTTAACGTGCCTTCCTATACTGCTAGTTATCACACTTACCCGGGACCGGCTTAATTTGCATTCAGAATATTATAATAATTTATTTATTTATTATCGCGCTAATTTAAAATTCATGCCAGTCTCTTCGCGCATGATAAATTCATGCTTATCTATAAACACAAGTCTATTATCTCGGACAAAGATTAGGATTAATGACGTCAAAAACGAAAATAGTTCAGAGTCCAATTAATATTACGGGCTTTTTTTGAATTGTGTAGGAAAAACTGAGTGCTTGGAGTATGTGACGTAAATCAGAACGTCGACTTTTTTGTTACTTGTGCATTTCTTTAACAACGGGAAAAAATAATTCTATTCCGATATTAAGATTTTTGCGTTTGTGTTGGTTCGAAAATGTATTGCTGCCAAAATTTAATTGGCATCTTTAATCAAATGATTTTTTTTATTTTATCTAAAGCGGGTATAGTATTGTTGTATATAATTATTTTTTTGTTTTAAAGAATACGGCGTATGATTAGAATTTTCTGCTTAATTAGTAGCAACGTAAAACCAAAAAAATCTTGTCAGTAATTAAACATCTTTGTTTTTTTTTGAAGTTTCGCGCTATCAACTAACAGCATGGTCCAGTTTCTAACATGCACGCAAGCTGTCATGTTTCCGTTTTATTGTATGGTGAATTAGTAATATTGAAGTTGTAAAAACATGACACGCGAGCGGTAAGGGTATAGTTCTCTTACTTGAGCTTAGTCAGATGAAATGTGTTCCTGTACCGTTGTGAGGGAACATAGTGTTCGCACTGTAGTAGTAGATAGATATATTTCGCCGTTATATAAATGTTACAGGTTAAAATTTCTTTAAATATATACAAAAATGGCTGGAGCAAAAACAAAGCAAGTTAATATAGAATGGTAAAAAAGCTGTACAGGACAAACGAAGTGACAAACTGACAATTGTTAATTACACAGAGAGGAGATGGTGTAGCGGTAGCGCATTCGACTTGTAATCATAAGGTGTCAGGTTCGAGTCCCCACTCCGGCGCACTTTAAATGTAGTGTTGTCAGCCCATTTGGTGCCATCTACTGACCGCTAACCGGCTTGTGTGGCAGGCAAGCAAGTTAGAGCAATGCTATACGTATCTCTGGCGGTAATGTAACATAGTTACAGTCGGAGAGGAGGAAGAGCCAACCGTTTAGGATGGAATCCCCAAGGACGTTAAAACTTCCCGTTACTTACTTACTTAGAGGCAGAGAGTGTTGGTGTTTTTGATGTTTTTTAAAAAAGGAAACAAATTTTTTTCTAAATGTAAATACCTGAATCAAACTTGCATCTCTGTACAAACGTTTAAACAGGTAAACTAAAATTTCGTATATATTATGAAGTTTTATGGGTGAAAAATTAAGAGTTCAAACACACAGACCGTCTGCAAAACTTTTAATCATTGTCAGATTTAAAATTTGGATCCAAATTAGGCCATAGGCTTGGTAAAGTTTAAGGACATTGAAAAAGTTAAATTGAAATGTGTCTGTTTAGCTGTGCTTAGAGTTGTTTACATGGAGAAGTACGATAAAGCAATACTAACAAAACCCAGAATAAAGAATCTTTAAAATCCAAATAGTCATAAAGATCAAAATTTAAATAGCTAGCCCTATTAATCAACAGCAAAGAATAAGAAATCAGCTGCTACAATATAAGAAGTTTTTCTAGTTTTTTTTTAATTTTCTCTAAATTCCAATTATTTATAAACAAATTATGCAACCTCCCCCCACCCCCATCCCCCAAATTAATTTGTTATCTCCCCCTTCCTCCCAACAATGGGGGTTCACACTATGGGTAATGATGCAATATTACATATTTGAATGTACTCTGTTGGTGATTATTTAACGTACAACCCTCATCATAATATATATTTTATATGTCAAGAAATGATGTTCGGAGAATCAATCTATTATTTTCATTGGCGAAAGAATGTCTCTACATACTTCCATGTCAACTAAGGGAGGGGAATATGTTGAAGTTGAAGGGTGTATTGGAGCAATGTCACTTGTATCTGCTGTCGAAAGCGCACTTCTTAAATTTCTCTCGTTGATAGTGGATATCGAGTCAATAGATGAAAGCGAGGCACGTCTGTGCGGACTTGCATGAGGTAATAAACATCTCTGTCTATAAATTTCAGTTAATTTTGAAGCCAGCTGAACTGCGTCGATGTTGGTTTGTTTTTTCATGTCTCGCTTGGTTTTAATCTTAGCTGAAATGTCATGGTACCAATCAAGATCAGTTCTGGGTAAATGCAGTTTAATAGATTTGATTCGATTAACCGGTCTACTTGCAATATCAATATGACATGGTGTAACATTAGAATTTGGTGGAGCCAATATTTTCCCGTGTTTCAAATCAAATATATCGTCTTCTGAGATTGGCGTTTCGTCGCTATTTTGGCTTTCAATTTGTTTACGTTTAATTCTTTGATTTTGCCCAGCATTATTTCGTTCTACTTCAGCCCGTATTTTCGAAACTAATTTTAAATTATTTCTTAACGATTTCGTACAAAACATTGGTATTTGTCTGCCTTTAGCACCCTCCTCCATTACGCGTGTGTTATAGCTGCCATGATACCCTGCGTTGTTTCCATAACGTGACATGCTTCTCCACCGTTTTCCCTGATCACCACTTGTTAAGTTTAAGCTAAGGATAGCCTGCTCTTTGGCCAATGAAAAATTGAAGTTAGTTGCGGATAATTTAGTGTTTACAATGCGTCGCCTCTTCTCAGCATGTATTTTCAACTTCAACGAGAGGGAGCACTCTCTACACAGTATTGGTCCCAATATATCACAATACGTTTTGTCTTTTCTGTTTTCCAGACTACTCTCCACTTCAGAGCTGCACTTTGAACAATGTTTTGAAGGAAATCTTGAATGTACTTTTTGTGTAGCGTTTAATAAACCGTCACTTTTAAGCAACGTGTTTTGAAATAACGGTATTCGTTCATTTATTCTCGAACTTTTATTCAATTCAGTTTCCATTTTTTTTAGACATTTTAATATTTTGCTGTCCGGTTGAAAGGTTTCTTCTGCATTTAATGCATTTAGGATGATATCGACATACTCGTAACTTTCACCAAGTAGAACCTTTCGTCTAACTGATTTATCCATAACTCTGTTAGCATACAGCACTGAATATAAATAAAACAAAGCTTCTTTTCCAGAGTTTCTTTTATTTCCCGATAAAATGTTCTCAACAAGCTGTGCTGTAACCATAGTAATCATTTGTAAATATAGAGCCAATAACTATACGTGTTTAATTATCGTTACATTGAGAATCATTAAATGAATTAAGTGAAACTATCAACTCGTCCCCACGGTTATTAAATTCACCATAAGGGAGTGTGCATTTTTTCATAATATAGTTCTTACCTGCTTTCCACCAACTTGGCCAGGGCTAAATTACGAAATTATAGATTAAATTGAAGAAAGAAAAATCAGCAGGAAAACAGGCTTCCACCAAAGCAAAACGGCTAACCAAAGCCTTCCTGCATGCGTGTCTCAACAAATGGTATTACCAGCGGTTATGTTTAGAAAGAATTGAGGATGCTTTTGACAAGAAATGCCGACATCTTTATTTTGATTAACACAATAATTTAGCAAATTAGAAAAACAATAAAGAATATAGAACAGTCTTCAGCAAGAATATTGCAGATGTTTACATACAGAGTGGTATTTCAGGCCAGCAACTTGGCATGCTACAGAGCTATAAATGATGAATTCCCGTCTGACGTCACTTTACTTTCCAGCGGCAAGCTCTATTGGCTCTGACATTTGTGTTGCAGTCTTCATGGCGGACGTCGAAATCTTAAAAGTGTCCGCTATAGAGATATGTCCGCTACATAGAGGCTCATCCAAAGTTAAATTAGATTCCTCCAAGAACCTACTCTTGGGTATTAAGGTGTTAAGGTATAGTGAAAACAAATGCGAAATGTGTCAAAGGCAAAGGCTGATTTGGGGAAGTTGGCCAAAGAAAGAGCCTCAACCTTGTCCCCAGGACTTGTTCGGCTTTTAATATTTGGGTCCGTCCAAATATAAAAAGCCTAACAAGTCCTGGAGATGAGGTTAAAAGACCTTGTAAGAGAGTAACACAGTATAGTTTACATATGCTGCTCTTGTTCGAAAAATTTGAATAGACTTTAGTTGCGAGTAACAAGAAAGCAACGAAACGCTACTCTGGCGACACAAGTTTACCTTTTTAGGCGATAGTAATAAACGTACATTTGTTATTATCGCCTGTAAAAGTTGGATTTTATTTGCTTTACTTTTTTTATGGTGCATCAAGAACACGAGAATAACAAGTCGGTTTGAAATCTCGCTAAATCCGTTTTGTAAACCGTCCAATACGTACTCCCCTCGATGCTGTTGTCTTCGGTTGAAAACAGGTCTGGGGGCTCGCTAGACACGTCTGGTAAATCTAAAAAACTGAATATATTAATGCTGTACACTGAACCAGTTGTTCCGAACCCGCGGTTTTTCTCACTGGAACCCTCCTTGCTGGGACAAGCTGGTATCGTTTTCACTCCTACTTCCCTTGTTTCCACTGCCCAGGACATTCCTGGGACAGTCAGCATACTGATGTGGACCGCTACATATGGCAAACACATGTGGGTACCTACAAAAAGGAAAGTTGCAATTTTTAAAATTAAAAGTTAAACACAACGTTTCGTGTAGTCTTCTATGTCTTGATGATGCTTTACTGGGTGGAAAGATTAGTCTAGTAGGGGCCAAGATGGTAGAAACATACAGAGTTGCGTCGGCCACCTTCCACTTTCTCTCTGGTTTTAACGCGCTAGATGTTCTAAATATGCAGTCGTAATCTAGTCACCCTTTACCTTTTACCTCCCTGGCTGCCTTTGCCATAAGTAAACTATAATCCATAATATCTTGTATGCGTTGTTGAAACTTAGACGCGAATACTGCGAAAACACTGTAAAGGCTTCGGCCCAAGAGGCGTAATCCGTAATGTCAATTAAATCTACTTTTGCGAGCTTTTTTTCAAATGACTCTTCCGACGCGGGTAGGTTGGCTAGATTAACTGGCAGTAGAAGTTTTAAGTCAATGTACTGTGAATTCAGAATTTTTTGAACAAGATATTCCGGAACTTGAGCACAACATTCAGTGACTTTCACAGCTGCCTCGTTGGGACCAAAAAGCGGGGCGACGGTAGATTCTTCTCTTTCCTCTCTAATAAAGTTTGGAAAGATCTTACCTTGTCTGCGGGGATGGATAAGCTGGCTTCATATTATTTGTTAAATAAGTTCACCAGCTTCCGATTTTTCTCGGCGATTGCCTGTGTCAATCCTGCCCTTACTACCGAGTAACAGGTCCTCGTCCTGCATGAAAGACGTACTCGGCTGTTTGGATCCAGAGGCCATCATAATTGAAGACGATTGCAAGCACACAACCACGTCTGTCTCGCGCAATATTTGAGCTTGAATGATGGATTATGGGCTCATAAAAAATGTGAGCGTATTTCTGATAAAAAATATCAACAATTTATGAAGACTTCTGAAGATAAACTGTTTTTCGTTTGCAGTCCCTGTCTTTCTCGTAATTTGCCCTTTGCTAATGAGGAGTCATTTGGTGACGAAATTCCGGACAACATCAATATTACTATTGATGAAAACTTTGATTTTGAGGCAATCAGAAATGGGAAGGGCTTAAAAATGGCCCATCTCAACATTAATGGTCTGTCATCCAAACTAGACTATGTTAAACTTCTGCTACATCAAACAAAACTTGATGTATTCTCCATCTGTGAAACCAAAATTGATGACGCCATCACTGACAATGACGTTAAAGTTGATGGCTATGTTTGTTATAGGAATGATCGGAATAGACGAGGCGGGGGTGTTCTGATTTTTGTTAATGAAAACTTGGATAGCCACCTTTTGAAACACCTATACTTCGAAAATGTTGAATCACTATGGGTGAAAGTGTGCCTGAAAAAAAACTAAACCTATTTACGTGAGTGGGGTTTACAGGCCACCTGGAGGTAGTGATTTGCAGAGTACCGAAAACCTGTGTACTCATTTTAAACAGTGTTTTAATAAACTCCCAAAAGAAAAAGAAGTTTTTATCTTAGGAGATTTTATCTGTAACATGCTTTCAAAATATGCTCTTTCCTCCAAAATAAAGGAATTATGCTCCACTCTTTTCCTAAAACAACATATTACGGAGCCAACTCGTGTTACTGAAAATAGTAGCACTCTTATAGACTTGATACTTTCTAACAGTTCTTGTATTTCTAAAACTGGTGTCATGGATTTAGGCATCAGTGATCACAATTTAGTTTATGTGATCAGAAAATTCAAAAGGTCAAAATTTGAACCTAAAACTATCAAGGTTCGTAGCTACAAGAACTTCAGTGAAGAGGCTTTTCTGAAGGACCTCAGGAATTTAGACTGGTCATATTTTAATAATTATGATGACCTTGATGAAGCATGTGAGAAACTGAATAAAAATGTTAAAACAGTGGCTGACAAACATGCCCCTTTCAAAACACATAGATTTTCTGGCCGTGTTGAGGCATGGGTCACTGATGAATTAATAATAGCCATCAAAGAAAGAGACTTCTTAAAACGGAAAGCACCAAAAACAAAATCCATCATAGACTGGGAAGCTTTCAAACAAAAAAGGAACCAGGTAATAGGTCTCAAAAATCGACTCAAAAACGAGTACTATAATGACGTTTTGCAGGACTTTCAAAAACGGCCAAAACAACTTTGGAAAACCCTAAAAAAACTGGTTCCTGATAAGTCAGGCAATACTACCTCGATAAAACGAGTAGTCCAAAACGATGGTACAGAAACTTCTCACCCAAAAGAAATTTCCAACACATTCAATTCATTTTTTGTCAGTGTTGGTGCCAAACTAGCCTCTAAATTTTCTTCTGACACTACTAATGTTAATCCACCTGTTAGCGGACACGATTTTCGGTGGGCTCGTATTGAGACCAAAAGTGTCGAAAAAATAATTAGTTCACTAAAACTTAATAAAGCTACAGGCTTGGACGGAATTGGTTCACGACTGCTAAAAGCAGGTTCGTCAGTTTTAAGTATTTATTTATCAAGTCTTTTCAACAAATCTTTATTTACTGGTTATGTACCTAAATGTTGGAAGACTAAAAGGGTCTCGCCTATTTTTAAAAGTGGCAATAAAACAGATCCTACGAATTATCGGCCTATCTCCATTTTGCCAATTCCTATGAAAATTTTTGAAAAGTTAGTGCATGAGCAAATGTCTCATTTTATTTCTGAGCACAACTTCCTGAATGACAGACAGTCCGGATTTCGAAAACTTTTTTCCACAGAAACTGCAGTAGTCGATGTCTCTGATTTTATTCTTACTGAGCTCGACCAACATAACTTTGTTTGTGCTGTGCTCATTGACCTTAAAAAAGCTTTTGACACTGTTGATCATAAAATTTTGTTAAATAAACTATGGTGTTTTGGCATCAGAGATGCTGCCTTTGACTGGTTCGAGTCCTACTTAACGGGCCGAATGCAGCTGACTCTTGTAAACGACACAGGATCAGATCTGCTTCATGAAGACGCTTTTGGGGTGCCGCAGGGATCTGTGTTGGGACCCCTGCTCTTTCTTTTGTATATTGATGACTTAAAATCTGTCATCAATTCAAACTACCACCATCTATATGCAGATGATACAATAATTATTTCGTCCCATAAAAACTTGGATATCCTTGTGTCCCAGGTCGAGTTAGAACTTTCGCAAGTCGACCTCTGGCTGAATAATAACAAAATGACTATTAATACGGACAAAACTGAAACAATCTTTTTCGGCAACCACAGCCAGTTAAAAAAAGTTGAGAACAAAACTATCAACTATATGGGTATCCCTTTGAAGAGGAGCGAAAAAATTAAATATCTTGGGGTAACATTTGATCAAAAATTGCAATGGGAAGAGCACATTAATGACATAAATAGAAAAATACTAATTAAATATTCTAAAATTAGAACCATTGCATCCTGTTTAACACCTCACACAAAAAACCTTTTAATTAATGCACTTGTCATGCCATATTTCAACTGCTGCTCCTCGGCATGGGCTTGTGCCACCCAAGGTAGATTGGGAAAACTAGAAAAACGATTAAAATGTGTCCGTACCTTTCTTGGGAAAGAGAGGGAATATTCAATGAATAATTTACTCATCAAAAACGATGCCATATTAGTTTTCAAAGCCATGAATCACATTGCTCCTGATTACATGCGCTCAAAATTCCTTTTGACAAAAAACTGTCGTAATCATCAAACAAGAGGAGCTTCAAAAAACAGGTTCACACTTCCCTTGGTCAACACGGAATTTGGCAAAAAAGCCTTTCCATTTAGAGCTGCAAAAGTGTGGAATAATCTTCCAGACCAAGTGACCTGTGATGGAAGTCTGCTTTCGTTTAAGACTTCCATCTCTAATTTATTTGGCAAATTCTAATGGAGGTCACTTTTTAATTTTTGTTTTTTATTCTTTTTCTTTTCAATTTTCACAGATTATAAATGTTACTATGTTTGATTGAGCTGAGGCAGTCTAAGGTTTATCATTTTTTGTTTCTTTTTTGTTCTAGTGGCCCCCAGTGGAAACAATCCACTAACTATAGGTTTTTGTGATTTTCTGGGCTAGCCACTTTAAATATTTATTATTATTATTATTATTATTATTATTATTATTATTATTATTATTATTATTATTATTATTATTATTATTATTATTATTATTATTATGAACGGTCGAGTAATCAAGGGGCACTGGGCACTAACTAAATATCGCGCGCTTCATTAAACTCGATTATACTGCGCATAATCGTCCTGAACAAGTCGTGATTTTAGTAAAGCGTCTTTGTTAAAAAAAGGGATGCATAAAACAACATGACATATTTTTATAAAAAATTAAAAATTACAGAACTTTATGTGCAAGTATGCAAGTTAAAACAGACAAGAAATCCCACATTAAACGAATAAGGAACTCAGCAAACATAAACTCAGCTAAAGGCTCGACGTTAGCTAGCTAAAAGATATCTATAAATATCTATCTTCTTCCTCGCACACCGCACTGATAAATTAATTTAAAACACACCACATCCTCTCTACCGGCTGCACGAAAATCACCTTTACATCAAAATCATATTTCTGACTAACTATAATAAAGATAAATTCAGATGTCCATCTCTAGATGGGCATCTGAATTTGCCACCCAAAATTCGAGTTCAGGGCAAAACTGTTGCGACGGATTCGAAGTGACACAGATTGTTTTTGTCACGAGACCCTGGTGATGATGATGTACCCCCAGTAGAGAAAACACGGATCGCCGTGGATTATTCTGTGCAAATTTCACACGAGGTTTTATATTAAAGATGGCGACCCTAGAAGTGGAATCAGCAGAGTAAGTTATGTTACTACCATTTTTTAATTTGTAAAATAAACTATATAGCTAGCTTACATATATACATTCTAAACCCAAGCTTTTAAACGGATGTAGCTGTAGCTTACAATCTTCTACTATTATTTATTATTAATATTTAACATTATATATATAGCTATAGTTTATTATTTTATTTATTTGTTTTCAATTTTTTTTTCTCTGTAGCTAAATATTTTTAACGATTTTATAATGATGGCAAATATAACTTACTACTGACCCTGTGCAGCTGTAGCCAAGGTTGGGGAATTTTAAATTTTTGAGCATCACTCCACTCCCAGATTCAGGGAAAGAAAACGCCATAACATTCCCCAAAACCATTTTAATGTGGCCACGGCCCGAATAAGACAGTAATAGCTGCTTTCTAGCTAGCTAGCTATATATATATATATAGTAAATTTTGGGGCTGTCGACAAAAGATTTTTATCTGCATTAGCTCCAGTATATTATTGCCTGAAAGAAGTCAAGATGAGTTTTTCGTCACCAAAAAAGCAAAACTTGGTAAAACTTTTTTAATGATCTAGGTAAAGGTGTATATATAAGCTTGCCAGTATTTCAAAACTTACCTAGAGTGGGTTCACCCATATTCGACGCGATTCGGTTCCGCTTTGTTTAAGAACACGACTGTTTCGAAGCGGACAAAAATATTACGAAAAAATAATTCGAATTACCCTCTCAGTTAAAACAGGATATCTCAAGAACGAATTAAAATTTTTATATTCTGTACAAAGAATAATAATCTCAGATAAATTGTCCATATTATTAAAAGTAAATTAAGGCCAAAATGTCTAAAAATAACTTAAAAAATAACATTTAGATGAATGTCTTCCACAATGTCTCTGGAATAAAGTTAAGGAAACATGTTTTTTATGGTCCACAGGTTAGGTTAAATATCTGGAATGAAAATTACTTAATTTTATTACTGTCCGAAATTGTCCAACGGGTTATTTTTGGGCCAAATGTGAGAAATTATGTGAAAAACGGCCTTTGAACCTCAACGTATGCTTAAAGTTTGTTTATTAACTGAATAAAAAACATTACTTTGGATTCTGAGGCCATTAAAGATGATGTAGATGAAATATTTAACTGTCCGAAATTGTCCAAAGGGTCACTTTTGGTCCTAAGGGTTTTCGGGCAAAATATGTGACATCTATACATTAAATAAAACGTCATTCAGAGTCGCAGTTTCAACATTCTAGTTTATCATGCTAGTAGAAAATATCTCAAGTTGTGCATAAATAGTTTATTTGTTATTTATATACATTAAATATATACAAAGCAATCATTTTGTTTTTCTTTATAAATTGTATAAAATACCACTCAATCTTGTGATAAAGCCAAGATTTAGCTAGCTAGCTATAGCTATAAACATCTTTGATTTCAACAATTTCATCTTGAGAAAGCCCACCAAAGTCTTAACTAAATATAAAGAAGAAGTATTAAGTCACTTAGCTACAGAACACGATGCAAAATGCAAAACTGTAGGACCAAAAAATAGCTACTCTTTAGAGAAAAATACAAAACAGAAGAAAAAAGATTAAAAAAGATAACAATTAGCCACGCTTAAAGTTTTAAAAGCTATAAAACAATTTCTTAAAATCAAGGGTTCTCTTATAGCAAAAAAATAATATTAAAATCCCTGCAAAATAAAGTATATAGTTTACTGTTTTGTCCCTTACCTCGTGGTCTGCCAACCTTTAGCTAGCTTCAAAATTGCTAAGACACCGTTGTCTCGCTTATTCCAACATTTTCGAAAAATTCCGGTTTCGAACTTAGGATTCCCGGGTCAAGCAATCAAGTCCAAAGTAAACACTGGGCCGCCGTAATTTTTTTGGGAAAAACTATACCTACCAAAACATTAAACGCCATCGCTGTGACTTGCTTAGAAGTTTATAGATACTTATTTAATTAGACAGAAAAGGGATCACACTACATCAAATTGCCGTGTACCACTTTGGCAACTTTTCCCCTTCTTTTTTAGCACTTAAAGAAGACTCAAACTTTAAATTTAAGTATTTTATAGTTTGCGAGACGAACGGTACACGGTACAGGCAGATAGAACCATGTTTCCAGGCCCCCATACCAATTTTCAAGTCTGTAGCTAGTAGCGCGGCGTTAGCACAAGGTTGGAAAGATGGTATACTTTCGCCAAAAATAATGTTTTTTTAATTTTGTGTGTTTTGTTTGACGAAATAACTCGAAATCCATACAATGCATACAATCCATACAATCCATATATGTATAACATATATATATATATATTTAAAAAGTAGAAAAGTAGATCGTTTTAATACTTTTTATTTCAATAAAATTAAAACAATACAAAAAAAGTTTCAACAACTTAAAAAATGATAAAAATAGAAAATTGTGGAAGCCATTTTAATTTTGTCCGCGGTTTGACCGTAGCGAAACAGCCGTGAGAACCATCAAAACACAATCGTAAGAAGCAAAAACATCGCCGTAGATTGTTTAAAAATTATCAATACGTGATCGCAAGAAGCTAAAACATCGCCGTAAATCGTTTAAAAACCATAAAAACGAGATCGCCGGAAGCTAAAACATCGCCGTAAATCGTTTAGAAATTATCAAAACACGATTGTAGGAAGGGAAAACATCGCCGTAGATCGATGTATATATAGAGATATTTTAAATAATTAGATAATAAAATTTCTTTAGAAATCGGTGCGTGTGATAAACATAATAATGGTGTTAAATTTGAAGCGATTTTGAAACTAATTGATTTTGATATTGTGAGACTGTTAGGAAACGAATACGAAACGATTGCGAAACGATTTTCGTTACAACGAAATGATTTTAAACTATTTTGAAACGAATTTGAAACTATTGTTTTTTGGCAAAAAAATATTTTAAATTCGTTTCGAATTCGTATAGAGATCATTTCAAAAAAAAATTATACGAAATGAAACGATCGTGGAGACGATCCCTTAGCTAACAAAAGGTAATCACAATAAAAATATGTACGCAAATGATGCTTAGCTTATCTAGATTTTGCTCAAAAAAATTATCTTTGCTCCAACTTTTTAACATTGTTCTTAAAACTCCAAAATGTGTCTAGCTCTGTACTCTCTTCACCTAAAATACGGAAACTTTTCACCTCCAAAAAAATTGTTATGACGTCAAACCAAGTCGCTGAATACGGCCAGTGTTTACATGTACCTTTGAAACTATCGTCTGGTCTTGATAAGTACAAGTATGTTTGTGCGACAATATGACCATTTATCAGGCACAAATAGACCCTGGATAAACAGAGAAAACAACAACTTAGCCAAAATTTCCCATTCAGGGCCACTTCGCCCTAAACTGGCCACCAATTATTTTGCTTAATAGACACTCTAACCTGGTCATCAATAGTAGAATCTGCAATAGGGGCAATTAAACGTTCATATATGCCAACTGATAACATGTCTGAAATGCTTCATATTTATTTCCAGTCCCCTAAACCCTGTTAGCTCAGTTTGTGACCCACCCGGGGTCCATTTTCATCATGCGATCATGGTTGTGTTGTCATGATTAAAGGTAGGAAAATGAACAATGTCAAAGATAACAATAACAACAGGTTGTTTACTACAATATTTATTATTAAAATGAAACTTGATACAGAGGAAGTTGAGTTTAGATCTAACACAGTCTATAGATCAGATTGGAAGAGGGTCATTAATATACCCCGTCCAACCCATGCTAGCATGGAAAACGGACGTTAAGCCGAGAATGATGATGATGAGGAAACTTTACAATGTTTAAAGCATTTAAATCCACTTAAAATGTCTGTGGCCGTATTAGGGCACCATTTTTTTTCAATGTAGAAATTTCTTGGGCCTATTATTTGAAATCCTCTAGTGTGGATAAGGTGGGTGGTTAAAGGACAGCACCAAGTATGTAATTCACACAGAGTTGATTGAATTTTATCTATTCACAACTTTTCACGAGAGTTCCAAGAATTTTTGAAAAAATATTTTGTCAGCCGTTTTTAATGCGCACAGTCTGCGACAAGCTTCGAACCAACATTTCTTGACAAATAAAGTGGTTTAATTGATAGACTTTGGTTTTTTCTGACGCAAAAAGGTTCTTGTTTCAAAAAAGGAATTAACATAGCATTGTAATAAATAAAAGAAGTTATACATAATTTATATCCCTGGTTGTTATTGGGCGATGGCCGTATATGGGACAGTAAAATTATTTAAAACCAGAAAAAGAACACTAAACAAAGAAAATGTAGGGCTTTAGGATCAAAATCTAATCTGGCAAACTTATACAACCACCACAGAATGTTCAGTGACTACCTGTTAATCTTGCTTTAAACCCTTACTATGTGTTATATGTTGGAGTATATATATATGATTTGGTAAGTATCACGTGGGACAGCTATATATACAAGTGATTTTAACAAAAATATGGCGTTGGACTCGGTAGCGGTTGCTGGGAATCTTAATTTTGTAAGTGGCAAACTTAAACCTGCCTGGCGAACTTATATATATGACCTGACTCTACCTGTGTCAATTTTGTTTGCGTGCATGCGACACTGTGTGCAACTTTGTTCCCAGTGATTATTTTGTTCTGTTGTATATTAACAGATTTAAAAAAATAATAAAATAGACAAAAATATTTTTAGAGTGGATTTCCAGAAGTATAACAGAACATGTGATAAAGCTATAGCTATCTTTCTAGCCATAGATGAACATCTCTGATAGGCGATCACAAATATGTGGTATTTAAGTCACCCGATTTGTATAATATATATAGAGAGAGTTTAAAAAAACTAGAGGGAGAAGAAAATATTATATTCCTGTGGTCGCCCCACAGCCATTAACCTCTATTATTATTATTGTTCTTGCTTTAAATGGTGTTCAGGGGTGCCAAGGGTCTTAAGGATGTTTAAATGGCACAGGTTAGATAGTGTTTAATGGCATGCATGTGGTGGCGTATATAGCAGTGGTTATAACTTTCGCACTTTGTGTGGAAGAAGGGGTTGGTTTGCCCTTGGCAGCAATTCAATAGGGACTAGTGAATGTTACCATAGCCCCGGATTAATCCAAGCCATGTGAGGGAAATTGGGGAGGTGACACACTGTGTGGGCTGTTGGATGTTGCAGGGAGTTGTCTGGTAAAGCACGGACCGTAATTATAGGTCTGAGTAGCTCAAAATGATCATTGAATACTCTAGGACTCCCAATCTGAGCTATGGCCCCTCCTAGATAAAATCGACGGTATACCCCTCGATATTTGTAAAATATGCACATCTCCCATGATGGCTGGATAGTTGAACATTTGAGCCCTAAAATCGACCATAAGTTTGGTCTCAAATGACTCTAACATTAGATGTTTGTGACATCTGCCATATGGAAATGTATATTTAATATATACCTATAGTCAACAGTGACACAATAAAAATCAGTTGTTTTTAGGTCCTTGTTTATTCAACTTTCAGGGAAGACAATGTTGAATATTCACAATAGATTACATAACTGTGTTCTTAGTTTCCAAGGTACTCTGATTGACTATATACTGTACAAATAGGTAGAAAGAACTAATTATACATTTGTCTGAAACAACTATTATTCAGCTTTGAGATTTTCTTTTTGTCATAATTGCACAAAAGATCTGGGCACAAATTGCTTCTTTGAAACTACATACAAATATATATATACTAGTCGTCAACCCATGAAAAAATCCACGGGCCGTCCGCCTTTAAATTACAAGCTATTTTGTGTGCCTGTTGCACAACACTTTTCTTGTGGACAGGGTTGTTTGTTTAGGGTTGTAAGTGTCTTATTGTTATACCAGACTGGACTATACATTTTCGGAACAATGCCTTCACAAATTATGAACAACCTTAGAAATTCTTAGAAATCCTTATAATCTGTAAAATATAATAACTTTCGTTGGGATTATCCTTGAACATGAAAGTTACAACACAACTTTATTTCACCTAGGGGAATCATTCTCAAAATTTTGGACGTGAATGATCTCTTTTTCCGTTTTTTTTTCGAATTTCTTCCATGCTGTCTATATAAAAAAGGATAATAGTATTTTGGACAAATTTCAAGCTTTCGCTGACGTCAGAGAAAAAGTGCTGACGTAAGCAAAAATTTACTGCTGCCATTTTGTTCCTTTCATGACGTACTATAGTATGCCAAGTTTGATTCAATTTAGACAAACTTCATAATAATGTTAAAAAAACCCTCAAACCGAATAATAATTAAAAGTTTTATTATGTATATATATATAGTTAATTTTTGTCTTTTTTGTTGGTTTTTGATTTTTTTAAATGCATTATTAAAACTTCTCTTGTTCATTTGTAGTGTAATTCGATTGATTGAGCAATATTTGAAAGAAAATAGTTTAAGACGTACCCTGCAAACGCTACAGGTTAGTATTTTTTGCGGAATTGGCTCCTCATTGTATGTTGCCAATTGTTGATGTTTTTTCTCTGATTGTATTGAACTAGGAAGAAACAAGCATTACGCTGAATACTGTGGACAGTGTTGAAGGATTTGTATCGGATATAAATAATGGACATTGGGACATCGTGTTACAGGCTATCCAATCACTTAAATTGCCAGATAAAACCTTAATCGACCTTTATGAACAGGTTCGTATTATTTTTATTACATGTACATATCTTGTGTTTTGTGCCTGTAAATACATATTTGTTGAGTATCAAATTTGTGTTTGTAGATTGTGGTAGAGCTGATCGAATTACGTGAACTTGGAGCAGCCAGATCTCTTCTTCGGCAAACAGACCCTATGCTCATGTTGAAAAAACAGCAAGCCGACAGATATTTGAGGCTGGAAAATCTGTTAGCTAGATCGTATTTCGACCCGAGAGAGGTTTGATTTATTAACAGTATTGTGACTAGGGAAGGTTTTCGTGGTTAAATGCGAAGAATGAACTAAATTTCTTGTTTATAGGCCTATCCTGATGGAAGTAGTAAAGAGAAGAGAAGACATGCTATTGCCCAGGGTTGGTTTTAACTTTGATTTTAACTCTTAAGTTTTGAATTCCAAAATTTTGCAGAAAGAGTGAAAAAAAAAAACAGTTTTACTATTCTCATGCGTTGTCGGTTGGCATTTTTTTTAAATTTTGTTGGGTATTATTCCATATTTGTTTTTTTTTCTAGCATTGGCTGGAGAAGTTAATGTTGTTCCGCCAAGTCGACTTACTGCTTTATTGGGACAATCGTTAAAATGGCAACAATACCAGGGTCTTCTACCGCCTGGCACATCAATTGATTTGTTTCGAGGTAAAGCTGCACAGAAAGGAATGGAAGAAGAAAAATGTCCAACATTTCTTAGTAAAACAGTCAAGGTATAAAATATTCCATGCATTTTTTCTTTATTAGGCGACGTTTATACCTTATTCGTACTAATTTTGGTGCGCAAGTTTAAACTAAAAAATAGTGAAATTCTGGGTTTTTATACAGATGCCTTTCTTTTGTTTAATCTGTAGCATTATATTTTAGCGCAAGATGTTTTGCGCATAATTTCTGTGCTATGAAAATTAGTACGAATAAGGTTAATTCACAATTGTAAACTGTTCTTATACTTTTCTTTTTACATAGTTTGGTACGAAATCTCACCCCACGTCGTCTATATTTTCACCTGATGGTCAGTTTCTTGTCACTGGTAGTGCTGATGGATTCATCGAAGTGTGGAATTATCAAACTGGTAAAATTCGAAAGGATCTAAAGTATCAAGCAGAGGTAGGATGGTGAAAGGTTGCTTATTTTATTGTCTTCCAAGGTTTTGCACTTGTGTTTGACATTTCTGTGATGCTTATCTGGTTCTAGGATAATTTTATGTTGATGGAAGATGCAGTTTTATGTTTGGCGTTCAGCCGAGACAGTGAGATGTTGGTTTCAGGAAGTCAGGATGGAAAGATTAAAGTAAGGAAACTTTGTACATTTCATGTAAAGCAACAGAAATTTTCTTACAGTGTTGATCTATCCTGAATTTTTTCCCTGTTGTATGCTCTGTTTTTTTATGTTACTATTTCACAGGAATATACATAAGATTTGTAATGCATTTTATCAATTTTACCACGGTCAGCCTCGTTACAAAAAAACTGCTAGTAATAACAAGTTAAAATATATCTCCTGAAAACGAGCTCAAATTTTTGCAGCACGACGATAAACTGATATTTTGAAAAGGAAACCGAGTATTTCTCTTCTGTCGTGGCAATTGTTGTGTGTTTTGGCTTTATTTGACGGCTGTTTTATTGTTGCATACTGTTCAATATAACCAGGTTTGGAAAATACAATCTGGACAGTGTTTGCGAAGATTAGCAACAGCACATACTAAAGGTGTTACATCTCTCCAGTTTTCTAAAGATTCCAGTCAAATATTGAGCACATCTTACGACCACACGTTAAGGTAAGAATACACATACAATTTTATTACATTGATTAGTCATCCTTTTAAGTGTGAAATTTTCGGATCGGTTATCCTTTTTGTATAGAAATAGTCTTTACTAATGAAATGATCATGCGTTTCTCGTTAGAATGTCCGTGAAGGAGTGTCGGGTTCTATTAATATAAGCGTTCTAATAATCGTAAGACAACTTGCTCCTTGACAGACGTTTCTTATTTCTGACAATTTTAGGCGTCACTTGTACTGATTTTTGATTTGATTTTTTGCGCAAATTTATCGTGCTGTGCCTGCATATTTTTTCATTCGTTATTAAAGAGTTCATGGACTTAAATCTGGGAGAACGTTGAAAGAGTTCCGTGGTCATACTTCCTTCGTCAATCATGCTATGTTTACACAGGATTGTCACCAAATCATAAGTTGCAGCAGCGATGGTACAGTGAAAGTAAGTACAGTGTGATTTCAAGTATTTCATGCTTTATTATTATTTTGATTATTTCACTCACCTAAACGGGAGTTCGTTATGTGTTTATTTAAAATTGAATGGAGAAGGTGAACGAGTGAATCAATAAAAATAATTTAGCCCAGGCAGATGTAAGTGGGAACAATGATTATGCGAAGCAGGTTTCTTATTCTGGGTAATCGAGTTTTTAGTAACTTTTCAGCATTGTTTAGCTCAACTTGCGCCTTCTATTTAGGTATGGAGCGCGAAATCTGCAGAATGTTTGCACACGTTTCAAGGCGGTATTGGTGGCTCATCAGCCGGAATCCGAATTAATTCCGTACACGCTCTACCGCGAGCCGTTGACCAATTTGTCCTGTGCAACAAATCGAGCACTGTTTTCATCATGAATATGCAGGGACAGGTTAGTTTAACCGTTGTCGTGGTTGTTGGTACTGTTTTGTTTTTTTGTTTTTGTCCTCAACATCTACTGTTGTTGTGGTGAACGTCTGTTGCTGTTGTCGTCAACGTCTGTTGTTCTTGTCGTCAACGTCTGTTGTTCTTGTCGTCAACGTCTGTTGTTCTTGTCGTCAACGTCTGTTGTTCTTGTCGTCAACGTCTGTTGTTCTTGTCGTCAACGTCTGATGCTGTTGTCGTCAACGTCTGTTGTTGTTGTCGTAGTCGTTGTTATTGTGGTGTTGTTCATGGTTCAGTTAAAATTCTACTACCATCGTCGTCGATGTTTTTTTTAATTCATTTTTCGTAGCACTAAAGTAAAATCATATTTGATTTTGCATTTTCTTCCTTTCTATCAGGTTGTACGGACGTTTACATCCGGAAAGCGCGAGGGTGGAGACTTCGTTTGCTGTGAAGTATCACCACATGGTGAATGGATATATTGCGTTGGCGAAGATTTTGTGCTATACTGCTTCAGTACAAGCACTGGAAAATTAGAACGAACTATGATAGTAAGATGTATCTTGATCTTGTTCATGGATGACTGAAATTAATTTAGTTTAGAGACTCGACCTCAATGTGGGTCAGTCTTGCTTAGACCTAACCTCAATGTTGGTCGGTTTTCTTAAGGATAAAATCTGTCGAACTTTGTTGTTTTGCTAAATAAAATGTTCATAAAATAGTTAATGATTACTTGCAATATATCGTGTGTTTTTTTTTGCTTTCAGGTTCACGAAAAATACTCTTTAGGCGTGTGTCATCATCCTCATCAGAATTTGTTATCAACGTTTTCCGAGGATGGAACTATGAAATTATGGAAAGCTTAAAAAAAATTTGTTTTCATAGAAGCAAAAAATAAGGAAATTTTTGAACACAACAAAGAACTTTAAAAGATCTTACCAGAAGTAGTATATGTTTGAAGACGTTTTGCGTGTAAATAAGACTTGGAAATATTGAGCTGACAAAGACAGCCTAAAGTTGTATATCATAGGCATGATGATAATGTGATGTATGGTCACGTATAAAAGAGATGCAACATTTTTACCCTTCGTTAAACTATGACAAAGTTGTATGCGTTTAACTTAAACTCAAAATAAATATTGTTTTTAATAATTTTAATTGTCATTATAAAGTTTCAATCAGGGAAGGTTTGTGAACTGAAAGTTTGTTTTGTGTAGTACGTGTCGATCGCAATCCTAGGATATGCAGATATTTCCAATAAACTTTGGAAAATTGTTCTCGTATGTCCAAGTAATGAAAGTTTTTATATGATATTTGAAAAATTCTAGATACCCTGGTAACATGGTCGACCATTACCAGGGTATCTGCCTGGATCTTGAAAACTCTGAAAACTTTAAATCGAACTAGGTGACCATGAAAACATCGAATATTCATTATTGTCCAGAAAAAGCCTTAAAGAGCCTTACTTTTTTTAAAGGGGTTCTGGGACTGGGACTGGGACTGGGAAAATGTGTAAAAATGCCAATTTTTCATCCTGAGAGCCTTGCAATATGACAAAAACTCTAACATTGCATGATTTACAAGTTCAAACTGTGCAAAACAAAATTAGTATTAACCCTTGGAAAAAGAATAACGCAAATGTACGGGCAAATAACGCCCCATCGTTAAACCGCCATAACACCCGGGTACTTGGTTGTGAAGGATGCGCCCCATGTTTCGAAAAAACGAGGAATATCGCCACCAACTGGTACCACACATAAACTATAGCTTTTTTCTTAGCCGACAATTGTTTTGGACAAAATTGTTTTGTTTTTTAAATTGCTGCGTATTAGGTTAACAGCTTTTGATGAGCTTTTATTACTACACGATTGAAATAAAGTGTGGGTGATAGCGAGATGACATATCTTGAATACAAAATGTATTAAAAATTAACAAGTGCGGGAGCGCCGGTGGAGCGTCAACCAAGAGAAAGTGGCATTAGAAAGCAAACAACATCCATACTTGGAGGAATAGCCTTTATGGTTGCTTTATTCAGTTAAATGACATTTCACTGCAATGCGGTCTTGTTCTTTATTCTTTTCTTTCAGACTTACTGCGTTCCGGTATACTGTTTTCAATTTAATTACACCCAAAATAGTGAAATCTCTTTAAAGTGGACACTATCGGTGCAAAACGATTGTCCATTTTATAGAAATATCCGCTTTAAAGAGATTTTGTCAAAAATATAGTTTTAGGCCGGATTTCGAGATTTTCAAGCTTTAAGAGGCTTGTAAATTAAGAGACTATTTGCGCATAAAGAATATTCACAAAAGTTGTCGAATGAGCAGAAAAAAATATAAAAGAATTATTTTATAATGTACGTAAAAAAGTTGTAAAATGTCTGAAATAAAAAAATTTAAAAATATCGATTATTTTTCGTCGTCATTCTATTTAAAATGCCCGCACTACAGGGAACGTTTATGGTGGAAATTTCATTTGGTGCCAAAAAATTGTCCGCCTTATTGAGTGTCCGCTTTATAGAGACCTTTAGAAAAGAGTTTAGCCCAAAATATATCCATTCTAAGTACCACTGTCCATCGTATAGAGCTGTCCGCTTCAGACGGGCCTGCTTTAGCGGAATTTCAGTGTAACTGGATATTTCAGATATTTTAAGTAAAAATGTCGGCGTCTAGCAATTTAAATTTTATATAATGTAATAGCAAAATATTTTTGACTACAATAGCTTTATGTCAATTAAACTAGACAATCCAAAAATCGTGTACAAGTAAGATTTTATCAAAGAGCAACGTTGATTGATATTCCCAGCATGGCGAGTCCACCAAACGTTATGATATGTGCTGATGCGAATATTGCCAACCTCTTGTCTAAAACCAAAAGATAAGCGTAATGAGTTCAGTGTAAGTGAAATCATAACAAAGGAACAAGTTAACTATGTAACTATCTGTGATACATTCACATCTTGAAAATAATAGGCAGCAAGTTACTCTCGTTGGTATACACAATGGGGGAGAGTTAATTTGTTGTATGACGTAGTAATTACAACTCGTTTCCAGTGAATTTTGCTTTTTTGATGAATTTGAGCTCCGTAATAATGACTCAGTGACCAGGAGACCCTGAGGAGGAGAATTGAAATAATGAGCTTCAAAGCGGAAGGGGAGCAATTTTCGATGAAAATGTTTACAGGTATCTTCTTATATTATTTCGCGAAAATAAAATTTTGCGCGAAACAGGTGTTTAAAAAGTTTTTGCGATAACTAAATTTCGCGAATGGAAGGAAGGAAAAACGAGAAGTAATTTTTGCGAATCGGAACAATTCCCTTAGTTTTTTTCATTAGTACTGACTGGTCAATTATTTTGTGTCGCACATGACTTTTGCGAACTGTTCATTTTACAGTATCTCCTACGAAATATATACAGGTCAAATATGCTGACAATTCGCACTAACAGCAGCAGCAGCAGCAGTATATTCTCGCACTTTCTTATATCCTTAAGGCAATATCACCAATTAAACGTGAATTGTAGAATCAGCAGAATTGTAGAGTCATACCTAACTGAGAAGATAGCAGATCACATGCATACCACACTGATGCCCAAATACATACTGTGTTGATATTGCTTATATACGTGTAGAGAATTCTCAAATACTTTTTGGATGTACATTCCTTAAATTTAAGCAAAACCAAATGATTTAAGCACTGAGATACGAAGATAATCAACAGCAAACCAGGTATATTGGTGAGTTTCTGATGAAACACATAGTTTGTTGCATATTCGTACATTCTCCACGTCGTGCTCCAAAACATACATGCGAACATGTGAAGATACAAATGTTTATGGTGAATTTGGTAAAAACAAACCATTAAGCACGCGAGATAACACTTTGAGCAAGTTTTAGTTATGTTAGCTGTTTTATAGGTGTTTGTCGAGGCTGGGTGAATTTTCGTCATTTTGTGATTCTCATTATGAAGTTGACAGGTCCTTGGTTCAATGGCAACATCAACAGCACATTTTTTAGTCCTAGAAATTTTCACTACGTATGGATCTGTTATTTTTAAAGCACTCTTTTGATCTGGAGTGCTTCCATTGGAAAAATAACACATTTCTTGTTTATGAAAACGTAATAACCATAACATTAGCACTTCACTAATGCTAAACTCAATAGCAGTAAGCCTAATCAACGTCTTTTTGAAGGATGATAATCCGAATGTTGGATTACAGGAGGAACAAGCTGGTGCATCAACATTTGAAGTCTTCTCACTATCCATCGATTTATGTTTATTTGAAGTCTGAATAGCCCTACAGCTTTGTTCATGAAGTATATCAAAACTAAACATAGTATCCAAGTAATACAGTTCGTCGTGTTGGTAAGCTGGGTGACTTGGACACAAAACGATTGAATTGTTATTCTCAGTGAAGAAGAGACTCATGATTGCTGTTATCTGTAGCAATAACAAACTTACCATTTGCGGAACATGGTAACTTTCGTGCAAGACATCTGCAATATGCCAGTATGTGGCAAAGAAACCTCTCCATATATTGATTAAACCCACTATTAGAATGTATATAAAGATAGGGAAGAAACTTTTCAGAAGAAAATAGGGCGTAGACATGTTCGGTTTCTGCTCATACTCTGTAGTGGTAATGATAACATTATTACGTATTTCTTTGGAAATAATTCCATAATATTTCGCAAGAGTTGATTTCAAAATTGATCTGAACATGAAGAACAGTAAACTGGCTGTTAAGATGAATCCATAGCCGTAAAGAAAACCATAATAGCTGTTGCTTCTCGAAACCAAGGTGTCAAGATGGTCAAACAAATTCCATGTCGACCACCAAAAACAAACAACTGCAACCGATATTGCCAACGACTTAAAACATATTGCAATTCGATTATCTTAATAATAAGAAAGATATGTAAAAACCCCTAAGCCACACTTTTAGAACCAAAAGCCGTCTATGCTTTGATCAAGAACAGGATCTTAAATGTCACAAGTGATTTCAAAATTGATTTTTTCGCAGAAAGTAACAAAAGGAAGGAACTGATACACAATAGAAAAAGAAATAAAATAGAAACAAGTATTTTCATAAATGCTTACCTATATGTCTTCTCTTGTATTTCATGTTTTTAACAATCCGTCTATTTTTCAATTCTCGTTGACACTCCATCATGTCTCACTAACGTGTTCTTTTATAGCCTTTGTTTCAATGTGTTTCAATGAGCACACAAGCAATTTAGCAATTTCTTGCACAATTCGTGAAGTCTAGCTTCACTTGATAGCTTTCACAATTCTTGCAGCTTGTGTAATTTCATCTATTATAGAGATGATTAGTTTGACAGCTATAAAATTGCCTAATTAGATTTGTGAAACTATTAATTAAAAACTCGATATGATTGACCGGGTGAGTAACTTCTAGTCAAGAAAATTTGAATCTAAACTTTTTTTTCTGTCGATATTTTACGCAAACATATCAGAATCTTGTTGTCAAAGTATTTTTACTTAACAATCATATCCTAATTTCAGTGGCAATACAAACTCAGTGTGCTTATGTGGTTTTAACAAAACCCAAAGATTGCAATTAAAATTCTTCTTCACAAAATCACGACAAACTCACCACATTCCCGGTACAAATACACATCATTCAAGTTCCGTTTGTCGAACAATTACTTCAAAACAACAATGAAATTCATTTCTCACTTAAAATTAAATTATAAACAAGTACACTCACATAACGTGTTTTTGTGTCCCTCCCACAAAACAAAGCTGAGAAATCCCATGTGTTATCTATATTTATGTCAGGTCGATATTGGTCTTAGCGATCTAATGTTTAAACCTTTTCGTATTTAGCGTAAACAGATCAGCAATGTTACTAAAGGTAGGTTTCCATACGACTGCATTTTCCGTTCTAGCGAGGAAAATCTCGGGAGCACTTTGCTCTGATTTTAAATTTAATGGAAATCAATTTCCCTGCTTGAGAGAAAAAATGTTCAAAATAAAATGGCTGCTGTAAACGGAAGATACGTTTTGCTACGAAATTTAAAAATAATAATAACTTTGTTTTTTATGGCTGTGTATTTTAGAAGAAGACATGACAGGAAACAACAACTATACAATTTGCGGATGAGAAAACCTTTTCTAGGAGGAGTGGACAGTTATTATTGACTGTTAGGTTATGAATTTATCTACCAATGTTCCCCCGAACAAGTACCTGTTTTTTGTGTTTATCAGAAAGAGGCGAAAAGAATTTACGAATTCATAACTTTTTTTCATAAATTAAATGCTAGCTTAAAGGGGCTACGGAACGGCTGTTGGTTTTCGACTTTAGTGACTTACGTGAAAATCGATCTGATGGCAACGAAAAACAAAACTGGCTATTTTTCCGGCATGTATGTAATTTACAGACTCGAACATATAGCTATATCTAGAATTTTTATCTTCTCCAGCCTTGGTCATGTTTTCATCCAGAATGAGTCTCGCTGAAATATTTCTTTGTAATATAATTTTCGAAAAAAAATATTGAACCAGCGAGCAAAGTGCGC
Organism: Hydractinia echinata; assembly: GCA_030067915.1. NCBI lineage: Eukaryota > Metazoa > Cnidaria > Hydrozoa > Anthoathecata > Hydractiniidae > Hydractinia > Hydractinia echinata. Next base: position 1,995,174 of record JASGCC010000023.1, read on the forward strand.
TGGTCTGTTCATTGCGCAAAACGCGTTTGCCGGATTTTTAATGTGTGCGCGCGATATACGGAGTATAAGCATTTTAACCGGTTCGTAGCCCCTTTAATGTTAAAATGACTCTCTGTTTTACTTAACAGCAACCACTTATTTCTGAAAAGCTGTTGTTATTTTTCTATTGAATTATAGACATTATATTATACAATATTATAATCAGTAGGTTATTAAATCATTACCTTATTATAATTACCTAGTATTTACTAATTTAAGCTGTTGATTATTAAAACTATAAAACAACATTGAATAAGATAAAATACGTGGATGACATTGTACGTACCTTTAAAAAGGGTAAGCTTTGTAAACATATATTTAAGACGTAAATTTGAACTTTCATGGATTTGAAAGTGACGACAGAGCTGAAGTTACTTTAACACGTTATGTTTTTTGTTAGGTAGTATGCTCGTAATCTGAATATTAACCTATCCAGTGGTTGGTTTAATTTTGTCTTAAATATTTCTTTTTTCCATGCTTAGCAACACATTAAAAAGAGTTGCATTCCTTCGTAGTGCACCTAGAAGATCTAACAACTAAGTATGTATTGTGATTAGAGCACTGGTTAGGTACACAATGTTATTGCTTTAGCTATAACATCTCTGATTTTTGTAAATAAATGTATTGTTGAAGCAAATAAAAGTAAAAAAACATAAAAAAACAACATTGTTTTATTGTTTCTATAGAAATTAAAACGGGATTACCATAATGCTTCAAAAAAATGCCCCGCTTCTATTAGACGCCCCCGACTAAAAGCACTTCACGTTCAATAATTTTTTTTGATAAACGCCCCTTTTTATAAACGCCTCTCCCTTTCAAGGGGCGTTTGTTCAAAACATAATCCGAATTTTGAATTTGACACAAATTTAACGCAAACATTGAATAAAGGCTGATTTTCAAAAGCGTTCATGGCTCTGCTCTCAGCGTTTAAGTTCCTTTATTCCCATTACACACTAAAGATGGTAGCGTTACTAAACTTTTATTGGTTGCTACAAAAATGGACTGTCTGGAAACGCTTGAAATTTGACTCGTCAACTGTCAATATACGGGCACCACTGCCTGAAAAAAACTCCAGTGCGCATGAACAGATACTAAACGTTGGGAGTTGCTTCCAAGAACACCTCAATCGAAAACGGCCTAAAGTAGCTTCGTGAAACACAATTCAAAAATAATCCGTAAAAGATAATGGTTGATGCTGCACCTGCCTTTAGCTCTTATTAAGGGAAAAAATGTTTGCGAGAAGAAATTTTGCGGAAGTTATTTCTGCGATTTAAAGGCCTGAAATGAAGTTATAGATACAATTTTTTGCAGTTAGAAGGTTTATTATGCAAAATGCCGAACTTTTGGGGATTGGTCACTAAGATATAACTTTTAAAGCTCAAACAGCTTACATGTATTTTTTTAACAATCACTTTAAAAGCAACCATAGTAAAATTCATAGAATTTTCAAGCAATTTTTAGTATCAACAGTATTAAACACAAGCAACAAATTATTATTGGAAGGAGGTATTAAAAATCGTTATATGATACATTGATTTTGACCTTGTGTAACTTTTTTGTGCGTTCACTATAAGGTATTATTTATATTAATTTTTGGAACAGCCTCTTTTTTCTGGTTTTAAATCCATAACTATTTCGTCTTGGTGGTTGGACATTAAACTAACCCAACCTCATCCCCAGGGTCTTGTTTCCCCTGAGCCGTTATTACGGAGTATCAACTTTATTAACAAGGCAAAATGCCCTGGGAACGAGGTTGAAACTAACCCATTGTGTGTGCACTCTAGTAATTTTTGGTTTCTAATAATCTTGGAAAATTTTTCACTTTGTTTTAACTTGTTTAGCAACTTAAGTACCAGTTCAACTGTTGCTTGTAAAAAAATATACTTTAAGAACGTCACACTAGTGTTGGGAGAAGCAACATATAACATATAGTTGAACCTCCACACACATAACAATTTTAAATTAGACAACAAAGATAACTACTCCGAATTCTATATTTTTACATGATAGCTGTTAAGTTCTTCTTGTTATTTTAAAACCAACCATCGAATAGATATTTGTTTTACATTCAACCATATGATACAGTTGAGCTTATTTGAAAAAATATATAGGTAAGGTATAAATGATTAATGTGAAGATGGCAATTTTCTTTTCTTCTGTTAAATTATTAAACTTTGCAGAAAAAAAAACTATATTTGTCGTGGAATTAGCGATAAAACAAGTTTTTTATAGCTGTACTATTACGAAATGGACGACTTTTTCCTTTCACATATTTGCTTCCTTTTTTCTTCCAAATATTCCTTTGACAAGTCTTATGTAAAATTCTCAAATACAGTAGTGGGATATTAAAAAGGAATCAGTGAGAAGCGAAATTTCCTTCGTTGTGCAGAAAAGAAGGACATGAAGCTTCTTTCCGATTCCGGGGAAGGACGTCTTGCATCTGCGAAGGAGATGTCTTCAAGCATGCGCCATGAAGATACATTTTTCAGTAGATATTTATTAGACCTCCAATGGCAATTAAAATAGAATAAAGACAACCAAAGTTTGTGAAACGTGATATATATTCATTTGTTCAAGATACATTGTGCGCTACCATATAATCAAGTGTGCTACCATACCCTCAAGTTACATTGTGCGCTACTATACTCTCAAGTTACATTGTGCGCTACCATACGATCAAGATACATTGCGCGCTATCATACGATTAAGTTACATTGCGCGTTACAATACAATCAAGTGTGCTACCATACGCTCAAGTTACATTGTGCGCTACTTATATCCTCAAGTTACATTGTGCGCTATCATACGCTCAAGATACATTGTGCGCTATCATGCGCTCAAGTTAGATTGTGCGCTATCATACGCTCAAGTTACATTGCGCGCTACAATACAATCAAGTATGCTACCATACGCACAAGTTACATTGTGCACTACTATACCCTTAAGTTACATTGTGGGCTACTATATCCTCAAGTTACATTGTGCGCTACCATACGATCAAGATACATTGCGCGCTACCATACAATCAAGTTACATTGCGCGCTATCATACGATCAAGTGTGCTACCATACGCTCAAGTTACATTGTGCGCTACTATATCCTCAAGTTACATTTTGCGCTATCATACGCTCAAGATACATTGTGCGCTATCATGCGCTCAAGTTAGATTGTGCGCTATCATACGCTCAAGTTACATTGTGCGCTACTATATCCTCAAGCTACATTGTGCGCTATCATACGTTCAAGATACATTGTGCATAGCGCACAATGTATCTTGAACGTATGATAGCGCACAATGTAGCTTAAGTTACATTGTGCGCTAACATACGCTCAAGTTACATTGCGCGCTAACATACAATCAAGTGTGGTACCATACGCACAAGTTACATTGTGCACTACTATACCCTCAAGTTACATTGTGCGCTACTATATCCTCAAGTTACATTGTGCGCTACCATACGATCAAGTTACATTGCGCGCTACAATACAATCAAGTGTGCTAACATACGCTCAAGATACATTGTGCGCTACTATATCCTCAAGTTACATTGTGCGCTATCATACGATTAAGTTACATTGCGCGCTACAATACAATCAAGTGTGCTACCATACGCTCAAGTTACACTGTGCGCTACCATACGATCGAGTTACATTGTGCGCTTCCATACGGTCGGGTTACATTGCAAATTTCAAAACCAGTGTCATTACGAGTGGTAGAACTATTTTTGATTTTACCTACGTAGGAAGATACAGTTGACTTCCTCTAATTCGAATCTCTATAATTCGAATATTTCTATAATTCGAACGAGTGCTCAGTCACCGTCAATTTTCCTTAAGAAACTCTTATAAAAAACTTTCTACAATTCGAATTTCTCTAATTCGAAACTTTCTATAATTCGAACAGTTTTTCAGTCCCTTCAGCACGATTCTCTCCCTAATTCGAATTTTAGAGTGTAAACAGGGCTTTGACAAATTCAATTTGTCGACCTGAGAAAAGCACTTGGTGATGCAACTCGTATTGTCGAAAGAGATCGTCTCTCCAATGCAAATTATCAAAATAAAGATTGAATGAAACTTGAATTATGTTTTCTTGATTTTGAAATAACGTAATTTCTCTCTATAATTCGAATTTTCACTCTCTGAAGCTGAAATTTCGAATTACAGAGACTTTCTATAATTCGAATCTCTTCTGTAAAATTCGAATTAGGGACAGTGAACTGTATATTGAGACGACGGCCTTTCTTTTAAAAAAAGGCTGTCAAGCAAATTTCCTGAGCCATCTCATTCGCATAATTTCCCATTAGGCGTAGTCCGAAATTAGAAAAAACATTCTAGAACATGTCTACCTTTCTCAATAAAAATATTCGCGCGATATTTAATCTTTCACATCTTTTAATTGCGTTAATTTTCACGCTCGCCTTCAGAGGCAATTTATATATGCTAGTAGTTACCCCGAAGAAGATCCACGGGTTCACCGGTCCTCATATTTTTGCTGTTCATCATATTTCTCGTATCGATATTTCGTGCATTTTTGTTTGCCTATTAGCATGAAGTAATAAAATTACTCTGCGACGTCTGTGCAGAGAGACAAGATGCTGGTATTATTCAAATAGTGATAAAAAAAGTTTATGCACGCCTCACAATGTCTTGCACGTTTCTTAAAATTAGGAGTTTATAAAAATGTTTAATGTTGGTGAAATTTCAACTTTCAACGGCCTGTGTGTTAGCATGACTGATTTGCCATCAAAAGCCACCACTGATAATATTGTGATTATTATTGATTTAAATTATATTTGCGCGAAAAAAAATTTATGAAACTTTAAATGTCTCGTCAGATGTCTCAAAGAGACCTGGGGACGAGAATGTTTAAATCTTATTCGTTTTTCTAGTTTCGCGCAATCTGAAAAAAAATTTCCGGGCGCATCAGATTTTCACGCAAGCAAATACGCTAAAACGCTATTTTTCGCGCATCCAATTGTTTGCTCTCTACGCAAAAATATATCATAATATATGAGCTGAATTAGTATAATGGTGAAAAAATATGTAAAAATCAAATTTTATTTTGTTCTGTACCATTTTCAACAATTTAAGCAAACGCATTTAACCATTCAAGTTTTCGCATAAACAACTGGCCAAGCCTATGAGTTTGTTTTTTCAAAAAAATTACCATTGTTATTACTGACAAATTTGTTCAGTTAAGCGTAGCGAGAACCTGTTTTCTACTCATAAATTATTAACAACCCTCAAAAATTTCTCATTATCTGTATGAATATATAATTGTCTTGAATAATTTTCTACTATGAACTAAAACAATATTATACTAATAAAAATACTAATAATAATTATATAATTACAACCTTGAAGTAATTGCATAGGGGGTCCATGCGGTAGAGTAACGCCGAAGACATCATGAACAGGCAAATCTGCTGGACGATTTTCCTGATGTGTCTGCTAACTAGAAGTTATATTGCGTACCGATACCATCAGAGAAAGCCATCAGACACTGTAAAGGACGTTGACCACAGCTGATGATGGAAGATGAAAACGAAAGATACCGGTCAGTAAATTATCTCCATAGAAACATCTGTGTATTTTCCGTGAAGGGCGTGCCATGAAATGCGTTTGTCACAAAATAATTTGACCGTGTTTCCGCATCAGCATTTTTTAAAACTCGCTATAGTATTATTGTTATAGTATATCTCCTTCTTAATAACGGTGCAGTGAGATGTGGAGAAGGGAGGTGCACGAGGGGAATTGCCACACTGCCCCCCACCGCACCCAATTAATTTCTATATAATTGACTTTTTTTCTAGTAATTCAAGATAGGAATTAGATTAACCAATACAAACGTAGTAAAAATGTCACAGTCATACCTTGAGTTAAACATTAATTAAGTAGACAGAGAAAAGCAAATAAATATGACACCATCGTAATTTCTTATGCACCACAAATTATAGTTTTGGTGTAGGTCCTATCCTGCTGATATACCGATATTGTCCCTTAAGGCATTCTAATGGTAACCGTATAACAGAATAGCTTGCATCCTTTTTTTTATTTTCAATTTTAACTAAATCAATTTGAATATCATTATTTGGTACTTTCTAGGAATTAGATTAGATATTTATGGATGGTTATTTGGTGAGCATAGTTAATCTTTATATGGCGGATCATGTATATTTCAGGTCTCGTGCGCCTCCTAAAATTTCCTAAAATTTCCTAAAATTTCCTAAAATTTCCTAAAATTTCCTGATTTTTTGCAAATACTCCTAAAAATCTCCCAAATTCTTATAGAAAAACCTCCACTTGTACAATGGATTTTTTTGTGGAATACAAGTCGGAAAGTTACCCTTATCACTAATTAAAATTCTTCTAAAATCTCCTAAATTTTTGTGTATGTCTTTTCCTCACTAATTTGAAAAAAATCTCCTAAAAAAAGCTGCTAAAATCCCCCTAAATATTCTAAAAGAATTACTTGTAAAATAAGTGGGAACCCTGCATCATCCCACAGCTGAAACACCATAACTTCTGAGGAATAGATTGTTATGAAATTGCTCACCATGTTTTAAAAAGTGGATGAATTGGTCTATCCACGGAACAAACATGAACCATCTAGGGCTTTTCCTTAGCCATCAATTGCAACTCAAGTTTTAGAAAGCTAATTATTTTCAATTAAAAAAGGGTCTTTTCTAAAACGAGTGCGTATTCTAAGGGATAATAGGCCATTCGGTTGTTTAGTTACCAGAAAAGATCACAATTTGTGGTTGTCCACAAAATGTGATAAGTTACTAACAACGATTATAAAATACATTTCAATCGTTAAAATTAATAGGCACCTTAAGTCTCATCACCTTATTTATTTTTTGATAAACAATTATAGATTTCTAAACTGGTCTACTTGTTAATAATTTTTTGTTTGTTTATTTTTAGAATCCGGAGATAGTGATTCTGGGAGTGGCAGCAAAAAAGACGACGTAACAGAAGGAACAGAATCTTCAGACGAACCTGAGGAGGCGGTATGTACCCATCTTTCATTTTTAAAATTGATTTTATATTTAGTACTGTTTTAGGTGTCTTTGTGTGCTACATGTTGGCTAAGTTTCGATTTGAAAAAATATCCAAGGCTCATTTAGTTAACAGACTTCGTTAATTCCTTTTTTGTTTTTTCTTTTTCGCGACTCAGGAAAGTGAAGGCGAGAAGAAAGATGAAGAAAGTTCAAAGAAAGACGCCCGTAGAAGATGAAAAAGATGATAACAATGAAGAAGAAAATGAAGAACAGAAAGAAGAAAAAAATCGGAAGAGCCTGAAAATGATGAAAAAAACTGAAGATGATGATGAAAAGATGAGTCTGTGAGTAAAAAAGAAGAAGTTCCTTCTTCAGTTCCAGAAGATGATGATGATTCTAGTGTTGAGGTTAATTATGAAGAGGATGAGGAAGACGACGACAAAAAGACAACTTTAAAGAAAAGAGATGGTGATTATGGACATGAAGATCACGGAGAAGAGCACGGGCACCATGAGCATGAGCACGGACACCATGAACATGAACATGGACACCATCATCATGGTCATCATCACGGTTTTGTGCATGAGTGGGGACAAGAAGAGGGAGGTCAGCATCATGGACATGAAGGACATGGTCACCACGAGCATGAGCACGAACATGAACATGAACATGAGCACGAACATGGACATGGAGGCCATGAAATGGGTGGCATATGGGTGGTGGTTACGGAGGTGGTGGCTATGGAGGTGGTGGCGGCAGTATTGGTGGTGGTGGTTACGGAGGTGGTGGCTATGGAGGTGGTGGCGGCGGTATTGGTGGTGGCGGTTATGGTGGTGGTATAGGTGGAGGACACCATGGTGGTTATGGGGGTGGCGGTGGCGACGGTGGTGGTGGCTACGGCTGGGGTGGCCATGAAGGTGGAGGTGGAGGTGGAGGTGGAGGTGGTTATGGATGGGGGAAATCAGCAATGCCTCCAGTCCCAATGGCTTATCATTGCAGAGACATGGTCAACAAAGGTGGTCAAAATACACAAACTAAACGGTTTTGCGTACCAATTGGCTACCATGGTGGGTATGGCTGGCCCTACTGGCATGGTTATCCAGGAGTAGGCACTGGATTGTATGGCTGGGGTTGGCCGTGGCATAAATCCAAAGTTGCAAAAAATGGAGATACGAAAGAAGTAGATGCTTCAGAAGACAAGGAGAAAAACAAGAATAAAAATAAACAAAGAGATACCATTGAAAGAGCTGCAAAGAAACAAACTGTCCATGTCGGTTACGGTTATGCAAGTGGTGACAACTACCGGTTAGGTTATCAAGAAGGAGGCATGGGCGGATTAGCTTCTTCCTTCTCCGGTAACCTTGAAGGGCATGGCATAGGAGCTGCTCATGGACTGGGAGGAGGTCATGGTATTGGTGGTGATGGACCGGACAGTTTGGATGTTCAAGACCATTATAAGAAATCTCTTATGCCAATAATAAACAACAGGAATCGACTAGGCTCAAAAAGACACTTTCCTGGAATGCACAGCCATGGGAGATGGATTTGGTAATGGCATGATGCATGGGAGCGCAACACCTTACGGCCATCCAGTAACTCATCCTGGATTTACTACTATGGCATACCCTGGAGAAGCATTAGCTTCAGCAAGATGTTCGAAATACCATAAATCATCCAAAAGTAAAACGCCAAATCTTTGGTCAGGAACCACAACCTGATCCAGGAATGTTTCAACAGATGGGTGCTGGTATGAATGGTCCAAGCATGGGTGGGGGAATGGAAGAAAGCACCGCCACAGATGGACCAACAAGGTAGTCAGGGTTTCCCAGGAATGATGTCGCAATCGCCTGAACCAGAAGGTATGCCAATGGGAATGAATCAAGAAGAAATGGGAGGTAATGCGTAATAATAAGTCTGGATAGCATTTAAGGCAGAATTATGAGTGAAAACGTAAAAAAACAGTTATGCATTTAAGCCTTTGTTTAAAAAAAGAAAATGTGTTTGTAGCTAATTTACTTTCTTTTCTTTACATTTAGGTTCAATGCGATCTATGCTTCCACGCTTTCCAGGTGATCCATCCATGCAAACATTTCAACAAATGGCAGGATTTAATCCTGGCTACAGGGGACGACGATATGTCTCCGTTCAAGAATAAACAACAATATGAGATAGGATAGTTATGAAAGAATGCTGATGGTTATAGAACTGACTCGTATTTTATAAAAATGCATCACAACACAACACCACACAAGAAATGTACAAATGTACAAAGATAAAACAATAGACACTTCTGCATTAAAAAAAAACAGTATGCTGTTATTGAAGAAGACAACTGAGTTACTTACTGGCATTAATACTATTCTTTTAGTTTATTGTGTTCTTTCCTCCAAGGTGTTCTCAATAATTCAAGATGTTTATGTTATCCATCGTTTACATTTGCGTCTGGCTGTTGGTTTAGAGTGCGTGTTTTCCCAAATCTACCAGTTACTTGTTAGGAAATCTTTTTATATTTCACACAGACGTGTACATGTTATAGTTTAATAAATTAATAATAATTATTAATGAATTACTGCATCTCCACTATTTTATTCCTGTGTCTGTTTATGTTGTATAAATTTTACAAAGATGCGTGAGAGAGGGATTATTTATACAGAACTTACTTAGGGAGAACTTTTTACTAAAACGCAACGTCATAAATTAAAGCATGTGTATAACATAATAACTGTACTCGTTAGGTGATTCAATTATTTTCAAGGTAAAAGGTATGATCCCATACATTTTGGCCCTAGTTGATAGGGGGTGTTTGATATTTAGTCGGTAATTTTATCAAAATATTTAAATTCCATGCTCTACACGATCCTCTTTATATGATTTTAGCATCAGTGCTCCAGTTTTTTCTTAGTTTGAATGAAATTGCACTCTTTACTCTAGGATAAAATTTTAGAAATATTATTGGGATTTATTCATATAATTTCGCGAAATATGCAATAACCGTTGAAATTAGTACCATTAAATGTCCGGTGGAGTGAAGGGGGTGGAAGGGGTTGGAAATTGTATTGAAAATTAAAATGGATAAATAAAGTTGGAAAATGCATTGAAAATTAAAAGTTAGGGAAGAGGGTAAATAATCTGTTAGGGGGATGAAAAGTAGAATATATAGATGCCTGTAGGAAAAGTCTTCATTTTTTCCAAATTTAATTAGAGAACATACCACGGCAGCGCATAAAAAAATAAAAAGTCAACAATCGGGTGTATTTGTGGAACGGGGGAGGGGTGATTATTCAGTACTCTAGGGTAAGGGTGAAAGCGTATTATCAGATCTCTATCAGTCGTATGTAGCAGTGCTATTTATGCATTATACTATTTGTTATTACTAGTTCGGGTTCGCCCGGCCTTTTAGTACCTCATTGCGTCCGTCTCGCTACTTGCGGTACCATTTTGCGTGACAGACAGACAGACGTATACGGGTATAATAATATAGCTAGATAACCTTATTTAGACCAGGGGAGACGCACCCCCTAATAAAGCATTTTAAAAAACTTTTAAGTTTTAAAATTTTGTTAGTTAGAAATATTTTGCCTTATAAGTTCTAAAATTTTTTAAGTTAGAAATATTTTGCCAAAAAAATATTTCCAAATATGTTCTTATTGTTCTTATACCAACCAAAATAATTTAGGATCATTTTTGACCGAAAAAATACAATTTTCAGTTTTTTCTGCAATTGTTTCCAATGTAAATAATATGATTTCTGCGCCATGGCTATGTTTCCTTTTACCATTTATTTCTATACTGTTTCTTTATTTTCTTCCAAAAACGATCTACGAGACGTTGAGGCAAATGTTAAACAAAGATCAGAATTTTGAAAATTGATGACTGCATCAAATTTTTTGTTAAATTTTATTTATAATATAAAGGCATATGTGCGTATGCAGTATTTCGTGTCAATAGCTTTTCCCGTTTAGGAGATATAACGCTCCGGCAGCCCTTCTCCCTGATCAAATTTTGCACAAAGGGGGCAGAGTTGAAAAAATAATCATCCTAAATTTATAAAATTTTCCTATGATCTCTTCTTATCTGTATCCTATCTCTCGGAAGAATTCAAACGACCTATTCCCTTTTAATTAACTAACCAGATTTTGCGCAATGAAATAAAAACTAAAAATAGCTAACACAAAGAAACTAACAGCTAAACCCAATCTCGTTCCCAGGGCATTTTGCCTTGTTGATGAAGCTGATAGCGGCGAAAAGGTAATAACGGCTCAGGGGCCACAAGACCCTGGGGACGAGGTTGAGCCAGACCAATAAATTTTCCTATTTATTCCATAGGTCCGGCGAACATGAAACCTTATATTATAACACGCAAAAACAAGTATGATCATAAAAATAAACTTTATCTGGATCATGTTTTTTTGTAAATTTTCTTTTTACCCCCTCCTTCCCATTCCTCCTAAAAAAAAGATAAATAAAAGCCTCACAAATCCGATGATGGTAAAACCAATAGTTATGATACGTGTACTAGTTTACTTGACTGGCTACAAAGTGCATATGGTGATGTAGACCGACAGCGTGGATCCGTTTGACGACACAGATTAAAGTGATTCCTGCTGAAAGACGCCGCACTTCTAATGTTAGATGACGCTGATGAAACAAGAAGTTTGAAGTAGTTGATAGCAGTGATCTGAAAAAAATTGAGGCTTGTCGGAAACAGTTTGGTTGGACTCCAGACGAGTTGTACGCTTTGATCGGACGATGGGAACGGGCTTAGAAATGTCATCACAGATTTCCTGTTGTGAATGGATATAAAGAATTAAAATTATTATTTGTATCGTTCTGTCCATCGATTTAGTGCTCCCTCCCCTTGTATTGGGCCCACATCTAAAACATTGAATTTTTAACAACAAAATTTGTGGTTAATTACAAAATACTATAAGGAGGAAAGAAAATAGTATCGGAATATCCTTCACCCCTTTGCAAGGATTCCATAAATATTCTAATAAACCCGTTTATCCTCATTGCTGTTGTTAGTACGGCTTCGTTACATACACTTTCAATACAAATGTATCATCTCCAACCAGCAAGTTGTTAGCACTCGAAAAGTGAGGAGCATCCATAAAGTACGTACGCACCACCAAATTGCTTATTTTCCTCCTCCTTTCCCCTCCCATCTCCCCATTCTTCTCACCCTGTACGAAAATGTACGCTTTTGCCTGACCCTCCTCCTTGTGCATATATTCACTAAAATTTGACATATAGGGGAGCCAGGGACCTATCTCCCTCCACCTCTTTGCTAATGTAAAATTTAACGTTTCGTTTGTCAACAAAGAACTAACGAAAAACAGACAAAGGCTGGGAATTCCATTTCCGGCAATCTTCAAAATGCATAATTTTGCCCTAGTCCTTTGAAGCATTTTTTGGAGGGAGGGGAGAGATGGGGGTTAACTTCAAAAAACATATCGGAAGACATGTGTTTCCTGTTTTCTAGCCACTTTAAAAGAGAACTTTCAAGAGAGAAAACTTGCCTAATTAGCTGTTATATGATTTTTCTGAAGAAACACTCGGTCCCTTATCTAGTAAAAAGAATGTTCACATTTTTTATTATTAGAAAGCCAGATCCTAGGTAAATTTTAAACACTTAAACTACTGTCCTTTAGCCCAATTGCTTGCTTTTTACAACAAATTCTGAGACAAATATATCAAGAAAGAAAGTACTTATCCTTCACCCCTTTGCAAGGATTCCATAAATATTCTAATAAACCCGTTTATCCTCATTGCTGTTGTTAGTACGGCTTCGTTACATACACTTTCAATACAAATGTATCATCTCCAACCAGCAAGTTGTTAGCCCATTCTTCTCACCCTGTACGAAATGTACGCTTTCCCTGCCCTCCCCTTGTGCATATATTCACTAAAATTTGACAATATAGGGGAGCCAGGGACCTATCTCCCTCCACCTCTTTTGCTAATGTAAACTTTAACGTTTCGTTTGTCAACAAAGAACTAACGAAAAACAGACAAAGGCTGGGAATTCCATTTCCGGCAAATCTTCAAAATGCATAATTTTGCCCTAGTCCTTTGAAGCATTTTTTGGAGGGAGGGAGAGATGGGGGTTAACTTCAAAAAACATATCGGAAGACATGTGTTTCCTGTTTTCTAGCCACTTTAAAGAGAACTTTCAAGAGAGAAAACTTGCCTAATTAGCTGTTATATGATTTTTCTGAAGAAACACTCGGTCCCTTGGCAATATCTAGTAAAAAGAATGTTCACATTTTTGATTATTTAGAAAGCCAGATCCTAGGTAAATTTTAAACACTCAAACCTATTGTCGAACTTTATCAGACACCAATTTCTGCTTTTTTAGCAACTTTCAAAATTCTGAGACAAATAATATCAAGATACAGAAAGTACTTAATTAAAGTGTGGAATTAATTATAGTATGTTAAGAAAAAATCCACAAGCTTGTATTTAAAATTGTTTTTTATTATGTAACGTTTAATTATGCGCAATATGATTGTAAAGATTTTTAGCTCAAAAATTACTCAATCGGCATGATGGATTCCAACCAGGCCCACCCATTACAAAACCACAAATTTATTGAAAAAGTAACTGATCCTGTAATTACCCCTACCGCGTCCGTGCACAGAGTTCGTAAATTCGCCGTCAGTAGCTGTGGCTCATTTTCTGTATGCTTTCATAGGATGATTGTAAGAAGCTGTAACTTACAGGTGTTTCTATTACCGGTGCAACTGCTACCCTGCAGGAAGAATAATTCAACGTTTAAAAATACTTTATTATTTGAAAAGAAAAGATAAAGAGGTATCAGGAAAGAGAAAGGTAGTTTTTTTCTTCATTTTGTATTTCCTCTTGAATCTTTCACTATTTTTTTTTCAAATCTCAATGCTTAGCTATAATAGTACAGATTCTACTTTTCTTTCGTGTGGAAGTTGTTCAACGTACAATTAAATGAGTTGCCCGATTAGTTTTATTTTCTAACCCGATTTTGAAGTGGAGCTGACTTATTGTAATAAAATCTGTATGATATTTTTTTTTCTTTTAGAACTAGAAATGTTTTTCGCATCAGCTTTTTATCGTCGGTGTTGTTGCACTAGCAGTAAATGCAAGTAAGTTTTTTTTTTAACTTTCGTCTTCAAGTTCTTCATCTTTGTCATGATACATCGTTCGAACCTAATTCCACTAAATGTTTCATACTGATAAAGACCTGTTGAAGTACAAGTACACGTTTTGTTATGTAAGAAACCGGTTAATAAGAAAATAAATACTAAACCATCAAAATCTTAGGAACTTCATACTAAGGACTTACCTGTTTTTCTTCTTAAAACCTAATTCAGTTAAAAAGCCCATGAAGAAACTGTTGAAACTAGAATTACAGTAAAAGTTAAGGAATTTTAAGAGACAGACAATTCGCCTGTTTTCTTACAAAAATCGTGTATATTTAGTATGTTATGTAAAACGCAACTTTGATCCCAGGACCTGTTGTCTCTTTTTGACTATCGGACGGCGAGACGAACTTTTTCGTCAGACCTATCAATAAGCGCAGCGCCGATGAGAGACCAAAAGCCCTGGGAACGAGGTTCGTTCGATTGTTGGAAGTGTAACCAAATTTAAGTAACTGTATTTCCCTCATGAAGACTAATTTTTTTAAGGACCATATGGTCATGGAGTTGGACCACATAGTTATGGCTATGGTGGAGGTCATGGTCATGAAGCTGCAGGATACGGAGGAGGACATCACGCCAACGCAGGATATGGAGGAACTTCGGAGGAGGCCACCATGGAGGTGCATACGGAGCTGCTGGACACCATGCTGGAGGACACGGAGGTGCATATGGAGGTAGGAAGTTGTACGCTAACTTTAGTTCTTTTTTTGCTCTACATAAATCTTGTGACGCTTAAAAATTATTCTTTGTGTAGGACACCACGAAGACCATGGTGAGGACATCAAAGTAGAAACTCACGGAATACATCACATTGGTAAGTTATGGTTCAAAAAATAATAAATAAATAAAATGCTGCATTGTTGCAACTAGATAGACATTTATAAATACCGTTGATGTAGGATCACATGGAGGTATCCACCGTGAGCATGGAGGTGCTGGTGGTGGCCACCAGGGAGCATATGGAGCTTTCGGACATCATGGTCAAGGAGGCTACGGAGGTCAATATGGAGGTCATAATGGTGCTGCTGGTCATCATGGCGGCGGTCATCACGGTGGACACGGGTGGGCTGATGGATACGTCCATACTCCATGCCATACTCCATGTCATACCACACCATGCTGTGGAGGTTGTGGTTGCGGTGGACACGGTGGACACGGTGCGCTTGATGGAGTCCATGTTTACAAGAAACATTCGTTAAAAACAAAGAAAACGAAGAAAGTAAAGACTGTCAAAGCTGCAGCTCAAGATGGTGATGATGATGCAGCAGAACAAGAAGAGGAGAAGGTAACCCAACAAGAGAACAAAAAAGCTGACGGAGATGAAGATGAAACTCCAGATAGTGATGATGCCGATGCTGCAGGTACAAATTATATAAAATCTAGGGCTCCCAATAATGATAAAAATAAAATGCGGAATAAATAGGACAGTAGACTAATCATGCTCTTATATCATAGCAACTACTGCCAAGAACAAGGACGATGATGATGAAGATGATGATGCCAAAGAGGCCGAAGGTAATAGTGCTGAATTACTGAAACAGCTTCTATTTTATCACAAAAAATAACTACCGTTATAACTATAACGAGAAAAAAACGCAAGAAAATTAACGTTAGGGCCTGGAAACCGACACTTCGAAAACCTTATTTAATTTAAGGCTTTTAGAAACTAAAATATTAAATTATTTCTACACCTTTTAGATAAGAGCGCTAAGAAATCCACCATGGAAAAAAATGGTCTTGCAGCTCCACATGACGAGGGTGATGACGACAAAAAGAACGCAAAACAAGGTAGATAAAATCTTTGCATAAATCTAAAAAAAACCTTCAGTAGTATTTAACAATCTTCATCTTAAGCCATGATGGGCTTTCGTGTGTGATAAGAGAGGGAAATGATTTTTGCATATGTTCTTTCCTCAAGAGCGTTTTTCACAACTTCTACTTGTTTCCAACTATAATTGTTACTAACGAATTGTTTAGCTATGAAACACGATGAGGAAGAAGACAACAAAAACAAACTTGGAAAGCAATCTGGTAAGGATAAAACAAATATAAAAATTATGTATATACGTAATATAATTATAATATAAAGAGGTTTAATTTCGCCTAAACAAGTCAAAGATTTTATTTTACAGATTTCGCTAAAGTCGAGTAGCTATGCATTTAACTAACAATTCAACTTGAACCTAACTTCGGACAAAACGAGAATGGTATAAAACCATTCGATTCTGCATTGTCTATTTAAAAATAGCTGTATAATAAGATTGATTATAAAATAAAATTGTTTAGCCATGAAACAAGATGAGGATGATGAGGAGGAAAAGAAGAAAAAACTTGCAAAACAAGGTAATTAAACTGGTGCAAAGTTTGTCATATAGCTAGCTATTAACGTTTCAAACTTTTCGTTGGTAAGAGACGTTGGTAAAAAACTTTACCAGAGATTGTAAGAGTTTAAAAAAATTATCTGCTAAATATAAACAAAAGCGCAATTAATTTGTTCTAGCACTGAAACACGATGAAGATGATGATGATAATAAGAAAGCAGGCAAACAGGCTGGTAGGTTCCTTTCTAAAACTAGCAGGTTTTCACGAAAGGAGATATTTAGATGCACTAAGAGAATGACATAAATAAATTTTCAAATTTTTACTTTATTTTCCTAAGTATTCCACATTTATTTACAGCTTTCAAACAAGAAGATGATGATGACGATAAAAAGAAACTAGGAAAACAAACAGGTACGTTTCTATGGAAACCGTCCCTGAATCTGGGACTTTATTGATATGACCATATCAGATGTTTCTTTGTGTGGTAAGTATAAAACGTGTAATTATTTTAAATGTATATTTAGCTATGAAACAAGAGGATGACGAAGAAGAAAAAAAGAAACTCGGAAAACAATCTGGTAAATAAATTATTGTCTCCTTATCAAAATGTTTTTTGTGCTGAAAAATTAGAACATCACCATCTCAACACCACTACCAACCCCCTCCCCACAATTATTCATTTGGAGAAGAATTTTGAGTAGAATTGGGGAATGAAAGAAAAGAAAATGTTCATTATGCAATAAAATCTACAAAAACATCAAAGTTAGTTATAACAGTGCAAATTTATAAAAAATAAATCAGAATAAACTAAAGGCATTATGTTCAAAGGAGATCTGATAACACAATTTGAATGAAAAACCACCCCCTACCCCCATAAAATTCGTTAAGAGTCTTATGTAAAAAATCGAAATTTAAAAACTTGGCCCCATTCTTGACAAAATATATCATTCAGATGTAATTAACATTTCCTTTATAACATCACGACTTAGAAATTTAAAATTTACCTTCAGCTATGAAACATGATGAAGAGGATGATGACAAAAAGAAACTTGGAAAACAAACTGGTACTTTTTTTGTTTTTGTTTTTTAATTTAATAGCGATCTAAAGATTTGGTGAGATTGAATTTTGGGATAAGTAAAAAGATAGTAGCTAGTTAAAAAAATGGTAGCTAGTTAAAATATCAGGTTTCAAATTGAAAACGTTCGCAAAAAATCTTTCAACAAATACAAAATATTGGTTATAGAATCCAACTGATGGAAAGTATGACGTCATGTTTTATATTAAAGAGGCAGCGCACTAAAAATTTATTTGTATATTTAAATCAGTGACCGAAAATTGTAAAAACCAGAAATTGTAATGAATATATTTTTTCTTATGATAATTATAAAACGTTTAGCTATGAAACAAGATGATGAAGATGAAGAAAAAAAGAAACTCGGAAAACAATCTGGTAAATAAATACTTTGAACTTTTCATGAACAATAAACTACGAAAGTAGGAACAAAAAAACGCAAAAGGCTGGAAAGATGTTGTTTTGTATTTTCGAACGTAAACTCTTTTTTATTGATATCTTGTCTGATGTCTGAAATCAATTGAAAACAACAAAAACAATTTTCATTACCGCGAATGAAATGATGCACATCAGATAGTATTTTTAGGGGAAACCTTGATGCGCTGTGTAAATTTCGATGGTCGCAATGCATTTTGTTTTTCCTGAGTTATTATAGTTTTCTTTCTTTCTTTAAGCGCTTAAAATGAAACAAGACGAAGATGATGATGACGATAAAAAGAAAGCAGCCAAACAATCCGCCTCGCAAGCCGGTAAGTCTAATTACTCCCATCTCTAGATTGTGCACTAGCCATTACCGTTGAATTTAAAAATGCTGGTCTGCATATTTGTCAATAATTTTTAGGCTTTGATAGTTTATAATTTCAGACAACAAACTTACTATTTCAATGTCTTCTACATCCTTCATGTTTAGCATTTCAAAAAGCTCAAATGATATTGTTAGAAAATAACAAGAAATTGACAGAACATAAAAAACACAATAAAAGCCCGCGAAAGAAATTGACAAAACACGCACATACGAAACACACACACACAAGTAATATCTTATACACATTTATATATTTACATGAAAAAAGACGTGAAAAAATACAAAAATAAGAATTATTTTAAATATATTTTAGATTCAGCTAGTCAACAAAACGCTGCCCCAAATGATGCCAAATTAGCTGATGCAGGTACCAGCTTTTTCTGTTTTTTGTTAAATTTTGTTTTAAATAGGACACCGAAAATGCATGATTAAAGGCTAAGGGCGCCTAATATTAGACAAGGCCTTTATAAAAAAATGAAACCACGATCCTGGGCTCTTTATGGAGCGAGGCGCTTAAAGGGGGCTAAATCGAACATTTTCGGTAATCAGTCTTTCATAAGTATAGCTTTTTTTTTCATCACCTCTAGCAAAGCGTTGTTGAGGAAATCTCTCTATGTTTTACATTTTTTTATGTAAAGCTTTTTAACTACCAAGAAAAAACAGAAAGATTCGTTTAAAATGATACACTCCCCAGTACAAAAGCATGTAATTCACAAAAAATAAAATTGTAATGGAATTCCTTCTTATCATTTAGCTACCCCAGGAAACCTTCAAATGGCTAGTGCCGAGGAGAAAAAAGGCGATAAGCAAGCCCTAACACAGAACGGTTAGTTTAATTTTTATTGTTACATAAACTTCTTTCCTCCTTAGCACGCTCAAATTATAAATTGTTTTTAGCAAACATTATCTCCTATCAATATTTGTTATTGATATTATAGTGAACATTACTTCTTTCTTTTTTAGCTCCTGCCAATGCTCAAAATGATTCTGACGCCAAGAAATATCTCTCAAGTAATAAACAATAAGAACTCTTTGTAAACAATCAACAATAATATTATAGTGTATAATTTTTTATTAAGAAAATAAATTATTTATTTGTTTACAATACCTTTTTGTTGTCAATAAGCGAGACCAAGAAATTGTTAGTAAGCGAGAATAAATATAATAAGCGACAATTCTGTCTGTGTGATATTTCATCATTGGAACCTCTCGAAGCTGATCATGGAGATATTAGTTTGCGCTGCCATATTTGATGACGTGTGCAAAGGTGAGATAGCATTTTAATCCTACACTGCCTTTTCAATAACACCCATGTACGCACGTACAAGACAAAAAACTACATATTATACGCTAATGACATCCATGGATGCACTGACTTGTATAAAAAAACATACATCTATCTCACACACACGCACAAAAGACAGCAACTATACTTTCACGACAGCTTCGGGCGGTTTCAAAGAGCAAATGAAAAATATTGATTTTTCTGTTCTTTCTTTTAGCTGCCAATGCCGCTATTGATGGTAAGATCTGAATTCTCTTTCAGCTTTTTTTCCCCTTCTTCTTTAATATCACTTTGGTGATGCAGAAAATTGTATTATTTTTATTTTTATTTTTTTATTTTAGTGGCAGCAGAAGCAGTAGGTAAGACAGATTTTTTTGCAAAATTTTTCTTGAAATTAAAATCCACTCACCTGATGAACTCTGAAGCGAAAAAGCTCATTCCAATTGCAGTTTTAGGCAATGATAAAAATTTTAAGATCAAAAGATAAATATTGGCATTATTAATAGTGAATTTGTCTGTTCTTTCTTATCAGAGTACGAACCTCAAATTTAGAGCATACTAAGAAGCAATCAACGCTTGTTTCCTGATATAAGTAGTTACTACAACTGCTTTTTGATAAAAAATAGAAAATCTATGTATTTAAATTGCCAAGTTTTACTAGTTCTTATAAAAAAAAGAGTTTAGCTAACTATACGCCTAAACAAAACATGAACAAAGCTAATTAGTACATCAGTTTTAGTTAAATTTCATTTTATGATATATTTATCTATAGTTGACGCAGAGTCATTAGAAGATGGCAAAGCCAAAGCCGCTGATAAAGGTAAATATTTTTTTAAATTCAATTTAAAAAACGATTCATTTGTTTAAGGCAATACAAATCTTAAAACTTCCACCTCACATCTAACTTGTTTTGTTTAGGTAAAACTAGTGGTGCTGAAACAAGTGGTATGAAATACTTAAAAGGTATTTATCGTTTCCAAAAATATTTAATTAATCAACCAAGAAAAATTTCATCTAATGAATATATTTTTAATGTATTTTTTAGCTGCCAGTGATGCTGTAGCAGGTACGTGCTGTATCAACATTTTAAAAATAATAATCCCTTTATCACATTTATTTTAATGTTCTGGTTTTTCCAGAGTTTGGAACTCTCATAATCTGACTAACTTTGACATTACGTTGTTTTCCTTATTGTATTAAGTTTAGATTTTATTTCTTTTCAGCTGCCCACCACGCACTATGTAAGTTGTTATTTAATGCAACTGAGAATAAATCATCAATAATAGGTAATAGCAGAAATCAAATATGTTTTTCTTTCTTTCTAGCAAAAGCAGCAGAATTAGGGGGATTTGGTTCTCTTCCTGAACCCAACTACCAACCATTAGAAAAAGGAGAAAAAGACACTGGTTTAGCTAAAAAATATACTCAAGGTAGGTCTGTGAGTTAATTTCTAACTCGTGGTCCAATGTCCAGTACTTATATATTCATATATTTATATTATTTAAATTTAATTTTAGCGGCAACCGAAGCTGTTAATGGTATGTGTTCCAACACCTTGATCTCCTTCTTTGCAAAAGTTCTTCCTTTTTTGTCTTTAATTAATCATAAGACTTTCTTTTCATGTTTTTTTCTTTTCTTTTTTGTAGCAGCGGAAAAAGCGTTAGATAACTTGGCAGCAGTAGGCTACCCTGAAGTTGTTCCACCAATCAACGAAGCCAGAATTACACAAACAAGTAATTTGCACTAACTTTTCCTCCTTTCAATTTTATAACCTGCATGACACTTATAAGCATCCCTAGGCTAAAATTTGGTAATTTTTTAAGCATATGCTAAGCATTATGTAAAGCCTTAGAAAATGTTGTGGCGTTTTTATGTTTGTCTTTTTATTCTTATGTCTGAATTAACTAGCATGTAGTTAGATTTAAATTTTTAATTACTGATGTTCAAAATTAAAATGCAATTTTTTTATTTTAAAATGAGCATATTTTGAGCCTGATCATGCGTTTTTCATAAGCATATTTCAATAAATCTTTTTTGCCATTAAACCTAAGCATATTTTGAGCCTGATCATGCGTTTTTCATAAGCATATTTCAATAAATCTTTTTTGCCATTAAACCTAAGCATATTTTGAGCCTGATCATGCGTTTTTCATAAGCATATTTCAATAAATCTTTTTTGCCATTAAACCTAAGCATATTTTGAGCCTGATCATGCGTTTTTCATAAGCATATTTCAATAAATCTTTTTTGCCATTAAACCTAAGTATATTTTGAGCAGCTTATAAAAAACATGTATCTGGCTCACTCGCCAATTTGTGTGTATGCAAAAAATAACCTCGGCTAGGCGGACTGGCTTTGTACAATGAACAACGTTAAACAAATGCAGAACAAAAATATTATTTTCATATTCCTAATAAAAGAAAATAAATTAATTACTTGGGCACATGGGCAGGATGCGTTTGCATGGGAAAATTAATCGTGTCATGCAGGGATCTCAGCAAATTCAACCGAATCTCTCCAAACCTCCTTGCCTATTATTACCAAAAAAATTTAACGTCAAGCAAACGATAATGCAGTAGCATTGTGAAGGTTAATTCGATTTTTTGGCAATACGGATTGTGAATTTGAATTACCTGGTTCAGTGCCATTTCAGCCTAAAATTTCGTAATGAAGTCAAGGCAAATTTTACTGGACTGTATATTGTTTTTAGGTGCTAAAAAAGGTGACTTCCCTTCAGGAGAAGACAGTGAAAATGGTTCAGGCGATGACAGTAAGTACAGAATATTTGAAACAATATTTCATAGCTGTTGTCTGATAAAAAGAATTAAAAAAAGAGCAAGAAAGTTTGATTAAGGCTTGAGTAACCTTTTATTTTTAGCTGGTACTAGAAAATCGGTAATTCCAAACAGAACTGACAAACAGGGAGAATATATTGAAGGTAGGTGGATACTATGTACTCTGTTTATACTTAATGTTAACGCCTTATTTTCCTGATTTTACTTGTTGTCTATAATGTTCCTGACGTTTCCCTCATCTTCCAGTTATTATGGGCCCAAAATTTCATAAGCGTTACCCTAAAAATATTGATAGAAACTGTGAAAAATAGTTCGACATATGATAGAAAAACTGCTAATTTCTTGGATTTTCGAAATTTCCTGATATTTGCTAACTTTACCTGACTTTCCTGACAGACATACTGATTTGAAAATGTAACAGCATATCATTGATCAATATCATCATCATATTCCTACTTTTCATTCTTTTGAACGGACTAAAAATCTTATCAGGGAGAATAAAATTAATTTGTACAATTCTAAAAAAACTTTTTAATTTTAATTTTTTCTTTATAGCTGCCAACAGAGCCGTAGATGGTAAGGAAAATATCAACATTTTTATCTCCTAATAATAGGTTCATTTCACTGAAAAACATTCAAACCCAATTCAATGATTTTCTTTTTTAGAAGCACACGAGGCTTTAGTTAATGCTGAAATCAAACTTCCAGAAAAAAGAAGCCTTTAAAAGAAGACCTGAAATCTCATGAAATAATATCCAACCTAATCAGATTAGAATCGTTCCTGTTACGAAATCAATAACCTTCAAAAATAACAACAGTGTGACGACAAAATAGTTAATTGTGGTTATTCCCACCTGTAAATTATTTTTTTCCTGAAGAAAATCTATGATGTATTCATATTTGAGTACGTAAAAAAAGGTGCATTGTTGCAGAAAATGAAAATTCGTTATTTCTCCCTTATCATTAGCATAGTCCAACTATGATGAACGGTATCATCTGCAAGAAACAAAAGCCCACTTTCGATTAACAAGATATTTATACTGCGCCTGTTGCTATCGACCTTTTACCGCCGCGCACAACATGTGCTCTATTTTAGGGGTTCACTGGCATATTTCTCTTCATCAAAATCCATCAAAGCATTACTCACACAAGAATGTGTTTCTCCCATCCCTTTTATGCTTCAAATTTAGGCAAAATATCCCGAATTGTTTTCATACGCGCCGACCTTCCATTAGAGCTTTCCTCTAAGAAGTTCAACAGGCATAGTTTTTATTGCAGTACTGTCACTCCTAACTTGATTTGTCACATTACCATTTAAAAATCTTACTTGGGCAAGGGAAAATATTAAGAGTTCTAACACAATGTCCTGAGCTTTGCCCTAATTTTACTCAATTCGCTTTACACAGACAAAAATACAAAACTAATACATTTCCGTCAATATTATTCCTTATTGAGACCATTATCGTATGTAAAAAGAAATTAATATAAACAAACAAATTAGTACGAAAATAGACAAAATTAATAAGATGAAAAAAAAAACATGACATGAGCTCAAACCATTGGACGGTAGTCTTGACAATAGAATGTGAATATGCAATATTCCCTATACTGCGCCTGTTGCTATCGACCTTTTACCGCCGCGCACAGCATGTGCTCTATTTTAGGGGTTCACTGGCATATTTCTCTTCATCAAAATCCATCAAAGCATTACTCACACAAGAATGTGTTTCTCCCATCCCTTTTATGCTTCAAATTTAGGCAAAATATCCCGAATTGTTTTCATACGCGCCCGAACCTTCCATTAGAGCTTTCCTCTAAGAAGTTCAACAGGCATAGTTTTTATTGCAGTACTTCACTCTTAACTTGATTTGTCACATTACCATTTAAAAATCTTACTTGGGCAAGGGAAATATTAAGAGTTCTAACACAATGTCCTGAGCTTTGCCCTAATTTTACTCAATTCGCTTTACACAGACAAAAATACAAAACTAATACATTTCCGTCAAATATTATTCCTTATTGAGACCATTATCGTATGTAAAAAGAAATTAATATAAACAAACAAATTAGTACGAAAATAGACAAAATTAATAAGATGAAAAAAAAAAACATGACATGAGCTCAAACCATTGGACGGTAGTCTTGACAATAGAATGTGAATATGCAATATTCCCTTGCATGTGTTACGTATTTCCTTTGGTTTTGGCTAAAAACTCAAATAAGATTCACAAATTAGTAGAACACACAGAACAGAGAATTAAAAAACATGGTTTCTTTATCGATTATATGTCTGCGCCAACCAAATTTAAAAAGCAATTTTTTGTAGTCGCCACTACAATCTCCTTGAATCATCTTGTACACTGTTTTTGTGGTACTTTCGCAAGAACTCAGTTTTAATGTCAGCAAGATCAATCTAAAAATAAGACGTGGTTAAAATTCATTTAAAACTTTATGTACCTTTAGATATCTGATAACGCTGTTTCATCGTTCGATATTATGTTGAAACAAAACGTTTGCAGAGTTCTTTGTACGGGTACATTTAAAAGTTACCTCTGATCTCGACACAATGATTCGAATAAGCAAGCTATCATTCGTCCCTGCCCCCTTCATTGATTTCCACAATCGATCAGCAAAATATTCACAAGGATTGCGAGCACATTGTACTATAAGAAAAAATAGAACATGCAAACAAAAATTATGGGAAACAATAATTCGTGCCTTAAAATAAAAGTTATAATATAGCTAAAATATGGGGAGTCATTAGAAATAATTTACCAATGCATTTAAAGCCAGCTTTCAAATCACCAGACATCTCTCTGTCGATACTGTTCAAGAGATCACGTTGCGAGACCTTAAAGCAGAACATGTAGCTATACACATTGCTAAATAACAACAGAATTACGTTTTGGTGACCTGTGGGTGACGAAAAGGGAAATTAAGAATAGAAATGGGGTTAAAAAGGCTAAAGAAACAATTCGTTCTAACGAGATAAGGTAAACAAAATAGCCATCAATACCTTTACGTATTCAGAAAATGTTGCATTCAACTGATGGAAATTGCGAGATGCTAAAACAACGTTGAAACGAGACTCGTCAGTGCCCCATTTCTTTTCACCGGCCTAAAGAATTTAAATCGTCAGTAGAAGAAGCCACCAATAACAACAATAATAACAATAAGAAAAAAAACAAAAAAAAACATCAACATAAAATAGGGTTTCATGCCTTATATAAATCTTGCGCTTCCTTCGCAGCTTTCGCAATATCAACTGTGTCAGTTTCATCACGGTTAGCCTATAATACAAATAGTAAATGTTAAAAAAAACAGTCAAAAGCAGATAAACAACTCAAAAGCATAGATGCAGCCACATAATGCTTCATGTACCTGGCACATGGAGACCAACAATCGTTTAAAATGACCACTTGTCTCGCTAACACAATCCTTCTCTAAATCTCTCTTGTAATCTAAAGGTAAAAAAGGTAAAAATAAGAATGAAAGCAATCCTTAAAAGAAGGAGATGTTAACAAACGGTACTTACAGGTGGCATATTCTTGCTTGATTTCACGAATTTGCTAAAAAACAAGAAAACCCCGAGTGCTAAACTTTTTTTACTAACGCAACAATTTATGGTCTAACGCACAGAAACCACAATACACCCTACAGCTACCACAGGGGAGTAACATATTCAACATTCTTTCCCAAAGATTTTGAGTAGCTATTAATGGACAGCCGCTGTCCCAAGTTGAGGAAACTCGAAATTTAATCTACGTTAAGTTCTTTATGTAACGCAATATCGACATTTTATATTACTTACAGCATTCGTACGAGAGCATAATATATCAATAAGAGTCTCTTCATCAGTGCCAGCACCCTAAAAACAAGACATGACGTGCATCAGGAGAGAAAAAGAGCAAATACAATAATTGGGTAATGGGACACTTTTTACAAATAGGCTAAAAAGTAATTACGTTTAAATAACAAGTTTTTTGTTATGACAATGCCTTAGTCTCGGTAAAACAACCAGGGAATAAATAAAACCGGAAATATTAACAAAATTAAAATTAAAATCATCCCATCAAATTACTCAACCTCTATATAAATCTTTGTCCGATGCACGAACCGTCGCAGTGCATTTTTACGACACAAATTCAAACGACTTAATCTGATTAGAACATTTAAAAAAAATGGGTGCAAAAATAAAAGCTTCACCAAAATTTTAAACGTTCCATTAAAATAAATTCTGTATACCTTATAGTCAGAAATTTTCGCGACAACTAATTTTCGCGATTTTCGCGATTTTTGGGCATTTTCGCGAATTTAAAATGCCGCGAAAAAATTTAATTGACGAAATCGCGAAAATAAAAACCGCGAAATATTTTCTTTTTTTCTTCATTTTTTAGACTCCACAGGGTGGCAGACGTAAAATTTTGCAACAAAATAATTCTGGTGATACCCAGTTTGATAAACCCGGGAAAATTAAGGAAGAAATGCACTTTTAAACACAATTTTAGAAGGCGGTTTGCCTTTTAACCTAAATGGCATTTTGTGTTATAAATCATTGATCTCCTTTTTTATGAATTTCCTCTTTTTTTAAACTTTCCTGTCTAACTCTTACACCTATGAAACCTCTTCAGTTTTAATTCTTTTATCCCTAGTGACATTCCTAACCAGATACCAAAGGCCAGAAGAGGTCGGAGGACATGGGTCTAAAAGACAGTATGGGATTTCGTTTCAACATTTTCCTTAACGTCAATACCATTATTTAGGCAAACGCCGAGGCGAGTTTGAAAGGTTGTACTATCCTCGCTTGATCAAAAATAAAGGTTCTTCCGCTACCTTATTGATTATAACATTGACGCCTTTTATGAAAAAAGCTTCCTTTTACAGATGTCATTATTAGAGCAGAAAAACGCACTTAAAAATCATATTTTGTTTTTCCTCCACTCCGTAACTCTATGAAATTCGCGAAAATTAAATGTCGCGAAAAAAATTCAAGGCAACGAATCGCGAAAATAAAAATCGCGAAATTGTCCCAAAATTTTTATCGCGAAATTAAAATGTCGCGAAAATTTCTGACTATAAGGTACATAAAAATAGTTACCCGCATTGCTCTTCTTAAGCACTTCGCATCAAACAGTACAGATGGTTCCAACATAGCCAACAAACATTCTTCTAAATTGCCACTGAGCTCTGATTTCAAGTCGTTCATCAAATCCTAAAACAAAGTGATCAAAAATAATTACATAAGCCACCAAACATAAATTAAAAAATATACATCCTTTTTTTAACTTTTTTAAAGAGTTATTTGTTTTGAGACTTCACATTAAGGTTATTTCCCCACCTTTCCAAACATAGTTTTATATCTCAATCTGATTTCCACTCTCTGGCGATTGCATCGTTGCGCGATGATGTTGATTAAAGCTGCTTCATCAGTGCCTATGTAAGAAAATTTGGTTGTGTTTAAAATGGTTACTTCTTCAACTCTCAAAGGCCAAACATATATGGTCAATTATCCACAATAGCATCTCATTTAGGCAAGCCTCACCTGCACCTCTCATTGCCTTTCTGAGAAGTTCACAGTCTGCTTCAGCATCAAATGGTGAAATTGGTTTGATAGTACCACCCTAAATAAACACATATTTACAAATTATTATACGTATTGCTGTAAATCGTATGCAAGAATTCAACAGTACCTTTCTTCCAACACTCATGTTAGCCATTTGAGTAGTTGGAGGCTAAAAATAAAAAATATAACATTGATTATATTTATATATTATTAGAATCTAATAAAGCCGTGTGGGCATTAGGTCAAACACAAAAAAGAACGTTTAGAACCTGTGCGGCTGGTCTGCTAGGAGCTACTGGTTGCGCTGCTGCTACTGGTTGAGCTGTTGCTGGTGGAGGTCGTGCTGGTGCTACTTGTTTAGCAGGAGCTGGCTGGTGTTGAACAGGTTGCGGTGGTTGTTGGCCATATCCTTGTTGAGGGGGTTGTTGCCCATATCCCTGTTGAGGGGGTTGTTGCCCATATCCTTGTTGAGGGGGTTGTTGCCCATACCCTTGTTGAGGTGGTTGTTGGTTATAGCCCTGTGCTGGAGGCTGCCCATAACCTGCTTGTGGTTGTGGTGGCTGTTGTCCATAACCTGGTTGAGGCTGGTAACCACCATATGGTTGCGGTTGTTGGTATCCTGGCTGACCTCCAGGAGGTCCATATCCATACGGCTGAGCAGGTGGTGGACCACCTAAACATAGATATGAGCATTCTCTCTATCAGTTTCTCATAAATAACCAAGATGTAAAATTGATATGTAGAAAAAGTTATTATGAACAACAACATTCGTCACAATGTTAAGTGATGAGTAAATTGGGAGAATCTAAATTAAACAAACCTGAGTAAGGTTGGGCTGGTGGAGCACCATATCCTGGTTGAGGGTATCCTGGTTGAGGAGGATAACCACCCACTCCTGGTGGGTATGCAACAGGTGCGGCAGGGTATCCACCTGCAGGTGGATATCCCATATCTGGAGGTGGGTACTAAAATAATTATTAAAAGTTTTTTGCAATGTGAAAAACAAACTAAATTCACACATATTATTAGTAAAAAAAAAAAGTAATTAACATACATATATTTAAATGAACTAAATTCAAAGAGACTTATAAACAACTTACTCCACCACCACCTTGTGGAAAACCATAACCACCGCCAGGAGGATAAGCCATTTTTGTCTTATTTAGAAGAACTATATCACAAAAAAAACACAAAATTGTGATAAAATATACACAGCTCAAATGTGCTCTTTATTTCTCTGGCTGGAAATATGGTATGCCTTTTTCTGGAAAGTATAGCCAAATAAAAAAAACCTAATTTTACACATATATAGAAAGATAATTTAAGACAATTCAAAATATCAGATGTGGATAACTATTTTGATAAAATAATCAGAAATTGTAAGGAATTATATCTTGCACCACAGAAAGATATAATGAGGTACACTCTAAACAAATGGACATTGCATATGACCAAATATGGAAAAATTAGACAAGGCAACAGTTACAGTATATATAGAGTATATCAATATAAACCGGACCTTAGTTTTGCGAACCTTAAACAATCTTGCATTTATTTCACAATTTTTTTTCACAAGAGGTCAGGCTCAAAAATGCAATATAACTTTTTCAAGGAGAATTAACGTGGCTAAAACAAAATTTTACCAATTTAAACTCTCTTCTCTAAAAAGACACATTACTTAAAACACATTAGTTACTACTTTCCTACTTAATACTTCCTTTAATTTATATAGACGAAAATCGTATTAAAAACTATCAGAAATATAATAATAGAGTCCAACAAGGGTATTAATCCCTAATAAAAAAATACATACATATATATATAATAAGGTAGTATTCTGTGAAAGTTGTAAAAATTAGGATAATAATTTTATTAAAGATTTTTCCCACTTTCAATATTTTCCAATATCTAATTACATCGCATATGGTGTCTATATATCAATATATAGGAATGACAATATAAGAATGTAAAAGTTTGCATGGTAAAATAAAAACCAGGTCAACAAAAATGAGAAAATAATAATATTAAAAGAAAAAAAAAATCCTTATATATTTACCTGACATCATGGTTGTAAAAGGATACGAAACTTACGTTTGTAAAAACTTTATGATAAATAACAAAATGCTTTTGAAATATTTTCAAAAACAGCATTTTTAAAGCAACTTTTATGCCATTGGATTTTGATGTTTTTGATGAATATGTTCACTTCAATGTTTAAAATGTTTGAATGCCCAGACGGTTTCAGAGTAACGACCATGGTATATATATACGTCCAACAAGAAAATGTTGTGCGACCACTATATTACATTCTCGCAACCAGCGTAAATTATATGTAAGCAACCAAGGGCATTTTCAGAAAAACAGCAAATTTGGTAAAACAGTTTTTTATAACAAAAAGCTAAAAAATTAAATGTTTCTTTGATCAATAATGTTTCTTTGATATTTGTTGTTTGTTCAAATATGTAGTAGTATAGAAATTCTCAAAACAAGGAGCTGGACAGTGGCAATTTTTACACTGGGTACCAACTTTCTTTTCGAATACCCTTTTTGTGTGAACCACGTGGGCTGGTCTTCTTCTCACTTGTGGGATTAGCTGTAAGAAAGCCTGTCAATGGTGGGGAGACTAAATTCTGGAACAATTGCTCTTGCTTGATCGATGGTTTGTTTAATGATATTCAATTTAAATTGCAAGAAACAAGTTGTTCCAGGATTGGTTTTGTTGTATAAGATAAATGCATTCAGAACTGCTTCCTTAATAAAGTGAAAGGCAACTTTAGTTGTCCAGCATCATCTCTCGCTGTTTTTCCAGTCAGAGCAACAATAGCTTTATGTATTGTGGACAAAAAATATATTTCTTTCTTGTCCCTGAGTTGCACCATCACTACGAAAAGTATGCCGGCCCTTTTCCAGTGGTTCTCTTTTTATAGACTCGATAACCCATGGCAGTTCCACATGCTACTGTTCCATTTTCTTTAAGGTGGCCGAATAACTCTTCACTGGTAACCAGTTATCTACATACAACTCCTTCCATAAAGGCTGGCCATCAGCTTTGGTACAACAGCACCACTTTTCCCCAGTCGTTTTTACATACTGTAAATGGCGGATTAAGCGCCCAGGGCGCTTATTTAAAAAAATTATCTGGACAGGGGCGCTTATTTAGCTTTTTCAGTAGGGCACTTATTAAATTTTTATCGAAAAAGCAAATTTTTTAAACTTCATTCTCACAATTTTTAAGAATAAAAAATACAAATACAAACAAAAAAGAAAGAAATACAATAGTAATAAAATGTATCTTGAAAATGAAATTCCAATATTTTCATCTTCATCTTCATCATCGTTAGTAATAGTCATAGTAAAAATCGTTGTTTTTTGTGCCGGATAAGCGCCCCCTTTTCTCAAGGGTGGGGGAGGGGGCGCTTATTAGAGCAGGGGCGCTTATTTTAAATTTTTTCTCTAACTCTGGGGCGCTTATTTGACAAGTGCGCTTCATGGATAGAAACATTCTTCTGAGGAGTGTATACCGCTTTGAACTTTGAAACTTAGTAATCAATCACTGGCCAAACCTTGAAGAGTCTGTCTCGGTTGGGATCATTTGAATCATAATTCCAATTGTCAGCCAAATTAAGGAACTTGAGAATGGCTTGAAATTGATTTGTTGACATTACTTCGTTGAATATTGGTGACTTTATCAAAGGATCAGTACTCCAATATTGACTTATCTCTGGTTTTCTTACAATACCAGTTAGCAGATGTAAAGCTATAAACTCCCTCATCTCAGCAGTTGTTACAATTTTCCAATTCCTAGCTGTAGAATACCTTGGTAATATTGCATGGATTTTGCAGTATTAAGCAGCATATAAGTTTGTTTGCAATGTCGACATATCAAAAAACCCATTATCTAGGAGAAGATCTAGAAAATCAAGTGTGGTTGCTGCTTCAGGTAGAACAACATTTATTTGAGACTCTCTAATAAAATCTGGAATGTTTGGTTGCTGATCTGTATACGTTTCCATTTTGTCTCTAGTTTTTATTTTTATTTTTTTAGTCACTAGACACGCTTGATTCTGTAAATTTCTGTTACCTCCTCTAGTTCGAACACCTTGCCTGATTGCTCCACGTCCTCTAGCAGGAGGCTCTTCTAGAGCTGGCACCGGAATATTTTCATTATTTTCGCCAGATGTTTCTTCTTCTTCTTCTTCATCTTCTGATTCATGTTTCTGATTCTATCACATTTTCTGAGTCTTCATCTGCAAATATATTTTCAATTACTTGCTCAGTTGTAGAACCATTTTTTGCACATGTTGTTAATGAGGCAGTCATGTTTGAAAGAAATTTTAGAGCAACTTTGAGAATTGTTTGCACATGTTTAGCTCACCATACTCACAACTCTTCTTCGGAGCATAATTAATACCTGAAGTACCTTTTGAACGACCAAAGAATATTTGTTTAAAAGACCAATCATTAAAGAAATATACTCATAAAGGACGTATATATTGGTCCATGGTTGCTGAGGATGCATATTTTTATGTATTATATCATCCATGGTATTCAAAAGGTTAAAACTCAATATTGTGTCTTTTCTAAACATTCTTAAAATTCAGTTGTCATCAATACTCTTGTAAGTTTTTTTTTCGCAAAATTTTAAAAAAGCTTATTTTTTATTCACAGATTTCCTGTCATTATGTGCTTTAACAAAGCTGAGAAAAACTACCTGTCTGCAGCGTGCTGAAGAAGTGTTGTTCGTTGGAAGCAATATTTCAATAGAATAAACCGAGAATACAAATGTCAAACCTTTTTACTTCAGCTCTAGGAAACGTAACATACACAATGAAGGAAATATTAGTATGAAACGGTAACTCCCCGTTGCAATATTTTTGCTGGAAAAGCTGAAATTTCGATTGCACCATACATTTGGTGCCCGGCGTATGTTTTGGCATAAAATGATGTGCACCTAACATTTCGTACCTTGGAGCTAGGTGTTACACTTAACACCTTTCCACAGTGTGAACGGAAAAAATCGTAAAAAATATAGTTGTACATAATACAAATACATTTACCTGCGATTTTAATATTTGAAAGTCTAAGCAATTCTAAGCATTTTTTAGGTCATTTTATCGATTCGTTAGATTCGAATTTTGCCAAGTTACCAGGCTCTTTTCCCATATTTGGATTACACCAACGCCATATTGGATCGCCAATTTTCGCTTACACAACACAAGACAAGCAAGCGGAGTTACAAAAAAGTTGTACTCGCAACCTCGACACAAAAATCGTTCGATCCAGTTCGACAAAAGCATTGGCTGACTAAGGCTGCTTAAAGTATAGTATACTTCACATATACTGTAGAGGTTGTAATAAAGTACTAAAAACCACTCCAAGTAGTCCGCTTTAACTAAAAAAACAACTAGGCGGGACCATCTGCCGCACCACCAGACCAGTGCATCGCTAGCTGAAAGTTTTACATAAGTTATATATCTTAGCTGGCTATCTGTAGCTATATATGAGTAAGACCATTAAAAAAAACAAAAAATAAAGATGGAAACTGACCAACAACAAACTAAAAGTATAACTAAAGACCTTGATCAATGGATTGAACAGTTAAATGAATGCAAACAATTGTCAGAAAATCAAGTGAAAACTCTTACAGATAAGGTAAAGCTATTGTTAGGATTTTTTTTTCCATCTACAAAGGTTTTTACACACAAAGGATACATTAAAAACCTGGGATATTAAGGACATTCTTGGCTCACAAAAAAACAAAGAACCTGTAATATGTTGTTTTTCGGGAATGCGTACCTAGCATTTAAATGCTTAATTAATATAGTGCTTATGCCTGCCTTTACTTAACAGTAAAACTGAATGCCCAGAAGTCCTAAAAAATAACAGGGGAAAGTGCCATAAACTTGAAAACTGTGCACCCTTGTAATTCATCTGAAAGGAAGAAATGACTGCAGAAGAAAGGATTGCAAAAAAAAATCAATAATAGTGATTTTGACTTGTGCCAATTTAAATTCCACTTTATTTGCCATACTTTATTCTACATTTTACCTTATTCCCAACTTGTTTGCAATTTTCCTGTAAATTCAGTATAAATTCTAATTTAGGCAATACACCTTTACGATAATTCAATTGTACATGCGTTCCTACGACTCTCCATCGTTTTACAATATCGGAAAAAAGGAGGTAAAAATCGTGTTTTTATGAGAGTTTGTTAGGGACGAAAGCGTGTTTTCTCCAGTTTTTTAACTTCCGTCGTATCAATTTCTTTCAAATTTTCAGGAAACATTAATAATAATAAGATACAACTTATGTGTACTTTTCATTAAAAACAAAACGCGGCAAGAAAAGTTATCACGAAAAAACGTGTTTTCTCCTTAATAAACTCTTATAAAAGTGTCATGTTTACCTCCACCGATCGCAAAATAAGCTGCGATGGAGTGTTAGTTTTCCTGAATTATCGTAAAGGTGTATTCTCGGATCTGTGTTAACATGCTTGAAATTTTTTATCATTTTCAACAAAAATGTCCAACATATTTTCAGTATCAATTACAATTTATGCAAATTTTCAATTTTATACACAAAATTCTATAAAGATGCAAACCAACTGCAGTGAAAATGCTTCACTGCAGTTGAATAATATAGTCAAACTCTTTTGTGGTTAATATTGCATTGTTTTATTCCACAATTTATTAACAAAAACAATATATGATTTAAAAACTAACAAAAGAACAATTTAAAGAAATGAAAAAGATATAAATGAAGTAAAGAATAAAGAATACATAGCTGTTAAAGCAGGAACTCTTCAAGCTTTAGTCTTCTTTCTTCGACTTAGCACGCCAAGTTTGGAGCGTTTTAGATATTTCGTGCATTCTCCAGCTACCATTATTCTAGCTTTCATTAAATAAATTTACCAGCCAAGATAATTTGCTACTTACAAAATTTCCTTTGCAGGAACCAAGTCTAATGTGGCTTTCTGTGAAAAACAAAGGCCTGGCTGCCCTTAAAGTTTAAACAACTTCCATGCTTATGGCAGTCACTAAACAGTAACACACCTTGTCTGATCAAGTGAGTTTGACTCCTTTTGAAGAAAATTACCAAATCAGTTCCTTCAGTGAAATATATTCAGTGTGGAATAATTTTCAGGGACACCATATTTTGTATGGACTAATTTTGTGAATGTGAAGTGAAAATAAAGTAAAATTTATAAAAATGCCATTGTTGATAAACATGTTTTATTTCACCAGACACATAAAACATGAAATGCAGGAAAAACATTGAAATTGATTTATTTTGTAATTTTTACAGTAGAAACTAATTAGCTTTCATATTTCGGATTTATTTCTTTTAGGCAAAAGAAATCCTTTCAAAAGAATCAAATGTCCAAGATGTCAAATGTCCTGTCACTGTGTGTGGTGATGTGCATGGACAGTTCCATGACTTAATGGAGCTGTTCAGGATAGGTGGAAAATCTCCAGACACAAATTATCTTTTCATGGGAGATTATGTGGATAGAGGATACTACTCTGTGGAGACTGTAACTCTGCTTGTAGCTTTAAAGGTATTAACCCTAACCCTATATATTAGTGCCCACAACCTCCTTGACTATGCACAACTTGAAAGTCATGTGATTAAGTGCTGAAATTTTGTGACTTTTCCAACCTCAGCTAAGGCATGTGATATAAAAAATTTTTTTAAATTGTATTTTGCAGTGAGTAATTTTTTTAATTTTGAGTTTTACTGACCTCCATGTATGAGTGTTGTAAGATGTTGTATTTGTATAAATATTTGTCACATGTATTGTGTTGATTAACAGGTGGTTACAAGGGTGTTGCTATGGTGATAGTGAGTACTACATACCAGATTTCAGGAAACAATGATTCACAAAATGAGGTCATACCTCACTTTGTGAATATGTCAAGCATCTTTAAATGCCATATATCTGTACCAGGTTCAACTACACTGTGTATCAATATTTCTACAAAAACATGTCTTTATCTTTTTCTTGCAGAAATGACATCATTTTTTATTCCAATGACATGATTAAAATTGCTTTTTGTGAACCTGATTTTTTGGTATTCAGTCCAGAAGTTTCCCAAGAATCAAGGCCATAGCATCAGTAATATTAGAGTTGCCACTCCTCCTTAAAAATCCTCAAATTTAAAATGTGTAAAACTTTTGGGACTAAGTACGTTATCCAATTGAGAGTGCACTTTTACAGCGTGGTGCAGGAATGAACTTTTTTTTCTGGTAAAATAGGGTTAACGTAATTAAGACTTTTATGCAACTAAAAATCAATACAAAAATCTCATATTTTTTAGGTAAGATATCCAGAAAGAATTACGATATTACGTGGCAACCACGAAAGTCGACAAATTACGCAGGTTTATGGATTTTACGACGAATGTTTGCGAAAGTATGGAAATGCCAACGTTTGGAAATACTTTACAGATTTATTTGATTATTTACCTCTCACAGCTTTAGTTGATGGACAGGTGAGTGTTCTGTTTGTTTTTATTGCTGAGCATTTTCCAAGAACTTATGTTGTTGTTTTTTATTGATTTACATGTTTTTTAGAAGCAACTTTATTTGTCATTTCAGCCTGAGTTGCTAAGGGCAAAGTTTTGATTTGAGGCTTAACGTTGCAAAGAAGCTCCTAACTGCTAAGCAACTGGGCAGGCCAAGTTTTAAGCCTGGTCAGTTGCTCAGCTTGGCTTTGGGCCTTAGTTCAGGGTGGCCACACGTCCTAAAATCTCCTAGATAACTTATAAAAATAGACTACTAAAATCTCCTAAATGACCTAAAATTTTGACAAAATATTAATTCCTCCTAACATCTCCTAAAAATTGTTTAAGCTAGCATCCATTGCTCAAATAGGAACTTTTTGTTATTACGTTTTATGTGACAAATAATTGAGCAAATATATTTATCTTGCAACAGGACCAATAAATTAATAAATACATAATTTCTGCAATTCGAATAAAACAGCTTCTCTGACATGAAAGGGAAGGCTTGATTACGAGTAACTTCATTTCCTTCTAAAATTTTAGCAAAACCCAAAGAACGGAACGATTTTTATACGTTTTTAGTGTTTTCTAAAATTTGACCCCAAACCTCGTAAATTCTACTAAAATCTCCCAAAATTACGAAGTTTAAAGTCCGTGGCCACCCTGTAGTTGCTTATAAAAAATGTGTGAATGTATTCATATTAATTTTTGTTTGGCTTTTGCTTGTATTGACGCCATACCTTTACCGCCACGTTGTCTATTGACGCCATACCTTTAATGTGAAAAATATACTGCATCCAAATCACAAGTTACAACTTTGTAAGATTTTTTGTATTTAGCAAAATAAAATTGACATTTAGCTCTATTTTTCCGAAATTTCTGCAATTCACGCCAGTTCCCGGTATTTTTGTGTGTTTTTTTTGCGTCAAGAAGCTTTTGTTGCAGTTAAACATTTGACATTTTTTAGCACCACTTTCATATTAAAATGTTTTTATGCAGATATTTTGTCTACATGGAGGACTGTCACCATCGATCGATACTCTGGATCATATAAGAGCATTGGACAGACTTCAAGAAGTACCGCACGAGGTAAGTTACATATTCAAAAATGATAAAATACATTCCAATAAAGTTATTAACGGTGATTGAAACAATTGAAGTCATTTGCAAAAAAATTCTATAAAAGTTTAAAACCTTTCAATTGTAATGTGACCACCCACAAACATAAAAAACTTGCTTTATGTTAAACTTTACCTTTGACAATAGGGACCCATGTGTGATCTTTTATGGAGTGATCCAGATGATCGTGGTGGATGGGGTATCTCTCCACGTGGTGCAGGTTATACATTTGGACAAGACATATCTGAAACGTTTAATCACACTAACGGACTAACACTAATCGCGAGAGCTCATCAATTGGTCATGGAAGTACGTACTTATTTTTTCGCTTCATTCACAAACGTTTTATTTCCATTTACTTTATTTGACAGTGTAGCTACTGCTCCTGAAAACTCCTGTAAATGGAATAGACTCCTGGAAAGAACTAGAAAGTTTCAAAATTGGGAAAACTAGAAAATGATTTTTCTGAATTTATTTGGGTTCAGTTTTTTTCATTAAAATTTCTGTGAAGGTGAAACTTTTGACAGAAGCTACTTCCGGAAAAAGATCAGGAAATTTCCTGAATATTACTTTTTGTGATTCACATTCTCTTGAATATTTCTTTTAGGGATACAACTGGTGTCATGACAGAAATGTGGTAACTATATTTAGCGCTCCAAATTATTGCTATCGTTGCGGAAATCAAGCTGCCATTATGGAATTAGATGACGCACTTAAATATTCCTTTTTACAATTTGATCCTGCACCGAGAAGAGGCGAGCCGCATGTAACGAGAAGAACACCGGACTATTTCTTATAGAGGCCAAAATTTTATCATATGAAGATGAGCATGAAAGCTATTTTCAACAGCTACACAGCTCGATAAAATGATTTTTTGCTCATGCGCGTTTCATTTATGTAGTCCAAGAAATGTCGTTCTGTAAGACTGTATATATTAACTTTGCTGTTCCTTGATTATTGGGAAGTTCTCTAAATCTACTTTTTTTTTATTTCAAATATAATGTACTAGCCTAGCCTTAAGAACCGTTGAAAGTTGATTATTCTTGCTTGTGGCTGATGCAGTATACTGCTTTTATGTACATTTGGATTTTCTAAAACAATATAAATCTGATAGTGTTTCGTTCGTGTTGTATTGCTCAGAAAACCCTATTCATTGACTTGTCATCCCAAATTGCATTTTATAGTCTATATCCTTGCCCTTTGAACAGGAAACTGAATGTTATCTACAAGTATTACTATATGGTTACTATATGGTAAAACAGTTTTTCCTATTCTTGCCACCATTAGTGCTTCTGTGAGCGCCCACCCAACATACTTATTAATTAGATAGTAGCTAATAGTAATAATAATAATAATCGTAAATAAATAAAAACAGTTCACGTTTTTATGTTCACTTTTCCCAAACACTTGATTTACTGAAATCACACAAGTAATCTTCGAGTGCATGCTTTGTTGGAAATATCACATGGAATAAATGTTTACGTAAATGATATAAAAAAATTCTGGTCAGGTGGAAGTTCATCCTTAGTGCAACCGTTCACCAAAGGATTCGCTAGCGTTAAAGGCACCATAGAAAACAATACATTTTCCGTATATCGAACGATTAGTCCTCTTTGTAGAATAGAATGCAGAAATACTTTTTTCGGACACTGCTTTATGATGAGCAGTAAGGGAGCGTTCACATATTACGTAATCAATTTTTTGCCTATTTTTGCCTATCTACTCCCCCCTCCCCCATGTAATCAGTCGTAATCATTTGTTTGACCCCCTCCCAAAATTACGTCATCATCTACTTACCCCCCCTCCCCAAAAAAATACATGCAAGATATGGAATATGGCGAATACAAACGCTTTAGATAGTTGATATTTTCAAACTCATGATAAAATATGCTGTTAATTTTTTTTGATTTGCTTATGTTATCACACCACTCCCATAATCAAGCGTAAGCAATTTTGATGACCCCCCCTCCCCCCATACTTGATTACGTAATATGTGAACGCTCCCTAAAATGTTTAAATTCACCGTACACCAAATTGAATTGCCGCGAATTTTAATTTTAGAAGATTGTGTCGACCTTGTGAAGCAGCCTGCTTAACAAATACTGAGGAAAATACAAAAGGTTTGACTTTAAGGTAATTTTTCAGTCGACATGTATTTTTTTAGGTAAAATACTTTCACTATCCTCGTCCTCAGGGCAGGCTTCTATGTTTTATTATTTGAAACGAGGCTTGATAAAATTATCCTAGTTTGAGATGTTACAAAACCTAAGGAGCTATGGTTTTAGGAGTGGGGACGAGATTTTTCGTATGTGTGTATATTTTCTGTGTATATTTATGTGTTCATGTAGAAACATGATCCTGAGATGGGATCAACAAACCACGGGATTCTAACACGAAATTTGAATATAAGCTTTTTTTGAAAGTTTGATAATGATCTCTGTAATGTCGGCTTTTTTTCAGATCTATCATATGACCCAACAACTTCCTAGATTTCAAATATTTAAATCTTAATATCTTAATATCTTAAGATTTAAAAAAGATTTTTAATTCCAAAGGATTTTGTAAGCAATATTTTAACCGCATAACAAAAAAAATCAAAATCGTTACTCTGAACGGGTCCCTTTAACGTCCAGGCTAAACTCAAAATGTTTTCTTAAAACACCCTGCCCAACTACAGTTGAATTTTAACAACCTCGATCTCAGGACCTGCTGTCTCTTTTTGTACACCTAACGTCAGACCTGTCAATAAGCGCGATGCTGGTGGGAGACAAAAGGTCCTGGAGACGAGGTTGAAATTTTAACTTATTTTTTACGTGCGTTTATTGTGTGATAAATTTTTACACAACGTGAATATGCAAAATGGTGAACACTCGGCGTATATAGGAAGTGTTTTTTTTTTAAATGTTTTTTTATGTTCGTCAGTGCATGTATGTTAACATATCCGAAGTTTACCAAAATCAACAAATATATTGCGCGTGACGAAATAATGTCCACGTTGCATTGTTGATCATGCATTTTAACATAACATTACTAATTGCGACGTCATAGACAATAAAACTGCAAGTTTGTCGTTTAAATTTGAGTTGTTTTAAAAGAAAACAAAGTTTTAGCTACGCGTTTTGACATGCTTAATCTTGTTTGGGATTCAAAGCAAGTTTTAAAGTTATCGTATTTCCTCGTAGGAACGCCACGAAAAATGCTTCCGCCCAACCCTCTTCTCAAAACGGGGCGCTTACATTTATGTCAATAGCGCTCAGAAGTCATTTGTTAGAAAAATTATCCAATCAAACCAAAATAATAATTCGTTGAGCGCTTTTGGTTGAACAACAGTAAATTGAGGGACAAGAGTTAATGTCCAGTTTTATAACAGGCGGTACGCTGAATATGCTGACCCAAGTCCGCAAGCGGTTTTGGGGAATACTTTAAAACACTGTCCAGAAATCTTTGTTCCCGTTTGTACTTTATATTCACAACAAAGCAATAACAAAGGTCTTCTTCGCATTCTCGGACCTTCACCTGCCACGGGACAAGGGGATATCCCCCTATTCAGGGAAGGGTGGGGGAAGGGGGTCTCTGGTGGTGTTATAAAAACTGTTGTAATGTGGCGCCCATGTTATCAGAAATATTCTAGTTAAAATCAAAATTCTTCGAACTCTTGACAGTGCTGGGGATTAGTTTTTCTAGCATAACGCGCTATTAGCTTGAAAACTTGCATCTTGTTCTGGAACGAGATATAACTCTTTCAGAAATTCGAAATCAGGATCTTATTATACAGGGAGATTCAGGAGTTCATGCATTTTTAAAGGACAACTTAAATTACATATATGTTAGTTAGTATAAGTTTTTACCCTAAAGAAAAAAATTTATTTCACACATTCGTAGAAATGTGTGATTTGGTACGGGCTGCGTTCTGTCATGGTGGTAACGAAAAGTTGGAAGGGGTGCGAATAGTATCAAAATCAAAGCCACCACAAATAGCGCGCTATATTGACCAAAAGTTTGTTTATGTATTGTTTTTTTGCGTGCAGCGATTTTTTGTTGTTTTCTTATTATCGTGTAGCTTTATATAGTATACGCAAAATAATGAAACCAGTAGATATATATTCTATTCGAATTTCGAAAAATCTCGCATCAAATGACGGTGTTCATTGTCTTGAAATGATTGTTTTGATTTACTGTATGTTGACAATGTTATAATGTTCGAAATTGACTCGAGTTGTGTGCTCTCCAGCCATATCTCAGTTATCGAAAAATAGTCACAACTTTTAATATGATTCAATTTATCATCATCTCTTTCTCTAAGTTTGTGCCTTAATATTTTTATACCAAATTTTATCATTGTATATTTTATATTTTAATAAATACATTTTAATTATTTATCATCATAGTGTTGTGTGAGTGTTCAAACCGCTTCAGTTCTTGTTGTTTTTACATCAGACATTAGAAATTCGATTGACAATATTTTATGTTAAAACTTGGACATCCATGTGTATGTGTACAAATTAAAACGACGTTTCGGGTGTCATACACCCATTTTCAAGTAAAATAAAAATTATACAACAGGTCTATATAAACAAGAACGTTGCCATAGATACAAGATATATAAACATAATCAATACAATATTTAAGTATAAAGTATGTGTACAATACAAATGTGTGATCAAACCGGACGGTTTTCTTGTTGGTTGGTTAATTAGATCTGCTTAATTACAAAGCTACAGGAGGTTTTGAAGTGAACGTTACATTTAAAATAAAAAAATAAAATAAAAGAGTTCTTTGAAAATTAACTGAAGTTCAATGCAGATAAAACTGCATGATTTTTTTGACTTAACACGAGTTATCAGGCTAAATGTTGGCCGTTTTTTTACCTCTTTGCACACTAAACTTGCCATTGTCTGCCTAAACATTGAGAATTTTTGTCCCGAAGATTTTTATATAGCCAACAAAATATATAAAGGTCTCACCAAATGTGCAAAATTACATAATAATAAAAGGAAGCAATAAAAGAAGTGGAACTAGCTGGACCTACGAGCGTGGACCTGCGTTACTTTCGCTGATACAAACTAGCCTAGAATTTGTCCCCTATGCAGCGACTGATGGAGATAGTGATCTCAAACAAACATGTTCGAGTGAGTGAAAATGATCTCCCTAATCCAAAAGTAGAGTTATTTTTGCCTTGCAAAAGCAATAGACAAAATGGCACCAAAGCTGCGCACCAAAATTCAACTCCACACAAAAAAACCGGAATAATATTGGTAAAAATATCGCGCCCTAACCGACTGAGAACGGACAGCTCTCAGGCGGTTGATTAACTTGTATTTAACTTAAAAGTATTACTTTACTCCTCTCATGCCCAATTTCATGTTACCCGATTCTCTCGGACTATTAGAAAACGAATAAATAAATAAGCCTTTGTAGTGTTGAAAGAGTAATGTTGGCCTATAAAAGTATTTATAGTTGCATTTTAATTCACAAATAAGCGAGGTAGTCAACTAGTTACAGTTGTTTACACTTGAAGCTACCATTTTGATTATTTTTTCCCGACAACGCGGGAAATCACTGCCTGACCGCGTTACTACATGAATAAGGCTAATTAAGCGACTAAGGACACCCTATCGAGCAGAAGATTTTTGAAATTTTACCCTCTAAATTGGTTAAAATGCTCTACAAATGTTGGGACTACAGTATAAAGTTTAAAAAAGACAAAACTATACCAAATAGATTACCTATGAAGAAATCATGTTTATTCTAAATTGGACCTTTTTCGTGTTTGACATTCCTTTTTTTATCGTCGTTTTCTGGTAGACCGAACTAAGAGATAATAGTCCCAGAAGAAATAAATCCAAATGCTAAACACCTATAATGGTCCAATAGCAAGTCGTGTTAATAAGAAAACAATTAATATAAAGGAATGGAAATGATTTATTAAATTTTAAAAAAAATCTGCAAACCGGACTAGAGTTTAAAGATTTGGACTTATAGGCCGAAATACGATATGTAAGAATTATTATTCCTGTGAAAATTCTCCCTTTTTAGATTATAACAATTTTCTTTTAGTAAGTACTTTTGTTTTTCTAATATATATTCATTCGCCAGTTTTTACTTCCTATGCTAGCTACAACATCTTATCTGAGATTGTCCCTAGGAAGACCCAAGAACAACGTCTGGATAACAATCATCCTCAAAAAGATAACAAATAATAAGATATGTATGATATAACGAGACAAGCTGGTTGAAGAAATAACCAAAAATTTATTAAGTTTATTGTGACGCAAAGAGAATCTAAGGGAAACTCTCATGTATTGTACAGTAACAAATAAACGGGGGTTGGAATAAACTGGGGTTGGAATATATATTAAAAAATAAACGATTGAGGTTGAAATAACTATATTTCGAGGAAAGCCCCTTGTGGTTGCTTTATTCAGTGATATTATGACGGGTTTTTGATGCAATATTGTTCTTGATTCTTCTCTTTAGATTTCTTGCAACCTCGTCCCCAGGAGTTTTTGCCTTTTTGACATCGAGGCGGGCGGCGAAATTACTGTTTAGCCGTCAAGTAAGCGCTAGCGGCTTTGGCATAGGCAACAAACCCTGGGGACAGGGATGGATTTCTTGCATATTAATATACTGTTTCAACTTGATTACAAGTGAAAATACATTGGTTAAAAAAGGGATGCAGTATTATTGTCCGTTTTATTGACAGTCAAACCGGAGGCCATAAAATGACACAAAAGGTACTTAAAACAGGACAAATTTCGAACGGTTGTAAAATTTAAACTGCTAAAAGTACTTAATTATTTCAGAAAATGTATAAAATCATTATTTTAAAATTTCGTAAATGAACTTGCCTAAATTTAAATAGCTATGCATTTTGAAATGACGTAACAGAGAGATCTCAGAAGATGTCGATTTTAAACGGAGTTAAGTGCCTTAGGAGTAGCGAAGGAATTAAATTTACATGTAGTTCTTAAAAAAGTTTTTCTTCATGTGGCGAAGGATTTTGTTTACTAGTTGTTTAAGTGTTTGGGAATTTTAATCTTCTACGCTAGGTAAATCTGCTGTCAAATAACTCTTTTTTATTTCTATTTTTCCAATAGTAATATTTATATTAGAAGTAGCACTAACTAAACGACAAGATTATTAATTACAGCTGATAATTAGTTGATTACAATGGTGTGTGTCTCTGCAAAAAAATAGTTTTCCATCGTGGTTCGTTGACATTCTTTGTGGCTGCTGGTGTTCCGGTATTCTTTGTTTTATGATACATTTCGT
This sequence comes from Hydractinia echinata, assembly GCA_030067915.1. Lineage (NCBI taxonomy): Eukaryota > Metazoa > Cnidaria > Hydrozoa > Anthoathecata > Hydractiniidae > Hydractinia > Hydractinia echinata. The sequence continues at coordinate 2,040,130 of JASGCC010000023.1, forward strand.
CCACCCACCTAGATTGTGCCATCTTCATTTGCAAAAACACAAAAGAAGAATTTGATTTTCTCTCCGATAAGCATCTGATGTCCTGTGGCGCTAAAAATACAAAAACAATATAATTTTTAATATTAATTAGATGTAGGTGTGGATACTCGCGTGTGATCGGTGAAATATTTGCGCGCTGGTTTTCTTAAATTCCAAGTGTACTTTAACGTGAGGTTAACGTTGCTTTAGACTGACTTCAACATCTAATATTTTGACGCTACGATGGAGAGAAACAATGGAGAGCAGATTTAAGTCATTTTTCACCAATCCTCGAAAATAATCATTACATTTTAACTAACACAAATATTATTTATCTCACATAGTTGTTAAACATTGCTAAAAATAATTTATTCCGAAAGTGGAAAGAAATATCACACTATAACAGTTTAAATGAAAAAAAAAATGAAAGTTGTTATTTTGATGGTATGCTTGTTAGTTTGGGCAGAATTTAGAGCTGGTGATTTACCAATGTAAGTTAAATTTTATTTTTTATTATTTAGTTGGTTTTTGATAAACAGAAGATTCCGATGTTGCTTTTCCTGTTTTGATGTTGTTGATAACAAAAAATTTTATCACAGCTCTCATGAAAGATTCAGGCGAATGGTGCTTGGTAGAAAAGCAAAAAATGGTGCATGGCCTTTTGTGGTTTGGCTTGTTAAAGACAAAACTGCAGGATTCCCAAGGTATTGTGGTGGCTCGCTGATAAAAGATAAATGGGTGCTGACTGCAGCGCATTGTGTAGATTCTGTTGTCAATAAACCTTGGAGATTGTCAGTAAGAACAGGTAAAGTTTTGCTGACGCGAAATAATACTATAATAGTAGCTACAGCTTACCTATGTAGATGACTTGCCAATATTTACAAAAGTTTACTGACTTGGAATGTTTATACACGATTATTGAACTTTGCAGATTTTAGTACATGCGCACACATTCTTGTAGGTAAAAAATTAGGACTGTATGGACTAAAAGGCTAGTTTAAAATTCATACAGGTTTTTTAGAAGCACAAGATAATAAGGATGCGAAAATTCTTTTTTCTCAAAAAAATGTTTCCCCAAATTAAAGCGAACATTTCGTTTCTTAAGTGGATTCACTAGACTTCTGTGGTCTGTTGTTTAAATTTTCTACCTACAGGAAGAAATGCGCATGTCTATTGTGCTTAATGTTGAAACATTACATTGCAGGGAAAATGGCTCATAGTTACAATTTAATTGAAATATAAATAGACTAAGGTTAAATAAAATGAAAATTGATAAAGAAAGGACAGTATAGAGTAAAACTGTATTGTCAAAGGCTATGAGCCACGCGAGTGTGGCCCATAGTTATGTTCACTATGCATTTTATTCTTTTTTTCAGTGACATGTTTTTGCTTAAGAATTTAGTGTTCTTTGAAAGCTACTACGCCATTTTGAGTAACGACCAAATCTGGTTAAATCAGTTTTAGCGTTAATGACCTTTGTTTATTCTTAGGCTCTGCTAAAAGGCTGTGGATGAAACAAATAAAAAAGTTTCACTACAATGCATCCAAGATTTTCCTTCATCCTGGTTATAAACGAAACATCGCCATTAATGACGATATAGCGCTAATTAAACTTAGATGGCCAGTGTTTATCAACAGATATACATTTACAAAATCTGTTCGAATCGCTCTGTGGGGCATAACAGACGACAAGTTGGAAGATTATCGCTGTAAATCTGCAGGTTTGTTAGTAAACATGCACAAAATGTATGATAAAAATTAACCCAATTCTTGAAATTGTTACCTCCTTTGGATAAAAAAGCATCGTCTGCACAAGTCGCCTATACTCTCCCTTCCCCCTTTCCCATATTAATCATGATTGATCTTGCTCCTGGGCTGCAACAGCTCGGATTCTACCGCCCAGTGTGTTATCGAAAATACAAATTTTGTATTGCGTTTTTTGTGGTTTCCATGCAATTTTGGATGAATATAAGTCAAGGCTTGTTTAAAGCTAAAATAAGGGAGTTATGTTTTGCAGTTTAGCGAAAAATTTAGTTAAATTTTAACTTTAAGTTCGAACTTAGGTTGGCGCGTGGCCTTGTGGTTATGGAGTTCGCTTTGTAATCACAAGGTCCGTGGCTCGGTCCACAGCGCGGGCATGTTTAGCAAGTGTCTTTACCACAGCTACGGGTCAACCCATGCCATGTGAGGGAAATTGGGTAGGTAATGCCGGTGTATACTTAATGTATACATTCCGAACACAGGACCCACATTGATAACAGTGTTTCCAACACTGAAGTGGCTATATCCAGTATAAATATTCGTAATAATAATAATAATAATAATAATAAAGAGCATTTTTGAAACTAACCCAAAAGACAGTAGTTGGTATATCAACACGCACCCTTACAATATACAAATACGCCACCACTAATAAATGATAGTGACCCTGACAATTGTTTTTTAGGCTGGGGAAAAGATCGCAGTTTCAAGAGTATTTCTTCATTTCAAAAATCATCTAAACCGTCCAAATATTTAAAAGAAATTCGAGTTCCACTAATCCCTAAAAGAGATTGCATTGAGATTGTTAAAACAATTGATGAGGTAGGGAGGAACACAACTGCATTCTGGGGGAAAATGATGTGTGGGGGAGGCAGAAATGAAACATACGGTAAGTGATACCATTGGACAGTAAAGCTTGAAACAATGCAATAATTTCAATTTTTCTCTGTCGGAGAGAAGACAGTTCCAGTCCAATCATTGGATTAAACGCACCCTGCCCCTGCCCCTGACTTCCACACCTTTTAAAATTTTAATAAGAACCTCAGGGCTTCATTGTTAAAGGGGATTCAAAGTTGATTTGCAACGAGCAATAAAACAAGTATAACATACTAGAGTAGAGTGTACGCTGGTTTGGTATTACCTAGGACTAAGTTTAAGAATTTGGTCGATATAATACATGCAGTTAATCTTAGTTGCCATTCTTGTTCGGTTTATGTAGTACGTATTTTTAATGGAGCTTTAGATAAACAAGGTAAAACTTGACGTGATTTTCAATGATTTAAACGCAAGAAGAAGCAGAACACATTGTTCAATTGTAATTTTTTTTCTGTTTAAACATATTGCAGGTACTGCGTGTTTACATGATTCTGGTTCGCCTCTTGTTTGTCAAGATAAATACAACAACATCGATCTACATGGCATCGCGATTGCAATCCACGGCCCAGAAATCAGAACCAAACCATGTACTCCTGGCAAACAGATTATAGTGTTTTTAAGAGTGGCACGTTATGTAAGCTGGATTCTTGATATTGTGAAAAAAAACTGATCAAATTCTGAAGCATTTGCAGAAGTTAGAGAAGTGCGTTACCTTTTTACGATTTGAAAAGAGAATTGAGTTTAAGGTGATAAATCTAATAGGGTTGTAAATATATACTTTGTCATAGGTGATAAAAACTTATTACGGAGTTTCATACCGCGCAGGCCTGGGCACTAGCCAAGCGCTTGTAGGGACAAATTTTAATACCCCTACAGAAACATGCAGCACGCAGAGAATTAGTCACTTGTTTTTTTGTATTTTCACTTTTTAAACTGGTTCGATATATTGATTTTACAATCTTTTGACGGAAGGATACAAAGTACTGACATGCGAGTGTATAGTATCAAGGTTCAAGACCTAAACTTGGTTATTAATTTGCTTCAAGCTGTGGGTACACTCATCATGAAAAGTTAGCAGTCAAAAGAGGAAGAAACCTTATTTTTGGTAGCTAGTTACATCACAAGTTTTTACTATTGTCTTAAAAATATCACAGTGCTGATCAAAAAGAAAAATTTGTCCCTACGAAGCGCTTCGAGTGCCTAGACCTGCGCGGTACGAGACTCCGTAATTAAGTCCAGTCTACTGAACTTTAGTGTTGATTTTTCATTTTTACCTATACCAGTTTATTCCCTCATCCCACATTTTGGCAGATGTTATCTAACAAATCTCGTAAAGTTGAAAATAGTACTACAGATTACTAACACCTAATCAAACTTGTTTACGCTGACCCTAATTTACCACCGCCCTATTCCGCCGTTAAGTGGCCGGCCTAAGGAGGGCTAAGGTAGATAACTATAAGTGGTTTCTCTGAATTTATAATCACTGTTAGTGTCTATTTACAAACAAAAATACCTGTTTGATATATACAGCATTCATGGAATCTGTAATGTTATACATATCCCTGGAACAGTCATCAAAATGAACATGATTATATATATGCTCTGTGTGGTATATCCTTTAAATTTATACCATTCTAATCGATCGGTATCGTCGAGATGAAATATAAATATAGGTAAGAAGTTTTGACTTATTTTTCTGAAACGATTGTGAGTACGTTACGTGCTTGATTTATCTGTAATTGCTGCATCCGATATGTGTGTCAATACAACTATTATTTATTTTATTTAAACAACGATCAACACATTATTCCTCAGGTATAAAACTGATTCGTTTGGTCCATTAGTTGATTATTTTCTGTATAATTATTATTGTCTTCGTAACATGCTAGTTTAAACTTTTCATAATGGAAACCTTCATCTAATATTATTGAGTCAGGTCTTGTACTTGTTGAGTTTAATGATTGCGAGGACTGCCATTTTGATTTGATTGTAGACGGCCATATTGAAGACAGATTTTCAACACTTGCATTCAGCATCCCCTAGAAATAAAGGAGAATAACAAATTATTGAAAAATATATTGTACCATCACCTCTTTATTAAATTGTGACTTTAGGGTAGTTTCCATTGCTGCAACATTCATTAAACGCAATGAATGTTGTACAATTAATTTTAGGAAGTGGTAACTAATAAAAGTGCATGACAAGACAGCTAAGGCTAATGTTTTGATAAACTTTAGCCAGAGGTTCACTGAGCTTGATCATAGCTTCATTTTCACCATGTCAACAGACTTTACACGCTCAAGATAATGTAGATAACAATAAATGTACGGAATAAGTTGAAAAGTCTATAAAACCTTATAGCGAATTGCTTTATCTCAGCAATTATTGGCCACAGGGATAAGCTGCTTTACTCGTCACTAGAAAAGTTTAGTTTGTCGGAAAATTATACAGGAATAGCCTCACTTTCAATTCGTAATCATGGGAATGACGCTAAATTTACGAAAAGGAGTATTGCAAGAAGAATATAAATGTTCACACGTTTGTTTCGATAATGCTTAAATGTGCAGAAAACAAAGAAGGTATCCAGTTTATTTGCAATTGATTCAATAGGAACATGCTACCAGTTTCTTTAAATCAAACTGGTTTGATTCAATAAAAACCTGTCTTGAGGTCACAATATATTGTACGTCGTGGTTACATCTGTACAATATATTATTGCGGTATAAAACTGCTCTTTTGAGATTTTAATAATGAGAAACAATGAAGCACTGAAGCGTAGCACTGAAAATCGTAGCTTTTGATTTTTTCAACGGAATGTATTCTGAATGTTTCCTGCTATGGAAAAGTTGTATACGGGTGCAGATGTTGCTGTTTCAGCATGTTTTAACAAAAAAATAATCTGTATACTCAGCAGTAATACAGTTACAATATCATTTTAGTACATGCTAAAACCTTGGAAGATAGCTAAAACCTAGCAAGATAGCTAAAACCTAGCAAGATAGCTAAGATCTAGCAAGATAGCTAAGATCTAGGAAGATAGCTACAGCCTAGGAAGATAGCTACAGCCTAGGAAGATAGCTAATACCAAAACTGACCTTTATGCAATTCTCTCTGGTACAATGAGGATGTTGATTTTCGCATATTGATATCAGCTTACTTTCCATTCTTTCCAAAAAATATTTATCCTTTGCTGATCTTTCTGGTGTAACTTTCAACTTCTTCTTCCCGGTTAATCTGCGTATTAGTTTTTGCACATCTTTTGGTAATTGATATCCAAACGTAGTTGATGAATTTAAAAATGACGGAAGAAAGTCTACCACTTTTTCGTAGGGCGTTAAATACAGAGGAAGATAGCGTGAGCAATCATTCTGATAAAACGCCAAACCGCTGAGCATTTTTAAGGTGAACTCGTATGGTCTATGCTTTGGCATTTTGTTGTGTTCTAAAGAAATGGATAGGCTTGCAAAATAGAAAGTTAGGTTCCTTAAAGCAATGTTTAATGTCGAGCAACTTGAGATATGCTGATATAATACTTGTAAATTATAATTTGATACAACATTGTAGATTGAACCGAGCCGATTCCCGGTCCGAGGAGTTGAATGTAAACAAGGAGATGTACAACTTACCCTCTGTCTTTTCTGAGAACATGATTAAGATATAGTCGCATTCATTCACATACTTCTGCATGTAAGAAGCAATACCTCCTTCAGCGTCTAAGTGATTTTGTTCCAGTAGGGCAAGTTTTACATCAATGCCGTAGGATTGAAGAATAAAAGCAAAATCGCGGAGAAATATCTCTAATAATTCACACCCTGGTCGATTGAGAATCATCACGGATGGTGTTTCTGAATAGATACAAAAGAGATTAAAATCCTTTTAACGCTTCTAAAGACTTTTAGGAATTTATATTGGAAACATGAGACATACTCTATATAAAATATGAAAAGATTGTAGGCAGTTAATTTTTAATAGATTCTGCGGCTTTATTAGAACTCTTTATTGGAACAGTGAAAGGGATTTTCTCTTCGCATGATTGAATTTGGATGATTGAGAACAAGTTGTAGTGTGTTATTATTCCAGGCAAATAGCAATCAGAGTAACATCACTGCTGTATTTTTATACTTTTACATCCCTAGTTCACTTGGGGATGGTTTCTAGACTAACCTATTTACCTTTAGGTGTAGTTGCCCGGAATTTTTAAGACCGTCAGATATACTGCATATGAGACGCATATGTATTATTTAGTCTAATAATATTTAGTCTAAGAAAATGCCAACTGTGGTGCCATCTTAAACTAAGGAAACCTTAGCCAATTTTAGATCCCAATATACATAATTAGGAATTCATGAAGTTTTTAGGTCAGCTTGACTGCAATTGGATATAAAACAACTTCTGTTGTCACAGCCATTTTACCAAAACTAGTCATATCCTGATCTGCAAAATACCACTTTTCAACCTAGTCAACGTTAAAACTTGAAAAGTATCTTGAGACTTAATCAAGGGTTATAAATATCAATAGATTTCTTTCTACTTAAAGGTTTATTTACGTGGAGTTATTGTAAGATGTATAAACAAATGTTACATAAGACTAGTTATAATTTATACAACGCGACATCTTCCTCCATCAAACGCCAATTTGACCTTCCATGAACAGCTAATTTGTGAATCACTTTGATATGGTTACTCACAAGTACCAGAGAGTTAGGATAAGGGCAAGAATTTTGTAAAAATATAGAATGTGAAGAAAAGGATGTGCTGTTACAGATGGGGGTTAAACCTTTCAAAAAATCAGTATTTTGCCCCTTCTCCATCCCCCCATCCCATATACCTCTTACAATTACACATTCGAGATCATAAAGATATGGATATAAACAGTTTTTTACTTAAACAAATGAAATATGTGTAATTATAAAGTATATTACGCTTAACTCTTGCTGTGATCAAAAAATAATAAGCAGTCATTTAAAAAACATTTAATTAGAAAATTTGATGTGATTCTGACGCTAAGCATGAAACCATGAAGATAGGATTGATTGGTCCAGTAGTTATATCGTATAGGTTATTATAATTGCCATTAGTCAGTCCATGCTGGAAATATCTTCCTTTCCAGATACAAGATTCTAATTTGTTTGCGTAATCATGCCTCATTTGGTTTTTATTATCCTGTTAATATTTGAATCAATAATTTTAAGCTCATTAGGGTTAAAAACAGGTTGTGACGAAGATGTTAAAATTTACTATCCAAAGTAAAAAAAATAAATTTGGGGGGTCAGATTTACACACACAAATGGGTGAAAAAGTAGGTTATCATTGCAACAATAATGTTTTTTAGCAGTTCGCATTAGGTTCTTCAATTTATGTCTTGCTGGGTACTCATTTTTTCTCACTCACTTAGTAGGGGTCAGAGGTTTTTTTCATTTGAATAAAAGAAACTTGGCATGAATCATAATTTTGAGACTTACAAATACAAATAACTTTGGCTTCTCCAGCGTAGTTCCTTTTTTAAAAAGAACTTGTGACAAATATTTCTTGTACCCCTCTTATATTCATCAATTTGCACCCTATTTCAGGTAGAATTTTTGAATTCAAGGAGTACAAATGTTATAACTATGAAACTTGGCACAAGAACTAAGACCAAAATAAAAGAAGTCATTTGACATAAAAAAAATAAATGCTGACATTTTTTTTTTTTTTTGCTGCCGTCATCATTATTTAAAACAAAGCAGATTTTGTTAATTTAATCCAATATGCCTTTACTAGGGCTACTTAAGGCCAACCTCGACCCCAGGCCCATTTTTCTCTTTCTGACAATCTCGGACGGCGAGAAGAAATGACCCTGGGCCACACTGGTCAGTTCTGCTATCTGATTGGTTTCTCAAGTTTTCGTTAATTATGAAGGTAAATTAATTTATGCGTAAAAAAATTGAATAATAACAGAAAAACAATAATGGCGTCTAAGTTTATGTGCGAATGGGGGCGCTGGAATGTTTATGTTCTGCTGGACTGAATTTATTTTTGTGAAAAATAAAATATTTGGCATTGTTAGTATAGCTTAACGTGCAAACAAAATTAAATAGCTTTTAGAGACTGTTAGAGTAAGCTTCTGTTTTTTTGCAGTGCAGTTGAGGAGGTAGCTACTAGACTAGAGCTACAAAGCTAGCTTTTGTGGCACAGGGTGTAGTAAAAAACACAATGTAGGTTTGCTTGAAGACATGTTTAGCAGCTATCTAGCTAGCTCAAATACAACACAAGGTATATACAGGTATACATAACTAATCCTATTTCTCCCAAACAGACCTTCTTTTACACTCTAGCTAATATTCTTTCTAAAGGAGGCAGAACACAACCAAAAAAATAAAATCATATGCTGTTGATTTGTTTGAAAAAGGTTAAAAAACTGGATTAAGAAGTTCATACCATTTAATTAACCAAATAGTTATACGCTTAATTAATCTGTACGTACCTTCTAATTAGTCCGTATTGTCTTAATTAATCGGTTACAGATTAAATAACAATCGGTTACAGATTTTAAATAACAATAGATTACATATTAAATAACAATTTTCTCTGACTGCATGAAATGTAATATCATATGTTTTATGACTTTTAATCTCTTAGTAAAGCAACAAACATAAAATTATTGAAAAAAGTCAATTGGTTTGACCGTAGTGGCCATTTAGTTGTAAATGAGTTTCCAGGGACCCGTTTCGTGAAAATCCACAAGTGCAATATGATGAAAAAGAAAGATGAAAAAGAAAGATATTGAGTTAAAACTTGTTAGGAGATGCTTTTAGGCTGGTCTAATGGGATTAGCATAAAAAATGATTCTGTAATAGCTATACCTTCCGAATTTCAGAATTTAGGCATTTAAAGCAGGGCGATAAGATTTTTTTTAAAGACAATTATAAATTTTGACCTAACAATAACAAGTTAGGTAAATTTTTTTTGACAATACAATTTTATTTAGGTGTATATGCATGTTACAACAATAACAGACAAAAGGAGCCAGTTATTATATACGTCTAAACGTATATATCTGATCTGTATCTGACACATGGTTACGTTTGATGACGTTTGATGACTCAATACTAGTATATATAATATATAGCTACACGCCACCATAATGCACCAACTTAGGTTTATAGAGGTTTACGTCAGCAATAACTCGCCCGCAAGACAAAAATGGAATTAGAAAGACTGCATGTTCCTAAAAAAATACTAAAAACTTAACTAGCTATAGCTAGCTAGGCATCTTCAGTGTAATTCTAATCACAAAACCCTCTGATAATTCTGTGGCTTGGTAGCTAGCTATAGCTAGCTAAAAGTACTTTCACTTTTAACTATAATATAAAATAAAGATAGCTAAAAATCATAACTACCTTGGTTTGCACAACCTTTGTAGCTACAAAAGTACGTCTTGGGCCTTAGCTATAGATGGCTGAAAACTTTAAAATAAGTATATATTTAAAATTTGTATGTAGCCAAAAAAAGCGAGGGCAACACTGCAATCATATTTTCTCGAAACAAAAACTCAAAATACTTTAGCTAACTTGTTTCTGATTAAAAATAAAATTATATCCATGATTTCGATCATCCAAGGTTGTTTTGCATAAATTATAGCAATACAGTGTTCTCGGCGGTCCGCATGCAATCCTTAACAAAATGACCAATTTTGAATAAATTAAAAATCAGCACGAATCGTGCTGATTTTAACCAGCCTGGCCCAGGGCCATTTCTTCGCGCCGTCTCGGATATCAAAAAAGCGAAAAATTGCCCTGGGAACGAGGTTGACTTAAGGCCAGTCCTTTTTTATTCGAGGGTCATTTTCAATATCTCAAGTTATAAAGAATCTGGCATAATTTATTGGCCACCATATCATTATATGAATAGTAAAACGCAGAATTCAATTTTTCCGAAAAATTTAGATGATGTCATATGCCAAAAACGCGCTTTTCCCGCGCTTTTTTTCAAGCGGTTTTCCGCGTCATTGAACAACTACAATTTTTGCGACAACGGGTGTAAAAGCGCGTCTTACGTGGTCTATTTACAGGATAACCCTGTCGTAAGTTTATCTAAATCGCCAAAATGTCGAAAACGCGCATTCTAGTAAATCTAAAGCTATTTTTTGAAATTGACTACGTCATATCTTCGCGGGAGGTAAATATTTCAATTTGATACAGAGTATTCGAAACACACTTCATGCCAAGACTTGCTTTTATGCTACTTCCCGCGAAATTAAAGACTCTTTAATGGCGCGGAAAACCGCTTGAAAAAAAGCGCGGGAAAAGCGCGTTTATGGCATATGACGTCATCAAAATTTTTCACAAAAGTTGAATTCTGCGTTTTACTATTCATATAATGATATGGTGGCCAATAAATTATGCCACAATCATTATAACTTGATTTATTGAAAATGACCCTGAAATAAAAAAGGACTGGCCTTAAGTAGCCCGAGTAATATGCCAAAGAAAAATATATTTGCATCAGAAGAGATATTTCTTTAAAAAATATTTAAAATGCTAGAAAGTGTTACAATGCAGAAATTACAAAATTTGTTTAAATTGACTGATGTAGAAGTCCCCCCTCCCCCCCCTCCCCCTCCTCCTCCTTAAAAAAGTACTGGGTTAACATTTTTCCTTTTTAGGCCATATGTACGCCGCCCCGAATTAATGAGGTTGACATTCAATTAGTTTCCGAACCTCTCACAACTTTAATGTCATTTTGAGATATTAACGACAGCATATAATCTTACCTTTTCTATTCAAATCCTCTTGACTCTGAATTGCGTCTTCCTCTTGATAAATACGATGGTTGACATGGCTTTTGTTCTTCTTTCTTCTTCTGTACAAAAGCAGAAGAAAAACACAGCCAACCGCGCATAAGGCTGAAATAAATGAAGCAATTACCGCATGCAAAAGTTTGAATTTAGAGCCACTATCCCGCGATATTGGTGTGGATGTTTCTAATGGTTTTAACAGCGCGCATGATGAAGCATCTATTCTGTTGATAGTTATTCTTTCTCTTTCGCTTGCAGTTAGATTCAATTTTGAACAAAGTGGTCTTGCAAACTCCAGTCTTTCAAGGATAGCTGCCAATAAAATGATAATCGTGTTATAAATAGAGTTGTGTTTAAACACAACCTCGACCCCAGGGCTCTTTATCTCTTTTTTATAACGGGACAACGTGTCTGAGATCGAGGTTGGTTTAAACACACACACTGAAGAACTTCAGACGTCCGTAACAAAAGGGTGAGTATATATGTCGGCCAGAAATTAAATGTTTAATCCTAAAATATTCTATCAAGTTGTCTTAAGACCCAACCCCATTCCAAAGGAATTTTGCCTTTTTTGATTAATTTCAACATTGCTGGCCACTTCGTAATAACGGCTCAGGGGCCAAGAGACCCTGGAGTCGAAGATGTTACAGGACCGTGTAGATGACGCTCGCATAGTTGAAGTTACCCTGTTTTTTTTTCCCATTACCTTGCTTCATTGACTTTATTTGTAGAAATTTTTGCGGTTGACCATGTTTAATGAATTTCGCTGGATTTTATTTTCGCGGACGAAAAAAATGAATTTGAGTTGAAATTTCTGATTTTAAACATTGAACCCACTTTAACTAAAACTCGTCTCGTTCAATTGTTCGTTTTATTGGAATTATCATCAGGAAGGGTTTTTAGAAGTTTAAATCTAGAATCTAAAAGAAATTCGCAAAGTTCATATTTGCGATTGAAATCTTATACATTTTAGTGAAGTAAATAATTTCGCTATTTAAGACTTCCAAAAGTTTAGGGGAATATTTTGCGAATTGCATTAAAATCTTATATTTCACAAAATAAAATTTTCAAACAACCCCAAATTCGCGAACTTTGCTTTCTGCGGAAATTTCTGGCATTGCAGTAGTTTTGTACTTTCCAGTTCAGAGATGTAATCGCTACTGTAAAAAATAAAATTATTGGTGGGAATGATAATTTTACATGCAAAAAACATTTGTTTATATGCGTTTAACATTAAGTTTATTCAACATCAAAGAAATCTTTTGTTTTTACCGCCAATGCTCAAGAGTGGCTTTCATGAGAGCATTACATGAGTAAGTGAAAGCACGACAGTGAAAAAAACGAAAATAATAATACGTAATGAAATCTAAAATAGAAATAGTAGCAGAGAAAGCACTGTCTGAGCTGGTGAGACTCTACCCCTGTCTCTATGATAAAGCTGACAATGGATAAAGACAGAAAAGAGAACGCTTGGAGAGAGAGACAGATATGAAATACAGGGCATGAACAAGGTTTAGTTTTTATCATACTTAAATAAAGATAGTCACAAATCTTAACTCTCGTTCGAAAATTAAGTTCAGTCTGAACGCATAATCTTACTGTATAATTATTTAGATAAAATTAAACTCATCTTAACCGTTGTGATAGAGAAAATTGACGATTTTACAAAAAACATATTTACATCGAATTTAATTGTAAGAACTTACTTAATTTTGCTTGACATTTAAAAGCCATTGATGCCTCGTAAAATTCTATGAGAAGAAAAGTTTATCACCCGACGCTAGTTGCAGCAATCATAAAAAAAAATTGAAAACATTTCTACTCACGTTTATGTATGATCAATAGCACTGATTTCTCACATTCTCCTACAAGAAGAAAGATCTAACTTTTAAAACAGGCCAAAAGCTTACCTCCGCGAAAAAACAAGTTAGCAACATAGGAAAAACCAGTACTCAACAAAATTATGTTAATTAATGCTTGACATCATCGATTAGAAAAAATGAGGTGCTGTTTAATATTTTGAACATATTTACATAAATAATAATATTCAGTTATCCTTATTATCATTCATACCAGCAATTGTTTCTCAGCATCTAATCAATTGTTTCTCAGCATCTAATCGATGATGTCATAATTCCGCATGCTTAGCTAAACTTTCAAAATCGATCGGAAAGTCTATCTTCATTGGTTAAAATATAGTGTATTTCCTTACCGGGACATACAAAATTTATTGTTTTTGGCCGACCAGTAGGAACGCGAGCTACTTTAAAGGAATATGTTGTGTTTTGGGTACATTCTTCTTGAAAGTCGATGATTCCTTCCTAAGAAAAATCGTAAAAATATATAACGGAATTATGACTGGAGACTGTTCTGTGCAAAATGGCAATAACAAATCGCTATACCCGATCATAATTTTTATAGCGCGAAAACAGCTCTGCATTTTTTTTGACTTCTAATACAGCACCCCAACATCCTGTAATAAAATATGCAAAATAACATCGCTGCAATCATTTCAACATTTTTTATGGATTGGCGATAACAATTTATCTGTTCAGTCATAATATAAATATTCTGTAATAAACAAGCAGGATTATTTTAGGCGACGTTTCAACAGCTACAGCTGTCATCGACGTCGATGCTAATTTTATTAGCTACAAACTTTAACCTCGGATATAATATAGTGGAAAGAAGGGCGGAATTGTGCCTACAAGCAATTGAGAACGACTTCTATTTAATTAATACACACACCCTCGTTGCCAAGGCTGACTTTTCCATGCTCACAACGGGCTTAAGACGTCGGATCTTAGGCTATTTTGTTATCCTCCTCCCCAGCACTTTTTGTCTCTCATCGGCGTTGCGCTTATTTATAGGTCTGACGAAAAAGGTCCTGGAGGAGGCTGGTTTTATTCCGAGTCGTGATTGGTCGAGACTTTTTCCCTAATTATGCGAAAGATAATACGTCACTCCTTAAGTCTTTAAAACTACAACTCCACCTAAATATTGCGATGATAGCACTTTTTTGGTCATTTTAAAAAGTTGGCAAACAGCATCAACTTGCGAATTCATCACAGCCTTATGCGTAGGTTAAGTAAGCTATGTTTAACTTGCGAATCGTCGAATTTTCTAACACGACTGCTTTGCGAATAAACCACGTCAAAAGCCCGAAATCTGACAAAAATAGCCACGTTGACGTCGGCAAAAATTAGCACATTTTGAGAGGTGGGTCCTAAGTATCTTAGAAAATTATTTCTTTAAGATAAGCACCAATAAACTACCTCTGTTTTGAACAGCAAAACGAGCTGGATTGGAAACGAGGATATAAACAAGAGAACCATTTGTAGACGAAGACATTCCAGTGGTCCATTTGACTTCACCAGGTAGTTCGGAACAAGTTCTGTTGTAGAGTTTGTGGCAAGTACGATTCAAATAGGTGATGGGCATATATTTGTCTAAATATAATTCAAATAATAGTTAGCCTACATTGATGTTTTGCTGTTGGAGAGTAAAAACTTAACATTATTCGCATACCTCGTTTGACAAAATTCTCTTCATAGAATGTTTTATTGCAAATTGTTGATTCGTCTAAATAAAAAACAAAAATTAGTGGCTGTTTTTTGATTTACATAGTAGAGAATTGCTCGATTACCCAGCGTAAGCATTAAGTCATAAAATACGTTTGTTAGACAAATATTACCTTTCCCTTTCACTGCATCTTCCCAATACACACCCTAGAAATAAAAAAAAAATTTATTGAATTAAACGTTTAGGTGACCTATGGCGCGACCCTATAAAGTTCGTGTAGAAAAAAATGACATCATCATGCCAGTGTTGATGTGTTTAGGTTTATTAAGTTCAAAAAGTTGTAAGATGCAGTAAAACGCGCTTTTCCCGCGCTTTTGTAACACAAGTGTTGGGCACCATGGGCACTATTAGCTGACCGCGGGAAGTGTAATAAAAGCGCGTCTTGGGTCTCACTCTTATTACAAAAAGCTTTTATATTCCAAAACTTCTAGTTCCCGCGGTTTTTCTTCGGTTTATACATATATCTATTAAAACAATATTTACAAATGACGTCATAAAAGACGCAGCCTTTTTAAAATCACTATAAAGCACCATTTTTATGATGAAAGTGAAACCTAAGACGCGCTTTTATAACACTTCCCGCGGTCAGCTATTTGTACACATAGTGAGACTTGCTCAATTTTGAAAAGCGCGTCGCCTGAGCGTGCTGCAGTTGCCAGACCGCTGTGATGTCATAAAATACTGTTTTTAATAACAGTTATTAGTATTAACTGCTTAAATTAAAATGCTTGTAATTTCTCATTATAGAAAGTTTGACAATTTTATATTATCAATAAAAATCACTTTTAGGTTAGAATATAATTTTACGCGGTACATGCACTTTCTTGAGCGTTCTGACATCAATCTGTCTCCATAGAAACACTCATTTCCATTGAATATTATCAATTAATAAGAAAAACTCGTAGCTAGCTAGCTAAGTAGAAGGTTTATTCATTGATACGGTTTTTTTAAAAATTATTTTTTATCTTCATTTTAACGCGCGGACTTCCTTACAATTTTATAATGAATATTTGGGTGAAAAAGTCTTTCCTTTTTACATTATTTCACGTAAAGACCTTTCCTTTTCTCAATTATTAAAAAAATTGTGCATAAAACTTTATAGTTCGGTAGAAGCCTTCCGCCTCTTACGAAATCCAATCTCCCGAGTTTTTACAGTTTGGATTTATGTGTTCCATATGGCATGCAGCAATTGCTTTAAGTAACTTGGTCTAATTATTACAGCACCTTCACCAATTAAGCATCTTCACGTTTTGGTAAATTTAGTTATTTTTTTATAAAAAGAGAAAGACTGTAAAACCCCTAAACATTTACTATTTTCTAAGTATTAGTTTTATTGTTGTTGTTGTTTTGTTAATTTGATTTGATTTTGTTGTTTTTTTGTATTATTCTTGACACGTGACAGTCAATAAAAAGGAGCAAATAATTTACAAAGAAAACATGTAACTAAGAAAAAAAACATTCAAGGATATAAATAAAACAAAAAAAATTTAATTCTACCTTCGCAACAACGAGAGTTGAAAACACGATCAGATGAAACAGCATGCTGTTTGTCGTCTTGTCAAAGTTTGATGTAGCACTTTGTTGACAAAGTGTGAATAGAATTGCAATTAATACGCAATTTTAAATGATAATGAGGACGGGGGTGTTGATAACATATATTTAAGAGGTTTAAGCTTTGGTTATAAAAAATAATAATAATAATGCTCATTTAGATAAAAGTATTTCCTATTAGACATCTTTTTAAACATATAAAAACAGGCTTTCCTGGCGAAGGATGTTGTTTAACGAAGTATTGGTTGTCATTCCAATCCATATCCGTTTAAAAGAAAGTTTGGATTAGATTTGTGGGATGTTAATGAAAAGAGCTTGAAGATTTAAACCGGTTGCATCTGTTTTGGTCAAGTTAAACGTGTCTGTTGTCGCAATGAAGATCTCAAATGTTCATTTTACAGTATATGACATGAAATGTAGCCAAAAAGACCAGAGAAAATTTGCGAACGCACCCAAGCATTATATAGCGGATACAAGTCTGTAAACAATTTTTTTTTAACACAAGGTAAATAACTTAAATCGTTGTTGCAGCTTGCTTGGTTGTTATATAATGATTTTGAAACGCTTGTCACAAGTCAAAACTTTAAATTGGAATTCAAAAACGACCATCTAAGCAGCTAGATTATATTATATCTTTCTTACAAATCTTAAGTATTCATTTTACTGTTTTATATATTCGTTGGCAACAAGGAATTTATTACTGACTAATGTGGATAATCTACGATATGTTCATTAAAACTTTATAATTAAAATAAATAAAACTTTAATGGATGTTTCATTAGGACATTCAAACTAAAAAAATCAACTATAGTGGTGCATTTTTTATTGAAATTCACGAGAATGTTAGCCGGAAGACGCTACATTATTTGTTTATCACTGGTTGGAACAGTGCGGTGGGAATTACGCCAGGTCGCCTAGCCACTATGATCAGAAGACTGACCAAGCTTAATAATTGGTTACTTACTAGTGTTCTTTGATCTTGTAATCGGTGTTGGGAAAAAACCCTTTATTTCCACAAAGTTTCAAGCGAATGGTTTGAGTCAACCGGACGAACTCAATTAATTTCTAGACATTTTTTTACCAGGGTAAATTGTGGTAATTAAGATGGCCCACAAGTGTCATTTTTTGAAGAAAAAAGATCACACTATTTCAGTAATTGACATATCCGCTGCCTTTCTTCATATAAGAAATCAATAACGATTAATATACAATAGAAACAAACACGTGATTCCAGAATAACAAAGAAACATTGTTATATCAACACGCCGTATAATCCAAAGCGCTGCCGCGTAGAATTTTTTTTCTGTGAGAATTTAGCTTCTAAGGCGGCTTTTCATGTAACAAAAATATAGTCGCAAGAATTGTGAATCCGTCATCAGTTATATGACAATATAATTAACAAATTGAATAAAGCTCTGGTCTGCAAGTAGAATATTTTAAAAATGGTATACAACCTAAAGTGGTTATGCAATAATTACGTAACCAACAGATTCGCCATTTATTACCACCTCCCTTTCCGCCACCCCTTGTAACGTATCGTAACAAATGTAGTACCACCCAGCTCCTTGTTACGTCATATTTCGATTCTTGGTCTCATCTATTCAATTACCATAACACCAAAAACTAGGCCTCTAATATGATAAAAAGATATAACAGGGCCATTTATTTAGCACACAAGATGACATTTTTGGTACGTTTTCGTAAGTTCAGAGGCAAGAAACAAATTCAAGATGTAGATCATACACTAAAATAACCAAAAATATCCGTAATACATAAAAAATCTCTGTTACATAACAAAATGATCATACCTTCCTCAGGCGTTACGTAATTATTGAATGGCCCCTAAGAATCTCTAAGTATAGTAAACTCTCGTTAAGTGGGACACTCAGGGACGGAGAAAAAATGTACTACTTAGCGGGCGTCCTACTTATCCGGGGTCTCACTTAAGCGAAGTTTTTTTGCTTGAGAAGGGTAAGGAAGTTCAAGAGACGGAGAAAAAGCGTACTATATAGCGGACGTCCTACTTATCCCGGGTCTCACTTAACGAGAGTATACTGTATATATCTATACGTGTAATATAACATAACCTAAAAAATGTGATTTCAAACCATGGAGCTCAATGTTCAAACCAACCATGTCAAAAAAAAATGACCAAAAATGACAACAAAACAGTACACTAACAAAACAAGCACAAAATCATAAATGAGTTATTTGTCTCAGAAGAAGATCTTAAAACATTTCTTTGGTAATGGGCGGATATGTTCGGGCGGTTGATTAACAAATTCAAATTTGATTCTTGTGTTGGGGATGAAATAACTCAAACCATATAAAGTGATAAGTTGTACAAAGCGAATAAGCTCGTTATTTGTAAAATTCCGTAAATATCGAAGTAGCCATGTTGTCCAAAATTTTAACTTTGATAACAACTGCACTCGTTCTGGTAGTTAATTCAAATGACGCGTCAAACATTGCTTTTTTCCAGCATTCTTATATGCTGGTAAGTAAGGTTTATGTTGCGTACAGGTATTTTATATAACGTACTTGCTACAATTTGTGAGATGCTAAGCGCAAACATCAGAAAAGGACCAGCCGGAATATTCGAGTTAATTACTTTTCGAATGCGGTGGTTGTTCCATAACAGCACACTTTTGTCCAATGAAAGAAGTTCCAATTTAGCTTGTAGCAAGCCTAAGAAACACTATCTTGCGCATTCTTTATGATAATAATAATGATAATAATAATAACCTATTTATTTCAAGCATATCCATAAATTACATGGTTCTTCATCTTGAAATGCGTAAGTATATATATGAAATAGCGTAAAGTAAAAAATCCTTGAAACACAAAGAAGGAAAATCAAACATTAATTGCTCCAAGTATGATGATTCAGAATGTCAAATTTCTCATCACAGAAGTCTTTAAAAACTTTTATCCAGACACTTTTGATGCGCTTAAGAAAAGACCATCAGGCCTCTATTTGCTGATTACTGGTTGATAGTCCAAATAAAAAAAATTTTATTGCCAGAACGTTCGTCATTGTCGAATTAAAAATCTTTGCACCAGCCACAACAGTATTTTCTGATCCACGGTCACTTCTAATGCAACGTGGAATAAGTGCCAAGTTTTCAATGGTGTCTAACTAGTAGGATCCAATAACCTTAGGGTCGTTGTTTGTACTTGCAATACAAGTCACAATATTTTTATGCTGTATCCGTCTATGGCGCCATGCACAGCAAAACCATAGGGCTTGAGCTTATCGTAGTCATCAATGTGCAACAGGTAATTTGGTTCTACTGCGGCGTAAAGCCGTCTTTTCAACTGTTTTGGCTGTCGCATTTTGATGCCTTAATGATCTAAACTTTCCATGCAAATTCGAAAGAATTTCTTTTTAGGACAAAACTGCCGGAAAGTGATGTTTTATAATTTCTTTTATAGATTCCGTGATCAATGAAAATTAAACAATCATGTTCTAAATAAAAACCAAAAAGTGATGATACTAAGTTTAACTTTTTTTGAATAGGCACAGTAGTACATGTACGCAGAAAATAACTAGAAATAAGGTGAGAAACAAATTGTAAATAACTTGTCTTTTGTTGCGACAAGAATACAACAATTTCTTACCAACTATTCTGCATCGTTTCGTTCAATCAAAGGATGGGCATATTCATCGCCACCATGCACCCATATCCAGTGTATAGATTTGCTTCCGGTCAAGATATTCGCTATTTGATTTTTATAAAGCGAATAAGTCGCGAATATCATAGTCAAGACATCCGCTACTTATTTTGTTGAAAAAGAGAGGAAGTCAGTAAAACGTTCTTACACTTTTTTTATATTTATTTTATTTCTTAGCAGCTCTTAGCCTTATTTTTCTTTATAGCATTTTTCTTAAATCAAAACCTATAAAAGTGACTTGAGAAGACTAAGAAAATAAACTACAGGTCCCAATTTCTTAGAAAATTAACACATGCAGCCCCAATTCCTCTAATCCTAATCGTCTGTGAATAACAGGGAAAAAAAACCAATTGGTAGTGACTATAGTAGAAGTAGGGATGGGTTCAATACACATTTTTTTTTAACGATCACGTACCCGTTTCAGAGTATCCTGCGCAGATACTCCTCAGTGACTTCTTCGAAAAAAGGGAAATTCCGTAAAGAAACTGCTGACATCAGCAAGGCTTAAGCAAAAATTAACGCATGCGCAGAAACGCCATAACAAACCCGACGACATCCGACAAACCCGACGACATCCGACAAATCCGACAGTGCTATCATGCGCAAAGTCTATCATGCTCAAGTTGAGTAGGGGAAATTCCCTACTCAATCCAAGACCGCTTTTGGTTTCACGATAAGAGGTTGAAAAAGTAAAGAGAGAATGGCAAACACGGCAATCTATTTCGATGAGCAACGTGCTGAGGAGTTGAAGAGGTTGATGAGGATTGATCATAGGCCTCTATATGAAGAGGAATTGTTTGACATGTACACCAATGACTATAATCTATCAATACATAAAATGGAATACTACGACAACCTATCTCAAGAGCTATCTCAATAGCTATTTGAAAAGCTAAATCGTAAGCGGAAATTTAAGACTATAATACATGGTGAGTTAATCCGTATTGCGTGGCATCCCGACAGAGCTATTGACTGGTGTTTTTCAGAGGACGAGAAGGAGGATCTTGAAAAGCTGTGGGAAAATGTATAGAAAAATGTATAATAAATGAGTACCAAACTGAAATCATCATTCGAAATGTTTGCAGACGAAGCGGAAATGATATTTTGGGTCGGCATTGGGATCTCTCTGCCAATGATGGGCATGGCTCTCATGCTAAAAAGTGAGAGAGAGAAGGAGAATGCTAGGTCGATTGAAGGACTAAGGGTTAGGGTTCGTAATTTAGAAGAGAATGAGATTGAAGAACTAAAGGCTAGGGTTCGTGATTTAGAAGAGTAATGAAACTATACAGGATCTTATGTTTCGCTAGAACCATAAGATTGATGGAACACACGCTTACGCAACAATGCGATGAGTGTGAACGCATACTTGATGAGTATGATAGATGTAAGTGTGGGCGGAGACTTGTGGTGGAAGGTAGATGTCGCAACGCGGAACCTAAAATGTTGTGCTGGTACTGCTATCAGGAGTATATCACATATAATGGAGGCAGTTGCGTATGTTATGATTTAGGTCTGCCCATGACCAGATGCTAGTTGGGACTTTAAAATCATTAAATAAAGAGGCTGTTGAAATTTAGAGACAAAACCGTCAAGTCAAAGGAATTTTACACTAACGTAATACCGTACAATA
The DNA here is from genome assembly GCA_030067915.1 of Hydractinia echinata. NCBI lineage: Eukaryota > Metazoa > Cnidaria > Hydrozoa > Anthoathecata > Hydractiniidae > Hydractinia > Hydractinia echinata. The sequence continues at coordinate 2,061,999 of JASGCC010000023.1, forward strand.
TCGAAGATGTGAATATCGAAAACTTAGTGCTGAGTAACTCTATTCCGGCAAACAAAGGCAAGGACGAGAGATTTGTGATTGGATATCTTGACCAACGGGCTTCGCAGCAAGACAGTAATGCAGAACATAGCGACAGTCTATCTCTATTGCTGATAAAGACCCCTAAGGGGGCCTTCTCACAGGGTGTCTCTCAATATAGCGAAAATTCCGCATTCACCATGTCATTTGATCTTGGTGACTACCCTGAGTGGTTGGAAAAATACGATAAGATCTTGAACAAGGTAGAGGCTTTGAAAGGTGATTGCTTCACCAACATAAAGAAAGATCGTTACATCAACCCTAAACTGAAGGAGTTGGAGGGTGAGATTAGAACCAACTTCCATAAGAAAAAGGTGCCCGAAAAACAACCCTGCGAGTCTGAAGATGAGCAAAGCGCGGAGCATGATGATGATGACGAGAGCTTCACTGAGTTGTAGTATGTTAAAGGTTTATATGGTTGGGGCCAGCCATATAAACAAAGATGCAAACTACTTCTACTCTAGTCTCTCACGATAGACTGTCACGAACATTATCAGATCCTCATGTGCAACCCAAACGGTCGATGTTGGCATATATATGCTTACGGTCCTGCTTCATACAAGCTGTATCTATTTGATGGCCTTTGGTATAACACAATGGGCGTGTATGCCGAAGAAGACGAAAAAAGCGTACAAGGTTGGAAAAACAGCTACAAACAAACATGAACAGTCAGCAGCAACGAATAAAGCGACAGCCTACGGCCCAAACCGTGAAGCTCCTGAAGGAGGAAGCGGGTAGTCTAGGTATCAAAGGAAGGTCCAAGATGTCAAGAAAAGAACTGGAGGAGGCTATCCGAAAAGTCACGTTTGTAGAAGCGTCAACGCAGACAGATGATCCTTATTGCAAGCCTTGTGTCTAAATAGCCTGGAAGCGAAATCTCGAGATCATGGCTGAAGAGCTGCGACAGTATCAGAAATCGCGACATGTTGTACATGATGGTGACTTGCTCATTGATCTAGAAACGGGGGAGGTGGTGGATTGTGTTGTAGATTATGGCAGAATATGTAGATCCGGTAGGGTAAGTCTAAGAGTTAGTATTCTATAGTTTTGTAGATTAGCGATCTACAAAATATACCTTCTTTTGGCGTTGCTGTATTACCGTTAAGGTGCGTACGTTGGAGGTCTGTCTAAATATTGCTTGCATATTGAACAGATTGTAGTTTTTTTAGCACCTCATCTTTTCCTTCTTGACTCCCTTTTGCAACTAGCTCTGCACGCTCTCGTTCATCAATGTTGTTGATGATACGCTTTACTCTTTGCCTCATCTGTTCCTTTAACACCATTTATCGCTGCTTTTCCAGCATTATTAGAGTGAACTCATAATCACTCACAACACCATTCTCTATGGCTTTTGAGATGATATCTACAATGGAATTTAGCTTTGACTCAGTGAGCAGTCGAATACTTTCATGCTTCTGAGCCTTCACACTTAACCTCTTCGAAGCATTTTTCAGGCCAGCTTGCCCGATCCCCATAGCTAGCGTTATACCTCTCATGGCAATACACAGAGGAGCCCCAAGACCTGTTGCTAATGCACCAACTCCTATTCCCGTAGTAATGACGCTCACACCAAGTAGATGGGCTACTTGGTGTGAGCGTCATTACTACGGGATCGCAATAACGTACCCAGGTGCCATGCATCTTGAACTTTTTCGCGAGTCCGTCCCGCTCTTTGACCTCCCTTCGCAGATACTGTTCGATCTCTTCGATCTTTTTCAGTCTGTAGACCTGACTTTCCTCCTGCGTAGTATCATCCTCAGGCGCACTTGCTTGTGGCGGCAAAGGCGGGTATAGCTTCATAGTATCCATCTTTATTACTAGCGGTAGCCTGTCTATTCTATAAGCAAGTGCATTGTGATCTCTTCAAAGGATACGTTCTTTTCATGATGGAACTCGTCGGTAAGCATGAACTCGAGTCTGTCTGTCGAGCCTTTCAAAGGAAGGTAGATTGGAGTGTCAAAATTCCAGGTAAGCATATCTCCCCAAGCATTCAATTCCTTGGTGGGAAGCAGGGCGAGAATCTTAGACTTTTTGCCACCAAGGAAGCAATCGTTTTCATCTAACTGATAGCAGACAAGTCGTAGTCTATGGTAAACGTCAGTGTTGTAGTATCCATCATAGTCGTCATTCGTATAGTACTTCCCACCTGTACGATTAGGCAAACCCATGAGATCTTGAAGTGACCTGTGAATGACGACTGTAAAACCATCCGACACACGGAGCCTGCAGAGTCCATTTTTCAACACGAAGACCATAGCCTTCCCTTTAGATTGATTCTTGATAATACTCACAATATCCTCGATCTTGTACAAACCGTTCATGATCTCGATCCGGGTAACCTTCTGGTCAGACCCCACTTTCCGAATCGTGAAATCGTTGTTAGTGTAAATGTTCAGCCACGTAGGTCGAATACGGATCGACTTTAGAGCGATCCTTGTGCACTGACCTAGGTAGTCGTCAAAAATCGTAGGCTTGTTGATATCTGTGATATACAGTTGCTTCATATTTTTTATAGAAGAAAGATGAGCAAAGTAAGCATTTATTCGTACAACTCGAAGGCGAAGTACGAACCAAGCCACGGGAGATATCTGGGACGTCTTAAGGGCAATGATCTTACGCTCCAGGACATTGATATTGATGATATGGTTCCTCTTTCAAGGTGAAGTTTCCAGACATATTTGTCGACTATGAATTCCATTCCGGTACTACCTCACTAGTGAAGGCGTGGAACAGCCACCCCTTTAGCCTCTGGTCCACTCAACTCAATTTTGCCGCTTACTGCGCTACCTCTGCTTGCGGTAATTCCAGGGAGCATCTTATCTCTGACTTACCTATGCTTCGTGCCGTGTATCGTTTCCACGTCTATTTTCAAATGAGGAAGATCCTATCCCAGCTTGACATTTCACTACCTGGATCGGAACGATTTCGACGTCTAAACAACCCATTCAACCAACAGAAACTCCAACAACTGGCTCGCGAGTTTGGCGTGCCTGGCGCTGAGCAGGAGTGGAGGAACGAAAGCATCTTCAGTAGTTGGCAGAGTCACCGTGAGGACTATCCTGGTTCAGGCCAAAGCTACCTTGATGAGGACTCGTGGAGTAGGTGGATTATCGAGGAAAGTCAAGGCCTCACTCGCATCGGTATTGAGCGGTTATCACAAAGCGTGAGATTCTATGCCTACTTGATCCTGGAAAGCCAGGCGAACGCGAGATCTGGGATAATTGGGAACCAAGGCAACGCTATCGATGCCCAACGGCTATTCCTCACAAGGTTTGAGGAGGTAATAGTTGAAGACCGTGATACGAGTCAGGAAATCGTTGAATTCCAAAATGTGCTGAAGTATGCAAGGTCTAAGGTGGATTTTAGCGTTGCTAAACATTAAAGGTCAAAGCATACTCTGGACTGAACGAAGTCTTCTACAATCCCAAGATTGAGAAAATCTAGATCACTGTCGAAGGTGAGCCTAATGATTTCTATTCACACGCTATGCTTGGAAAGGATAATTTTGAGCAAATTGTCAACCTCTTCGTTACCTATGATTCAGATGTAACAATCGGCCAATTCATGACTGAAAGATATGCACTTTTTGTCGATTTTCGATCGTCTCCTGATCATAGTCTTTCCGTTCCGGAAGGCCTTTGCAGAGATTGTCGGATGGTATTACTCCGCATATGACAAAGAAGGCCGATGGAACAGGAAATATCCGCTGCTATGTCTATCCTCGCAATGATGCTCAGCTGAACATCTTAGACGGGCGATTTCATAGTGTGGAGTATTAGAACATACAAGTTGTCCAGCTAAATTTGTGGTTACCTCCGAGGTAGACACAAAAGACATGGAAAAGTCAAGGCAGTGTACAGCTTGTAAACACTCTCTATCTTTAGACAATTTCAAATTCAAACGTAACGGACAACTGACAAAGACATGCATCAAGTGTATTGATATAGACAAGGCATAAAGGGAACGTACAAGGTGCCCTCATGGTAAGCAAAGATCAAGGTGTAAGGAATGCGGAGGTGCAAGTATCTGTGAACATGGTAAGCGAAAATCATGGTGCAAAGCCTGTGGAGGAGGAGATATTTGCGAGCATGACAAGGTACGATCGACGTGTAAAGAATGCGGGGGTGGGAGCATCTGCCCCCATGGTACGAGAAGATCAATTTGCAAAAAGTGTGGAGGAAGTCAAATCTGTGAGCATCAAAAAAAGAGATCAAATTGCAAGGAATGTGGCGGTGGAAGCATCTGCAAGCATGGCAAGCATAGATCAATTTGCAAAAAGTGTGAAGGTGGGAGCATCTGCGAGCATGAAAAACTAAGATCAAAATGTCCCATTTGTGACCCTCCTGGACATCTCGCTTCTGTTGTTTCCTGTCGAACTCGTCAGGCTCTGTATGGAATCAAGGAGCTCAGATCTCAAGAGTATCTTGGATGTGACATAGGCACACTTCGAGCTCACATTGAAGCACAGTTTACGGAAAGCATGAGCTGGAAAAATTATGGCAAAGAGTGGCAAGATACATGTCAAGTATCGAGAAAATGGCGAGGCTCCATCAATTGAGGAAGTAGCGAGAAGACTGCACTATACCAATACCCAGCCTATGTGGGCATCAGAGAACATTTCAAAAGGCAATCGATATATTACGGAATAAGCGTAGCGTTAGCAGGTATGCATGATATGCATGATATGCATGATATGCCACGGCAGCAACGCGGAACGAAGTTCCAAAGCATGAGTCTAGTTTGTTCGATCAACAAACTAGACTTTAAAGGCGCAGGGCTTTCAAATAAATGACCCTAGACATTGTTTTAGAGCCACATACTGCGATATTTTCAGGACCCACAAGCTGCGGAAAAACGCAACGTGTCCTTGATCTCCTCGAAACTGAGTACAAAAGACACTTCAACAACATCATTATCCTCTGTCCAACTATACAATGGAACAGCACTTACCTCGAGAGATCCTAGCTTTGTAAAGATGATTATGTGTTCTTGATCAATCCCAAGGATCAGCTTTTTGAATGGATCGAAAGGCTATCGTTGCTGCTAGCTGGTGAAAAAACTCTGTTCATTGTCGACGATGTGATAGCGGATGAATCTCTTGATAAAACTCGTGGAGCATTGATAGAGTTAGCTGTGTCTGGAAGGCATCGGAAGCATAGTTTATGGGTGCTTACACAGAGATATAAGAAGATACCAATAACGGTAAGGGACCAAATGAAGATGCTTTTTGTTTCGTACCCAAAGAATCGGAAAGAATTTGATCTCATTCACGAAGAAATGGATGTTATTTCGACTAAGGAAGAGATTTGCAATATCAAAACTCAGCTCAAAAAATCAAAACATGTGTGTTTATACGTAAGACTGGAGCACCCTAGGAGCTATAGAATTCTCGATCACAAAGCTCCGTGCAAGGCGCGATAATGTTTTGTATAGATTCGTCCATACAAAATGCGAACACCCTGGTTGGACTTCTTCCTAGAAAGAAAAGGATGTCTCACGCAATTGTCGATTTGTTTCAAGGAAAACAAGTCAGATCCTTTTTATGTCAAGAATAAAGGTCGATGTATCGTTGCCTCCGATGTATGGAGAGCCGTAGGATATAAGCGAGGAGCAGGAGTAAAAGCCCTTCAGCGACTTGTTCCTGAGAAGTATAAAATGCGGCTAGGTAACGCTATCGCTGACCTCCAAGAGGTGGACAGATCTGTCCACCTTCATCAAAACACAGTTTTACTGACGGAGCCTGGTCTTTATTCCTGCCTTACCAGATGCGGTAGAAAAGAGGCAGACCCTTTTACAGATTGTGTATTTGAAACGGCCTTGCCTAGAGAGATGCGAAAACTTGCTAGCATTCTCGAGGAGCAAGACATAGCCATCACCATCCTCGGAGATGACCTTCAAGCTGAAAGAGAGCAGATGTAGAGCTACGGCAAAGACACGTTCCACATCGGATCCTCATAGACACAGTGCTATGTGTGGTGGATAAGAACGATCCTCACGAGCATGGAAGAGCTGACAGAAATAACAACTATATGATCCGATGTCAACGCAAACAACTCATAAAAAGGCTAAACGCTCTAAGAGTGCGGTACCCTGATATGATCGTGAGAGATAGTACAACACACGACTGTTTGGTTCTGCTACGATACGATCTAGTCTATACGTCTTTTTGCTCCAAAAAACGTCTGTTGCACGTCTTTTCTGATCACCACGCTCTTCTCCAGGTCGGAGCAGATAGAGATACAGACCATCTTCTCGTAGCGCCTTTTCCGCGGGGAACTCTTGGCTTTTCACAAGTGGTACTTCGTCCAGCTTGATAGCCTTCGAAGGTTTCATTCCAATCATCTCCGTTTTGGTTTTGTTCAGACTCTTCACTGTAGAGTATAGGTATTTCATCCATCATCATTTCATCCATCCATGATAGAGATACAGACCATCTTCTCGTAGCGCCTTTTCCGCGGGGAACTCTTGGCTTTTCACAAGTGGTACTTCGTCCAGCTTGATAGCCTTCGAAGGTTTCATTCCAATCATCTCAGTTTTGGTTTTGTTCAGACTCTTCACTGTAGAGTATAGGTATTTCATCCATGTGTTACTAGTCTCTTCAGTGACTAACTCTTGCGCATTTTGAGGCTTGAAAAGTCTCTCCGCAAGGATCTTGTTGAAGGATTCAACGAAGGCTGTAAATGTATGATGATACTTGGTTGTAGCTCGCTTAATCTCTACCCCTTTTCCTTCTAACTGCTTTGTCACATCTGACTTAAACTCAGCTCCGTTATCGCATTGCAAGGTCTTAGGATAGCGCAGAGGTCCTGCCTTGCCTCCGGGCTTCGCGTAGATATCCTTGATCATCTCTGCAACATCTGCAGCCTTCTTCGTACGCAAAGGTCTTGCTACTTTATATCTCGAAGCTACATCGATGCCTGTTAGGATATACTTGTACGTGTTGCCATAAACTTTGTTATGAGGCATGTACAGTAGATCAAATTTATGCATTTCATTAGGCTTTGTAATAGTGAAATGAGGGTAGTCTATCTTTTGGGGGCCTCGAATATGCCGAACCCATAGGAGCTGACGAGATAACCAGTGTAAGACTTTCTTTTTGTATAGTTCACTCTCCTCAGCGAGCAGCTTGATGGCTTTCCTTCCAACCCAAAGATGTTCCGGGTTATAGTAGATCTTGCTTAGTTTTTCAGCCTCTTGGCTAGATACAGCGTGCGAATTCTTTGCTTTTGTCATCTTTATTCGACGCAGTCAGCACATGACAAAACGATGTGTTATTATGTAACGCTATGCATATCTATACGCTAGGACCCCCAAAAGAGCCAAGGATCCTACTACGAAGGTGAGTTCACCGTTCTTTTGCTCTTGGGAGGGTACATAAAATTCTGAACGCTTGGGAGCCTTGTCGATCGTAGCAATGTAATATTCTTGCATACCCCTGTCAAATTTCTTCAAATCTTCCCCGGCTTGCTTTTTGAGCTCTCTTTGATGATTGTATTTTAGCCTGTCGATCGCGCACCCATTGCGCCTGAGCAGCTTGTAGTTGTTCGATAGCCTTATCGTGTCGTCGTCGTTCCTCTTCCCCATGCCCTGACTGTGTGCTATATGCGAGTGTATTTATTGCTACACCTGCTGCCATCATTGCTTAAGTTGCCATTTATTTGATATATCGGTTGTGTATGATTTTTAACTATACACAAGGCGAAGCATTCCCTGAACATGTTACCTTAACTTCTTCGGGACGATTGAAGCTGGAATCCAACCCTTCTTCACAGGCATTTCTCCACTTGCGCGTCCTGCTGCGAAGTACCCTGTCATCTTCAAAATATCGTTCATATCCATTTTCGCAGAGGGTCGTGTAATCCCTAGAAATTTCTTCCTTGCAAGAGCATATGCGAAGGTATATCCAAGATCTACCAAGGTCTCAACTATATCAAGCATGTCAATTATCTCCTTTTCGTACGGTGTCACGTTAGAACCCATTTATATTATAGACCTCGACAAATTTTAAATAGGCTTAAATCATCAGGTTGCATGCGATCCCTGATGCACCTAGAAGCTGGGTTTTCGGGAACTTCTCCATTTGCCGGCGATACGTCGCTTCTGTACCGCAGGCTGTATTCCGCGTTGCTGCTCGTTGCTTGTACAAAACTTCGCGCGTAACAAACACCAACGCCTATCGCGATAACTGCCGCTACTAATCTTAACACAGCACTTGATGTACTTGCCATAGGTTCTTGATCACTTGACTGTATTGAACTGCCTCCAGAAGAGTCCTGCTGTTGTCTCAGTTCTTCTTTCCTCTTCTTCATCAGTGCTGCTCACTTGTGACCTTGTGCTACTGTCCCTGGATGTTTTACTGCTTCTGTACTTATGCGCTGTTCTGCACCTTGTTGTGTACTGTCGCTCATTTATTGTTACAATTACGCTTGCCCTAGTTCGCTTTTATAGAAGATGTACCTCTATAAAAACCTTTAATCACACTATTCTCTATAAACCCAAACCCATTTTCTTATATAGACCTTTCGAATACTTTTCACCTAGCTCCAACTCGCAGACATGGGTTGGAAACCTATCCGCGGGCGGAGTGAGTTCGATTTTTCGACGCACATCCCAGCCATAACTGATCAATGTGTCAAAACTTGACGTAATTCTCGATCGAGTTCTAAAATTAAAGTCTGCAAGGCCTCAATTATATACTTCGTGTAATCCTTCAGCTACCTTTGACAGATAATTTCCCATCTTCTTCTTCTTCTCCGTTTGTATCTTCCTTTTTCTTGGACAGCTGAGTGTGGTTAACTGTATGAGCAGCAACGAGAAGGGGCGCTAGAAATTTACCAAAGGCAGAGTAGACGAGGATTCCCAAGTCAACCATACTGCCCTTGATAATTGGATCCTCCTCAATATCTTGCTTCAGAGCCTCAGCACTATCGAGCCGAACAACATTCCCTACAGCGTTTGTGTACATAGTGCGAAGAGAGTTCCTTGGCAGTTTTTTCTCCTTTTTTGTGGATCTCACGTTGAACATATTCCGCATATGCCTTATCGATCGCTTCAACCGGCGCCTTTTCTACGAAGCCTTCAGTACACTTTTTTGGTAAAAATTGCCCTTTGCCTTTGCGTAGAGCATCCTTCAAGACTTGACGTTTGTCTACTACTTTTTCCTGTTGTTGTAGAGCTTCTGCGGGAGTATCAACAACATCAAATATCTTAGCAAGTTCAGACATTCGGTTTATTACATGCCTGTATTTTAGAAAACAGAGTAATGGTGCGAAGCTCCGCATAAGCAGCAACACGTAAGGTAGAGCGACTGTACATGCGAGTGCAATATCTAAACAAACTTCCATTTATTATCCAGTGTGCTTGACCGTAGGCTTCGCAAGCACACTGGACTATCTAGGGCTACCGCTTACAACTGCAATGGCACCGTGTGCACACCATCGTCTAAGACGCGACGTTTGTCGTAGAACGCTGAGAGCCCTAGTTTACTTTGCTCATAAGTTATCATCCCCTGATTGTGTACCCGAAAACCTGTGTTCTTCGCAGTATCTAACCCTCCTTTCAAAGCGTTCATGTACCTTGACCAAGTCATGCCATTCTGCTTTTTCGACATCCCTTACACAAGAACTTGGTGCCCTCTTTTCCTTCAACGAAGTAGCACTTGGCTGTCAGAGCAATCATCCTGGAACCTATAAATTCCGCTTTGAATAACCCTAACCAGCCAGTTTGTCACCTCTTTGTCGTACCCCTCGAGCAACTCAGGACGTACGACATCTCGCAACTCTTCCCCAGAGATAGCAAAATATGCGCTATCTGTATCCATGTAGATATAGTCAAAGTCTCGACGATCTACATACTTGTCCAGGAAATCGTAGTAGAATTCAAGCATACGTAGCTTGGCTAGCTGGTACACTGCGATGCCACATTGATAGGCTCTGTCAATACTGCACTTGTGCTTACCTTCTCTGATCTCATAAGCATCGCCTATCTCGTCCAAGTCTTCGAGATATGGCGATTCATCGCTTGGTCAACCTTCTTTTCGTCTCTCGTGAACGTCGTATTTGCATGCCTGGCGACATCTTCGATCATCTTCCCGTAGAACGAGTTACCCTTCAGCTTGGCTGTATCTCCAGTTATCCGTTTGTCAGAGTCTGCATCAGCTTCCCTACGAGCATCCGCAATCTCCTCGGGAAACCAAACAAATGGCTTACCTCGCTTGTACATGAGGAATTGGTGGAAGGCTGTCACTTTCAACCCATGGTCAAGGTACCATTTTAGTACCGGTGTATACAGCAGGATCTTTTCCGCTTTCATCAACCCAAGGAGCTTACGTGTACCAGGAACTCGCTTGCGCCCTGTCTTTTTCAAGTACGTGTGCATATGCTCAGGGATTGCTTCATCCGGTATCTCTTTTACCACAAACAGAGGCGACATCTCGGAGAATTTCTCATGCAGTTCCGCGGGTACTTCAATGTCAACCCAAGCATACCCAAACAAGGAGCCCGCTTGGACACCTCGTGTTAGTATCTCGATGTTATGGACCGATTTTGGTATAGGCACCTTGATCAATTTTTCCTTACCGCAGGGGAAGTCGTACTTCAAGGTACTCGGATACAACATGTTGGCATCTAACCCCAAGACAGTCATGCAAGTTTTGACGTCCTTATATACATGTGATCTGATGCCTGTCACGCCACGCTCGTGATACCGACAAAACACGATCGCCGGGCATCCTATCATACCCGTTTGTAGCAGCTCGTAAGCTTCGTTCTTCGTACATTCCGTGCAGGCTTTCTGTACCTCTTTGCAGTCTATACAGGTCTTGCAGCAGTCGTCTTTACATTTGTGCTTACAAGGTGCGCCTGGAGCTTCGCCTGGAACTTAGGGTTTAGTCTTAGAGCCTTGTTTAGCACATAACGCATCGATACACCAGGGATACTCACTGCATCATTCAAGATTTCTATATCAGCTCCGTAATACTGCAGTCTTGTCTTGTCAACTGCTTCGATGAAGGTTTCAACGTCCGCTTTGTTGTACTCGCGCAACCAGTCCATCATCGTCACACAACTTCGCTTATAGAACTCTCCACGGACGCCTACGTACTCTTCAGGTGATAGCGTATTTTTACCGCTTAATCGGTTATAGAAGTCATCGTGCGCGACTGGCCCGACGTGGTTCAGCTTGTCATAACTGGACAGCCACTCGTACGGGAACACAAGCTTTTCAAGCTTACATTCGAGAGACTTGCACCATCTGTTGTAGCTCATACCAGGAGCGAGGAAATTCTTAATGTCGAGGAATTTGAACTTTGATGTTGTTACGAACATGTAGTTGTTGTCCTTCTTTGCAACCTTGATCCTTTCGCTTTCGTTTTTCGCAATTTGCTCAATAAAATAGCGCTTGATCATGTTCAGATCACACTTACCACTGTTGAAGCCTATCACCGCTACTTGAGCTACCCATTCGTTCCACGCATCCTGAGTCTTGACTGGGAGCATAGCGAGAGATAAAGAAATATTCCCTCTGGCGCAACGCACATCTCACACACGCACACACACATCATCACAAATCCCCACAAGTTCTTAGGCGCACACGGTCGCACCACCCACAGTTAAACCCCGACAAATCGACGTCATGCCGTGCTTAGAGGGGTAAGTCCCTAATAAGCCGTGTTTATCCATAAATAGCATCACAAGTCCCTATTAGTCTATGTGTAGTCATGCATATCAAAATCAATGCTGCAAATGAGTAAAAGAAAGTTCTAGCGCAAGTCCCTAAAATTCCCCCGCACACCGCTGACGTCATCCAAATCAATGCCGCAAATGAGTAAAAAAAATTCTAGCGCAAGTCCCTAATATACTGTGCACATCAACATACTCCCATAAATAGCATCACGCTCCCCCTCCCCTACATCCACTAAACATCATCAAAAATCAACGCATGCGCAGTAAAGATGTGAACAACTGCGTTAGTTTTGAGCAAACATGTAATTCTCTGTAAATCAAAAAAAAAATACTATAATAAATGAACGCGCATACAGTGAAAGAATTAAGGGATATTTCTAAAAGCCGTGGGCTAACCGGTTACTACAGGCTACGCAAGGCCGCATTGGTCTCTTTGCTGGAGATTGTACCACAGAGACCCCCCAGAAGGGCCGGACAACGAAAACCGGTCGGGCCCGTGACTATACTACCAACACCGGAGGCTATGGATATATTTGAAAAACAGGAGATGTCGAAAAATCGTTCGATCGTAAAAACCAAGATGCGAGGGTGGTACAACTGGCTAGTGGACGCAGTTCCCAAGCCTATAAAAGAGGGGGTCAGGAGAACCTATGCGGCCTTCAAACGTAGGGTGATGAATCTTTATGATGGTGCGACTAACATCATCGCAGGACCTACGCTTCATGATGAGGTGGAAAAAAAGGCTGAGGAGGACTATCTGGAAGATATTCAAAATCTATGTGATCAGCAGCCAGGGCAAGATTTTACGCCCCGGGAACATAAGCATGCACTGCATGATTGAGGAGCAGGTAGGGGAAATGGGATCAGCAAAAGCACAGATGATCCTATGGATAATGTGGAGGAAGAAAATAGTACAGGAGGCTAACGATGAGTACATCGAGGTGAAGAAGGCCTTTAACAGCAGGATGACGGAAATCTTCCAAGGTAGCGATGTGGATGATGTACTGGGTAGGATATTTGCTGATATCAAGACACATGTGGAGCATCCGGCACTACCCCAGAGCGGATTTACCATTGATAGAATCCTACACCTACAATCACCCACATAATATATTGAGACTTTTCGATTTTTGACAAAAAAAAATTCACAAACTCGCACCACAAGTCTTCTCAAACTCGACGTACTGCCTCCAGGCTCACGGAACTTCAGCTTTAGCGGGTCTTAGGAAATTCTGAATTCAACTAGTGAAACCGAAAAGTTCACTAGAACGAAGCCTTACAGTGCTGCTATAGGCTAATTATAGCTTTTTACATGTTTAAACCGTCTCAGTTGGAAAAATGGACATTTGCGTCAACGGCCATTTCTGTTTTTTTGATACAATTTCTAGTTTGTCTCAAAGATTATGTGGATGGTTGTAGATGTAGATTTCCATAAGCTGCGGCTAACAAGGGGTTCATCGTATATAGAACCTCCAAAATTTATAGCTTCGAAAAAGGCCATCATCAACCCAAAAAATGATGACGAGGAGTGTTTTAAGTGGGCTATTATAGCATCCCTACACCATGAAGAAATTGAAAAAGACATGCAAAGAATCTCTAAGCTGAGGCCCTACGTAGATCACTACAATTGGCAGGATATAGAGTTTCCAACAACCATCAAGGACATTTACAAATTTGAGAAGAACAATACGGACATCGCGGTGAACGTCCTATACATACAGGACAAGAAGATCAACATCCTGCGACGATCCGAGCACAATATTAGGCGTAGCAAGCAGGTGAACCTGCTACTCATCACTGATGGTAAAAAAGCCCACTACACGGCTGTCAAAAGCCTATCGCGACTATTGGGGAAAGAGACATCGAAAAACAGGAATGCGATGCATTTTTGCCTGAACTGCCTACAGGCCTTCAGCACGGTTGAATCGAGAGATAAACATTATAGCTACTGCAAGGATCACGAGGCTGTTAAAATCACGATGCCGAAGGAAGGTGAAAAATGGTTACAAAATAGGGATGGTCATCAACAATTCAAGGTACCTTTTGCAATATACGCAGATTTCGAGTGTCTACTCGTCCCGGTGGAGGATGCTAGGGGTATGAAGACAAAAAAGTTGAACAAACATGTACCGTCAGGCTGGTGTACCTATAGTACATTTGCATATGGGGATGTGCCGGACCCACTAACAGTATACCGTGGTAAGGATTGTGTCACGCGCTTCGTGAGCCACCTGGAGGAGGAGGTGAAGCGGTTATATGGTACATTCCCACAACAACCCATGCTAGAAATAACAGAGGTGTTAAAAAGAGAACATGGCGAGGCCTCGGAATGCCATATCTGCATGAAACCCTTTAATGACGCGAATAACCGTAAAGTTCGGGACCATTGCCACTATACAGGGTATATAGAGGCGTGTATAGAGGCGCGGCGCATAACAATTGCAACCTCAAATACAAGATACCCAGCCATATACCCGTGATCTTCCACAACCTCTCGGGATACGACGCACACCTGTTCATCCGAGAGCTAGGTGAAAAATATAATACGGAGGATATTGGGTGCATAGCCGAGAACAAAGAGAAATATATAAGCTTTAACGTGAAAATCAAGGTACCCCTTGGAGGTATGGGGTATGGCGATGGTGAGGTCTATAGGAGTATTGAGATTAGATTCATTGACAGCTGTAGGTTTATGGCATCAAGCCTGGATAAATTGGCAAGCAATTTAATAGGGACAAACGCCGCCAGTATGAAATGTCAACATTGTGCGGATAACTGTCTGGAATTTCAGAGTATAGACGCGAGTATGTGGCAAAATTTCTATGTTCAAACTGCCATTTGAATATCACGAAGCAACTAGATCAGGAAAAACTAAAGGCTAATGTACCATCCATGGAAAAATTTATCGACAAGGACGATGTATTCCGCCTGATGCTTCGCAAAGGCGTGTACCCATACGAGTACATGGATGATTGGCAACGATTTGGGGAGTCGGAATTGCCGCACAAGGAGATATTTTACAGCAAGCTGAATATGAAGGGGATCAGTAATCAGGATTATGCCTATGCGAAAAAGGTATGGAATTGTATAACCCCGGAGGGTGATGAGGTCACCATGGGTGATTACCACGATGTGTACCTCACCACGGACGTCCTACTATTAGCCGACGTGTTTGAAACCTTTCGAGAAGTATGCTTGACAAACTACAAGCTTGATCCTGCCCATTTTTACAGTGCACCCGGACTGGCATGGAAAGCAGCACTCAAATTTACCGAAATTAAGCTGGAGCTCCTCACAGACCCTGACATGCTTCTCATGTTTGAGAAAGGGATTAGAGGTGGCATAACCCAGGCGGTACACCGCTATGCCAAGGCAAACAACAAGTATATGGGAGAACAGTACGATCCAGAGGCTGAATCCTCCTACCTACAGTATTTAGATGCGAACAACTTGTACGGATGGGCCATGTGCCAAGACCTCCCAACGGATGGCTTCAAATGGATCACCAACGTTGAGGCCCTTACCGAAAGGCGAATAGCGAAACTTGTCGAAAAGAACAAGTATGGATACTTACTCGAGGTTGATATAGACTACCCCGAGACGCTACACGATAGACATAACGAGTTGCCGTTTCTACCGGAGCGCATGGTGATCAACAAAGTCGAAAAACTAATACCAAATTTGAAAAACAAGCGTGGGTATGTGGTACATATCAGAGCCCTAAATAAGGTTATAAAGCACGGCCTTGAACTAAAGAAGGTGCATAGGGTCATTCAGTTTAACCAAAAGCCATGGCTTAAAGGGTATATAGATCACAACACGAGGTTGAGAACTGCTGCCAAAAATGACTTTGAGAAGGATTTCTACAAGGTGATGAATCTATCCGTATTCGGTAAGACCATGGAGAACATTAGAAATCATCGTAATTTCAAACTTGTCACCAACGAAGACAAGTATATGAAACTAGTGATGAAGCCCAACTTTAAGGGTGGAAGCCGGTTCAGTAAGAACCTCCTAGGTGTAGAGATGGGTAAAACAGAGGTCAAAATGAACAAGCCCGTATACATAGGCCAGGCCATACTGGACA
The DNA here is from genome assembly GCA_030067915.1 of Hydractinia echinata. Lineage (NCBI taxonomy): Eukaryota > Metazoa > Cnidaria > Hydrozoa > Anthoathecata > Hydractiniidae > Hydractinia > Hydractinia echinata. Next base: position 2,077,845 of record JASGCC010000023.1, read on the forward strand.
TGTCAAAATTGATCATGTATGAGTTCCACTACGACTATATGCAGCCAAAATATGGTAGTAAGCTGCAGCAGCTATATGGATACCGACAGTTTTGTGTACCACATAAAGACACATGATTTCTATCGTGATATTGCGCAGGATGTCGAGAAACGTTTTGATACCAGTGCATATACCAAGGACGATAACAGGCCTCTACCAATTGGAAAAAATAAGAAGGTCGTGGGCTTCATGAAAGATGAGTTAAGTGGAAAAATCATGACGGAGTTCATAACGTTGAGAGCAAAACTATATGCCTACGAGAGTCTTACAAAAGAGGGTGGTGACAGGAAAGCAAAGGGCGTGAAAAGATGTGTGACCAAGAAGTCTATCACTTTTGACGACTATCGACGATGCCTGGAAGAGGGCGTTAACATCTCTAAAAGCCAGGTATTGATTCAACACAAAAACCATCAAATATACACCCAGGAGGTTAACAAATTAGCCCTTAACAGGGCAGACGACAAAAGGCTCGTGCAGCAGAACCAAGTGACCACGTTAGCCCGTGGTCACTACCGCCGGTCCGGCACCTGTCAATAAATGGACATATATATAATAATCGCTGTAATTCTACCGTATGTGATAATACTGCTATTTTATCTAAAATTTCAACGTATAATAAACAGAATGACAGAGCTCGCGACTATATTTGACAATACCTCCGCAGAATTTGAACATGTCGAACAACCCACGGATAAACGGCAATCTTTGAGGGAGGCCCTGCGTAAAGGCAAGGGGCATCTCCTACCAAAAAAATGTACAGAAGGCTTTGTTGACAAAGCTCCAGATGAAGCCATTGAAAAGATACATGCCGAGTTCGTTCAACGTGAGCTTCAGGAGAAGGGAGAAAAGACGGCTAAGGCATTAACTACCCACGTGGTCAGCCTGTACGCAAACATGGTTGGAAACTTTGTGGACATTGATAGCGTTGAGGACCTGCGAAAAGATATTGAAGAGGACCCCATTATCCGGGATGCCATGACAGACCTGGGGATCCTCGTCTATTGCACCGTTGGTAGGTGCCTGGCCCCCATCCTGGTGATAGGTCATACAGCCCGGCATATGGGTAAAAAAGAAGAGGAGGCGGAGGAGAAGGAGAAAGAGCCTTGAGGACATTGAAATTTGTTATAACAAATGAGTGAGGAACAGAAACAAGAAGAGAGGGTAATTACAAAACCAGTAAAGCATCCGGGAAGGGTTGCGCAGGGTCACAAGTTGGCGGCACTGATGAAGAAAAGAAAGGAAGAAATGAAACAACAAGAGGGTACTGTAGAACCCGCAGTCAAAACCTCTTCTGGGACCAATTCCGTACAGTCGGTCTACATTTATGGTGTAGGTACGCTTGCCGTGTTTGCGATAGGGGTCGGGGTTTGGTACAGATTTGCCTCCAAAAAAGGTGGAAAATCTTCCAAGCCCGCCCCCGAGCCCCGGCAAAAGGATAAAACTCATCCTGCAATTTTCAAAATGCTCTAATAAATGGCAACAAGCAAGGCAACACCTCACGAAAATATTACCCCACATGAAACCCAGGTTATTGACTCACTCTGGGAGTCCGTCAGGCTGGTATCCTATACCATTCTTATAGCCCTTGGTGCAAAAAAAGCCCTAGGAGTTTCTAGACCAGGGGCTAAGATGGACCTGGAAGACGGTATGAAGCTCGCCGGCTATATGACCGGAGCTATATTATTCGACGAATATGCGATTAAGCAGGGTTGGTATAAGCGTTCTCTGGTACCCAAACCGAAATAGAAATCAACATAGAGGAGGAGGTTTCTGTTTATCGTAGAGATAAATAGAAATCAAATATGGAGGAAGAGGAGGCTAAGATATGCTCAAAATGCAAACACTATCTCCCCCTGGGAAATTTTAGGATCAAGGCAAAGGACAGACGAACAAAAAGTTGCATCAACTGCCTCGATGCTAGCAAGGCGTCACGGTAACGTGCAAGGTGTCACCCTGACCAGGAGAGTCGTAGAATTGATGTAGCGGGAATGGATAGGGAAATTAAAGGGTCCCAACAAGGCGAAAATTACCTACGCTTATACACCCTACTATCCCACGACATTGTACCGATGTACATTGAACTTTTAAAGACACCAATCAAGATCCAATTCTTCCACCCAGGGCCCTGCCCTGTCTTGCAGGAAAAAGCACGGCTTGCCGAGAGATATCGCAAGGTACTCTGGTACCTGGAGGGTAAGTTATCGCTTGACCGCCTTCTCCTTGTCTACAGGACCATAAACTGCCCCGTCTATAAGGGGCATCTTATCAACAACCCCGGAGGTGTGTGGATCTGTGCCGAATGCCTTTGCACTATACCGAAAATAGATAGGAAAATGGTTTTAGATGTTGTGAAGGAGCCCCACACGGCCATCTTTACGGGCCCAACAAGCTGTGGGAAAACGCAACTTGTCCTGGACCTACTTGAAAACGAGTATAAAAAACACTATCACAACAATGATAGTGTTTTATCACTATCATTGTCATTGTCATCACGACTATACGGTGGAATACCACCTACCTGGAGAGATCCTCGCTCTGGAAGGACGACCATGTGTTTCTGATAGACCCCAAGATTGAACTTTTGGAATGGATTAAGAGACTCTCGTCGTTGTTGGCGGGTGAAGAGAGTTTGTTCATAGTGGACGATATGATAGCTGACGAGAGCCTCGACAAGCGGCGACAATCCCTACTTGAGCTTGCCATCAGTGGTAGGCATCGCAAGCACAGCTTGTGGCTCTTAACGCAGTCTTATACTGCATTGCCCAAGAACCTTCGGAGGCAGAAAAAAGCCCTGTTTTTGTGGTACCCTCATGAGAGGAGCGATCTGAAAATGATAGACGAGGAAGCCAACCTTATTTCAGACTGGGATGATATAAAAGGTGAGTTAAAAAGATCCAAACATGCATGCCTATACGTGAGGTTGGAACACCCTAGGGCTTGGAAAATCCTTGACGGACTGTGCAGAAAATCCAATTCTACCCGAAAATAGAACAAAGATGTCGTCGCAACTTACCATGTTCAACGCAGTACCAGCCGGGGCCATCGAGACCCTATTCGATGAACAAGATCAACCTATGTTCAAGCGTGCTGATCTAGAGAGATTCCTGAATATTCTAAATGCTAGACGGTATGGCCTTGATCGTCATATGATAACATCAAGGGGAGAAATAGAGGGTATACCGGGTGTACTCACCGAGTACACCCGATCAGGTATGCGAGGAGACGGGAAAAATCCGCATGATGCTTTCGTCACGCTTGACGGTGCCTTGTAGATTGTGCAACGTTCTAGGAAACCAAAGGCCATAGGAGTCATTAAATAGCTAGCTCGAAAAGGTGTAGAAAAATTGCAGGATGAGCTTAAAGAGCATCGTCAAGCCCTTGAAGAAAGGGACGTGGCCATCGCCATCCTGGAGGACGATATTGATGCCAGGGATGAACAACTTGATGTTCTTGGGCAAGATAACTCGGAACTACGGCAGAGACATGTTCCACACCGGTATCAATATGACACCGTGCTGTGCGTGGTTGATAAAAACGATCCCCACGAGCATGGAAAAAAAGGCGGGCATGATCACTATATGATCCGATGCCAAAGGAAGCAGCTCACCATGAGAATAAACATATTAAAAGCAATGTACCCCGATATGGCTGTAAGGAAACCGGAATGTGACGATGCTAATGCCGTGCATGCTTGGTGTAGGTTCAAAGATGATGTCCTTACCAAGGACAATTTTTACAAGAACCATTTCACGCTACCCGACGATGATACGCGGGAACTATTTGAGGGTATGTTTGATATTGATATGATGCCGTAAGCAGGCGCTAATTTTACTACTCCAGCGGCTAGTAAAATTACAGGCGAAAACCTCCGCCGAACATTGTTATATTAGAAAATGTCGTCGCAAGTTACATTTAACGCGGGAGCCATTGAAACCCTGCTGTCTAGCAACCAGAATCAGCCTATGTTCAAGCGTGCCGACTTGGGGAGGTTCTTGAATATTGATGATATAAAGGCAACATACAGAGACGTGAAAACAATACCTCGCCGTGATATCATGAGGGGTGCGGCCGCCGCACCCCCCAAGGAAGGTCAAAATGGACATGATGCATTCATCACATTAGACAACGCATTGGAGATCGTACGGCGCTCCCGAAAACCCAAGGCCGTAGGGGTCATTAAATGGCTTGCCCGGGCAGGTGTCAAAAAATTACAAGATGAACTTAGGGATCAGCGCCAAGCCCTCGAGGATAGGGACGCGGCCATGGTGGTTTTGGCGGGTGATCTAGAGGATAGGGATGATGAAATTGTCTTTCTGGGGATGAAATTGAGGACAGAGATCGACAACTTGCAGTGCTCCAAGAACAGTATGTACCCAATGCCCAAGATCCCGGAAAGGACAATATGGTGATGACTTATAGAAAACATACAACGCCGGACGATGACGGTTTTCATCATCTCCCGTACTACTGTGCCCGCGTCCAAAGGCTCTCCATTGGCGGAAAACGACGATGGTTTAAGGAGAACTACTTGAATGCGGAGGAGATTGTTGTCATTGAGAACCCGAATAGTATACATGCCTTCAATAGATACGAAGAGGAAGGACATGTAGAGCGCCATCGGTGTCACTTCGGTCTTATTGACCTGACCCGGGACGACCTGTATGACCTGGGAGTTCCGGCGCTAGAAGACTAAGCGGACGCTAATTTTTACTACCTATAAGAGTAGTAAAAATTATACGAAAAAGTGGTGTGGGTGCTACCCTATGTTTGGGAAAGGCAAAATCTACCACTCTTTAGCATCCTCCGGGGTACCTGAATATCCTCCGGGATCAGCATTAATTCCTCCGAGACGAAGCTTCTTTCGGGACCGTCCTTCAAGTAATACAAAAGACGGCTGCCCGCCACGATGCGGTCCAACCTATACATTTTTCGACTCCAAACGGCATCTGTTGCGCGTCTCTTTTGATCACCATGTTCTTCCCCTGGCTGCAAGAGGTAAAGGTACGAGCCATCCTCCGGTAATGGCTTTTCCTCGGGATATTCTTCGCTTTTCGCGAGCGGGACATCTTCGAGTTTGATCGCTCTGCTAGATTTCATATTAATCATGACAGTTTTGCTATTGTTGAGACTTTTGACGATGGCATACAAGTGCTTGACCCATGTACTACTAGTCTCCGCAGAAATCAACTCTTGTGCATCCTGGGGTTTGAAGAGCCTTTCCGCGAGTACCTTATTATAGCTCTCCACAAAGGCCGTGAATGTATGGTGGTACTTGGTAGTGGCCCGCTTAATCTCCACACCTTTACCTTCCAACAGCTTCGTTACATCTGACTTGAATTCGGAACCATTATCACACTGGAAGGTTTTGGGGTATTGAAGAGGCCCCACCTTGTAAATGTCCTTGATCATGTCCGCAACCTCGCTGGCTTTCCTTGTACGAAGAGGTCTAGCTACCTTGTACCTCGAGGCCACGTCAATACCTGTGAGGATGTACTTGTATGTGCTACCATATACCCTATCGTGAGGCATATACAGCAGATCAAACTGGTGCATCTCAATAGGTCTCGTAATGGTGAAGTGGGGATAATCGATACGTTTCGGGCCTTTGATGTGCCTCAACCGGAGTAGTTGACGAGACAACCAGTGAGTGACTAGCTTTTTGGTTAGACCGCTCTCTGAGGCGAGCAATCGGATAGCTTTGCGTCCAGTCCAGATATGTTCTGGGGTATAGTAAAAATAGCTTAATTTTTCCTCCTCCTTCTCGGTAATGAGATGTGATGTTTCTGACATGTCTTTTCTTACATGTAAGAAACGTTCCTACAAATACTTGTAGGCTGCAAGACCTAGCAGAGATAACGAGCCAATGATAAAGGTAAATTCCCCATCTTGTTGTTTCTTAGAGGGTACATAGAAATCGAACAATTTTGGCTTACCCTCCTCCGTTGCAATATAATATTTATAAAGGCTGTCGTCCAGCTCCCGAAGGCTCTTGCCGGCCTTTATTTGTAATTCCCGTTGCTTGCCGAACCAGTCTATCTTTGCTTGTCTGTCCTGAACCCATTGGGCTTGGGCGCTCTGTAGGGCCTCCATAGCTTCATCGTGCCTTTTCCGTTCCGCTTCACCATGCCCTGAAAGCTTAGAAAACAAGAAGTTTGTACCGCTAAAGGCCAGGGCGTTAATCGCAGCACCTGCAACAAGAACAGCGATAGTTGCCATTTATTTCAATACTCCACAGAATGGAATCTACCATCTAGGATGTTCAGCTGGGCGTCCTGAAGCAGGTATACATAACACCTGAAATCCCCCGTGCCGTCGGCTTTCTTGGTCATGTGCAGCGTGATACCATCGCTAAGGCGTTGTAGGGGCCTTCCGCTGCCGTGAAGACTGTGATCAAGGCTTGATCAAAGTCGATAAATAACGCGTAGCGCTCATTGAAGAACTGGCCTATGGTTACTTCTGATTCATTACTCCCGAAGAGGCTTACAACTCCTCAAAATGATCCTTACCGAGCATGGCATGTGAGTAGAGCTCATTAGGCTCGCCCTCCACAGTGATCGAGATCTTCTCAATTTTGGGGTTGTAAAAGACCTCGTTGGCACCCGAGTAAGCTTTCACTTTTGCAGGGTCTACAAACAGTAGCAAGACGCCCTTTACACTCTTGGCAGGGGTATCGATCTGGAGGTTATAACTGGTATCTGATTTTTTAAGGGTTACTACCTTGCTCCGGAGTATCCTTTCATAGGGTAACGCGAGACGACTATACCGCGACATCATAGCGCTCGCCAGGCCCTCATGGTTGACCTTATCAAACTCCAATGGAATATTGGTTATCTTGTACGCGGCATCCGCTGCCTTGGCTGCCGTGCTTCCCGAGGCTGCCGTACCTCCATCTTTGATCACGTCACCGTACGATGCAAAATGTAGAACGAACTGCAGGCCAGTCATGAAGCCCTGCCTGGTAAAACGGCAAGTCTCTCGTCAATTCAAACATCTTGCCAAGGGGGACGCAAAATGTATTACCATAGGCGGCGGCAATGGCTTTCTCCTCGTCGGTACCTACATGGTCAGTGGCCTTTACCTGCAGGGCCCTGATGGTACCGTCGTTGTGGTTAATGCCCTCTAGTATTAAGTTGTTTTCCCGATCGAATTTTGGTAACCAGAGATCCCGGTAGACCGCGAGGGGTCCATAGTCGCTTATATTTTGAATTTCATTGCCGTTTAGGGTGATACGTAAATCCCGCACCAGACTTTTCCTTATGTTGCTGACCGGGGTACGTTTCGTGTTAGTCCCCGTCAGTACCAGGTCAAACAATAGCCTGATACTACCCGGAAAAAATAACATCATTATGGCCCATGTTGGGGATATCCACGTACAGGTCCTCATTCTGGCTAATTGTTGACGGCACGTGGCTTATCTTGACGCGCTTCCGCCCTCCTTTGATAGCCAGCATCGTTTTAATCTCTGCGTAGGGATATAATATAGCTCCGAAACTCATTTATTATTGGAAGGAATTTTTAAATAAATGGCTGATAACCCAGTATATGAGCCAGATATTGAGGATAAAGAGGGGTGGGACAGATGACAGACCTGATGATGCCAGGCCAAAACTTCCATCAACGCCAGGGCCCTCAACGTCAGGAGAACAACGGCGGGGAGAACGGCAGCGTATTCCCATGCTCGAAGGGCAATTGTTAGAATCGAAGGTTGATAGCTTTTACGAAGTTCTTGCTGAGAATGATCCGAGGTTTAGGAAGCCTAATGGGAAACATTACAAGAGGTTTAGGTTTGGGGAATGGGGTGAACTTATCGTTGAAAGGATTGGGATGGGGAAGACAACCTTACCGGAAATAGTGCTTACTAATCAAGATGGTGGATTAAAAACTGCCGGCCAGATGGAAACACTGTTGGGCAAAACTCGTATGATAGCCCTAGGTTTTCCCGATTATACCCCACCCCTCAGGGTGGTAGCCCGGAATCTCCTACCAAGGTTTAAACCTATAGAGAGGGAGGTTGGGGTTAAATATATTGAGATGGATAGCTTTATCACGAACGTTGGGAATGTTGTGGACAGGACGGAAAGCCTTATACAGGAGACTTCATCTGGAGGGCCTGATGAAGTTATCACTGAACGTGAAAGAAGGGGGGTTAATCAAGCAGCACAGACTATAAAGGGCGATGTGAAGATACTGAAGGATAAGATGATATTATATGATAGCGAGATTGAGAAGGCGGAGGGTAGGTTGAAAGAACTCGAGGATCGGAAAGATGGGGTAGATGAGGGACAGAGGGCCATCCTGGAGAGGAATATCTCCAATCTTGAGGTAAAGATTGATGAATTGAAGGGTAGCAAAGAGGCCGCGCAAAAAGAGGAGAGGCTACAAATTTACAGCCAGCTGGAGGTCATCAAGGAAACGTTGATGAAGATCGCCGGGGATGACACGTCCTTGGTTGAAAAGCTTAAAATTCTCTTCAAAGAGCAGGGCCTGACGCTGGCGAGTATCATCTCTGCCGTAGGGCTATTAATAAGCACCATCGTACTCGCAGTTACGGGAGGAAGTGCCGCAACAGGCGCAGGAGGAAGTGCCGCGGCGGGTGCGGGAAAAGAAGGGTTTGTAGAGAAGCAGTTGGAAAAGCTTGGGAATTTCCTCAAATATTTAGCAGGCAGGGCAGGTGCTGCATTACCTGGCATCATTGGTACGGTTGTCTCTTTCTTTCTAAGGGTAGCCGCAACCATAGTGGAATATGCGGCTAAGCATCTGTACATGACAATCGCGGCCGCCGCTGGGTTTGTTGTGGTCTACGTTGGTAAGAGGAAAAAGGCATAAATCTATTTTTTAAGCCAGATATAGGCAATAATAAGGCCTACTCCGGTGGTAATCAATGCGGTCTTGGTATCCTCATGCTGTTGTTGTGGGGGTTCCATCTGATCAGGTGTAGTATGCATAGGAGGTATGGTATGCTTGGGAGGCGTAGCATGTATAGGAGGCGTAGCATGTATAGGAGGTATAGCATGCATAGGAGGTATGGTATGCTTGGGGAGTGTGGTATGCTTGGGAGGTGTTTTGATAATAGGCCTAGGGGGTGGTTTGATAGGCTTGTTATTCACGTCAACTTGGGCCCCCACATTTACATTGGCAGGCGCGATCAAGATGTTGTTATTATAGCCCGAGATTTTGCCCATACGCAGGTTCATATCGGAAGGCAACATGTACACGCTGGGCATGACGGCACTATTCACCGGCGTTCGGGCATATTGTAGCACCTTCTGAATTGCGTGATATCATGCCCCACATTCTCCTGACGTTGTACCATGGATTCAAATTTTTGTAGCAAAATCTGCCTGGCAGTATAATTGTCCGCACTAGAACCCAGGATGCCTTTGCCCCTGCTTGTGAACCAAGCAACAAGACAACGTAAACTCTAATACTTTCACTCAGCTTGGTCAGACCTTCCGACGTCAAACCCTGACTTGTTGGTATGATAAATTTGGCCCAATCGCCACCATATTCCGTTGGTGAGTGATGCCGATACTGATTTGGTTTTGTACCGGCTATTAGGCTCGGCACCATACTCACGACATACCTGCGCGTAGCCGAAGGTTGAATAAGGGTTTTGTACCTGGAAAAACCATTGGTAAAAGACATGGGTACTTTCATTCTTGCCAGGATACGACGCATGTGGTAGTATACATGAAATTTGAAGATGGAGTTGACAAGGGGTACGGAGCCTGTTAGGTGCTTGGCGGAGATGCCTAATGCAGTGCTTGCGCAATGGGTAGCGAAATTAACCTGAATGTTCCAGTAGTCCAGAGCTTGTCCCCTTGTCCATCCCTGAAAAACAGGATCATTAAGGTAGGTTGTTGTAACCTTGATTGGGTATTTGGTAAACTCGGGGAATACCACGGAAATGTGTGACTCCGTCGATACATACAGGTCCTGATGCTCTAGGTTTGTTATACCAAGGGGCCATTCTCCCCTGTTGGATTGGTACTTTGCCTTGGGGTTGTATGAGTAGATATTCATTCCTTTGTTGTTAGAAGAAAGGATGAAACAACTCTACATCACCGATATTGCAAAGCACACGATGTTTGAGGACTACCTGGGGCAGGATACAAGAATTGCCCTTAAATCGATAAGTATTAGACCTATGTGGCTGAATATTTATACGGATAATGATTTTACAATCCGTAAAACAGGGCCTGATCAGAGGGTTACCCGGATCGAGATTATGAATGGATTGTACAAGATCGAGGACCTGGCGGCCATTGTCAATAGTCAGGCGGGGGATAAGATCAAGCTGTTTGTCTTGAAAAATGGACTCTGTAGGCTCCGTGTCGCTGATGGGTACACGTTGGTTATTAACAACCAACTGCAAGAGCTCTTGGGCCTACCTGCTCCAGATGGTGGTAAGTATTACACAAAGGGAGACTATGATGCATACTACAAGACGTCTACCACAGATTGATACTTGTTTGCCCCCAGTTGGATGAAGACGACTGCTTGCTAGATGGTAAAAAGTCTAAAATTCTGGCTTTACTCCCCACCAGGGAACTAAACGCCTGGGGGGACATGCTTATATGGAGTTTTGACACTCCAATCTACCTTCCCTTGAAGGGTTCTACGGACCGTCTCGAGTTTATGCTGACAGACGAATTTCACCATGAGAAAAATGTATCCTTCACCGGAATTACAATGCATTTGCTTATAGAATAAACGATGAGCGATATAAGCAAGCTGTATCCGAATTTACCGAGCGCGCCCGACGAAGATACTATGCAGGATGAAAGCCAGGCCTACAGGCTCAAAAAGATTGAAGATATTGGACAGTACCTGCGTAATGAGATTAAAGAGCGGGACAGGCTCGCAAAGAAGTTTAAAATACACAGGGTCTGGATCCGATACTGCGACCACGCACTGCTGGGTATTACTATAGTAACGTCGGGTGTCGGAATCGGGGCGTTGGCCTCGGGTCTTGGTGTTCCGCTCTGTATAGCGATGGGGGGTATTACAATCGCCGTGGGAGTTGGACAGGCAGGTCTGAGAAACGCCGGTAAGAGGCTTGGTGTGAAGGCTAAGAAACATGAGGCAATTAGGCAACTCGCCGAAACAAAATTGAACTCCATCGTCGTTCTTATCTCAAAGGCTGTAGAAAATGGGGTGATTGAGGACCACGAGTTTTCTCTCATTACGCAAGAAAAACAAAGGTATATGCTATTGAAGGAACAGATGCGACAGCGTGTCAAGAGGATTGTCGACTCCATCAATGAGCGGGAGCGTGCTCAGCTAGTTGCGAGGGGGAGACAGGAGGGTAGGGATGAATTTTTAAAAAAAGTTCAGTCTGTACAGTATGCAAGCAGTATATAGAGCCGCCGCCCGAGTATAAGCCTTAATTTTATATATTTTATAGGTCTTGTATGGCCTATAAAATATATGGTTTTTAATCCTCACCCAGCAGCCATTTATTGAGGCTTTTGTACCCACATTCCACAACATGCATTTGAGGGTAGTAGTTGCTACCCTGAACGTATATGGATGATATCGCCAGCACGCCACCAAGTTTGCAGGGCCCATCATAGGGTACTGGTTGGCCATGGAAGTTGGTCGTGATTGCGTCCTTGTAGTATTTAAGCTTGGCGTTGTTATAGCGACCTTTCTTGACAAGCTCCGTCGTCAATTTTTGAGATATAAGCTCCTCAATCTTGTTCCAAATTTGACGATATTTTTCAATCCAGTCGGGTACTCCTCAAAATCAATACTCATCGCTGGTACAGCACTGGTATTGTATTGACTCACTCCATTGGACCAGACCCCAGGTGTCTTTATCCTCAGGGCTACTATAAGGTCTTGCGTATGATACCCCACGATGTACCTTTGATCTTTGCCTCCATTAGCAGGAACAGGGTCTGACACTGTCAGGCGGTCCACATTGATATCATTGATGTCGGTAAAGGTAGTCGCAAAGTTGTAGAATTCTCAAGGTTTCACAATTTCATTTTCAAATTTCAGCATCCTTTATTGATAATTTAAAGCAAGGCCCGAGGATTGCTCCTGCTCGCACATACGCAACTACCCCCGTTATAAATGATATATTCCTGGTAGCAGTACCAGCACAGCATCCTAGCCCGTACCACAAACCTTCGTCCACAGGTACACCTGTCATACTCATCAAGTATACATTCGCAGTCCTTGCATTCTTCTTCCATTTATTTATTATAGCCTTCACAGTCCTTCCTGCGCATGCGTTTGATTTTTGATGATGTTTAGTGGATGTAGGGGAGGGGGAGCGTGATGCTATTTATGGGAGTATGTTGATGTGCACAGTATATTAGGGACTTGCGCTAGAACTTTTTTTTACTCATTTGCAGCATTGATTTTGATGACGTCAGCGGTGTGCGGGGGAATTTTAGGGACTTGCGCTAGAACTTTTTTTTACTCATTTGCAGCATTGATTTTGATATGCATGACTACACATAGACTAATAGGGACTTGTGATGCTATTTATGGATAAACACGGCTTATTAGGGACTTACCCCTCTAAGCACGGCATGACGTCGATTTGTTGGAGTTTAACTGTGGGGGGTGCGACCGTGTGCGCCTAAGAACTTGTGGGGATTTGTGATGATGTGCGTGCGCGTGTGTGAGATGTGCGTTGCGCCAGAAGGAACATTTCTTTATCTCTTAGCGCAGTCAACGGGTCTCGGGTACATTCTCTCCACTTCTGCGACGATGAGAGCGTGTCTTTTTTCCAGGTCATCCACAAAGCGTTTTACTAAAACTTTAGAATCTTCATGCTCTATGAACGTGGGGTTGCCATTCAGACTATCATGAATAGCGACACTTACCGGTATATGCTCGGATATATGCATCAGGTCTGTCGTTTGTCTCCTATTCAAAGGCAGCAAGAGGGCCTCAAAATAAAACACGATGTACTGAGGATAGGGTCTGAATTCTTTCTTGAAGAAGCGCCTAACTTTGGGTGGTTTCTCGCATTCCCACACTGTAACGAGGTCATACCCGAGTTCCCGTAGCATAGCCTCCTTCTTCTTCGTTTTTTCGTAACGGTATGTGTTCGCTTTTGGCTGACAGGAGCATCCGATCCTTTTGCATCCATGATCTTCGTAGACAGTCTTCATGATAGGCTCATAACCGTCTACCTTCCACTCCTTCCCTTTTCCATCACATATCACACGCTCTCCGCCATGTCCGCAGAGTGCGTGGTGTATATGTCTTCCTGTTTCCATCGACATGTGTTCTCCGACTTTCTCGACATACGCTTCACTTTCTCACCTTTGCAGATGATCCTCGTCTTGACTCCTTTGCACTCGTTCTTCTGGTGCCGCGTGAGATTTCAGGCTTCAGTGAAGATCTGGCCACATACCTCGCACTCCAGCGTCTTTGTCAACACCTTCATATCTTTGATGTAGAAACAGTGGCCTTCCAACATTCCAAGAACGATGTCCTTTAGCCCTTTCTGGTGCTGTTTCTGCCCATAGACGAGTCGCCATGGTGCTTTCTCTTTGTTTGACTTAGGCTCATACACCTTGATGTTGATCTTGAAGTGCTTTGCGATACCTTCCATATCCACCAGCTTTGTAGAGCGCACGTCCTTCCGCTTTAGCTTGGAGTCCTCGTAGTACTCTCGGGCTAAGGCAAGAGCTTCAAGAGCGTTCTATTCCACGTTCTATGTTAGCCCTCTTTTCTACCGCTAAACACCTCCAGACACATAGATTGTCCGTTCTTTCTTCCTTACCATCCATAGCGTAGGCTTTGCTCCAAAACTCAGCATCCTCCAGGTCGAGACGCTTCATTCGCATTTCTCTATGAAAGCTTCGATGTCTGCGATGCTTGATAAAGACTTGTAGCCTTTGGTTTTCCAGTAAGGAGATGACTCCCCTCCGCCTTTGTGAATGCTGCAGCTGAAGCTGTAAACAACATTTACTCGCATGTCTATATGAGGGGTGATTTTATCCATGATAGTACGCGTGAGCGGTTGGTTAAGGTTCTTGTTGAACCGCCATGTCTTGACACGATTACCATCCTCCAGCATCTGTATGCCTTCATCAAATATGTGCTTAATGTCTTCGAGCCCTTCTGGATCCGTGGGTTGCTTCTTTTCTCGCAGGAACATGTGCTTGAGGTCTTCGATCCTCTGATATTCGTCTTGTATATCCTCCGTGTCGTAGTAGTTCTCTTGTGCTTCTTGCTCGACCTCATCGTGAAGCATTGTCCCTCTCGAAATTTGTTCCTTTGCCCTGTTGTAATAAAGAGTAACAGTATCTCGCACGTCCTTCATTCGATTAGCAAGAGCGTCGCGAGTGGCTGCTACTGGCACCGATACAGCGCTGTATAGTTGGCTGATTGCATTTTTGAACCAACTCATTTCTCTTTATTATATACACATTTTGGACTTTCGGATCTTTTCTGAAGCGGTCGTGGCTTGAGTAGGGAATTTCCCTTACTCAACTTGCACATGATAGCACTGTCGGATTTGTCGGATGTCGTCGGGTTTGTCGAGTGTCGTTGGACGTCGTCGGGTTTGTTATGGCGTTGCTGCGCATGCGTTAATTTTTGCTTACAGCATGTCAGCAGTTTTTTTAGGGAATTTCCATTTTTTCGGAGAGGTGACTGAGGAGTATCTGCGCAGATACTCTGAAGCGGGTACGTGATCGTTAAAAGAAAATGTATACTATAGCCTTGCAGGGAGCAACCTATTTTAAAAAAACAAAAAAAAACAAGAAATTTAAAATGTCTGAAAATAATAGGTACATAAAATGATTCTTGCAATCATAGCGTGGCAGTCTTGCAACATGTTGATACAAACATATAATTTCGAAATGGTTTGCAACGAGTATTGTAATTATAGTTAACTGTCGTCTTCTGGCTTCAGGTAATGCCAACCTCGATCTTAGGACCTGTTGTCTCTTTTTGCAAATCGGACGGCGAGCGCAGCACCGATGAGAGACAAAAAGTCCTGAGGACGAGGTTGAGGTATTGCGTGAACATAAAGAAAACAAATTTAACATCAGATGCAGCACACCACATAATTGCGAAAGCGCTATCAAAAATTTTAATCCAAGACCCATGTGGATTTGGGCCAAATAAGGACAACTTTAACGACTTGAGTGTAGGATTATTACTGGAGATTTATCATTTCTTGAATATAACCACATGATCTTCTCCGATAATGATGTTGGACATGTATTGACATAATTGCAGACGATTAGGAATTCATAAATTAACTGGAACAAGCTGCTAATTACTGATAATTATGGTAATTAACATTTTTCGAACCTTGGTGGAAATAACTACTTCTTCCGTAGGTCTGGCATAAAAACTCGGAAAGTTGATACGAGATGCTGTTTATGTTTTTGTCGCGTTCTGCACTGTTTGTTGATTCCTTTATTTTCTTGCCATCGTTCGTTCTCTGTCAATGATCTTCTTCTTTGTTATACTTCGCATCTCTGTGTTTTTGTACACATATATGTTCTAGAATTCGTTGATTGTGGAACTTACATTAACAAAAACATGGTATCTATTTAATAACAACTTCTACAATCAAACAGACGGAGTTACCATATGGGAATTCCTGCATCATCAGTAATTTCTAAAATATACATGCAAGCACATGAGACAACGACATTGCTTACATCAGACACTAGATTCGTTGACGACGTATTGGCCATAATTAATAGATCCCATTTAGAAGAGCGAATCGCCACTTGCAAAGCAAATTCACTGTCCAACTTAAAAAAAATGAGAGTATCCATTTCCTTAACATGTGGGCCAAACGCAAGATTAGTAGCATTCCAGTTTCAATTAAAACCTTAACTAAAAATCGAACCATCAGAAGTCATTTTTTCATAATAGAATCGTGCCAACAACGTAGTTAGTGACGAAAAGGAGAAGTAACAAGAGGCTGAACATATGAAGTGTGCATTGATCGCAAATCCATATAATCAGAAAGTCGTCGCGCCAGTAGAAAATAAAATAAAGAGAAGATCCAAGCAAGAAAATAGTGGAACATCAGAAGAAGTCACCGCATCAGCATTTATAAACTTTGTACCAAATAACAGCGAGATTCTTCGTCAATTTTTTTGACCCTGAGGGAAATATGGTACCGCGGGTCATAAAAGCCAGACTACCAGACTACTTGGAATAGTTGTAATGTTTTCATGAAAATATTTTATTTTATTTTGTCAAATAAGTTTCCGTGAAAGTTTCAAAATTAATTATGAGCGAAGTATAGGAATATCCTACGCAATTACTTGTGGTGATAAACTTTAAAATTAGTTTTCTTTTCTCAACATATTTTGACTAAGATTGGATATTCATTTTGTCCAATTCCAGGCATAAGAACCTTTGGAAATCACAAAAAAAACAACCAAAAACGACTTTCTCAGACTAACCAAATCAACCAAAGTTGCACCTTAGTAAAACACCTCAACCAACAATGTTGGTTGGGGTAATCTTGGAGGAAGTTTTCTCCAAGGGGTAAAAGAAGTAAGAAATTAAACAAAAATGCTTAAAAGAACAACATAAATTTGATTTTAGCACGCCAGCTAGCTGGGTAGGATGTTCTTTCATATCCAAAATTTCAAAATTGGTTTGTTTAAGATTTATATATGTAGTGAAACATTCATCTTAACATGTAAAAACAAAAAATAAAATATGCCTATGCCCTTCAAATGTACCCTTGCTTCTCTTATCATAATATACTTTTGGTCTTGTAAATTCATTTTGTTGCCAATTATTGTAAATAAAACATATTATTAATACCATTATTTACCCATGATAGCCTTTTCAGTTTCTATAGGAACTGTTATCAATGAGGGTCCTGCTAAGGGGGTCCTACTGCATTTAAAGCTCCCATTGGAGCTACGGAAGGCGTGCAAGCACAACAACCGCTCAACTAGACAACCGCCTAAGATGTCAATCCTATTCTCATGCTGAACGTTAAGCAGAAAGGATCGATTCACACTTTTATAGTCTCTTGCATGACTTTGTCGAGGTTTGAACCCAAGACCTTCCACACTGGAGGCGAACGCTCTACCACAAGGCCACCAGTCGGTATGCAAATATGATAAATCAAAAATAGATTCTGAACAACGAGAAAACAGAAATATTTGTATCTTCATTAATGTGCATGGTTCAGCGTTGACTATAACAAATTGACTCAGATTTATAATAATGCACAAAAATGCATTTTAAGTGTGTTTTGACTTTTATGAATGGTGTAACAAACACGTTTACAACCATTAAACGTACCAGCAAATGACAATGTGTATATGATAACGTTTCATCAGGCGTGGCCAAAGGATAACTAACTCAAGTCCCAAACAAAGAAACATTATAAACGTGGTGACATTATTAGAAGCATATTCAGAAGTGATACCAAAATTAAAAGCTAAGGCAACAACAGGTGAGTCCACGATTAAGCTTGGAGAACAGCATGGGGCAAGCCTTTTTTGCAAAACCATTTAGCAAGAATTAAATAATTTGGCCAAACATGCTCAAAAAACAACGAAAAATGACAAAGAAATACATTTCAGTATGAGCATACTATGTTTTATCATCTCCATGGTTTTATTTTAAATTTTATTATTTTGAATGCAATCCAAGGCTTGCTCATATCAATCATTTGATTTCCCAATAAATCCAGTAAGACTTAAATAGAAAAGAAAAGCTCTTTCTTGTTTGTAAATGATTTGACATAGAATGCTTATTGTGTTGCAAGGGAAAGGACATTTATTCACCGGATTGTAAACAAATAAACTAGTTATTTCTTCAGCGGTAGGTAGGTCATAAGGATTTCTTTCCTCCAAGATCGTAATGATCACGGTGCTTGAACAGTCATATGACCAAACCAACTGCGAAAAACCTGTGATCAGATGAGGTACCAATGGAAAATCAGAATAGGCTCCTGAGTGATTTTTAGCGCGTGCACTTTGGAAAGTTGGAAATTGCAGCGCGTCTATTCAAGATATAAAAACGAAGCAAGATGTAAAAAGAAGTAACAGGATTACAAGCACCCCAGGATAAAAGTCAAAACGTAACGGAATCAAACTTTTATTAAGTTTTATTTCTTTGGAAACTTGATTTTACTATTAATATCTATGTCATAAATTCTATGAATTGACAAACTTCTTTAATTCATGTTGTTTGATATACTGTCAAATTGATTTTTAACACAGTGCACGAAGAATATTCTGCAGAGGTTATGATATGTATTTTATTATCAGAGAACTCGATTCAAAACTTAAAGATTGGAATTGCTTCAAACTAATACGTATATTACAACTTTTCTTTAGGAACTTGCTTTATAATTTCTTTTCAATATATCTTATTTTGGAGATTCTGCCTCGCGTAATTTTCGGCAAAAATCAGTAAGGACATTCCGCAATCCTTTACAGTAAGAGTGTACTATTTAAAAGACAACAATAATAAACGTTACATTAAGATACTGCCATTCATTTCGTCGTTGTTTCGATATACCGGACAGTCGAGTTCATTGAATGGACCAAAGAAGGCAAGTTCCTCTGATTTATCATATTTGCCTGTTCTTTTAAAAGTTTTTCCCCGTGGCGTTGTGGCGGTTGTACTGAAGTCGTGAACACGGAGCTACAGAGTTTACAAGTATGACACGTTCGGTTTTCGCTCATAACATGAAGTAAGTATATAAAACATTTCTTAACTACAAAGAATCGATGCAATTTATGTGGCACAAGTTTAAACAAAAATTGCGTCAAAATATTATCTTCAAATTATATTTTTGAGATTTTAATTTGTCCGGTTTTATAAAACGTTTTTTCTAATTATTCTTTGTCGCAAAATAGGCCGTATCGCAATTGATATACGATTTGTTTAGCGCAAGGCATTCTGGGATCATTTGGGGGCTTCGGTTGCAAAGCGAAGCTGTATTTCATATGGATAGCAATCAATATGGCTGAGTAACTTTGAGTTATTAATTTTGTGAAGACTGTTTTATCACAGTATTAAAAAGATATTATTGGAGTTATAAAAATACATATTTTAAGATGGGTGGAGGTGACGAATGTGCAGTGTATGGTTGTGATAACAGTCGTAGAAAGAAAAAAAAGTATGTTAGCTATGTGCCATGTTTGTGTTAGTCAGTGTCACCCCTAGAAGAGGGCGAAGCAACAAAATATTGTTGTAATAGATTTGCTTCACTTTGCTACCATGTACTCTTTTTCTATTTTGTAGATGGATTGTAAAAGAACATGTTGGAATACTTCGTTGGCACAGTCCCAAATCTAAGAAGGACATGAATCCATGGGAGAAAGCCCTGAATCGTGCTGCACCTTTCAAAATGTCTATGAATATCAAAGTATGTTCAAATCATTTTGAGGCAGGATACTGCTCAGATGTGTGTAGGATACCAACGTTGTTCATGAAAGGGTACGAAGTAAAACAAAAAAGCCCAAGAAAGAGGTTACTACGTAGCCCAGAAATGACGCAATCCAAAAGGACACGAAAATCTGCAGTCATACGAAATGGCGAAGACTACATTATATTCCCACCCATCCTTACAACTGCACCGCATCAAGACCATGATTACGAATGTTCTTTAAGTGATACGTGTTCAAGGTGTCGAGCGTAGAATCAATGTTCTTGTTGCAAATCTTCAAGAAGAACTATTAGCAGACAGTCTTTAGAAATTCTTGAATTGCAAAATAAATTAGCTGAATCAGAAAGCCTTAACAAACAACTCAGAGAAAAGCCTTGTTTTTCAATATTGTCGATCAAAGATAGTCCACAATTAATGAACTTTTATACTGGTTTACAAAATTACGAATTATTCTTATTCATATTCAAAAGAATAGAAAAGAAAGCAGAATCACTGCATTATTTTAAGGGAGCTCGATCATTCAACACAAAAAAATACCAGCTGAAAAAGGGGTGAAAAAAACTGGTAGAAAACGAAAGTTATCCATTGAAAATGAAATGATGTTAACGTTGATTAAAATAAGACAAGGTTTCCCTGAATAGGACTTGGCTTTCAGATTTGGAGTTTGCCAAGCAACAGTGTCACAGATTATTAGTACCTGGATTCCATTTTTATCAAAGGAACTAAGTCCCTTAATATATTGGCCAACTCAAGAAGAAAACAGTCAACATTACCCGAAATGTTTTGAGAAGTACCCTAACGTGATTGCAATAATTGACTGCACGGAAGGAGCAATAGAAAAACCTAGTATTGCGAAAGCCCAGTCGCAAACCTATTCATCATATAAATCTAAAAATACGTGGAAAAAATTAATTGCTATCACTCCTGCGGGAACTGTTTCGTTCCTATCAAAGTGTTATGGTGGTTCAGCATCTGACAGTTACATTACTGAAAACTGTGGTCTCATGAATAGAGTTAATGCAGGAGATAGTGTCATGGCAGACAAAGGCTTTAACATTAGTGACTTACTTATACTTCGTGGTGCAAAACCTGTTATACCTCCTTTTGTGAAAGATAAATCTCAGTTCACCAGAAAGAATGCACAAAAACATCATCTATTGCTAAGGCAAGGATTCATGTTGAAAAAGCTATTTCTCGTGTGAAAGATTATAAAATTTTAAAAGGCTGCTTGCCATTGTCATTGAAAGATTTATTGGATGACATTTTCATTATTGTTTCAGCTATCACAAACTTGGCACCTCCACTCGTACCAATTTAGTTAGCTTTATACTTATTGAAAAACGTCCTTGTGACTTAAGACATGTCTAGTGTATCTTTTTTTGTCATTTCCCGTTGTTTTGATTTTGGAAACTTCCCGTGTTCAAAAACGACCAATCACAACGCTCCGCAGCATTATTAAAATTTTACTGCTCAGGATTCCACATTTTTCTCTTGCGCGCGTTCCGAGAGTAATCCTGCCAGACATTTTTTAGACGCTAATTAAAGATGCCGCATCGGTAAAATAAGCGCAAGAGTCCTTTTGATTATTTTTAACTGTTCTTTTTGAAAATATCGAAGTACAGAATTTGTCATGGAAATGAATTAATACACGCGTCACGAAAACAAACTTGCGTTACATTAGAGATAAAAAGAATGTATATGAGTTATTTTGAAGCTACTCATTCAAACAAAACAGTAGGCGAAATTTCAAGAGAGAAACAATGAAAATACATGAGTAACTGTGGATATATTTTTTTCAAAGTCAAATTAAGTCAAATTTACATTAATGTTCATAGTTGAGTGCTAATACTCGCTTTAATAAGCTCTCAACAACAAATTCAACGTCACTATTTAATTCAATAGCTTTTCTAAGTTCTCTGGTAAAAAGCTCCTTTACTTCTCAATAAACTTTTACCATGTTTGAAAGCTTTACCGCCATTGTTTCGAGTGAGGTAGTTTTCAACTTCGGTGAAAGTTATATCTGGGAGGTTAATTGGTGCCTCCACCCAACCCTCTTTCAATGCTGAAGGCGGTGGCAAGTTTATCAGTCCATTCTCTATGGACAGTTTTTTCTTCCGGTCTTCCTTGATTTCATCGGCATACTGCTGTATATCCTGAGCAGAAACAGGCAGTTGCATTGAGGCAGCCTGATATGCAAGCTCGACAAGTCTGTCTTTGGTGCCATTTCTTGTGATCTCCCTGGCAACTAAAAAGTCTTGCAACTGACTAACAGTCCACTTCTGGAAGTCAGCTTTTGACATACTTCTAGAGGGTTGCACAGGGCATGGAAGAAGTTCTACGTCCTTAGGAATACTTTCCCTTATGTTAAAATCAACTACAGCATCACTTGACTGTTCGTATACTAATACACTTTCCCAACGTCTCCCAGCTTCGATTACTAAGTTCTCCTTTTTCATTGAAGATAATCGCTTTACTTCAAATAATTTCAAAAATTGTTTTAACTGTGCTACAGTAAATTCTTTAAGTTTCCCATCAACAGCATTAGGGAATTGTTGAAGAATACTTTTCTTGGTTAAAGCAACAGGCATAGGATGAGCAGCCTCCATTTTCGTTCAACTTTGAGTGCGAAGAAGCGCCCCCAAACGATCCCAGAATGCATTGCGCTAAACAAATCGTATATCAATTGCGATACGTCCTATTGGCAGTAATTGAAAATAGGTAATATCTGTTGGTTCTCTATATGCACAAAGAAAAACCAGATTGTTTAGTAAGCAGTAGTGGCTGGAAAATTTATTTTAAGGCGAAAACAGATCCGCTGCCCACGGCATCAGTTGCAAGTTTGGAAGATGAGAATATAATGGAAGGCTCATTTCACGAGAAAAATCTCACGAGACATTAGCTTTATTTTCATTCATTATAAAAATCATTCATTAAAAAAATCATTCATTGGAAAAATCATTCATTGAAAAATATATTATCATTAGTAGCTAAGGAAATATAGTTACTAAGTGTAATGGAATTTCTTCCTTTGTTAGAATGTGAGGTCGAATATACAGATATTTCAAATATTTGTCATGTCCTCGTGGTTCTATTCATTAATTAGCTGTGGAACACACAGCTTCTAGTTTCGGCTGAAAGCTCGAACAAAATCCTGATCTTCTGGGATTTAAGTGAAGATATGCGTATCTCGGACGCGGTTAGTAAAATTGACGTTTAATCTGCCATTTTAAAAGCTGCATAGCTCAGGTTTGAAAAAGATCTCTTTTTGTCTTGTAAATGCTGCGTATGTTTTCTATACTATCACAAATCTTAGTAAAATGTTTTTTATTATTTTGGCTATCACAGACGTATATAGCAGACCAGCTACCGTAGTCAGTGTCAGTTAGATGGCAATATAATACATACAGACAGCTAGCTAGCTATTTTGTGCTTTTCTCTCAAGTTTTCCATTTAGTTTGGTATGAGTCCATTTTGGGCTAGCCATTGTTACTTCTTATGTTGTTTTTTACCAACCTAAAGGTAGCCACAAAGTAGTAGGGAGGCATATATAGCTTTTGTAATAATAATCCTGCAAATTTTAGCTATGATGCTTTTTTCATACATCATAATTTATTGTGTTTGCTTCAACATAGCAATAGAATAAAATATTTTATCCTAGTGGTATAAACGAGCTTCGATGTTTACGTTTTGACGGAATTTCCACGCTTGTGCATAAAATCTGAAAAAACGACAGATTATAAAATGGGCCAGACTATATAGAAGAAGAAAGTTAACATTCAGGGAGAACGGATAATTAGCATGTAACAGGACAGTTAGTCCACGCTTATACGACTATAATACGGTGGAGATCTTTTTCGCTTAAATTTCCACAATTTTCTTTAATATGTCGATATTGTAATGTATGACTTCTCCATGTTTTTCACGCCTGACTACGTCTTTTCAATGCTTTTCCATAAAATCAGTGTTGTCGTTTCAAGAGCATTCATAAATTGAATCTGCTAATTATACATATATATATACAAAATTTATACGGCTAATTATACAGTAACAGCTGTCATATTTGTTGTGATGAAGCTGAGGCCATGCAGTGCCAGCAAAGTCTGGATTTAGACGGTTAATTAGCCGGTACGTGTTTAAAAATAAATATCTTTCACGCGCAGTCGTTTCTTGTTCTTTTTTTGCTTTTTATTGAAGCATAACATGCTATGGAACTAGGTAGATGACTATTGGAATATCGATATCGAAGAAAAGTACAGAAATTTAAGCAAATCAGATCTCTACCGTATAATTAGCCGCACAAGCAGCTCATTTTACTGCATGTATCGTATAATTATCCTGTAATGGCTAACTAAAGTTAAAAGCTAATTATCAGTTCACCCTGACAGGTCAAGTTATGGTTAAAAAGTATCTAGTAGCATTTTTTCACTGATGTATAAAGTAAATTATAATCTGCATGCAAAAACTAGATTTTAATTTTAAGATCAAATTTTTAAGATGCCTTCACTGAAAATTAAAGTTTGTAATAGGCTGGTTGGTCTACGGCTTTTCGCATGCTTATTTTGCCTGTCGATTTGTGCAAAAGATCTTGGGAATATATACAACACCACATCACAATGGAACTAGTCTGAAATTGCTCAGATTTGTAGAAATTTTCTGCAGACCATGTCTCAAAGAGTGTTCTATTGGACTAGCCTTCAACCCATAAAACAACGGTTGACTATCACAGATATCTTTAGATTTTCGCCAATGATATATCTCCCTGTCATCCTTTTACAGGCGTCCTTGGCACAAAATAACAATTCGGCTACCAGTTTAAATAAAATATGCATATTATTATTGAGCTCGCTGCTCAGTGACTAAACAGGAGGGTTCTACAATTTAGCCACCCTGTTTAATTTTTCCTCTGTAAAACAAGCACCAAGCATTAGTTATGCTACCTAAATTGCAAAGTCAACCTTTTGTTGCCTTAATGAATTTCTTATCTTCAATGCTTTAAAGTGTTTTCTCGATGCTGTATATATTTTATTGACATAAACTAGCTCTTATGCAGGGATATTGTTTTATTAAAACATGCTTTTACTGGTACAACTTTTAACTTTTATTAGAAACCTTATTTACTTAAAAAAATGATGTAACTTTTCTATTTCATTATATTTCAGTCTTGCGTTTGTGAAAAGTAATAAAAACGAGTTTTAGTAATTAGTCTAGCATCACCTGTTGCAAATGCTAGGCAAGCGAGGCTTGAGTTTTTATTGGTTTGCAATACGTTGATGATTAGAAATAGGCTTTGTGTATCCTCAGTAACAAAAAAAAACCCAGCTCCGTTATAACATTGGTTCCACAGCTTCATAGCTGTGCAGCTATCTTGTTTATTATATATTGTAATTTATCATGGAACTAATTTTCGCGGGTACTTAATTTCACGAGTTAATATTTCGCGACTATTAATTTTTGAAAATGCTAGCTTGCGAAAAAATTCGTTAAAAAATTAGCTGACTAGCAAGCTAGCAAGCATTCATATGCTGCAAAATTTTAACCTGCAAGTGGAGAAACTTGTTGCTGGGAATTGATAAACACACGAAGGTTGCGCACCTAGCTAATACGCTTTGGTTGTTCTCTCTTCTTATGGTGTTTAGCATCCGACAATGTACATAATGATAAAGAGTGAAAGTACTAGCTAGCTGCAACCTCGCCTCAGGGTCTTGTGGCCCCTGAGCCGTTATTACGGTTGGCTATCAACTTCATCCAACAAGGCAAAATGCCCTGGGAACGAGGTTGAGCTAGCTGCATAGTTCATATTCTCATAATTTCTAAATTTAGACTTTGTGTTTATTGGATTCACAGTTTAATGATTATTCGGAACACTTTAAAAAACTATAGAATGTCTTTCATAGTGTCTTATCTTAAACTGTCATTGCTCAGTAATGATTTTTTATGAAATTTTAAACCTTAACTACAAATTTTTTTTGAAAAACAGCACATGAGTAATAGTTGTTTGACTCTCTCTATGATTTTATAACCCACAGTTTTCTTTTTGCTCATCGCGGACTCTCCGCCTCGTCAAAATGTTACAAATTGATTCCACAAATGTTATGGCTTGAAAGGTTTTTTAGGAAAAGAGATAAGATCAAAAGCTGGCTACGTTTTGACATTGATTTTTTTTTTGGCAATTTTATAACCACTGTCAGTCCCAATGTGCTTACTAGCTTATAAAGAAAGTAATTTTCATTACAATATCGCCTTTTTATTGTTTTTTTCTAACGCCAACGCCCTATTTTTCGCCGTCATCTCTCATATAAAGAAGGCAAAAAACCTTGGAGACGAAGGTGATCAACGCCCTTAACAACAAGATATTAGTTTTTTATCTTTTTTTCTTACTCATTTTGTTTCACTTTGTTGGTCAATAAATGACTACAAGTTTTAACGACAGTTTTGTTGGTGAAATCCATTTTTGAAACAATGATGAAACTTGTGTAACTAGAATTAGAGAGGTGGGTCTGGGTCTGGATGGGATTGCATCTCTCAACATTTTTTTACTAGGTCATAAATACGTTTGGCAATGACCAAAAGGGCTTATATGTAATTTAGCCCACCCAACCCAACCCCCCCATACCCCCTTTTAATGGGTCTGTTTTAATGGGTCTCTCTTTAAAAGTGTAAGTAACACCTGAAATTCGCCATCTTTTCCTAACCATATCAAAATTGTAACCGCACCCGACTTATTGCAACATGTCCTGGATTTCCTGCTGCAGACACGTCAGATACATGTTATTTCAGCATGACAATATATGTCAGTGAAGTTTTTTTAATAGATGTGGTTGTCCACAACACTGTTGGTATGTCAAGTACACTTATATATGAAGTAAGGACACTACACGCCTGTTTGTAACAATAGTGTTTTTTCGTTTCAACATGAATGTTCCTCCTACCTTTTGAGCAAAAACCATCCTGATATATTTTTAGCATTTTCTTAGCACAGTAAAGTTGAAAGATCCGAGAATGTGAACTGGCATAAAAATTCAACTCCAACTGACAAACAGAAAACTAGATGTTGTGGGGGAAATATTTCAAATGAACTCTGAGAAAAGACATTTTACATCAATGATAGGATACTATACGTTGCTTTTTTGCTTATATTCCATTTAGAATGTTGCAGGGAAAATTTCAAGATGAGCAAACTCTTTTTGTCTAATTTCATCTTGAACATTCTTATATATTCTTATGTGGGATACCTTTAAATACCTCATGACTTCTTGCCTTCTCGTTTCTGTCCTTTATCCCACAAACTGGGCTGACTTCTCCAAATCTAAATAAAATTTTCAGTCGCTTCTTGCGTCTTCATTCTCGGGTAAATTATCTTGTTCAAATCTTTGTTTTCAACTATGTTTACGCCTAAACATATATCGCGTGCAACAAACACGTGTGCGAAAACAATGGATTCGATTTAAAACAATAGAAAAAAATGTCATTGAAAAATTAAAAGTTGAACATGTTCAACTTTTAATTTTTAAGGATCATTGGAAATGAGAGTGTAAAAAATGACATTTTTTCCTGTATACACTGTCATTTTTCAATGATAATTGGAAAATGATCATTGAAAAATGATAGTGTATTTCAGCCTTAATAAAGACAAAGCATGTATTTTTTATTTAAGATATAGCATTTCTTCATTTCATAAGATAAACATTTTGAACTACTAAAAGATTATTTACAAGCATGTATATAAATATAAACATTCTAATGTGTAAAAAAGAGGCTGCTAATGCGTACAAATGAGGCTGCTACCACGTGATCTTTCGGCATTACTAAAGGGCGGCATACCAGCATAAACGTCGTTAGTTCTGTTGTTCTCAGAATAGGATAATCCTGTGACGTATTTCTCTTTTCCGTATGTCGTATCAAAATATAGGTGCCTCGTTTTTTGTCCATAGTTGCCATCGTCTAAGTTCAGACTCGACTCCTTGCTTTTTTCAATCACAGGATGAATATTAAAATCATACATATCTGATCCAAGTTTTGTGCTTGAGTCCATTTCATTATATATAGAACTATCTCGCGCATAGCAGTCACTATTCACTGGATCTATAAACTCACTAAAATCTTCTGAACTGCGATACATGTCTTCGTTATTAAAATCCACAGTAGGTTGTGAAAATAGATCGCTCTGTGAGCATTCGAATGTTTTTCTGTGCTGCCGTACAAGCTTGTGATGACTGCATAGTTTGCAAGAACTGGTGCTTTTGCTTCCATAACTATGACGTGCGCTCTCGCGCGAGCATTTAGAAGGCAATCTTTTTAAGGGCAATGAATAGTTTAAGTGAGAAGAGCTTGTGTACACAGGTGAGGGTAACCTAGGCTCGTAATTTATGTCTGGTGTCACAAAGGACGCTTGTTTGTTTATGACGGAGTTATTTTCGAGAAGTGTCGCTTGCTGTGACGGCACGTCGTACGACATGATGTAACGTGGTATTTCAGATTGGTGCGAGCTGTATGTGTCACTGTTTCTTTTATCGACTTGTAAATCTTTCCTAGCAACTCCGTATGCTGTACAGCATGGACAGTCGCATGTTACCGTCGAGTTGACTTGGTTACGTTTCGAGAAGGTATCGCTTTCCGTGTAGACTGCAATCGTATTATGAACAGCAGTCTGCTCAACACAACTTTCGCGACTACTCATTTCATTATCAAATTTCGCCAAATTATTTTCCGTTAAAACCATCGACTGTTTTTCCGAAAAATTTGTTTCTTGTTGCAACGAACCGCCGGCGTTTTTCTTGCTAATGTAACGACGTCGTAAGTATCTATGGCAACATAAGAACGCTATGAGTGATAGAGGAATAAGGGCGGAAATAGCAATTGGTGTCAGAATGGTGTATACGTTTTCGCTTGAAGTATTTCCTTCTTCTGTTTCCATGGATTCGATAGAGGTGGAAGAATTCTGCATAATTCTATGAAAATAAGCAGCATTACGAACTTTCCATATTAACGAAAAACCTCGATAAACTCTACGCGGTTGTATTAAATGACCAATAGACACATTTATAGTAATGTGAGATAAATCCGAATAAACTTTCTTGAATCCGTTTTTCCCACATTTTTGTTTATGGAGTTTCCGCCTGCTTCGTATTCTATTTTGAAAGTTTTTCGTATCGCTTCCCGTAAATTTTGAATGCATGCCGCCCACAAGACTGACAAAATCGACGCATTTATTTCCTTCTTTCTCTGGTAGATCAAATTCTTCAAAGTCCATTTCAATTTTGTAACCCTTTAAAGTATAAATATGATAAACACACGAGAAATTAGTCGGGTACGTGCGAGGGTAACCCAGGCTAGTTATGACGCCAGACGAATCGCGTCCTGTCGCAGGTGCCCATATAAGTCTGCGTCGTACGTTACACCCTTCTTCGTCTGAACCATCACCACAATCAGAGACACAGTCGCAACGTTTCTGTGCAGAAATGCATTGTTTCGATTTTTTGCATTGAAACATTCCGGTACACTTATTAAAGTCTTTGTTTAGAACACATTTACCAAGCTGTTCCAACGGTGGAAACCATTTCCCATTCGATCCGCAAGTCATATATAAAGCTGAATGCACCGTTGAGGAGTATCCACTTTTGCAATGAAAATATACTTTGTCATGTTCTAAGTACCTGTTTACACTGTATCCACTGCTTTTACCGCCATTTTTATATTTTCGAACGGCAACTAAATGTGCAATTAGCGCGTTTTGTGGTGCTTGTATTGGTGGACATGTAATTAAGGAGCCATGTTTTTTCTTCGTTTTACTGATGACGTTTTTATAACGGATTGCAATTAACAGGAATAAGAAATAATAAGTTAAAGGTTTCATAATGTCCTAATTATTCGTTTAATGAGCTTTTAAAATAACTAGCCGGTGCGTCATCTGACCATTCGATAAGATGTTTACGTAAAAAAACGTTGCTTTGAATAAAGTATTGTTAATTCTTCTGTCTCTGTTACAAAACTTTTTTACCCAGAGTCAAGTTTTAGAAAGTTGAAGTTCTCACAGCAGCATAATAATAATATCCCGAATTCTTTTTGTTTTCTTTTTCTTCTTCCACAAAAAAGTACAAGCCTTGAGAATTTTCTTTGTAATTAGTTAACAAGAATCTTTTGAACTCTAAAATACAAAAAGAAATCTAAAAATAATTAAAAGGCAAGTATGATATTCCCAGGGACGTAACACTGTCTATTCCCGCCTTTTTACGCCAGAACAATAAAAAAGCGTGTTTTCGTTGAGATAACAAAACAAAAAAAACAAAAATATATTAACACATTCTTAATAACATTACACTGCGAAATTAGATGACGCAAAATTAACTTTTTGTACAAGAACAAATTTTTTGGTAATACTAGCCTCAACATTCCAAAAAATTTTCTTTTTTTTCCCGCTATTATGAGCATATAATTTTTTTTTTATAAAATTGAGATAATTCGGTAATTTATTGTGACGCAAGAAATTCTGAGTATTTTACCCCAAAAAAAATTTAGTCTTAACTGTACCGGTTCTTATAAAAATGCAAGCAAAAAAATTCCTTCTTTGTGTATTTATATTTTCCAGATAAACTTTTATTTGCTCAAATTCAATTTGCGTTTATATACAAATCCAAAAACAATAACAAACAACAATAAATATAATAACAAAAACAATAATAACAACTACAATCTTAATTTTTAAGTTTAAAAACATTTTTATTAAAAATTTGTAACCAAAATAAACTTCTAATTGTAAAATTGCGACTTTAGTTTATGTATACATACAGATATCCAATGCTCAATATAAACTACAACAAAAATAAAAACTACATTCTACGAATATTCATTTCTCCTTTTAAAAGTAATTTTACTTTTGACGCACTGAAAACAGTCGCAAATGTCTTTCTTATAATTATATGATGTTTTTTTGAGGGGCTATCTGATTGTCCCGCCCTCTACTTATCAAAACATTAAACCAATAGTATT
Organism: Hydractinia echinata; assembly: GCA_030067915.1. Classification (NCBI taxonomy): domain Eukaryota; kingdom Metazoa; phylum Cnidaria; class Hydrozoa; order Anthoathecata; family Hydractiniidae; genus Hydractinia; species Hydractinia echinata. The sequence goes on from JASGCC010000023.1 coordinate 2,108,236, forward strand.
CCCTGTTGTTCTACTGTAAAAATAAAGACGGGGGGCGTTAAAACATTAGATAAGATTCGCCCATTTATGATGCTTTCATCTGATTGTATTCGAATATTTTCTCCGCCTTCTTTTAGCTAATTAATTCATTTCCATTTTATGAGAAAAAAGAAAGTTCTGAAGTGTTAATATGTAATGAACTCTGTGTGCTGTGTTCAATATAACAAAAAAAACAATCACTTAGAGAGATGATAAAGTTGAATTTATTAACAGATGATTGTAAAATAAGGTCTGAGAAACTTGATTTTAAAAAATATACCCTCCATATCAGCCGTTATCAGATTTCCTCTGTCATCCTCACTATCGTTGTTGTTGTCGGCGCAAACTCGCTAAAACTAACCGCTAGCTAGCTAATTGCACAACGTGATGCAAAAACTGGAGAAGGAGAGCAGTACTTCCGAGGTACCAAAACCTTTCAGTATAAATTGGGCGGGAAAATTTGTTAAATTTTAATTACTTAAGAGAACAAAAGTCAAAACCACCTACGTACACTGCGCTTGAAGCATTATGACCTTGCTGGTTGATCAAGAGAATATTTGACATATAAAAATAGCCCAACACACAGACAAGAAAATTTGACGTGAAGTTACCACGCGACCCACACAATTGGCATGCAAATTTTATTCTTTATATGTTTAAAATAATTTAATTTATATTTTTGTAATATAAAATTTTAGGGTTTTATTGTTGAGCAATTCAACATTCTTTACGTTCAATGTATTTTTAATTGCTGGGAGTAACATCGGTAAATAAAACGGCACACGAGTTAAAGATGACGTCATAGATGAATACACGAACACCTGTGTACACAACACACGAAAATGTAACGCAACATTTTTTGTTAGATTTACGTATCAACAAAAAGAAAACAACATCTACGAAAGATAAATAAAAAACAAAAACTTAAGTTCATAACCACCTGAGGATTCGTTCGCGCGTACACACATACAAACAAAACTTAGTTCATAACCACCTGAGGATTCGTTCGCGCGTACACACATACAAACAAAAGTTGATTCATCACAACCTCGTCCCCAGGGCATCCTGCATCTTTCCGATACATCTCAGTCCGGGTGTCAGAAAAGATACAAGATCCCTCGGGACGAGGTTGGATTTAACAATACTAAAATGCTGTAGACAACTTTAACACCTTTTTAATATTTCCCCGTCTTTACGGTACTTAACTTCAATAAGTCATAGTTTTTTCTAGCCAACATTTCTATCGAAACTTTGTAATTACACTAAACTTTCATTTTGTATTAAAAAATTGCAATTTTGTTTAATTTTAGTATGCTTGGGAGAACGTTTTTTTTTTGGTTTCACAATCTTCGAGGAGATTAACTGCAAACGCCCAGCTCTTTTTCCCGAAATTCCGTTATTGGTAATTGGGATAATCTTAGCTCACCTTCCTGGGTTCACAGGTGTTACAATGTGTTATAACGAAAATATATACAATAAAATATTACTAGAAGCATAGCTCATGAAAAGTTACCTGTTTCTAATCAAAATGATATAAAAGCAGTGAGAAACTAGCTAATAGTATTGGATGTATCCTGGGCTCCAAACATTCCAATTTTTTCCATTAGTAGCTAACAAACTTATTAACAAATATTTAATTTACATGTTGGACGTTAACAAATTGTTGAATCTTCACTAGGTTTCTTACACGTGTTAATAAGAACAATTTTATAAGAACAATGAGGCTGGGAATGGCAGAAAAAATAAGAACAATTTCAGAAAAAATTAAGAACGTTTTAGGCTAAAGCTAAGTTTCCTGGTTCTTATAAAAAATATGTAAAATAACACAAGAAACGTGCAGGTCTTGCGTAAAACCAGCCTGGAGAGAATCTGAACATTCCTTGAAAACACTTGTAATTTTCTTCGCTTGCTTGAAGAGTATTTGAATGTTTAGAAGAGGTTGTTATGAAAAACAACTCAAACATTGAATTATTCTGTTTGAACATGGTGCCGGAAATATTGAAACTTCTTAAAGGTTTACTCACTCGAAGGTTTTCATCACAAACTTTCAAGCACTTCTCAATATTGTCTTATGACCGCACCACTTCATCTTTCAGTCTGTTTTGTTCACACAAGTATGTCCAACACACCTCAAATGACCACATATTATATAGCAAAGATTGTCTGCATAAAAAAGCATAATGGCAGCTTACCGTGTGTCAAGCATTTAAAATTTTTACTGAGAATTTAGTTCCTTCTACATCTTGAAAAAATCACCGTTTGAACTAGCTACGTGTGAATATCTTATACGCATTTTAGCGTTTTAATTTCGCCTGCTAGGGTCAAAAGGTCTATAGAAGGTTGGCTTTTGTGACCAAAGGTCATGCTTAATTGGTCAATTTCATATTAAAGCCAGCACATTTGATGTGTTTTGACAAAGAATGTGCCAAAAAAACAATATGACTGGCCCGCCTAATTTACCATAAAAATATTTAAACTTAAAACATTTTCTTGACAAGACGCAGGAAAGAGGCGGAGTTATGGAATCTATATGAATATATATGTCATTTCTTAGTCATTGTAGCGAATACATTCATTTATCTAGTTACTGTTGAATATATATTCAGATTTATTGTGTTATATAATTAGCTACTTTTTGTAAGGGTATTGAACGACGATTAAATCCTTTTTTCATAGGAACTAGGAAATTTCACTCAGACCTAAATGAAATATTTTTTCTTTCTACAACCGCTCTAACCTTTAAATATTTTCACATTTTGCGAATCTTTTTCACATCTTTGTGAACCTTTTACTACAAGGGCACAAAACTAATTAAAAAAATGTCAATTAAAAAAAATTCAGCCTCAGATTGTTCTAAGTTCCTTATTTTATTAGTAACCGTCGACATTCTTTTAAAATTGATGAAAAAACAATTATAAGTAATCTTTATAAGAACCAGAAAATTCGGCTTCAGCCTGACATGTTCTTATTTTTTTTTGCATCTTCAGCCTGAAATTGTTCTTAATTTGTTTTTATATTTTAAGCAGATTTTTTTTTTACAGTACAAATTTCAAATGCAAAATCACACAAAATAACAAGAACTGATCCTACATGAACTTCTACCTTTAAAGAGATATTTACTGTAGCTACTTTTCTTGTTTTTTAGGGGAAAGATAACAGTAAAATTTCAGCCTTGTCAATGTTCTTATTTTTTCTTATTACTCCGTCCTTCTAAGCCTCATTATTTGTATTACGTCAGAATCCCAGATTTTCAAAAAATAAACTTCATCCCCAAACTCCTAAAACTGAACTTAATAGCTACTTCATTCTAGCCACTGTGGATAATATTTATCAGCACACAGCGAGAAGGAGACAGTTCAATGCAAATTCATAAAAATCCATTAATAACGGATTTACCAGTTAAATTGCACACCTAACATAAAAACAAAGAAAACATGTTCCGAATAACAGTTTGCTTAGCTACCATCTTTCTTTCACTCTGACGCGAAAATTGAACGCGCGAAACGAATTCCTAACAATTAATCTTAGCACTTTACCTACCTTTGAGTTTATAGAACTTTTTTTCCATACATCAATTCTGAAAGTTCCATAAAAATAATAATAAATGTAAAATCCACAATAAAGTGTTTTTAAATAAAACATGCAACAAAATATGAATTTCAATAGTGAACAATTTGATACATTTTCCGTTTCCCTAACATAGCGTTTTACAATAATCTTGTTAAAAGTTTTCTTAACTCATACAACATCCTTTATGCTTTTACAATTCTCATTAAAACTTCGTAATTACCGCTTCATTATACCTCATTATAAAATCTATTGTTTGGAAAGTTAAAAAAACGTGATACAATCTTCACACAGACAGATTCAAGAAGGAGCTAGCCTCTATCTGTGTTTTTAAATTATTTATTAACATACAGTGAGAGCCTCTTATCAGAAACTTATTTGAAAGAACAACAGAGAGAAACTTAGATACAAAAACATATGTGGTTTTTTGCTCTTATTTTTTGTTTTTATTTTCACGTCTTAATAGTTTAGTGGTCTGCTACTTAAAAGTTTTAGATTTTGTGAAGTTTTTGTGATGTCAAGACTGAAGTCAGATTACAACTGCTATTGTGTTTTTTTTGCATAATTTTGGTTATTTATTCGATATTTTTTCTTATTATTTAAATATATATAAAAAAATTAAAAGGTTAACATATATATTTTTACAGTGGCATTGGAGATTATAAGAACAACTTTACACAAACACGAGTCTTGGCTATAACCAAACTTTAAGAACATGTTGTAAAAAAAAGGACTGGGCTCCTGATAATACAAATTCGTAGGCGAGAGATGGTTGTAAAAATTCTAAAATAATTTTCTGTTACAACTTTCTCTTCATAAGGTCCGGTAAATTTGACTTCAGCCTGGGAATTAAATCAGAAATTGTAAATTTGATAGTAGATTGATAATGTTCTTATTTTTTTAACATGTTTAGCCTGGAATTGTTCTTATTTTGTTCTTATATTTTAAATATTTTTAATTCACTTCACAGTATAGACGCATTACAACGTAAATCTAAGTTCATAAAAGTTTCGCAACAATTGATTCTGTGAGAAAAACCTGCCTTGAAAATTACTTCTTGTGTTTTGTTGTGTTTTTCAGAAAGAAAAGAAAATCAGTAAAATTTCAGCCTTGCCACGTTTCTTATTGCAGCGGAGATGGTGTAGTGGTAGCGCATTCGACTTGTAATCATAAGGTTTCAAGTTCGAGTCCCTACTCCGGCCCACTGTAAATGCAGTGTTGTCAGCCCATTTGGTGCCATCTACTGACCGCTGACCGGCTTGTGTGGCAGGCAAGCAAGTTAGAGCAATGCTATACGTATCTCTGGCGATAATGTAACATAGTTACAGTCGGAGGGGAGGAACAGCCAACCGTTAGGATGGAATCCCCAAGGACGTTAAAACTTCCCGTTACTTACTTACTTAATTATTTTTTAACAATTTTTAGCCCCATTATCGTTGTTATAAAATAAGAATACCAAATTATAACCAGACTGGTCATTATTATTATTTCTCTATTGTTCTAAACAAATTATAATCAAAATATATAAAGACTTATTTTTTAACTTGAAATCTCAGCCTGGTATTCTTATAAAGCATATTCTTATAAAAGAAAAACCTTGTATCGATATAACAGAACTATATTTTATGATTTCTCTTTCATTGTATTTACATGTTTGTCATTTCATGATTTTTAAAATAAAATAAAAAAATAGAGAAAATAGAATTTTCTCATCACGCAAAGAATCAAAAACAAATGAAAGCACAAAATTAGAAAAAAATACATGTCCTTATAAAAAAAAATTAAAAAAAGAATGTCTATTGATATATTTAGTTTAAAAACTTACCGTCTGGAATTTTCTCTGCATAGAACATAAAAACGAAAAATACAATCTTGTCGAAAGGTCAAAATAAAAACCACACTGAAAGCCGTCTTCGTGTTCTTTGATTTTCAACATTAAAGTTTTATAAGTAATAGCATACCCAATTATTATGTTATCAAACCTTTTTGTTCTTTCCTTTTTATTTATTTCCATTTTGTGGTTATTTTGGGCGTTGCTAGAATCACAATTGTGAAGGTAGGCGGGGTAAAATCAAATCACAAGAATTGATTCATGCAAGCAGATAAAATAAGTTCGTATGTTTATATCTTTCTTCTTAGCTTACACAGGCAAAAATATTGGCGCTAAAAACTTTTTTTAATTTTTAGTTGATTCTTATTATCAAGCAATTCAGTTTCCTAGTCTTTTTTTTTGCTTTTTCATCTCTCACCTGGAAAGCTAATCATTCAAAACCTATTACCCAATCTTTACGCCGGTTAATCCGTATAATAGGTTGCAACCTCGTCTCCAGGGCGTTTTTTTATCCCGTTCAAGTTGTTAAAAAAGAGAGAAAAGAGCTTGGGGACGAAGTTGGATAAGTTGTTAAAATTAAAGTTTATGTTGCTAGGGTTAAAATTACGATTAGGTTTTTTTTTGAAGATATATAATTTCTTTTTTAATTTTCTAATTTATACTTTAATCTTTTTTTATTATGCATAAAAGTTGTTAATGCATGCATAAAAAGTACATTAAATTTCGCATAAATTATGCTACTAATTTATGCGCGAAATGTGTGTAATGTAAAAAAGAAAGGCACGCTTTTTTACTGCCCAAAATCCCGCCAAAACCGTTATGTCACGTGATGAAAATATATTTTAATGTGCGAAGATACGGCATAGAAATCATAATTTTTCTTTCAAACAAAAAATATTTCTTTTGATAAATGAGGTTGATTTAATTCAAACTGATTTAAAGCAAATTTCAACCAATTATAACTAATTTTATATTTCTTAATTTCTCAGTTACTGCACGCTGTTGGTTAAACGTGCTATTTCATAATTTAGGGTTTCACAAGTAGCCTAACCTAATATTAGTACCAAGGAGACAGACATGTCTTCTCGTTCTATAGATCATAACCGCAAGAGCCGCAATGCATAGATGTGTCCGTTAGTAGAGGTTGGGATAAATTCTCCTCCTGTGTCTGACGTCTTAATACATCTTTTGCGAGCTTCTTGCGATCAGATAAAAAATGAAAATGATCACACCCTGAAGCTGTTGATACACCCAGTGTTTAGAAAGCAAAAAGTCACTACTTACCAAAAACTTTACAGCTCTCCACTCTCTAGTATACACTAGCTAACTTCTCTCTGCTTGCTATCTGATTTTTCTTTTTTTAAATACATGAATATAATTTCATACTTCTTACATATTTCGTTCAATGAGATTTTATATTTTAAGTATTAAAAAACCCATATACAAACAGTAGAGAATAAGATTTCGAAATATATTCGAATATTATACAAAGCAAAACCATTACTAAATTTTCATTTTATTAAAAATTTATGCTTCTTATTTATTCACAGGTATTTAACATATTGTAACGTTGCCTGGGCTAGCACTATTCATTCTAGGCTTACAAAAATTTACAGTAAACAAAAGCACGCATGTCGCATAATAATGGCAAGGACAGATACACTACAGCCGAACCATTATTGAGAGAAATAAGGGCCTTGAGTCTCTATAAACTGAACATACACCAGGTCCTGCTGTTTATGTATAAAATCGGGTATGGCATTGCACCCAAGGCCTTTAAAAATCATTTTATAGAAACAAAACACAGGTATTATCACACAAGATATTCAATAAACAATTTTAACATTGCAAAGACCTTACTAGTGACCAGTACTATCTTACTCACTATCTTATCGTGAGCCATTGTTATGGAATACAATCTTAGATGAAGACAAAAATCTATTTGCTTGTTGACGCAATTTAAGAAAACCACGAAACATTTCTTGTTATTTAATAATTTAGATTATTCACCATATTTTTAGTATTATATTTTTGTAATTTTTCACAACTCTATAGAGCAATTGTAAATATTTTTTCTTTGCGTTATTGTAACCTGCTCTCTTTAATCCATCTCAACTATATATAGGGAAAGATGATAAGGCAAAATATGTCTTCTACTTGCTCCAGTCATTATTTGATTGTAAAAACGAAAGACATATGTTAAACCTTTTTATTCTGACGACATACATACATTATTTGTATCATCCTATTACCATTAAAGGTCCTGAAATTCAACATTAAATTGCTCGACCTATCAATGGGAATATCTCCTGTCTCGTTTTAAAAAGCAACCTCAATTTGAAGTAGCTTCTTGACATAATCTATTCTGAAAAGTCTCTCATAGGCAATCTTTAGACATCAATGCCGGTACAGTTATTTGTCTTAACGAAACCAAATTAGTACTTATACCTTTATATATACGACATTTCGAGGAATTTAAAAAAGATCTATATCTTAGGTTGGTATTATCAAGGACACTTTTAATACCTAAAATAGCACCCCCTTTACATGAAGAAGAGAACACGTAGATGATGGATTATGTAACCGCATGATCTAAGTGAATTTTAAACTTGGCAAGCCTTCAATCACGAACCTGTTTTAACTAATTCGTACATTTTTGTCACATAGTTGCAGATTATCGATATGACACATACAATGTCAACACAATAAACATGCAAATTTAAGTTATTTAAATATAAAAAAGAATAAATAGCTTTACAACAATATAATTGCACTTACATTATTATAAAAGCACTGATCCCAAGCTAATTTCAAAACTCTTCTTGCTAATAAAAATAAACTGAAAAAAAAAATCAATTTAATTTTCTTTTTTCTCTTGCCTACTAGAAACAATTCAAAATAGGCTTGTCCATGCATAAAAACGTTACCAAGCATGGACAAAACAATTTATGTACTACACCCTGTCTACAGCAAACAATCTTGGTCTGTTCTTCTCGTGTATTTTCACAAACCGGGGGTGATTATTTAGCCGTTACTATCCTATCAAACAATAAACAGAAACATTGTTAAAATTAAAAACCTCCTTGAATTTTCACCATTTAAAAGTACCCTGACCATTACATTTTAAAAAATACGGGGGTTACTGCAATTTCCTAAAATAGATTTGATCTACATCTTTATAATTGTTAATGAGTCCTTAAGGAAGCGGCTAATGACTTGAACTGATCATTTACGGTTGGTGTTTAATTTAAATGAGTTCTTACATATAGATTCATTAAGTTGCCTACAAAAACTTTTTTTCGCTGTTAATAATCACAAAAAGGCAGTGGCGTCGTAGTGTCATGGAAATAAAGATCAAAATTCTCTCTAAAGTGGTTGTCGAACCATGGTAACTCGTACGGCTCTGATTAATGCCTTTGAGTAGAATGCAAGCATGGAAATTCATTAGTTTGCACAATAGTCAGGTCAAACCACTAATTAGTTCTATAAAAGTGATATATTTATATATATATATTTTTTTGCATTTAAAATTATCTCCATAAAAACATTCTGGCAACCTCATTTTATTTCAGCATATTCCAACAAAAGCAATTAAACAGCATATGCCAAGAACTGAGTTCATGTAAATACAAAAAACGAATTTGTGTTGGCAATTATCCAGTGTTTCCTTCTCATTGTTTAATTTGGAACTAATTAACGGTTAATTACAGCTATGACATGACATGTCGGATCTTCTTCTCCCGCCCTGCACTTCCAGTCTTCTTCCTGTAACCAACAAAAACTAAACATGCCCCTCCCTTTTAAGAATTAACGGTTTCATTTGACACTAGGCCAATACAACAATGCTATCTTTTTTGCAGAAATTTTTCGTCATCAGCTGCTTGCAAAAAATGTTGCAGTGCAAAAATGTGAAGCTTACATGTGATGTGTTTTTTTCGACATTAGGCTGCAATTTCTTGATTAATCTCAGACGGAAAGGTTGCAGTAACATTGTATTAGATTTTTTTTTTTGAAAAGCTGAAGTCAGTATATGTGTGACGCCATAAATCATCTCATATTACACAAAGTTTTAACGTAAAGGCTTCTTGTGTGTTGAACCCTTAGCTAAATGATGTAGCTATGTTTGGAAGGACGGAAACAAGATGTTTGTCCCTTTTAAGCGAACTAATTTAGTAAATTGTACATCAAAATTTATTCAAGTAATTGGTAGTCGATATTCATGCATTTATTGTCATCTTCAACTTCCATATCTTTCTATCATTTTTTATTTCCACTCCTATTTCATCGTTTTTTTTTCATTTTCCGTAAATTTTAATTCTGCATTAGAGAAACAGGCTTGTTTAAATTCCCCCTAAAAATAAAACCCCATCTACATTAGAGGCTTAAAAACACGAACGTATTTATATTTACTGCGTCAACACGTTGTTGTATATTGTAACAAAAAGGACATTTTTTACTGTTCAGGAATACAAAGGAAAATGGGGGAGGAGTTGTGATTAGTCAATATTTAGTCAGTGAAAATAACAAAGCATTTTAAAAGAGAAAATCAAATTGTAACGTTATTTATACAACATGATTAAAGGAACAAGGAAGCCACAGGACATCCCATATCGTTCAAAATGACTACATAAAACCTTTTTTAATTTTGTTCAAAACGAGTCATCAAAATGACATTGACGCAATATCTTATTTTCTACGTATACAAAACTATTACTGCGTTAAAACCAGTAAACGCGTATGGTTAAATCCTGTCTGTTTTTGAGGATTATTAAAAAAATATATATATTCGCCATCTACAACTGAAAGTCGACAATTTTTTCCATCTATAACGTTAACTTGTCAACCAGAGAAACGCCAGTCAGTTCTCTTACTTGCTTCCCTACCCTATAGCCCATTTGACAGTTGAACAATCGCTTTAAATGGGTTAAAACACTCCACTTACAAAGCAGAAGAGGGGTTGTTGATACTGTGTCTTACAATTCTGTCATTTTTTTAACTTGCACCTTTTCTATAGGCATTTGCTTTAGTCTAAATTATGCTTATCACAGGGGCCTTGATATAGGATATCTATTTTCCCTCATGTAAGACGTTAAAGTTCAGTTTGTTTACGAATTGACAAAAAATCTAGAGATTTCATAGTGTAAAAATTTGCCATAGATGCCACCTCACGGAGAAAATCTAGTAACAGATTCCCCAAAAAGCAAACTAAGATTTCTAGATCACCCACAATGGAATTTTAAATACAAGGAGTTTTATTCGACCCCACAGGTTTTTAAGACACAAAGCAAACCTGAAAGAATTTCTGGTGTTCCCTAAATTCTCTTAAAGTAGTTTTATATCAACTTGATCTTGTAAATAAATTTTTGCACATGTAAAATTACGTTGGCTAATCTTGTAAACCATTTTGACTGGTCCAAAACAAAAATGTTGCAAAGAAAATGCTGCAATACATGGCTACACTATGTAAACTTCAAAAAATGACTTGCAACAAAAAATATATTCCAAAACAACAAAATAAAAGTCAATGCATTGTTTTCGCAACGTTTTCCGCCATAACATTATTGTATTGCACGAAAATTAACAAGCTGCAATTTTTTTAGGGGCATGGGACGCAACAGATTAAACAGCATGCATATGAAAAAACCCCAAGGCTTAAGATCACCCACGATATAACGTTCTATAAAAAAAAATTACAACATGCATTTAAAGTCTATCAAAATCGAGTCATAGAAAGTGTGAGGCAATTAAGAGTATGAACAGTTATCTTCCGACTCGTTTTATAACTTGGAAAGTTTGTTGTTATCATTAGATTGTCGTTAAAAATATCTTGATACATAATCAGTCGGTATGACTTCTGACATTATGATAGCGGTTTTGATTTTGGCTAGTTGCAGAATCTTTAAGCTGATGGCATTTTTATTTCTCTTAATAACCAAAAAGAAATTAAGTCACATGGTCCTGATCGTTTAGCTTTAACTTTCTTACCCATCCTCGTCTCTAGGATCTCTTGACCCCTGATCCGTTATTACGGAGTGGTGCTCATCAAAAAGGCAAAATGCCCTGTGAACGAGGTTGTTTATTATCGCAAGTTTATTTAGTATCCAATGGTATCTCCAAGATGAATGAGAGAACAACAAGGTTTCGTGAGACTATCCAGTCTTGGATTAATCGAAAAATTTTTTGCGTGCAGACAATGTTACCCATCAACATTCCTGCAGTTGTACTAATGGCAACATTTATTGCCCGCATTACAAACAATAGGAGTTCATATAGAACCTGACAAGGAAACGAAGCGAGCTCATCATAGCTTTTAATGATCTGATGCTTTCTATATATGGATACTTTAAGTGCACTGTCGTATGTACTAAAGGGATGGATAGTTTAAACTTTCCTCCAATGTTTTATATAAAGAAAAGGAAGCCAAAGGTACATCCCTTTTTTTATAATTTGTACCGTGTGACAAATATGTACTACCGAACGGCTATAATCGATTTCCACTACCAAATATGGCAACATTTTAAACTCTTGAAAAATGAATCAGCCATATGTCATCATTGTTAACTTTGACTAGCTCAGTGCCATCCTGACGTAATAAATTAAAACATGAATAAAGATATTTTTGAATTTCTTGATTTTACTTTTTCTACTTTCGATTTAAAGCATACTTCCTTTTAACGAATTTTGGTCCCCGTGGACCTTTTTCGGGGAAGGGGCCTTTAAGGGTGCTAATTAACGCATGCATTATTTTTTGCGAGAAAAATAATATTTTGCAAGAGATTCGGTTTATAAGCTTAAGAAATTTTTGCAAACTTGAAAGTTTTTGCATGAAATTTTGCAGAAGCTTTCTGGCAGTTCTTGAGAAAACGTAGCTATATATCCCATTTGAGACTACAGTGTATCAAAAAACAGGTTTATACTCCACCAAACATATGATTTCCAAACCTTTCACTAAGTGTGTTTTCCTCCTTCAGTGCTAGTTCGAAGCAACTTTCAGGTCGATTAGTTAGCTACCAAAAGGGTAAGGCTCTATTAGCGCTATTGGTGTTGCTCAACATTGACTGCTCTCCAAAAGAGCATCCTTACAAAAAACAGAGTAATGACAGGCTATAACATAGCATTTTCATCATATAATATTTAGCATAAATTAATTATCATTTCTTTAATACAAATTTTAGAGAAAGTTCTTTTTTTTCAAAAATATTTATTTTACATTTTCACCTTGGGGATTTTAGTAACATGTTTCCAAAAATGTGGAAGTATAACAGCGAAACACGTGTCTGTTGAAACACAATCAATACAGTGCGGCTGCGTCTACTTGACGCTCCTTTCCCACAAACACATTTAGAGGGTACTTTAATTATCATCATACTGTGCACCGCAGCTTAGCTGCAATATTTAATAACAATGATTCATCTGGCCGCAGATGTCATTCTTATGACTGATCTATGGTAAATGACTTCGCCAATCTTTTTTTTTCAGCATATTCAGACTGGCGCTCTATTAAGCTTACGCGTCTGTTCAGACCTTTACTTCTCGCTACGTCAGCCGAGTGCGTCAACTTACTGTCGTAACTGTATTTTCGATCAATAGTTTTCGCTTTCGGTGTGTACGTAATTCTATTGGTTAGCCGTTTTTGTGGAGACGACAAACTGTTCGATAAACTTAATGATTCGCTAGATTCGTCATAAAAACTGTCTATGTTGTCACTCGATGCAGCACTGCCCAAACTACCAGATCGATTATGGTGGTTTCTATGTGGCGACCAAGTACTTTGAGACATGCGGCGCACGTTCATTGTGAACGCCGCCGAACGTTTCTTGTCCATAGGAGTTAAATTTAGGCCTGCCAAATGTAAGGTGTGAACACCGTTCCTTGACATATCGGCAACTTGTTTGGCTAAAAACAAAATACTGAAACTATAGAAAAAATTAAAGTGGGAATTTGTTGCCATTCTTTTTTTTAAATGTTGAGGGTCCAACCCTCAAAGTGAGCACTGAAGACAATGACCGTTATTTAGAAAAGGGTTAAAGAGTTATTTTTTCATGCCCTTAAATTGCTTCATATTTTATTATCTCTTGACAAAACTCAGGTTTTTTATATTTTCTTTGGTATGCATATCAAAAAATAAAATTGATAATAAATTAGAAAACTAATAATTATGGCGAGTGCGACAGCCATATCATGTCTCTTAAAACGCATTATACAAAAAAAACTGCGCACAGCACAGACTAAAAATGTGATAAATTCGCAATTTATATTCCATCAAAAATCAAACAATTGATTTTGCGGTATTAGCTAACGATTTGAATTCACGTTTGAGCACCGCATGCGTTTTTGTTGACGCATTAAGAAGTTTATTCTGGTTTCAACTTAAGAATATATAACGACACATTTCGGAATTTTTAATTGACAGGAAAAACAATGTTCATAAACAGCCCGGAAGTGCATTTGCAGGGAAATGAAATAGATTGTCAGGGAGAAGTCAGGATTTCTGACACTGATAAAAATTCATATTAACAGAAAATTTTTGTGCTCCTTACTCCTAAAATGTGGAAAATATTCGTTTGGTGCTTGTTAGTGCTATAAATCCGCTTTTAGGCCTGCATATGGCTCCAGTGGGCTGTTTATCTAAATAAGGTAAATATAGTACAACTTTGTTTAAAAAAAATCATTTTTATCTTTTTTTCATTATATTGTTATCCTAATTTTATTTCAAGTAAAAAAATTGAATGTCAAATTTCAGAAATTTTTTCTGGTTATATAAAGGCGGGTTTCCACTCAAACGAATGTGGTAGAACCGATCGACGTCGATTTTACTTTTTCGAAAATTCTTGACTTTTGAATTTTGGAATCATTTTTTAGATGGACTTTACAGCTGACCTCCCATTTTAAATTAACTTATGTCTCAAAATATTCATATAACCATAAAATATATCTCTTTTTGTTTAAATTACATTTATAAGAGAGTGTCAGAGGTTAAACAAAAAGTTACTTTCCTTTAAACCGTTTCACGAAGAGTTTTTTGTATTTTTAACGTCATCACGTTCTAATACGAAGTTTTTCATATATATCAACGTCGATAAAATTCGTGGTTTTGACATTAAATTTTGTTGTCTTATCCGAAGTTAAGTCGCTGAATACGGGGGCAGGGCGGCTGTAAATCCCCTTTAGCTCGGATTTTTCATATACAGCGCACTTCTGAGTGATGTAATGGCGTCAAAATCAGATTATATTTGAAATAAGTTCGAGTCAATAAACCACGCCGTATTTTATTCTAAAAGCATTACAACACCATATTTTTTTTCTCTAAAATCATTAGAATGTGATTGTAGAAACCTGTATTTTGTTCTAAAGTCACCGAAACGCGTTCATATAAAGCTTAAAGGGAACCCGAGGTATAAAATGGTGTTGGACTTATATTATAGAGCTTAAATTCTTCAAAAAGCTCTTATCCTTCTTAAGATATTCACATTTAAAGAATTTCAGTGGGTCATTGCTAAAAATTTAAGAGGCCTGGGACGAGCAAACGATTGTAAGCAAAAAAGATTATGTTAATCAATTCACCTAATATTTATGCATTGAGAAAGTTTGAATGCACATCATCACAGGTCTAAAATTACTGATGACAGAAATGTCAAAATTTGCTATTACTTAAAGATAAAAACATAATTTATGTAGAATATTAAATCTGAAATTCTTTAAATGCGAATATCTTGAGAACGAAAAGAGCTTTTTAAAAAAATTTAAAAAGGCTTGTTAACCAACGCTTTAAGCTCTAATAAGTCCAACATCATTTTATACCTCGGGTTCCCTTTAACGATGCGAATTTACTGAAATGGTATTGTTTTGAGATTAACCTTATTTGGGAGTGGGAGGTAACATTGAAGTTTCCGCAAGGTAGACAGGTAAATAAATCATGAAATACTCACCTCGACAAGGATCTGTTTTGAGCAGAAAATCATACAGATATTCCCACCCTCCACCTACACGCACAACAATACTGCTGCCATGGATACGTACTAAACGAATGATTTTAGAGGAACCAAATGTGTATTTGCCATCACCAACTTTGACAATTCGAAATGGATTGTGACAGGTACAGAGTTGCGCTTCACTGCGTATCTACAAGAACAGTGACGTCACACTTATTAGCAATATGTTCGAAGTTACTTTGAAAACACACACCGCTCTTGCACAGCTCCAATATTCTTGTTCCTTAATTCTAGCATCTATTAATTTGAACTAACTTTTAGAGATATTTTTGTACATTCTAGTAGCAATTTTTTTTATAAAACAAAGAAAAAAACATACCCTTTGTTCGATCTTCTCGGTATCGTTTCTTTTACTTTCCGCTGCTATTTCCTGAAAAGAAAATAACAATTTCTTTTTCAAGTGATTTACACGAGTATTTTTGGACCAAAAGTACTGGGATTAAATGATGCTCTGCATATTTCGTTGAAGCTACAAATGTTTGACAAAACTTTTTAAAGGACCAATTTACTCCAACAATTGTATATCATGTAAATCTTGGTACTTCACCAGAGTTTTCTTGATCAGAATCGCTAAAAAAGTTTCATTCATATTTGCGTATGGAGGGTGGGGGTGGGACGTATATAAATGGTTTTCGACAACCAAGTCTAATTCTCTATTCACTTCCGCTATCGTGAAATTGACTGTCGTTGTGTGTAACCAAAGGTCCCGTATTTGTAACGTCACATATATAAGCCTGACTGACTAATAAACCGAATCTTATGAACTTTAATTACAAATTCAAAGATGTTTCGTGCGGTAATAAGACCTACCTTGGCTACTTTAAGCCTGTTCATGCATTTTTCAATACTGCTGACTAATGTATCCCATCTATTAATGACGTCATCCAGATCATGCTGTAAGTCATCGAGGCAAATATTTTGTTTTAAATCGAGTATCCCTTCTCCACTGTCCAGGAAGTTCTCATATAAATCTTTTTTAATATGTAACTCTTTGTTGATACCCTAAAAAGGACGAGGAAAGATTTGGTTTTTCTTTTCATCAGCAATAAACAGAAACAATCTAATTTACCAATTACATGCTTTAACATAAAAACAGTAAAATATGGCCGGACTGTTTTCTGATTTGTTCTTATTTTTTTCTTAATAGTAAGAGTCTCATTTTGTTCTTATTGATGGAAATTCCAATACTATGTAACATAATTTCGCTGTTAGCAATTTTGATTCAGATCTATAATTGTGTTCATGAACAAGGCAGCAATATTTTTACGCAGTCAGTGTAGGTGAGAAAAGAAGAGAGGATGAATGTAATATAATTTACATCCAATTGTTCTTATTTAATGGCAAAATTTGAACTCTGTTTGTTCTTAGTCTTGACAATAACGATTTGCGCCTGCGGATGTTCTTATTTCCATCTTGTTTTCAGCAAAATCTAAGAGTCGTGTTCTTATAAAAATTTTCTTATAAAAAAGCAAAACTTGCATTAGGAGCGGATTTCTCCCCCTCCCTGCCATTTTTTGAACAACTCTTTTTACTACGTTACAAAGATTTGATACTTACTGAGTTTTAATATTTATCTATTAGACACCTGCATGTCAAATTGTTAGGTCCCAGTTTCTATAATTTCCTTATAATCGGTAAAATGTCCTTTCCCTTCCCGATGCTTAGTACTTGAAACTTTCAGTATAACTACATTTCATTAAAAGGAATTTTAGAAAATTTTGACATGTGATTAACCCGACTTACCCAAAAATCGGGAAAATAGGATTTTCGGGCGATTTTTAGCATTTTCTCATGTGAAAAATATAAAAACTTTTAATTGGCTATCAGAAACTTCTGACAAATGTAAAATGTCTATCTAGAGCTAAAGTAGTCGGACAGTGGCATTCTGGACAAAGTTTCTGATGACGTCACAAAAAGTGCTGACATAAGCAAAAATTTATCGCTGCCATTGTATTCCTTCATGACATACTAGAACTGTGTCAAGATGGCTCCTATTTAGGAAAGCTTATTGAAAGTAATGGAGGGGCGGAAGGGCGAAACACTGGAGCGGAAGGGCGAAACACTGGGGCAGAATCCGGAATGGGAATATATTCGAAAAATCTCGGATTAAATAGGGTTAAAATCCTATATGCGCTTTATGCCAGGCTTCACAGAATTTTCTCTTCAGTTTTACGTACCTCTATTGCTTCTTCGTTTTCCAATATAAGAGCGTGATTATTAAAGTCAGATGTAAATAGTTCGCTTCGTGCTTCCGTAGCATCAAGCCAACCTTTAATGTCGCTACCAAGTTCTTTGTACTTCTCCAACAATGATACCATCCAACGAAATTTTTCTCGTTTGATTGACAACGTTTCCAACACCATGAAATATCGTTTACGAACCTGGCTTATTCGTGTTTTCACGGATTGTCGCTGAATACTCGGCGGCAAAAATTGCGCAATATTTTGTAATGCTTTTGTAACCTGCTTTAATTCGGTTTCAAGCTCTTCGGTTTCGGTAAACACTTTCTAAACAATATTAATCATATCGTGGATGGTAAATTTAATATGTCGCAGCATTATGAGTTTTAAAAGTCTTAATTGCTTCAGACCGCCTTACCTGCAGTAAAAGAACAGTACCTTATTGATAGACATTAAAGGTCAGTCAACTTTTTTTAGAAATATTAGCCACCTGCACAAAATTAAGAACCTTTAACTGCCTAATGTTTGGAAATACTTGCCTAGTTTATAAAATATATGAAGCATACTCTCCATTAGTCGAAATTTGTGATGTCAAAAAAGAAGATGTCCTGGGGACGAGGTTGGAAATAGCAGACTAACCTATCTAACTGTTAAATTAATTTAGTCATTTTTTTGATAAATAATTTTAAAATATCAATATTAAGTTCTTACTATGATTTCTCTTTGTATCTCCATCATTGCATCAAGGTCCAGCAGTTTCAAACACTCCTCATCTTCGTTCCCAACCCCCTCCAACTGTGCGAGTCGTTCACACAAAGCATCCAACCCGTCGAAACCAATCTTGCAAAGTCGTTTCCATGCCACCTCAGCTGTTACCTGACATAAATAACATAAATCGTTCCCAGTACTTTTCTGTCCTTGTGCTTGCATTACTATTCGCCTTACAACGCAATACATTTATAAGAAACAAATTTACAAGAAACCTCACACCCTGGAAGCTTACGTTAAATATTTTTCTCGAAGTTTAACCGCGCTTAAACGCTACAATAATTTAATCGTAGAGAATCATTGGAAGTAGATATATCTCATCTGAGAGAAAGACGGGGGGAAGTTACCAAATTTCAGTCTTAGCCATCAAATTCTCCCCGATTTGTTATTATTTTTTTTTTAAATCCTTTTGTTATTTAATCCGATTAGATGCTTTTAAAATCCGAATTTACTCTATCCTGCTCTCCTTCTCTTTACGCAAGTGGTCTTTTGAAAAATCTACCCTCTTGTGCATTTTTTATGTATGAACCTCTACTTTTGAATACACTCAATCATAGTGCCGTGTTTTTCCTACGTGCGCAGAAATGGAGGTAACGTGTCCGCTTGGTTTGTTTACATTTTTACCTCCATTTCTGCGCGCTCATCGGGCATTACGTAATCACTGAGATGCGCGCGCAAGTAAATATCGGAACTGTGATTCCATGTATTAACGAAATAGGAAACGTATAAAGGAAAGAGCAAAAAATGATTCGTTTATCAAAACTCTACAATGCTAAAATACCTTACTAGTTTTCTACTATGATAGGAACAGGGGAATTATTTGTGAAAATTCGATTCCTTTTCCCAAGATTAAACCTATATTTTGAATTGATTCTGTTGTTCCTGCAGATCTGGAAACAACTAACGATTTAGCTGGACAAAAGTGGACAAATTTAGTAGCTATTCGGGGGTCAGTTTTTTCCGATTTAAATTTCACTGTTTCTGTCCCTGCCCGCTTTTGCCCAAAAGATATATACTTATTTTAACTTTATTAGTGGACTTAAGTTCTTCAATATATGAAGCCTATTACGAGAATTGTAACAAGCAATACTTATACACACGGTTTGTGTTCAAAAATTGTCTCGGCATTTTTTGACATCAAGTTAACGTCAGGTAATTCACTGAAGAAAACAGAAGCAACAGAGTACCCTATTCGCTAAGATTTTCTACTTTCCCTAATTTCAAAAAATTTCCCTGCTGCCTCTACACAAAAGACGTTGAACGAAAAACCTGGAAACCCACCTGATCCTTTGCCAATTTTTTAGTCCAAATTCCGTACAACTTCACACCAGCAATACAATGTGTATCATTGATGCAGTTATTGTTATTGTTGTTGTTGTTGATGTTGACATTTGTGGTTGATATTTTGTTTGTCTTTTTTTCAAATGATTTTATTGGCATACCTGGAGTTTCATCAGTACGAGGTAACGCATCCAGTGAACCATTATACAAGCTACCATTTATGTTCGTCATTTTTGTACTGCAGTTCCAACGTGTTCTATGGCAAAACCTCTCTCCACTGGATGCACACTTGGCTGAACTGAGTGAACACAATGGTATCTAAAAAAATCAGTGTTTATTTTGAAAGATTTTATACTGATGGCTATATAGCTTGATCATTGAACCATCCATGTGGCATTAACTAATTTTTTCCAAAAAAATATCACAACAGGCGCCTTTTTAGAGCTGGAGTGGATCTTTCCAACTAAAGCACATACAAGTTTAACGCCTGAAGCCTAAAAATTAATAATCGACACATGAAAGGGTGGGGGCGGGGAGGTGGTCAATACGGACGTATGGTATTTGCAGTGCGTCCTGGCAATTTAAGCACTTCTATTAGCTTAATATTACCTTTTTTTTTCTTACAAAAAATATGAAGAACACCAAACTTAAAGTTTTCGAATTCTTGGTAGGCCACTGCTTTTCATAGATAGCTCTCTTTTTTTATTGCGAAGCCTCGGCACTAAGTGTACTTCTTATCATAAATCTAAGCAGTCGAAAATTTAACAAGATCCGAGTATTGTGTCTACTCAAGAGATGCTTCATAGATAAATTCGTTATTTTAAATGGTAGAAAGTCAAGCACGATAATTTTTTTGAAAAATAAATAAAACTTAAACAAAACAGTTTATTTTAAGTTTACTTGTAACTGATTTATTGTAAAGATTTATATTTTATATATATAATACATATAGATTTACCTTGTACCACAACAAAATATATAAAAATTCTTAAAACATAGATATCTTTTCGAAACCCATTAACTAATTTTTTCTTTTTTCTTTCTTTCACCATGTGAACAATCAAATATAAATATAATTACAAACCAAAAAATTGTTTTGTGTTCACCTGTGGTTCATAAACTTTTCGAAGTCATTCTTTATTTTGAATAACAACACATTGTTAATCTTGCGAAGGAATGCAAACCATCTCACATAGTTTTAACACCGAACACCGTGTTCATAAAAGACAACGCGAAGAAGGGTGTTTTGTTTAGAGAGACTTTATATTTATACTTTAAAATATGTTTATACGATTTCAGATTTTCTTTGTTATACTGTTCTCAAGATATATTGTAATATCAAAATAATGTTTCGCATTTGCGTTGCGTATTAACACTGGAGAAAGCCCAACTTCGCCACCAGGACCTTTTGCTTTCACACGAGTATATAGAGTAATGGTACATCACAAAAACAAAAGAAATCTAATTTCTTGATAACTGCAGGGGCCAGCTTGAAGTGTATATGGGTGTAGAGGAAGGGGGAGGGGGTGGGGCAATATTTGAAATACAGTCCCAGATCGTTATTTGTCGTCGTTGTTGTCTTTCAAAAGACGTTTTTAGCAATCCCAAATTTAGTCGGCCCTTTTTATAGTTTGCTGACATTTCGTGTTGGAAATCCTATCTTTCTGTTTTGTGCCAATCCTTTCATCCTGCCGTTTATATGTCGCATACCATTCATTGAAAGTATACAAAACAAATTAAGAAAGAAGTTACTGGTTAAAATTCGCACGTGTAAAAAGTCATTAGCCACGCGTCTCTAATTGATCTAGGAAAGAAATAAAACCAGCAACCTTGTACCCAACGTTTCGTCGGTTGCAGCACGATGAAAAGTATTCTACAAGGACCAGTTTAGAAAACATATTAAACCCTTCAGCAGTAACCATTTTATACAAAATATATGCCTATGTAATACATCAAAGACGTAATTTTCGCGAAAAAATATTTTGCAAATTTGTAAGATGTCGCGAATTGTCGTTCGTCTTCGCAAAATTCCTCTCGCAAAATATGTGCGGTATATATAATGACTACATTATTTAATCAGTTTCTTTAATGTTAATTCATATTAATTTTTAACAGAGTATATACCTGAGAGACTTCTCTTCGTTTTGCTTGATAAAATTTCACTTCATTTGGTAAATCTCCTAGGGTAGGTCGAACGAGCAAACCACTCAACAAAAATCACGACATGTATTTTTTTTTCTTGATGTCATATCTTCACATCACATCTGCATTCAAAAACACGCTGTGGTCACACTCTTTGTTTTGCAAATCGCTGTCGCTGCGGTTATAAATGAATAATTATAATCTCTGCTGAACGTTTTAATGAAACTTTGCATGCGATTCTTTCGCTTGATAGAGAAAATCTTAAATATTAATATCGACTTTGCTTTTTTAGTATGATTACTCATTTTTTCAAAAACCCTAGACGCGTGACCTCGAAATGTTTGTCTTTTTAATTTTTATAGTTCCCAGAGATATGCCTCATTGAAATGAGAAAAGAATTCTTCCTCTTCCTTCCTATCCAAATGATAAAAATCCCTTATTTCTCATTTTTCAACACGGAATATCTGTACAATGGCAAATCGTAAAAATATTAATTTATGCCATTTTTCTTTTAGCTTTTGCTCTTCTGTCAAATAATCGATTTTTGTAAAGTTTAACACAGAAATGACGACATTAATACAAAAAGGTCAAACTTAGGCCATCCTTAGCATAAAATGGCTATAAACTTCGTAATGAAAGAAGTAAATTTGACATCAACCATTTTTTTTATCCTCTCTTTAAATTTTACCATATGATACAAGTAGTTTTAAGAGTGACTTTCGAAATGTCATTTGTGTAGAGGGGAGGACGATAAGTTAGGTTTCACATAATTCTACTCTACAAAATCTGCATTGTCACCAAGATAGCCAAGAAAAACCATACAGACATTTAGCATCTCAAAAAGAGAATTTTTTAACTCAAGGGGTTGATTCCTAGACTATAAGATACTTTCCTGTCAGAAATTTTTTGAGCTTAAAAATCGATAGACTTCACGGGAATTTATTTTCGAGAATCGATGGCCAAAATGATAAAATTATAAATAAAAAAAAACATTCACGGAATCGCGTAAAAAGGCAATGATAAAACTCAAGATAGCTTTGTCTTGATAAATTGAAAAACACGATTAGATAAAACTTAGATTCATAATTAAAATACCGTGTATATACGATAAAACGACAATTTTCCCACACTGAAGATCAACTTACGGAAGGAATTCGGATTACCTTATTGAACTCAAACAGCTACATTATAAATTTTATTATCCATCAGCCATCGTATCTGCTTAATATTTTTTTATCAATTTAACAGTTAATAATTCTTCTCGCAGTAATTTTACGTTTCTTTGTTCGCACATGTTCTGGGTCTCGTAAAGTCATAAAAACACGTTTTTGCAATAAATTAATAAAAACTTTCTTTCACAAGAAATCTTTTGTATAAAAGGCTTTTAAATAGATCGTATAGCCCATTAACACTTGCGCCTATGCAACCCAGGGCGAACAATAGGTTCCCAAGGCATACATCACGGTTAACATGCAACAAAACCATTTTTAACTTGTTACATAGGTCTGGGTCCTAAATTGCATCGCATGTATTATTCTCTCATTATGTGCATGATTTTTCGCAACAACAATAGCGAAAGTGATGTTAACCGACAGCTAAATATAACAAGCCTGAGATATTGCGCGAAGAACTGACAAAAATCAACGTGCACGCAATCTGAGGCAATATATTTTGAGCAGGATTTTAGCAAATCGTATATTGGACAATTTATATAGTATACTGGACAATTTCTAGTGCCCTTTTAGCCTGAATTTCATCCTCGAATTAACCAAAAGTTTTTCTTTGTGTAACCTTTGATGTATTTGTTAGCCAATAATTAAAAAATCTGTGTATTAATTCACAACAAACGATGCAAACAAATGCACACCCATTAAGACATCTGGTTTGTTCTCATACGGTGTAAATTTACAGGGCGGTGACCAACGATAAGTAAAAAGTCCTGTTAAAAAGGGTATGTTGGCGGTTATTTTTGTGGGATAAAATTAAATGTATGTGAAAGAAAATCAGTGGATACTTTCTTTCTTTCTTCTTTTTCTTCTTTTTCTTCTTCACAATAATAAAATAGGTCCAATAATAATATGAAACGTGATAAGATACAGTAAAAGTAAAAAATTCAAACATTAGAAAAATCAATTTTTTTCATACCTTCAATTTCTTCGCTTGATTTTCACCATTATTCAATGCATCCAGAGAAGTCAACGAAGAATGACGACGTTGGTACATTATTATACTTATTGAAGTTATTTATAATTTCCTCTTCAATCACTTTGATTTATATTTTTCAATAAACTTCCAAAACGTTAACTTGATGAATGAACTTAGATGATATGATTTTTTTCAAGTGAAAAGGTTAATAAGCTGCTAAATGAGAACCGAAGATTAATAATTCACGCCAAGAGTTGACCCTAATTATGTTAATTAACCCAAAGCGTACACAACTGTTCACGATATGCAGCAAATGCGCCGAACACTATCCAGACGGGGGTTCACATATATACACGCAATTAAATAAAGGATAAAACCCAAATATCTTTCCTCGAACACGTCTTTTAGCACGATTTTACAATTATAAATAGGACTATATAAATAGAAGCTAACGGCGCTTACACCAATCTTCAAGTAAAAAAATCTGTACATATTTTAACACATTTTTGTATACCCCCTGTGGCGAACGATGTGTGTTCGCTTCAAACGCTCTCTTCCAGCTGTTCTTATAGAAAGTCTTCATACAAATCTTAACAAGTGCGTCGCATTACTGTTTGTTTAAGTTTGCTGCTGTTGTTGAGAACAGATTTTTTTGGCTAGGTTTACTTATAACTTCGACCCAAGGCCTAACAAAATAGCAGAAAAAACCTGGGAGCTTAGTTGCAACACAGAAAGGAGTCTTTGATAAAAAAAGGTTAACTTCTACATACTAACGATCAAACCTAATAAATTCTAATAGTTTAAAAGCCAAAATACACGATACGATTTTTGGTGCGATTTTTGACGCGTAACACATACCGTATAAATACATTTAAAATCGTGCACAAATATGGCGTACGATAAACTAAATGTCTTTGCCCAATACGACCTAAGAGGATTTCTTTAGCGCGTACTAATTTTCGGGTAAAAATCTAAAATCTAATTCAAATCCTTGAAAAAAAATAAAAAAATAGCAACATGTGAGCAAAAGCAAGTCTGAACGACGATAAACATGATTAAACATGATTAAAAATCATCCGCGAAAATCAATTCCTGCAAAATCTTTCGAGCATTCGCGATCTTGATCAAGCGTGAAAATTAATTCCGCGAAAATGCAAAAATTTTGCATTTCATTTTAATCAATTTCAAGAAAATTTCTCATAATAAAGTATTACAAAAGCAAATTTTTTGTTTTCAAAAGTTCGTGCTACTTTTCGCGCAATAGCAATATGAATGTATTTCGCGCAAGTTCAGATTCTCCCACAAATAACAAGATAAAATAGTGACAGTTTGGGTTTAAAAATAAAAATAAAGATGTTTTGCGCGTAATTTCTATACTAAATTTCGCGCAATAACGAACTTTTTTGCGCGAATACGCGAAAATTAGCAAGCGCTAAGGTAATGTGATAAGTTTATACAATTCAAACTTTTGTGTAAGGAATTCTTTCATTGTCTGGTGGATGGCAAACATTTTAATAAAAGCTGCAGAAAATTTTTATATAAACATTATTTTAATACCATTAATATTATGTTACATATAATAGTCAATAAAATGCTTCTTTTCTTTAAAAGGAATATTATATACAAAAATAATAACATTCTCCGCATATTAATGAGAAAAAAGCAGTAGAAAATAGCTACCAAAGTTTAAAAAGTATTTTATGAGAACTCAACAATTTCACAATTGATTGTGCAAGCGTTATGCATAGAGAACATCGGTAAACAGACAAGAAAAATAAGTCAACCAAAAAAATTAATTTATTCTATATGTCAAATATTTCTCACTGCTTTTGCCAGTTTACGTCATATTTGCTGGGCCGTCCTCTTTTCTGTCCCTCAGCAAGTTCTAGTAAGGTTTTGTTCGTAGTACTCGTAGGAAGGGGTACACGAATGAACGATCGATCAACAGGACTGTTATTTACATAAATCTTTTGTGCATTACTCAAATGCGGAAGCCTAACAGCTGTGCTGCGATTTTGAATTTGCGAAGGCATTTGAGCACTACCGGGTCTCAGAACTGTAATCGGACCACCGTGTACCAAACTGTATGGTGCTGGCATACGAATGCCCCTCATGCTTCCTGAAACTGGTACAGCAACTCTTGACCCACTTGTGGGATAATTTATAGCAAATCTAGCGATTTGGTTAGCTCGAGCCTGTTCAGCCAGCATGACAGCTTGGTTGCTTCTTTGAGCGTGCAATCGAGCTTGCACGTCGGGCGGGAGCTGATGTGATATATTCGGCAGATTGATTTGACCAAGCTGAACAGGTCCACCCGCGTTGGCAGCATGAACGCGAAATATTTGGTTGCCATTAACAATGTATTGCATGCGGTTATTAACATCACTGACTTGACCGGTGTACAATTGATCAAAATTTTGAGGTCTCGTATCTACAGTGTGTAAAGACAAAAAAATTATTGATCAGTTACATGCTTTAATATTTTTGGGACCAGATTTTGAAGAAGATTGCGTAAAAAATTACATTTAAGTAAACGGCAGGATTAAAAATTCGATGTTGAAATATTCGTAATTTAATCCCAATGCGAAAAAAATTGGGTAGCATTAAGGAGAGGTGTAGTGCCTAAAGCTTTCTGAGCTAATGTTATAACGATAGTCCACATCGCATACCTATCAAATAATGCCAGAAAAAAGCAACATTTAAAATTCTTGTAAAAAAAAACCAGATAAGTAAAGGAGGAAAATTTGAATGAAAAAGCTTAAAAAAATTATAAATTCTAGACTTCATTAAGGACAAAAAATCGTCGCTTTTAAACTAAAAAATACACAAGATGCGTGGAATTTCTTAAAAAGTCATCAAATTTCTCTGACTACATGGAAACCCGGTTTTAAAAAAGGGTTTAAAATTTGTGGATGAGTTTGGGCGTATCCTGAAGTTCCATGTATGACAAACAATACCGGACACAACAAAACATTTCCTTTCGAAATATCTACACTGCAACTTAATTGTGTTAACTTACAGAGGACTTTAGCGTTTTCTTTTTCATCTTCGTAACTCTTCCATGCCTGTTTGCGTTCTTCCTCAGTTAATTCTTCAGCTTCAACGTTTTCCAGCAGAAGATCATGTTCGTGATAGCGCACAATGTATTTTGGATGTTGTCGCTGTAACACCTCCGCCAGCAATGGGTCCTATTTCAAGCAAGAAACGCAAGAGTTTTAATAACTGTAAATGTGAGTATTAGATAGTGAAACAAAAACCCGACAGGGATTAAAAATACAAATTGTATGAGAATTACACAAAGCCATTTTGTAGGAAGCAATAATTTTCCAGGTCAAAAGTCCAAAATTAGAAGTATTTGCAGTTAGTAAAGATGACCAACTTTTGAGCAAAAATAAAGTGCTGGATGTGAAACATTTACCAATTTTGACAAAAAATAGAATTTTGATAGTTTCTTTTGTTTATTGTATTAATTTTGGCCTAAACTTTCAATTTCGGTAATAAAAAAAATCACATTATGCCTAAGAATCCTTTTTTTATTAGGATGCACATTTGTTTTATGGGGGTGGTGTGTGATTTAAATCAGTGTATCTGCATATTTTTAAAATCGCATAAAAAAATCAATAAAATTGATGCAACGAATCGGCTATCTTTCGTTTTTAATTATAATTCGCTGAGATATAAAAAGCCTTTATCAGATCTAGCCTTTTAGTGTTCGTTAAGTTAACTTCATAAATCAAATTTGACTAGATTTAAAGATGTGGCATTCTTTTTAGTCAAGCCTTTTAGTTTTCAACAACTTAACAACAAACATTACTGCTAAAATATTTCACCTTAGGTAATTGAGGCGTTTCCCCATCCTCTTTAACCTTTTCAGGTGCAAACGTATACAGCTCACGAATTTCTTCGTCAGTAAAATGTCTTTCAATCTGCATTTCGTCTACAACACGACCTGCTACAGCCAATTTAGTAATCTGACGGCCATAAACTTTTTCCTCCATTGTACCCTAAATAAAAATAAATTAATAAAAACACGGCAAAAGCATCTAACATTATCATGATACTGCAACCAATTTATCACTATTGAATAGCATTGTAATCCTTTTTTCATTAAATCAGGTTCTTTTTCAAATAAGTCAACTCAAGAAAACGAATTCATAGCATCTTGCAACAAAAGCATTACCTGAGAAATTAGACGGTACACATAAACAGGTTTCTCTTGACCGAATCGGTAGACACGAAACACTGACTGCACATCGTGAGATGGATTCCATGAACAATCAAATATTATCACACGGTTAGCAGCTACCATGTTAATACCTAAGGACCCAGCTTTTGTTGAAATCAAAAATAATCGACACCTACAAATAAAAAAAGTTCGGGCTCATTATCCCAGAGTACATATACAATAGCTACATGCACAAGAAAGGGGACAAAACGCAGAATTGCTGACGAATGTATATATATAACATTAAGTAAATGCTGAAATTAAAAACAATAAGATAACGAAGCAGACATTCCGGATTAAAATTCAGGATTTTTGTTATAATTTTGTTGCTAAACTAATAAATCATTATCAGAAAGTCCACACAGCGTATGAATAGAAGAAGTAACAGTTTTTCATCAGGAAAATTTCAAATTATCGAACGGGACCGAGAAGCTTAAAACTCATTACAGCCAGTGAAATATAGAAGGTGCAATTTAAACACATAATTGGACAAGACATACTTTTCATTTTCGGGATCGTTAAAAATATCCGCCCATCGTTTTCGCTTATGAACAGGTGTTGAACCGTCCATGCGAAAGTAATCAACTCCATGGCACCAATTAAGTTGATTTCCACCAATCTCTCCACCCCCAAGACAAGACTCGATTAAATCTAAGGAGGTCAAACTTTGAGAAAAAACAAGTACTTTGTCTCCAACTACATCAGCATTTGCAAGGACCTCCATCATTAAAACCAGTTTGCCGCTCAATTCCACATTGCATTCATCATCTTCAGTAATAAATTCATCGTACCATTCTTTCTCGAATTCCGGCTTCTCATCTTCTCTCTCAGGATTTAGAGTTGCATCCTTGAAGTTGATACCCGAGCGTAAACTGCCATGGGAGGGTGATGGTTTGATATCAACAGGCTTGACGACAGTCATATCGTTCGTTGAAGTATCGCTGCCTTTATTCTCCTTCTTCTTGACATCGTTCTCAGTCATTCTCCTGCTGTTGCGTGTAGTTCTTTTAGGAGTGGCGCTTTCTGGCTCTTCGTCGGTTTCTTCATCTGAACTGCTATCAGATCCAGAAGCCGCAACACGGCGTCTTTTTCTTCGTTTTACTTCATCTTCCTCGTCGCTACTTGTGTCAACTGTCCACGGTTTTTTCTTGTCATCATCGGAATTAGAGCTGTCCGATTCTTCGCCGTTGTTATCGTCAATAAATTCATCCATACTGTCTTCTTCCTTAAACCTATTACGGTACGCCTGTCGTTGTCTTTCAATTTGTAGAGACCAGGGATGAGTCCAGATACGAGATAGACATTGGAAATCAGAAAAGAGCGAAGATCCTAAAAACGAAGTGACAACATTACAGGTGAAACCAAATGATTATTTAAAAAAAAAAGAAACAAAATAAGCGCTAAGACGGGAAAAAATATAGGCTTTTTATTCTAACAACGACAATAAAATGCTTCACGTGAGAGAATAGTTATAAAGGTCTAACAGATCAATAAAAGGCTATGAAATATATCTATATTAACCATACCTTTAAGTTTGTCAGTAGCATCTTTGTAAACAAAATTCTCAATATAATATTGGTACATCTTGATCTGTTTCTCAGTTAGTCGTACAAAAATTGTGTATTCTCGTTTCGGCGGTAAAAAAGGAGACAGAACAGAATAATCTTGACGCTGGAAATGTAAGATAAATATATATGATTTAATCTGGAAACATATCAATAGGTATATCTGTAGTAAAATATTTGCAAAAACAACTGACGCTTTTACCTGTACACATCCAGAAAGTAACTGATAAAGTACATGCGATCTTTGTTTCATCACTTTGACGTCACGAGGTGTCGAGTTTGAACATTGTCCATTATGAATCGGATTAACAAACCGGTTTTGAAATTCTTTACGAGTACCAACTAATTTTGGTTTAACGAAGTCAACCATAACGTGATCTGGCGAGATAATAAAATAATAAATAGATAAATAGATAATAAAATAATAAAATAATAAAATGCTTATATAAAATCTACAGTATAACTTTCTTTAAAAACCTCTTTATATAGACATATGGACAAATTTATTAGATGTTATGTAGCCATTACATAATAGGGTTGATGCAGTAAAACTTTTTTTTAAAAAGCTTCATATAAACATGCACGTAACCGAAAAATATTACTGACAGGTTTAACTGTATATGATCCCAATAACAGGGTAGCCAGTCAATACCACTTTATTTTCCGATTTAACCATACTAAAATGTAAATCCCTAACTTCAAGGAAGAGTTTTGCATAACACAATTTTCTACCTCTTCCCTGATATTTTATGGATTTCTCAAATTCTTCTTTTTTTTTCATTTCAATACTTTTTAATTTTGCCATAAGCTTCTTAAAGTGAATTGAGTGAAATGGGGACCCCAAATATTGTTGTCTCCAAAAAACATCATCCTCAAGCAATAAAAACATTTAAAACTCTGTATATATAAAAAAATATACGAAATCAAAGACATACTGATTTTAATCATGGCCACGAAAACTTAAAAAATAACATACACTCTGGAAGGTTGTTCTGTAATGGAGTACCAGTGAGAACAATGCGTCGTTTCGTTTTGATGCTATTCATGGCTTTTGATATTGCTGAAGTGTTATTACGAAGAATATGCCCTTCATCACAAACTACAACTTCAGGTCCTGAAAAAAAAACAAGATACTTAGTCGGAATTATAAGCGTTTACTCTTCTCGAATCAATTTCAACGAATGTAACACACAGTTTCATCAAAAATGTTTAATAGAAAGGCTTGCGAAATATTTCAAAGATTTATCTACTTACATTAGAACTCTGTATAAAACTGAGCCATATAGGACAAGTCCCAAATCACTAGGACTTTGGCCGTAATGCCACCAAACAGTTTGTTTAAATAAGTTGAATATTATATAAATTGATTTAGCCATGATAACTCAAGTTTTGCAAACCAAGAAATTCGTAAAAAGTAATATAATACAGAATCTCAAACACTGAGTCGTTTCTTCTCCTTTCAAATAATATACGTCAATAACGACAAAATAAAACTTTTGAAAATTCATTTTCATTGATGAAAATGATAAATGGGGAAGTAAACGAAAAGGAATGCTGACATTTCATTGTTTGACACCTGTCATTTTCAACAGAGTAAATAAAAAAACATTTTTGTCTCGATTACCTGGATCCAATAAGAACTTTTTGATTTCCTCTTTCATTTTCTTTGATCTAATAAATGTCCCATTGACGAGATTGCGATACATTTCATATCCAGCAATCACTACACCACCTTTGTTGAACCACCGACGGAGAGTATGAACTCTATCTTTGTTATCATTACAATAACTTAACACGTACACCTAAAAATAATACAGATACAGGTCATACAACGTGGCCACTCCTTTACAAAAAGTAAATTCCAGAAGTCTTTCAACTGGTAATCTGAGCAAACAAAAATTAAATGAGTAAAACAAGAATAAAACATAAGTTACCAAAACCTGATAACTAAAAAGACGTAACAAAACACAGATTAAGGACAATAATTTTCCAGTTTTTCCCCTTTATGTAACTTTCCAGGAGTATATTCTATTTTCAGGAGTTTCACTAAGCTTCTGCAAGTATCACCATCCTCAACAATGGCTAATTATTTTTTTGACAATATTTTCACTTTCAGCTCTGATTTATATCTACTCTTTCTATCAGGACATACATCATCAAGAAAAATTTCAGTTAAAAAAAACTTAATTAAAAAAAGATGCCAGTAAAGATTTTCCACCAGCTTGTTTCGGTTTGAGTTAACCACTGAGGTATACTGACCCTTTCTACCAAGACTTTTTGCTCAACAAAACATTCAGTACACCTTTTTTATATTAGCATCTTTATTTTATTTTATATTTTATTTTACCCAGTCCAAAAATATATGCATATGATTATTTTTTGAGGAGTCTCAGTCTAGATATAAACTTTATGCCTATAGAAAAAAATGTACTAGGGT
The DNA here is from genome assembly GCA_030067915.1 of Hydractinia echinata. Classification (NCBI taxonomy): domain Eukaryota; kingdom Metazoa; phylum Cnidaria; class Hydrozoa; order Anthoathecata; family Hydractiniidae; genus Hydractinia; species Hydractinia echinata. The sequence goes on from JASGCC010000023.1 coordinate 2,140,387, forward strand.
AAGGAAATATTATTTTTCCTTATTTATACTTACGTCCAACCTTTGGTCAACATTTAGCCATTTTTCAAACTCTTGTTCCCAATTTAGTACTGTATTTAAAGGTGCGACTACTAAAAACTTCGACATTTTGATATTTTCATTAGTCTTCAAAGTGTGTAAAATAGTAACCACCTAAAAAACAATTTGTATTTTATAAAAAAAAAGGAAAAGGAAAAACACCAAATCCTAAACAGAACTGTAACTTAAAGGGAACCCAAGGTATAAAATGATGTTGGACTTATGTTATAGCGCTTAAAAAGTTAGTAAACAAGTCTTTTTAAATTTTTTAAAAAGCTCTTTTCGTTCTCAAGATATTTACATTTAAAGAATTTCAAATTTAATTATGCTGCATGAATTATGTGATATTTCAGTAATAGCAAATTTTGACATTTTCTGTCATCAGTAATTTTAGACCTGTTAAGGGATGTGCATTCAAACTTTATCAATGCATAGATATTATAATCTGAAATTCTTTAAATGTGAATATCTTGAGAATCAAAAGAGCTTTTTAAAAAATTAAAAAGACTTGTTAGCTAACTTTTTAAGCTGTATGATATAAGTCCAACATCATTTTATACCTCGGGTTCCCTTTAACGTTAAGTAGAAACGAAAGGGTACCTGGAGTGTTTTTCCTAAGCCCATGCAATGCGCCAGTAAACAGCCACTGCCATCTTCACCTTTTTTGTAGCTATTCACAGTTTCTATAACACAGTCATACACAAACTGTATACCTTTTCGCTGGTGAGGCTTCAAATGTTTATTAATCTCAGGGTCAACAGAAACGAGAACTTCCTTTTTTTCGTTCCTCTCCAGAACAAAGTCACCTTCTTCCTCTTGTAGTATGTGATTAACACCTTGTCGATCTGCTTTGGTGCGTTCAAGTAATCTTTTACGACGTTGCTCCTCCAATTCCCGAGCATGTATAGTTTCCTCGTTCAATTCATGATCCTTAAGAATTCTTCGAATTTTTCTACGACCTTTTTTTGACGGCGATTGTAGTTCGTCATCACTGTCACTCAGTACTACAGCCTGTTTGTTCTTCTTTCCTTTCTGTTTTGGAGTTTTCTTTTTCTTTGCTGCATTTTTCTGTCGTTTACTTCTTCGTGTTATTATGACGGATCCATCACTGGATGATGAGTCTGAGCTAACTTGTTCAGTTATTTCAACATCATCGCCTGATGAATCATTTGAAGATGAAACAGAATTTAAACGGACTCTCTTCTTTCTCTTTTTCACTCTAGATTTAGGAGATGGCTTTATCTCAACTTCTGATTCACTCCCGGAGTTAGAAGAGGATTCACATTTCCTTTTCTTTTGTTTCTTACTTTTTACTTGTACCTCTTCGTTATTCTCACCGTCAGATGCACTAGATGCCACCGTTTCAGATTTGAGGGGTTTTTTCTTACTTGAACTTTTTACTTGTTCCTCTTCATCATTGTTACCGTCAGAAGCACTAGATGCAACAGTTTCAGGTTCGCATTTGTTTTTCTTACTTGAACTTTTTACTTGTTCCTCTTCGTCATTGTCACCATCAGATGCACTAGATGCAACAGTTTCAGATTTGAGTTTTTTTTTCTTACTTGAACTTTTTACTTGTTCCTCTTCGTCATTGTCACCATCAGATGCACTAGATGCAACAGTTTTAGATTTGGTTTTTTTTTTCTTACTTGAACTTTTTACTTGTTCCTCTTCGTCATTGTCACCATCAGAAGCACTAGATGCAACCGTTTTAGGTTCGCGTTTGTTCTTCTTACTTGAACGTTTTACTTGTTCCTCTTCGTCATTGTCACCATCAGATGCACTAGATGCAACAGTTTTAGATTTGGTTTTTTTTTTCTTACTTGAACTTTTTACTTGTTCCTCTTCGTCATTGTCACCATCAGAAGCACTAGATGCAACCGTTTTAGGTTCGCGTTTGTTCTTCTTACTTGAACTTTTTTTTTGTACCTTATCGTCATTGTCACCATCAGATGCACTAGATGCAACAGTTTCAGGTTCGGGTTTCTTTTTCTTACTTGAACTTTTTACTTGTACCTCTTCGTCATTGTTACCGTCAGAAGCACTACACGCAGCCATTTCAGGTTTGCGTTTGTTATTTTTACTTGAATTTTTTATTTGTACCTTATCGTCATTGTCGTCAGATGAACTAGATGCAACAGTTTCAGGTTTGTTTGTTTTTTCCTTATTTGAACTTTTTATTTGAACCTCCTTATCACTGTCACTGTTACCAACAACTAATGCAGTAGTCTCCATTTCCATTTCATCATCATTAATAGTGTTTGCCTCCACACCTTCTTTTGAACTTTCAAGTTTGCTATTTTTGTCGTTATTCACATCCATTGACTCTTCAATATCATCACCTTGATTTTCATTTTCAATCAACAAGGATTCACTATTTGATACACCTGCATTTTCTTTATTTTTGTTCATATCAGTCTTCGTTAACTCTTCAACCTCCTCACTTTCAGTTTCATCATCATTTAACATAGAGTCACTAATTTCTCCATCAGACGGTTCTTCCTGGACAGGTGCTGGCGTATCTGTTTTGTTTTTTTCAAGACTATCTTCTTTTTTTCCTTCACTTATTTTCTTTTCTTCTGTTTTCTTGTCCTCAGTGGGTAACTTGTAATTCTTCTCATTGTCTTTAACGTTATCTTCATTTACATTTTTTTCCATGTTCTCTATTGTTGTTGTTGACTGATCAACACTCTCTTTTTGTTCATCGTCAATAATAATTTTTCGTCTTGTTGATCGTCTGGTGTTTGTGACGCTGTTCTCAAAATAACTGCTTTTTGAATTTGCTCTGCTTCGTCTTTTTCTACTCTGTTGATTTACTGCAACATCATCACTATCAGAATCAGTGGAGCTTCTCCTATTAATTACCTGTCTTCTCCTTTGCATCTTATTTTTGGGTCGCACCCCAGATGGGCCTGGCTGCTGATCATCTACAACAACATTATAGCTTTTCTGGCTTGCTTCTTTTTCCTGTGCATCCTTTGTTTCTGTAAGGCTGGCTGGACCAATGTTATTTGTAGCAGGTTCTGTATTGGGTTTAGCAATATCTTCTACTGTTTCGATCTTTGTTTTTTCTTTATTTTCTTCATCAATGATTTTATCTTCATCAGTGCTCTTCTTGTCCTCATCTTCACTTGAAACCTCACTAGTCCTATCAGAAGAAGAGCTGCTAGATTTGGCTTTGCTATGAGAAAAACTTAAACGCATAAAACTTCCAAGCCCTTTTTTCCTTTTTTTGTCTCTTTTTTTCTTTGCAACTTTTTTAGCTTTCTTTTCCGTCCCTTCAAGGGCTGCTTGTGCTGCTAATAATATACTTTTTCTAATTGTACTACGTTTGCCACTCTTACTCACAACAACAATTTCATCACTTGAATCAGATTCATCATCACTTGACAACATAATCACTGTTTGTTTCTTTTTATGTCCTTTTTGTTTTGTTTCAACTTCTTTCATTTTTTTCTCAGCTTTTTCTTCTACTTTCTGTTGTAGTTCTTTCTCATTATATGTTGCCAATTTTTTCCCACGCAAAGTTCGGCCTGAATCATCCTTCTTATTTGAATCCCTAATTTTTGTAATGATATCAGAAACAGTGGAAGGATCTAACTTATTTACAACTGGTCTTACTTCATCTGCATTTATTATTCTTTTCTCCTTTTGTGGTGTATTAATTATATTTAAGTTACCTGTATTTACATTATTCACATTGCTTGTATTAGTTTCCTTTTTTATATTGTCATTTTCCTTTGATTTGGTAGTATTTATAGTATTTGACATATTCTTAGCATTAGACATTGATTTAGATGTGTCAATAAAAGTTCCATTGTCAGCGGAATCAATTTTTTTATTGTTTGTATTTGTGACAGTCCTATCCACATGATCATCATCATCGTCAATGGTCTCGTACTTTGGAAAACTACTTTTCAACTTGACATGCACTTCAGGTGAGTCTTCAACTTGTCTTGCAACCTCTGTTAGTCTCTTCTGCCGCTCCATTTGAGTTGGTCCTGTAAAATGTGTTTTTTTTCCATCAAAGGCTGGTTCATTTAATTTCTGCAACTTAATATATTTCATCACATCGTTACATTCCACTATAAAATTATTGATTTGAACATGATCACAAGAAAAACATTTCCATTTGACATCGTCATCAGCTTCCAGTAAAGCCTTCAAGAATTCCTTGCCTAAATTGCGTTTAACACAATGTTTACAGTACGCTTTTTCACAAAAATCACAACAAACTAGATTTCCTCCGTCTCCGCACCATGTACAATATTCTTCAACTCCCATTTCATCACGAGTAAATTCATTCGAGTTTATAAATTTCAAGCATTTCTGAAAAATAATAAACAGGCATGCATAAGCAATTTAAAATAATAAAAAAGATCTGTTTTTCAATATTCGAATGGATAAACATTTTCAAAAATAAATTGCTATAGATTGGCTGGCAATTTGGCCAAATCCACAAAAAAGGTTATACAAAAATTCCTTAAGTAGTGTGGTGAACTGCAGAGTGGAGAAACCTTTACGTAATTGTTTTTTTGGGTGGCTGAACTGGAACAATGTATAATCAATCGAGGTACAGACAAGGAAGCACTGGTGTTGGTGTGTACATGGAGAATGATTTAAACAAGAGAATCTTAACATGATACAATAAGTGGAGAAGCTTTTAGCCATTCAGTAGAACATACAAAACATACAATGTAACATTTACAAAAATACCTTGCAAAGCAAGACTGACAGCTTTGGGTGTTTGCAAATCTTCTTTTTCTTGGTACTAAGCTTTTTATTACAAGCTGTACAGTGCACATGTTCTGGTATCATATCTAAAATAAACATATTGTCAGAGAAAAAACAATCAGTTTATCATGGTGTGTACCACTAAGAAAACAACTTTTTTAATTTTTGAAGCTTTTAAGATCTGTGTAGATGTAGTTAGGTTAGCATTTTCTAATTAACACCTAAGATGATTTGACAAATTGATTGTAATTATAATTAACTTACAAAATTTATCAAAATTCATATTGATTATGATATAACAAATTTAATATACCTATGTCATTGTCCACTGGCTCTTCTAGCTTATTTTGATTTTCTTGAAAAGGAATAACAACCGGCTTCACTTCGCCTACAATTTGAAGTGAGGCGGATGATTCAGATTCTTTAATAGCTTTTCCACCACTGGGAAGAAATTCAAATGTATTAGTTTTTGGTTCAGGTGTGATTAAATCAATTCTTTCAAGTTTATCTTCTTCATTTAAACTGAAGGAAAAAATAAACACAATTATGGTTTACAGATAGGATTATGTGACAGCTGAGTGATACAATACTTGCCTTGATAAAGATAGGCACACTATACCACCCATCTCAACCAGGTGAGAGTGAATCCTTATTCAGGCCTATCAATAAGAAAATAACACCAGAGCAATAAATTGCTCTCCCAAGGTTACAATAATTTAAACTGGGCAAGGAATCTGAATAAATAGAATAAGTTTATAAACGCATATTTTATCACAAAGTCTTTTTTATCTATTTTATATCTTTTTTTATATATTTTGGTTCTTTTTTACCGTAAATAATAAGAAAGGGAACATTGATTTCCATGTGAGATGAATTGATATTACTCGGCCAGAAAAATTGGGGGAGCAATTAATGGCTCAGCTATAGTTTTCTCATTTCTCAGAATTGGGTGAGCCTTTGCACGAGCAAGACCAATTGCTCTCTCCTTATTGATAGGCCTGCTTATTTTTCAAAATCTGAAATTTGTGACATCGTCTTATGAATTACCTTGATGAAATAAAATTACATTAAAACGAGTAAAATGAATAAATATATTTTTCAGTTCAGTGTTCTCATCACAAATTGTACATCATTTTACAGCCCTTAAATATATCTTTTTATTGTAATGTTTTTCAACTTCTTTGCATCAGAAAAATTTGCAGGTCTTAAATTGCATGTCCAAAAAACATTGTACATGAATTTTGTTTGTTGTGCATAATCTATCTTCATGTGCACATCTGTTAAAAAGATGCCAGGTTAGAGCAAAATCTGCATTGCCTTATTGGTTACAAGCCTTTCTTATGACATAAATTCTTATTAAAAATTTATTTACTATGCACAGTCCATCTTAACCCTATTCAGTCCGGTTTTTTTAACATATATTATCATAGTCTTAAAATTTGTCCAAAATGTTACTATCTGCTTAAAATTAAATTACTTTAGTTCTAGATCGAATTTTAAATTCTGTTTGGAGCTTCTGAAAGCTAAATAAAAGTTATTTAACATATTTTCCGGTTTTTACATAGATCGCATAAAAAGTTGCCAAAAATTGCCCAAAAATCCGGTTTTTCGGATTAATCACATGTTCAAATTATGAAAAATGATTTTTCTTGTTGAAACAAAGTTGTGTTGTAAGTTTCAAGCTCTAAGGATAATTCTAACAAGAGTTATTATATTTTCCCCATTATAAGGATTTTATAGAGATTTTTAAGGGTAGTTTCGAGTAATAGCCAATATCACTGCCTCTAAAACATATGGGACCTAAAAATTTGGCATGCAGGTATCTAATAGATAAATATTGAAACTCAGTAAGTATCATAGCCATGCAACATAGCAATAAGAAGTTATCAAAAAAAAAACGTCAGGGGGGGAGCCCCCCCCATACCGAATAGGGTTAAGTAATTGTATAAAAACAATTATATTTAATTTATTAAGTCCAGGAAAAATAATGAAGTAAAAAATATGTTTTAGTATCTGAAGTAACAAAAATGTTCAATGGCAAAATATTTCCGTTGTTAAGGTCAGCTTCGACTGCAAAACGAAAATCTTGATAGGAAAATTGAAAAGGAGTATAAAAAAAATCGCACGTAAGGAGTCAAAGAAGCCAAAAACAATGCAGAACAAAAATTGTCTTTTCTAAAGCATAGTTAAGTTGCCTCCGACAGCAATGCGCGAACATTGAAAACTCCTAACGAAAAATAAAGTTATTTTTGTGCTTTAACAATGTCATTAAAAACAGTTTATAACCACTTGTGGTAAAGTTAAGCAAATAATTACAACAGCAATTATTTGCGGACGAGCTTAGAATGATAAATCACAAGGACTTTAAGAAAACTAAAGGGTCAGTAAAAAAAGGCCTTCAAAAATTTCTGTTTTACAGAATGCAATCCCTTGGGTATAGATTCCTGTTCACCACCACCGGGGTGAGTGATCATCACGTTTGTTAGGAAAGTATGATCACTAAGGATTTTGGAAATAACGATCTTACGATTTCCAGGTTTGAAAACATTATCCTAAGCATTGGTAAAATAAAATAAGCTAAAGATAAAAAAATCTTTGATAATAACAGAATATTATTATAAGTAATGATTTTCATTGGCGTTGTCATCACAAGCCACCAACTTTCTATCATTTAATTTACATTTTTTTGTTCCACTAGTAGTTACAAACTTTAATTAACGACTCTACTTACAACATTATTATATATGGGTTGAAATTCCCTGCTGTGAACATTACTGGAACTAATACTACGTTTGTTCCCTATGCCAAAACAGCAACCTCTGTTCGGTGTACAGGGACAAAAGAATTTTGTTACTCAACTTTTTTAAATTTTCTTCATAATTTCTATATTTTAAGATCGCTGGCGTTTTTAAAATTACTGAAGTTTGTGGCCGACAATTTATCGGATGGTTGTTTTTTTAATAGACCTGGGGCAATACGAGTTTCTAAAGTATAGTCTTCCTTTTTAAAAAAAAAATAGGTAGCAATACACCAGGAAGTTGAAAAAAGTTAGTATATTTTTTTGTTCGGTTATAACCAAGACAAAATTTTGGTTTTATCAGGGTCTGTGACAGCAAAAGCTGAATCATGAGGGCTGGTATCAATATAGGGAAATACTTCAGTTGTTATCATTAATTTCTCCACATTTGCAGCATTTTGAACCAGGAATTAAATTCAGATTTCCTTTTTTTAAAACGTGATTGGTGATTTTAATTTTTTCACTGTAAATTTTCTGATAGCCAATTTTTACTAGGCAATGGGGGTGAAATAAACTTAGAGAAATGAGTGAGGGAGCATTGGTCAAATGTGAAAGGTTATTTAAAATGAGAGGATCATTGCCATTAAAAAAGGAGCACAATCACATTGAAAATGAATACCAATGCTAATTAAAAAGGCTGATCAAACCTATATTTATATTTAATTACCTAGTTGACTTCAGATTACCATTTGCACGCAAAGTATGACCAGCAAATTGCGAGTCTGTCTAAAATTTAAAAAAAAAATTAAAAATTCAATTCTAAACATTTATTAAGAATCATTTATTCAAGATGACAACATGCTTTGTGTGTTGTTTAAATCAGAGGTATTTATATTAATACAATACTAGTTGTAATTTTCATGAAAAACCGCACTTCAGGCCGTCCTTAATTGTTGATTTTCCGTTTTCCAACTCGTAGTTTTGTTGCAGGGTTGGTCGGTCGGCAGATTATTTTTTTTACCTTTTCGTCAGATCATTTTATTGTCTACTCTGATCTTCTTGTAAGCCTCGCTTTACTGTATTACGCTGGGTCTATTTTTTGTACCTACAGGACATGCGTATTTAATAGCTTGTTTTAAGGAAGAACCGATGTTCTTGAAGCTGAGCGCTCCACAACAGTCACAGCAAACATCGGCGCCATCTTTACTAACTTGTAACACGTCGAAGTGCGCTATCGCAAAGTACTCTGTTGTTTTGATTATTCATTTGCTAGCAATTTATTTGCTACATTTTTATTTAACTATACTTATACTTTATGGAAAAATAGTCAGTAGTTTACTGTTTTGGGGTCGGAAATCAGCGAAATACTGGGAAAATAAAAGAATGTTGAAAAATCCTGACTCAAACTTTTTGTGGTCGACGAGAAATTGCGAAGGTCGGTTGGAAAACGGCCAAACGAAAAAAATTTTAAGGACGGCCTCAGGTTAATGAAAATTTAAATAGATATATTTAATTTAAAAAAAGATAGTGTCATCGAGAATCCAGCATCCAGACATAATGACATCATTTTTCAATGATGTCATTATTATGTCAGTTCAAAAACGAAATTGTTTGTTTAAGATGCACACTGTAAGAGAAGACATAATTATTTGGTCCAAGTGTTATAACTGCGTTTTAAATAACTTCGATTCTTTGACATTTAATTTCAGCTAAGTCTATTCTTTAGAATAAATAAAATATTTTTAAATTTTAGCTTAGTTCAGGCACAATTAGCATTATGGTGTTGACACAAGCCAGAAAAGAAGCTTGAATATAAGCATTTAGGCCCCATACCTTTTCTAAGGGGACATCCAGTGTTAAATCGTGTTCTTTCGGTTTTAGTTTATTTAATATTGACAGAAGATTCTTTCTAAAAAAATCACATATAAAATTTAAATTTGTAGTATCAGAAATACAAAGCATAATATTTATTACAATGAATTTGTTGGATCCTGGGGCAGGAATTACAGAGCAGTGGAAATAATAATAAATATGACATACTAAAATGGTTACTTTGTCATTTAGCAAACAAATTAAAAAGTAACATCCTCCTATAAACATAAGGAATTAAAAAATGTTCCCACTATTGTGTAGAGCTTCAGTCTCGTCAATGAAGAAAAGGCTATGCAAATGACATATCACACTTTGAAATTTTTACTTTTTCAAGTGTCTTCTTTTTGAGATTGCTTATTCAAAGTATTTAAATATCATAATAGAGGAGGGTGTTAAGACAGGCATATTCTGCCTTGTTTTTCATATATTTTTGCTTTGCACATGTAAATAATAATTTGTTGCAAATATAATAATATGAACTCATCATACAGGCCTTGCCATGAGTTTTAGTTGTGAGTGTGACAAATCGTATGCGCAAAAGGCCCTGGGCGTGTGATGACGAGCGGTTTTTTTTAAACTGTTTTAAAGTCTCTGAACTTAATGTTTTTCTTCCACCATGCTTTCTCTGGTTCTTTAAAATATTTTACTTATTATTAAAATCCACATTAACTTTATATCAGATGTTGAAAGAAAGTCACTAGCTAACAAAACAAGAATAATATTAGAGCACATCAGCACCCTGGCATCGGCACCCTGCCGCCATCTTAAAATTAAACTTTGGGAATTCGGTTCCGTACAATTCATTAATGTTTTGACCAAAGCGAACCATGTTCATATGTAATACTGAGCAAATACATTTTATACGAATTGAAACGATCATTTCTACGAACCCGTTTTCATTATTTTTAAACGGTCTACGGCGATCTTTTTGCTTTCTAAGATCCCATGTTCATGATTTTGAAACGATCTACGGCGATCTTTTCGCTTTCTACAATTCCGTTTTCATGATTTTGAAACAATCTATGGCATTGTTTTTGCTTTCTACAATCCCATTTTTATGATTTTTAAACAATCTATGGCGATCTTTTCGCTTTCTGCGATCACGGTATTCATGATTTTTAAACGATCTACAGCGATCTTTTCGCTTTCTACAATGCTGTTTCCATCATTTTTAAACGATCTACGGTAAGACAACAAAACGCAACGCAACAAAAATTAATAAAACTTGGGATTCACAAAAATGGCAAATTACTTTATTTATTTTAATCTTCGTCAAGTAAGTTTAATTTGATCGAAAGAAACTAGTATTCGAAACTACTATTTTTAGCCGCATGCACAAAAATCAAGGCACGTGAGAATCGAAACAGTGTTTTCAAAATAGAAATAAAAAAACAGGTAGCAATGCGCAAGTTACAAAGCTATTATAAAAAGTTTTAGTATGATCGCTTTGATTTTACATTCTTCACACAAAAATTATTTTACATTAAACACAAAATCTTTAACGCTTTATGCGTGTTAATTCATTTTTTTTTTAAATATATATCTTTTAATAGCTTTCGTGATCGTTAACACTTTTAAACAATAGCATGCATGTATGTTGCATGTAAGAACAAAAGGATTCATCAAATCTTATTGTTATGACTCGCGCACAACGATAACAATAGAAAACAATTAAGTTCATATGTAAACAAAAGATATGCGAAGGTTCTTTATGTAACCATGAGATCGTTACACGACGTCGTAAAACTTGCGTAAATGTAAAGTTACATTTAAGCGGTACTGTACCCTGTTGTAAATTAATTTCTCGTATGTAAATTATCTTTTCGTGGTGCGGTTAAAACTAAGATTAAAAAATAAAAATGCAAGGTAAATAAGGAAATCACTTTAAATTTTATACGATTTTGCTCAATCGCACGCCTTAGACGTTTTGCGCGTGAGTGGGCGCGTGCGATCACACGCCTCTCATGGCAAGGCCTGATCATATTTTTACAGATACCTGGCATTAACAGTCAAAAGAAATGGCAACCTCATTGGTATATTTTTTATGTATATACTTAATTGCTGATATCAACAAAATTTGGACATATTGATTGTCCAAAATTTTAGGACAAAATCAACAGTTAATCTATCCTTTCACGACATTACCTAATCTTTTTTCAAAATATGACAATTAGACAATATTGCATGACTTTATGTTTTTACACAAATTGTAACTTAAATGGAAAGGATAGAATACAGATGCTTTCCAGAGAGCCATGCTCACCTTATCGCAATGCACCTTTTTAGGCGCCATAGTTTAGTGGTTATAACTCTTGCACTTTGTGCGGGAGACCGGGGGTTCGATTCCCCTTGGTGGTGATTCAATATGGGCGAGTAAATGATACCATAGCCCTGGGTTAACCCAAGCCATTAAGGGAAATTGGGGAGATGGCACACTGTGTGGGCCGTTGGATGTGGCAGGGATTTGTCTGGTAGAGCGCGGCCCCTAATTGGGTCTGCGTAGCTCAAAACGAGCATTAAATACTCTAGGACTCCCAATCTAAGTTATGGCCCCTCCGGGAAATAATGGACATGGTATATCCCTCAATATTTGTGAGGCAAGCCATGTAAAATATGCACATCTATCTATCTATGTAGGAAACACAACCCCCTACAGCTGTATGCATCGTCGGCCGTTCAATTAAAAAGATTCCATCCCTATCCTACCCAGCAAACCACATACTACTTGGGAATGAAGCACTACACCATAGACACACAAAGATAGCAGAAGGACTGTCTTCCAACAGAACGACTTTCTTTTTGTCCTTACATATTAAGCTTCAAAGATTTCCAACTGACTTCATGACATTATCATTGATGATGTAATAAGGTAGTAAACATAAATTAGTACTTAAAATATCTTGCAATCTTACATAATATCAAAACTTTTAAGTAGTGTGGAGTTATGCTCTTGATGATATCTTGACATATGTACAGTTTTGTAGTTTAAGAATGACTCTTTAATTATAAGTAGAAATGTAATGTCAGCATATTTCAAAACTTATTTACATATATACTTATAAAATCATATGATCCTGGATTTTAAATATTTAAAATCTTGAGAACGAAAAATGATTTTTAAAATAATTCAAAGGACTTGATAAACAACTTTCTATTCTCCACAATGCATAGATAGAAATATCATTTTAAATGCAGGAATCCCTTTTGACCTATGAATAAATATTTGTTGTATGTGAGTCTTTAAAGGCGCGTAATCACCCTTATCGAAAAAAATTAACATATACATTTTTTATATTTATTTCAAAGTTCAGACGGAGTTATGACTTTCCTGAAAATTTGAGGATATTAAACCTACTAGAAATGGAAATAATGGTACTTCAATATCTTGAATTTATTGGGTTTTTTTCCAGCCGCCATATTTAACGATCTTGTTGATCTCTTATTCTCGTCTAATAAGCGGGCCGTAGCAAAATGTTCGTGTGAAACCGTAGGTAAACAAACGGCCTTATATTTAAATGAGCACTGAGATGGAGTTCGATAAAATCGCCATTATATGGTACGCTGGTCTATTTGGCTTGTTTTTCTTTGTAAAACATGGCATCAAAAAGTGGAAAGAAAGTTTGGTTCTGTTTAAAAAAGTGGCCGCGCGTAAAAACATCCGTATCACTTTCTCCACTTAGATTTAATTTTCTTCTATTCTATTCGCCATTGTTTTTGGAGACCAGACAAAACAAAACAGAAAGAAGAAATCACAGCATTTCCTTGTGGTTATTAATTATGATAATTAATGCTTATCACGCTCTTTCTCTTTTTATTTGCATGACCGGGATTATTGCATATTATAAGCCAAAAAACCCAACGGAGGAGAATGCTCATTGTGATAGTTGAAGATAGTTGAAGCACTATGGAGATAATTAAATTTAGAGCATGAAAGGGGAAATTCTGAAATTTTGGTATTCTAATTGTCTAGATCTGACACTGTCTCCATAAGGAAGCAACTAACTGTTTGAACAAAGGAAAATAATAAAAAAGTAAGACAGCTAGCAAGGTCTAGCAAGGCGAAGCTATCTTCAGAAACAACAGCAAGAAGAGGTCGTTGTTGCAAAGAAGTCTGATTTCAGTAAGTTAAAACGTTTAAATAATAAAGAATAAGACAGAAACTTCGATTGATTTATCTGATTTATCATGTTCGGAACTTTGTTGATACATTTTTAAAAGCATTACGATGGAAACACAGCTCTCCCTCATTCATTATTTTTTCTGTAATGGCATGAATCCAACAACCATGTGATTGATTTTGCAGTGCGTTTATTATCGCATGATTCTTGCAATGAAATGTAATGGTGGTTCTGTAGGCGAAGAGAAATTGGGGTGAGTTTGCTATTTCTATGAAACATTGTTCTGGTTGTCAGTTTTCAATAAAATTTTCAGGATAATGTTTTCTCATGTATATCTTTCAATTTTTACAATAAAATAGGCACCTCGAAAAAAATTGCCTACAGGGTAATTACGCGCCTTAAGCAAATGTCACATGATACTTTTAAACCAATCACAGGTCTAGATTTTTTAGGGCAGCCATTTTGATTTGAGGGAAAACAAGTCGTTCATGCAGCCACCTCTTCACGAATAGGGGGTGAATCTTTCATAGAATCTTTTTTTCTAACTTCAAACCTGTCAAATTGTGTAGTTTTAGGTTAAGTGTTTGCTAATTTAGCTTTTATTTTATCAAAGCTTCTTTTGTGAGAGTTTGAACGTGTAATGTCTGTTTTTTCCCCCACAAGCGAAAGTTGTACCACTTAAGTAGCTAACATTCTGACCAGGAGATTAATCCTTTCTTTATCAACAGAAGCAAATATTGCAAATTTGTCAATCAACAATAACATAACAGAACTTTAAAAAGTAAAAACCTATTCCCTGATTTTCCTGACCATCCAACGAAATAAAACTGTCCTTGGCTTGACATCCCTGTGTCACTTGGTCAAGGATATGATTCTCCGACTGAACCATGAGTTTAGCTCGCTATAGTTATGGGCAAAAGTAAATACTTATTTTTAGGAAGAAGTCTATGCATTTTGCGCAGAATAACATAATCTAGCTTTAGTTACTTACCCCTTATTTTCAGCGGTCAAAGCAGCCATATCCGCGGTAATTTTTACCGTGGCGGGAAAACGAAATTGTTAGACATTTTGAACCTCTCTTCGGCTCTCTTTTCTTCGTCCTACTATACCGGGTACCAATTCCAAGCCGGGCAGTTGAAATATACTTTACCGTAAATTAAAAAGCACTAAGAAGGAGAGTTTTATTGCCTAAATATTTATTTGGTTCCGCGATGCCATTTTTGAAGCCTCGAATGTTTGTTTAAATGGCGCTTTATTTTTTAAAAATGAAAAAGACAAGAACCAGACATTATTTTGTTATAATCTTTAATTTCCTTTTTATTTACAAGGCGTCCATTCTATCTCCATCGCAGTGCTAAAAACCAGTCAACCCTAGTAACCAGTCACGTGATATCAGCGAGAGGTTTGGGGAGAGGCTTTACAATACTAAACTCGCCCCAGCTTTTTGGAGCACTGGTGAAGAGAAAGGTTCATTGCGTTAAACTTAGCCTTCCACCGTCAACATCTGCTAGGCCTTGTTTTTTGCATTGTTTACTTGTTTTGAGAGTTGTTTTCAGCTTTCTTTATTATTTTGTAATTGGCTTGTATTATTGTATCACAAACCGTCGGTCAGCAAAAATTTACTTATTACGCGATTCTAAGTGAACAAAGCTAATGCGCAAGCCCACATCTCATTATCAGCGACCCGAGCGACCAGAAATCGCCCAATACAGATTGGCCTATATAAATGAAGCGAGAACAATCTGCTGTGTTCGAACAGAGACAACGTAAAAGGTTTAGGTGCATGTACGCTTTTTCATAAGAATCTAGTTTATAAGGACGTAGGATGAAAAAATAGAACAAAATAAATATTGCGTGCCTAGAGTAGACTAACTAAAGGCTTGGCCTGGTACAAAAGTATCAAGTGAAGGCACCTATCTAATGTCAGAAATAAATGTTTACAAACGTTGTGTCGTGTTCCATGTTTGTCTTCAGTGGTCTGTGAGTCTTTATTTTATGTGTGTCACGTGATATAATTTCTTAGCAGTTTTTGATGTTTGATGGAGGAGAGAGAGCAAATGTCATTTCATGCTACACACGTGTTTTTAATCACTCCTCAACGCATTAAAAACCTGAAAAGGAATCCAGGCTTATAGATTCGTTGTAACGATGAAACCTCATACACCTTTCCTCATATTGAAGAATATCACCGTCCCTTGTTTCCAAATTGGTCAGTCGGGAAGTTTTGCCAGCTAAGGATAGGATAAAAAGGATAAAGTGCTGGATGGAGTCGAGACTTCACCTCAATTTCAATAACACTTCGTTATAAAGCCGTAAAACTTGGCTGATTCCATTGTGCTTAGTGATTTTCAACAAATAAAAAGAATAAAAATTTCCTAGTTTTAAAACGGCATGCATCTTTACATAAAAAAAAGTCAGGTCGAAGTTATTCAGTACCATCCTCGTCCCAAGTATCTAGTGGCCCCTGAGCTGTTATTAAGGTTAAATTAATCAAAAAGTCCAAATGCCCTGTCCATTGTACATTACTGTAAACGGCTGAAAAGCCCAACCTTTAAATTGATTGATAGATTGATTGATGGTCCATGATGTTTTTTGCCGATATGTGTTCCAACGCCCAACGAAACACATGAAATATTGTCACATGTAAGTTATATATTGCACTTAAAAAGGGTGTTACAAAAGTTCTTTGCGATTTTCACTTGATTTAATGGCCGCGGTTCAAATTTTAGAAAGGAAACCAAGAAAAAAAATATAAAACAAATATATTGTACACAACACAAAAAAATTTGCCTACAAATTATTTTACAATCTGCTAAATTGTACAATAGAGGTTTTATATAACATTGCTTCGCTTTATAAGAAAGCACATATCAAGAACCAGTCGTCAGCGCGTCGGAAAATCTACGGGAATTCACCCGTATCTATTTCCATTTCATTCTCGTCCCCAGAGCTCTTTGAGATAAAACTTTAAAAGTAAAGAGCTCTTTGCCTCACCTAGTGCTCAGAGACAGGCAGACAGCATTGCAGACAGCATTATAAATATAGAAGACAAAAATGGAAAAATAATACATGCATAATTATGTCCCGTTTGTCGTTACACCACGGCAGAAAGTGACGGAAGAAAATTTTATTGATAATTTCTGAGTGAGAGACAAGTTATCTCGTTCAAAGTGTTTCCACTTGTTAGGATAAAATAAAAAACATCATAATTCGACACATTTTTTTCAAAAACTAAATCATGCATCTAAAAATACAAAACTTCTCATGACTGACGTAAACAAGGCAAACAAGCTTGTTGCCTCCCTTAACTCTACCTCTTTTATTTTAGGGATTACTATCTGATGTCTAAATACCGAAATCACCAAAAAAGCAATAAATCAATTACCTTAAGAAGAAATTTTGTCCTAATTTTTTATCGATGTTTTTCTTTGTCTTTAGTAAGCGATTTGAGAATAAAATGAAAACGAAGCTCTTTATTTAAGAGAATTTAGAACAGTCAGTAAGAAACATTTTGGGTTTAGCCTGAATGCTTCCAAACATTATGGATCTGATACCCATAATCTCGTTCTAATGTTTCCCTAAAACTATGAAACGATAAAAATATAAAAATATTATGTATATATTTGTTTTTTATTTATTTATGTTTGACTACACTGATAGTCAATAAGCTTAAAAAATGGGAAATTTAAGAAACGAAATTCGTTGTTGCGCGATATGATACAAAAATAGCAACAAAAACTATTCCATCAAAATTGAACAAAACGCCACACAGCACATGCAACAACAAACAAATCCAATGAAAATATAGGACGCCGTTGTCAACCAAAAAGCAAATAAATATAATGTCTGGTCACAATAGTGATGATGATTCGTGGGATCATAACTTGGTTCATATACGGAATATATCCATACATTACCAGCAATAAACCAGCCAATTAAAAAACAGTCAATAGTGCGCTCACATAGAGATTTTTTGGAATCATCGTCATCCGAATCGGATTCTTCGGACCTTTTCTTAACCTGTGTATACAAACCAACAATATTCCGCAGGACACCAAATGCACCCAGAACGATCAAATAGATGGGTATATATTTCTCAACAGGGCAATCATCTTCATACTTTACGCCTAAAGGTAAATTAACAAGACGCATAATATACGTAAGCTAGCTCGCAAAAAACAACAGTCTAAATGAAATTTGCTTTATTGTAATAGCATACGAACTAGCCAAGGTTCCTATTCATTTTCACAACAAGCATATAGGAAAATAATTAAAACCCTGCCCTGGACATGCCCTGAGCTCGAAGAGAGAGAGAGACTGATTGTCAGACTTCATATAAGTACATATGTTATTTTTTGATTAGTATCTCCTTCTGAAAACTCACAATATTAATTCCTTAATTGGCCCTCCCTTTACGTAACCATATGAGATTATTAAATAATAAAAAACTTACCAATTACAATACAAGCAATGGGTATAGCAAGAAATATTGCTAAACAGATTGTGCATCCAACTAAAAATAACAACATCAACCACGATTAAAGTAAACATTTAAATTTGAAATAACACAAACAATAAAAACAAAAAATGCGATAATATATTAAACTCCTACTTGTTGAGACAAACAGAATTGCCACCTTTTTTAAAAAGTCAACAGTCCCTGACGATTCTTCTCTCGCCTGTCTGATTTCTCCAAATATACTTTCATATGTTGGAGGAGGATCTAACAAACATATAATTATTGTTCTCAAAGAGGTCACATAACAAACAATGGAAATATCAATAGCATATCCATACAAACCTGCCACACTGTCATACGCTGGCGGTTCAACATTACCATAGCTTGGTGGTGAACCGTCAGCATTTACATTCTAAACAAAAAAAAATTATTTTTATACATACTATTCTATACTGCATTGTATATAGTATTTAAGCATTCACTAGGTTTTAGTATTTATATGCAGTACTGTTCCATTTGCTATCTTTGAAACATCTTCACTACCAAGAATCGTTGAGCTTGTTTTAACACTTACTGTTTAACCCTACTAAATCTGATACAATTAAATTCGAAAAGGATTACCCGGGGTCGTACATATTTTAATCTAGTTTTAAATTTAGCTTTACTTCCTGGTGGTAATAGTTCAGCACCAAAAGCTTTTTTACTGGTACTGGTTGCATCTGAAAGTATACATTATATGTTAACATTTTACGCAAATACTTGTATAAAGTGATGTTTGATTAAATTTCTTGTGAAGAGAACTTCGATTCTAGTTAAGGCCTTAACGGATGTTAAGCTGATACGTACATATTACTCCTGATAATAAGCAGTAGATGCTACGCAAATGGAAGGTTTAACTTTAGTTCAGTTTCCAACAATTAGTTATATGTACTGCAGAAAAATTACTCGATTGGTGTGGAGATCTTGCACCCATTATGGTTCTGTTGTTCACCACTTGTGTGGTTAAAGTGTAAGTGGGGTAAATTGGATGCTATATATTATGGGGAAATTCTACAGGAAATTGTTCAATTCCAAGTCTACGTTCAACCTTAACCAACTAACATGGACTTGCTCTGAAGAATCCTTAAAAAATAAAAACTCACACCTTTTGTTCACTAGTTTATATATACAAAACAGGGAAAATAGCAAAGCTCAGCATATAGTAAACTTTGCCACCTAGAAATATGAGGAGTGGAAGTGCATCATCATCATCATCATCATCATCATCATCATCATTCTCGGCTTAACGTCCGTTTTCCATGCTAGCATGGGTTGGACGGGGTATATTAATGACCCTCTTCCAATCTGATCTAGACTGTGTTAGATCTAAACTCAACTTCCTCTGTATCAAGTCTTTCCTTATAACCTCCTGCCAAGTCTTTCTCGGTCTGCCTCTGGGCTTTCCCCAGGAACTATCAAGTCTCTACACTTTCTTACCCAATTATCCCCCTCCATTCTTTCCAAGTGCCCCAGCCAATTCAATCTTCTTATCTGGATAACATCTTTAATTCTACGGATACTTAGCCTGCTTCTTAGCTCATCTGAACTCTTTCTGTCTCTCAGACTGGCGTTACACATCCACCTAACCATTCTCATATCATTCCTTTCTAAACGGTCAAGATCTTCCTGCTTCACTGCCCATGTCTCACTACCATACAACATAACACTTCTTACACAGGCCTCATACAACCTACCTTTTACCTCAATTGACAAGACTCTGCTAGTCAACAAAGGAAGTAACTCTCTGAACTTTTTCCAAGCAGAACCTATCCTGCAAGTAACACTTCTTCCAACACCCCCTTCACTGCCCAACATATCACCTAAGTAACAGAAGTTCTCAACTATCTCTAACGAGCCACTGTTGTACATCATTAAAGCTGGAAATACTTCATTCTCTATAATCTCACCTTTGCAACGCTTGCATACAAACTGAATGTCAGCTCTTAACCTTCCACCAATACTACTGCACTTCTTATGTACCCAATGCTTGCAAGTCTGACAAAAAATTGATTTACTACCAACCCCTTTCCTGCAAACTCCACAAGGCCACTTTCCAACTACAAGGTCACACTTGGCTGCAATGCTACTAATCATGGTTCACCCTTAGCCCTTTCTCTTCTAGTCCTTTCTTCCACTTCTCAAACTTTTCAACTAATTCTTCCATCGACTCTGCTATGAGAACCAAATCATCTGCATACAATAACTCCCATGGACAACCTGTTCTGAACTCCATCGACAGCGCTTCTAAGACTAGAACAAACAACAAAGGACTAAGTACAGAACCCTGATGTACACCAACATTTACACTAAATTCATCACTAAGTGAATCTTTAATCCTGACACGACTTCTAGCATTGCTGTACATAGACTGTACCATCGTAACTAGCCACTCATCCACACCTAATTTTCTCATAGCCCACCAAATAACTTTACGTGGCACTCTATCAAAAGCTTTCTCTAAATCTACAAAGGCAAAATAGAGATTCTTTCTCTTTCCTAAATACTTTTCCTGAAGCTGTCTGAGTAAAAATATTGCATCTGTAGTGCCACGCCCTGGAACAAAACCAAATTGCATCTTATCTATATCAATTCTTTCTCTAAGTAACTTATCAATCACTCTTTCAATAACTTTCATTACTTGATCAACCAACTTCAAACCTCTATAGTTACCTCTTTCTAATGCATCATCCTTGCCCTTGAAACAATTCACTATTACACTCGACTGCCACTCACTCGGAATAGCACCATCCTTTATAATCTGATTAGCAAGACTTGTAATAAGCTCAACTCCAATATATCCAGATGCTTTTACCATCTCTGCAACAATACCTGATACTCCTGCAGCCTTGCCAATCTTCAATTTCCTAATAGCCTCCACTACCCATTCTGTCTTGATCTGCATAGCTGGCCCTTCTACAACATCATCATCAGACAAATTATCCTCATCCCAATCAAACTCAGTGTTAAGCAACCTCTGATAATAATTCTTCCAAGCTACCCTTTTCTCCTCCTCTGTGCTAGCCAAAACACCTTCATCATTACATATACACTTCTCACCTACAACATCTTGATTAGTCTTCTTCATTTGCTTTGCTATCTTGAATACCTCATTGCGCTGGTCTTCCCTTCTTAACACATCTGCAAATCTGTTTCTCTCTGCTTCTGATTTTGCCTTATACACTGCTGTACGAGCACAACGCTTAGCTTCTAAGTAATTATTTTTACTACCACCTGACTTCCACTCTTTCCAAAGTTTCCTCTTTTCCTTTATACACTGGTCAACCTCATTATTCCACCACCAGGTCTGTCTATGTCTAGCTGGTCCTTTCGTCCACCCACAGGTATCATCAGAAGCTTCTAGAAGACAATTCTTCAAAGTAGTCCAAGTACTTTCAACATTGTCACTATCACATTGACCATTGTGGGCTAACTGCTGAACTTTTGCACTAAATTGTCTTGCTACAATCTCTTCCTTCAGCTTCCAGACTTTACGACGGGCATCTAGAGAAATCTTTCCCACCAAAAATGGCTGCATGATTTCTAAAATAGTTGTGTGTGACGTAAAAAGATAAATAACTTTTAGGGACTCCTTTGAAAAATCCTCTGATCCAACCAGGGATATTGAGGCATTCGCTCTTATTGACACACACACGTTACACATAAAGGATGAAAAATCGTTTTTAAAAGATGTGTTGTAATCAACTTATTAGTTGTGTTGGAAAATTTGAATCCAGATTCTCAGTAGCCATTAAATGGCCATTTCACACTTGGCGTTGTGGTTATGGAGTTTGCTTTGTTATCGCAGGGTCCGCAATTCAGTCCACAACACAGGCATGTTTAGAAAGTGTTTTTACACAGCTACAGGTCAACCCATGCCATGTGGGTAAAAAAAAAAGTGGGTAGGCAATGCTGTTGAAACCTAATTTATACATTCAGAACACAGGACCCATATTGACAACAGTGTTTCCAACACTAAAGTGGCTATATCCTGTATAAACATTCTGAACAATTTATAATTAAAAAGACTATACTACACTGAGCTACACAAGAATGACTTGCTGTATTTAATCAATGCTATGTGACAAATTAAGATTGTGGAAATGCAGCAAAAGACTGCTAAGATGGTAACTTCAGTGACCATTAAATGAAAAAAAACAGGATGGCCCAACACAAAATCAGGTTGTCATCCAGAAATGCAAGCCTTTTGGGAAAGTCGAGCAGAGCTAACAAAAGTCCATGGATAAATATTGAAGGGCCAAGGAGTAGTCATTCCAGCAAAAATGCAAAGAGACACGTTGCAGCGAATACATGCAGGACACTTGGGAATGAAACGTTCCAGTTTTTGGCCCAAAATGAATGAACAGACAGGTCTCAGACAATGGACCACAACACAACTCTTACAAATTTAAACAATTTCAAAACAGTGGGAATTCAAACACACAACAGTCCTTACTACCCTCAATCTAACGGATTAGCTGAGTCATCGGTAAAAATAGTCAAACGCACTATAAAGAAAGAATTTGCCAGCAATTAAAACAGAGCATGCTGATTCTATTAAACTCGCCACTGAAAAAATGGCCACAGCACAGCTAAATTGTTAATGGAGAAAATCCAGAAACAGTATTTCGACCAAAGCTATCGTACCACCGCTGAACCCATCATATTTAGAAAAGACCCAATAGTGGCAATCCAGGACCAGCATACTAAGAAATGTCAAGGACATTCGAAAAGTTAACACGCTGTTGTTAGAAGAATCTGAACCAACGGTGACAATTAGTACAAAACATACACAGAGTTCAAATGATCTGTCAATCTTTTTTACAATGTATAGATATATATTATTTTGTTTACAGTACAACCTGAAGCAAGGGGGATATGTTATATCTGACATTATGCAACCTGTGTAGCATAATATCTACCCTGCTGGTTCAGGAATCATTCTGAAAGTTAACACAACAACAATCGAGTTGGTTCAGACTGGTATAGATAGATAGATAGATGTGCATATTTTACATGGCTAGCCTCACAAATATCGAGGGATATACCCTGTCTATTATTTCCAGCAGGGGCCATGGCTTAGATGGAGAGTCCTAGAGTATTTAATGCTCATTTTGAGCTACGCATACCCAATTAGGGCCGCGCTCTACTAGACAACTCCTGGCAACATCCAACGGCCCACACAGTGTGCCAACTCCCCAATTTCCCTCACATGGCTTGGATTAACCTGGGGCTATGGTAACATTCACTCGCCCATGTTGAATCGCCGTCAAGAGGAATCGAACCCCGGTCTCCCGCACAGAGTACGAGAGCTATATAACCACTAATCTACGGCCCATCTACAGTATACTGTAGCACATGGTCCATTGATCATGGTAGCCATGCAGTGTTGCTGGTGAACAGAGAAAATGGAAAAGAAAAGTGAATTACATAATTTAGAATTTCAAGTAAGGGGTGCTGCACAAATCAACCTGCTTCTCTTAGCGCTCATTAAAAAATATCCTTAAATCTAAAAAAAGGATGAAAATGAACAGTGTCTCTTCCTCAATTTTTTCTGTGAATTAATGGGGTCTCTTAAGCTCACTGGGCCCACTCATACACATCATCAAAGTTTAAAAATACAAGAATAAGATGCTTAGCGTGAAAAAAAAAATAACGGTTTAAATATATAAGTTGCAAGGTGACAGAACATTTTGCATTAAGAAGCATGGACATGTACACGCATCATATGCACAGGCAAAAAAAATAAAGATCACAGACTGCAATGAGATATGTGAATAGACTGGACTGGACTGGATGATGGTAAAGCCTGTTCTTAAACAAATGATATAACAGTAGAGAGAGAAACAGTTATAGTGCATTTTTAATCTTGCATTCCTAAAAGTATAAACAAACATAAATAGCCAATTTGGCCTTATGTTGTCTATCACACAAGCTACTTTTGGTTTCTCAACATTTGGCAAAGAAAAATTTTAAAACTGGCCTTTTTGTATATATATATAGCTATAACAAAAAATTCACAACCAAAAAATTAAATACTTATTATTAATTGATTGTATTAGATAACCATCCCTGTGTTAGCAATTAAATCATATAGAGCTAGCTATAGCATTTTATAAAAAATGTTGCAAGTGCAGTGCTAGTTGTCATTACTTTTATTCTTTCTTCCTGTTCACTAGTGTTACTTTATTGTGTTGCTCTTCCCTAGTATAGCTAAAATAAATGCTGGCTATAGATTCCTGGAACTACGAAAACAATAATAAACACGTAGGCAACAAGTCATGCAAAACAACAGAAAACAGCAGCTACTCTACCCATTTTTCTGTTTCAATATCCGCCGCCATCTTTCATGTTATGGTTTTCGATGCCTGCCTCAGCCTCCAGGACATCAACCTCGTTCTCATGCCTCTTTTCAACTTTATTTCAGTACATGTTCGGGCACATTCAGACCAGGTTTAGACCAGATATTATCAAATTCAATTTTCAAAGTGGTAGTGGTACTGTCGTTTAAAACAAAGCTTTTCTGCCAAATACAAAAGGTCTGATGGTCTTGCGTTAAACAGTTAAGTTATGAATATATAATTATTATTATTATTATTAATCGACATATATTTCAAGCATCCATAAATTACAATGGTTCTTAATGCTGAAATGTGTAAATACTAAATGTATGTGCAAACGTAAATATAAACTCAATCAGTAATAAAAACAAAATGAACATGAGCAAAAAGAGCATAGACGAAGCAGTCAAATAATCATACGAAAGTCTTGAACTGTGAAAACGTATTGAACGGCATTAGGATAAATGAACCATTATAATTGATCAAAGCTAAAGGAGGCTTGGTAGGTAAAGGACGACCGATAATTAAACTAAAAATTAGGTATAGTAAAAGTTAACATAGTCAATTGAGTGAGAAAAAAAAATATATATATATACTGACAAATCTGTATCAAGAAAAGGCTAAGATAAAACAGATAAATAAATTAAAAATCAGAACAACTTAAAAGTCTGGCTGTTGCCCTATCAAAAAAATATTTTTTCGCTAAGTTTGTAAATTTGTTATAGTTTTCCACTTGCCGAAGTTGAAATGGAAGGTCGTTGAAGTGGAGGGCAGCAGTGTGGGCAAAAGTTATATATATATTTGATCATCAAACCAACATAAATTTATATACCATACCTGGGAAAGATGCAGTTTGGGAATAAGCACTTGGGTGCATTTGTGCAAATCCGAATAATGTTAACGTATAAAGAACTTTTCCCATTAAATACAATATAATCACTGATTGGGTTCGATTTGTTGATATTGATGCGCGAGGAGTTTCAATTTGGGGCACACCCTTCCTTTCAAAGATAGGAAGGAATTTTTTCCGTCTTTTCTTATATCATTCACAAAGGCAAAAATTCCAGGGAATGAGGGTGCAGGGGCAAATGGCGTTTTTTTATGTTAGGAAGTTTAACACCCTCTAACATGTATCCGAGTTCAAATGCCAGCAGCTCAAATGAGCAGGGAAACAGCAGAAGAATTTTTTATTTTTGTACAAAGTTTCGCGAACACAAAGTTCCACGAAAACAAAAATTCACGAGGATAAACTTTCGCGAATGATAAATTTCCAGGATCTTTTTAGTTTGAAATGTTCAAACAGAAAATGAAAGTTAAATTTTAACAGTTTGAATAACTTTTAACAACTACATACAACATATATAATGTCATTATATAAACGTATAATGACATTATATAAACACACATAATGTCAAAAGCGTTTCATCCTCAGTTGGATTGAACCAATCACAATCTTCATTTCTCAATTCTGGCAAGGTAAGCTCCTGCATTGTAAAACTAGCTATTGAAGTCAGACGTAAGGTATATCATACACTAATATCTCTGTCGTCACCTATCATTGGATCGATTTCTTCAAACAACGGATCGATTGAAGGCAACTTCTGTATACCAAGGTCTGCAGCATCTGTAATCCCGCAAGCTCTTCAGCCACTTTTGATAATAGTAACGCCTTTGCTAGAAGTCATTTCATTGTAAAACTTAATGATGCAACCAGCATGAAGAGGCTTTAAAATAGATAATAGAAGCCTTGACTTGTATATCATTTAATTCAACTCCGTCTGCTAATCTTTTCGCTATCTGATTTGAATACCACTCGTTAAACTTGTCCTTGAGAAACCATTTGCAATACCCATTCACAGTGAGATCAAGCGGTTAATAATATTTTGTCATATTTCTTGGCACATTGACAATTAGTTGTTTTCCTGGTATCTTTCGACAATAGCTTCGGTCATTTGGCCTGTAAAAACATCCATTATCATCAACGCATTCTGATTACCTGGTAGGTTCAACTTTGATTACGTAGATTCAACACTTAGGATTGACACTCAGCGAAAATTCTTTGGGGAAGGCAACTCGTGGAAAACTCTGAATAGTTTTTTCCTTCATAATTCAATTGGATTGGTAGGGACTTCCCACAAAGTGAGATGGTAAATGTTCCGGTTATCATTGATTATCATTGGTTATCATTGGTTATCATTGGTTTATCACTACTACCCTCGAAAGCAATTGACGTACTACCACCTTTTGTTATCAGTGTTTTAGAGAGAAGATAATTTTTGTCAAAGTATACATATGCAGGGATTTGTAAGAGTTGTCAGTTCACAGAGCAAAAATATGTAGAAATCTTTATCAATAACTATCTCTTCATATGCTTTCAACTGGTTTTTCTAAAGCATTTTGGCAGCATTATTCCTTACATAAAACGCTACAGTCATAAAATCCCGGTGCCCAAATTTCCCATCATGTGTCTCGAACGAAGTTTTTTTGGTAGAATTTAGTCCTGATGCAGCCAGCCAGTTATGTGTTCGTAGAATCATTACCATTGCTGACCATGTGTTGAGTGCTGTGTTGAGCATGAAAATAGATGGATGGTTTTTGATGGTTTGTTTGATTCAGTCAGTTTTTTTCAAACTATGAGTCAGGT
This sequence comes from Hydractinia echinata, assembly GCA_030067915.1. Taxonomy (NCBI): domain Eukaryota; kingdom Metazoa; phylum Cnidaria; class Hydrozoa; order Anthoathecata; family Hydractiniidae; genus Hydractinia; species Hydractinia echinata. The sequence goes on from JASGCC010000023.1 coordinate 2,167,385, forward strand.
TATGGCAGGTTATCGGATTATTTGTTTTTTTGGCGTTTACATCTTAAATAGGATACCACAAGTAATCACTTGAATCAGTATAAATCCAGCTTTTTGTCAGCAGAGTAGGTTTGTTCAACAGTGTTTTACAAATAATAAGTTGCAGCAAGAAAACAGAACCACCAAAGTAGATATTGAGTAGAACCACATGCAACAGCGCCGTAGCCATATTTCATTTGGGAGATACCGTTCACTCGTTATAAAATTTTCTTTAATCCAAAACAATTTTTGAAATATTCTAAGATCAACGGATTTTCATGTCGGAGATGCAAATTTGATAAGAAGCATCCTAAGAAGTATAGTTTAGAACCCAATATGATACCCTCTCCTGTACCTGTGGAATTGAAAAATCTGACACAATTTGAAGAGATGTTGATAGCCAGAACATTTCCGATAATGCAAGTCTAAACTAAACCAAGAGGTGGCCAGAAGGACATGTTCTTAGTCTGCCTCAGAATGTTCAACAGCTAGCAAATTTTCTGCCAAGATGTCCAGAAGACTTGCCAGTTATAGTTTATAGTGCGTCAACAAAAAGTAGCAGACGCTTGCATTGGTTGGTAGAATACAACCTCCTATACAATGATGTTTTCATTGACCCCGTTGGCATTCAATGTTCTGTAAAGAAAAAGACTTCTAGCGCAAGGTATTTTTTTTATCAAAAAGCATCCAGGAGAAACTAATCTTACAGTTGATGAAATGCGTAACATGGTTTCAAGCAATGATCATCATGTCAAAACTGATGTATTATGCCGATGTAACAGGTACAAATGATTATTGGAACAAAGTCAAACAAGAATTAAAGGCTACAGTTTTACAAAAAGAAGCACCTAGATTTTTTTCTGGACCCTTTCTTGTGGAGACTTTCATTGGCCAGAATTTCATAACCTTTGGACTGTGAAAGAATCGTCAGATAGGAGAGCTTATGTTATTAATAACCCACATATACTTGATTGGCTTTTTACTCAAAGAACTGAAGCATTTGTTAAATGGTGGTTATACAAGTGTATGGATGCTAAGTAGCATTGGTATAGGTAAGAGTATGCTTTGCAAAGAGGTCGATACATTGAATAAGGACCCGCAAACAACAAAATTAGCTTTGGATGGATATCTGTCCAGTAAATTCGAACAGCTGGAATTGCAAAGATTAGTACTAGCTGAAAGAGATGCAAAGCAACAGGTGTGTGACTAAGTTGATTCCATACTATCCATTCATAACCCGAACTCCTCCAGATCTAGGTATGTGGCAGAAGCTGATAATTTATCCATGTCAGCGCAATTATGATTATTATATATGCATCTCAGAGTTCAAAAGTTGTTAAAAAATATATGTTCGATTTTGTTCACAACTTGTTACTTTTTTGCACGGTTCATGGTCCGTAATTTTCTCAAACTTTATAGCAACAAGTGTTACCTTTGCTTCAGATGGAATAATAGGCGAGTTTTTTTATCGCTCCAACAAGTGTGTTTATGTTTCGCAATATTATTTGCCACTTGTAAACACGTTTTTTGATAACATAATTCCTTTATCTCTCATTTAAACAATTTCCTCGCCCTAGAAGTAGTTGCTTGCTTAAAGATCGATCACTAACGATTCTGCGCTCTCGAGAAATTATTTCGAAATACACGAGATTTTTCGCGTAGTGCGCGAAAATATAATTCACAGCATACATAAAAGAAACACATCTATATTTTGTTTGAAACCCAATATTTCATTTTTTCCCCTCGTTATTCGTGGGGAAACTTGCGCGAAAATTAATAAGAGCGAAATACGTTCATATTGCTATTGCGCGAAAATTAACACGCGCGAAAATTAGTACGAATATTTTGCAGAACTGATGAAATACTTATGCAATTCAGGCCTCTTTCGATGATCACAAGTCAGATTTAGCTCCCCCAATAGCAACTCGTTTCGAGTCTGCGGTCAACTAAGTAATACCGGCTCTGGCGTCAGGCAACTCCATGTGGGAAAACGAGGACTTCTATTACCAAGAAAATATTTAACTGGAAAACTACTGTTCCCTTTTGTTGTACGTATGAAAAAACTCATCTTCGAGTGGGCATTTACTCACTGATAACTATTTCTAGTATTTATTTATAATAATTTCACTGCAGACACGCACAAACACATTTATCTTACTTTGAAGAATTTCGAAGAAAATAGAAAATGTCCAATTAATCAAAACAGGTAAATACCCTGACAGTCTGCACCCTGAACAGCGCAGTCCCCTACATACAAAAGTTGAGACAAGGTAAGACTATCATAAACCAGGTAATGGGACGATAATTCCAAGAAAATAGTACCAGACATATTTTTTACATGTACACAGAAATTTTAAACTATATAAAAGGCAAGAAATACTATCAACCGGATTACATTGGGTAAAAGATAATCCATGTTTAAATAGCGAAGAATTTGTTACTTGCATATGGTCTGTTCAAACTCGGCTCACAGGAAGTCTGACGCGCAACTAATAAGAAAGTTGTAACCAGCTACAATATATTTTATAAAATTAAAATTGGCACAGATATAGCTGTGATAATACTTGCCTAGAATAAATTTGTGATTCCCAAAAGAGCATAGATATGATTGTGCATACTATATAGTACAGAAAAATAAAACACAGAACAGAAAATATAATTACTAAGAAATAATTTAATTACATTGGTAAATGTTACTACACAGAAAAACTTTAAATAACTCTGCACCTGTTAAACGCTTAGTGTGGTGGGAACCCACCGATCTTTTTTTAAAGATGGTTCGGAAACAAAGTACTAACATCAACAAGAATCACAAATTTCCTGCATTTCTTTAGGTAACGCCCTAAATTACCCCAACTGTTGTAGAGTTTAGTTTTAAACATTATCACACCATAATATCATACAATTGTTATCGTGCAATTTTTTGCTTATTAGAAAAATTAAATATAAATATTATCCCGGAAATTGAAATATGGTTACAAATTTATATACTGTATCAGTTCATCTGATAAAAATAAAAATTTCAACAGCGGTTACATTCGTCTGTAACATCCAACCATTCGACTGCAGTTTGGACAAATATGATTTACATCTTTGAGACCATTTACACAAAATGGAATTAGGCAGCAGCCCACCCAGCCCCTAGAATACAAAACAGCATTACAAGCAAAATCACGGTTTTTCTTCTATTCTCTCGTCAGTAATTCTTGGACATGTTAAGAATACATATCGACTTATAAATGTACTCTCGAGTGCTTAATACAAAAGTGAAGGGACGCTTAATAATTTCAAAAAAATTCCACCTGTACAGCATTTTTAATAACACAACGTTTATTAATTTTGGTAAAACTGAGATTCATGCATGGAAAGTAAGATCATGTTTTTTATACGGTGTGTGTTCCAAAAGATGCTTTTGCAGTGTTCATCATATTTATATCGAATACTCTTTATCACAAAAGCATAGTCAATTTGTAATAACCCCCTCACCCTTACTAATTTTTTAACAAATTTTTTTTCCTGCTTTCAGAAGTCTTGTAGCATTAGGGCATTATTAGTAAGTAATTAAGTCATGGTCATGTTCATAACATCCTAACTTACAAAGAAAATAATGTGTACGTGTAAGTAGCCATAACTTTTCCTGGTGATTATGTTGTATAAAACAACACTTCAATTAGAGGGCAATTAAAATGACATATTTAGTGGTAGAAAACAACGTAACAATGACAGTGTTTTTTAATCCAATTTCAAATAAAATTTGAAAAAATACATCATTAAAATCAGGAAGTTAAAAATTTTACATGAGGACAAGGAAATGTAACTTATGACTCAATATTACAACCGTTTTAACACCCTCCAAAATGTTCCTTTTTATCAAGAAAATTGGTTTACTCTTTTAAATCTTTTTTTTTCAATCAAGTTTTTCCAAGAGGAATTGAAAATTTATACATAAATATATAAACTTTATTCTTCATTACCATCCAAAAATTTCTACTTTAAATTCTGTTGACCTTAATTTTTTTAATCTGTTAGTTCCCATTAAATATAACCAGTTATTTTTTAGGTTTTTAATAGAAAGCATGATTAAATTCCTGTAGTATACAATCACATACCCGAACAAACAAATCAGCAATGCAATGACCCATACAGCAGTACCATCAACATAATTACAAGATGTTACAACTTGAGCTTGACAATGAGGACATGTAATCTGCATTGGAAATTCTGAAAACCTCAGGATACCACCAGCAATCACTGTTGGTTGTGTTGTTATAATAGTTGTTTGCTGAGCTTGGCCATAACCTTGTTGCGGTGGATATTGACCACCTTGAGGTGGGGGATACTGGCCACCCTGTGGTGGAGGATATTGGCCACCTTGTGCTGGTGGATATGGGCCACCTTGTGCTGGTGGATATGGACCACCTTGTTGAGGTGGATAGCCTGTCTTTTCATCTATGAATAAATGATTGCATAAATTCAAGCTGTAAAACCATGCTGTCATACTTACTAGATGTATACTTCATAGTTAAAACATTGACAGCCGAAAATGTGTTTCTCATGTTTGTATTATTTCTCAAAAAAAAAGACATGTACTGTACATTTACGTTTTTAAAACTATAGCATATACAAAACAGAGAATCAATGAAACAAAACAAAACATAAATTATTGACACTTTGTCCATTTTGTCCACCACATTCAAAAAACTTATTTTGAGTGCCAGCAATTTAAGTGCTAACAATGACGAAAATATATATTAATATATATATATATATATATATATATATATATATATATATATATATATATATATAGCAATCTGGGTAAAAAACGTAATTAGGTTACGGTGGCCGAATTAGGCCCACCTAGTTAGGCGACATGCCATAAACTAACTGGGGGATTTTTACCTTACTTAGAAAAATAACTTCAAATGTTCCCAAACCACTTTTAAGAAAAAATTGCAATGATTCTTAGTGTAAAATGGATAGTCTATATGTCATCATGTCTTTTCAATCTGTGCTAGATTTGCATACGGTCAAGTTATTACAAAAGAAGAAAGTAACCTAATTTATTATATGTTTCATTTATTTAAGTGATGCATCATTCACCATATTACTCCATATGCTAACTTTCGTTATTTGAAACCATAAAGCTACTTGGGCAGGGTTTGTTGCCAATGCCCAGTTGTCAATGTCTGGTTCAAATACAACAATATTCAGTCAGGCATTCATATAAAGAACACCGATCCATGTTTAAGCTGTTCTAATTCTGATTCAGATATAATTGCAATGACTTTTATTTGGCTGCTAAGCCACATGTGGCCTAATTGAGCTACCACTCTTTGCCTAACTGGCCAAGTTGCCTAAATACACCACTGTAACCTAATTAGGTGCGCTTACCCTGACTGTAAGAGGACAGTGTGTGTTCTGAGCTAGCTTAAAACAACTCATCTCTACAAGAAGAAAAAACAGCTCAGAACAAAATATTACTTTATTGTCAATTTGATTGGGTATTCCATGTCAAGAGACTTTTTCCTGACACCAGAATGAGTTTTTTAGCTCTTTTATCGCAGATGTGGTAACCTATCAACAAATTTTAAAATAGGAAACAAAAAACTTTTAAGGAAAATGAGTGCCATATTTGAATTTATCAGAAAAAATTATAGCTATAAGATAGGGAAATTGGAAGACCATATAATTATATATTAGAACAGGATTTGTTATAATTTAAAGTTCTTCAGTTTTGAAGAGAGTTTGACTGTAATTTTCAACTGCGCTGTGATGTGTGGCCATTTCTTCATAGAACATCAAAAGTTAGGCTACTATCCAGGTAGCTTTACTTAGGGTAGAAAATTTGCATGTTTTTACAAATTTTTATACTGAATTCAAATAAGTTGATCATTTTTTACAAAACGATCAAAAAATTTAAAGCATGGCTAACTGGATGCCCTTTGTTGTTTTAGTGAAAATTAACCTTTAGTTTGGCAGTAGCTACCCCAATACATCCATATCATATGAAGACGTTTGTGTGGAGGTGTAAAAAAATAAAGAACTTCTTTTGTGGCAAAAATACATGCACAGGAAAAGAAAAATAAGAGCTTACCTGTGGCACCGTAAGGAGGGGGTACGTCCGACATTTTTAAAAAGTTATTTGTTTTGCTAATTTTTATTTTTATTTATCTCGCATAAGCATATTTCGGCGATTTCTGAAACCTTGGTTGCAGCTTCCTTGATATCAATAAAAATAAAAACCTGAAAGTCTGGTAGTGAGGTTGTGCTGTTATTCTATTCAGAGTGTGCATCTATACGGAGTTAAGGCCGCGGCAAAACAGTCTAACATTTCATCCAACACGCTTCTCCCGTTGGATGAAATGTTGGATGAAAAACTTCATGTTGGATATGAGGTAAGATATTAGGTTTGTGGGCACGTCTTTTATCCAACATTTGAACGTTTGAAACTTTGATCGTTCACTCATTCTTTAAAAACAGAATGGCGGATGACAAGAGGTCTGTTGTGCTTGTTGTGGGACTGCTCCTTTCTCCTCTTTTTTTGTCCTCCTTGTTTTTCTTGTAACTATCATCTTTTCCTTCCTTTTGGTTTTTCTTCGATTCAACAACCTTCTCTTTTTTCTTTCATATGTTGTTCAAAGGCTTTTCCTTTTACAGAAGTATCTTCGTCACAGCTAGAGGACATTTTTGTTTTGCCTTGCTCTGCCCGTTGTTGCAAATGATAATGTTTTTTATTGACGCATTCGAATTGTAATCATTCCATTGGCAAATTCAAATGTTTTCGAACGACGTTTCACAGAGTTTGTAGATGTTGGACATGACATACCATCAAACCAATCCAACATGAAAAATGACGCATTTCAATCGGAGGCTTTCTTTGACCTTGTTTAAATTGTTGGATGAAATGTTTGACAGCGATCAAACTTCATCCAACATGATCCAACACAATTTTTTTCTTCTTTCTTATAAATGTCAACATTTTTCAAATAACCAGTTCAACATTTCATCCAACATCACAAAAAATAAATGTTGGATGAAATGTTGGACTGGTTTGCCTCAGCCTTTATGGCTTTTGCTGGTCTCCATATACCACATGAATAGCTTAACTGTACCTGATAACAATGCAACTCAACCTCGTCCCCATAACTATTTGCTTCTCAACGGCGCTGCGCTTTCTGATAGAGTAGCGAAATAGCCCTGGAATGGGTTGGTCACCGTATCGCATCTGATTGGACCACGGCATTACCCTAGTTATGCAACCATTTTAGCTGGCGTCAGCAAAAATCAAAAAAAGTGAGACATAAACACATATGGCATCAAGGATGTGGTGTCCGTTGTTGGTGGTGGTTTGAAAGCCTTAAAAGGGTAAAGGTCGAGCTTGAATGCAACTGCACCCGACAAAGGACCAACATCAAGAAGCACTTCATGAAATTTAAAAATACAAATACACTATAATATACTGAGTAAAATATTGTAATGCCCTGTAAAACTTACTAGTACGGTGATACATCGGTGCGAGTTGAGTGAAAATGACCTCCCTAATCCAAAGTATACCGTTTTTGGCCTCGCGAAAACAAAAGATAAAATGGCACCGAAGCTGCGCACTAAAATTCAACTCCATACAAAAAAACCCGAATAATATTATCGGGAAAGATATCGCGCCCTCTAACCGGCTGATGACGGACCGCCGTCTATGAGTCGGGATCAAAGTCAAAATTCCGTGTTTTCGGTCTTCCGTGTTTTAGGTGTTCGCGCAATCCGGGCGTTCGTTTTAGGAGTTTGTTTTAAGCGTTCTTGTAAACTTTTAGGGATTCGTTTTAGTCGTCTGTTTTAGCGGTTGATTTTAGGCGTTGATTTCAGTCGTTCGCGGAATCCAGGTGGTTGTTTTGGTGATCGCGAGATTGGTATTTTGCATAACCAGTTCTGCATTTATTGCTTGAAATTTAAACTCCATCGTTGATGGGGTTTTTTAAATAAACATAAAACTTGCAGATATCACGTCAATGTTGAGCGATTTAGCTATGAGGCTATTAAAATATGGTTTTAAATTACCAACGTGTAAATTCTCATGTTCAAAGGTTTTCGCACGTTTTCGCGGGACAATATGTGGAACCGTATAATTATCCGTAACGAACCTTATTTACAAGACAACGAGTAAAACTCTCGACTCCTTCAAAAAACAGTTAAAAAAATTTCTTCTGAATTAAGACATCAAAGACCTCTGCTAAATCAGAATGGCTTTAACTTCTTTTTTCTAATTTACCGTTTTTGTTCATATAGACCATAGATTGTAAATAAATATGCTCGCTCTAAGCTCTAAGGGACTTGATGATAAGACAAAATATGTCTTCTGCTAACCCCTGCTATGTTAAACACTTAAATGACTGCATTTTTTTTATATACTGTTGTCGGCGAATATATATATTACTACTACTGCTACTGCTAATAAAAATGTAGCAAAAACACTAGAGGATATAAAAGAAAAGACCAGAGAAAAAAAACGACGACGAACACAAGAAAAAAAAAGAGAAAGATTAGATCAGATGGCAAAGCCCAGACGATAGTTTTCTCCGATACAAACACCTCAAATCAAAGCTTAAAACCAACGCCTAAAACGGACGAAAAGTGACATGAACGACCGATTGCGCGAACGACCGATTGCTCGGACGCCTAAAACGACGACCGAACGCACGGAATTCTGACCTGGATCCCCCCTCAAAGCCCTGAGGTGGTCGAAAATACTTGGTTAAGGTAGGTTTCCATACGACTGCATTTTCCATAGTATACTTACTTTTGTAATAGAAATATTCAGTCTGTTTACTTTAAAATTAAAATAAAACAGAGTCAGGAACACCTTATGAGGCTACTGTGGCATAATTAGACCATATCACTTAGTTAGACAACACAACATAGACTATTGTAACCTAATCAGGTTACTAAAACACTGTGGAGCAGGAGTCGCAATTATTCCAGGTAGTCCATGGGTAATGGGTAGTCTATGTGACCATGATTTCACAATGTTTTTTTAATCTGCACTAGCTTTGGGGACAATCAAGTTATTGCAAAACAACAAGAGCCTATTTGAAAGGCCCATGGAAAAAAACTCACTTAGAAAGAAGAACAATGGAAAAGAGAGGTGTTAGAAATTTTGATGACGTCAGTAGTAGTATAAGTACAAAACAAAGGTTTAGAAATTTATCAGCCCGTTGCTTTTATTGCTAAAAAGTTTGAAGTATTGATCAAATGAAGGGTATCATGTGTTGTAAAAAAACGTTAAAAGGATTCAAAATTTTGCTAACGTGAAAGGTCCACCAATGTACGCAAAAAAGATTTTCGGACAATTGAAAAAAATGTGATATTTGGTTTCTTAATGACGTCATCAACCCGGCCCTTCAGAAACGGATTGAGTAACCCAGGTTTGGGGAGCTAATTCAGTTTGGTCCCAGGTGGTCCCTAGTTACCTGCACCGTGGAGAATAACTAACGCCCCCCCTCCCAACTTTTCAAGTTATTAGGCCTCAAAGTTATAATAAGTGCATTGTAAAACAGGCAGACACACGCAATTTCCATATTATTATACATGGTGGACCAGTCGATAAGCCCGTAGAAGAATCCACCTAAACGAGAAAAACAATGGGAAAAATACATTGTTGCAATAGTTTAGTTAATTTTGATGACGTTAGCAGTGTAACATTCCAAAATATTGTCCAGAAATATGCTTACCCGCCGCCTCTATTGCGTAGATCTTGAAACGCTGATAAAAAATGTATCGGGAGGCGTACAGTGGCAAAGATACTGGGTTTAATAGTTTTCGATGACGTTATTAACTCGTCTGTTCTAAAATGGTTGCGATGATCAAGCTTTAGGAAATTAGTCCCATTTTGGTCCCTAGTTACCCAGTTATCCGTTATTTAAACCCGTTTACAATTTAATTGGCTTTAAACGTCAAAGTGCAATTCAATGACGCTAATTTTAAAAATGCTATTGACGTCAGTTTAAATGCATTAACGTCGTTAAAAAATAACAGTCTTAGCTACAGCTGTGTTCGCTTGGCTATAATTTTTGCTTTTTAGTGAAAATTAGCCTTTAGTTTGCGCAGTACCCCTTACATCCATATCTTATAAAGACGTTTGGGTGGGGGTTTTTAAAAAAATAGGAACTTCTTTCGTGGCAAAAATACATGCACAGGAAAAGAAAAATAAGAGGTCACCTGTGGCACCGTAAGGAGAGGTGGTACGTCCGAAATTTTTAAAAAATTATTTGCTAATTTTATTTACCTCGCATAAGCATATTGCGGCGATTTCTAAACCTTGGTTGCAGTTTCCTTGATATCAATGAAAATATAAACCTGAAAGATCTAATAAAGAGTTTAAGCTGCATTAATGTTCCATTCGGAGTCTGCATCTATACGAAGTATAGTATAGCTTTGGGAAGCCTCTATAGAGTACAACTTTGTAGTATAGCGTCATGTCTACTCCGTATACCTTAATAAGTCGGTGATCAAATTTTCTCGGTAACTAATAATTTTTACCGACTAAAATTTTTTTATTGACTGTTTATGCTGACAATAATTTTTACCGATTTTATTTTTACGGTCAGAACCCAGAATAAATGCTTCAAATATAAGAAGAGGAGGATACAAAGATTGTCATTTTTAGTAGGAACAGTTATACAAAAATTTAGAATTTTTGTAATTTCTTTTACATGCTTAGTCTGATTTTGAACAAACAGAACTTCGAAATATTACGTTCGCAAAAAGTGAGGAAAAACACCTTTTGGGGTTGTTTTTGCATTCTCACCAACGGACTCGCCGTATTTGATATGTTTTATCGTTAAGCCTTTTGGTTTCAAGGTTTCAAGGGAAAAGTGGCAAAATCAATTATCTTCTCGAGATGATATTATCTTCTCAAGATAGTAATATCTTCTCCAGGATGATTATTATCTTCTCGACGACATGTTAATTCTTAGGGTTCTGAATCCAGTAAAATTGTAAACATTGCCACCCAAAAAAATAGACTGATTGCTGCTAACGAGGACGTAAGTGTTGATATGCAGTATGGTAACTTTCAACCTCGTTCCCAGGGCATTGTGCCTCATTGATGAGGTATCAACCTCATCAACGAGGCAAAAAGGCCCTGATATACAGGCTGGTCACATGATCGCTTCTAATTTATGATAACTATACCCGAAAATAATATATGTAATAATATATGAACAGTTATTAGCATCGACTCCATTTAACACTAGCTCAACTGTACCCGACAATGACGTATACTTGAACCTCCAACTTTACCCGACAATGTCGTATTCCTGGCCCAGACAACAGCTCAACTGCGCATCCTACACACGACATTAAACATCGTAATGTTGTTAATACATTCTAATACCTGGTGTAATATCTTTGTAATATACAGTAATACACTGTGTAACACTTTGTAGTATTCTGTAGTACACTGTAGTACTTAGTAATATACTGTAATACACTGTAGTGCTTTGTAGTATTCAGTAATACACTGTAATACATTGTAGTATTCAGTAATACGCTGTAGTACTTCGTAATTACAGTATATTACTGAATACTACAAGGTATTACAGTATATTACCGAATACTACAAAGTATTACAGCGTTTTAGTGGAGAAAACCGCATTTTAAAAATCGTTCGGGAAATGAGTTTACTCGTCGGGTTACCCTTCAAGCCCGGGATTTACGGAAAACCGCGAATTTTCGGTTTCCGGCGATTAAATGGAGTCAACGCCCAGTTATTACCCTGTAAAAATCCATTTCTGCCCTGCGCGGGAGTTTTATGTAAACAAGAATACAAGAAATATGGCGGTCGATTTATTTTGTGGTGGGCTGGATAAAAAGACCAGCTAAAGTTTCACATCAACTTTAGGGGGGCTCGTTTGAGAAATATGTTAGAAAAATATACCATTTTTAGTTTTATATAATATAAAGCAAATTTATCTCGATAATAAATTTGGTACATGTGAGGTTTTTGTCTTTCCCTGCAGAACACTGGTCCAAGATAGATAGATAGATGTGCATATTTTACATGGCTAGCCTCACAAATATCGAGGGATATACCCTGTCTATTATTTCCAGGAGGGGCCATGGCTTAGATGGAGAGTCCTAGAGTATTTAATGCTCATTTTGAGCTACGCAGACCCAAATTAGGGCCTGCGCTCTACTAGACAACTCCCGGCATCATCCAACGGTCCACACAGTGTGCCATCTCCCCAATTTCCCTCACATGGCTTGGGTTAACCCGGGGCTATGGTAACATTCACTCGCCCATGTTGAATCACCATCAAGAGGAATCGAACCCCAGTCTCCCGCACAGAGTACGAGAGCTATAACCACTAATCTACGGCGCTACTTAATTAATAGCTAGTAGCCGTATATATGGATGTTATTAAATTCATTACGCTACTTGGGTACAAAAGTCAATGTTGTTAGTCAATGTTTGATTCTTTTTTTATAAATATTTTTATGACAAGCTGACTGTGTTTTTATGTGGGCAAATGAGCTAATTATCTGTCAAATTTCTAACTTTTTGTTGGTTAAAAACCATGTAGCTTACTTTCATCGTGACGTGTGTTGTTTATGACAGGACAGGCAAAGTAATCAGGCGGTAAGCCGTTACCAGTCCATTCCAAACTTTATTTTCAGGTGGAGGCATCTTCTGAGTGCGGGTAACCATATTTCTTGAAGTTGATAGGAAATACTATTGATGTGTGTATTTCTGTCTATACTATTTCTGGTTTCTTTCACTTTTCTTGCTGTCCAACCAGACTCTCGGTCTATGATCTTTTCAGTCAATAACATGATCATTCTTCCAGCTATGGTCCGCAATCTCATTTTTGTCTGTTTCTGCTTTGCGTACAGCTCTTTTGTGCACTTGCACACGTTGTTTGAACATTCGTTTCGTTTCACCGACATAAAAAGCCTCACAATCCTTACACCGGATTTCGTAGACAATATTACATTGACTCTCTAGACATATTTTGTCTTTCGGATGCGACAGTATACTACGTAGCGTGTTTTTAGATTGAAACACTGGCTTTATTTTATGATCTTTCAATACCCGACGAAGTACAGTACAGTCTGAATGTAATCTACCGCGTACACGCTAATATCACACCTTTGCGTGGAGGACGGCAGTCGTTTGTCTTTTGTTATAATTAAATCCCTTAAGGGTTTTGCGAGTTTATATTTGCGTGTTAAAAAACAATGCGCTCGCGAAGAAATATCGGAGCAATTATATTTCTTGTAATAGCGAGATGCATTGTGTAAATGTATTGAAAGCTATTCCCTTAAGTATTAGCGTGAAGTAATTAAATAATAAAAATCTTTCGCGAAGTTTTATAATACATTGCGCGAGAATGTATTGTTGATTTAATTACTTAAAAAGATTCCAGCGCGTTTAATTTAAGAAACATACGAGAAGAATTGTTCACAACTATTAAATGCCGCTTTTCGTTGATAAACTTTTAAAATGCGATCTAAAAAAACATTTCTATCGCCGCTTTTCGTTTTTAAACTTTTAAAATGTGATCTTAAAAAACATTTCTATCGCCGTTTTTCGTTCTTAAACTTTTAAAATGCGATCTAAAAAAACATTTCTATCGCCGCTTTTCGTTTTTAAACATTTAAAATGCAATCTAAAAAAACATTTCTATCGCCGCTTTTCGTTTATAAACTTTTAAAATGCGATCTAAAAAAACATTTCTATCGCCGCTTTTCGTTTATAAACTTTTAAAATGCGATCTAAAAAAACATTTATATCGCCGCTTTTCGTTTATAAACTTTTAAAATGCGATCTAAAAAAACATTTCTATCGCCGCTTTTCGTTTATAAACTTTTAAAATGCGATCTAAAAAAACGCTTAATTACTGCAATTAAAAATTTCAGAAGAGTTCGCGCAAAATAGATTGCTAAAATTGATCTTGCAACCTATTGTGATTAAACAATCGATCGCGTGGGGTCATTGTTTATCAGCGAGGCAATTATTTTCTTAAAAAAACAAAAGCTATCGCAATGTTATTGTTCTGTGTAACTATTCATGCGAGTTTCGCGTCCGCGGTAGATTACATTCAGACTGTACTGTATGTTACTTGTCTCTGGAATATACGGCATACACACTGTAGCTACTGGTTCATTTTCTGCATCCTCCCTGTCACTGTTCTTATCAGTTCTGTTCCTAATTTTCCTCTCAACCTTTTTAATGGTTTGTCTCGAGTACCCATTTGCAAGTAAGGTGTTGTTTATATGAGATAACTCTTTCTTTCGGTCATTCTCTCCACTGACTACATTGACTGCTCTGTCCAGTAACGAGGACACTACACTTTCTTTGTAGGACATTTGGTGATTAGATGTGTAGTTGAGATATTGATCAGTATGAGCTGGTTTGCGGTATACTGATACTGATAAGTTACCACTGTTGCGAGACACTAGAGTGTCTAAGAAAGGAAGCGTACCGTTCTTCTCGTGTTCAATTGTAAATTGAATCTTCGGGTGCAAATTATTGATATGTTCATGTAATGCGTCTAGATGTGCTCTTTTAATTATTAAAAAGACGTCATCCACAAATCTTTTCCAAACTCTTGGAGCGTGATCTGCAGTTGTTAAGGCTGTAGTCTCACGAGCTTGTATATATATTTCAGCTGCCACAGAGGAAGTTGGGCCACCCATAGCCACACCGTCAGTTTGCGTAAAGGAGTTACCGTCAAATAAATACCATGTTTTTGTAAGCACAACTTCGACCAAGGACATTAGTTTGTCTATATGGATGCGTGTTTTGTTCTCATACTCATCATCATTTAGCAGTAATTCCCTGATGATATATAATGTGTCCTTTATCGGTACATTTGTGTATATACAGTGAAGTAACGTCAAATGATACCATACACTCATCGTCCTCAAACCGTATGTTTCTGATAAATTCCGAAAACTCTTTCAAGTTTTTACAGTGATCACTCTTTGTGTAATTGCTAAGAGTGGAAGCTAGATATTTCGATAAATTATACAAAGGCGATCCTGTACACGACACGATTGGGCGTATAGGAATTCCAGGTTTATGTATTTTAGGAAGACCATAGAATCGAGACTGTGGAGTGTCTGAAGGTCTAAGTTTATAATACAATCTATCATCAATGCTATCATATTTATTTAAACGTATCAAGATATTCCTTGCGTCATGCTTGATAGTTTCTGTTGGATCTGGTTTGAGGCATACGTATGGACCGTTGTTAATGTGGTCATAACATTTATCAAGGTAATCCTTTTTGTCTAAAATGACCGTCGCCAGACCTTTTTCAGCTGGCAAGATCATAATATCTTTATCCTTTCTTAATTTAGACAGTGTGATGCGTTCCTGTTTCGTCATGTTGTCTTTTGGCACTTTTGCATTTTGTAGAGTCAGGCTAATTTTCGCTTTCGATGACAGCTGTAGCTGTCGAAACGTAGCCTAGAATAAACTCGCTTGTTCGTGACATGATAATATCTATATTATTCAATACCTAACTCTTCTCATACAATTTCTAACGTGTTACTTAGGTGATATGTTGGGCAGTGAAGGGGGTGTTGGAAGAAGTGTTACTTGCAGGATAGGTTCTGCTTGGAAAAAGTTCAAAGAGTTACTTCCTTTGTTGACCAGCAGAGTCTTGTCAATTGAGGTAAAAGGTAGGTTGGATGAGGCCTGTGTAAGAAGTGTTATGTTGTACGGTAGTGAGACATGGGCAGTGAAGCAGGAAGATCTTGACCGTTTAGAAAGGAATGATATGAGAATGGTTAGGTGGATGTGTAACGCCAGTCTGAGAGACAGAAAGAGTTCAGATGAGCTAAGAAGCAGGCTAAGTATCCGTAGAATTAAAGATGTTATCCAGATAAGAAGATTGAATTGGCTGGGGCACTTGGAAAGAATCGAGGAGGATAATTGGGTAAGAAAGTGTAGAGACTTGATAGTTCATGGGGCAAAGCCCAGAGGCAGACCGAGAAAGACTTGGCAGGAGGTTATAAGGAAAGACTTGATAGAAAGACTTGATACAGAGGAAGTTGAGTTTAGATCTAACACAGTCTAGATCAGATTGGAAGAGGGTCATTAATATACCCCGTCCAACCCATGCTAGCATGGAAAACGGACGTTAAGCCGAGAATGATGATGATGATGATGATGTTCTTAACAAAATCACCCAACTTGGAAAATAGCAGCCATTGAATATGTATGAAGGCTTTAAAAAAAGTTGTCAATGAACAAATGTTTGACTTTCTGAAGGAAAATAACATCCTACACCAAAATCAATTTGGTTTTAGATCTAACACACAGACAAATGTCTACAATGTGTAGTGAAGAAGCCTATCGTGTTCCACAAGGATCTGTGTAGGGACCTTTTCTATTCTTATTGTACATTGATGACATAAAATCAGTCATGAATTGTTATTTTCATCTTTATGCAGATGATACTCTAGTAATGTCATGTAAAAAACCAGCTCCATGAAATTGGTGAATAGCTGGGATTGAATAAACTGTCATAGAACACAAAGAAAACCAAGACAATATTCTTTGGCAATAAGAGTAAACTAAATAAAGTGAAAGGCACCAAAATTGAATAAAAAGGTGTCACACTAGCAAAAAAAGAAGCTATTAAATACCTAGGTGTCACATTTAATGGAAAGGTATCCTGGAAAAACACTTCTCTACTATGAAAGGAAAAGCATACAACAAGTTAAATAAATTCTTATACAATGTTAACTCACTGACTTCTGTTACTAAGAAACTCTTAGTTGACTCTTTGGTAAAACCTTACATTAACCACTGTTTCTATAGCTGGAGTAATGCATGCCAATCATTAATAAATCAGGTAGATAAACTTCATATGCAAACAACCTTATTGCGATCAACAATAACAACAAGTCACTTCATAAATTGCTTTAGTTCAATATGCTAGTTATTATTTTCAAAGCCATTTATAATCTAGCTCCAGCTTACTTATGTTATAAAATACATCTTAAAAGCATGCATATTCACAACACTTGTGCTAGTAATAACACGAAATACACAAACCAATCTCAAGGAACAAGTCTCAGATGCGCATTTTCCAACAACGTGCAGCTAAAATCTGGAATGATATTCCAGACTATGTTAGAAATATCGACAGTTTATGCTGTTTTAAACAAAGTTGAATAAACACATATACAACTAATGATTTGTATTTTAACTCTTTTTTTTCTCTCACTAAATATATCCAAATCTCCACAATTCAAGATCATCTATTCTCTTGTGGTATGGCGTCGTTTAACGACTTCATTGTCATAACATCGGCACAAAACAATTTTCTTTTAGAAATTAAGGAAAGTCTCATGATTTATAAAGATAAACCAGCTCTCAATAGGAATATATCATCAGCTCCATTGTACTTATTTGATAAGTTTCATTTATCACTCTTCTAGGAATACAGCATTCGTGCGATAGTGTGATAATGACTTGTCCATATTAGAAAGTCATTTTACGTTACATTTTCTATAAATTACGTGTTATATGTTAACAACTTTGTATTATGACTGAAGATGGCCGAAGTTACGGCCGAAAGCTTTCGTTAAATAAATTGGATTTGTCGACTCGCCCATGTCTTTTTTATATGTCTATTTTCTGCACGAGTCATATTTTTCATCAATTCAAATTCAAATGTACCATATTTTATTTATAATATTTTTTTACTGATTAGGACTTGCATGAATAAATAATAAAGAAATGTTTTTATAAAATTTTTATAAATTAAATACCTCCAAGTGGAATCACCCAGAAAGTCGACTGGAGACTTAAATGTTATTTTGGGCCAGCCACGTAAAATATGTATTATTATTGTTATTATTATTACTTAAATTTATTACTACCCTCCCCAACTATCGATTTGAAACCCTTTACCCCCAACCCCCTCTCCTTAATAAGCTCTTCCACAATTGGTTACAAAACGTATTATGTTTTGTGATATAGCCCCTTGAGCCACAGAAGTTTCGAAGTTGTAGAATCTTGTCAGGAAGCAAACGCTCTCTCATGTAAAGCTACTGCTTTATCTATGCAATATGGTATTTCTATTATTATGACTAACAAATTTGATAAAACTTATTTTTAGAGATAACAATGGATACCTGCTGCATTTGGACGTATGTTGGAATTGCTGCACTGTGTCTGATTTTGTATGCACTTCGTAAATACTTTCTTGGTCCAAAATGCCAAAGCAAAGCTCGACTTGATGGCAAAACCGTTATCATTACTGGAGCTAATACTGGAATTGGTAAAGAGACGGCAATTGATCTGGCCAAACGCGGAGCCACTGTTGTTTTGGCATGCCGCGATCAAAAAAGGGGAGAAGCAGCATTTTGTGAAATCAAAGAACGCTCCGGAAGCTCCAAGATTGTTTTGAAACTGCTAGACTTAGCTTCTTTGGTGTCGATTAAAGAATTTGCTGAATCGTTCTTGAAAGAATATGCAGCACTGCATATTCTTATTAACAATGCTGGTGTCATGTGGTGTCCGTATATGAAAACTAAAGATGGATTCGAAATGCAAATTGGGGTAAATCATTTTGGTCATTTCGCCTTGACCAATTTGTTGCTTGAAAGACTAAAGGAGTCCGCGCCAAGTCGAATCGTTAATTTGTCTTCAATGGGTCATTTAATGGGAACGATGAATTTTGATGATATCAACTCCGAAAAGTCATACAGTTCGTACGGCGCATATTATCAGAGCAAACTCGCCAATATTTTGTTTACAAAAGAGATCCATCGAAAGCTTGTTGACACGGGGGTTTCAGCCTACGCTGTTCATCCTGGCGCCGTTGATACCGAACTGGCACGACATTTAGGGCTAATAAAAGTATTCACAAATCTTGCTGGCAAGTATATGTTTTGCAAAACTCCTGAATACGGTGCACAAACAAGTATTTACTGTGCTGTTGAGGAAGGTTTGGAAAAGAGATCAGGAAATTACTTTCAGGATTGTCACGAGCAAGAATCTAACAAAGAAAGTTACGATGAGGGTATCGCGAAAAAATTGTGGGAAGTAAGCGAAGATTTGACCCAAGTAAAGTTTCCTTTCTAAGGTAAAAAACATTGGGACTATTTTGAAGCAGAATCAATCACATTGTGACTGCCCTCTTTTAAATTTGTTTGTTTGTTTGTTTATTCATTTTAACAAATGTAATCACGTAATATAATATTGCACATAGTCATATGTATTGTAAAGTAGAGGTATTTAATTAACTTAGTAACCAGGAGGCATCTTGATATATGCTTTTCCCTTATCCCCAGATTTAGGCAAGTGCAAATTTTTAGAATTTATTTAACTCAAATTGAGAATCACTGGATAAACTAAGAACCATCGTACAACTGTAAAAATCACCGGACAAACTACGGACAAACTCAGAATCACCGCAGAAACTAAGAATCGGTGATCAAATTGAGAATTATCCGAGAATCCAGTGAACACACTTTGTTCGAAACATTTATTGGGATTATGACTTGCTTAAAAAGTCCGCAGGCGGAAATTTAAATTTTGTCCACGGATATTAAAAAATTTCAAAAAGTTAAAAGTACATTGTAGATGTAACTCTTGGGGGGGCTGACAAAGCGTCAAGTATTTGAGTTATTTCAGGTATCAGAATCGAATTTGATGACCCGTTGTGCTCAACAATAAGATCAAATAACTTTAACTGTTACTGCCAACAGACGAAACACAGTGCTTGAGTCAACCTCGTCCCCAGGGAATCTTGTATCTTTTCTGACCCCGGGACGGCGATACGAACATGGCCCTGGAGGAGGCTGGTCCGATATGAAACCTGATTGGCGCGGATATGTCACATAATTATTGCGTCATACAAAACATTTTGGCGAGGCGGCGAGTCTGTGACGAACAGGAGGAAGCTGTTCGTATTAAAATGGCGGATGAGCTGTATCAGTTTTATGTTTTTTTCAAAGTGAAAAATTTAATAAAAAGCATTACTAAGCAATCAGAGTATAAAATAAGACATCATAAAGTAATACTGCTTACATGGAAATGTTTCAATACTGTAGCTGGGAAAGTTTAATAAAACTAGAAAAGTAGCTAGCTAGCACACTATACCTAGCAAACTATCAAAATAAGAACAAAAGAAAGAAACTCAACTTGTTTCCAAGTGGCCAGGTTTAATTTGCAGCTTTATGCAAAGAATGACGTTACATAAAATTACTAGCTGAGAGACCTAGTGCCACCCATGTCCTTTATAGAAAAAATAATTTTGCACAAAATATCGAAAATGTTTTTTTTACAAAATATGTATCATTACGTTTTTAAATTATATAAGGTTGTTATTAGTGGGCATGTTTTATTACTTTATATGCTTTGGTTACCATAAAAGATATAAAAAGCCAGTAGGTTAACCGTCGGAGCCATTTTATCATTGACTGCACATTTACCCGGCCTAATTCAAGAAAATTCAAAGTGCAATAACTTCAGTAAAAAAATAAAGTTATTGACTTGAAACTTGTTATGGAGTACTTTTTTAGACTAATCCGATAAAAGATAATTTTACACGAGGCATAAAAAAATTACACAGCCATTTTGAGGAAGAGAAAAGGTAAGAAGATTTTCTTAAACTGATTCTTGCTAGGTCTTTTTTAACACGCTATGAAGAAATTTTAGAAAATCGAACTCAATTAAATTTTAAGTCACACTTTGATTGAGCGCTCAATCTGGCATATGGTTAAATCCAGGATGTACTGAAGATAGTGGTAGATATTAAACAGCTCACCACTGTGATATATTATCTCAAGAGTTTTAATACTAATTACAAAGCAGTGAACATAAAAAAATAACAAAAAAAGTCTAAGCCGAGTATATAGTATATATAGCGTCCCATAACTGCAGTAAAAATTAAAATATTGACTTGAGATTTGGTATGACATATATTTGTGAAATATTGTCAAAACCAGGAATTATGCCAAATACAACCCTGATAATATGAATCGTGATTTTGAACAAGTGAATTGGTTGCCGGTATTATCTTTATCAAACGTTAATGATACTGTTAAAACATTTAATGGCATTGTAAAATATATTTTCGACAAACATGCGCCGATCATTCAAAAAAGAGTGAAAGGTCGCCCATGCGCTTGGCTTAACGAAAACTTGAAATCAATAATGAACCAGCGTGATCAACTTTTACGAAAGGCTAGAAAAAGCAACAGTGCAAGTGATTGGAGGAAATATGAGGACTTAAGAAATAAATGCAACAATATGCAAAAAAATGCTAAGGAAGATACCGTTATCTATGTTGCAAATGCTGACCCCTTTATAATAGAAACAACATTGAACGATGAATTAGAAAACATATCCACTTATTTGAACGATAACGAACTCATTCTGAATCTAAAGAAAGGAAAAACAGAAACTGTGCTATTTGGAACATCCAAAAGATTATCCCGTAAAAATGCCAAAAATACCATCCAATTGGCAATGCAGGGACAACCTATTCATCATTCGACGTCTTACATATATTTGGGAAACGAACTGGATTCGTCACTAACCCTGGTTGATAATTTCGAGAAGTCATATAAGAAAGCAGCCGGAAGATTGAACCTTCTTAGAAAAATGCGACCATTTCTGAGCTTTGAAGCTGCATATAAAATCTATCAGATGGTAATTGAACCCACTTTGTTGTTTAGTTCTCTTTTAAATTTAAAATGAACGATGACCCAACGAAAAAAGTTACAATCAATAGAAAATCGAGCCAAACAAATAGTTAGAGGAAAAAATACGATTGGGAGTATTGAAGGAAAGATGAAAGGACGGGCATGCGTTTTGGTAAAAAGCTGTCTGATGAGCACTGTCTGCGAAAATTTCAATAATTATTTTGTTATCAACGAGCATTCAATTAACACACGGAATCGAAATATGTTGGTGAAATTACCACGTATAAAATTGGAGTTCGGAAAAAGATCCTTCAAATATCTTGGTGCAGCATTATACAATGACTTACCATTAAAAATACGTTGTTGCGATAACTTATTTCAGTTCAAAAAATTAGTTTATCAACATTTTATGTAAATATTCGCTTTTAAAATATGTTTTATATGTTTTTAGTAATTATTTAAGTGGCTTTTGTTTCTAACTTTTGTGCATTCTAGTTTCACATTTTTCTTTTTTCTCTTTTTCTTTTTTCTTGGTATGTACATGCGTTTTATATTCATTTGTTAGCTAACTCATGAGTGGTTACTAGTAGATAATAGTTTTTGCTTATATTTTTCTTTCTTTTATATATTTTTAATGACAGGACACACGATGATAGCAGTAGTTCATTTTACTGAAGTGTAAAAAATCCTGTATAAATATTGTTTAATAATAATAATAATAATCTTAGTCTAATATTGAGACTAAGGCAGTTTTTTACTCATTATCCAAATATGGACAAAACAGTCAAATAGTCAATACTCTGCAGCCGGTCGGCTGCAAAGTCGCTACTTTTGCACACAAGTAGGCCAGGCAGAGAGTGTTGAAAAGTTGCTAGTCACATTCTTTAGCACGCCCGCACACCGAAATAATTCACGTCGGGGTCCACGAAGGCCCCGAAATTCGTGATTAATGGCCTTGTTGACGTCAGCAACAATTAGCACATTTTAAGAATTTCGTATTTACCAAATATGAACATTGACAAGTGAACTTTGACAAGTTCAAGATGTGTGAATCTAATATAGAATAAGCCTACGCAATTACTTGTGGTGGCGAACTTCGAAATTCGTTGTCTTGTCCCAACATATTGTGACCACGATTGTAGTTTGGTATTTTAAATATTTTCCAAGCAGGATGATAACAATAAATAGATGTATATATCAATTAAAAATCGTTTTTTAAACAGCAGCAGAATTTTGATGAGCTCTAAAAAGTGCGACTTTATGGAACTAATTTTGGTCCAAAATTATTCCCCAAATATTTTTTTCTTTTAAGGTAGCAATACTTTGCTGTTGGTAAAGTCATATACCAATTCTTTCTAAACTATTAAGGCAGTGATACATTGAATCGACAAAACAGATCACATGTGGACTTGTCGATTTCAATTTTCAAACCAGCATAATGCTTTTGGTAAAATGTTTGGATTGTTTATGTTTTAAACAAAAAAAACCTTGTTTTTGTATATCTGTGTGTGCAATAAAATGTGAGCCTGTTGAGTAAAAAATAAAAAAGCTGTAAGGCGTTTTAAAAACATGTCATTAGGAAAAGAAAAAGCGGAATTTATCAGTAATGGGTGGCTTTTTGGAAATGTTAAGGCCACAAAATGTAAAAGCAAAAAAGACTTCTAAAGTAAATACTTTTTTGAAGCCTTTTTCACCCAATATAACTGCAAGCAGTGAGTCCACCATATACGAATTCAGTTTCGGTTAACTATTGTTTAAATAAATTTTGTGCAAAAAAATAATAAAAAAGCAACTATGGGATTCGTACAGCAAAATCTTGGTCATCATATAAAAGCAGTAATGTAGAGACAGATATGAACTTACAGTAAATGAGAATTCTAAAGTTCAGCCAAAATGAATAAAAAATTTAAATGTTATTATGAAGTTAAATTTCTGCCTAGCTACTTTCAGTCAGGCACCTAGAATGACACGACCATTTGAAAATTATGTAGCCATGTTTGCACCTTAGAGAACCAACGAAGTGCTATATGGTCAGGTGGGCAAATCATTTACCAATTTCCAAGTTTCCCCTAGCTACAAGTTTTGCAACCCAGTGCTTGCTAGCCAACCAATTCAGTAAAATACACATAACTAAATTGCTTGAATTTCTTCAAGTAAACAGCAGCCTAAATAACATGATTGTATATTTATTTATACATTCAGAAAACAATCAAGGGCAATATGCGAGCAGTTTGTGTGTTGCGTAATAAGAGAGGAATCAAAACAAACTCGCCGCACGTATCTGTGACGTAAAACGCCGAGCTCGCTTAGCTCTGCAAGGTTATATATAAAACTTTGGTTAATTGAGACAAATCTCATTAAATATTACACACAGAAAAATTGTGTATTGGAGGGTCACGTGACGAGGCCTCCTCCAGGGCCATGTTCGTATCGCCGTCCCGGGGTCAGAAAAGATACAAGATGTCCTGGGGACGAGGTTGTGCTTGAGTAACTTTAAATGTTGGCAATTACTTGAATTGATCCTTCGTTCACAGATCGAATTGTTAGCCTTCAGTAACACGACTTTTCGTTCTTTAAGATGTCTAAGGTTATCTGTGTACAAAATACTAAAAAACTACTATATATAACAAATAGACGATACACAAGGGACATACATTAGAAACGAAAATTTTCGGACGGAAAAACTTTCGGATTTTTTTTTGTCCGAAAATTTTTCCGTCCGAAATTTGTGTCTGCCGAAAGTTTTTTTGTCTGAAAATTTTGGGTTTTCTAATTTTTTTAAAAAAGAACCAGTGCATAGAAATTATATATAGGGTAATCAGATAAACTATAAAAACTGCAGTTTTTGAACTTATTATTTTCGTTATTTTCGCATTTGGCTGGGGCTCTATCTATAAAGTTGGATCCTGAAGACCCTTTTTTAGATCTTGATTGAATATGTGTACACTTTATATGCTTCTAGCCTTCCTTTTCCCAAATTTTTTCCGTTGAAATAAAAAATTGTATCCGAATGTTTTTCCGCCGAAGTTTTTCCGCCGAAAATTTTAGTTCTCAATGTACAACGACTCAGTACAACGCGTAAATCGTCACAGTTACGCACATCGTAAATTAACTGTTCTAATAACATTCATTAACATTAACATTGTTACGGGGCCGACGACGCTGGAAAAGTAAATGAATCCCAATTTTTTGGTTAAATTTTAAAGAAATCTATCGTATTTTTAAATAATGCTAATTTCTGTAACCCCCCAAAAATTAGGGTTACTTCAGCGCTATAGTAAAAAGATACACAAAGTTCACCAACCGTTAGAATATTTGGGTTTTAATCGGAAAAAAGGTTATCGGAGGTTTCAAATTTGTCTGTATAAGTCTTAAAATAAATCAACTGGCACTAATTGATCGATCTTGTTTAACTGGTTTCTAAAATTTAGCGCAAGTTTGAAATTTGGTCCTCAATTAACCGCAGATTAGAAAAGAGATACCATTTTTTTTACTTATTTGCGACGACGACTTTTAAGCATTTGACGGCAAATTTGATAGATTACCTTCGATCAAATCGCAAATCCGGGAAGTTCCATATGGCGAGAAATTATATCCATGAAATTTCATCTCTGCAAAAAAAATTGTAATGCATACTTGAATTACAAAGACGACAGCTTATTTTAGATATGCTGTTAATTTCATCTATATTAAATTACCCGTATACGTCTGTCTGTCACGCAAAATGGTAGCTTAGCTGCGCGAGTAGCGAGACGCACGCAATGCGATATAAAAAGGACGGGCGAACCCGTGGATTTTAACGGCTAGTATACTGAAATTATGATATCCGTATACGTCTGTCTGTCTGTCACGCAAAATGGTAACCGTAGTAGCGAGGCACGAAATGCGGTAAATAAAGGACAAGCGAACTCGTGGATTTATCCACGGTCCACCGACTAGTATACTAAAATTATACTAAAAATGTGCGTTGATTTTCTTGCTTTCTTCTTTTTTGTGTCATAAATTGTTTTTAATTTATGCAAGAGCAACCTCGTCCCCAGGACCTGTTAGGCTTTTTATATGTGGACGGCCTGAACAAGGCCCTGGCCCTGGACACGTGACAAATTTGAATGGTCGTAAGAACTTGCATAATTAAAACGCGTTCCGCGAGTGATATTAGTTAGGCAAAATTATGTGGCGAGAAAAAAATCAAAATTCGAGAACTTTTCCTGGGAACCGCGGATTAGCAATTCAAAAAGTAGCTCTTTAAAAAATGGTGGCTGTTATTTTGTGGGTGTTGCGTTTGGTTTGGTTTGATGTTGTTCTACTAAAGGTAGATTCAAAATTTTGGAAAAACATTATTTTTGATATGGGTTCAGGCCGTCCATATATAAAAAGCCTGACAGGTCCTGGGGACGAGGTTGATGCAAGAGTTTTCTATTTTTAACTGTTCATTAAAAGACGACACCATAGTCCAACTGCGCGTAAATGGGATTGGCGTGAGTGCGACAGGGCGCAAGTGTTGCGCACTTGTCGACAGATATCGCAGTGAGATTAAAAATGGCTTTTGATATAGGGTGGTTTTAGCCTAAACACGAAAGCGCATTGCTTTCATGACGTGCGAAATTTTACAAAAATGGTTGCAGGATTGTCATTCTTCATAGCGTCGAAGGATATTTTTAAGGAAACGCTTGATGTTTCAACCTTTTATGAGAAGAGGAAAGTCTTTTCACGAAAAAAATGGAGAAGGAGGAGATTTAGGGACTGTCGCATGTTTTTTACGAGATTTTAACCCTAACCCTAACGAGTTAAGAACAAATTATGTACCCATGTAGCATTTATGCATTTTGAAAATAAAAACATGTACTAGAATGCTCAACTTAAATTAAGGAAACTTGTGGAGAAAGTGCGTAAAACATACTTTTAAAGAAAATTTATTTGAGGTGTTTTGAGGAAACATTTTAAAATTGAGGACAATTAAAGAGTTTTGAAGAGACGTGGCAACAGTGGGCTGATCGAAAAAAATGTTTGGTCAAAGTACAAAATTTTAGTCACTTAACAAAAATTTATAATATATTAAAATAATATTTAACACTTACACTGAACAACTGGTGAAGCTTTACGCGCGAAACTAGGCTTGTTTCTCTTTCTAGTTAGGTTCTCGTGTTTGTGTAGCTAAAAATAAGATCATTTTGAAGACTTTTACTTAAAAACAAAAAACTTTGTCTTCTCTTAGCAGGTGTTCTACAAAGAGCAAATTTGAAACTGCGCAAATAGATCTACTTTTGGTGCGCAAAATTAAAGTGCGCGCGAATTATTGACCCGTTTAGAAGTATGTTAACAATAGTAATATTTTAATGGATTATTAAAAAGTCCATGCGTGTTAAATTTGATCATTTGATTACACAGTGAAACCTCTCTATAGTGAACAACATCGGGATCTAAAGTGTCCGCTGTAGAGAGGTGTCCACGACATAGAGGTTACTCCCAGATTAGTTTCGGAAAAGCCTAAAAACAATATATTATATCTTTAATTAAAAAAAGTAAAACAGATTTGATTTTCCTGTGAATATTTTGTTATAGCCTTTATAGCCTTTTCCATAATGGGTAAAAAATGTGTCCTTAAACGAAAATACTGCCCTAAGAAAAATACAGGCAGATATAACCCATTCTTGGGGATGTTCGCTTTACAGACTACAGTCAACTGTCAATATTGTGATGTTGAAATGACGTCCATCATAAAGTGTCCGATACATAAATGTGTGGTTGTGGGTAAGACAATTATTTCATCCGTTCCATGAGAAACCGCTGTAAGATATTGCGACATACTTTTACGTCGTATTTTTTGTTATTGACGTACGACAATTTTAGAAAAACAGGCAGGGTGGCCATTAACCTCGGGCACTCTAAAAACTCAACTTTGTGATCGCTTTTGAAAATGATAGGGTAGATACAAAAAATGACAAATTTACCTGTTTTTTAACCAATTATCATTAAAAATAAAAGTTGAAATTGATTAACTTTTTTTCATTTTTAATTATCATTGACCATGCTTAAAAGCAATACTCATTATCAACGATTGTAAAAATAATTTGATGTGAAATTTTGATGTGCGATGAAAGCGCTGCAGTGTATAACAACGTAATTTCACAACTTCGACCAATGAATTTGTTTGAATCGCTGCCATTTCAGGTTTGTGCAAGTGTTTCTGTTTCCAGTAAACATTGTGCGCTCCGACCACGCCTATACATCGTGGTTTACAACCGAAGTGGTGTTGTTTCGACTTTACGATGAAAAAAAATCTGCGACTAGATTTCTTACCTAAATATTTGGTTCTTAATGCATGTTGATAAAAGTTAGTGGGTAGAAAGTGACCAAATTTTGTGCAGGTTACTAAGATTTTAAACAACTAAAAAACTTGCCGCCCCTTTTTGCCGACTTGTTTTGCCGATTAGTTAGTTACTGCGAACGATAAGTTAGTGCGCCGTCGGAACAAAAACAACGATTGTAATATTCCATTCTATTTTCTTTCAATTTATAAATATTTTTTTAATTTATAAATAAACATTTCCACAAGTCCGATCAAGACGCTTGAAATTCTTTCTTTATATCCTCCATCAAGGAAGGGTTACAAATTACATCTAGCGCCGCCATTGCCATACTTTTAGCGGACTTTAATGTAGCAAGTTGGTTCTCCTCGTGTCCTGCTGCGGTAGTAAATTGATGAGTGTGGTTTGGGCCTTCGGATTTTATCTTGAACAAAGGATGAATAGAAGGCTTGATTTGAGAAACATTCCCCATATCTGTACTAGCGAGTAGTTTGGTACGGTATTCATCGTCATTGAATTCGACACCTAGCTCTTTGGCGTGTTTCACGTAAAGGTTGATCAATGTTGGGTTAGTTTTTACAGCCGAATATTTAGGATCATCATTTGTTAACTTCACTGTACATCCTATGTGAATAAAAAAAATGGGATAGCTAGATGAATAGGTGTATAAAGCCTGACTCAATATAATCTACAAAACGAATAAAGACCGATCTTTATTTTGGAATACTAACGTCAGTAGTCTACTTTCTTGAGACTAATTTCTGCGAGAAGATTTTTGCGGTACTCCGGGGACTTAAACTGCCTGATATCAAATTTTTTATTTTTTCCCGCGGAAATTTCGCCCCTTAAATTAATTCAGTTCGGAGTAATGCTTTTTTTCATTTTAACTATAGCCTGTTAATTACCTTTTTTCGAGTATATCAAAATCAGTTTATCTCATACGAAAACTTAGATGCAAACGTGTCAGAGCAAAAATAATTCCTCAGAGTAAACCTAGAATGAAAATCAACAAATAAGCAAAAAAACAGTGTGGTTGTATCTTACCCTCTTAAATAGTACGAGAACTTATTATATTTGTTCGGGTGAGTGAAGCCATTCGCCATTAAAACAAAGCATTTCTGATAATGATCACGCAAGTAAAGAACAATAGAAGTAGCCAATCAAAAAGCGCGGTCAGAATTCTGACCGCAGGAAATTCGTTCGCGACCCAGCGTAATTTTTCAAACCTGAACTAATCCGATTTCCCGGAGGTGAGAAAAATTATGCTGGGTCTCCTGGTTTAACTAACATTCCGAGACACTCAATCAATCAGCATTAATCTAGGTTATTTTTTTATTTGGTGCCTTTCCGTGATTTTAATAACAAATAAATTTTGATCCATTTTCTGTGGACATCTACTACTTCAAGAAACTCGATTTTTGTCCAAATCCCATGTTATTCTGTCACAACATTTGTTTGTTACCAGTAAGCATATCCAGTTAAATGAAAAGTTACCCGTATCCCCGTGGTTAGATATTTATAACAACATGCGAAGTACCTGTCGCCAATGCGGCTCCTTCCGCACATTTCCGTACTTTTGCTTCTAACTCCTCAGTATCTTCGTCAGTGAGACCTCGAACGTAAAAATTCATTGCAGCTCTTTCAGGGATTATATTGGGTTTCTGCCCACCATCCGTGATCACACAGTGGACACGACAAGTAGTCTTAGTCTGTTGGCGCAGCATACTGACGCTGTTGTAACATGCAACAGCAGCATCCAATGCATTGATGCCTTCCCATGGTGCAGCAGCTGCATGAGAAGCCTTACCTATTGATAAGAAAGGGTACAAAAATAATGTGTATTTTTTAGAGTCAAATTTATTGATCTGTATGGAAGAATTCCTGAAACGTTTACTGAAAGGCCTTTATGAAACATCGCGAAGTCAATCCATTTCTAGGGGTAAAAGAAGGTCCTTGAGTGAAGTTTCCCATCTTATTTCGAAAGTAAAAATAATTCTAGATCAACTTTATTCTGATGTTACCTCTAACAGAAAAGATGTTCAGTTACAATACCAATATTTCCGTCCAGTACACACAAATCAACACAATTTACCGTTAAAAACCACCGTCAACTGTAATCTTGCCAACCAATATGGATCCGGTAGTTCGTATGGAGTAGGGTGAGACATCATGCAGAAATCAACTTCATCAAAACAACCATCAGCAATCATTTTCACTTTGCCGCCACCACCCTCCTCAGCAGGTGTTCCAAATACGATCAATTCTGCTTTTAAGTCCGTTTTGAGTTTCAGTACTGCCTTTAAACCTGAATTAACAACAGTATGAGTTACATGAGACATGTAAAAAAAAAATAATTAAAGGTCCAACTTCAGCTGCTTATACAAGCACTTTAGGCAAGTCATAACACTTCGCGACACTTCATTTTTCGCGAAATTCGCGACAACAATTTTCTCAATTTACAGCGTTTTCAGGGGTACTTTCAGGAGACATATAATAAAGACTGTTAAAGTTGAAATTTCATTTTTTGCGAGAATTACCTTTTGCGAATTTCTAACAATTTTCGCGGGATCTATTTGTCGCGAAATTAGTTAAATTGTACGTTACACCATTTTTTTTATAAGAAATTACTTCAAAAACTGACTAATCGCCCTTTAAAAATGAAGAAACTTTCACTAGTTGTAAAAAGTGAGAAATATGCCTACCAATAATTGGACGAATATCGATTAGGTTATCCTGACAAATAGCAAGACTTCCTAAAAATTGACGATTTCAAAGGAACAGACATCATTTTAGATGATGAATAAAAGGCGAAAAAAGCATTATTTCATCTTTTCTTGCATATATGTTGCAAGTCTCTTCGCTGTCTAGAAATCATGTTTTGGATTGATTATTTCTCTTATAGATCCCGTCAAAATTAAAGTAACTCATTAAGAAACTTTTTCTAGTACAATGACTTTAGAATTTAAGAAACTTTTACTATTTTCTTATAAAAAAACGTATTGTGACACTAAGATGACACAAAAATACCATTTCAACAAAACCGTAATTCACTTGATCATAAAAAAAAATCCTAAAGTTTTAAGAGTATGACAGAAAAATAGCAAAATATTAATAAATATTAATATTAGGCCGTATACACTGACTTTCTGAAAGACTCGGGTAATATTTCTCGGTATAGATAGAGAAAACAGTTTATATTGCATACACTGACTTTAAAAAGTTTAAAAATTTAAACCCTCACCTAATGCTGCACCAATACCAGCTTCTGCAATCAAATTATGTCCACAAGCATGACCCACTCCAGGTAATGCATCATACTCACATAAAATACCAATCTTTAAACCTTCTGAATTTCCATATCTTGCGATAAAAGAAGTTTCTAATGGTGTTTTCTTTGAAACATTAAATCCTTCTTTCTCCAAAAATGTTGTTAGTAATTCATGAGCTGCATGTTCTTCATATCCAAGTTCAGGATTTTTCCAAATCTCCTGACTAATATGATTTAAGTCAGACGCTCTGTTGTCGATGGTCTTAGAAACCTCGTCATATAATTCTTTCTCTCCCATTTTCTATTACAAAATAAAAAATAAAATCAAGCTGCCAAAACATTTACTATCGACAATATTTTAAATTTTAAAAAGAGACACTTAAATATATAAATATATATTTTATTTTTGGCATTTGTATAATAGAGAAGAATTGAAGAAGTCATCTCCTTTTAAAGATTATATCTACGTTTCCAATAATTCGTTAACTTTCTTTATCACCTGGGCAAAATGTTTTGATAGCCTTAATTATGCAGAAAAACACTTAAACTTTTTTTGGCAAATTTTAAAAAAGCTGAAAAAAATGAGGCGACCAGCTGAACATATATAATATAAGAAAATAAACAATAGAAATACAACTAAATTAAAAATGGTACATACCGTGTACCAACTTTCGCAAATTTGTTCAAAATTCGTAAAACTCGAAACATGGGTAAAGTAGTATGCAATACAATGTGGTATGACAAAATAAAAACTCAATGATACACACAACAGAGTACAGATAAATATATGGAGAGGCCCTGAGCGTCATATTTTGGGCCGGCGTAAAAAAGGTGGAAATTTTAAAAATATAGGCAAATATTGTTTTTTTATTATTATACTTATGGATAAAGGGCGTCCACTCAATATCAACTCTTTATTTTACTGTTAGAACCTTGGATTAACTTGAAAATGTAAATTTGAATAACAAACCTATTGATAGAACAGTTGGGTAAATATTAATGTTATTTCTTTTAGAACAATTCTAAAATTTAATCCTTGCCAGTATTTTGGAAAATTAAAGTAGTTCAGATTGATTTCCGACCTTTTCTTGAGATTTCATAAAAAGACCAAATTTTCCTGACATTTTGACTTTCGTTTCAAAATTTCTGACATTCCTGACAGAGTGGAAACCCTGAATAAATGATATTGTCATATTTTTTAGACTTACAAGTTCTTTGAAGGAATTAAAGTAGATTGGCTACGAATATATTTTCCTTTATCAGTATCCATACGAAAAAGCATACGAAGGTATGAACACAACAATCCCGAACATAATATCAACCAAAATATTACAGTTGACCTTTTTAAAGATTCAATCAACTTCTTTTTAATATCCATATCCAATATCACTCAAATCGCGTATTATTTTTTTTTACACGAGTGGTCAAAGTCACAGCCCTAAAGGCCAAAATGTGAAAAAGGGGCCGGGCTTATAAGGCCGATAAGTTCAGCTGGATCTTGCCTAAATAACGAATTGCGAAGAACGATTTCGTTTTGTGTCAGAAGGCAGTAGAAGTACCATTCTTAATGTCATTGTTATAAAAACATTCTCGTCATCAAATTTAGGTGCAGCAGGGAAGAAAATCATTACTGGATTTAACTATACTACTTCTGTTCATATACTCAGCTATTATTAAAATCTTTCTGGATTTGAGCAACAAGCTTTTCATCACACAGTACGTCAACAGCAGTCATCGCCAAACTTTTTGCAGAATTAAGCGTAGGTTGCTGATTTTCTGGTTGTATGGAAGCTGTTGTGAACGCTTGTGTGTGGTTGGAGCTTTCGCAATTGATTTTGAAGAATGGATGAATCGAAGGTTTAATCTGA
Organism: Hydractinia echinata; assembly: GCA_030067915.1. NCBI lineage: Eukaryota > Metazoa > Cnidaria > Hydrozoa > Anthoathecata > Hydractiniidae > Hydractinia > Hydractinia echinata. Next base: position 2,200,516 of record JASGCC010000023.1, read on the forward strand.
GATACATTTCCCATGTCTGTGGAACCACGTAACACAGTCAGTTCGTTAAAAACAACTCCCAACGATTTCGCATTGTTCATGTATAAATCTATAAGTGTTTTGTTTGTTTTCACAGCTGAGTAAAATGGTTCTGTTTCTTTCATCTCCACTTCACAACCTAATTTAGAAATATATTAAAAAGGATATTATTGGTGAGTGGTACGCTAAATGCATAAACTTTGGCGAATTTCGCGAAATTTGGCCGAAATGCGAAAAAAAACATATCGGCCACGAATGATTTTTTCAGTCTTAATTTTATGCTTTGATAATGAAAGTTTTAAAAGTTCAATGCTATTTTTAAGTCAACTTTTGGTGATTCGCAAAAATTAATGCTCGCGAATTTTTCCATTAGGGAAAAGAAAGTTTCTGCACTTAAAGTATTTTTTTCTCCTTGTGTTCCGTTTTTCCAAATACATCTTAGTATAAATCATGCAGAAAATATTATTTTGACGAACCTGTAGCTACGGCTGCTCCTTTAGCACAATTCTGCACTTTCTCCTTTAACAAAAGAGCATCTTTTTCCGTCAATTCGCGGATGTAAACATCCATCTCAGCACGTTCAGGGATAATGTTAGGTTTTTTCCCACCATCGACAATAATAGCATGTAAACGCGCTTCTGGTTTTATTTGTTGTCTCAACATACTTAAATTGTTATAACACGCAACAGCAGCATCCAATGCATTAATGCCTTCCCAGGGTGCAGCAGCTGCATGAGAAGCTTTACCTGTAAGAATAAAAACTACAAACAAAATCAATGTAAAAGAAAAAACGAGATTCAATTCAACTTTGGTATTAGTTAGAAACAAGACAATTCATCCGTTTTGGCTTCAAGAAGACACTGTTCTGCTTTAAAAGGTACGACCCCAGCATATTAAGAGAATGTTTCTAAACGCCACAAAAAAGCTTAGTAAGGACTTTACTGCAAAAAAATTCACTGCTTGTTTCTTGAAAAACTGAATAAAAATTTAATAGTCAAGGTTGGAAAGCATAGACATAATATAATGCGTTTTTTTTACGAAAACAAGACTAATTGTATTGCCATTTTAACATCCAAAGAACGTTTTTTGCTTGACACAATATCTCCAGCTGCTAAATTTGTAACCGAAAATTATATAAGTTTCTGATGTACATCATGTAGCATTTACCATGAAACAAAATTGTCAACTGGGCCAAAGCAAGACATCTTGGAATTGGCACTTCAGCAGGACATGGATGACACATCATGCAGATGTCAACTTCATCAAATGCACCTTTTTCAATCATCATAGCCTTTCCTCCACCACCCTCCTCAGCAGGTGTGCCATAAACAATAAGTTGTGCCGTCGCGTGTACTCCTTGAGATTTTAAAACAGATTGTATTCCTAAGAAAAAACGTACGTACAATGTTTTTATCAATTAATAGAATAATGGGACTCTTTCTAGGGTGTAAATTAATCCGTTATTGGTGCAATTACAAGTGCATTTTAAAATTGATAATCTGATGATAATAATGATAATAATTTTTTTTCATATATACGGAGAGAGGCACTCGAGGGCTAAAATATGCTGATATTAGCAGCAAGAATTTGAAAATCATAAGGCAGAACCACATTTTTTCGAAATTACACAGGGCTCCGCGGCGTTGTCCACCGTATTGCCTACCGCTAAAACTTGTGAAAGCGACACAACTGAACTTCACGGTTAGCTAAGAAATCACGACTTGATACTGAAAACAATGCAAAGAAAATGCCATGAATAGTACAAGTAAAGGAAGAGGAAGTTCTGGACAATCTTTTAATTGGATTTACAGGATTTTACTTATATAAAATTTAGCTATATATAGTATGATTATGTAGCTAGCTATATGCATATGTAGCTAGCTATATGGACTTTTTGAGTATTTTACAATTTTCTCATAACAGTGAACAGTTAAAACTGGAGTATATAGCTAGCTAGGAATGCAGAGCCAAATATGTTGTCGCAGTGAACCTATTTTTCATAAATGAATTTTTGCAGATTTTGCTTTCATCGAACAGAAACCTATTTTTTATAAATGAATTTCTGCAGATTTTAAGGTTTCTTTTATAAAACAAAACAAGATCTAGTAAGAAGTAATCACTATATATACTTACCTTATTCGAGCAACTGCAATATAAACGTTATATTTTGCGCATGATTCAATTTCCCCACAAATAAACAAAGTTTTGAACAAAATGCGCTCTAAACACAACGCGTTTCTTTGATATATTTACTTTGATTTTTTCTGTTAAAACGTTACTAATAACGAGGCCGCTTCACAAGAGTTCTATAAAAGTTCAGCGGATTAAAAACTTCTTGCACACCCAAAGATTTTCTCTCCAGCTTATCATTGTATCCAGGGCCATTAAAGCAGGAAAATGTTCTCACCTAACGCTGCACCAATACCAGCTTCTGCAATCAAATTATGTCCACAAGCATGACCCAATCCAGGTAATGCATCATACTCACATAAAATACCAATCTTTAAACCTTCTGAATTTCCATATCTTGCAATAAAAGAAGTTTCTAATGGTGTTTTCTTTAAAACATTAAATCCTTCTTTTTCCAAAAATGTTGTTATTAAATCATGAGCTGCAAATTCCTTGTATGCAAGTTCGGGATTTTCCCAAATTTGTCGACTTATTTCACATAGGTCAGATGCTCGCTTATTTATAGTCTCTATGGCCAATGATTTTAACTGTTCCATATTTTATTATGAAAACACTACTAATAAATAAAATAGTCATTAAATGCAGTTCAGACAAAACATATTAATTTGAGTTACAATAAGGTAAAAATCAAATGCAAAGCGCACACCCATTTTGGAAAAGTAAATTCTAGGAATTTTCTGATTCTTCTCCAGAAGTGACCTGTTTAAACAAAAACAAAGATTTCAACGAGAAAAAAAGGTGAACAGCTTTCATAACCTGAAAATTAAAAAAAACAACCAGACATAACAAAAATCATGACAAAAATTTTTCAGCAATTTGGTCCATTTTCGCACATTTTCAGGGGATTCACCATGAGTGTGTATCTTTCTGGGAGTTGCAAGGGGCAGTGGCCATCAGTGTTATGACAAATTACACACAACCACAAATGACTATTACAGCAGAAAAGAAGTAATAAAAAATCACGTGGAATAACCTATATACATCTATTTGGAAAGAATATACACAAACTACTGTAACAATACCAATAAATATCTAAAGTATCTAAAAATATCTAAATGTCTAAAAATAATCTAAAAAAATGTCTAAAAATATCTTAAAAATGTCTAAAAATATCTAAAAAATGTCTAAAAATGTACCTAACTACCCAGAAATAATTGTGCTTTGCTCAAAACCAAAACATAACAAATTTATGCAGAATAAAATGCAGAATAAAATGCAGAATAAAATGCAGAATAACATGAAAACGAGTTATGAGCCAATTTCAGGATGTTTGTTGTTTTACATACAAGTTTAAAGGATATGTCAACATCATGTTGACTTTTACAGCTTTTAACTTGCAGTTTCACAAAATCGAAGTTACCACAGTTATAAAGAGGGTATTAGTAGTGATGATGTGACAAAAAAAAGTTAAAATATTGTAGATTTTAAGTGTGTATCTTTTAGTATATGTTATATCTAAACCTTGCCACATTTTTAGAATGATGTGAACACATTTTCATTTTACTATTTGTTAGTAAATTTAGAACTAAAACTTAATGCACAGTTTACTAACGCTCAAAGGCACTTCATATTACTCTGATCAGTTCAAAAAAATGAAACTAGTTTGTTAGTAGCCGGCCAGCATAAAGCTGCAGGCGAAACAGCAAGTACCCAGCTAATCTGCAACACTGGAAAGCATATTGGGAATTTCATTTTGAGCTTTTCCTTTCCCAAAAATCGATGTTTAAAATAGGATGACGCTAACAGAAGTTACCTTAGCATTACGATATCATCCCTGTTGTCAACCTCATGTTATAATTTTTTTTCACGAAATAGGACCTAGAAAAGATTTATGTTGATTTGTGAATATGAAATAAAAATTTTAGTTTTGACCTCACAAAACATTTTCACGTTGTTTTCTCTGATTAAAGTTACAGCTGACGGACAAGCATTTTGTGGACAAAATTTTAGTTGCAAAACTGTTTTCTTTCTAAGCATTATGTCTGAACCATTGGAGTAACCATTTTTATTTTTTTTTAAGGTACAATTTTTACATTGAATGGGAGAAAGCAAACATGCTTTGTGAAGTAAGCCTCCCTTAAGGAAAATTTTGTTTTGACTGAGCAAAATCACTAGAAGTTTTTTTAGGTCAAACAATAACTTTTTTTACGAAATAGAATCTAGGACAGAGGCGTAATATGTCAAAAAATCTCAAGAAAAACTATGAATCGCTTGGAAGAGCCCTTCATTTTAGCACTTCAATAACAACAACAAACACGTTTGCTTGGAATAAGCCAGCCAGCCAGTTACTCATATCATCATATTTAAAGCTGGCTATAGTATACCTAGCTCATTTAACACCAAGAATAATAAATAAACCATTAGAACGGCCCAGTGTCTAGCAGATACTATTATCCCGTAATATTACCACATGTAATAATTAGATTGTATGACAAATTAATTTTGTAAATAACGCAAGTAAACAAACCATATCTGCACTACCTTGCTGCAAACTTAAAGTTTGCTAATAACTAATCTTGTTTTCATGTTATTCGGTATTTTTAGATGTATATTTCGCGGAACGAGAATGGATATGGAATTAGGTCTATTCTAAAACAAATTCACTGTTAAAAATACTAAATACAAATAATACAACAACAAAAACTAACAAAAAAATACAATTTAAAATATTAATACAAAGTGCCCTATAATGCAGAATTGCGTCAGCCTTTGCGTTAAAATTACAAATAATTATAGTTATAGTTTAAAACGTACATCAAACAAATTCATAAAAACCACCATTTCTTTGTCAAGCTGTACTTACACGTTTTCACTAAAACTTTTCTTAATATCTTGCATTAATTCAGGTTTGCATATCACATCAATAGCTGTCATTGCCATACTTTTGGCAGAATTCAATGTTGGTAATTGATTTATTACATTTCCAGCTGCTTTTTGAAATTCATGTGTATGTATCGGCCCATTTGTTTGGATTTTAAACAACGGATGTATTGATGGTTTTACCTGAGAAATATTTCCCATATCTGAACTTGCCAAAACCTTTGATGCATTATCGGCATCAAACTTTACACCAAGACTTTTAGCATTTATAATGTATGAATCTATTAATGGTTTGTTAGTTTTGATGGATGAAAGAAAATATTCTTGGTCAGGGATGACTACAGAGCAACCTGTAAATTTAAGAAATCTATATTGAGTTCATGCAATAGAATAAATTAATAATTACCGAAGTTCTGGAATAAGCCTTGTTTTTAAAGTTCTACCATTTCTTGAACAGTCTCCAATGCCATCTGGTGTCTTAGACATACTGAGCAAGTTAGTAAAAAAAAACTCTCAAGTCATAAAAAAATCCGAAAAATAGTCTTGGTTATTCTTTGGTTGCTGCTAGAGTTATTTACACTACCTGTTGAAGCAGCAGCTCCCTTCGCACACAGAATAACTTTTTCTTGTAACGCCAATAAGTCAGAATCTGTTTTTCCCCTGATATTGTACCACATTTCTGCATACTCTGGAATGATGTTTGGTTTATCACCACCGTTTACAATGGTGCAATGAACACGAGAAGTTGGTTTCATTTGTTGACGTAGCATGGATACATTGTTGTAACATGTAACAGCAGCATCCAATGCATTGATGCCTTCCCATGGTGCAGCAGCTGCATGAGATGCTTTACCTATTAAACATGCAATTGTATCAATCCAATATAAAATCGAACTTAAATGCGGTTAAAAGAATGTCAAATTCGAAAATGTATTTGGCACATCACAGGCCCATGAAATAAAATTTCCGCAATTTGAGACAATGTTATGAATTTTTATGTGTTTGCGATTACAATATCTCACTTTCCTTGAGATATTTACATAGGAAGACTATAGTTAGTGCTTTTGCTTTGATTTTTATCCATGACTATTCGTATTTACAATTATTTCCACAGATTTTGTGATTAAAACAGGTCAATTTTGTAATTAAAAGCTGAATTAAAATGAATATTTTATTTATTTAAGGTATGATGAATAAAAAATAAGGACTTAAAAATGTATAAGGAATTTATACAGAAACAAAATAAATATAACCTTTGAATATTACTTGTAATTCAGATAGTGCTAGCCACATTGGTACTGGTATCTCATATGAAGTTGGGTGTGACATCATACAAAAATCCACCTCGTCAAATACTCCTTCTCGAAGCATCTCAACTTTGCCTCTATCAGCTTCTTCAGCAGGTGTACCGTATACTATTATCTCAAACTTATATTCAGGAAATAACACTACTACCGCCTTTAACCCTAAATAAAGCATTGTAAACATTTTATAGCCAGAAGAAATATCAATTTAGTCCACTAGGCCTTAATTCGAAATTCAGTTGAGCGTCAGTTGGAATTTTTTTTCTTATAAGTTTGCGTTCTTTTTTATTTTGGTGCTCTATCATTTTCAACGCTTTGATGCCAGGGAAGTCAAATAGACAATATAACAACGCATTTTCACATTAGGTGTGCCATTAATGTTTTGCATAAAGCCATGAATTATGAAAGCTTAAATACATTTTTAAAATATTAGAAAGGTGATGGTTAAAAGAACTTGGTTCATACTTTCCAGAGTTTGTGGTAAATATCAAGAAACCTTATCATTTAATTCCTTTTTTTAAGCTTGTTTTTTAAAGGTCACTCACCCAACGCTGTACCAATACCAGTTTCTGCAATCAAATTATGTCCACAAGCATGACCCACTCCAGGTAATGCATCATACTCACATAAAATACCAATCTTTAAACCTCCTGAATTTCCATATCTTGCAATAAAAGAAGTTTCTAATGGTGTCTTCTTTGAAACATTAAATCCTTCTTTCTCCAAAAATGTTGTTAGTAGTTCATGAGCTGCATGTTCTTGAAAACTCAATTCTGGATTTTTCCAGATTTCCTGACTAATATTATTCAAGTCAGATGCTCGATGATCAATTTCTCTGCAAGCAATTTCTTTTAACTGTGCCTCCATGATATAGCGAAAACTCTCTATCAAATTTTACAGTTTCAGCCGATTATATATTTATTTGGAGGGTCTAAACATAGTAGAAAACAAAATAGTCAATAAAAAAAATTACACTTACATTTTAACTACAAAATACCAATATTGATGTTGTCTAGAAAAATAGATATATGCCTTTTTTATGGTGAAAGAAATAGAAACACAGAAGATGTGTACAATAGTGTTCAATATCCATAGTTGGAACTTTAGATTATTCCAGAACTAAAACAGCAGCTCCAGCTCGCATTTTAAACTTAAATTCAGAAAAATCCAGGATTCTTAGTTAAATAACATAATATTAAAAAAAGTTTGACAGATTTCTTTTTTCATAACTTTTCATCAAAAGTATTTCTGTTCTTTCCAACAAGTTGAAAGAAATCAAGTCATACAACATCTTTAAAACATTTGTTAATATCTTGCATTAATTCAGGTTTGCATATCACATCAATAGCTGTCATTGCCATACTTTTAGCAGAATTCAATGTTGGTAATTGATTTATTACATCTCCAGCTGCTTTCTGGAAGTCATGTGTATGGTTTGATCCAGTTGACTGGATTTTAAACAATGGATGTATTGATGGCTTAATTTGAGAAACGTTTCCCATATCTGTACTTGCTAAAACCTTTGTTATGTATTCGTCATCGTTAAACTGAACACCCAAATATTTTGCATTTAAAACATACAAATCAGTCAAAATCGGATTTGATTTTACTGTTGAATTATGGAAGTTGTCTTTTAGAATTTTTATCGAACAACCTAAAAAGCCAAAATGAGTGTTTAAGAAAATGTTGGACCTATTAGATAATAAAAGTTTAAAAAATGGACCACTAAAGTAGGTTCGCCCATACCACCAACCCCCAACTAAGAATGTACTTGGGACTTCATCCCTCCCTCCTTTCCACAAAAATAAAATACATAATGTCTGAAAACTTGTATGTATACTCTAATAAATATCTTAACAAAAAGGAACAAGAAGTCATCCCACACAACGCTAATTACGCAAAGCAAAGATCTTGACACATTTATAACCGATGAAACTAAACAAATACCACATTCATAATGGTAAACAATCAATCAAAGAAATCGAAGAAAAAATTATTTTCACAACAAGAACATGCACAAACACATAGACCCCTTCCCTCTTACTAGTTTTTTCTGGTTCTCCCCAAAAATAAGAGAAACGAAAATTGCTGGTCATATAAATAGATCAAAAGTAAGACTAGCATGTTTTAACACAAATACTTACCTGTGGAGGTTGCAGCTCCTTCTGCGCATAAAAATACCTTTTCTTCCAACTCAAACATGTCTTTGTCTGTAACTCCACGAATATAAAACATTATAGAAGATTCTCTTGGAATGATGTTGGGCTTATCACCACCATTTGGAATTGTAACATTTATAAAAGAACTTGGTTTCATTTGTTGACGTAGCATAGATGCATTGTTGTAACACGCAACAGCTGCATCCAATGCGTTAATGCCTTCCCATGGTGCAGCAGCTGCATGGCTGGCTTTACCTAATAAAAAGGAAAAAACTTTTTTGTCTTAACAACGTAAATCTATCTGGTGTAAAAATATACTAAAATACAGCTAACACACATTGCATAAGAAATTATGTGTCCAAAATATGACAAATGCAGTGTAATATAAATTTTTGCTAAGAATAGCAATGTGTTTTTTTGGGAATCAGAGTAACGAATCCAGCAATCAAGCAATATGAGTGTTGCAAGGCAGCAAAAACGACGAGTTAAATTTTCAACAATTTTAAGCCGATACATAAGATTTCAGATTTTTCGAGATTTTGCTATTTTTATGTGCAAACCGGAAGGTATATAATTATAAACCATTCATATTTCTAACAGAAAATCAAAATAAAATATTGACCAAAACGTACTTTCCCTAATTTTAAAATTGCTAATGACCTCACACTCAAAACACTGAGGTCAGGAAGAATGTATATATGATAATTCTTTTTTTGTCTCATACTAATTGTGCCAAGTTTTGTCATAAGTATAACTCTTTTAAAATTTATGGACAACGGGCCCCTAAAAGCTCATACCAAATAGGGTTAATTTTTGCAGAAAAAATTAAAAAAATACCTGTAAACACCACTGTGAAAGCATGAATAGCAATCCATTTAGGTTGCGGAATTTCATACTTGGCTGGGTGAGACATCATGCAAAAATCAACGTCATCAAATACACCAGCCTCAATTAACTGCACCTTTCCTGATCCAATTTCTTCTGCAGGGGTGCCATAAACAATTATTTCAAATGGTACATCTGACTTTAGCGAGAACACAGCCTTTAGGCCTAAAAAGGAGAATAAATATTAACAATTAAAATGGATTCATACCACTCATATGATTCAAGATGTGGAAGAATAGAAATAAAGATCTCTATAATACTATGATACTAGCTGTCCTGTCCTCAAGAAAAGGAGTGCAACATACACACAAAATATTTATGCACTAAATAGCATACGTGATATACGTATGAGAAAAAAAAGTGTTTGCTATTGAGGACTGCCACGAAAAGTCGAATGTGACATTGAATATGAAGAATGCATCCTAACTGATTGCAATCAAGAAAATATTGTTTCACTCAAACTCAAGTTTTTTCTTTAAAACTTCATTTTTTCCCTAAAGCTGAAAAACTGACCTGATATTTTCGTCTGAGAAGTAATAGACCAAACAATTATGCTACCACTATTTGGCAATAGTTCACAGATTATATTATAAATTAGGGCAAACGTCCAACTTTTTTTCAGCCTCTTTACATAAAGAAATCAAGAATCGCATGCTGAATGGGTGACTTTAATTGGTAAATAGAAAATATAGTGCAAAATATGTTGCAACAACCGGCATAGGGTCATGACACAATGAAACATTTAAAAAAATAGTTGCCAGCACAAAATTTATCCCTGCAACAACAACTGTCCCTGCAACAAAATAGAACGAATCTATTTTGTCCCCATGTTGCAGCAACAATTCTTTTTGCCCCCAGAGACTTTTTTAAATTCATACTATAACGAACTGCATTTATTTGATTTGTAACATTTTTTAACTTTCATAGAATTAAAGACTTCTTAGGGGATTTCAGAATTATAACAGTCATACTCAAAAACCTCATATCACAGCATCCTAAAACGAAGGTATGTGATCATAGGCATCATTTTTATTGGAGTTTAGAACTCAAAACCAGTTAAGAATTTTTTTGTTGCATATGAACAGGTGGCTGTTGACAGCATCAAAATATATCCCTATAATTTTTTACACTTAAAATCCAGTAGATTTTCACTGGGCCCCTCAGCTAGTTAATAATACCTGTTGTCCTTCTGTCACACAGATTTCATATAAAAGAAATAATTTTTGCCAGAGTGGCAGATGTGACATATTTTAATGATTACCATGGATTTTCTGCGGGCTAACAACCCGTCTCTTACCTGTTGTCTGTTTCTACGCAATTCTATGACTGTGCTACAGATACACGAAACGGAATATATAAAGAACGGTTCAACCTATGGATTTATCCACTGGCAACCGACTAGTTTATATTATATACCCCACTTTATATGGGGAAGGGGATCGAATTTTTTACACAATTACACAAAAAATATGTTAGAAGCAAATAGCATGATAATGGCAATGTGAATGATAATAAAGGCAAAACATTGTGTAATTATTTAATGCCTAGGATTTTAGTAATGAAGAGTAATGGTATTTTCCTTATCCATCATAAACGAAACTTATCTTTGTAAAAATCAAAACATACCTAATGCTGCACCAATACCAGCTTCTGCAATCAAATTGTGTCCACAAGCATGACCCACTCCAGGTAATGCATCATACTCACATAAAATACCAATCTTTAAACCTTCTGAATTTCCATATCTTGCAATAAAAGAAGTTTCTAATGGTGTCTTCTTTAAAACATTAAATCCTTCTTTCTCCAAAAATGTTGTTAGTAGTTCATGAGCTGCAAATTCTTCATATCCAAGTTCAGGATTTTCCCAAATGCGATGACTTATATCATTTAAATCAGACGCTTTCCAGTCAATCTCTCTACAAACTATGTCTTTCATCTGGTCCAACATGTCGTTTGACAAAAAAATCTGTATTGAATATGCAATCTCTTAAATTTATACACATTTCCAGCAAATTTAAAAAAAATATCATCAGGTTCAAATAATATTCACTTAATTCACTTAATTCATTGTGATACTACGTTAGCCACATTCTAATTACAAAATTGGTAAGAAGCAGGTAAGGATTGTAGGAGATACATTCATGTGAAGCAAGTATTCCTAAAAATGTGACCTATTTTGCTGTACTCCAAAAAGTAAATATTTCAATACTGAATTCAAAGGGTACTACAAAGACAGTTTTTTTGTCAATTTTCGAATATATACAAAAGCGTCAAATAGTCAATGTTCTGCGTAGCTGCTCAAAGTCTCTACTTTTCCACACACATAGGTCAGAAAGCGTTTAAAATTTGCTAGTCACATTCTCTAGCACCTCCACACAACGAAATAATTCACGTCTCGGCTCACAAAGGTCCTGAAATTTGTGGAAAATGGCTATGCTGATGTCCGCACAATTAGCAGTCTTCAAGAGTTAGGATTTAAACAAAAAAGCTAAGATCCTAAGTCCTGTTCAAAATGTGTGAATCTGACATGGAAATAGCTTGTGCAATTACTTTTGGTTGCAACCTTCGAAATTAGCTGATTGTAGGCTTTAACAAGAGCATGTGACTTTTAATTATTTCTGTGTCACATATAATTAGATCATCTTGAATTATTTTAACCAATCTCATCTTTTCACGTGACTAAGCCGGGGATTTGTGTTACAGAAAATGTCATAAAAATAACAAAAAATAAAAAAATAAACCATTTGTCTAATTTCTGTCAAATAAGCCCCCAGGCACAATTGAGTATTTATGATAAGAAGCAAACTATGAAGCAATCACTTATCAACTTTCTTGTGTCAGGTTGCTTTAAATGTTAGGCTACAGCAGCTGATTAAATCAAAGTGCTTTCAAGCTTTACAATGTTACGTGTTAAATATATACAACACTCTTTCCTTTGTAACAATCTCAACAACAATTGAAAACATTCACCTACTGCGATGTAAAAATTACTTTTACTGTTTTATCAAAAAAATAATTCTAAAAAAAATTTTTACAGTTTGTTTATGAAATATAAGAATATAAAAAAAGTAATAAAAATATAGCTATAAAATATTTGCACTATCCACATAACAATAAATGTGTGTAAATAAAATTGAAGTATGTTATAAATACAACAAATTAAAATATATACTGTACAAAAACTGAATTCTATAATTCAAAAAGGAAATGATGAAACTAATTCAATTTTCACATGAAGAAAAAGGGCGTTAATAAGGGGTTTGCACAATCACCAATAACTTTTTTTAAAAACGTCATGAAAAGACACAAAATTATATTTGCATAATGCAAAAAATATTATAATCTGTTTTTATCAGAATAATTTAGTTTGAAAACCAAGTAAACCTTAATGCTAGTAAGAGAACCTGAACCTTACTGTTGCAGCCTTTATTTTAACAGGATTTTCTTGCTTTTAAAACCATAACTATTTTTATTGAAAAACTTTCGTAAAAGAAATTTTTGCGATTTCTCGATTTTGGGCCTGTTAAAAATCTTGAAAAAGCTTCATGGCAAAAGTCTATTTCCTCAAAAAAAATAGGCTATTCTTTTCTATATAACATAAACACTTCTCTTCTGTACTTAACATTTCTCTGCATGTGTCTCAAAGTTTCTCCTCACAACTTAAATTCTAACACTTGGTCTGCATTTTTTTCAACTTTCCATGAGGTTTATACATGGCAACAGTGACCTCGCCATGTGACATATTTTATTAACTGCTGTCGAGGAAAGAAAAAACATAAAGTTTATAGTAAGGGAAGTTGTTAAAGAGGAGCTTGAAATGGAGGTCAAACGTTTTACAATGTTTTAATGAAGTCAACAGAAAGGTTTTTCGCAAATGATAACAAAAATGTGTTTAACAAACATTTAATGTCATTTGTAATCTTGAAGATCCAACTTGTACAAAAGTTTTCATCAGTGAGGAAGTGCTATATTACTTGTGTGTACATTGAAGACAAGCCCAAAAGTTGAAATATGTGATGAGGAGGTAGATAACACGTTTAACAACATTGATGTTGATGGGGTTATTTCACAGTTATTTCACCACTACGCCCGAAACACTTTCAACCCCACAACAAAAACGAAAAATTGTAGGGTCTGTTGTCATTTGTATTTTTATAGATGTTTGACTTGTATCCAAAAATGAGTATGAAAAGAAAAAATTAAAAAGAATAGTACAAAAGAAAATGAATGTAGTACCGCTTTTGATAGTTATGCTAGTGAGAGTATGTTAGCTACATACTTCAACTGTTCTTTGGACTGTCTTGTTTGTTTCCAAGTTCCCATACAAGGAAGTTGAAATGCATGCATCCAGATGTGCAGAGGAAAAGTTAAATTTTCAAGTGGTAAGTTTCGAGGGTGATGAAGATGTAATAGACGAGACCATAGCCTACAAAGAAAATGTGGAGGGTGATACTGATAAGCCTGCCAAAGAAGTAAGTGGTTTAATAAATTCATTGACATTAAAAAAATGTGGCACTAGAAGAAACTTAAAGCTTTGGTGAAAGGAAGCTGGGTATGATTACTGCTGTTACCTGTTCAAGCTACGATTTGATTTGAAAGGGTGCCTGCATTATAATGCGTGTACCCAAGGGGCCATTCAATTTTTAGTTGGTAAAAATTGGTTTTTGGCACAGAAAATGTCAATATCCTGATCTATTCAACACTTAACTCACTTTAGAGTTTCCAATTTTAAATTTAAATTTAAATTCCAATCGTTGGAAATCGAATTTTGGATTTTTTCAATTTTTCAATTTTTCAATTTTGAATTTTGGATTTTTTCAATTTTGGATTTTCAATTTTCCAATTTCTAATTGTGGGTTTTTCCAATTTCCAATTTTGGATTTCTGACTATTTTCAATGTTCAATATATTTTTTTAACTTTCTGTATTCTTTAGTTCAACATTTTTTTTTAAATTTTCATTTTGCTATATTTTTATCTTGACAGGTATTTCCGTACCGTCCTTTTTTTCTTCTTCCTGTGTCTTATTTTTTCACCAGACACTGTCGGAACCTATTCTAGCCAAACACAAGAAACAATACTCCGCCCCACGACACACCATATAAGGCGTTAGTGTTCTTTGTCTTAATTGTTGTGGGGAATCCACACAAATTCTGCCAATAAAACAACACAGTCTGATGAAGCCATGGATGGTGATAAAGGCATGGATAGGACTTTAATAAAATCGCAAGTAACAGTAGAAAAACTTGCAATGATATTTAAGGTATATTAATCTGTCATCTAATGTGGCTTACACCCACTAACTGAACTTAACCTTCCTCTGACATACTCAAATTATGTTATAGCGGTGGTACCCCTCATTAGATTTGGCAAAAATGTAAAAAAAATCATTTTTATTTTTTTTAGTATTTTTTACACTTTCGTTATCGTAGAATTCGACCTTTTTAATTGCAATAACTGCAAAGCTGTAATTTGCAAGTTATAACCACTATACGTACAATTTTTTTCCCAAAAATACGTCGTTTTATCCTACTACCTCTTCCTTTTTTCCCTTCTTTGACCCCTTCCTTTTCCACTCCTGTTTTAATATGTCTCCTTAGCTTTACGGGACATTTTGCCATAAGCTGAAACAACATAATAACAGAAAAAGCGCTGAGACGACACTTTTTGCATTCTTTGAAAGGGTTCTGTCCTGGTGTGGAGACGTGTCTATGTCAGTCTTGTTATCATTTTTTGTCCTTTATTAGTTATATAATGTATTGCTTTCCTTTCAAAGATGAGAATGATATAAATTAAAAACACTAGTGAAATTTTAGCTAATTACAAATGGCTAATAAGAAGAACCAAAGGCGTCCTGGAAAGAGAAAATATCGGGGCGATGGCAATAAGAAAACAGTTGAAGCCACTGCTAGTACTTCAGAGATTCAAAGTGAAACTTTTATGGAAGATATAAGTGAACCATGTAGCACCAGTGCTAAAAAGATAAGGAAAAGTTTATCATGTGATGATACTGACAGTGAATCATTCTTTTTTTTTATGCACTTCCGACAACTGAAACTTATCTTTGAACAATACTCTTCTTGCAAACGTTGTGCTTCAACAATGACACTCTTCATGATGAGCCCAAACGAATGGGATTTTCCATTTCAATAAAAGTTGTCTGTGATAACTGTAAGTTTGAGGATCACAAAACGCTAACGAGTCGTACAACCAACTGATATGGAATCGGTGGCCAAAAAATATTTTCACATCAAAAACAGTAGTTGAAATGGCTGTGAATTCCTCTATTATTGTTTATAATGATGGCTTTTTAGCACTAGCTACAGTTTTTAAATCTTTACGTATTCCGTCCGGTCATTATTTTGCTATTGGTGCTAAGAATAAGAATACGCAACGTATCAAAAACATGGAACGAAAATCCTTAACGGTTGTTAAAAAGAGAAGAAAAAAAAATGAGATCTATTAATAAAGGATTTATTGACAAAACAAATGAAATATGGTGATGCATACAATACTGGAAATTTTTAATATATATATATTATATTTAAATTTTATTATATACTTTTTTTAAACACGTTTTTCTCAAAATTAATTTTTTTTGCCAATTTACGTACCAAGAACATAATTTCATATTATATTTATGCAGGGCCCCTATTAATTTGTAGGCTTCTAACACAGTACTTCTTATTTTATGATGCAATAATTTTTCACAAAACATTGGAAATGTGTACCGTATCGTTTCATTTTACGCCATTATGGAATTTCTTGAGATATTTTTTTTTAAAAAAATAGGGGCCCTGCGACTACTTATTACTTTTATTATTGCCAAATTTGAAAGCTTTTTATTTACTTTTAGCTTAGATATCCTTGTTTTAATTAGGGACATTTCTTACCATTTTTTTGCTGATTAAGCAAAATTTTTAGGTCTAAATATTGTAAAAATATCATCAAAATAATTTTTTTTAATATGTTCTTGCCAAATTTGCCCCTAGAAACACTATATTAAAAAAAATCAATGTCATGGGGGGATACCACCAAGGCATATACAGTATACCTTACAGAAGATTTCGGTAGCTCTGAGTTTCCGAACGAGGACGGTACCTTCCAGTGTTTGTCACAGGCTGACGAAGGAACACTTTACACAATTGAAGGGGAAAGTGCTGTAAACACTCAGCATATGTTCCATCCCCACAATTTGAGATCTTTCGAACTCAAGCGAGAAGAAGCGCACCTGGGTAAAATATCTTTTTACTTAGTACACATTTTTTTACATAAGAACAAACCATATAAGAACATACTACAACTTCGGCAACAAGAAAACGAAGTAACGCTTTAACAGTCAGTCAGGTGACATGTTTTGACTAAAACTCCTGGGACTTTTTTTAACTCTGACGTATTGGATTTATAATGTTTTAACTTTGATTTTTAGATGACATCTTAATCAAACTGGAAGAAATAAAGGCCTTTGTGAAGTCTATGGTGGCTGTGGAGTGTCGCAGTGAAGATACAGAAGCATTGAAATGCACAGAATAAAAGTCTCTTTGGTTGATGCGTTTCAATGCTCGTTTGCAACGATTTGGCTACACCACCAATCAACTTACATCTTGCTGCAAGCAAATTCTTGGTTGTGCAAACTGCATCTTGCAATGGGCAGTAAACGAGGAGCGGTGCCCATACTGTAATTCCAGTGATATGAACACTTATACTGAAGAAAGTTTAAATTGTATATTAAAAGTCATAGAAATATTATATTAGATAACTGAAAATCTCTTGTTTTTACTTAATGTTTAAATTTGATAGGTATTAAAAACACGTTATTGTAAAAGGTCTGAAAGAGTTAAAATAAATGAATGAACTAACATGCGCGAAAACCCTCCTTAATCCGTGACCTAAAAGGGACATCCAATTTTCATTTTAAAATGAAAAAAATTTCAATTTTTTTATCAATTTTTCTTTTTTAATTCAATACAAAAAGAAAATTTCAACTCAATTTTCGTTTTTCGTTTTCAAATCAAAAAACAAAAAAGGAACTTCATATTTTGGCAAAAAGTATGCTCTCCTTCGCAGACGTTTTTCTTCTACAAGCCCAAGGATTACTTTGGGTCATTTGGTGCTAAAAATCCCAAATTGTAATATCAATTTCTAAATTTCTGATTTTTAATAGAATTTTAAATTTGAAAATTGAAAATTTTAAGTTTAATTTTTGATTTTTGAGTTGAATCAAAAATTGAAATTCAAGTTCAATTGTTAATTTTGGTTTAAATAGAATTATGAAAATTTTTAACTCGTAAATGCCTAAAAGAGTAACAAATCATGTTATAATGATAATCATGTGATAATTCTGGCCTATCAGATCAATTGACGTGAAGTGTAAAGCGTTGTATAACATTCGTAGGATTCAGTTAAATGTTGTTCGTCTTACCACAGAAACAGACATGAATAAAATTTTTACTGAAGAAATTCTTTAAAAAAAAACTTATGAAGAGATAATCAATATCTTGCAGTCGCGGTATCCAGGAGAAAGGGGTTATTTCGTAAAGTCAATAAAACGGTATTGTAAAGAAAAAGGATTGTCGCCAAGGGTTTCACAAGTCCATTTAGAACAGATTGTGGCAACGGCAGTTCAAGAAGTATGTAGACATTATTACATTTACTTCAGTTATTTTTTAATAATTCGGCATTTCGTTAGAAAAATATGTTTTTCTAAGATTTTTTGATTTTTACATTTTTCTACATGAGACATTTATATTGCAGCTTTTCTGATCGATTTACCTCCTCGTCTTCTAAGATATGAGTAAAGTAGAGAAAACAGCTGTAAATTTTGTTGCGTGCTTCCTTGAGGAAAATATTTTTTAAAGAAAGCGCCACAAATTTTGTTTCCTGAACTGGCTTGTTTTACTGGAGTATATTAAAAATACCAGAAACAAAAGTTAAAACTTTTTTTCTTAATTAATACTTTTTTCTCTTGCTGAAATATTTTTTCTTAAAAAAAATATATAATTTTCATTTCTTTAAATAAAACAGCGTCTTTATAAATGAACTCTGTTATTCACTATTTTATTACACTGACATTGACCAAATTTATTTATTTAAGGTTGGTCCAACGTATGACCGGGTATATTGCTAATAGAGACAATATACGTGTTAGCCATAATAGAGTTGGATGAGCTTTAGCAAAAGCTGCACCCCAAAACCACCAGAGAAGACGCACTAATACCGCACGAATGGTTAACCCAATACCTTATCAGGCCGATTACTTTGGCCATAAAATTCACTATGATCAAAATGAAAAGCTTGTTATGTATGGGGCTACACATGTCATTGCCATTGATGGTCATTCTCGCTTCATTGTCAGCTACTCCACCGTGCCAATAAAAAACAACGCTCTTATTTACGATGAAATATACAGGTTAATGTTAATTCTTGTTGCTTTCACTGAAAGACATAATAGTTTAGGTATTTTCTAGAAATTTCTTCATAAATTCTGTAAAGGAAAAAAGCATAAAAAGGTTTCGTTGGTCAAAAAACATTTTCTCACCACTGAGGGATATTTTGTTTAAAAACAAAATTTTATAAATTTTATAGATTGTTCTCATTATAAGTTATATTATATATAATCCCAGCATCTTTAACCTATTTTTTTCTGAATTTCATTTTAATACTTTAGAAAAGCTGCTATTGATTATGGTATCTTTCATCAAGTGCAGACGAACTGTGGAAAAGAGTCTTTTTTAATTCTTGGAATCCAGGAACATTTTCAACATCTTCGTGGTCGGTCAGATATTTTGCCATACAAGCAAACCCAATCAAAGAAGGTGACTTTGAAATATATTTTTTCAGGCAATTTAAATCAAAACTGTAGCAATTTATAATTCTCTACATATATTCAGAACCTCCCTATCGAAAGAATTTGGCCAGAGGTGAACTCGCGGGTAAATTATCCGGTAAAAAAAATACTGGTAGAAATGGACAACAGCAATACTATCAATATGGAAGATGAAGTTCAAAAATTTTGTGTGTCATCCATTGTATGTCTGGTGACTGGTTTTGGTGTCAATCGAGTTGTTTCAGCGTGGAATGAACACTCAACACCAGGTCAATTTAGTACGTTTTTCAATATCTATTCTCACAAATTTATTGGTTATTGAAAGAATATTCATGTTATATATATTATTTAGGTAGAGGTGTTCCGTCAGTAATAAAAGAAAATACTAACAGATTGACACCCTTATCCATTGAAGAATTGCCCCCAAAACACGAAGCTGTTCAGCTGTATGAACAAGTGTACCATGGTACATTGTCGGAATAGAACACCTTCGGTCAGGATCCGCTTGCAGGGACACAGCAAAAATTGGAAGAAAGAGATCAGAGCTTTTTCCAAAATTTTTCTGTTGAATAAATCTTTTCTGAATGTGTTAACGAACGACCACAAATGTTGAGAGAAGCTATCCTTTTTTACATAAATAAAACTGTAACCTTAGACCAATTGTAACCATACTCATGACGTTGTATGTAATAACTAACAAATATTAAAGATAACAGTCTGGCTATTTACAGCATGGGAAAGAAAACCCAAATAGAAGAACAGAGAAAAAACGTTTTTTCTTCTTCTCATTCATTTCAAATTTCTTGAATGCGACCAGACAGGAAGAAGGAAGTTTCTTATGAAAGAAACATGACTTGCACGAAATTACTGCAGTGAGAAGGGAAATAACCATCTTTTAGATAAATAATGCCTAATATGAAAAAAAGATATATTTTTTTTAAGGGATTTTTTAAATTTAATCTAGATTTTGCTAACTTTTGGATAAATTAGTTTTAAACATATTTGAAACGCATTTCTGCTTATTCGTGCTATTACGGTTAAGTATCCGCAATCGGCTGAATTTTAAAAAAAGACAGACAAGCGGAATCGTTTGATCTTATGGCTAAAAAATAATGAATGAAACCATGGCATAGCTATAAATACAGAGCTCTTAATTTTTTAATTAATTGCTAAATTTTGCCCGGAGAACACACATAGTCGCCATGGAGAGCATCACATTTTTTAAAAATGGTGAAGAAAATTTAACTTTCACAATTCGAAAAGACCAGGCTAATGCTTCTAGGTTAGCCACTGTTTTTAAGGAATTTCTTGATTTTTAATCCTTATTGACAAAATAGTTTTAAATTTGATGAAATCACTCACTCAGCTCTGATATGTTACGTTTTTATTCGTAGTTAATACCAGAATCCGTTCACATAAGTGAAGAATTTGGGGCTATAGACTTCCAGAACGAGGATGGCACGTTTTCCACCGTAGAGCGAGCTGTGGAGCACGATTTGAGGTTTTCGGTGACAATGCTTCTCCGCAACATCCTAGTATCAGCAATGCAATACTTTTCACTGTCGCCAACCAATGCAAATGTCCCAGCGATCATTAGCCTTGCAGAAGAGGGATTCGGTGTACAACCATTGATACTTGTACACGCAAATGGTCTTCAAATGGAAGACACTGCTTCCACTCGTGGTGCGTTCTTTAAGTAATATTTGAAAGCAAGAAAATTTATATTATAAGTTTACGAATCTTTCTATATGAAAAGGATTTTAAAAACAGCTAGGCTAAAATTGCTGAAAATAGTTACTTTTTTAGACAATACATTTTGGCGATGCAGTGCGAGAAAGATTTTTGCCGTTAAACGTGAAGAATTTGTCGGAACTTCTGACCGATTTACTGATGGGGATAATCATGTGAGAGAAAGTATTGATGAAATAAAGACCATGTTGCAAGAAAATATATTGCTACCAAGAGATGTCGGAGCATTGCTGAAATCAACACTACTCATTGAACCTTTAAAAGAAACATTCAAGTGTGTTGTGTGTCAAGACATAAGTGCTTCATCAATAGCAATTTCAATGTGTTGCAAACAAGTACTTGGATGCTCCACGTGTGTGTATCAATGGACGGAATTACGATGCCCCCATTGTCGTAACGAGTTTTACGAGACCGTTACGTCAATGTTTTTGAAAATATCTTAGCAATTTTAAACAATTTGTAATTTTTTTATATGTGCATTTAACTTTTTTTTTTAAAAAAAATGTTTCTTATCCTTACTAGTGAAAATTATTTAAGTTCTTGAACCTGGTGAATAGAAGCTATTCTTATACAGTGTTTGTTTATTGTCAAATGTCTATGTCACATCTATAACTTTGGAAATAAATTGTTTCCTGCTTCACATTTTTTTTCATGAATTATAAAGGAAGCTCGAACATAATTGTTTTTAGAGAGAAGAAAGATATTTTTTATAAAAAGTAAAACACTGTTATATATTCTAGATTTTCCTTTTTTAGTTACTTTTTCTTTGAACTGATGTAAAAAGAAACATTAATAATTTAACACTATTTCCGTCTACATTAATTTGTTCTGATGTTCTGATCTTAGTTTTCCTGATTTCTAAATTCAAACCTTAAAGTTTACCTTCCGTGACAAAAAATGTTTACCTAAAATAACTTAAATTATTGTAACAATTAGGAAAAACAAATATTTGTTTTAGCTAAAAATTAAAACTTTGCGGCATAAGTTCTCTGTAAGTTGTAAAAATGAGTTGTCAAAACCTATCTACAATTTTATGGAGTATCGGTTCCACGCTGAGCGATGTTAGTATTTTATAGGAGTTAGAAGTAGAGCTATTCAAAGAGCAACAAAATTTTCTATGAGTTTCTTCACTGAAAACGCAGCCTAATTTATTCTTTCAACCACAAGTCTGACGTATTGAAAAAAATTTCAATATATTAAATTTCGGAACAGCTTTCGGCATAATATTCAAAGCTTGCAAATTTTTTTTTCTACTTTACATTCTACCTCACATAAAATAAATAGAAGCACGTATTGAATCGATTCTCAAAAACGTTTTTAAAAATAAAAATCATCATTCCTAAAATATAAATTGTTCTTAACAAAATTTGTGTTATGTAACCATTGCAAGAAGTCCTGTGACGCTTTAAGTTCGCTATACGAAACTTTTCTGTTCACTGAGCGGGAATCTGCTGTAAGATTCTCTTTTAAACATATTATCGAAACATCGACTACTTAATCAATTCACTAAATACGCCTTTTCGTTTCGATCCAACCTAAGCAATGCGGTGTTTCAAGCGCAATATTTTCATAAGATTGTTTTAGGAATCTTCATATACATATAAATCTGTAGCTTGATTCCGTAATTTTTGAAATGTTTGAAGATTTTCTCGCACAGTTGATAAATTTTTACGCAGTGTTTCAAAGTCTTCTCGGAAAAAGTTTAAAAACTGGCCCATGGTTTAAGCTAGGTTTAAGGACCCTTCTCGATTGTAAGTAGACGTATCATTAGTTGGGTAAATCCTTGTCTGCTAATAATAATAAAGAAGTGATTATTCTTCAGAAAAAAAATAAAATCGAATTTCCTTTCTTAAATTAATTTAAAAATCAAAGTTGATTTTCAATTTTTAATTTAACTCAAAAGTCAAAAATTTAATTTGATTTTTAAATTTCTATTTAAACCAAAATTAACAATTGAACTTGAACTTGAAATTCAATTTTTGATTTATAATTAAAAATCAAAAATTTGGAAATTGATATTACATTTTGGGATTTTTAGAACCAAATGACCCAAAGTAAGCCTTGGGATTGTAGAGGAAAAACGTCTGCGAAAGAGAGCGTACTTTTTTGCCAAAAAATGGAGTTCCTTTTTCGTTTTTTGATTTGAAAACGAAGTATAAAAATTGAGTTGAAATTTTCTTTTTGTATTGAATTAAAAAAGAAAAATTGATAAAAATAAAATTGAGATTTGTTTTCATTTTAAAATGAAAATTGAATGTCCCTTTTAGGTCACGGATTCCGTACCATCCTTTTTTTCTTCTTCCTGTGTCTTATTTTTGCACCAGACACTGTCGGAACCTATTCTAGCCAAACACTGGGCTAACACAACAAACAATACTCTGCCCCACGGCACACCGTATAAGGCGTTAGTGTTCTTTGTCTTAGTTGTTGTCGGGAATCTACACGAATTCTGCCAATAAAAGGCACATGGCACATTGTTCCAACACAACACAGTCTGATGAAGCAATGGATGGTGATAAAGGCATGGATAGGACTTTAATAAAATCGCAAGTAACAGTAGGAAAACTTGCAATGATATTTAAGGTATATTAATCTGTCATCTAATGTGGCTTACACCCACTAACTGAACTTAACCTTCCTCTGACATACTCAAATTATGTTATAGCTTCAGGCAGATAAAATCGCAAGTAACAGTAGGAAAACTTGCAATGATATTTAAGGTATACTAATCTGTCATCTAATGTGGCTTACACCCACTAACTGAACTTAACCTTCCTCTGACATACTCAAATTATGTTATAGCTTCAGGCAGATACAGTATACCTTACAGAAGATTTCGGTAGTTCTGAGTTTCCGAACGAGGACGGTACCTTCCAGTGTTTGTCACAGGCTGTCGAAGGAACACTTTACACAATAGAATAAGAAAGTGCTGTAAATGCTCAGCATAGAGATGTTCCATCCCCACAATTTGGGATCTTTCGAACTCAAGCGAGAAGAAGCGCACCTGGGTAAAATATCTTTTTACTTAGTACACATTTTTTTACATAAGAACAAACCATATAAGAATATACAACAACTTCAGCAACAAGAAAACGAAGTAACGCTTTAACAGTCAGCCAGGTGACATGCCTTGACTAAAACTCCTGGGACTTTTTTTAACTCTGACGTATTGGATTTATAATGTTTTAACTTTGATTTTTAGATGACATCTTAATCAAACTGGAAGAAATAAAGGCCTTTGTGAAGTCTATGGTGGCTGTGGAGTGTCGCAGTGAAGATACAGAAGCGTTGAAGAGATCGTTACAAATGCACAGAATTAAAAGTCTCTTTGGTTGATGTGTTTCAATGTCTCGTTTGCAACGATTTGGCTACACCACCAATCAACTTACATCTTGCTGCAAGCAAATTCTTGGTTGTGCAAACTGCATCTTGCAATGGACAGTAAACGAGGAGCGGTGCCCACACTGTCAATCCAGTGATATGAACACTTATACTGTAAAAAGTTTAAAATTGTATATATTAAAAGTCTTTAGAAATATTATATTAGATAACTGAAAATCTCTTGTTTTTACTTAATGTTTAAATTTGATAGGTATTAAAAACACGTTATTGTAAAAGAGGTCTGAAAGAGTGAAAATAAATGTGTGAACTAACATGCGTGACAACCCTCTTTAGTGGTGACTAGACAAAAATGTCTAAATCTAAACAGGTGACCTGCGTAATTTTAAAATTAAACAATCCTAACGTGTGAAATTAAAAAAAATAAAACTCCTAAAATTGAAAAACAAAGTCAGGAATAGAAATTTTAAATTAAAGAAATCCAAAATTCAAATTTGAAAGGATCCAAAATCGAAAAATTGAAAAATCCAAAATTAAAAAATTGAAAATCTAAAATTCCAAAATTCAATTTCAACTGAATGGAAATTCAATATTGGAAACACTAAGGTGAGCCAGTTATTAAATAGATGAGGATATAGACATTTTCTGTGCCAAAAACCAATTTTTATCAACGAATTAATTAGTAAATAAGGGGCTATTTCTTTCATACCTGAGATTCAAATCTGTATGCTCCAACTGCTCCAAGTGCTCCGGTGACCAAAGAAACAACACAGAACCGAATCCAAGTGCTCCGACATTTTTATGTGGTTTAAAAATATAGCTTATATTTTTGCATAATTTTTGCATAATTAAGAAACCACGGCTCATTTGTAAACAAATATGGCTGTTTCAAAAGCGAAAGCGCTAGCGCTTTTAGCCTTCAGCGAAGTAGAAAATGAAGAAGATAAAAGAAATGCGGAGGATATCACAGAATTAATTTTGCCATTGGTTGCTTCAATTAGTTCTACCGACCGTGTCGATGCTGTTAGGATACCAGGATACTTTGAGACAGTGATACCCTTGTATACCGATGACACATTTAAAAGCCATTTTAGGTTGAGAAAAACATCAGTTGAATCATTGTGTTTAAAGATTGGCAACTTCGATCAGTTTTTAAAATCAAATAGTGGTGGAAGACCGATGGTCAAGTTGCACAAACAAGTATGTATTTTTCTGTGGTATTGTGCATCAAAGGAACCACTTCGTAGCATTGCTGATCGCTTCGATGTTACCGAGTCAACAGTACTCAGAATTATACGTCGAGTATCAAAGGCAATTATGTGTTGTTTGGTCCCAGTTAACATTGTTTGGCCTTCTGGAAGCTCCATAATCGAAGTAGCTAATGGCTTTAAATTTCTAAAAGGGATGGAAGGTGTGATTGGGGCGATAGATGGCACGCACATTGAGATATCAGGCCAATCATTTTGTAATGAGAATTATATCAACAGAAAAGGCTTTTCGTCGATAATTCTTCAGGGAGTGTGCGACCATAACATGAGATTTACAGATTGTTATACAGGGTGGCCTGGTTCTGTACACGATGCTAGGGTATTTGGCAATAGCGACCTTCTTCAACGCATCAGTAATGATCCACGTACCATGGTACCCAATGGCACCTTTATGGTTGGCGACGCAGCATACAAGCTGGAAACATTTATGATGACACCTTATAAATGTATCAACGCTCTTGATTCTATTAAGAAAAAATATAATTACACCCAATCCGTAACACGCAACATCATAGAAAGAGCATTTGCTTTATTAAAATCGCGTTTTCCTCGACTCAAGCTTGTTGATATCGACGACGTGAATAATATTTGTTCACTCATCATCGCCATATGTTCCATTCACAACTTCTGCATTGATGAAGATATTCGATTTGGGGAAAAAGAAGAATTTGACTTTTTAATCGAGGTTGATGAAGAAGTCAATAATTTCATCTGTTACGGGTCATCATCAAAAGACGCAGAAAGAAAAAGATCTGACATCGCAAAAGGACTGTAATTAATTAATCCCAAATAAAACGGCTATTTTTATAGCCACAAATACAAAAAAAACATTATTTAGGCATACAACTAAAAAACAAACAATTAACAAAGTCAAAAAGTTATTTAAAGTTTTTCAATTAGCATTTTAAATAAATCCATTTTTTCCCGATGTTGTTCGTCTCGCTTATTTTCAAGTGCTTTTTCTTTTTCATCTTTCTTAACTTGGTACGTCTCAAGCCACGTTAAAATTGAGTTGGTGGATTTGGTAGCACTTGAAACGTACTTCCTTTTCCTTTTTTTTTCTTTTCTGACCTCGCCAACTTCAACATCTTCCTCTTCCCGTTCACTTACACTTTCATCAGCTTCTTCCTCGTCGACTTCATTTTTTCTTTGAACATTACCCATACCCGACGAACTAACGGTGCACATGGGCTTGACGTTTGGCCGATAACCGTAAACATTTTTTAGTTCCTCATAAAATTGGCAACTTTTTTTATCATTTCCTGATTTATTATTATGGTCGACTGTTTTCCTATATATTTTGGTAATAGTTTTCCATCTTGAGTTGCATTGTTGCCAAGATGGAAAATTTGTATACTTCAACTTTAACAATTCCTTTTTAACTTCGTGCGCTATAATTTGCCATACTTCTTTTGCTTTATACTTTAAATTTTTAAATTTGTCGACAGATTTCTCATATTCTGCAATTAAGATATTGGTTGCCTCTTGTTTCCAATAAATTGGAGTAGGTTCATCCTCCACTGTTGTACAGGCAGTTGATGGCACGCTTTGGTCAACTATTTCACCTGTTTTATTTTTCTTGTTTTTTTTACTTTTTTTATCCACCCCGTTTAATTTAAAAGTCATTTTTAATTTTTTTTTCGGTGGAGACGGTGACTGACGTATGGCGCTTGCATCTATCGTAGATAATTCTCCTGTTTCATCATTTCCTCCCCATATATTCTGTAAATATAAACCGTAATCTTCGCAAGAAGTGTTAAATGACATCGCGCTTTCACTTTTAATCAAGTTGTGTTTACATTTGAAGCTGTCCTGTTTGTTTATTTTTCCGCATAATTAAGTTCCGTCTCCCGTGGTTTTTTAATTTATGTAAAGTATTCAAAATGGTTTTTCACTGCAAGAGTTTCACTAGCGAAAAAATGTGCGCCAAAGAAATGGGTTTTCGGAGCAAGAAGGCTTTGACCGTAGTAAGTCAAATTATTAGTTCTGAGTGCTCCGAATGCTCCAAGTGAACTGCTCCTCGAGGAGTTCATCCAGATTCGATTCTGAATGCCCCAAATTACCAAAGAAATGGTAATTGGAGCACTTGGAGCATTCAGAACCGATTCTTGTGTGCGAAAGAAATAGCCCTTAAGTAATTAGTAAATAATTAGTGAAGGTAAGATAAATTTGGTTGCACAGAGTATGCTTAGCAGTATTAACAAAAACCGTAAACTGAATTTAGTAAGCATAGTAAAAAAAATTAAAAAATATACTTTTATAAATATAAAGTTTTAATATGTTTTACAGGAATTGAGCAAGAGTTGTTCAAGGATGTTGTTCCTATAAAGAGCACTATGTTGGTAATAAAAAATACAGAGAATTCTGTATTGCAAGGAGGTCCAAGTCCTTGCTGTTTAGCACCTCGGTTTTACAACTTTATTGTAGCAAACAGAGCTTCTTGCATTATGTCACCTATGAATCCTTTAAGGACAAGATGTTCAACACAATAAAGATGGAGCATGGTTTGGTCGTGTATAATTTTAAACTATATTTTGAGTGCATGTATTTTTGTTAAAACATGTTCCTTCTGAGCTTTTTTTTAAGACAATTTTTTAAGTAATTCAACTTTTAAATTGTTGTAGGAAGATATTTTTGCTAAACTTATTTTGCGATTGATACATAAGAAATAAGTACTTTACTCAAACAGACATTTATTCCACAGAAATAAGTTCTGCAAAAATAAGTTCCAAAAAATTATTTCCCTCAAGTCACCTTAAGGGAATTATTTTTTGCTGAAATTAATTTTGGCGAATTTAGTGATTTTTTGTCCATGAAAATTATTGTGAAATACGCTATTCACGAGATTCTTGAAAATTAATACCCGCAAAATTTGGATTTTTTTCCTTTTTGAAAAACAATTCTTTCCTTTTGAGTTACCTCGAAGTATGTATAAAACATTTGTAAATTTCAACTTTAGCAGTCCTTATTTTATGTTTCCTGCACAAAAGTTCTTGAAACAGTACAAATTCTTTTTTATGCGAAATTTAATTTACGCGAAATAATAGAATATGCCAACTTTTATTTATAAAATCTTTTTTGCAAAAATTACTGCTTGGGGATTTAATATCTGATTGCATATCTGATGATTTCTATCTGTTGGGTTCACGTTGTAATGTTTTAAAACATTTTTTAGGAAAAGTTTTACTAAGTTAGAAATAGAAGTAAGAAATAGACATTATTGCTGAGGTATATACTGTAATTCACCCATCTGTAAAGTGTTAAACCTCAACAGTATCATGAAAACCTAGGTAAGCACCTACTGATGTATTGCTATTTATTGCTGTAAAATATTTAATTAACAGCCTCTATATATGTATATCTTCTCACATTATGTTTTATTAATGATATTGTCCATTAATTGATTTCTTTTTTTGATGATGTTCCAAAACAGTGTAGTGGTGTAGTTTGTGCCACATATTGTATTGCTTTATAGATGCATTTTTATTTTCAGAGCAACTAAAATAAGAGTGAAAATAACCTTGACAAATTATTGCCGCCATAAGGAGTGGCTCCCAAGCAGATTCTGTGCGCGATGGAGTGGGAATGAAAAGTGAGTAGTGGTGTTGGACCTCAGGTAATCCATAATTGCCCCTGAATGAGTTATAGACAATGAGTGTATCGCTTCTCTACCTTGCGATGATGTGCTATCACTCAACGAAAAACAAATACTCAGAAGTGATATGGAGGTATTACCTGACGAGGTCCAGTGGAGTGGAAAATGAATCCCAACAAATGCCCTCTTTACGTTTTATACCACATTTGGAATCCAAAATCACTATTGACTAGCAGAAATATAATTTCTCGCATGTCACAAGAGTTTATTGCTGTCGTTCAATTGATAGTGTGAAAGAAATTCCTACTTACAGTGCGCAAATGTTTTATGTAAGAGAAAAGTAGTACCTGTTCCCAAGGAAACCAAGGTTAAATGTGATGCAATGTAAACACGTTATAAAAACAAGCATTTGGCACCAGAAGCATCATATTCTGAAGGCATAAGATTCAATTTTTTAGTGTTGAAGGAGTTCTTCATGCTACTGCTTTTGGAATTCACAAAGGTATTTAAAAGGCATTCAAACAATTTAAAATAAAAAATTTGAAAACCAATTAGTTGGTTTGCATGCTGATGGGGCAAGTGTGAACATGGCCGAATTGTCTGGATTGGAAAAGGTAATAAAGGATTCTGCTCCTTGTTTATAACCTTTTCAGGAAACTATTCTATCTGTATTAAAAAAGTCCAAAGCCATATCGCGAACTCAAATGAGCGAAATTCACGAAAAATCGATCCCAAAACCTGTAAAGTTAATGGGACGAGATGGATCGATCACAAATACATAGCTTTAGAAAAGGTGCTACAAACTTTGGAGTGCATATAGCTCACTTAGAAAGCTTTTCATAAACGGATTCACAGGCTCTAAAATGTGTGGAGCTCGAGGGAGTGGTCAAAAGAGATAGTGGCATGCCTCGAATTCTATGCATATGGCAGTTTACCTTGACATTCTCTCCCCAATCCATCGTATAAGTCTTGCAATGCAAGCAAACTTACACGATCCAGTCATGGTAATTCGTCGAATAAAATAGTTCACTTGGTCGATGGCTAAGTTGATATTAATTTTTGAAGAGGCAGAAGACAATGATAATATCATGACAAACTTTAAAAAATTCATTAACAGCATTACAGTGGATGAAGAGGGCAAGCATATTCACCAAAATGTAAAATTAAATAGAAAAAAACGCTATTTGCACAAGAGTTGAAACAAGGTTTAGTAATATTTTAACAAGTCCTGTTTTCAAACATATACAAAGCTTAATGGATACAGCTGCATGGCCAATCAATGAAGACGTCAGTAATTTTAGTAATGACATGATTGAAGAATTCATACTCATTTTAATCAGCTCCTAATTCAAAATAATTGCATAGTCAATCAAATTATAGTGGTAATTATAATGGTATACTTTAAAAACGAACATGGTGCTGATAATAAGTAACAGTCCGAAGTCTAAAGATCTCGATATACGGGCAAGCGTGTTTCTTGAATCAATTGAATTAATTAAAAGTGAATGCAAAAATGTATTACATATTTTGGCGATAATAATTTCACTAATGCAAAAGTAGACCATGTTGTCTCCCGAATGAATCACATTAAAACAGAATTTCACAACCGTCTAGGAAGGGATCGTTTAGATGTTGCATTATGAGTGGGTGAAGAGGGGCCATCAATGCAATTTAAACCAGATCCTATTATTGAAATGTGGTTCCAGGATAAAGTTTGATGATTAAATTCAGGACCACACAAATACGGGAAAAATACTTAGTTATTTTATACTTGGTGGTTTTAAATTGGAACCCTTCTTAATCTCAAAATGTTCTATTTAGAAATGGTCTCTGTATATTTTCTAATTTCATAGTTTGTCCTGCAAAATTTAAAATTTTGTGGTAAAATTGAACAGCAAATGTTTTTGCCTTAACACTTCTTCTCTTATAGTATGACAATTCGCAAAATTTAGAAAAAATTCTAGAACACTAATGCTTGGTAAGTGCAGGGGAATCAGATGTCACTTATTCATAAATGTAGGTTCATGTTAAGAAAATCTGGCTAAATCAATATATTAAAGACCAGGATTTGTTCTTGGAAATTTTTGAATTTATAGAAGAGAAATGTTCTACATTGGAAGAGAAGTGTTTTCCATTGAAAGAGAAGTGTTGTGCATTGGAAGAGAAGTGTTTCGCACTTGGAAGAGTTTTGTATGGGAGAGAAGTTATCAGTGGAAAGTAGACAAGTGTTTTTACTAAGAAGAAAACTGTTTTTAGTGAGCCATAGGGATTAGTCATAAACTTTACAATTTAAATGACAATTTAAGAGCTTGAACAAAATAATAAATCAACGCCTATGCATATCACGAAAGTTAATTCTTGTGAAAAATCATTGAAATAATTTTCGAAAGCTATTTCTCACAAAAATATGAATGGGGCCATTCACGAAAGTCATTTGCCTTTTATTGGAGTCCCAAAAGTTTCTTCTGCAAAAGTTTCTTCTCTCTGTTAGCGATGCCATAAAATACTGACTACACGCATCTCCAGCTACATTTGTTGCAACTTTGACAAATAAATTTTATTCTTCAAGTTTGTTTGAAATCTTGTGCTTGCAGAACCGATTACAATAGAAAAACAATCAATTAATACTAAAAAATAAAAAAATACCATTTCTATTTATCTTCTTTAAAACTTTTGTTAATATCTTGCATCAATTCAGGTTTGCATATCACATCAATAGCTGTCATTGCCATACTTTTAGCAGAATTCAATGTTGGTAATTGATTTATTACATCTCCAGATGCTTTCTGAAATTCATGTGTATGGTTTGATCCAGTTGACTGGATTTTAAACAACGGATGTATTGATGGTTTTATTTGAGAAACGTTTCCCATATCTGAACTTGCCAAAACTTTTGTTATGTATTCGTCATCCTTAAACTGTACACCCAAACTTTTTGCATTCGAGATATACAAATTAATCAACACTGAGTTTGTTTTTATTGCCGAAACATAACAATCTTCTGCAGGAATGTTTACTGAGCAACCTAAATAGTTTCAAAAGGATTCTTAAATATGATCTGCAAATACATTAAAAATTCTGCTACATGGTTAATTCATGTATTAAATTGGAGAGGGCAAGAGTTTAAAAAAGTATACCAAATCATTTTTCCGCAGATTAAAGTTTTTGAGAAAATAAATCAGAATATAACAGTTTTATAAAAGAGGGCCAAATTTAGAAAGCTAGAACAAAATCTTGTAAATATAAGATTCCATGTTTTGATAATACCCAATGCAGCGTCTTTGCTAAAGACAATTGAGAATTTTGAAAAAAATATATGGAAACTTCAGATGAAGATGCGAAGGTACTGCACTCTTAAACAAAACACTTTTAAAAATGTGGAATGACTAGGTCAACATACAAAATGGAATATTTAAAAAATTGGTTGATCACAATTTTCATTGGCTTTTGTAATAAGTAATTTATTTGAGGAAAATCCTTTTGCTGAGTAACAGAGCTTGTTCGTTTGAAAAAAGTGCCTCCTCTGCACCGTTTATTTAAAGAAGTGAACCTCTTACATCATAGGGCAAGTTAGAGCTTATTTAGTAGGGCTACATTTGAATAATTTCAATTTCAAGGGGGGGAGGGCAGGAGGATATTTAGCAGGGACGCTTATTTAACATATGGTGCTTATTTAAGCATTTGATATTATGATCACACAGTATGTATATTAGACGAAATTATACAAGTGATTTTAAAATAAGAAGAAATTTTACTGTAAATGTTTCTTAGAATGGTAAAATAAAAAAATTAATGGAAAACCTAAACAATTAATAATCCAAGGGTAAAAAATAAGGAATGAATTGTGTAGACTTCAATCAATGTTGGTACACAACTTTTTATAGCAACTCTGCTAAAATCTGCAAGAGTTCTAGGGACCTTTAGTATAAACACACTATTAGATGCAAGCAACAATTCATATTTTTTTGCGGTTTTAAAAATGCTGAATTGGGCTTACATTAATTTGTGTTCTGTTTAGCCTTTGTTCATTTCACTAAGATATAGTTTATACTTGTTATGGAACAGCCACTTTTTTCCCAAATAGTTTAGTTCTGTTTAAAGAATTGGCATTAAATTGAACAATTGTGGTTGAACACAATTTTAACAGGGGTTTTCATAATCCTGAAAAGTTTTCGTCAACCCTAAAATTTCAAAGTATCTTGTTAGTTTGCTAAGCAGATATATTTATGTTTTGATGTTTCGAATTTGGTGACTGTGAGCAATATAGTTTACTTATTTTTTGGAAAAGTAGCCTTTTTCCCTGTAAATAGAGCTAGCCTGTTGCTAGGGTAAGCCCACTTGTGTCTACCATTTTGTAAATTTCTGTGTGATTGTTATTGGCATGGGTAACATGCATTGTCAAGTAAAACATTCTCCCACAAAAAAAAGCCAAATAGGTTTTTGGCTCAGCCCTTATATAATTGCATGTTTATGTCCTTCGTGTAATGGTGTTTTCAAATTTACAATTATTAGAAATAGATTACCAACTCGTCAGGATTACAGTAAGCAAAGCATTTACTTACCAGTAGCAATTCCAGCTCCTTTTGCACATGAGATGACCTTTTCACGCAGTTCAAACATGTCCTGGTCTGTAACAGCACGTATATTAAGCATTATTTCTGCATACTCTGGTATAATATTCGGTTTATCACCACCCTTAAGAATTACACATTGAATTCTTGAAGTTGTTTTCATTTGTTGACGTAGCATGGATACATTGTTGTAACACACAACAGCTGCATCCAAAGCATTAATGCCTTCCCATGGTGCAGCAGCAGCATGAGATGCCTTGCCTGTATTCATAAAGGTTGATAGAAATTAATAATATATGTTTGGCTACTTTTAAGTCAAGACTAATGATACAGCTATAGTGTGCAAACAAAAAAATTCCACCTACATTTTGCAACTCATTCTGTAGCTAGTTTCCATTTATACAGTAGAAACATTTTTTTATCACACTATCTCAACAATGGGACTGATATGAAAAAGCATGTTCAATTAAAATTACATTTATGGAGTTTAAAGTATGAAAAGTTAAAAAAATATTTTAAAGTCAATTTGAAGCACATAAAAAGTGTAAAATGAAAAACATATTTCAGAGCTTTCTCTTTCCTAATAGTTGCAACTATTAGGAAAATTACACTGGTGGAAATATTTGTTTGAAATGCCAAGGAATTTCAAAACTCAAAGTGTTCCCTAATAGTTCTTTAAATGCGAAAGGAACATAAAAACCTAGGTGTTCCACAATTGGGTACAACTGTTTGCAAAATGTGAATAATTAAACTCATTTCAAAGCATCAAAGCAAACCTTTTTTTAGACTCAGAATTTCATTCAAAGAATGCATATCTCAAATGCTAATCAACAAATTAAACATCACAACGTCAATGACATTAATTTAACAACAATAGCTAATTTAAATTAACATAGCAATTACAAGGCACTTATAACTTTAAGGCCACATAACGTGGAAACAGATGGAGATAACTGACGTCATCTCATAGGTGGGTAACTAGGAACTGCCTGGGACCAAAGTGGGACCAATTTTCTAAAGCTGGGATAACCTAACAATTAAGGAACGGATGGGTTGATGACATCATCAAAAAAACTTTGAACCCCAATATCTCCTTACCCGTTCGTCAAACGCACATGTTCCTATACATTTTCTTGATCAGAACATAGCAAATACATACCTGAAAATTCTACTTTAACTTGGCAGACAGCAAGAAACATGGGTTTTGGAATTTCATAAGAAGCAGGATGAGACATTAAGCAAATATCAGCTTCATCGAATACACCTTTTTTGATCATCTCAATCTTTCCAATTCCATTTTCTTCTGCAGGTGTACCATACACAATTATTTCAAAAAAGATATCAGGTTTTGAAGAAACCACAGCTTTCAGTCCTAGTAAAAACAAAATATATATTATCAAAGGTATATTTACGCAATTCTAGGTGTTGCTTTAACATTATAACATCATAATGTCCTGACTTTAAAGGGAACCTGTAATAATGTTGGACTTATATTACAGAGTTTAAAAAGTTAATTAACAAGTCTTTTTAAATTTTTTATAAGGCTCCTTTCGTTCTCAAGATATTCACATTTAAAGAATTCCAGATTTAATTAAGCTGCATAAATTATGTGTCATAATAAGTAATAGCACATGGTGAAATTTCCTGTCATCAGTAATTTTAGACCTGTTAAGGGATGTACATTCAAACTATCAATGCAGAGATATTATAAAGGTGAGTTGATTAACTTAATTTTTTTGGCAAAATGACACTTATTTGCTTGTCCCAGGCCTCTTAATTTTTTTCCAATGACTCCATAACTGCATCGTTTGCAATAAAATATTCTGGGTTAGCTTTTATAGGCCCTATATGTTTACTCACAAAATTTCATTGCAAACCGACATGTATGGTTGCATATGCATAAAAACCAGATCATACCTAACGCTGCCCCAATACCAGCTTCTGCAATCAAATTATGTCCACAAGCATGACCCACTCCAGGTAATGCATCATACTCACATAAAATACCAATCTTTAAACCTTCTGAATTTCCATATCTTGCAATAAAGGAAGTTTCTAATGGTGTTTTCTTTGAAACATTAAATCCTTCTTTCTCCAGAAATGTTGTTAATAATTTGTGAGCAGCTTGTTCTTCGTAGCTCAACTCTGGATTTTTCCAAATTTCCTGACTAATATTATTCAGGTCAGATGCTCGATGATCAATTATTTCAGTAGCTATTGTTTTTAATTCTACTATTGAAGACATTGAATTTTTTATACCTATTTAAAAAATGGTTTGAAGTTAGGACATTGGTGAATACATAAAAAGGAAAAAATAAAGATACAATATTTTTACAAGAACTTTTTATTGAAATGTATGACTGTAGCTTTAATGAATCTTTTCCGTCTTAAAACTGTAAAGAGGTGATACAATCGTCTGTAACAATTTATCATTTGGTCAGAGCATTCTCAACTCAAGTTTTTAATTTCTTCCAACAGTATCAAGCAGTACAATGAAGAATTTAATTCATCATACTTTAAACTTGAAGCTGATTAAAGTAAAACAAAGAAAAAAACCTGTTCTTAAAATATTGAAAACAAGAACTATGAACTGTAAAAGTTTATGCCAAAGCAGTTGAAAACATATTTTTACAGAAAAAATCATAACGTTCGATATTTCAGTTTCATCATTAAAATATAACACCATGCCCTTACAAAAATTTTCAGGTCATAGCTTCTAGAATATAACAGATTTTACAAAAGTTAGCAAAAGAATGAGCATTAAGCTGGATTCACTGCTAGTAGCATGTAAATTACAACAAGTATGTTGGATATGAAAGCAAAGAAAACGCACAGCATGTCTCAGAACTGCAGCAGTAAGTTTTATAGTATTGGAAGTACTAAATAACTAGCTTTGGGAATTTATTCTAAAACCTTTACTTAAAACACAAGCTAAAAAATATAGGTTACAATATGCACTAAAATTGTAAATAAAAAAAATTAAAAAGCAGTCATACAAAATATATGTAGGTGGTGTATCAAAACAAAATATAAAAATAACAATTATATAAAAAAGACAATTATACAGAAAACGGAAATATTATACTAAAAATATTCAGAGAAGCACTAGGAAAATATAGAAACCTTAATTTGTCAAATTCACTATGCTGTATAATTATGAATGTCACAACAAAACGCAATTCTAATGCTACAAGAGACTTTGTGTAGTGATAAGAATGGGTAGGTAGATAACAACAGCAAAGATTTCCCTTGTCTTTTTTATAGTATTGCTTAAAAATTACATCATAGCTCAGAAATGAAGCTTCTATAGTCTTAACTGGGTGCATTTTGAGAAGAATAGCAGATTAACCTGACACCACCATGGTGGTGGTGTCAGGTTAATTGGTGTCAGGTTAATCTGCTATTCACAAAAATGAAAATGCCCAATTTCAGGCAAATTCCTGCCACCCATTTTTGAACATGTCCAGTGACTATATGGTGGCTAAATTTAAAGACAAAGTTCACATCATTCCCAAGTATGAAATTTATGTTGACAAAACATTGGTTTTTAATGTACTTTAATGAGTTTATGCGTGAAGTTTACCTTTGGAACACACATTATATAACAAATTCTATCAATCAGTTAAAAATGTAACATTATCACAACTCATAACACACCTATCACAATATCAAATATGTTCAGGAATACAAGGACACTCATGCAATGATATTCAGCAACATATAGTACATAAGATATTTTCACCAATTAAAAATGATCCATTCCAAACAAGGCATCAAACTGTTTATAATCGCTCACTTACTTGTGAACTGTTGATTTTATCTCCAGAAACTTGTGCAGAATGCAATAAAACGTATCAAAAAGCAAACACCAAAACAAAAAAAGCACAAAAACGAAAATCTTTTAAAGCTTGCAAGTTTATATGCACCGATTTCTCTGACATCACCTGAACGTGTAAAACTCAAATTGCAAAGTCAAAGATCTGAAATAAAATCACTGAAAATTGATATTGAAAAATTTAAAACTGAAATCGAACAATTTTCAATTGCTGTTTCTCCAAAATTGAATTCAGATTTAACAAGCATTATGTATAATGCTGAATCAATTTCCCCTTTCATGCAATTATTCTGGGCTGAACACCAAAAATACATTACAAAATCTAGAACATCGGTCAGATATCATCCAATGATAATTCGATATTGTCTGGCTCTGTCGGCAAAATCACCACAAGCATATGATTACATACGATATGACCCAAAGGCTGGCACCGGCTTCCTTGTCTTACCGAGTCGATGACGTCTGAGGGATTACAAGAACTACATCCGTCCTCAACGTGGTTTCAATCCTGAAATTATAGCAGAACTCCTGAAGAAGGTTGAAGATTTCAGTGACATTGAAAAGTTTGTTGTCTTGTTATTGATGAAATCAAAATTCAGGAAAATCTTGTATGGGATAAACATACTGGAGAGTTGATTGGTTATGTGGACCTTGGTGATGTTGACATTAATTATGCAACCTTGAAAAATGTTGAGAAAATTGCAACTCACATTTTGGTTTTTATGATTCGCAGTTTAGTAAACCCATTCAAGTTCACATTGGCCAATTTTTCAACTACTGGTATAACCTCATCACAAATATTCCCCCTGTTCTGGAAAGCAGTTGGA
Source organism: Hydractinia echinata (assembly GCA_030067915.1). Classification (NCBI taxonomy): domain Eukaryota; kingdom Metazoa; phylum Cnidaria; class Hydrozoa; order Anthoathecata; family Hydractiniidae; genus Hydractinia; species Hydractinia echinata. The sequence continues at coordinate 2,238,900 of JASGCC010000023.1, forward strand.
ATTTGTGAGCTTCAGTGTCGATTAAAAGTTTTAGCAACAACTTGTGATGGTGCGTCTTTCCGCATGCATTCAGTATTTTCTGATGAAGTCAACGACACAGATGTGGTGTACAAAACCAAGAATTTATTTTGCAGTGATAGATACATCTATTTCTTCTCAGATGCTCCTCATTTAGTAAAAACAGCTCATAATTGTTTGAGCAATTCTGGATCAGGTAATCAAACAAGATATATGTGGAACAATGGTCTTTACATTCTCTGGCGACATATTTATGATATATTCATGGAAGATCGTGAATGTGGTTTGTATCTCCTTCCTAAGTTAACATACGATCATGTGAAATTATCTTCTTACTCTGTTATGAATGTCAAGCTTGCAGCACAAGTTTTAAGTTCAACTGTTAGCAAAGTTCTTCAAAACTTTGGTCCTGCAGAATCAGCTGGCACAGTTACATTTTTTCAATGATGGATAATTTTTTTGACATTATGAACATACGTAACACAACTGAAGGAGCACACAAAGCAAAGCCATTTTTAGTCCCGTTTACATCTGCCAATGATTATCGATTAGCATTGCTAATGACCGAATTTCTGGCAGACCCATGAAGGTATAAAGATCACTGTCAACTCTGTAGTCGAATTGATAATGTACCTTCATCACATGGTGTACCGTATGTTTTAACAGAAAAATTGTGTCAGGATCCATTAGAAAATTATTTCGGCCATCAAAGATCAATGGGTGCACGCAAAGATAATCCATCTGTTCGGGATTTTGCCTATAATGATAATAGTATCAGAAATCAAAAATTATTCAGGCCAATTCAGTCTGGAAACTCTGTGGAAAATGTGGCTTTGATGGAGATCAGTGAGGAAGCAGTTCCGTGCCGAAAGAAAAAGTATATTATTTAAAATTTATACTTACGTATACTTACCATATTTTTTACAACAAGACGCGTGTAGCTCAAAATATGTTTTTTGTTAAATGTGTAGCTATAAAAATAGCTGTTTGATTTATAATATGACTCAGTGACCTTGATCTTTATTCGATGATTTTTGTTTGAGTTCTGTTCGTAGCGATTTGACCTTCAACTGAGCAACACGCATTTTGTGACTCTGCAGCTTATCTTATACATGTGAAAATGTTGTTGAAATTATACATACAAATATGTATAATTTCAACAGATCTTCCAGCAAATTCAGAGCTATCTCTTTTTTCACATCAATACTGCACAAGCTTCTGATTTTTGAAAGCTTCAACTGAACGGTGTTAACATGGAGAAGATTTTCAACCATTTCTTTACCATCAATTTTGTTTGGAGAGGATTTCACATGTAACCGAAAAGTTGCTTAAGCGGTAGTAAAAAGCTCAAAAACATCTGTTGTAACCTTCCGTAGTCCACAAAGATTTCGTGTAGCAACTAGTTTATGTTCTGGTAAATCAGAGCCACAATATTTACCAGCCAGAATTAGGGATAAACACTGTTGATGATAAATGCTTTGATTTTCAGTTGCAAACCTTACACGTCGATACATTGTTCCAAATACATAGCCACTCAAATAACAAATGATTGCTTTTTCTTTCTCTGTAAATGTATTGTGTGTAGAACAGGATGGTACTATGTCGTTTTCAAAAGTGGATCCATTTAAATGCGCTAGTACATGGTTTGCTGTTTCAAAACCAACAAGTTGACATGAGTTTTTACTAAGTCCCTGAAAAAAATTATCTGCATCAATAACACACTTATAGAATGAAGGGTAAAACTTTTCAGCATCACCATTATATGAGACTATTGGTCCTTTTATGAAACTGTAAGTATGATGAACTTTGTCAAGGTTACCAATTTCATAATTTTGAAGATCCTTAATTACTTCTTCTGGGTAGCATTTGTCTTCCATTTGTCTTTTTTCTATCATCTGTTTGAAATACAATGGATGCAAAATTTCTTCAGCAACCTTGCCAACTTTAGATCGCATGTTAACGTCACCAGCAGCATCTTTTGGCTCAGCATGTTTTGTATTATTGTGGCGGGTGAGACCTCTTTTCGACAAGCAAACTTTCTGGCATATTTCACAAGTAAAAATAGCAACAGAGTCAACAAAAGATGCATGCGATTTTTCAAGAGTATCCCTAGAGTGAAACTTCTGTTGTCCTTCTAAAATATCATTATCGATTACTGCGAAAATTGCTTCCAAGTCTTCCCCACTGAAAAAGTCTTCCTGTCGTTGAGCCATCTTCACCGCGAATGTTTGCATTTATATTATACGGGCCCCCTAATTTCAACCTCCGCGCTTAATGGTATGAGTAGGACAGCCCTTGTATCCAGACTATTCTTTTTCCTGTGACTGTGTATAAAGCAAAACATTCTAAGATACACAAACATGTATACATAACTAATGAAACTGTTATACTGTTGATTAATGTATTGTTGTGTTATATTTTTAGATACTGTACTAACAATCTGGTGGGTGTTTAATATATTATTAACACAATCAACGTGTGTTTATTCTATTTTACATGATAGCAGAGGGTTCCAAATGAGTGGATACAAAAACCACCAGTGTTTAGTAAAGACAAGCCGTATGATCGATATGTGGAAGAGATTCGTGCATGGTTTATAGTAACAGATTTCGATAAAACGAAACAAGGGGTAGCTATAGCTCTGTCGTTTCCTGAAAATGATCCAAGTGGAGTATGTGATAAAGTATTTAATAAACTGAAATTAGAAACTATTGATGCCAATGATGGCGTGGAGAAATTGATTACATATTTGGACAAGTTATTTAAAAAGGACAATCTGAGTGAAGTTTAGAAACGATATACAACATTTGATAGATATATAACCGAATAATGCAAAAGGAAATGAAACTACCTTTCTCCGTTTTGGCATTTAAATTGCTGGATGCTGCAAAATTAACACATAAAAACAGACAGTTAGTTTTCACAGCTGTTGATTACACGAAAAAGGAAGAACTCTTTGAGCAGATAAAGACTGCTCTTCGATAATTTCATGGAGAACAAGCAATTCCTTCTGTTGATAATAGTTACGCTATCAAATTGGAACCATCATTAGAAAGTGAGAGAGCTAAGTGCTCTACACAAAACCAAGATGGCAGCCACAGTCATTTAAACGAAATTACGATAACGTGAAAAGCAAGCAAGAAGATAACAAGCCCAGACAGTATGGACAGAAAGTTAATCCTATAGGTTTCAACGGGAAACCTATGAAATGCAAGATTTGTAAATCGATATTACATTTTATGAGGGATTGCCCTCATAAATGTTCCATGACAGAAGAAGAAAACATCACTCAATTTACTGGGTCGAGTGATAATGAGATGTGTTTATTTACAAGTGATGCTCAAAATGCCGCTGTGCCCAGTAACTGTCGATGTGCATCCAGAATGAATGCACATCGACAGTTACTGGGCACAAATGTTATCTTGAAACCTTGCACCCAGATCAAGTGAATATGGTGAAATATCATGATAGTACAGGAGTGTTCAAATTTGGTGGAGGCGAAACAAAAATCTCTCAAGGATGTATGGTGATCCCTTGCAAATTAGCTGGTAGAAGTATAATGGTGAGAACTGACATAGTTGACAGTGACATTCCTTTGCTGTTAAGCAAGTCGGCAATGCAGAAATCAAACATTAAGCTTGACCTTGAGAATGATTGTGCTGAAATCTGGGGAAATGTTGTTGATCTTGGTTGTTCATCAGTCGGTCACTATTGTGTTCCGTTAATTCAAGAAGAAGTCTTGTGAGTAGATTGCCTCAGCGCTGATTTTTTGAAGTTGCACAAGCAGTTTGCTCACCCATCTAAAGAGAAGCAAAAAGCCCCGATGATTGATGCAAATGTGTGGGATGAAGACTTCTAAACTATTGCAACTACTGTTTATTTATCTTGTGGTATCTGTCTAAAATTTCACAAGACACCATCAAGACCCATAGCTTGTCTGCCATTAACAAACTGTTTTAACGATGCAGTGGCTATGGATCTCAAGAAATGGAACCAGAACATTCACATTTTGTACCTGATTGATATATATAGCCGACTTACCACTGCCCAAGTCATCAAAGACAAGAGACCATCGACAATCATTGATAAAGTCATCGCAGACAATGGTGGGGAATTCGGAAATGAGCAATACAAATTTTTTTATAATTTTTGTCATTAAAGGTAAAAACATATTTTAATTCTATTCCTTGGGCTCCCAAATTTTTTAAATCAGAAGAAAACTAGGAGATTGCATTGGGATAAAAGAGTAACATAACTAATGCATAAGAAATATATATTAATAAATTCATAAGCATATCTCATATAAGGATACACGTAGAACATTTTTTATAGATATATACTAAAAGATATTAAGTGTAAGGATATTTATACATTTAGAATGTTCATATACATTTAGAATGTTTATTTATAGATGGAAGGATATTTATATATTTAGAATGTTCATTTATAGATGGAAGGATATATTTATACAATTAGAATGTTTATTTATAGATTAAAAGATATTTATACGTTTAGAATATCCACTTATAGACACTAAAGGATGCATTTAGAAATTTAATACATATTTGGAGAAGATATGGAATGTTTTAGATGGTTTAATTTTTTCCTTAGTTTAAATTATTATTGTTTTTTTTCTTTTTTAGAGGAAATATGAGTCAAAATATTAATTGCAGAAATATCGGTTGTAGAGATTCATTTAAATGGAGACAACAACTTAAATGACATAAAGCGAAGTGTACATTTCCCATTTCTGAAAGTATTGCAAAGTATATTAGAACAGAAAAAGGTGATTACAGATGTTGTAGATCAACAGAAAGTATTCCAAACAGTCAAATGCTAATTGTCACACCAAAAATTGTGAAAGTGATAATGCTCAAAAAACATACACCTGTTATAAATGCAAAAAGTCATTTAATTATAAAAGTTTTCTTATAAGACACTTGAAAACCCATAAAAAAAAATCCTGCTGCTGAAGCTAAGATAACCAGAAAGCCTTTGAACTCTACTTGTAATGAAGTTGAAGATGACTTTGAAGATCACTACCGATGAAGGTGAGTTCAATGATGTCTTTTTTGTTTAAGGAAGTTTCAGTGAGGAAGGTTCAGTTCTAGCTAGTCCAATCAAAGAATCTTTTGAGAGTCAAACACCAGATTTTGATCGAAGTAGTTATTTTAGACAGTACCGAGAACGACAGCGAAAGTTTAGAAACCTTGAAGCTATTGTTAGCAACTTAACTTCACCTCAGAAACACAAAGTTATAAATACATTTTCAAAAAGACATGGTAGCAGTGGTGCAGACCTTACTATAAACTATGAACCATTAGTTTGTGAAAGTTTGATTAGTTACCTGAAACCTATTTGGAAGAAAGGTTCTGACCCTACCTTTCACAAAGTTCTGTTTGAAATCTTTTCCATACAATTAGAACAAGAAACGTTTGTAAGATGGCTTGCTGATAAGTTGAACATACGAGGTAAAAGGTTGCTTGAAGGTGTCAACAAATACCGTGACAATCAGTTTTCAGAAACAAGAGGTCAATTGTAGACAAGCAGTGTATGATATGTGGCTAGAAAACACCATTCCCTCTACTGATTTTCGAAATGGTCGTAATTGTATTAACATCAGCAAAAGAAGGTTTCAACCACATGCAGATTTAAACACAAGGGACTTTGTTGTTGAGGACAAAATCAATAAGCGAGGTCAAAAAATAATGTCATCTAGCAAATTAATAGCAACCTTGACAGTCCGTGCTATTAAAGAAAAGCTTAAAAACAACAATATTGATGTCTCAATAGGTACCATAATTTCATTAAAGCCTTTTTGGTTACCTATGCCACTGGACGAGAAATGGCCTTATGTCTGTGCAAAATTTGTTTAAATACAAGATTGCTTTTTGATACCATTATGAAAGAAGAGAGAAAGTTAGGTGGGACACAAATTTCCTCCATTAGTGACTTTTTCATGGAGAATTGTGAATGTTCTCGTTCCTCCAATGGGTATTATGTTGGAAATGTATCACTGGAGAATGCAAGCAATGTGCAAATATCTCCTATCCCAAGCTATTGTCTGTAAATGAGAATCAAACAATCACCTATTCTCAATTTGAACTAACAAATACAACATACCAACATAAAGACAAGGCAACGTGACAGAGAAATTATATCAAAAAACGGAAAGAGTGCATCACACACTTCCTCTTAGCGAATGTCTTGATAAATTCAAATTGTCAAAATTTTCATATTTGAGTCATCAATACCAAGTTCATAACGACACATACCAATGGCCACAAGTTCTTAGCACCGTTTCCACTCTTGGACCAATTTACCATATGGATTATTCCTGAAAATCTTCCCCAACTCTTCAAATTTGAGCCACAATCATTGCATTTTAACAAAAAACAGTATTCTTTACACTGTACTGTCATGCACCTGGAAGATCAAAACAAATACATCTACCACCTTTCAGATCACCTGACCCACAACTTTGCTTTTACGTTTTGTGTCATTAACCACTTCATCGGTCTTCATGACGAAACACCACTTATTCGTTTTAAAAGTGATAACTGCAGCACACAATACAAGTGTAAGCATGTATTTGGTAAATGCAAAGATTTGGCAGTAAAAATTGGATTCCCAATTATATGGTACTATGGCGTATCTGGTCATGGAAAAGGCGTTAAGGGGCCTTTAAGAAAAGCTGTAGTCACAGAAGATTTTCATTATGACCATGCAAACGATATTCTTAACTACCTGAATAGTTTTTTTTCACAGGACTCAACAAAGAAGCACTATGAGCTTACATCAGATGAGATATATTCGGTACCTGGTTCAGCAATTCAGATCAAGGATGTTAGAAAGCAGGATATTATCCTTTTTTTTCCTGATGGAAATATTCAGGTGAAATTAAACATTTGCTCATGTAATAAGTGTCTTCAAGGGGACTTAATACAGTGCGAATTTGAACCAGGAAAGCAAATTAATTCGAATTACTTAGAGTCGAAAAGTGATGTTGAAAGTGACAATAATGAGGATGAAGATTACGAAGTTGAGCAACGGGAACAGCAGAAACTTTGAGGAGACTGCATCTTAGAAATGATTGAATGCAACAGCTACATTGCTATCTTTTCCCACCAACCTCGTCAGAATTGTTTTAATCTGTAAAGTTTTGGACTTTGAAACTGCCATATTTAACCATGTTGTACAGCAAGGTAGCAAATTCAAAAAATGCCAATACCTTGAACGTATTAAAAAGAGAAAACAAAAAAAATGTGTTTTATAAGTTGATTAAATAAGATGTTTTCATTTTTTCTGCAGAAGTAATGTTACCAATGGTGCCTATGAAAGATAATCTGTCAATATCGATTTCAGAGTACCAGTGGCTTTCAGATATGATCTGAATTGTGGAATTGCTAAATTCTTATATAGCTAGATACAGTCAATAGAGCAGTTTCTTTGTATTTCAGATACTTTCGTGGTTACTTTTTAATTACTTTTGAAGTGCCCTGTGTGTTTATATTTCCAGTTAGTTTTACTTGTGTTATGTCTAGGCTTGTTAGTATTGCCAAGTTCAGTAGTACAGACTTGTAAGTTGTATATCTTATTGTTTTTTTGTTCAAATTCTTTACAAATGCCACTTTTGTTTTGTTACAATTTTATCTTTTTGTTATTTAACATTTTCAATTTTTGTTTCAATTTTTTTTCCCTTTGTTTTGCAGAATCTTTTTCCGGACATTTTTATCAATTACACATAGGTTTACAGGTTTATTACCAATATTTATTTTTAGAAACCTTTTTTAAAGCTTACCCAGTTAATTTCTTAAAAGGATGATTTTCTAGAACCATTTCTTCATTAAATTATTGATCAATAAAGTAACATATATTTAACGTAGGGTATAGAACAATAACGTTATTTTAGCTACATATTTATCATTTTTTTGTGTTTAAATCTGAAAAAATTTTATTTCATGTTGCAGCATAATGTTGAAACTGTTACTTTTTATTGATTTATGTTCCAAATGAAAAAAATAAACAATCGCAATTTTCACATAAAAACCTAACCATTTTAAATATCTTTTCTGTTACAGATTTATCATTTTGCTTGCTTCATAATACCAAGTTTCAAGTCATAAAAATAAATTTTCAAACATTTATAGAGCTTTTTATCATTTTTAACAAATACACTTGTTACTTTTTTATCATTTCTCTTGTTTGAGTTTGTAAAGCTATATCTCATAGTGTACACAAACTACAAGGATGGAAACTTCACTGTTACAAAATTTTGTTATTCTATTTTTCAAATATGTATTCAAGATTTTTATTGAAAATACCAAATCAGCTACAGAGATAAAAATGTAACATGGTATACCAATGTTCACAATTGGCCAAATTCCTGCCTATGCTTTTTGAACATGTCCAAATACGTTGAAAATACGACATTAGACAGATATAGTTTGAAGTACTGACGTTGCTTGGGGTGCATTCCATTTAACACAAATAAGTCGCTAAATTTAATAGTTTTACTCAAAGAGGCTATAAAAGATGTTATTAAAAAAAAGAAAAGTAAATAGCTCATTGTGCACATTTTTCCTTTTAACTCAAATTCTGGTCATCCATCTGTACAAGTCAATAAGCCATTCAATTTTGGCGCTAAAAGTGCTAAACTTGCACAAAATATACTGCCATTATGGACAGCATAATTAAATAATTAAGCTCTCTCAGCAAATCTTCATGCTAATTTCTGCATAATAGGTATATATCCTTTTGTCAAACTTTTTATTCACTTAGTTTTTGTTTACAAAGTTACTAGAATTTAAATTTGAGATTTTAACGTCTCCATGAGCAGGTTTCAGCAGGCATTGCTAGTAAATAATAACTGGGTCACACAATAATTGAACGCCTTTTCTACCAACCAGGTTGCTTAATTTGATTATCCCTTATTGTCTGCTCACCCAGATAATAGAAGAAATATTCCTCTCCTACTTAACAGAAGTTTATTAAAGAAAGCTTGTGCAATTGTTGATGCAAAATGATAAAGCCACAGTGTTAAAGAAAGAGACAGGATCTTGTCTCTATACAAGTGGTCGCCAACTGCATAGACATTTGTTAACTCACTTTAAATCACTTATAATCTCAAAAGACATTTTAAGATAAAAGAATAAAACTTTTAGTTACTTAAAGTAGTCAATCAATCAGGGATTCCAAATAACAATGATGACAATGATATGACTTAGGATAAAACATTTGCTAAAAAACTGCTATAATGAATTCTGGTACTTTCTTGTCAAAATCAAGATGGCAGGAAAAAATCTTAATTTTTAACTTTGAGTGGCCTGTGTTCCCCCTTCCCCTTTTCTTTATGTTAAATTTGTTATTTACATATTCTTGTTGGGAGACAGGAAGTGCATTCTTACTTCGATTAAATTCTAAGAAGAGACAATAGTTATCACGCGGTGACCTTTACAAAATGCAGGTTATTAAGGTTGTAAACTTATTAAAATAGATTTAGTAAAAGTGAGTGAGTTTTAGTGAGTTTCAGTAAAAAAACACTAATAACTGGTAAAACAATGCTGCTGTATAGCACAAAGGTCTAATAAAATCAATGATCCTATAAATATTTATAGATAATTAAATTTCTATAATTTGTATTTCAGAAAACAATCAGGAAAAACATCTTTCAAAAAGGTAAGTTTTCTACTATGTAAGCAATTGGACATTAATATATATGCATGCTGAGAGAAAGGAAAAATATGTGTTGAGTAAATATAAAATATAAAATTGATTTGCAATCACCTTTGAGTTTGTAACACATGCAGTACTAAAAAATTCACAGTTCTCTAAAACAATCATAAAATATTATAAAAGCTGAAAAAAGAACTTTATAAAATTTATTTTTTTATTGTTGCTCGAAAATAACAAAAAGAAAAATATCAAACTGTATGAATTCTATGCAAAAGATTTAAAGTAAAAATTAGCACTGACTTTAATGAACACTATGATACATACCAATTAAAAAGGTTACATCCATTGTACAGTATTGATACTAAAGCACTCCTTGAAAACTTTTCTTAATATCTTGCATTAATTCAGGTTTGCATATCACATCAATAGCTGTCATGGCCATACTTTTAGCAGAGTTCAATGTTGGTAATTGATTTACTTCATCCCCAGTTGCTTCAGTGAATTTATGAGTATGATTTGCTCCTGCTGTTTGAATTCTGTATAGTGGATGTATTGATGGTTTAATCTGTGTTACATTACCCATGTCAGAACCTGCTAGTAATTTTGTAACTTGATCTTCATCGTTAAAAGGCACGCCCAAACTTTTCGCATTTGAAATATACAATTCTATTAAAATCTTGTTAGTGTTAATGGATGAGATTTCAAAATTAATGGCAAACTCAACTGTGCACCCTGCAGAAATAACAAAATGATAAATTCAATCTAAATAGTTTAAATATGTTTTACTGCACTTTTAAAATTAAATAGAACAGAATAGAACAGTATGCATATTTGAAAGGGCATTGAAGGGGAAATAAAGGCAACAATTAATTTTCAGAGTGTAAAATTCACCATGCTAGAAGAAATAACAACAAATTTGAATTAAAGTTTTTATGAAGCTTTTCATAAGTTAAAATAACAATTTTATTTTTTCTTACGAAAAAAGCTTCTTAAAAACTTTTAATCGATAATCAGTAGAAGTATAAAAATCTATCAAACAAAAAGCAAAATCTAGAGTCCCCTGCAGTCTTACTTATATTTATCTATATTTAAAAAACATGAAAGACATACCAGGGTTAAAAAAACTCTTAAATCTTTCCTTGACCAGTACCATTTGGTTGTGTAAACTTAGAAAATCTCTTTTACAAAGAGAATACACTGGCTGAAGTGCATTATGTTATGATGTATGTTTTTATCATACAGAATTATTACTGGCCCAAATTATTATTATTGTTTGTGAGCTTTTAACTCAATTCAAGCTTAAAGCAGTAGGAATCTTTAGCAGGTATTTTTTATACCAATTTGCCAGACCCATCTCTCCGTCTATGACAGGCAAAACCAATTTTACAAAAATGTTCTGTATTTTGCAAATTTCAATTTTTTCAAAGTAATCAATGTGAAATAAATTTATTATGCAGAAGTTAAGGTGAATTACTTTTTATTGTTGGCTATTTTTTTAGGGGGGGGGGGTCATTTCTCGGTGGGTCATGTGTTATTAAGTGTTTAAATTCATGGTCATGGGGTTTATATCATCACAGGAAATTCAATTTTTGGCTATTTTATTTTAAAAAGTTTTAATTCCTGTTTTGGAATGAAATTTACAGCAAACTTTTTCATGATTTTATTTCAGTAATTTTGTTTCATTTGCCAGTACATACTAATGTTTTTTCATGGGACTTAATATTAAGTAGCAAGTAGTTAAGGATACGGTAACCCCCTGAGACACATACTCAGTATATTTAAAATATCCCCTCCGCTCGCTATATTAACCCTAACAAATATATATATTCTGAAAGCCGAATAAATTATCTCTAGAATGATGATAAAATATTTCCATAAAAAAAATCCAAAAAGTAGAAAAAATATTATATACAAAAATATACCCTTCCAGTTCATTTTGTCGAACACTCCCCTCAGTAAAATTTTTGTTCGTTGAAAAAAAATATGATTACGAAGCTCTTATTCAGCTCTAAAAAACTTTGCTTTTTTTACTCAAAACAACACGTGGTTCTGAAAATATAGCATCTTTTGTGTTATAACAGCTGTTTTCTGACTGATTTATATGTTTTTAAGCTTGATAGATCAATAACTCGATATTTCCTCACTTTCTGCGTTAGAAAAAGCAAAGTTCTGTAGCCAAAGATATAATTATCGCAATAAACTTGTTTTCGTACAATTTCGACAAGATGGAGAGGAGTGTTCGAGAAAAATATATACCGTTTCGACTGAAAATTTTATTTCGAGAAAAAGCCAATCAAAGACCTTTGCTTTTACCTGCAAGAATCATGGTTGCACCCACTTAAACGTTATGAATAATTAATAACTCATGAATATTTTATTTAAAATTAAAGGTAAAGTGTTTTCGTAGAACTATGGGTCTAGTTATTGTTAACAGACAACAGGATAACGTTACATATAACAGGATAAAAACGAAAAAAATAAAGAAATAAATTAAAAAGGTATAGATGGTAAATAATAATATATTTGTATAGATTATTAAAGTGGGAATGTTTCCTATGTTATATGTAGAGATGCAATTTTTTATTCGTTCTGCATAACTCTCTTTAATTATCATACAGATTAAATATATTTCAGGAATTTTAAACTTTGAGCACACTATTGTAAACACTAAAAGATAAAAATAGATTTTTCCTCATTTTATCCCTCTTAACAATAAATATTTTTGATTCTTTTTTTAAAAATATTAGGAAAATATGCCAAAGAATCAAAATTGAAAAAAATATTTTTTTTAAAAAAAATGGCCCTGAAAGGGGTTACCGTATCCTTAACTCAAGCACATTTCACTATGTAGTTTCAGTGATATCATGTTGAATCAAGCACGTTTAACTTGACTTGACATCGCACATACCTGTTGCTTCAGCAGCTCCTTTTGCACAATTTGTCACCTTTTGATACAAATCTGTTTTATCAGCATCTGTAAGTCCTCGAATATAATAATGCATTTCTGCATACTCAGGAATGATGTTTGGTTTATCACCACCCTTTACAATGGTGCAATGAACACGAGAAGTTGTTTTCATTTGTTGACGTAGCATGGATACATTGTTGTAACACCCAACAGCAGCATCCAATGCATTGATGCCTTCCCATGGTGCAGCAGCTGCATGAGATGCTTTTCCTTAAAATGAACATTATGTTAAGGATACTCTAAGGGAAAGACAGAAATTTTAAATAGTGAAGTTTTAGTTGAAAGTTGTATTTGGACAGGGGTTAATCCAGGAAATTAATTTGGGCGTCGGTAATCCCTTAAATTCTTTTTCAACCTTTTCAGGAAACGAGAAACTCAATTTGTTTGTATCAAACAGTTAATATTTTTAAGTGAACCTACAAGATCTAGAACTGTTACCACCACATATTTCCCTATCCATCATTGCAAGAAGTAACGCAGTTTTCATCTCTCTATGGCCCAAATGGACGTCCCCCGAATCGGTATAACGATGTCTGAATTGACCTGTATTAGCCCCTGCTGAAGTATGTTTGTCATATAATTTTGTGAACCTCTTTTTCTCTGTGTTCGTTCTTTTGTGAAGTAGTGTTTTGATATTTTAAGTTCCTTTGACAAAACCAAATAAAGGTATTAAAAATATGAGTGCTAAACAGTTCAAAAATGCCATTTAAACAAAGCTACTTGGAATTAAGAAATCCTAAAAGTCAGTAGATTTGTGAATGGGACCTCCTACTTCAAGCAGAGGGTCAAATTTTTTCCACTTTACAAATCCTGCATTTTCCATTTTAGTGAAAAAACTTATAGCAATCTATATAAAATGTTGTGTTCTCCAAATATTTAACTTTATGTATATAAATTGATTTGAAGAATATAATGGGATTTAATAAAAATCATGCTCACTTTCCCTTACAGTATCCTACAACAGGTTTAATCATCTCTTTAATAATAACGTCTGTCTGTCTCTGCGCAACATGGCATCCTAAGTAGCAAGACGGACGGAAAACCCGGAAGACCCCGTTTTTACCGGCTTTGTTTTGACCTCTCACGCGTATTAGACCAATCACGAGGCTCCATTTTCACTAATAACCAATCCAAATTCTTTGCGGCCTCAGCATGCAGACGGAGGAAACATGCTACACTAACGAAGGCCATTTTTTTGGTTTGGAAGTGATGGTGTGAAGTTTGTAGGTCTCCTTTCAATCCTTTTTTTTTCTGACTACTTTTTATCCTATCCTATCCTAGGATTATTTAGTTTCTGTGTGTTTCCACATGTTAAGGTGAATATTTCATCACGTTTTCTAGCTATGTATAAATCTTAAACAAACCAATTTTAAGTTTTTGGCTAGCTACAAAACGTAGATTTTGAGGCAGCTAGCTATAGCTATCTTTATTTATTCCTATTCTTTTCAAATTTTTATTCAGTTTGGTATATTGTTATTTATTTTTATGTTGAAGTTGGGTCTATACCTAGCTAGCTCCTTTTATCTACCTCTGCTGGCTAAAAAGTGAAAGTAGCCAAATGCAGTTTGGCTGCAACACAATTCTTAATTCTTATGCTAAATGCAGTTGGCAGCGACCACTTTTATTACTGTTTTAAAAATTTATTCTGCAAAATAAAATTGCTGACTAATTTTTTAAACTGAACCCGGTTAACGCCAGGCTGTTCACTGATTTCTTTTAAAACCGAAGCGATAAGGATTTTTGGAAAATGGTATTACCCCTATGCTTATGTATGACAGCTCTCAACCCAGTGTTAACGACGGGCTGTTTCCTGTGTTTTTGTTTAAACCGTTGTGATAAAGTTTCTTTGTGAAACTTTATTACACCTATTACTCATGTATGACACGATTTACCTGTTAAGTGCTCAGCCTGGTGTTAATGACGGGCTGTTTCCTGTGTTTTTATTTAATCCGTTGTGATTAAGTTTTTTTACCTGCAATAAACGTTCAACACAGTGTTAGCAACGGGTTGTAACCTGTGTTTTTATTTCTGCTAAAGTTGCAGTAACATTATATATTTTTAAAATATATATTACACCTTTACGACTACTATTAATTGTTCCACTGGTGTGTTCAAAGCTGTTGCCTGTACTAGGCGTTCAACCTGGTTGCACCAAAAATTTTGAATTTAACGCCGAAACTCATTCTGCAAAATAAAGTAATATTGACCGATTGTTTTTGTTATGACGGAGTAACAATGGTTTGTATAACTGTTTTTATTTCAGCTATTGTTGTGGAAAAGTTATTTTTGGAAAAATATGTTACAGTCGCAACACTGCAATGATGTATGCGCTTCACTTGATTTACGACATACTGTACCTGAATTGTGGCTTACCCCGGCGTTTCGACGCCGGGTTTCCCGCCTAGTCTATATTATAATACCCGTATATGTCTGTTATCATGCAAAATGGTACCCCAAGTAGCGAGACACATGCAATGCGGTATAAAAAGGACAGGCAAACTATGGATTTTACCACGGGCCACTGACTATCACTTAAAATAGTATACATTCAACATTTTGGCAGTGCTGAGTGTAAAGATTTTTACCTTTAAAAGATATTTTCAAATCACAGGATGCAAGCCACATTGGGATTGGTATCTCATATGGGGCAGGATGTGACATCATACAAATGTCTGGTTCATCAAATACACCTTTCGCAATCATTCTGGTTTTTCCATCCCCACATTCTTCTGCTGGCGTTCCAAACACAATAAGTTGAACATTTTTTTCTGGTATAACATCCAACACAGATTTGATGCCTTAATTTAAGAGTAAGATTATACTGAGCAGTAGTTCACAAATCTACTTTGAATTCTCTATGCTGCAAACATTTCATTAAGAATGCAGCCGCTTGAGTGCAGGCAGTGGAGCGCTTTAGGAAACAGTTGATTAGACTACCTTTTTATTACCTTTTATATAAAAAACTAGTGGTATCCATTACTTATAACAAATTAACAATTTTAATAAAAAAAACTGATCATACCTAATGCTGCACCAATACCAGCTTCTGCAATTAAATTATGTCCACAAGCATGACCCACTCCAGGTAATGCATCATACTCACATAAAATACCAATCTTTAAACCTTCTGAATTTCCATATCTTGCAATAAAAGAAGTTTCTAATGGTGTTTTCTTTGAAACATTAAATCCTTCTTTTTCCAAAAATGTTGTTAGTAAATCGTGAGCAAAATATTCTTTATAACCAAGTTCAGGTTTTTCCCAAATTTTCTGACCAATGCTGTTTAACTCAGATGAACGAGCATCTATTTCTTTACAAGCTTTTAGTTTGAATTTAGCTTCCATTTTTCGGACTGAGTAATTAACATGAGATAACAGTTCGATTAGATTTATGCAAAAATGGACCATGAATGTGACACAAAGTAGTTTTGCAAATACAAAAATATGGATTAACTTTTTAAACATCAACACTATTGTTTAAGATATTGTTTCTACCATTAAAAACATACAATAGATAACTCCATAAACAAATCATAAAAACCTAGATTTAACCCTATTCGGTCCAGGGGGGCTGCCCTTTTTTTAAATAACTCTTTTTTGCTACGCTGCATGGTTATGACATTTACTGAGATTTAATATTCTTAATAATATTCTTTTAGGCACCTGCACACCAAATGTTTTAGGTCTCGGAAATTTCTTTAAAATCCTTATAATCTAAGAAATAAAATAACTTACAAACCAACTTTATTTTATCAAGGGGAATTATTCTGTAAATTTTGGATACATGATTAATTCAATTCAAAAAATTGGATTTTTATCCAAAAACCGGAAAATATATTAAGTAACTCTTACTTGGCTTTTGGAAACTTTAAACATTTTGGACAAATTTCAAGCTTCCAATGACGTCATATAAAAAGTGCTGACATAAGCAAGATTTTTTGCCACCATTTTGTTCCTTTCATTACGTACTAAAGTGTGCCAAGCTTGATTTAATTTGGACAAGCCTATCAAAAGTTATGGAGGTTATTCCCCCCTGTCTTTATAATGTTCAAAAAACCCTGGACCGAATAAGTTAAGACAAATCCAGTAATGACAGGTGAAAACCAATAATTGCATGTATAGCTACTGTATTTAACAATATAGTAATCCAAGTTAAGATGTGCAAACATTTCCTCAACATTAAAAAAAACAGAATAACTGTACATAGTACACAAGCTTTAATAATCTTAATAAAAAAAGATAAATTTGTTTATGTATATATAAATAAGTAATAATAGCACTTGATCTAATCGATTTGTATACTGCTGCTTTATTAATAAAATTAAGAAATCATGTTATTAACTTGATCACAATACAAAAAACTTAAGGTGATTTTTACACTGTATACATTTCTAAAATGGAGAGTGCCAAAAATCATCTATAAAAAACGTCACTTTCATGTCTCTTAAGTTATGCGAGATCAATTTTTATTGTGTTTAAACTTTAACTTGTCGAGAAGATGAAGTACATGTTCACTCATTAACCCAAAAGGCTTGCCCACCGGTCGATGTTCTTATATAAAACACAAGTGACAAGCTCTAATAAAATATCACCATAAATATTTTTTCTTTAAAAAAGTAAAAAGCACACTCTGAAATACTTGCAAAGGCTCAGCACTAATAGATGTTTAATAGATATATAATGCAAAAATGTCCTACCCTTTATTTTTATTTTTTATTTGCCTCAGCCAACCACTTAAATTTTCGAAGCTGGGTACATCCATAATAAATTGCATAAAGTTTTTTTAGCATATTTATCAATATAAATTTTATTTATATGGTCTTGTTTTGTATTTGCACATCGGACAAATTTCAAGCTTCCAATAACATTACAGAAAAAGTGTCATCAGAGTTTTTGACATCTTTATGTGTGAACTTATTAACAACTCCTGGTAGTAGTGGGCTATAGCGATATTAACTCCTCTGCAAAAAAAGTCAGAAAGCCAGTGGGTGTAGGACATCTTTGCATGCGCTGTCAAACCCCAGCCGGAATAATTATATAAAATTAATAAAGAGAAGAAGTAGTAAATAAACAAAGCTATTAGTTGATTTACAATTAAATTTAAAAAAACCTTTCTTTTGTGACTGCTCAAATATTTTAAAAAATGGTCTATGGATAATAAATTTACACTTTATATAATGTCAGGGGTAACTAATTACTGTCACACTCAGGCTCTGGTGGTTTATTTAACCATCGAGGACCACTCAGCATAATACCAACAGCTCCAATAGGTGCAGTTATTAAAATCACCAGTACTGCTATTGTTACAATTTTAATTCCTAATTCTTCTTGCTCTTTCCCTCGAAAGCCTTTATCACGAGCAGTGATAAGTGGAATAGAACCAATAGCAGCCTAAATTATAAAAATGGTGTCTTCAAGATTTCAGCCATTGTAAAATTCTCATAGAAGGTAATAAAAATAAATAGAACAACAAAATTAACTTTAGTATAATTTAGCCGTAAGGAATTTAATTAGTTGTTCTATGGACAGCATATGCTTTTGGGTCAGTCATTCGGAAAAATAAAAATAATCATAAAGAAAATATAGGGTCAGCACGCAAAACTTTTTTTAAATATGCGATCTTATAGAATTAAAATTTACAGAGCAAAATGATTAACTGAAGCAAAGAAATTCTTTTAACCATGTACACAGTAGATATTGTTTTGATGTGGGTAACATGTAAACAACACTAATTTTAACAACCAGGAATTTCAACCTATATAGGAGAAAGTCATAACCAGAGACTTTAATTAAACTTTATAACCACTTATGAGACACAAATATTTAAATTAAATTTAAATGGCTGCTAATAATGATATTTAATACTAATCTTGTGTTTAGGACACTAACAATGGAAATCATTAAGAGAATTCTGTTTTTGTCTAGGAATTTTTATTTCCTTTGTTTTATTTTATTTTATTTCAATTATTTAAGCTTAATTAATGCAGTATTTCTTTTAATTTTTTTTAAAGCCATACAAGATTAAATATTTTCATTCTTTTTTGAAAAATCTTCATAAACACATAAGTCTAAATATAGCCATATTTTTTTAGGAAATCGTCATGAAGTGAAAAATATAAAAGCTTTAACATTTGTCAAAAAATCATAAAAACACTACAAACGAAGTTCATATATCACAATATTGACTGTTGGAGCCACAAGTAAAATTAATTAGGCTCCAAAAGATATAATGTAAGTCAAAGATGAATAACGCAAGTTCAAGTGAAAGAGACAACTTAAAAAAACCTGTGTATTATTATTCAATAATTTACTTCTAAAAACAAAAGTAATTACCTGAACTGTTGCCTTTGGCAACCAAGCAATAGCACAGAACAATCTTTCTTTAACAGACAAGTTATTTCCAAATGTGACAAGATATGTAACAATAAATCGAATAAATAAACCAATGACTAGAATCCCAATGCTCTTACCTAAAATGTGTGAAAATAGAAGTATAAAAATTGGGCATTTTTTTGGTTTATTATGTGGCGAAAAATACTTATTACTAAGGCATGTTCCTGTTATAATTAAAATCGCTTAGTTAGCAAATTGCTGCATTCTAGCTATGTTATGAATTTAACTGGCTTTTAATAAAATTTAGGCAATTTAGTTAAATGTGTATCTAAATTAAGAGCTTCTAGTGCGTTATATAGGAGTGATTGGGTCATGTGATAGCAGGGTCCAAATTAGCAACTTGCAATTCGCAATTTGCTTTGTGAATCATCTTACAGAAAAATGTTAAAATTACAAATCCCATATTTTCATCAATCGTTTGTATAACCTATTTCTAGAATGGCTATGCTACCAAAATAACCATTAACAAGGGATCAATGGCAAGTGGCCTAAAGTACTTTGAGGCTACGGCCACAAGCCACAAAGAAGTTTTCTTCTCTACAGTCAGCAGATTTTTGCAAATTGACTTTATATTTCTAATTAAAACCCTGAATGATCCAAATTTTACAAATTAGAATTAGCTGGGTTGAGCTGAACACATTAAAAAATCAGGTTCAGTTCCTTTTAACCCCGTTTGACTGTCTTTTTATACAGGAAATGCCAAATCTAGTCAAGCCACAAGCTTTTAGCCCTGCCTAAGAAATTTTTAGTTTTATATGTCACACCAAGCCACACCCAATACAACAGATAAATACTTTTAAACAGTTTGGTCCAACAAAGATGACTTCTGTAATATAACAATAAATGTTGCATGTGGTTTTTATCATGCTGGTTGCTTTCTTTCCAGCAGTTATTTTGACGTAATCTGTGCACCATATATAATGGTTAATCACTACAATTAATTTCACAAATAGGGACGCAATCAATTTCACAGGACTATAGATAAGAATTAGTCATTGGTGTCTGTGTGTATAATAACCAACTTTGTTAAAAAAGTATTCCAGTCACAATCGTCTGCATTTTGAATCTGAAAATCTTATGGTCACTATGTTTGAAAACGATTTAAGCATTGTTTATTGTACAAAAACATTAAATGTATTAAAATAGAGGCAAAATTTTACACAAAAAAACTGAGAGAAAAATTCGATATTAAATGCTACAATATATGATAAAAAAATTATGCATACCAACTAAATCTTTATTCAAGTATTCAATCGAAACTTCTGCACCAATCAAACCAAAAAGTAATGGCTGGAAAATTTCCCATAATACACCAGTAACCTTTTCCACAGGTGCCTGTGAGTGAAATTATACCTATATTACATTATGTCCAAATTAAGTTTGAAATAAACTTTCTAAAAATTTTACAAATCAAAGTATTCTCTAAATAGCTCTTCTCTTATTCCAAACTTAGCCTACAGCATTTTTAGGATAAGGCGCAGCATGCATACAATCTTTTTCTTCTGAATATCTGTTTAATACTTAGATAGTTAATAAAGGCCAAAATCAATAGTTCCTCAAGTTCCTCAATTGATTTAAACTTTGTCTGAATTTAAGCTTTTGTCAAATATGAGTGATGTAAGTGCCAGTTTTTGACTGCTAAATTTTGCCATAAAAAATTAAGTATGTAGGATTTATTGAATTACTCAAGACATTAAGTTCCTTACTAAAGACTAAACTCTATTTTGACTCATGAAAAGTGATATAAAATAACAATTCGTCAATAGTCTATACCTTTTCATTATCTCCCCACCCATACCCAACAGTTGCACCTAATGTTAAAACACCAAGTGCACCAGCTCCTGGAAAATCAATTTCATTGCTACCAAACAAAAACAACAAACCAAAAGCAACTAGCAACACTGCCCGGTTTGCACTTCTTTCTTTCTAAAATAAGAATTAATATCAGCTAAGGTTAGTCAAATCTGTATAGATTCTTTGCACAGTTTGCCACAGTTTTATATATAAATTTAGACTATAATGTTAGTTTTATAAAAAATTTAGACTATTATGCCTTACTATTTTGTAAACAGTCTGGTTTCTGAATTACCTTGTTATTTCTTGATCTAAATTTAAAAGTGATGCAAAATCTCCCACTTGGTAACAAGGTATAGTTTTTTTGTATATCAAACCAATTTTTTTAATAAGAAGAATTTATGCTTAAACTTTTGCCTTTTTTAATTATTATTTCAGGTCACATGCTTGTCAAGCAATGCCTGAAAAGCAGGATGCTTTTTCAGATGACTTGATGCACCAAAAGCTAGTGGATTCTATGAGAAATTTAGGCTGCCATGATTTCATGAAAAGAAAGCAGTTTTTGGACAAGTATCTGAGCTTGAGCATCAAAGCAATCTCTTTTGGAGAATAATTTCATTTTAGTAAAGAGGCCAAAAAGCAGTGACAAGTATCACATATACCTGTCACTGATTGCTGGATTCTGCCCCACCTCACAGCCCCAACTGTTTTTTAATATTATTAGAAACCTTTCTGCCAAACGTTTAGGTCCCATACCTCCCAGAGCCTTAGATATTGGTTATTAATTGAAACTACTGCTTAAATTTCTATGAAATCCTTATATCAGTAAGACATAATAACTTCCCTTAGGATTATATGCTAATATTTATGGGTTTTATCCAAATCAGAAAAAAATAGATTTTCAAGTGATTTTGGGGAACTTTTAAAAAAACCTTTAATTGACTATCAGAAACTTCAAACTGAATGTTGAAATTCTTATTAGAACTAAAAAATAGATTTTTAGCAGCTTTTAATGTCAGAAAAGTGCTGACATTAGCAAAATTTATTGCTACTGTTACTGCAACATAATATACTGTGCAAAGTTTGATCCTATTTAGAAAGTGTTTATAAAAGTTATGGAGGGACAACAACAAAGGTAAACAACATAAAACTTTAAAATTAGATGATTAAACAGTTACCTGGTCTTTAGGTGGAAAATACCAAAGCAATATCCCAATTAAAAGACCACCGGCTAGCCCCATTATAATCTCAAGTGGTCCACGGAAGATATTGAAGTAAAGATCACCTATTAATACAAAATAAGTTTAATTTTAAGAAAAACATATTGTAGCTAGTATAGGGGGTCCGGATGCACAGGATTTTTTCATGGTCAAACTCTCATAAAAAATATCTTACAGAATTTTGATTTTTGTGACGTCACAGCTGTTTATCACAAAAATCATGCTGTGTTTATCCATGCATATCATCACAAGTCCCTATAATGCCGTGTTTATCCATGCATATCATCACAAGTCCCTAATAGGCCATGCATATCAAAATCAATGCTGCACATCAAGGTAAATTCCCCCCTCCCCTACAAAAAATCCTCTAAATATCATCAAAAATTAACGCATGCGCAGTAAAGAGGTGACCACACTGTTTTGAGTAAGGGAAATTTCCCTACCCAACATCCGGCCGAAGCTTCGACCATACAAAAAAACCTACCTGAGGATATTACAAAAAACAACATGGAGGAGACCAAGAAATGCCCAATATGTAGACAATTTTTATCTATGGACAATTTCAGGATCGAGGATGATGGACGGCTGACAAAATGTTGCATCAAATGCCTTGATGTTCAACAAGCTGTCGCCCTAGCAATACGTCGGAAAAAATATGGTAATGGTAAGGTGTGTCCCTATTGCAACGAATAGATTTTGAGTATAGGATAATCGACAAAAAAAGGCCAAGATTTAGCACAAATTGCATCGAGTGCCTGATCAAGAACGCGGACAGGGCCGAGCTAAACCGACAAAAGTATTTCGACTGGGTGTATTGTGGCATACCACCATAATGGTATTACAACATGTTTTGAGTAAGGGAAATTCCCCTACTCAAAACTCAGCAATCAGTGGCAGCAACTCGCAACGCCCTTGCCGATCGATTACAGAGTGTGCGGGATACCGTTGCCTTCTACTATAACAAGGCAAAAGAACATATTTCAGGGGGGACAACGCTTCACGATGAGGTCGAACAGGAGGCAAGGGAGGACTACACGGAGGATATTCAGGGCCCTGAGGACGATATCCAGATGCTGGAAGATGGAAATAGAATCAAAACATGGCGGTTCAACAAGCATTTGAACCAACCTCTAGGGGACGCTATTATGCAAAAAATTACGTCACACGTGGACATGCGTGTTAAGGTCGTGTATAGTTTCAGCTGCGATATTTACAAGGGTGGGGGTGGTGTGTCTGATTACCACAAAACCAAGAGCTCCGGGTCACTATCAAGTATAGCGGAAATCGAAGCATTCATTGAAGTATGCGAGATGAAGCGTCTCGATTTGGAGGATGGCGAGTTTTGGACTAAGGCTTATTTACCACCTGTTAGAACCACCTAGACCCTGGGGGCCTATGAGGGGAAAATTGTCTTTGATCACATACAGATCAAGGTGATAAGTACGCGTGAACCTCTTCTGGGATGCGGCCCTCTCCCGGATTGGCTGCGAAACAAGAGGTGCATCTAGAAATGGGAATGTGAGATATGCAAACAATTGTTTACCAAAAGCAGCTACCTATCACGGCATAAGGGAAATGAATGCGAGGGTGTCAAGACGACAATCATCTGCAAGGGCGGGAAGGTCAAACGTATGCCTAGCAAGGCAGAGAAGGTCTTTTATGATGAGGGTTTTAGCTATGATGCTTCAAAATGGATCGAATACATGTCGAGGCAAACCGAAAGACATATACACCATGCACTCTGTGGACATGGTGGTGAACGCGTTTTCCGTGAGGGTAAAAAGGAGTGGAAAGTTGATGGGTATGAACCTATCACAAAGACCGTCTATGAATACAACGGTTGTAAATGGCATGGATGTCCCCGTCAGCCCGAGAAAACCGACGCGGACAAGACCCGGTACAGTGCAACCCTGTCCAAGGAAAGGATGATACGAGAACAGGGTTACAACCTCATCACGGCCCGGGAATGTGAGAAACCACCCAAAATCAAGAGGTACCTTGCGAAAGAATTCAGGCCCTATCCTCACTACATCGTGTTTGATATCGAGGCCCTCCTACACCCTTTGAATTACCAGCAAACATCTGATTTAACATATCTTTCACGACATGTTCCTGTAAGTGTTGGTATTGCCGATAGCTTGAATAACCAACCGACGTTCATTGAGCACGAGAATCCCAAGGCCTTGGCGAAACAGTTTGTGGAACAGCTGGAAAAGAGGCATGTCCTCATTGTGGAAGAGGTAGATAGGATGTACCCCAAGCCTGACGATTTTGACATGCTATCCAAAAAGAACCAGGAGTTGTGGAAAGAGTGGGTAAATCAAGTAGCTGTAATTGGGTTTAACAGTGGTAAATACGATATAAACTTGATCAAGCGGTATTTTGTTGAAAAGATCGCGCAGGGCGATAAGATCAGGGTAGCTAAGAAGGACAATGACTATATGTTCCTCACCACCTCAAGGTTTAAATTTATCAACATCAAGAATTTCCTTGCCCCTGGTCTAAGCTATGCCGGTTGGTGCATATCGTTGGAATGCAAGCTCCAAAAACTCATGTTTCCCTATGAGTGGCTAACGAGCCACGACAAGTTGGACCATGTTGGGCCTGTCGTGCACGAGGACTTTTATAGCCGGCTAAGTGGGAAAAACACACTATCCC
The DNA here is from genome assembly GCA_030067915.1 of Hydractinia echinata. Lineage (NCBI taxonomy): Eukaryota > Metazoa > Cnidaria > Hydrozoa > Anthoathecata > Hydractiniidae > Hydractinia > Hydractinia echinata. Next base: position 2,263,625 of record JASGCC010000023.1, read on the forward strand.
CTGAAGAGTACGGGACATTCTGCGCGGAGTTTTACAAACGAGGCTGCGTGACCATGATGGACTGGCTGCGCGAGTACAATCTAGCCGATGTGGAACCGTTCATTGAAGCCGTGGACAAGACGAGGCTGCAGTATTACACCGATGAGATAGACATTTTGAAGGATGCGGTAAGTATTCCAGGTGTCTCGATGCGGTACGTGTTGAACAAATTCCTACGGTTGAACCCCAGGCTAGAGCTATACGCTCCGGGGGACCCATGTAGGCACAGGTGCGAGGACTCTTGCTACACCAAGAGTTGTAAGAGATGTAAAGAGGTACAGAAAGCCTGTGAAAAATGTACGAGGAATGAAGCCTACAAGCTCTTGAGAACGGGGATGGTTGGCGGTCCCGCGATCGTCTTCTGTAGGTACCACGAAAGAGACTTGACGGGTATAAGATCTCACGTATACAAGGAACCCCACACTTGTAGGACTATTCTAGGGTATGATGCAAACATGCTATACCCAAGTACCCTTATGCAAGACTTTCCCTGTGGTAAGGAACAGCTGATCAAGGTGGCTACACCAACATCAGAAAACAATATCGATATATTAACGCGAGGTGTGCTAGATGGATCGCTCTTTGGGTTTGCCCAAGTTGATATCGAAGTACCTGGAGAACTGCGTGACAAATTCGGCGAAATGGCTCCACTGTTTGTGGTGAAGGAGATACCCGACGATCAAATCCCGGGGCACATGCTTGAAAACTACGGGTCGCAAGGGTGTTCCAGGTACGCGTAAGCTCCTTGGGCTGCTAAAGGCCGAAAAGATCCTACTGTATACACCTGTACTAAAATGGTACCTTGGCCATGGGTTGAAAGTGACTGCTTTTTACCAATTTCTCAAGTACGCTCAAGGTAGGCCCTTTGAATGGTTTCCGGAAGAGATTGCCGATGCACGGCGACAGGCTGATAAGGACCCTGATAAACGTATTGCGGGGGATACAGCAAAGTTGAAAGGTAACAGCTTCTACGGCAAAATGATCGAAGACCCAGCGAGGCACGCAAATACTACATTTACACGCAATGAAAAGGAGGTTGATGCAGCCCTGCGAAGCCCGTACCTTGAAGATCTCGAAGAGATTGGAGATGCGTACGAGGTAAGAAGGGGCAAACACAAGTCTACTATCGATAGAGCCTACCAGTGTGGTATTGCAGTGTACCAACTAGCCAAGCTTCGGATGTTGGAATTTTATTATGATTTTCTGGACAAGTACGTGGATCGTCGAGACTTTGAATACATCTACATGGATACTGACAGTGCCTATTTTGCCATCTCCGGGGAAGAGTTGCGAGATGTTATTCGCCCCGAACTGCTTGACACTTATGACAAGGACGTGAAAAACTGGCTAGTCACTGACACATACTCGAGTCGAACGGGAGGGTTATTCAAAGCGGAATTCATTGGGTTTCGGATGATTGCCCTGACGGCCAAGTGCTATTTTATCGAGGGTAAAAATGGTACAATATTCACGTGCAAGGGCATGTCAAAAAGACAAAATGCCGTGACCTGGGGTAGATACCTGAGTGCGCTAAAGGGTGGTTTAGACATGGCCAAAAAAATAGGCTTTCGGGTACATGAGCAGGGTACGATTACGTACGAACAAAACAAGCTCGGCCTCTCGGCGTTTTATGACAAAAGAGTTGTACATGCTGATGGGGTACATACCTCCCCACTTGTTTTTTAAAACATTTTTGAATAACAGGGGTTTCTAGAAACTGTCCAAAATTTTATAGGGTACCACATCCACAAGGCAAGTACAATATGGAGGGGACCAGGAAATGTACAAAATGTAATCACACCTTACCGCTAGATAATTTCAGGGCCAAAGGGAACGGACAACGAACAAAGCTATGCATCAAATGCCTTGATATGAAGATGTCGTCACGGGAGCGTACCAAATGCCCCCACAAAAAACAAAGACACCAATGCCCAACATGCGATCCCCCAGGTTATCGCCATAATCTTACTTTGAAGAGGATTCATGCCGCCCTAAATTGGGATACAGAGATATCATCCCAGGAATATCTAGGATGCGACATTGTTACATTTATGAAGCAGATCCAAGCACAGTTTAGGGGCGGGATGAACTGGGGGAATAGGGGGCAGTGGCAGTTTGATCATAAGATACCGATAAAATACAGGGGGGATGGGGAATATCCCAGCGGGGAAGAACAATTGAAAAAGCTACACTACACTAACATGCAGCCCATGTGGGTTGCAGATAACCAAAGGAAAGGGCATCGATATATCCCCGAGTAGAATGTAGTCTAGCGCGGTTGATCAAACACACTTGCTATAAATGGAAGTGTGTTTGTATATTGCTGTAATTTTACCCTATGTGATAATACTACTATTCTATCTAAAATTTCAACGTACAATAAAGAGGATGTCTGATATCGCACAAGTATTCGACACAGCCTCTACAGAATATGAACATGTAGAGAAACCCATCGATAAACGCCAAGCCTTGAAAGAAGCCCTACTTAAGGGCAAGGGGCATCTCCTACCTAATAAATGTAACGAAAGGTTTGTCGGCAAGGCACCTGATGAGGCCATCGACAAGGTCCATACCGAGTACGTACAAAGGGAACTCCACGAGAAGGGGGAGAAAACTGCTAGGGCACTGTCTACTCACGTGATCAGTTTATATGCGAATATGGTTGGAAACCTTGTGGACATTGATAGCGTTGAGGGCCTCCGAAAAGATATCGAGGAGGACCCTATTATCCGGGACGCCATGACGGACCTCGGTATTCTGGTGTACTGCACCATTGGCAGGTGTGTAGCCCCTATCTTGGTAGCAGGACACACGGCCCGGCATATGGGTAAAAAGAAACAAGATTTCTGAGGAGGAGGAGACTAGGGAAGAGCCTCGGACGGCGGAGCTATAAGATAAATGACTGAGGAAGAGGGACAACAAAAGCGAATAATTACAAAGCCAGTAAAGCATCCGGGAAGGGTTGCGCAGGGTCACAAGTTGGCGGCACTGATGAAGAAAAGAAAAGAAGAAATGAAACAACAAGAGGCTACTGTAGAACCTGCGGTCAAATCCTCTTCTGGGACTAGTTCCGTACGGTCCATGGACAATTCTACATGTATGGCGTAGGCACGCTTGCCATATTGGCGATAGGAGTAGGCGTTTGGTACAGGTTTGGTAGGGGCGAGGACAAGCCAGCGACTAATCCAGAGCCTCAGCAGGGCGGCAAAGCCCAGCTAAATATAGATATTTTCAAAATGCGGCAATAATAATAAATGAGTACAAGCAACGTAACTCCAAAAGAAAAGGAGATCCTGGATATGCTATACGAAACCGTCGTGGATCTATCTTTCACCTTTGCCTATGCCCTTGGAGGTAAGAAAATCCTGGGTATTTCACGCCCATCTGCAAAAATGGACATGAATGACGTCCTCAAAATGACGGCGTACTTTTCTGCAGGCCGGGCTTCTCGCAAGATGGCTGTAAGCAAGGGATGGATTCCCGCGAGTATTGTTCCTAAACCTAAATGAGCGTATGGTAAAGTTTCTATTTGTCGTAGAGACAAATAGAAATCAACATGGAGGAGGCCAAGAAATGCTCGAGATGTAAACACTATTTTTCTTTGGACAACTTTAGGATCATGAGAAATGGTCAAACAAAAATGTGCATCAAATGCCTCGATGTTAACAAGGCGTCGCGAGACCGTACAAAATGCCCCCATGAAAGGCAGAGGGCTTGCTGCAAAGAATGCAAGGGCAGTCAGATTTTCCCCCATGAAAGGTTGGGGGCCCAGTGCAAAGAGTGTAAGGGTAGTCGGATTTGATAGACAGAGGGCATATTGCAAGGACTGTGGGGGGAGTCAAATATGCAAGCATAAAAAACGAAGGCGGCAATGCCCCATATGCGATCCTGATGGCCATCTCGCTAATGTTGTAAGCAATCGAACCCGCAAGGCTTTACAGGAAAACAAGGAGCTCAGCTCCCAGGAGTACCTAGGTTGCGATATGGCTACGCTGCGGGCCCATATTGACAAGCAGCTTTCCAAGGGTATGACCTGGGATAATTATGGAGAGTGGCATATTGATCACAAGGTGCCAATTAAATATAAGGAAAATGGGGATGCCCCATCTCTTAATGAGGTGGCGAAAAGACTACACTATTCCAATACGCAACCTATGTGGGCGAGTGAAAACATTTCAAAAGGCAACCGATACATTACGGAATAGAGTGCCCGATAAGATTTCTATTTGCCCTTAGGGCAAATAAAAATATGGAAGGAATCAAGGCTTGCTCGAAATGCAGGCACTATCTCCCATTGAACTATTTCAGGATCAAACGTAATGGTCAACCGGGAGGTATCCGACGCTTGCTGATGTTGCCAGGGTATTGCACGAACACTCAAGATAAATATATAAATGGAGGTAAAATGTTGCTATAAATGTAAACAATTGTTCCCCCCAGACATGTTTAAGATTAGGGGGAACAGCCGGACGAAGAGTTGTATAGGTTGCCTGGTTAAGGCGAAGGAGAGGCGGCGTATCAAATGTAAGGACCCTGTTATTGAACACGAAGTAGACCCCATCGGAATAGACAGGGAAATTAGAGGGTTTCAACAGGATGAGAATTACCTACTTCTTTACACCCTCCTGACATACGACATTATATCCCAGTACATCGAACTCATCGGGGCACCCCCTGAGAGCCCGGAAAAGGTACTGCTTCTTGCGAGGTACCGCAAGGTATTGAGGTGCCTACAAGGTAAATTAACCTATTCTCCACTACCCCTCGAATATAAGACCCAAAATATCAAATTATGCCCTGCCTGCCGGGGGTCTTTGGTAAACAACCCCGGAGGTGTGCTGATCTGTGCCGAATGCTCTTGCATTATACCAAAAGTAGATAGGAATAAATGGCATTAGATATTATTAAAAGTCCCCATACCTGTATTTTTACGGGCCCAACAAGTTGCGGAAAAACGCAGCTTGTCCTAAACCTGCTTGAAAATGAGTATAAAAAGCACTACTGCAACATAGTCGTGTTGTGCCCACTATACGATGGAATACCACCTATTTGGAAAGGGCATCGCTCTGGAAAGACCCCTATGTCTTTATGATCGATCCTAAAGATGAGCTATTTGAATGGATTCAGAAATTATCCTCATTACTGGCGGGCGAACACACCCTTTTCATAATAGACGACTGTATAGCTGATGGAAATCTCGACAAGCGGCGACAATCCCTACTTGAGCTGGCCATCAGTGGTAGGCATCGCAAGCATAGTTTATGGCTGCTAACGCAATCGTATACTGCCCTCCACAAGAACCTTAGAAGGCAGAAAAAAGCCCTGTTTTTGTGGTACCCTCATGAACGCTTGGACATGAGGATGATAGACGAGGAGACGAATATGATATCCGATTGGGATGATATAAAGGGTGAATTGAAAAAATACAAACATGCATGCCTGTACGTGAGGTTGGAACACCCCAGGACTTGGAAAATTCTCGAGTGACCATGCGGAAAATCCAAATTCTACCTGAAGGTAGAACAAAGATGTCTCTTACAGCAGTTGATTATTTCCAAGGAAAACAAGTCCGATCATTTTATGTCAAGGATAAAGGTCAATGTATCGTAGCCTCCGATGTTGGGAGGGCCGCAGGATATAAGCGAGGGGCGGGAGTAAAAGCCATTCAGCGATATGTTCCCGACAAGTATAAAATGCGGTTAGGTACCACATTTCCTGATCTCCAAGGTGTGGACAGATCTGTCCACATCCAGCCAAATACAATTTTACTGACTGAATCCGGCCTCTATTGTTTTCTGTTGAGATGTGGTCAGCCCGAAGCAGAATCATTTTTGGAGTGGGTTGTAGAGGAGGTGCTACCCAGGGAAATGCGAAAGCTTGCTGCGACAATCGAGGAAAGAGATATTGCCATGGCTATAATGGCGGGTGATTTAGAGACCATTGAGGATCAAATTGTCTTCCTGGAGGACGAGCTTGAGGAGCTCCAAGATCAAGTAGAAGCATTACAGCAACGTGCCGTGCCTTACCTAGAAGATCCTGAAAAAAGATAACGGCATGGTTGTGATCCAGAAGAACAACAACGACCCCTTTCCATACCTCGCCATCTGTGGCCAGCAGGGGTATGTGGCGCAAAAGATTAGAAACAAACTTGTTGACCACCCCGATGGTGAGATTGTCGTACTGGCAGAGACACCAAATGCCATTGTACACTACAACTGGCTCAGGGAACGTGGATGTATCGAGGTAAACCCTGAGCGTGTGAGACATTTCAGGCTTGGCGAGCACTACACGCATGAACGTCTCCTGGAGCTAGCGGAATAGGTTTAATTTTTCTAAAGTGTAGGGACGCTTTGGAAAAATATACATTTTAGACCCGTTTGGTTGTATGTTAAAAACCATTGAAATATCAAAAGATGGAGGCATACATAAAAACACAACAATTTACAAGGGATTACAAGAGGATCAATGTACCCGTACTACGATGTTGTATCAACGCGGGGTCAGCGGCTGGTTATTGTCCTACCTGCCTGGAAAATTTTAAATATTGAGATGGACTATACTACGAGGGCTTTGAATACACTACCGACGAAGAGCTGTTAAGCAGGCTGGCGTCAGGCGAAAAGGCATGGGGGACATTTGCAGGAGATGGGATAGACGAGGATCTAGAGGCTGATATTCAACGTCTGGGGCTCCATATTGTTGATGCTAAGGAAAACAACCATGGCGCATTCTGCTATCAAGTCATCAAGGATAGGGAGTTGAGGCTATCGGATTTGGCTGATATAGCAACAATAGGCGATATACTCAAGCCTGCTATGGAAGCAATAGGCGACATACGCAATTTTCATATAGAGGATAGACGCTTGGTCGATATTGACCTAGAAAATGAACCTAATGTTATCAAAGGTATCGTATATGGCTATCCATTCTATACACTACATCCTTTGGATTATCTGCAGGATACGAATGACGAAAATTGGGATGAGAATCTGGATGAGCGCCTGAAGATCTATTACCAATCTTTGACATCCTCCGGCGGTACCTGAACGTCCTCTGGAACCAACATTAATTCCTCCGACACGAAGCTTCTCCTGGGGCCGTCTTTCAAATAGTACAACACACGACTACCCGCTACGATACGATCCAACCTGTAAGTATGTTTGTTCCAAACGGCGTCGGTTGCGCGCCTTTTCGAATCAGCATGTTCCTCCCCTGGCTGCAAGAGGTAAAGGTACAACCCATCCCCGGGTAAGGGTTTTTCCTCGGGGTATTCTTGACTTTTTGCAAGTGGTACCTCTTCGAGTTTAATCGCCCTGTTAGGTTTTAGGCCAATCATGGCGGTCTTGGTATTGTTGAGACCTTTGACGATAGCATACAAGTGTTTCACCCAAATGGTACTAGTTTCCCCGGAGACCAACTCTTGCGCATCTTGGGGTTTGAAGAGCCTTTCCGCGAGTACCTTGTTATAAGACTCGACAAAGGCTGTAAACGTATGGTGGTACTTGGTAGTAGCCCGCTTGATGTCCACCCCCTTGTCCTCCAGCAACCTGGTTACATTTGACTTGAATTCAGAACCATTGTCACACTGAAAAATCTTGGGGTACTGCAAAGGCCCTGCCCTGTAGATGTCTTTGATCATATCCGAAACCTCGCTGGCTTTTTTGGTACACAATGGCCTAGCTACCTTGTACCTTGAAGCAACGTCAATACCCGTGAGAATGTACTTGTACGTATTGTCATACAACCGATCATGGGGCATGTACAGTAGATCAAACTGATGCATTTCGTTGGGTCTGGTAATGGTAAAATGCGGATTTAATAGCAGCCCACAGATGTTCCTGCATGTAGTAAATTTGGCTTAGCTTTTCCGCCTCCTCATCGGTAACACTATGTGGTGATGCTTTTGACATGTTGTTTATTACATGTCAAAAAACGTTCTACAGATACTTATATGCAACGAAGCCTAGTAGGGACAATGATGAAATGATAAAGCTAAGCTCGCCATCTTGTTGTGGTTTGGAGGGTGTGTAGTAATCGGACAGTTTCGGGGCCTTCTTGCTTGATGCTATATAGTATTGATACAGGTCGTCGTCCAACTCTTTTAGGCTTTTACCGGCCTGTAGTTGTAATTGCTGTTGCTTGCCGAACCAATCGATTTTAGCCTGGCGGTCTTGCACCCATTGGGCTTGAGCTGATTGTAATTTTTCCATTGCCTCATCGTGCCTCTTCCTTTCCTCTTCTCCGTGCCCTGATAGTTTGCTAAATAGATAGTTGGTCCCTGAAAATGCCAGGGCGTTGATTAACGCGCCCCCTGCCATAATTGCCAATGTAGCCATTTATGCTGAGACGAAACGACTGCCTTTTGCAATGTTCTCGCTTGCCCACATAGGTTGCGTGTTGGTGTAGTGCATTCTTTTCGCTACCTCAGCAAGCGATGGAACATCCCCATTTTCCTTATATTTAATTGGCACCTTATGATCGATATGCCACTCTCCATGGTTGTCCCAGGTCATCCCTTCAGAAAACTGAGCCTCAATATGGGCTCATAGCCTAGCCATGTCGCATCCAATATACTCCTGAGAACTAAGCTCCTTGTTTCCCTGTAGAGCCTTGCTGGTTCGGCTGCGTACAACATGAGTGAGATGTCCGGCAGGATCGCAAATGGGGCAATACCGCCTCTCCCTTAGATGTTTGCAAATCTGGCTGCCCTTGCATTCCCTAATTTCTCATGGTGACAAATTTGACCTCCTTTACAGTCCTTACATTGATAAATCCTCCTTTCATGGGGGCAAATCTGACTGCCCTTGCATTCTTTGCAAACACCCCTCACTCTTTCATGAGGGCACCTTGTACGCTCCCTTGACGCCTTGTTATCATTGAGGCATTTGATGCACATTTTTGTTCGTTGACCGTTTCCTTTGATCCTAAAATTACCCAAAGATAAAGAGTGTTTACATTTTGAGCAGCTCTTGGTTCCTTCCATATTGATTTGTATTTGCCCGTGGTCTATCAATACTCAACGCTGCGAACCCTTATTTATTCCAACTCTTTTACCTTCTTGCATTCCTTGCAGCGATACTTTATTTTATCATGGGGGCAAACTTGACTTCCTTTACACTCTTTACACAGGGCTTTCCTTTTTTCATGCTGGCAGATTTGACTACCCTTACACTCCTTACACCGGGCCCTCTGTCTCTCATGCCCGCAAATCTGACTACCCTTGCATTCCTTGCAGCGATACTTTATTTTATCATGGGGGCAAATTTGACTTCCTTTACACTCTTTACATTGAGACCTCCTTTTTTCATGCTGGCAGATTTGACTACCCTTACATTCTTTACACTGGGCCCTCATCCTTTGATGTTTGCAAATCTGACTACCCTTGCAGTCTATGCAGCAAGCCCTCTGCCTTTCATGCTCGCAAATCTGACTACCCTTGCATTCCTTACAATAGGCCCTCATCCTTTGATGTTTGCAAATCTGATTGCCCTTGCATTCTTTGCACTGCTCCCTCCGCCTACCATGGGGGCACTTGTTTTTGGCACGCTGCTGTTTCTTTTTATCCAGACAAACCATACAACTTTTTGTCGGTTTTCCATTTTTCATCACCCTAAATGCATCTAGGGTTAACACTTTTTTACAATTTGAGCAGCTCTTGTTTTCTTCCATATTAACTCGTATTTGTCCTCAGAGAACAAATACGAGTTGTGGTCACTAGTACTCCACAGAATGATAACGGCCATCTAAGATGTTTAGCTGGGCATCCATTAGCAGGTATACATAACCTGAAATCCCCGGTGCCGACGGCTTTCTTGGTAATGTGCAACGTTATACCATCACTAAGCCTTTGTAGGGGTCTTCCGGAACCATGTAGGGTATGATCAGGGCTTGCTCTGAAATCGATAAACAACGCATAGCGTTCATTGAAGAATTGGCCAATCGTTACCTCCAAATCGTGGCCCCCCGAGGAGGTTCGCAACCCCCTCAAAATGATCCTTACCAAGCATCGCGTGTGATAATAGCTCATTTGGTTCACCCTCCACAGTGATCGAGATCTTCTCAATCTTTGGGTTGTAAAAGACCTCATTCTTTCCGGCATAGGGCTTCACTGTTGCAGGGTCCACGAAGAGTAGCAAGACACCTTTCAGACTCTTGGCAGGGGTATCGATCTGGAGGTTATAGCTGGTATCCGATTTTTTCATAGTTACCACCTTACTTCGAAGTATCCGTTCATATGGTTGCGCCAATCTTGCATAGCGGGACATAATAGCACTCGCCAGGCCCTCGTGGCTGACCTTGTCAAACTCCAATGAAATGTTTGTTATCTTGTAGGTGGCGTTGGCTGCCTTGGCCGTGGTAGATCCCACGGCAGCCGTACCTACATCTTTGATCACGTCGCTATGTGGGGCAAAATGTAGGACAAACTGGAGGCGGTCATGGAGCCCTCCATGGTAAAAAGGGAGATCCCTCATCAATTCAAACATTTGCATAAATATAGATTGGTTGTTTAATTAGGCATTTATGGTTTTCTATCTTTTCAAACTCATAAGTTGGTGCCCGAAAGTTTTTTTATATTTCTTTATTCGCAACAGTTTATGCCTCACAATGCGTTTTTTCTTTAGCAAAAGTAAAACCACAAAACTTGGTCCTTTTTGGCTTCCAGAAAGTTTGCTTTAATAGTAATAAAAATGCCCCCTAAAATAAAATGTCTGAAAACTGCCCATTTTACTAAAGCACTGTGATTACAGAATCCTGTTGATTCTGTACTCACAGTGCGTTATTTCCTGTATACTAGCCTGAAATAAAGAGAATAATATTTGTTGTTACAATAGGATTAAAATGCCTAAGCTTAGTATATTTGGAAGAATTTTCTTGGTTTGCCGGAAAATGTTAAAACATATGTTTACTTCGGCTGAGCATTCTTTTTAAAAAGTTATTTCAAATCGACATTACCCTGCTAGCGACAAAATCGCTTACATGTTGGCCAAGGTTAAAACATTCTCACTTGGGATTTTGTAAAATTGATAATTTTTTACTTATATAGAAATAAAATTTGGTTTAAAAAATTTCCTTGTACACAAGAGGTACATATCAGTAGCTAACAACCCGGTTTGTCTCGGGTATTGTGAAGGTTGGTCGACATACTAAAAACAGGTATCCAAAAAATAGCTAAGTGTGGGACAAAATTTTGTTCCCCAACTTTTTTGTGCAAAAAAAAACTAATTTTCTGAAGTTCTTTGAACATGTAGAACATTTTTCATATCAAGGCTAGGTGAAATTCTATAGTGGCCATGTTGAATTTAACAAAAATATTTTTAAAAAAAACGTGTTTTGTCACAGACCATAATTTTTTCTAAAGTACTGATACACTTCAAATTAATGTCTTATCGGTTTCACATAAGCCTCAACTACTTCTTTTAACCAAATTTATTGCCAGGATAACTTCGTGTTTACAAGAATTTAACAGGATTGAGAGGGTATCTGTTTTCATTAAAAAAAAAGACATAAAATCTAAGCTTGTTGTGGTAGCTGATAAACAAATGAAACTTAATAATTTTTTCAAAATTTTATTGATAAATGAATAAATTTTTATTATCAAATCTCAGTTTTAAGGTTTCAGTGTGTTTAATGGGTATAAAGCTGTATCCAAATAAAGGTTAGCTAGCCTAAAATATGTTTACATTTTAACGGATCTCGCCCCAGTCCTAATTCAAAAAAATGTTTAGACATGCGCAGTCTGAGTTTCCGAAATATTGCCCGCTGAAATAGCCGTGGGATATGAACACGATATTTTTAAGGATAATGATAAACCCGATGATACTACGTCAAAACTTCCATCAACGCAGCAACTTCCATCAACGCCGGGGCTTTCAACCCAGGGAGAACAACAGGGTGCTCCAGGGTCTGGACTTGAGGATCAGAGGAAAAAAATAGTAAAATCAAAGGTTGATAGCCTCTACGCTCATCTTAGTAAGGATACGAGGCTGCTGGGGAAGCTTATTATGATACCTTATGATGATTTTATGGTGGATGGGGAACGTCTTTATTTCAAGGGTATAGATATTACAGAGCTTATTTACAAGGAAAAAGGTGCTGGATTTAGATCGTCCAGAGCCATAACCTCAAATTTGAAGGTAGACCTCTTGCGGGCTATGGGTTTCCCAGACTATGTCACTACACCCAACAAAGGTAGGGCAGCGGCCCGGGCACTTGGGCAACAGATTGATGACATTGTGGGGAACGACAGGGCTGCCGATAGCATTTCGATGCAATCTATAGAATCGATGGAGGAATTTGTGGATGCCGCGGATAGCTTTGTAGAAGAAACTTCATTTGGCGGCACCGATGAAGAAGGTATCACTGAACGTGAAAGAAGGGGGCTTAACCTCGAACTCCAAACCATAAGGGGTAACTTGAAAAGCCTGAAAAACAAGATGATCACATACGATAGCGAGATCGACAAGGCAAGGGGTAAGGTGAAAGAATTCGAGAAGCAGAAAGCCGGGGCAGCTAAGGGACAGCAAGATATCCTTGATGGGAAAATCAAGGAGCTTGAGGATAAGATTAAAAAATTGAATGATCAAAAAAAGCTCACGCAAGATGCACATGGCTTACTTTCCTCCCAAATTTACAGCCAGCTGAGGACCATCAAGGAGACGTTAATGAAAATTGCCGGAGATGACACGTCTTTGCTCGAGAAGCTAAAGATCCTCTTCAAAGAGCAAGGGATCACTATAGCCAGCATCGTCTCTGCCATTGGTCTACTGATAAGCACCATCGTACTTGCAGCTACAGGAGGAGGTGCCGCCGGGGTGCCGCTGGAGGTGCCGCTGGGAAGGGGTTTGTGGAGAAGCAGCTGGAACGATTGGGTAAATTCCTGAAGTATTTAGCAGGTAAAGCAGGTGCTGCATTACCTGGGATTATGGGTACCATAGTCTCATTCTTTTTGAGGGTAGCGGCAACTGTTGTCGAATACGCAGCCAAGCATCTGTACATGGCAATCGCAGCTGCCGTTGGGTTTGTCGTGGTCTATGTTGGTAAGGTGTAATATTTAGTTATTTTTTCAGCCATATATACGCAATAATAAGACCTACCCCTGTCGTGATCAATGCTGCCTTGGTATCCTCGTGCTGGTTTTGTGGGGGTTGTTGTTCGGGAGGATGAGGAGGCGTAGTATGTTTTGTAGGTATAGTATGCCTTGGAGATATAGCATGTATAGGTGCTGTGGTATGTATAGGGGGTATAGCATGTATAGGTGCTGTGGTATGTATAGGTGCTGTGGTATGTACAGGTGCTGTGGTATGTATAGGGGGTGCCGTGGCATGCATAGGGGGCATAGCATGCTTAACAATAGGCTTGTTATTCACATCAACCTGGGCCCCAACATTTACATTAGTAGGCGCAATTAAGATGTTGTTGTTATAGCCCTCAATTTTACCGATACGCAGGATCATATCAGAAGGCAGCATGTATACGCTGGGCATGACAGCAAAATTCACCGGCGTTCGGGCATATTGCAGCACCTTTTGGAATTCCGTGATGTCATGCCCTACATTCTCCTGACGTTGTACCATACTCTCAAACTTTTGTATCAAAATCTGCCGGGCCGTGTAGTTATCCGCACCAGACCCGATTAGGGATGCCTTTGCCCCTGCCTGCGACCCCAGTAACAATACTACGTAGACCCGAATACTTTCGCTTAGTTTGGTCAGAAATTCCGACGTTAGGCCTTGACTTGTTGGCATGATGAATTTAGCCCAATCACCCTCGACCTGTGGCCACCATCTTCCGTTGGTCAATGATGCACTTACTGATTTGGTTTTGTACAGGCTATTAGGGTCCGCACCATATTCACGACATACCTGCGCGTAGCCAGAGGTTGAGTAGGGGTTTTTGTACTGACTAAAACCATCGTTAAAAGACATGGGTACTTTCATTCTTGCTAGAATGCGACGCATGTGGTAATATGTATGAAATTTAAAGATCGAGTTGACAAGTGGCACGGAGCCCGTTAGGTGCTTGGCGGAGATGCCTAATACAGTGCTTGCGCAATGGGTAGCAAAATTCACCTGAATATTCCAGTAGTCCAGGGCTTGTCCTCTTGTCCATCCTTGAATAACAGGGTCATTCAGGTAGGTATTTGTAACCTTTATGGGGTATTTTGTAAACTCAGGGAATGCCACGGAAATGTGTGACCCCGTAGACACATACAGGTCCTGATGCTCTAGGCTTGTTATACCAAGTGGCCATTCTCCCCTGTTGGATTTGTACTTTGCCTTGGGGTTGTATGAGTAGATATTCATTCCTTTCTTGTTAGAAGAAAAGGATGAAGCAACTCTACATCACTGATATCAAAAAGCCCACAATGTTTGAGTAATATCTGGGACAGGACACGAGAATTGCCTTAAAATCTCTAGCCATTAGACCTACGTGGCTAAATATTTACAGCGATAATGATTTCGCCATCCGTAAGACAGGACCTGATCAGAAAGTTACTCGTATTGAAATCATGAACGGCCTCTACAAGATTGAAGACTTGGCAACTATCGTCAACAGTCAAGCAGGGGATAAGATCAAGCTGTTTGTCCTGAAAAATGGACTCTGCAGGCTACGTGTCAGTGTAGGGCATACTGTTGTTATTCATCGCAAGCTGCAGGAGCTCTTGTGTCTACCCTATGATCCTAGTAAGAAAGACTACCAGGTGGGTGACTATGATTCCGAGTACAAGACTGACATCTACCACAGATTGAGACTTCTTTGTCCTCAGTTAGATGAGGACGACTTCCTGCTAAATGGCAAAAAGTCTAAAATTCTAGCCTTACTGCCCACCAAGGAATTAAACGCTTGGGGTGACATGTTGAGTTGGACTTTTGATACCCATATCTACCTACCCCTAAAGGGGTCCACGGATCGCCTAGAATTCATGCTTACGGATGAACATCATCATGAGAAGAATGTATCCTTCGCCGGGATAACGATGCAGCTGCTTATAGAATAAAGATGAGCGATATCAACAAACTGTACCCTAGTTTGCCTAACGCGCCTGCAGAAGGTGCTGATATGCCTGAGGAAAGCCAGGTCTATAGACTTAAAAAGATCGAAGAAATTGAACAGTACCTGAGAAGGGAAATTAAGGAAAGGGATAGGCTTGCCAAGAATTTTAAGATGCATGGGACCTGGGTCCGATACTGTGACCATGGTCTGTTAGGTATCAGCGTTATCACTTCAGGGCTTGGTATAGGAGCTATGGCCTCTGGCCTAGGGGTACCTTTGGCTATTGCAATGGGGGGCATTACGATCGGCGTGGGAGTTGGACAGGCAGGTCTGAGAAACGCTGGGAAGAGGATTGGTGTGAAGGCAAAGAAACATGGGGCAATTAGGCTACTCGCGGAAACAAAATTGAACTCCATTGTTGATCTTATATCAAAGGCTGTAGAAAACGGGATTATTAGCGACTATGAGTTTAGTCTTATTATGCATCATCATCATCATCATTCTCGGCTTAACGTCCGTTTTCCATGCTAGCATGGGTTGGATGGGGTATATTAATGACCCTCTTCCAATCTGATCTAGACTGTGTTAGATCTAAACTCAACTTCCTCTGTATCAAGTCTGTCCTTATAACCTCCTGCCAAGTCTGTCTCGGTCTGCCTCTGGGCTTTGCCCCAGGAACTATCAAGTCTCTACACTTTCTTACCCAATTATCCTCCTCCATTCTTTCCAAGTGCCCCAGCCAATTCAATCTTCTTATCTGGATAACATCTTTAATTCTACGGATACTTAGCCTGCTTCTTAGCTCATCTGAACTCTTTCTGTCTCTCAGACTGGCGTTACACATCCACCTAACCATTCTCATATCATTCTGGAGAAGCAAAAATATTTGCTAATGAAGGAACATCTACGGCAGCGCGTTAAGAGGATTGTTGACTCCATCAATGAACGGGAGCGTGCTCAGCTAGTTGCGAAGGGGCGAGAAGAGGGGAGGCAGGACGTCTTAAAAAAACTTCAGTCTGTGCAGTATGCCAGCGGTACCTAGATTCTCCACCTGTTTATAAGCCTTAGTTTTATATATTTTATAGGTCTCGTAGGCCTATAAAATGTATGGCTTTTTAGTCCTCACTTAGCAGCCATTCTTTTTTGAAGTCCTTATACCGACATTCCACAACATGTACCTGAGGGTAGTGGTTTACCCTGTACATATACCGATGAAATAGCTATGATTGCACCGGCTTGGCATGGCTCATCATAGGGTACCGGCATACCATGGAATTTAGTTGTGATTGCGTCGTTGTAGTATTTGAGCTTGGCATTGATGTAACGGTCCTTTTTCACAGGCCCCGTCGTCAATTGCTCAGAAATCAACTCAGATATCTTGTCCCATATTTGGTGATACTTTTCAATCCAATCAGGATACTCTTCAAAATCAAGACTCATTGTAGATACAGCACTGGTATTATATTGGCTGACCCTATATGGGGACCATATTTTTGGTGTTTTTACCCTCAGGGCTACTATGAGGTCTCGTGTATGGTATCCTATTATGTACCTTTGATCCTTACCTCCATTGGAAGGAACGGGGTCTGACATTGTCAGGTGGTCCACGTTGATATCATTGATATTGGTAAAGGTAGTCGCAAAATTGTAGAATTCTCGGGGTTTCACAATTTCATTTCCAAATTTCAGCATCCTTTATTTGAATTTTAAACAAGGCCCAGGGATTGCTTCTGCTCGAACATACACAACTACCTCCATTATATATGATATATTCTTGATAGCAGTACCAGCACAGTATTTTAGCCTGTACCATAAGCCTTAGTCCGCAGGTGCACCTATCATACTCATCCAGCATACATTCACAATCAGTACATTGCTCCATTTATCTTATAATTCTTGAGGGTAATCAATACGATCCTCTAGGTCTTTAATCCGCCGTTCATTCTCCTTCTCCTTCTCTGATTCTTGTACCAATTCTAAGGCCATTAGTGGTAGGGAGAGACCAATACCAGCTATAAAGGTCATGACTACTGCACTTCCAAATATATCAAATTTTCTCTGACAATTAATGCACATTTATTAGTAGTAGTATTTTTATAACACAGTTTGATTCACCTCTTTACTGCGCATGCGTTAATTTTTGATGATATTTAGAGGATTTTTTGTAGGGGAGGGGGGAATTTACCTTGATGTGCAGCATTAATTTTGATATGCATGGCCTATTAGGGACTTGAGATGATATGCATGGATAAACACGGCATTATAGGGACTTGTGATGATATGCATGGATAAACACGGCATGATTTTTGTGATAAACAGCTGTGACGTCACAAAAATCAAAATTCTGTATGATATTTTTTATGAGAGTTTGACCGTGAAAAAATCCTGTACATCCGGACCCCCTATACTAGCTACTGTTTTGAAGTTGCTTTAAAATTTTTGTGTATTTCTCAAAAAAAATAATACTGCATACATATTAAACTTATTAAACAACCTGCAAAAATGGATTAATTAAAATCAAACCAGTTTGATTTTATTCACAGCGGAACAATTTTAATTTAAAGGAACCAACAACTGGTGAGTGTGAATTGTGTAATAACACTGGATCACATGCAGCTTTTTATTCATTTTAACCAAGTTTTGATTTTTTTTTCAGCTGGTGAAAAGGTGAAAAAATCATCTTGTTTCGAGGTTTATAAGCAAAAAATTGAATGTTTTCATTTGCCATTTTCTTTCCCACAACATTTTTTTAAAAGGAGCAACTTTTTTGGATAGGAGCCCGAATTGCCCTTATTACCTCCTTAAATAAACAAACTTGAAAAAAGTGATAATTTCACATATTTTTAATAAATTACACGACACAGTTGATTTACTAATTCCTGCATTAATTTTTAACAAGGTAAATACAAAATTAACATGAACTTTAGCATTTTCTATGGACAATGCCACATTTCAATCAGGTTTTAAATTGTTGTGAAGTGATTTTGTAAATTGTTGTATTAATTATTAAAACAATTTAGCAGCTGATAGATATTACCAACATTTTGCAACGTGTATTTACACAATATTCTGAACAATACTCATTTTCCAAATATTAAACTGCAAAATTCCTGTGTTTACACCTTGAGAACAAAGCAGTTTCACATTTTTAGCGTTAATGCAGAAAAAGAATAAGAGTTAATAACAGAATTTTTTTGTTAAAAACCACAATAATTCTTTTAACCATCAAAATGGACACATTTTTTTTGGAGGACATTTTATATCATCATATGGACAATATTTTGCTTTCAGGTGGGCAATGACCATTTTGAAAGTTGTTTCAGTATGACACATCAAGTTAATGTTATTGAGCCTAATGAAACAAATATTTAAAACAAATACCTTCTGAAAATGCAATCCCTAAAAACACGCCAAACATACTAATAGCAAGAACATCATCACACGAAGATGCTGCCATTACTAATGTGGGGATGCCTTCTTTAACTCCATATCCATCCTCTTGTAAACGAAGCATAGACGGCACAACTACTGCAGGAGAGACAGCTCCAAGAATGAATCTAAACATAACATTTACAAATTTATTGCAAAGAAAGATTCAAACTCCATTCAAGCAGGAATAAAAATATTTTCTTAAAAAAAAATATTTTTTTTAATTTTAGATCTTTAATTTAGTAATTTTAATATTAGTAGTTTTACATTTTTTAGATACATACTTTTTTCAGCTACAGCAAAGGAAATTTAACACATCTAATTTGTATGTTGCAGACAGACACACACACACAGTTTCCATATTATTATAAGAGATAAATTAACCATTATGGCACCATA
Source organism: Hydractinia echinata (assembly GCA_030067915.1). Classification (NCBI taxonomy): domain Eukaryota; kingdom Metazoa; phylum Cnidaria; class Hydrozoa; order Anthoathecata; family Hydractiniidae; genus Hydractinia; species Hydractinia echinata. The sequence goes on from JASGCC010000023.1 coordinate 2,282,486, forward strand.
ATATTGGAAAATATCAATCGAAAATTAAATATAAAAGGAAAACATATGTACACGTTGCCATTATAACCCCTTTCTGTTAAATATTTTTACATCCCCCTTCCATACTCTCAGAAGAAGCATACTTTTGCAATGTGCCCAATCCGTGAAATGATAATAATTACACACTATTCAATTATTTCACCTATTAAGTCAACCCTTTTTATTAGAATTGCTGTATATTTTACCCCAACTGAAAAGCCCACAGCCATGGCATTCCCAACAATAAATGCGCTGTGATGGCAACAGTCAAAGCTTCTATGGTACATGGGACAAAAGCTAATCTCAAAACTGTAAACTTCAGCCTCTTTAAAGCATCTATATCCAAACCAAGGCCGGAACGAAGCAATATGATAACCAGTGCGATGCTACGTAATGTTGACGACCAGTTAGGATGAATGTCTTTTGCAATATTAACGGCTTCTACATTTCTGAAGAGAAAACCAACAATAAGCATTCCAAGCAATGGGGGACAGTTCAAACGTGATATAAACCCAACAAAAAATCCACCAAATGACGCAGTGATCAATAGAATATAAATGGAAAAGATATTTCCTCCTGGTAGAGCATTACTTCCAATCATGGCAATTAATCCTGCCCAAATGACAACACAAACTAGCACTCTTGTAAGATAGTTTGCAACAACTCCTTGTGGTGGAAAACATTTTTGCAGAGGTATTGGAAGCAAAGGACATATTTTTGTATCTGATTCATTAGATGTCACATTTGACGTATGAGTATTATTATCTAAATGACCATCATTGTGGACAGCATCATTCATATTCATAAGTCTGGATGACTCTTCCGGATTTGTGCCATCTTGTACATTTATTCTTATTTGTTCCAGTTCAGTATCAGTCATTTTCACAAATGAATAACTTCTTGCAATAAAATATACATTTAATATCTAAAAAATAATATTATTACTAACATTTCACCGGGGCTTTATGTAGCTAGCCTTTATTTTGTCTTTTAAACAGACAATTCCCAATTGAAAAAACTAGTTGACTTCCACAATCACGCATCTATTTTTCTGATGACTTGCAAATTTTTCCCTGTTATCTAGTTGATGTATTTGTTTCTCAAAACTTACCAGGCAAGGTCAGCTAAAAATTCATTTATTACATATATATATTATATACATATGTTATGTATTTCTATTTTTTATTTTTCGAATCATACAACAATGAAATGGTTTGAATTTAATTTGAAATTTTTGGTATTAGTGTCGAGAGAGCTGTTTTGGCCATCTGGAGCCATAGAATTTTGATGCCAGCATTGGGTGTCCTCTGGAAGACTTCCATGGAAATTTCCAATTGGGGCCTAACAGCACAAATTGTGAATTTCTAGAACACCCTGTTCATTTACATACAATAACATTGAAAACTTTCCACAAAGATACTTATTTGGAGATTTATTATTTAATTGCCTTTTATTTGTTAATTATCAGTCCATTTTCACATTTTTAGCATTGTTTTCCCTACAAACTTGGCGAAATTTTAAAAAATGGTAGATATAGTGCAAATGTGATTGCCAATTAAGCCAATTTATTACAACTCCCATCAAATGACTTTGAAGGCATAATTTGAGAAATCTAAGGAATGGTATGTATTGTGCATCATACAAGTACACACATGCGTGCAATATTTTGTTTCTGCATGTGATCAGTCTATATCCAAAATATTACAGTGAATGTGCTGAAATTTGCATGTGTAGTTTAATTTAGACGTACTAGTATGACGACTGATTTATCGTCTAATTTGTCTTAATTTATTGTCTAATATGTCTAATTTTTTTGCATGTGCGATTTTTAAGTGTTGTTTTTAGTATACAAGTATATAAGTATATAAAGTTTAAAATGTTGAAAGAAGCAAAAAAAAGAAATAAAAAAGGCTATGCTAAGCTTAGAAAGTAGTGGCTCCTTTCGTCTTCTAATTTTACAACTTAGGGTATTCCTGTGGTCTAGAAGCTAAATAGAAGCCTGGACAGGGGTGGGTACTATTTATATTGCTTAGCTGTGGTCCTATCACGATTTCCAGAAAAACATTTTTTTCTCTATCCTGTTCTAATCTATTTATATCTTTGCAACCACATTGAGCGCATGGAAATGATTTGCTTCTGTTAACATAGCAGTATGGCAGGTATTCGCTACTTTCAAGCAACAAGTTGCCATTAAAAATATGAAAAATAAATTAAAAATACAATCCCCATTGCTGCAATTTATTTGATCATTAACACTGTGATTGCTGAGATATAAATGGATAACAAAATTATATAAACCTTAGAAAAGAATCTTCTGTACATCGCCATTACAGATATTCCATGAAAATTTTATGTTGTTTATTTTTATTCCAAAAAAACTTATATATACATAATACATAAAAAACAAAGATTATACCTTAGGTTTACCCTAACGAAACCTAAGTGATAATAATAATCTTTCTTAAAAAAAGTTTCGAATACTAGATAAAAGATCTAAAAATATAAATTTTAACACTTACAACTTACCTTCCCTCCCACTTAAAAAAAAGTAATTGAAGATCAACTCTAAGTATTGTACAAATTACAAAAGTAATATTATTTTATATATAACAGGCCATTCCTTGAGGCGATCACACGCGCACTCGCCCACACACACGTAAAAAGATTTACAAGTGCTTTTTATCGCACTCATGAATTTTTTCTTTTTCTAAAATATGATAGAGCGATGAAAAAGGCTATTACGCTGATTACATAACATTCCTTTCTTCGTGATTGATTAGTTTAAAAAGTATAGAGAACATTAAAGTCGGCCCCTTTCCGTCATGCTGACACTCTTATGCTCGGCTTGTGCATTACACTGAGACTCGAACGAAAGACCATTTGGAACCATGCCACAAGTCAGTCCGACCTTCATTGTCACAGAGAATACTGCGAGAAGAGTGCGCACCCATGCAAGTTAAATATAACCAGAACATGGAAGAGGTTAGGTGTCCTGTACCTTAATACAGCTTTTGGACGAATGTTTTCGTGATGTAATACCAAAGAAAAAACATGTTGAATAAAGTTTAAAAAATCTTTTTTAAGGAGTGGTCCCACGAAAAATTAAAAAAAAAAAATTTCATCCTATTTTATCGGAAATGTTTTATTTATTATTATAAAAAACTTTTTTTAAAAAAAAAGTTCTTTTTTTTCTCTTATTCGGCCCTTTTTTAAAATCTTGTTTAAATAGCTGTGACGTCATAGTTGGCGAATGAATTTTTTGTGTGTTAAGACAATTCGGCAAATAGAATGATATTCTAGAAAATCCAAGACCGCAATTTCATAATTAGAAATATTTTTTTTCTTTTCTTTTCTATAATTATAATCACATATTATATATTTTTTGTTTATTCTTCCGAGTAAGGGACATAGACACCATCATCTTCAGGGAAAACTTGTCTTATTTTCCACACAACACGCGACGGTATAACTCGGCGATTGCCTTTTCCAAGTCGTTGGAAAACGAACCAAATGAACTGCTTGTAAGCAGCACACCAAAAAGATTTGTTTGTAGGCGTGGCTTGCAGAAATTCCCCTCTCGTCTCGTGTAAGCATATTAAAACGTTCTGTAAGATAACTTTTACGAGACAAAGTTGCTTAAAATCCTCATTCTCAGTTATACATTTTATTCCTAAAAAAACAACGGATATTTGTACGATACATATCATTATTATTTGATATTTTAACAATAATTTTTATGTAGCTTAATCATATTTAAAACAAATATGTTTAAGCACATATACCTTGGAATTGTTTGTCTGTTCTGTGCAACAAAGACAATCAATCTCCCTAGTTTCAGTCTTGCAGTTATCGCACTTGCACCATTCGTTTCTCCCAACACGAAAACGTTCCCAATGTTTTACTAAAAATATTGTTTCTCTCTCAGTTTCAATGTTTTTATTATCATCTTATTTAGTGGTCTCGAATTGAAAAAGTTGCAGCCCTGTGCCTGTAAAAAGCTCATCAAAGGTTTCCATCTCATTATCACCGTCCTCATCTTCTCCAAAATTGTTTTATTCTTCAATAATATCATACTCTAATTCTTTTTCGCTGTGTCTGTGTTCATATATGTGATCTGAGTATCAAGCTTTTCCTTCCTTCTCTCTCTCTCTCTCTCTCTCTCTCTCGAAACTAACATCGCCAATTATGACGTCACAGCAAAAGGTTCTTAATAAAAAGACGATCTTTGCGCATTGATTAAAAGATCAATAAACAATTTTTCGAAAAAAGAATAAAAACTCTATACTAATTGAATAGTGGAGAATCCAAAGAACAAATAAAAAAAAATTAGAAAATTTCGTGGGACCACTCCTTTAAAAGGGGAAAGAGAAATCAAAAATGTCTAGAAATATATTTAATGCCAAAAACATATAGCGAATCTGCCAACACATCATCGCGTTAAACGTTGTTTCAACCTTGCACTTGTGGTTAATACGTTTTACAAAATTCATTTCTATACAGCTTAAATAACATAATACTGTTGCGGTAAACAAAAAAATAGTTAAGTGTGAATCACACTTGCAAATATTCACATCGCACTTGTAATTTTTTTAGCGGGTGCTAAAAAAATCTAGTGAAAAGTGTTCATCTTATGTTAAAACTCGTTTTGGAAGAGTATCTACTCTGTTAAAAGTCCACGCACAACCTCAACCCCATGTGTTCTTGCCTTTTTGACATCAAGGCTGGGCAGTAGCGGCTTCGACATCAGGCAATTGGTTTCTTGTTTCTTGCCTGTTGGGAGGCTAAAAAATAATGCCTTCTAGCACTACTTCTATTTTTCGTTTTGTAAAAACTTATAGCGCAAGTAGTTTTAATTATTTGCAAAATTAAACTTAGCTAGTTGTAATTCTTTCTAGATAACATTGTAGTGTGTTTTGAATAAGTTTGTAAAATAAAATAGCTAGCTAGCTACACAGAAAAAACTTTATTAATACAAAAGATGAATTTACATAAATATCAATGTTTTGGTATATATATGTGTAAAAAATTACCTATCTGATAGCGTGCAGGCATCATTCATAAATATATAGCTACCTCTCAGCAGCGTACCTCAGCTCCAGGCGTGCGATCATATCGCACGTCAAAAAAACTATTTTTATTTCTAAGATTATATACAAGTTTAAGATTATATTATTATATGCAAAAGTTGTTTTGCTTTTAAATTGAAAAAATCTTAAAATTACCTATATTCTCAATAAGAGCGTTGTAACAAAAGAAAGATTTATTTAAACAATGGTTAGCTGAAACTGTGAACTCGTGTATTAGAAGGTGTGGGAAAACGACTGCACGGCATCATTTTTCCTCCTGGTGAGGCATGTGACTTATAATATATTATTTAAGATATTAATAAGTGAGTGAGCACCAAAAGTTCCGTAAAACTTAAACACCCGCTCCGTAATAAAAAAATCCCTCCTAACTTGAGCAACAAGGTGCCTAAAATGTGCGCACTTTGGCTACCATTTTAAAATTCGAATTAACGTAAACGTCAGGATAACTTAACTTAAAAGAGTGATTCTGTTTTAAATTTACCCGACACACAAAACAAAAAGACTCGTAGCCAGGTCCCCGGCCTTTTTTCACTGAAAACGAAAAGAGGTTCATAAATTTACAATCTCGTCTCTACTGGGTAGAGATCGTTAAACTTTTTTATAACAAACATGAAATTTGGAAGAAAACATTCTTGCATACTACAGTTTAGTCTTATGTTCTTTCGCAGCATTTTTGAGAACAACTTTAATCTCAATCCCCAGTGCTTCTTGCCTCAGGTAGGGCAGGCAAAAGAGCTCGTGGACGTTAAGATAGGTTTTGATGGTAACACAGGGGACGATCATCTAGAACTAAGTTGATATGTGTTGTGTGGAATATCCTCGGACAGTAAGAAGAAAAGAAGAGAATAGAAGAGGCATAGAAGGGAATTTGGTTTATATGGCTTATAAACACCTGCCTGCGGTGATGTGCCTGAAAACATATTAATATTATTTTAACAATATCAGTGAAAATTACCGCAGCACAAACCCCCGCGAAAACTTAATTAAACTACGTGTTATTATTATTATTACTATTATTTACCCAGGATAGCCTCTTCAGTTATCAATGAGGGTCCTGCGAAGTGGATCCTAGTTCATTTAAAGCTCCCATTTGAGCTACGGAAAGCGTGCAAGCACAACAACCGCTTAACTAGACAACCGCCTAAGATATCAATCCTATTCCCATGCTGAACATTAAGCAGAAAGGATCGATTCACACTTTTATAGTCTCTGGCATGACTCGGTTGGGGTTTGAACCCAAGACCTTCCGCACTGGAGGCGAACGCTCTACCACAAGGCCACCAGTCGGCTAGCGTTACGTCTAATGTTCCAACTGTTTTGCCTCGAGTTTATCCTACTCGCAAACATTTTCATTAAGGAATACCCGTATTGGATAATGGGCGTATCACGATATACTCGCTCAACCCTATTTTTATCTTCAAAAAGTTGTGATTTCGTGAGAATGGTATTCTGTTCAAGAAATGTTACATTAATACTAATTTTTCGACCTCGTTTCCTGGAAAAAAGCCTAACAAGTCCTGGGGATTTGTAAGGCTTTTTTGCTAATTTTTGGTAACCTTATTCTAAATGCGTCTTTTTTGCGTGTCAACGAAATTGAAAAACAGTTACACTATGCATCAGGCTACAAACCCTGGGGGCGAGGATGGCACCAAAAACAGTGAATTTGTGACATTGAATTATAAATTAGCTCGAGTACTTCAGAAACCATGTCATCGACTGTGTTATGGTCACAAAGCAGCCTCGACTTTTTTTTATATACCAGTTATCAATTCTGTTCTCGATTCATTCCAATCTACAGTCTGCTTAAAAGTGAACACCATATTTATGTTTGTTCTAACAGCTTTACTTAATTTCCGCGGTTGATTTCGATTATAAGACAAAAATTCGAAAATACGCTTTTAAGTTTATTTATTTATTTTTTGTTTTTCATTTTGCAATTTTTTACAACGGACAATTAACGAAGAGCCGAAAAATATTTATTCTTATTTTCTCTTTATTTTTTACAATAGACAAGTAATGAAGTTTCACGTAACTGAAGAGAGACAAATGGTATACAAGGAGGGAAATGTTTTCCGGTAACATTACGTCTTGGCTTGCTAAAAGAGCATTTTAAACTGTTATATCCAAGCAGGATTCGAACCCACGTGGAGACATTTGAAGGTGTCCTGCTTTACCACTAAGCTATTGGTATCACAGTCGAAATGCCGCTGTTAACAAGTCAATCAGTAACGTGACGAAAAATATCAAAATAAATGGGAACAAGGATGAGGGAGATAGAGGGAGAGAAGTGTACGTAGCACTTCGTTGATAAAAGACATCGAAAGACATATAATCTTTTTATTTCTTCATCGGTTCTTCAAGTTTCGTGTATATATTGTTGTTCTTCTTTAAATTACTCGCCATGATTGTTGCTTCTGCTTGTTTTGCCTAAAAATAAATAAAAGGAATGAACCACGTAAATTTTTAACTTCGTACTGAAAATTTACATCTGTGTAGCCTTGGAGGAAGGTGTAGCAAAACAGGTAGAAAATTTAACTTACTTACGTCTTTCATACGTTTTTTTTCAGAAAAACCAAGTTCTTTTTTTGTTATTCTCAAGGATAAAATGATGAGATATAACCCTTTTTTACATCAATTTTTACTTGCTTTCATTCACAAGTACATGTTTCCATGCAACATTTCCTAATGTTCACAGTTGATTTACCATTCAGTATCAATCTCTTCCTCAGTGAGATTTTTGGTTTCACCATGAGTGTTGTTATCGAAATATCATTCAGTATGTCAGATTTTATTTCACTTTTGAATTTGAATCATGGCGGCAAATGTTATTTCACTTTCCATTTAAGTATGAGATGTACTATTCCACGGCTTTTAAAAGGGTGTCAATGGAAGCCTTTTCATCACATTTCCAGTTGATGCATTACTCATGGCGGCAGATGTTATTTCACTTTCCATTTTATTATCAGACGTACCATACCAGAGCTTCTGAAAGAGGGGCAACGGAAGCCCTCTCATCACATTTCCAGTTGATGTCATCACTCATGGCGGCAGATTTTTTTCACTTTCCATATTATTATCAGATGTACCATACCAGAGCTTCCGAAAGAGGGGCAATGGAAGCCTTTTCATCACATTTCCAATTGATGCATTACTCATGGCGGCAGATGTTATTTCACTTTTCATTTAAATATGTGATGTACTATTCCACGGCTTTCAAAAGGGTGGCAATGGAAGCCTTTTCATCACATTTCCAGTTGATGCATTACTCATGGCGGCAGATGTTATTTCACTTTTCATTTAAATATGAGCTGTACCATTTCAGGGCTTCCAAAAGGGCGGCAACGGAAGCCTTTTCATCACATTTCCTGTTCACTCATGGCGGAAGATGTTAATTCAGTTTCCAACGAAAGCCCGTTTGACACATTTCCGGTTCATGTAAGTACTCATGGTGGATGTTGTTATATCACTTTCTGTTTCATTATCAACTGAACCATTCTTTCTCTACCGAAGGGCGGCAACAGAAACTCTTTCCTCCCATTTCTGGTTGATGTCATCACATGTTCGGTTTCTGTTATTATCAAATATTGCTGATGTTTTGATGTCGTACATTGGTGCTGGAGATATTATTTTTCTTTTTTTTATCTTGGAGGAAATTGATTTTATCTCCGTAATATTTTTCGTGCTAACCGTGGATGTTATCGCCTAATTCTCTGGCGTAAATTCATTTTTTATTAAGTCTTGCTTCTTTAGATGTTTCTTTGTGTGCTGTGTCATTTCCTGCTTGTTTTCGATGGCTCTCATACGTGATTATCTTGTTTCTATAGGCTTGTTGATATAATTTTTGTGTGATATTTTTATGTTCTGTGTGTTCACTTATAAATGATAAATTTTCCGTGTGGTGTCTGTGGAAAGTCTGTTAATTCAAATCATAAAGCTATTCAGTGTGATATTTGTAAATTCTGGATTCATATTAAATGCAATGGTCTCAATGCTGATGATTATATATCTCTCCAAAACTCTGATGAACTTTGGTTCTGTTGTAAATGTATCAACAAAATTCTCCCCTTTGGCTCAACAACTCCCCCCTTAGTTTATGACAAGAGTCTTTCCTCTATGGAAATGAAAAGGTTTCTCTCCCAGCTCAACTCTATTGAAATCAACTAGGTCCCTTATCCTGAAACCATGGGTGGTGTCAACTGCAAATATTACGATCCAATTGAATTCTCTGCCCTTCAAGTTAATTCTGATAAATTCTCCCTTTTTCATATGAATATCGCCTCTCTGTCTAAACATATTGTTGAACTAAAGATTCTGTTAGGTCAACTTGGGCATGACTTCAGTGTTATTGGTATCACTGAGACTAAATTCCAGACTAAAATCCCACCTATTAACTGCGATCTATCTGGTTATTCCTTCACGCACACACCTACTGAAGGTGAAAAGGGTGGTGCTCTTTTGTACATCCCTAATCACTTGCAATTTATTGAACGTCCCGACCTGGATACTCTTGCATATAAAAGCAAGGAGCTTGAATCTAAATTCATTGAAATTATACGGGCCAAAGATAAAAACATGATTGTTGGATGCATCTACAGACATCCCTCGATGTCTGTTGATGAGTTCAACAATCATTTTTTATTGCCTCTTCTTGAGAAAGCGTCTTCAGATAACAAGTCTATCTTACTCCTTGGAGACTTTAATATTGACCTTCTAAAGTCTGAAACAGTCAAAGAAGTGTCCGATTACATCGATATTACTTCGCAATTTAACTTACTCCCGCATATAATTCTTCCCACAAGAGTTACTGAAGTTTCTAGCACGATTATTGATAATATTTATTTTAGTTCGGCAGAGTGGGACACTGTGTCTGGTAATATTATAAGTTCAATATCTGACCATTTCCCTCAGTTCTTAGTCTTAAAAAACTTGTCTGCAATCAATCCTTCGCACACCTCTGATGATATATTTGTTCATGATTGGAAAAAATTTCATCACGATGACTTTCTCACCGAACTTCACAATAAAAATTGGGATGATATCCTACAATTGAATGTAGATGATCCCAACTTATCGTTTAACAATTTTTACAATTGTATCAACAGTCTATTGATCAATCATGCTCCTCTAAAAAAAACATGCAACAAAAAAAGAAAAACAAAATCCAATCCTTGGATTACTAATGGTATCCTTACCTCAATAATCAAAAGAGACCATCTGCATAAATGCTTTTTAAGAGAGAAAGATCCACTTTTAAAGTCTTTCTTGCTAGAGAGTTTTAAAAAGTACCGCAACAACATTGTATCTCTATGTAGAATGAGTAAGAGTAATTTCCTCAATAAATATTTTAGCAATAACCAAAAAAATATTGGCAATATTTGGAAAGGGGTTAAAAATATTATTTCTGTTCGTTCTTCTGTTTCTGCTTCTCCCACCTTTATGAACATTAATAACTCTGTTGTAACTGATCCAGTGACAATTGCTAATTCTTTTAATGATTACTTTGCTTCAATTGCAGATAACATCAGAATGAATATCCCGTTCACTCGAAAACATTTCTCCTCTTTTCTAAAAAATTCTACTCCTAATTCGATGTTTCTTTCACCAACTGATGATTTAGAAGTTCTACATTGCATTTCTTCCCTTGACCCTGGTAAATCTTCTGGGCCATTCAGTATTCCTGCCCATATTTTAACTCTTGTTAAATCTGAATTATCTATACCACTTTCAAAACTTATTAATTTGTCTTTCACAACCGGTATTTTTCCTACAAACCTAAAAACTGCCAAGACAATCCCTATTTATAAAAAAGGATCCAAATTAGAATTAACAAATTACCGACCTATATCTTTACTCTCAAATATTGATAAAATATATGAAAAAATCATATACAAACGAGTGTATGGTTTTCTCGAAGCAAACAACGCCCTCTACAAGCATCAATTTGGCTTTAGGAAAAATTACTCGACTTCTCAAACTCTTCTGAACATCTCTCAAAAAATTATGGATGCTCTTGATAAAGGAAATTATGCATGTGGAGTGTTCATTGATCTTCAAAAGGCTTTTGATACGGTTGATCATGAAATTTTGCTTAAAAAGCTTTTTCACTATGGAATTCGTGGTACCCCACTCTCACTATTTAAGTCTTATTTAACAGGACGTCAACAGTTTGTATTCATCAATGGAGATATGTCAACTAATAATCTTATCAGGCATGGTGTCCCTCAGGTCTCTGTTTTAGGACCTCTTTTATTTTTAATTTATATTAACGACCTGAATTGTTCAATTAATTTTTCTTTGGTGCATCACTTTGCTGATGACACCAATCTCTTAAACTTCAGTAAATCTTTCAAACAACTGGCCAAACAAATGAATTTTGACCTCAAGCTTCTTTGCCATTGGCTCAATACCAATAAAATTTCTCTTAATGCTAGTAAGACTGAGTACATTGTTTTTAAACATGCACGGAAACCTCTTAATTACGATTTTAGGCTTTTTATCAATGGTAAAAGGCTTATACCTAGTAATTGTATTAAATATCTTGGTGTTCTATTAGATTCTGATTTAAGCTGGAAGTCTCAGATCAATGATACTGTTGCCAAGCTCAAGAGGGCCAATGGAGCTTTAGCTAAACTTCGTCACTTTGTGCCTTTAAATGTTCTTATTCTAGTTTACTATGCCATTTTTCATTCACACTTGCAATATTGTAATCAAATTTGGGGTCAGCCAAACAGTCTTGATGTTAATCGTATTACTGTTTTGCAAAATTTTGCTATTCGACCCATGCCTTTGAATCTCGAAGAGCATCATCCAGTCACCTGTATGGTAATCTTGAGCTCCTCAAATTCTCTGATATTGTCCAATGTCACAATATTCTATTTTTACATAAACTATTTTATGAAAAATTGCCTGCTTCTATCCTTAATACATTTGCGGTTGACTTCACCCATGCTCAAGGCACTCGGGCAGAGAAGATTGGTTTGATCAATCTCCCTACCTTTAATACTATTTCTTTTGGTAAAAACTCAATTAGATTTAATGCCACTAATTCCTGGAATAAATTGCAGTCTTTAATGACTAGAAAATTTGTTTCCCTTGATTATTTTAATCTTAGAAGTGATCTGCAAAAGTACTTTGTTTCCTCTTACTAATCCTTCCTGAATTGTCAGACTTGACCATTTGTTTCTCGCATGGTTGTTTATCATTTGACCCACTATTATGTGTGTGTTGTTTTGTGCGTCTCGTATCGTTTACTGTAATTGTCCAAGGGTGGCCATACCCTTTGCCTTAACTTTATGCTATTAGGTATGGTCTCCCTTCAATAGCATTATATATTTTAATTTTGTTACCCTGACCAATTATGATATTTATTTTCTTTTTCTTTATATTTATTTTCTTTTTATTTTAATTGTATATAACTGCTATTGATAAATAAAATATCTATCTATCTATCTTTGCGCCAGATGAAGATATTAGTGGGTGTCTTTTATATATGTGGATGTCAATTTGGCGTCACAGATTGAATTTGACGCAATTTTTTATTGTTACATCATTTCCTTTACGTACATATTCTATTTTGAGTACAGGTCAATTGTTGCCAGGTGCAAATTAAAGAGTTATCTAAAAAGACATTCCCTACATTATCCTTAGTCATAATAGTATCTAAATAATAACAAAGAACCTGGTGTTGTAAAACATATATAGAATCTCGTTCCCAGGGTTTCTTTTTCGTTTTCTTGTGTAAGTGCTGGCGCGAAGAAAAGTACTACTTGCAATACACGCTTTTTTATAATAATCCAACCTCGTCCCCAGGGCATTTTGTATTTTTTCTGACATCAGGACGGCGATACGAACATGGCCCTGAGGAGGCTGGTCCGATATGAAACCAACCTCGTTCCCAGCGCCTGTTGTCTCTTTTTTTATATCAGGACGGCGCGAGACGAACATGTTCGTCTTGCCGTCTCGGTTATAGAAAAGAGACAACAGACTCTGGGAACGAGATTGATAATAATAATACTTTTTGGTTTTCGCCTCGCAATTCTTAGAAAATGGACAAACATTTTTGAAAGTAAAACAGCTTAAAAAACGATGACATTTATAACATGATTAAACAAAGGAGGGAAAGGCTAATCTCTTTATTTTAAAATATATGCAGATCATTGGTTACAAAATTTGTTGTGTCAGCATTATCCATAAAATATATTTGAAATATTTTTAATGATGGTGATAAAAGGTTATGAAAAGTGTAAACCAGTCTCCTAAAAGATTTGATTTTAAAAATACAACTTCCAATGCATTGGCCACAATATAAGAAGATCGAAATACCTAGGGATGAGACTGTAATAACAAACTGTACAATTCTAACGCAACATTGTATTTTCTTTCGAAACACCATAAAATTAAAAAATAAATATTTACCAAAAATACAAAGCCTAACCATTAACCATGACGCTTACACCCACTCTATCATTTGGCCTAAAAGAATCTGCGCACTAAGTTTATAGAAAGAACATATCATTCGCCTCTTTAGCTTTACGAGCATAATAAAGTGCGTTACATTTAAATAAAAAATCCTACAAATAATATTAAATTTTTATGAAAACGTTTTCTGCATGAGATAAAGTGTAGTGACAAAGCCCTAACAAGGACAAAAAAGATCATCAAAAAAGTTTTTTTGTTTTTCAATTTAATTTTCCGTAATTAGGTCGACCCCTCCAGAATTTCCGCACGATGAAAAAGATTATGATTAAAGCCCCCATTAAGATCATTCCACCAATAAACGATCCAGTGTCGAATCTGCGACCACTTCGTTTTTCCTCATGTTTTTTTTCCGGTGTAGTGGTTATTGCTGGTACTGTCGGTGGAACACTGGACGTCCAGTGTTGTGTTGATGCCGGTACTATACTTTTACTAAAAGTTTTTGTAGGTGTTAAAAGCGACGATGTGTTGACTGATGACGAAGCATGCAGCGACGGTGTAGGATTCACAGGTGGTGTAGGATTCACAGGTGGTGTTGTTAAAGAAGAAGATTCGACTATAAAAAGATTGTAAAATCTTTTAAGTATATATCATTTTCAGATTCACTCACATACACCCACGCTCACGGTTTTTAGACTTTACGTCAACAATTTACTACAACTAGTATTAATTCAAAAAGGTTATGCGGTCATTATAATTTCTATGTAAATCAGCGGTTTCATAATAATGTGCTTGATAAAGAGAAAGTGGTTGGCTATTCGTTAATAATTTTTCATGTCACAAGAACGTGTCTGCTCGGTGTAAAAGAAAAACGCTTTAAACTTTTTGGAACGTTTCCTACTGCAGGAAAATCTTGTGTAAGAAAGTCAGATATAATTTAAGACATTAAACGTGGCAAATGATATCACCAAAAAGGGACTTTTGTGTTCATATGTAGTTGAAATTTTACGCTACACTAAAGTGTTCCCGTAGGTTTCATTAGTTTTATGGGTACCAAAGTGGTGGTTTTGAAGGCAACCTTAATCTCAGGGCCTGTAGCGTTATTTGATATAATATTGATACAGCGCTGAGATCGAGGTTGTTTTTTAAAGTAGTAACACTGGATAGGAAATATAGCGCAACATTTTTACAGCCTGTATCAAAATTCATGGCCTGCAATGTTTCCATCATCGACCTCTGGGTTTACCTTATGTCAAAGCCGCTATATCGCCTACTTGACAAAAAAGGTAAGAACCCCTGGGGACGAGGTTGCAATGTTTCGTTTTGTGAGCTACCCTTTTCATCTCTCGATAAAATTTCAATAGTGTTGTTGACATTTTGTTTGTTTCATATCGCAATCATCAGCCGAGCTACCTTAAGTCTAAAACTTGCTGATATAAACGGGCCTTTGACTCTCCACACATTTTTATATATGCAACGCAGGGCTCCGATTTTTCAAAAAACGATGTAACTTATAAGCAACAGCCACTTCAAGTGAGTTAGAAAAAGACACAACTGGAATTAGAAAAACAGCAAAGTTTACCACTAAACTAAACCTAAAGTAAAGCCCTAGCAGATAGGAAGCACAGTATAAATACTAATGGATATTGAAATCATATATTTTTTACATGTTACAAATGAGTGAAATATTAAATAAAGTTAGTTTATTGGCCTCCTCTTAGTCGTAGGACCAAGTGAAGGGTTGACTCTTTTTGGATGTTGTAGTCGCTCAAGGTACGTCCATCTTCAAGTTGTTTACCAGCAAAGATTAATCGCTGTTGATCTGGTGGGATTCCTTCTTTATCTTGAATCTTGGCTTTGACGTTCTCTATGGTGTCACTGGGTTCGACTTCCAAAGTGATGGTTTTACCAGTCAAAGTTTTCACAAAGATTTGCATTCCTCCCCTCAATCTTAAGACCAAGTGAAGGGTTGATTCTTTTTGGATGTTGTAGTCGCTCAAGGTACGTCCATCTTCGAGTTGTTTACCAGCAAAGATTAATCGCTGTTGATCTGGTGGGATTCCTTCTTTATCTTGAATCTTGGCTTTGACGTTCTCTATGGTGTCACTGGGTTCGACTTCCAAAGTAATGGTTTTACCAGTCAAAGTTTTCACAAAGATTTGCATTCCTCCCCTCAATCTTAAGACCAAGTGAAGGGTTGATTCTTTTTGGATGTTGTAGTCGCTCAAGGTACGTCCATCTTCGAGTTGTTTACCAGCAAAGATTAATCGCTGTTGATCTGGTGGGATTCCTTCTTTATCTTGAATCTTGGCTTTGACGTTATCTATGGTGTCACTGGGTTCGACTTCCAAAGTGATGGTTTTACCAGTCAAAGTTTTCACAAAGATTTGCATTCCTCCCCTCAATCGTAAGACCAAATGAAGGGTTGACTCTTTCTGAATGTTGTAGTCGCTCAAGGTACGTCCATCTTCGAGTTGTTTACCAGCAAAGATTAATCGCTGTTGATCTGGTGGGATTCCTTCTTTATCTTGAATCTTGGCTTTAACGTTCTCTATGGTGTCACTGGGTTCGACTTCCAAAGTGATGGTTTTACCAGTCAAAGTTTTCACAAAGATTTGCATTCCTCCCCTCAATCGTAAGACCAAGTGAAGGGTTGACTCTTTTTGGATGTTGTAGTCGCTCAAGGTACGTCCATCTTCGAGTTGTTTACCAGCGAAGATTAATCGTTGTTGATCTGGTGGAATTCCTTCTTTATCTTGAATCTTCGCTTTGACGTTTTCTATGGTGTCGCTGGGTTCAACTTCCAAGGTGATGGTTTTACCAGTCAAAGTTTTCACAAAGATTTGCATCTTGCTTTTGTTTTGGCGAATAAAATTTTCTGAAACTTTTTTTCCTTCTCAACAGTCAGAAAAGTTCTCAATAAGCTTCAGAATCATTCTGCAGTATTTATAACAATTGAAAAAAACGCTGACTCAATCACGGTTTGATTGGCTAAGCAATTTTCAAAGCAATCCCATTGGCTGAGAAAATAATTGCGAAATAGGGAAAACACTAGAAAAAATTGTCTATTGTGACGAAACGCCCAGAATGATCATTATTGATTAAACGCTTTTTCAAAACACAATAGACAATAAAAGGATTAAATTGAGCCTATACAAACACCAGCAAAAAAGATTAAAACGAGGTTAAAGCAATCTCGTCCCTAGGTTTTCTGTGCTTTCATGCGCAAAAGTTTTTCGCGAATGAATGGAATTTAACACGTAATGTGGGGAGGAGTGCTTTAATCGAAATAAAAACACGTGCGTCAGCAGTGTAGTGGGGGGTTAATTAGACTTTAAACTTCCTAAATTTTAGCGGAACTTTAAATCATAGTTGACAAACTTCAAAGCAAAGAAAAAAAATCAACGAAAATTCTTATTGAGATCTTTACTGCTACGAAGAACGTTAACGTGATTTTATAGAAATCAGTGTGTTATTCCCTCTCGTTTTCCATATCGTGTGTTGAACAATCCGTGAACGTTTGAACGTTATGCAACACGAAGGCGTCGCAGAAAACAAATTTTTCTTTATTACAAATCGTTTCAGCTTTGTGAAAAAATAAGATTAACGTATAAGTAAATAAGACACAAGTGAAACTCCTACACGAACTTTCGTTATATTTTTTTTAAACTTTCTTAAAGTTTTAAAAAAAATTTAAGCGCAATTAAGAAGACTTACCTGTTGATTTGGCGGAGGTTTCATTTCCGCCACACACGATACTAACACCCAGAAAAATATTCACGAGATAAAACACTACGAGCATGATGCCGTTGTTCTCCTTCTCCAAAATGGTTTATTATAACAACAAAAGTTTTTTAAAATGCATCACGCTTGATCTAAAACAATTGCATAATTAAATGTTAATTATGTCTATATATATTTTTAATAAGTTCGCTACTTGAAGTGACTTACTCCACAATTTAATTCTTGTTACGATCTCTCAACACCGCTCTCAACACCGTTGGATAATGAAGTTTTGTTTTTAAACTTCCACACGAATCAAGAAAATCTTTTTTTTCTTATTCTAAACAATGTAACTTTTGTTTTCTATTACAGATGTCTTTTTAAAAAATAAAATAAACTGAAATCGAGGCTTTGTTTTTCGATGTTCAATAAATCTAAACCAAGGACAAAAGTTAAGAAGGGATAGATTTAATCCTCGGTTACCACAAATACAGCACTTGTTTTCCGTGTTATTTTAAGAATGGTGTCGCTAATTATGCTTTTGATAGGGACAATGGGCCATCGTGTGATATAGCAATTCCCAAAATACGATGTTGTTGTTATTCTATCACTTTTATCCTGCGTAAATGCTTTTCTTTGCTTGATAACGTAACCTAGCAGCTGTGCAAAAACAAATACAGTTAGCTCCTGGTAAATAGAACACCGGTTAACTCGAACTTTCATTATCTCGAATCGTATTCTTGGGTCCCTTGAACTTTCAATAACACTTTCCTTATTAAAAACTCTTGTTAACTGAAACCTCGGATAACTCGAATATTCGTTATTAACTCGACCCTTTTTTCGTTCGAACATTCGTTAAGTCAATCTTGTTCCCAGGTCTTTTTGTCTCTCATCGGCGCTGCACTTATTGATAGGCTGTCCGATATATGCAAAAATAGACAACAGGTCCTGGGATCGAGGTTGTCGTTAAGAAGTGGAACTATTTTCCTCAGTCCCTTGAGGGTTCGAGTTACCGGGATTTTAGTGTATTATTAACATGAAACAAAGGGAGAGAAAAGATGTATGCCAATAAGATTAATTAACCACTTTATACAGGACGGCAAAATATCATAGGCGTTGAAAAGCCCTTTTGAGGAGGCAACCTCGATCCAGTTGTCTTTTTTTAAGTTGCTCGCTGAAAACAACGCCGTCTTTTAATTTTTAAAGGGCGCATTCGACTGTCGATGTCGAGAGCGTTTTAAGACCTGGATCAAATGATCCATCAAGCGAAATTTCATCGCCGATACCCTCTTCTTCTTTTTCACTTTATTTTGCTGAAAAATAGGTAAACCCACAAAAGCTTTACTCCAGAACCTGTGGAAATTAACGCCTTGTCAAAGTCTTTTTTTATTCTTATTTTATTAGCAAAACTTACCCATATGACGCTCAATCCAAAAAATAGAAACAAGTAACTGTGTGATGAAATTTCAAAAACCTTTTGCTGTCACCAACCCACGGAAATCGCGCGTGAGAAATTCCGGATTGCCTTCCCGAAACTTGATCCGATCACTTCGGATTGCAAACCAACAAGCCATGTGAAATCTCAGAACTTGTTCGTCTGGCTCAACCAGGGAACGGATGGGTTGTACTGTACTGTGCTAAACACCGGAAAGCATAGCTACAAGTTACTAAAGGAAAGACAGTGATTATAAAACGAAAATGTCTTCAACAGAAGAGCCAAGGGCTAAGAAACCACGTATTGGTTTAGAGTAAGTTTATTTTGCTGTACCACTGGTGTAATAAACGTGTTAGAGTCAGCTAGCTACAATCGTTGCCAAAAGTAGTTGAGACAAATGCAAAAACTGACCATTAGTGGCAGAAAAAGCAATAAATACAGAATTACGACTCTTTTTATCCCCTCCCCCCTTTACACAATGTTGGAGAGTCATAGCAGCAAACTTCGGTCTTCAAAAAACCTGATTGCAACATTGTCTGGGGGGGTGCGGGGGTGAAAGTGTGGAAATAATTCAAATTTCAAAAAGTGTCTCAACACTTTTGGCAACGATTGTCTCTAAAAATATTAATTTCACGAGAAAGGTCACCTAACCGGGACCAACTACCCATGAAATTGTGCACAACCAATACATAATATTTGGAGAGCTAATACATGAGACCAAAAATAAATATCAATACACCTGATGAAAAACTTTATATTGGTTCCATAATGGTGCCCATAACATTTAAATATAAAAAACGTCATAAAAAATGCCAAATAAGAGCATTTTGACACTGTTTACACCATTCAAAAGGCTCAAAATCAACTTTTTCCAAAAAATTAAACAACTTTATAATATTTAGTACCAATGAACATAAAAATGTAGTGTCAGGCACACTCCAAACTCCATTGATGCATTTAATAAACACGACCGAGTCAATAAAACCTTCGCACAAGGTAATGCGCCATCGGTCTCCAAAGGCATTTGCTGCATGGAAACTGCACTGAAAAGGGGTTAGCACCTCACCTTCTTGTGACGGATGCTTTGCAGAGTGTCGTTTCAAGGGCCATTGTCATTACCAATAACTGGGTCTTAAAAAAACATTCCGTTTTAAAATTATTCTAATATGGTAAAGTGCTGATGGTAAACTGTTACAGTTTACTGTACAGTTTACCGCTACGTATCCATGCATAAAAACTATTTTACTGGTAATAATTCCTATAAAACACTATGTCACCTTTTAACGGATAGTTAGCAACATTTCACAATTAAAATTAGCACAGTAATGCCTTTTTTGTGAAAAATCCGCACAGTTTACCGTTTTTTTATTAATAGAGAATATAAGTATTACTTCTTATAAGCAGTTAAAATGGTAAACTGTTGACATTTTCCTATACTGAGCAGTTTAAGGATACGGTAACCCCCTTTAGGGTCATTTTTTTAAAAAAAAATATTTTTTTTAATTTTGATTCTTTGGCATATTTTCCTGATATTTTTAAAAAAGAATCAAAAATATTTATTGTTAAGAGGGATAAAATGAGGAAAAATCTATTTTATCTTTTAGTATTTGCAATAGTGTGCTCAAAGTTTAAAATTCCTTAAATATATTTAATCTGTATGATAATTAAAGAGAGTTATGCAGAACGAATAAAAAATTGCATCTCTACATATAACATAGGAAACGTTCACACTTTAATAATCTATACAAATTTATTATTAGTTATTATCTATGCCTTTTTAATTTATTTATTTATTTTTTTCGTTTTTATCTTGGTATGTTATGTTATCCTGTTGTCTGTTTAACAATAACAAGACCCAAAGTTCTGCGAAAATACTTTACCTTTAATATTAAATAAAATATTCATGAGTAATTAATTATTCATAACGTTTAAGTGGGTGTAACATTTCTTCCTCATGATTTTTGCAGGTAAAAGCAAAGATCTTTGCTTTGCTTTTTCTCGAAATAAAATAAGTATATATTTTTGTCAAACACTCCCCTCCATCTTGTCGAAAATTGTACGAAAACAAGTTTGTTGCGATAATTATATCTTTGGCTACAGAACTTTGCTTTTTCTAATGCAGAAAGTGAGGAAATATCGAGTTATCGATCTATCATGCTTAAAAATAGATAAATCAGTTCTAAAACAGCTATTGTAACACAAAATATGCTATATTTTCGGAACCACATGTTGTTTTGAGTAAAAAAAGCAAAGTTTTTTAGAGCTGAATAAGAGCTTCGCAATCATATTTTTTTCAACGAACAAAAATTTTACTAAGGGGAGTGTTCGACAAAATGAACTGGAAGGGTGAATTTTTTAATATAATTTTTTTCTCCTTTTTGGATTTTTTTTATGGAAATATTTTATCATCACTCTAGAGATAATTTATTTGGCTTTCAGAATATATATATTTGTTAGGGTTAATTTAGCGAGCAGAGGAGATATTTTAAATATACTGAGTATGTGCCTCGGGGTTACCGTATCCTTAAGAAGTTATTTTGTATTGGTTCCATTCCCTGTATTAGAAAGCATGTCAAGGCACCTTTTTTTAATTATATATTCTGCATTGTAGGTTGTACACAAGTTAATTTGTACGGTAAACTGTGCGGTAAACTGTATACACCTTACCATAGCACTTTACCATCACAGTCTGCTCTTATAAGGTTTGTTTGCTGGTTCGCCAGCTTAACATTTGCACCTGAAAAAACCATTCATCTGCTTATGAAAAACCATTTTAGCAAACTTTTTTACACCAAATATGTTTCAAGGTACAGCTGTGTTTAATATGTTAACATGTATCGCAGCAATAAACAGTCCGTAACCAAGCTTAACATATCAATAAATATCTAAAAGGTTGCTAATATGCACAAATAGAAGATAAAGGAGCATTTTTAGATGCAAAATATTAAAAAAGAATGGTTTCAAGTCATACTTTGCCAATTTCCACCGAAAACAGCTAATTTCCCCCAGCTAAGTCACCATTATGGATTTTTTTTATTAAACAAATTGCGCAGAAAGCCCTTTTCCCCAGCACCTTACACCCTAAATTTGATAGGCAATAGCAGAGTGGATTGGCCGTAAACTCCATTTAAATTTTTAAAAACTCAGACAATCGTTGCCAAAAGTAGTTGAGACAAATGCAAAAACTGACCATTAGTGGCAGAAAAAGCAATAAATACAGAATTACGACTCTTTTTATCCCCCCCCCCCCCTTTACACAATGTTGGAGAGTCATAGCAGCAAACTTCGGTCTTCAAAAAACATGATTGCAACATTGTCTGGGGGGTGCGGGGGTGAAAGTGTGGAAATAATTCAAATTTCAAAAAGTGTCTCAACACTTTTGGCAACGATTGTAGCTAGCTTTTTCCGCAAGTCCTCCATGACAACACTTATGCACATGTGCTAAATATGTGAATCCACTATTATGTGTAAAATGCAGATGCATTTTTAGTAGATATATAGCTTGCTTTTGCGTCCGAACAATGGACATTGCATGCACACATACAGGTAAAATATAGCGGATAAACAATAGAATCAATTCTCGGATCCGGGTTAAAGGGACTGTACGGTAAAAATAAGTTGTTTGTATGTTTCAAGTTATAAAAAATAACTCACGAAAATATATTTCTTTTTCCATAAAAGTTTCTCATATCATTCATATCTGCAAACTTTTTTCAATATACATGTTGAAGCATGGCTTCGTTCTTTTTGTGTGAATGTGCGCAAAAAAGACTGGGTTAAAACATTAACATGCGTAATTATGCATGTGACGTAAAGCAATTCAGAAAGAAAGACAGAGCGAGCGAAATATAGAGAACACCACCGGCAATGTAATGTAAGTTTTTTAGTAGGAAGCAAATAAGTTTTTATTGCATGAGAAAACGATTTTATATTTCGTAACGTAAATAAAATGTCTTCGAACTTTACTGTTATTGGATTTCAGTACGAACCAGAAAGGTCAGAGGCAGAAATAGCGGCACAGCCGAGGCCTGTGTATAACGACGACGGCAATGACCAAGTACTTCCATGCGAAAATTCTAGGATGAATAAACCTGTTAATGAATGGTGCCGATTTTCCTTGCGCCACGCATGATCTACAGTACTGGAAAAAGGTTGTTTAACATCGCGCTTCGCGTATCGCGACGGTATTCTCGATCCGCGATAGACGTTTTTTTACTTTCAAATTGTATCGAGAGGGCTTCGCGATGCAACCGTCTCGGTATCATTCTCGAAGCTATCGAGGCCATTAACACTTTTTCATAATAGAACTATTTTAAAAATAAGAGTGTATTCAACAATGATCGCGGATGTTTAAATGTAATTATACTTCCTTTGTGTTATATTTTTTTAACTTATGCGTAACAATCTAGGGTATACAGCTAGCGTTAATCTTTCTTTTTTAGATCACTTTTTAAAAATTTAAGAACTAAGAACGGCGATAGAAAAGCTTCGTTAGATCGAATTTTAAAAGTTTAAGAACGAAATGCGGCGATAGAAAAGTTTTTTTAGATCGAATTTTAAAAGTTTTTATAAACGAAAAGCGACGATAGAAATGTTTTTTTAGATCGAATTTTAAAAGTTTAAGAACGAAATGCGGCGATAGAAATGCTTTTTTAGATCGAAGTTAAAAAGTTTATAAACGAAATGCGGCGATAGAAATGTTTTTTAAGATCGCATTTTAAAAGTTTATAAACGAAAAGCGGCGATAGAAATGTTTTTTAAGATCGCATTTTAAAAGTTTATAAACGAAAAGCGGCGATAGAAATGTTTTTTTAGATCGCATTTTAAAAGTTTAAGAACAAAAAGCGGCGATAGAAATGCTGTTTTAGATCGCGTTTTAAAAATTTAAGAACGAAGAACGGCGATAGAAAAGCTTCGTTAGATCGCATTTTAAAAATTTAAGAACGAAGAACGGCAATAGAAAAGTTTTTTTAGATCGCATTTTAAAAGTTTAAGAACGAAAAGCGGCGACAAAAAAAGCTTCGTTAGAGAGCGCATTTTCAAAGTTTAAGAACGAAAAGCAGCGTTAGAAAAAAAATACGTTGAAAAGTAATGCGCTAGAATTACTTTTATAAATACGAAAGTTAAAAATGTTCTTATAATATACACCTATTTAAAATAAAAAAAAAGATAAAGCAGAGATGTGTTTGAAATAAAAAAAAACTTTCTCTCTATTCTCATTAAAAAAAACTTTCTCTTTATTCTCATTATCACCTACCATCGCGACACATCGAGACGGATTTTGTCACGATACTAGATCCTCGATAGATCGTGACAATTTATTTTAATTGTTTCTTATTATTATAAACGCGGTACATCGCGTATCGAGGGAGTCCGCGCACGTTGCGCGCTCGATATGTTAAACAACCTTTTTCCAGTACTGTATCTCAGGGTAAACAAAGTCTCCCCTGTGTTGATAGTCAGCCAATTCGATTGCTGCTGTTAGATGAAGATTACCAGCACCTTTCGTATGATTAACTTTTGGTTGACTTGACCAAACGTAATGACAACCTAAAGATGGAGTACTACTAGTTATTTATATTCGCCCTGGGAACGAGGTTGAATGATTTAATTATACAATTAGTCTTACCCTTTAAACATGTCATGTTGTACATTAATTGACTTCCAGTGTTTTGAATTATGCTGACGTTTTGTTGATCGACAACTGAACCACACTTGGAACAATATCGTAGCAATTCTTTAATACACGACTCATATACAAGGTATGTTTTTTGTTTAGAAGGATGGACACGTCTTCTTCTTCTTCTTCTTCTTCTTCTTCTTCTTCTTCTTCTTCTTCTTCTTCTTCTTCTTCTTCTTCTTCTTCTTCTTCTTCTTCTTCTTCTTCTTCTTCTTTCTTCTTCTTCTTCTTCTTCTTCTTCTTCTTTCTTCTTCTTCTTCTTCTTCTTTCTTCTTCTTTCTTCTTCTTTCTTCTTCTTTCTTCTTCTTCTTCTTCTTCTTCTTCTTCTTCTTCTTTCTTCTTCTTCTTCTTCTTCTTCTTCTTCTTCTTCTTCTTCTTCTTCTTCTTCTTCTTCTTCTTCTTCTTCTTTCTTCTTCTTCTTCTTCTTCTTCTTCTTCTTCTTCTTCTTCTTCTTCTTCTTCTTCTTCTTCTTCTTCTTCTTCTTCTTCTTCTTCTTCTTCTTCTTCTTCTTCTTCTTCTTCTTCTTCTTCTTCTTCTCTTCTTCTTCTTCTCTTCTTCTTCTTCTTCTTCTTCTTCTTCTTCTTCTTCTTCTTCTTCTTCTTCTTCTTCTTCTTCTTCTTCTTCTTCTTCTTCTAGTTCTGGAATATAAAAGTGTGAATTCACGTTCGTTAGCATTTTCTAGTTTTTTCCAAAGGTGATCATTGACATAAAATAAGATTATTACCTCTCCACAGATTTTACGAGCCATTCATCATCACTTTCATTGTCACCATCGGAAATACAATCTTCTTCTACATCCGATTCCGTTTACACCTGCATTTTGAACTTCTGATGTATTTTGTGTCGACTAAGTTAGATAGCCCAAGTAGCTCGAGTGTATTGCCAATGTCACCTAACATTAGAAAATGTGCCTATATAGTGCCTGTGCCTATACCTTTTCTTATTCATTAGGGATTATTTTGTTGCCAAAATAGTCTTGAAAATTACCTTTATGTAACATGTTGAATGTACTATTTAAAACTGCAGGTGCTATGTCTCCAATTAGCTCATCGTCCAAATCGGTATCCACTGATTCATCCGTACAATCAGAATCTGAAAAATTAGAACAATTCATGTCATTATGTATACCCAAAAAAAAATTTTCCCCATATACGAGTAGAGAGAAAAACGTACCATCGTCCGAATAAATTTCTAGCTCTGTTTGGCAGGAAGCATCTATTGCTATTGGAACAGCGACCACCGTTTGTGTTTGTGCATCTGCTATACAGGTAGATGTTTGTGTCGATGCATTCCTAAAAGTTGCATCCTTGTACTGTGTCCACCTTGCATGTGTTTTAGGTACAGCTTGTACACTAATTGACAAGTTTCTTACAACTTCAAATTCACAGTCTGGATATGCGAGGTTGTCGTAAGACTCGGAGGAGGTTTGCGGAAGCTCCTCAACCAACGCTGCTTCCACTAACTACAAAAATAAATGTTAATAGATGCAGTAATCTCGTTACCAATTCACTTAAATTAATTTTAAAGTTTTCTTGCCTATGTTTTGCAGCAATTATAAACAAGAGCACTGGGAATGAGGTATATTTACTAAGTATTTCAGATGTAAAGTAATATCGTTATAAAACTCTTTGACCTGACGGTCCCTTTCGTCGAAATGATCCGAGCAAACAAAAATTTGAATGGGAAGATCTATCCCTATTGCAGCAATCCAAGCTTTTTTTACTAGCGGGTCCTTAGGCAAGCTGAAAAAAGTTTTGTCTTTATTTTTTCTTTTTTTGTTATCACAGCCATAAGCAGCACAAGACATGTTTGTAAAAATATGAAGAACCTTCGAACCCGCTAACTTGCTACGAAAAGAAATATCCCTTTCACGCGTGTTTTTTTAAAAGCTATTCTCATGCTCAAAACACGTTGAGGCTATTTATCATTTAGTCCCGAATCCCTTTTCTTTTTTTCCGTCAACAAAGTAATGAAAAAAAAAATCCTGGGACCTAAGTTGATAATTTTCATCGCTAGCCTTTCATTTTTGAATGAATGGTGTACCTCATACAAAAAAATGAATTATTTATATATATATGAATAATTCATGTCATATGATACGGGGGTAAATTAGCTACGAACTGTCTAATATATACACGAATATAAAAAAATAAATAAATACGGCGTTAACTTTTGCCTCACATTCCATACAATGAGTTTGTTATGATTTGTTTCTGAATTGCTCTACGTCATACGCAAACATATTTATCCAGCCTCACTTTCAATGCAGACTTATTCCCGCCATGATGGTGAGCGAAGGTCATGCTTCACGAAGAAAGTCAATAAAGAAAAAAGGTTATACTTCTATAATAATAAAATACGAGTGAATGAAGGGGATTTTCTTTAATAACAAGTGGAGGAGAATTGATATAAGGTATATATATTTTTCACCGTACAATTTGAAAAAGAAAAATGAGTGGAATATTTGGATTTATCAGCAAAAAATTATACAACATAGGAAATTTAGAATACCAAAAGATTATTAGAACAGGATTTATTGTAATTTAAAGTTTTTTAAATTTTATAAGAGTTTGACCATAATATCTAACTGCAGTGAAAAAATTTTCACTGCAGTTAATTTGTGTGGTCATTTCTTCATAAAACATCAAAAGTTTGGCTACTAATAGAGGCAGTTGTACTTAGTGTATAAACTTTAAAATTTGCATGTTTCCATAAATTTTGGTGCTTGAATTTAAATATGTTGGTCATTTTTGTTGAAAATGATCAGAAAATTTCAAGCATGTTAACCCAGATCCGAGAATGGCACTGAAGAGATCATCTTTTAAAAAAGGTGTTAGACTCATTTAACACCCAAAATAGGGTTGTTTAGTCTGTCAGCAATTAAAAAAGCCAATGCACCGTTCAACTAATATTTAATAGCAACCCAGGGCTTGAAATCCGACCCTAGTTCAGGCGAGTCTTAATAGACTCGCGTCAATTACGCTGCGCGAGTCCGGCGAGTCTAAAAAGACTCGCCTAAAAATAATTTACGCGAGTCTTAGGTTTTTCCCCTGAAAGTTAAAAACATTTTTCACACAACCCTGGGGTAATCCACCGATTTCATCGCAGGATTTAACTTGGTAAGTCTGTCATAGGGCAGCAAAACATAGCGATGTTGGCATATTGTGAAAATGGCAGATGGGACATTACTTACTATGCTTGGTTATTAAGTTTAAATAAAAGCTCTTTACTATCACTTTATTGGTTATAATATACAACGAAACTAACTAAAAAGTAACTAGAAATAATGCACAATAAAATATGCTTGAATAAATCTAAATAGCTAAACTTCATTTTCTAAACTTTTAGCGCGAGTCCAAGTGGACTCGCGTCACCATGACTTATGCGAGTCTCAGCGCGAGTCGGACTCGCGGACTCGCGTCGGATTTCAAGCCCTGCAACCATTTTAAGTAAGTTCTCAGGACCTTTGGCATCCATGCTTGGAATTTTAAAGTGAGTCATGATAATATTGATGGGTAATGACTGTCAGTTGGCCAACAAGCCCTTTTCGTTCTTCCGACTCTGTATGACAAAATTATAAATAATGAGTTTATGAAAAAACAACCAGTTCCTTTTTAATTTTTATTCCAAGTTTTATTCCAAATTCCAAAAATTATATAAAGTTTAGCCATTTTGTCTGATGTGGTCCTTATTTTATTTTTTTTGCTTGTCAGGATGCATGCATTTTTTTTGCTTGCATATATATGCATAACTTTGTAAATATTTACAACTCATTATCTGCTAATAGGACATGTTCAAAAAACATAGGCAAGGATGTGAACATTCAAAAAAATGCCAAATTTGATCTTTCACTAATAACTTAAAAATTATTTCCTTGATTACCATGAAACTTTGTTTAAAAAATGATAATCATGTAACAAATCTGATGCACTATTTTTTTTCCAAAACTGCTTGCTTTAATCCTATTCAAAGCTAAAAATAGCATCAGACAAGAAAAGTAACACTATTCCCGGGAAGATATGTGATAACAAAGTAACTAGGGCAATATTATGAGTGTGTTTACTTTTTGGACTCAAAATTTGTAGTTATAATCTAATAATTAGTCATAATTTGATTAGTAATTTATGGGAAAACTACATTGCAATAATTATTTTAGGTGAATTTCATTCAAATTAGGGTTAAAAACGTAACATGCAGGGTAAATTTTTTTACCATTTTTAATAAATTATTTTTTATCATTAAAGGGTAAAAACATTTTAATTCTATTCCTTGGGCTGCCAATTTTTTTTAATCAGAAGAAAACTAGATTGTATTGGGATAAAAGAGTAACATAACTTAATCATAAGATCCCAACTAACTTAATGTGATCAACATCAACAGACATATTCAACTAATTCTGACAGCTGATTTTCTTTTCTTTTTCATAAAAATCGACAAGCAAGTAGACTTAAGTCATGTTACTTTTTTATCACACAAGTTTGCAAATGATAAAGGCCATTAACACCCAGGATTGTCTTTTAGGTTCAGCAACTTAGTAAGAAAGAAGATTTTCCCAAAATTTTCTTTTGTATCAATATACAGAAAAATAAGTAACTGAGAATGCAATCAAGGTTACATTTTTATCAATTACACATAATGTTACCAATATTTATTCTTAGAACCTTTTTTAAAGCTTGCCAGTTAATTTCTGGGGATGAAGGATGACTTTCTAGAACCATTTCTTCATTAAATTATTAAGTAACATATATTTAACGTTGGGTAACTTTATTTTAGTTACATATTTATCATTTTTTGTGTTCAAATCTGAAATAAAATTATTTCATGTTGTAGCATAATGTTGAAACTGTTTTGTTTTATTGATTTATGTTCCAAATGAAAAAAATAAACATCACAATCTTCAGATAAATACCTAACATTTTAAATATGTTTTCTGTTACAGATTTATCATTTTGCTTGCTTCATAAAAAACCCCCGAGAAATTGTGATCGTATTTGTCAAAACTATGCCTGTACCAAGTTT
The DNA here is from genome assembly GCA_030067915.1 of Hydractinia echinata. NCBI lineage: Eukaryota > Metazoa > Cnidaria > Hydrozoa > Anthoathecata > Hydractiniidae > Hydractinia > Hydractinia echinata. The sequence goes on from JASGCC010000023.1 coordinate 2,311,863, forward strand.
CAAGTCATAAAAATAAAATTTTTTCAAACATTTATAGAGCTTTTTATCATTTTTAAAAAAATACACTTGTTACTTTTTTATCATTTCTCTTGTTTGAGTTTGTAAAGCTATATCTCATAGTGTACACAAACTACAAGGATGGAAACTTCACTGTTACAAAATTTTGTATTCTATTTTTCAAATATGTATTCAAGATTTTTATTGGAAATACAAAATCCTGCTCTCAGATTAAAATTATACAACTGTATTGCATCATTTGTTCTGTAGAAACATCACAGTAATTGATACCGTAAAGTTTTTATAATTTCTTTTATTTGTAACATTTTTATTTCGGAGAGGATTACTGTATTTTTCGAAGTGTGTGGTATTGTATTGTGTATGATGTGGTTACAGAAAATTTGACTTTAGCTTATTCTTTCCCTACACCAAAATAACAGCCCTGTATGGTACATGAGTGTAAACTGTTAGGATATTTTTTTGCTATAAGTTCTAATTTTTAAAGCATCAAAAAGAATTTAAGGCATGTAGAGGTGCGAAAAATGTCTATAAACAAAGGATTTACACTTACAAACCCCAAAACAGATTTTACCTGAGTTACTTTTTTTACCACCAATTGAGCCAGAGAAATTGTATATCTTTTTATGTTAGTTATTTTGATTGAGCAAAAGTGAATTGAAACTAAGCAGGCCTGGTCAGGAGACGCGTGCGATCGCACGCACACACGTCCACACATGCGCAAAAACATTTACGCGAGCGATTTATCGCTCACGTAAGAGACTATTTATCAGAATTTTCTAGAGATCCTACGATATATTTTTCTCACATTTTAAGAGAATCTACTAAATAAGCGCCACCAAAAACACAAAGCTTATGAAGAACGATCGTGTTATTATGAAGAACATTAGGTAAAGAGAACATTAAGGTCGGCCCCTTTCCTTCATGCTGACATTCTTATGCTTGACTGGTGCATTACACTGAGACTCGAACGAAAGACGGAAGACCATTTGGAACCATGCCACAAGTCAGTCCGACCTTCATCGTCACAGAGAATACTGCGAGAAGAGTGTGCACCCATGCAAGTTAAATATAACCAGAACATGGGAGAGGTTAGGTGCCCTGTACCTTAATACAGCTTTCGGACGAATGTTCTCGTGATGTAATACCAAAGAAAAAACATGTTGAATAAAGTTTTAAAAATATAGCAAATCTGCCAACACATCATCGCGTTCAACTTTGCACTTGTGGTTAATACGTTTTACAAAATTCATTTTTATTGGGTTTCGTTTTAAGGCTGGCATTCCTGCATCTGCAGAAAGAAAAAAAATTTTGGTAACGGTGACCTAAAAAAAATAATTTCAACCCTCGTTATGTTATTGACCCGGTCAGGCGACATCATCATCATCATCATCATCATTCTCGGTTTAACGTCCGTTTTCCATGCTAGCATGGGTTGGACGGGGTATATTAATGACCCTCTTCCAATCTGATCTAGACTGTGTTTAGATCTAAACTCAACTTCCTCTGTATCAAGTCTGTCCCAATTATTTCGATTTGTAGTAATAATCGAAAAAATTGTATATTGTATTAAAAAGAAGGCCAGAAGTTCTTTCTCCCACACGACACAGCAGGCAATAAGTCAGCCCTGCCCTCGGTTTTGTGAAGGAGAGATGTTCTGCGAAGACTCTAACAATTGAGTCTCCTGTACAGTTTTACTTCATGTTAAACTGTGCCGGTGACCAGCATTTTCGAAGCATGTCACCGGCGACTTCTGCGATATACAACCTAATGATGCCCTAACCTAATAAGTTCATCTAGAAACATAAAAAGCCAGTTGCACTCCATTTTATTTGTCATCGTCTTAGGAGATCAGTGCATCGAATTTATGAGAGGTCTAGCCCTAATAAAAGGTGAATGACGAAAGATATTGCCAGCTGAACAATTTCACTACAAAAAAATATTGCCAACACAATGCCGACGCAAATCAGTTGAAATGAATCTTCACGTCGTTTTATTGCCGACATAAAAAATTCTAATTTTAAGGGCTCTCGATCAAGTATTTTTGTTGATATTTTTGATCAGCGACGACTGGATTATTTTTATTTTATTTTACAGATCAAGCATGTGCATGTTCGTAACTTTTTGTTTCATTGACCACTCACGCAAACTAATTTGCACGAGCTTTTGTGATCGCACGTGGATCGTTCACGCAGATTAATTTACGTGAGCGATTTAGCGCTCGTGGGGGTAAATTTTCCTGACCGGGCCTGCTAAGTATACAATATATATGTATATATACAGTATGGTTGAGCATATGTATATACAGTTATGAGTCTTTATCCATTGTTTTCATCAAGCTGGTGTTTTATTCTTGTCATCTTACATCCCTTGTCAATCATATAACCACTTCTTTTCACTTCTACAATCTCTTTTAGTTTACTTATACATAAAACTTCTGTCAGTCTTCCCCTATGATGGACGATGCTTCGACATATTGTAAAACTAGCCTCAAGACAATTTTATTCTCAAAGTTTTGTTTGCGGGAGGTAAGAACATGTTGCTTGAGGCTTGTTTACCTAAACTAATTTTTGCCTTTTTTTCATCATCACACACGTTTCATCTTTTTGTATAGTGCAGGGTTCGAATTAAGAAATATAAAGTTGATTTGCAAAAATGTGCTGATTGTAAAGAAAACTTACTTGCAGCTTTGGTCAGGGAGGACTGTAGGCCGCTTGCCATTGATCCCTGATTAATGGTTATTTCGTTGCAACAACCAATATAGAAATAGGTCATACAAACGATTGATGAAAAAATGGAATTTATAATTTTTACATTTTTCTTGATAGGATGATTTGATGACAGCATTTTGATTTGCAAATTGCGAAGAGCGACCTGCTAATTCGAACCCTGTAGTGTTGAAAAATATCAGTACAGTAATATGTGTGTATATATTTAATGTGCTTTTTACTTTAGAGAGGGAATGCTGGCAGGAATGGGAAATCCACTGTTAGATATTTCAGCAAACTGTGATCAATCATTCCTAGATAAGTAAGCATGTATTGACTTTGTATTTATTTATTTCAAAAATTTTACAATAATAATACGAAGCATATTTTCAGGCCAGAAGTATTTTTTCACTCCTTTTTTTCTTTCGTAATGCTAGCAACAATTTTTCCAGCTACTTCATTGATGTTTTGTAGTATGAGCTTGTGGGTGTGGGTGAATGTTGCCATTACACTAAGCTGGAGCTGGCTTCATAAATACTGGTTATGTATGTGCCAAAATTACTATTTTTTATTTCTATAAAATATCTTATAGGTATGATTTAGAACCAGATAATGCAGTTCTTGCTGAAGAAAAACATATACCATTGTAAGTGATTTTAAGTAATTGTATACTGTATACCGTTAAATGTGATTTTTTAAGCGATATGTTACAAATTCACAATGCACAAATGCTAATGAATGCTTAACATAACAAATGCTTGATTTCATTTTTTTGGAATTCTGAGAACATTGTGAAAGTTTTGTAAAAAGTTTGAGAGCTTTTCACATAACTCCCTTCTTCAAGAAATTTTTATAATTTTCCATTTGCAGGTATCAAGAGATGGTATCAAATTACGACGTTGAATATATTGCAGGTGGTGCTACGCTAAATACTATCAGAGTTGCACAGGTATGTTGAAACAGATCTCTAAAATTATTCCTATTATTCTTCTGGCAAAAAAGTCATGTGGCTTTGTATCTAACCCAAAAGGATTATTGCATATTTCGGGGCAAACAAAAAACTGTGGTCAAATGTTCCAAAACATTATTCTTTGCAAGTCATATAATAAATTTAAGAGAGTGTCGGCACAAGAATATTTGTATCAAAATGTTATTCAACCATTAGTCTATATGCTGCTGCTTGCTTTACCGAATAGTAATTTCGTAAATTTAACCTAGGATTTTAAGAAGTTATTTGAAATTAGTCATTCCTAGGTTATTTATATTTTTGTGTATTGCTGTTTTTTTTGTTTTTTTTGTGTCAATGAAATTTGTTAGCAAGAGAAGGGTGGAGTAGATTTTGTAGAATATGTGCTATCTTTCTGTTGTCAAGTCAAATTTACTGTCTTTATAATATATAAATCTTTTCTTTTACCATGTAGTGGCTTGTTCAAAAACCAAATGTTATTTCATATTTTGGATCTATTGGTATGTTTTTCTTCTATAAAAACATTTCTGAACCATAATTGCATTTAAAAGAAGTTGCAGTATGAAAATCTACGTTATTGTATACTTATGTTATATTTATTATAAAGGGGATGACGATTATGGAAAAACGTTATTGGCCAAGTCAAAAGAAGCCGGAGTAAACATGAAACCTCAAATTAACAAAGAACACAGCACAGGTACATGCGCTGTGGTTATCACTGGTAGTAAGCGTTCTCTTGTAGCAAATCTGGCCGCTGCCAACCATTTTAAAAAGACACATTTTGACGTCAAGGAAAACTGGGATATTGTTGAAAAAGCAGATTATTTTTATATCGGGGTAAATTTTTATTTCTATGCAAATTTTAAAATGTGTTGATGGACAATGAATTTCAATTATCTTTTTATTTTTGTAGGGATTTTTTTTAACTGTTTCACCAGAATCTATATTGAAAATGGCGGCCCATGCTTGTGAACACAACAAGGTAATCCCACTGAAGTTGAAATGTTGTTTTTTGTTAGTCTGAAAGGACGATGCGTTGAAAAGTAGCACGTCTAAAGCACTTACACCCACCCACACAACAAGCACACAAAATGATTTACGTGTGCCTTGATAACACATGCAAAATACAAAACTTATTGAAAGTTGACCAATTCAGCATATCTAACTATTAAAACAAGTGTTGACATATTTTTTAGTGAAAAACGTTTACTTATTATAGTGAATCAATGTGACATTTTTATCGTTTAAATATACCTGTTGCAAGTAATATAAGGGCACTTAATTAATTCCTTTTTCTCTTTTTTGTTTATTTACAGTTCCTCATGATGAATTTATCTGCACCGTTTTTATGTCAATTCTTTGCTGAACCGATGAGTAAATGTCTACCATATATCGATATCCTCTTTGCTAATGAATGCGTAAGTTGATCTGGATACAGAGTCGAGATAATCAGCAGTCTTAGGAGATGAAAAAATGCTTATTGTCTTTCTCTGAATCTTACCATGCAATTCGCTGTTTCCCTCGAGAATTATGTACATTTTGTTAAATAGTATTAAGAGAAGTGTTACAAGGGATTTCTTCCTAGTAAAAAAAAAGCGCAAAAACAACAACACGGGTTCACCGAGAAGTCCGTTAATTTAACTTTTCTACCACATAACAATTTTGTATATATCAGAACGTCTTATTGGGTCAGTTGGTCAAAGAATGCTATCCCTCTTTTTAATCCACATTGTGTTAGTTAAGTTTCGATCTATTTTACAATTTGTTTCATGTCTGATCTTCGTGATACGTCCTTCCCTTGTCAAAGTAAAAAGTGTGAAAATAGAACTGCGGAAATTAATTGGCTTATTTAAAACTCCTTTAGAATGTTTTTTGCAGTCATATGAGAACATATTATTATTTACCAGTAGGAATTCTGACCCATTAATTAATGATGTTTTTTTTGCTTAATTTTTTAAGGAAGCTGTAGCATTTTCCAAGCAACAGAATTCGGAGTAAGTCAACTTTGTGATTCATTTGTGTCCTTTTATATTTTGTGTATATTACATGTGTGTTTTTTGTAGACTAATGATCTGAAGGAAATAGCCCTTAAAACGTGTGCGCTTGACAAGCTAAATAAGAATCGTGAGAGAATGGTAGTATTCACCCAAGGTGAAGAAACCAACTATCTGCACCTACGGTTAGTAAAATATGTTTCTTGTCCTGTATTATTTTCCATTGATACAACAGAGTTCAATGCAACTGTTTTCTTGCAGTACTGCGCCTGAAAATAATTCTGTTCAACTCTATTGCATATACGTACATGCTTGCGCAAGAATGTGTTAGGCTCGATACAAAGATGAAAGCACATACGATAAAGATCGTGTTCCTCCTTGATATTACCTGCCCACCCCCTCCTGTTCCCTTTACACCTTCCCCTTCCTGATCCCTTTCTCCTTTACAAGCAGGATGATAATATCTGTACGTACTTATTTGTTGTGTTTAGAGGGTAAAGTAACAGAGTATCCCATCATATCTATTAAAAAGGAGGATATCGTAGATACAAACGGTGCTGGAGATTCATTCGTTGGAGGTAAGTCTATCGTTGTTGTTGAAGTTAATTCGAAATTCCGTTAGGGGACAATCGATCCACTTAAAAATATTTTCGCCGAACAACGTTTAATTGTAGTATGTGTTTACTGTCGAATTCGATGTGTACGAATGTGTATACCTGGTCCTATATTTTTACTTCAGCGGGTGTAAAAAATAAATATTTATACAAAAATACTTCATGGAAATCCACTTTCGTATACGTTAAAACAGATATTTCATTGTTTTACGCGTGAACACAATATTTCTGTTTAGGTTTTCTTAGCCAGCTTATGCAAGGTCGCGACATAGCACAGTGTGTTCGAGTTGGCCATTACGCTGCAAATTACATCATTCAACAATCCGGTGTGTCGTTGACCGGAACACCGAAAATTCCGACAGAATAAAGTAAAAAATATGATTTTTTGAATTTTTTATGATAGTATTTTATATGATCGCTTCCTTCCTTTTTGTTTCTTTTTTGTAAAACGTATGATGATACATTAACGTACAAGTCGTATTCTCAAACAGCTTTTATCTGTCAAATGTTTTGCGGGGTGCTAATTTCAAATTCTCAATGTAATGTATTATTTCAAAATAAAAAAAAAATAAAAAAATAAAACTAATTGTTAGTATTAACACGACCCGCTTCGTTGATTTCTGGAAGAGGGAATTTCATTTTTATTTGGGTACATTGTGTGTGCCCAAATCCTGAAGTCATCCTGAACTATGCCACCAACATATATGTATATATATATGTACACTCAGTAAATTTGAAACTGATTTGTCGCCATTGTCGATAAAGGGATGAAAAGGGATCATAAAATAAACTCGCAGAAAAATGTGGTCTTTGAGTTGAATTATTTGAGAATTTTATGGATGCAAAAAAATTCATACTTCGTCGTTTTGAGAAGGACTGCGTTTTGATTAAAAATCGTACGGAAAACCGGCGGATTCAAAAATCCGAAATGGGGGACTGTTGGACTGTATTTTACCTTACCCTATTCGTCCTGGACGCTGATTCACCCCCTCCCCCTTTAACTTAGTTTTGGGCAGAATTTTGAGGTATTCATAAGCATAAGAAATCTCAAATGTAAGGCACAACTATTAAGGAGACTCAAAATAGGATTGGGGAAAAACACCAACCTCGTTCCCAGCGCCTGTTGTCTCTTTTTTTATATCACCGGTGCACATGTAAACACATTGAATAGTGAGAAAAATAACCTTTCGTTGTTAAACACAAATTATGAAAATAGAGAATATTTTACACGAATCTTTAAATATATACAATGCAAGAGTGATGTCAGGTCAACCTCGTGTCCGGGAAAAAAGGTACACCTGTTTTACCTGTGCGATGTAAATTTTGCTTGTTATTAGCGCTTTTTAAAGATAATATCACGGCGTCGAGCTCTCCACATTGGTTATATTGAAATGTATAGCGATTAAACAGCGCATTAACAAGTAGGTAAAAGAGCTGCCATTATACATTGGTTCGGAAATCTTTAAACATCACTTCATTCTTTGATCCGTTTAAAACAAGGACTCCGCCCCTCCCCACGAAAGGTGATCTTGATTTAATCTTCGCAAGTTCTTTTCCATTCAACGAGACTAAAACTTCACTAGTGTCTTTTTTAACGTGAACTTTCAACGTAAACCATTTACGAGCAGGTGGAACGGTGAGACACTTTCCTGAGAAATCACGGTTGTATTTTGGAGCTCCGTTGAACAAGGATCCGTATTCGTAACAATCGTTCACTTTTTGTAAGCTAAAAGAAGAATCATTTAAAAATTAATTTTATCAAAGCAACCTTGCCTCAAGATGCTTACTGCATTTAGGAATTTTGACCCAAAAGCACTAGGGACGAGTTTCTTATATAACAGATTAATGCTGCATGGCTTGTACACGTGAAATTTTGCGTTGATTTTATTTTAGCGCAACTTTATCTGTTTGAAACCAAGACGGAAAACTTGCATTTGGCTGAGAAATTGAAAAACAAAACAAAAAACATTGGCACAATATAATTTCAAACAACAGCATTAAACCCATGTTTAAATTTACATAAAAAGTGATTCTTTGTTTAAGGGAATATTAGAAGAATACCAGTATTGAAAAGTTCGCAAATGAAAATTCAAACGCACTTACTTCAGAAGAAAGAAATCGAAATTTTCATTATCCTTTGCATTATATATCAAACCAAAAGTTCCCCAATCTGCACCTTGCCAACTATCAACATTGAAGAACAAAGCCGAGACAACATATGACGTCGTCAAAATTGTCTCTGCTAATGATTCTCGACTGACGGCACGGCAAAAACTTGCAGGTCGTGTCTTTGGTAGACTTGCGTCCAGCAGGATGCTGTCATTCATATTGTGTGTGCCTTCACCGCATGAGCGGAAGTAGAACGGCGATGGTTGCGTCTCATAGTTTAAAAAGTTTCTGAATGATAACACGTTTGTGAATCCATTGCCAACAATTACGCCTGAAACGCATGTTACAATTTATTACAACTCGCGCATGTGTTCTGCTTCTTACCACAAATCTCGTAAGCCTTATTATCAGTGATCGTGTTAATGGAGATACTTGTAAAGAACAAAAATAAACTAGCAGTCTAAATACAAGCCGCTACATGAACCATGCAGTTCAATGCGACGGAACCGACATTATAAAAACTTATTCGTTACCTCCTCTTCCTATAGTTGGGTAGTGAGCCTTGTATGTGAATAAATGTTTTCCGTTCAAATACATCATGACGTCACTGCCTCCCACGGCTAGTTCTAATTTAGCCCATGATCCAACAATGGGTTTCCCACCCGGGCATTCGCCTTCTACTATGCCTGACCACTGCATTTGACTGTTAATAACATATCCAACTTTGAAGCAAACGTGATACTTGTGGGGTCTAAAAATATATAACTGTTGCTACTACCGATAGTTTCATACAATGATTGTCAACCTCGTGTCCAGGTTGCCTTTTCTTATTTAGACCTAACAAAACCTGGAAACTAGTTGAATTGTGCGCGCAGAAGATTAATAATTAAAACTTACAAAACGGTACGTTTTCTATCTACTTACGTCAGATAAACAAAGTCGTAATTATTTTCATCTTTAGCGTTGAACATCAATCCAAAATAATTCGAATCTTGAGCAGTTAAAGTATTTTGAATGAAAAGTTCAGCCGATAAGAAATAATGTTTTCCTGTCGTCACTTTTTTACTGATAGCCTTGCAGAAGGTTGCTTCCGGCCATTTGCCATGTTGTGCATCCAGCACAACATAGTCACCAATCTCTTTTGTTTTTTCGGCACAGTTATGGAAAGAAAAAGGATCCGGTTTAATAGGTATGATATTGAAATGACGGAACGCAACAACATTTTGGCGACCGTTGCTTAGCAAAACACCACCACGAGCTGTAGGCGGAAAGTGCGTCGTTGATGCGACGATATGCTTATTGTCAGCGAGGACCGTCACTCTGTGTCCGCGTACATTGACAGTAATGTTGATCCAAGTATTCTTTTTTAGCGGCCCGCCTGGACATGAGCCCACTTTTGAATTAACCCAATGTAATTGTGAGTTTTGTACATATCCAGTCGTATAACACCCTCCAAATGATTTTGGTCTAAAGAATGGAAAATTCCGCTACAGATTTTACGTTATGTTTTAATGCGCGGGTTTGCTTATTAACAAACGAAATAGCCGCATTCTGTCTGCCTCTGCGCAAAATGGTAAATAAAGGACAGGCGATCCCGTGGATTTATCCACGGCCACCGACTAGTATTAACATAAACGAATTAAAAGAAGTCCCATGCCAAATTGTTTGCATTTATACTTCAACCGAGTTTATTCGCATATACCTAAAATACTGATATTTATTTTCTCTCCTTTCTTCCCTAACGAAATAGAAGAGTTTTCCATGCAACTAAAACGGTGGAGTTTAAATCTCTTTGCCTGTTCTAAAAGTCCTTTTAAAAGTGATAAATAATGTTACCTGAAGTACACAAAATCGTAGTTGTACTCGTTCAACACATTGTACATGACACCCATCAATCCATGATCATTTCTTGAGTATAAAGCTTGATTATACAAGGACACCGAAATCGCATAATTATCTCGTTTCAGTGCTGTCTTGGACAAAGCGCGGCAAAAGCCTGCTGTAGGCCATTCACCTTTTTCTCCTTCAGCCAGGTAATAGTCATCTCCTGAAATAACGAAAGTGTTTACGCATGCAGTTTTACATGTCTGGTTAACTAAATTTTGTTCGCTTTCTGGTGCCAGTGTGTTTTTAAAGAAATTCGTTTTCGAAATTAAAGTTCGATACTACTGGCCCAAAGTCAACCTTGATCATTTGAAGCTGGCCCAAATGACGTTAATTTTTGCATGCCTGTACTCTTTAAAATATACGACCGTTCTTTAAACGCCGAAAATAAAATTGAGACCAATACGGACCAAAGTATTAAAGAAAGGCCTATATATCCCTAAATTTGAATTTTACAAGCACGAAGTGTAACTTGTTACAGCTGTAGTTAAACATATCAAAGGGTAAGTTCAGTGGATTCGTGACACGGAATAATTACTTGGCATGACCCTTATTCATTGCTTACAATAATGACCCCTATCCATATTGCTATCTAAGATTTCCTACCGATTCGGTTGTACGATTTACATGAAAAAAATTTGAAGTTTGATTTATTGATCGTAGTGATGTCATAATGTTTAAACTGAATGATATTTCGATGACCAGTCGCCACCACCACTCCTCCTCTTCCAAGAGTAGGAAAATGTGGAGTCAAATTGGTCGTTTTAATACCGTTAAGGTAGAGAACTGCAGCTGATTCGTGCACAAAGATCTAAAAAATGCAAACAACAAAGCTAGGTTATTCACACGTTTCAGTTATGTGAAGACGCACCCTCGTCCCCAGGGATTTTTGCCTTTTTGATATGATACGTCTTCTCTCGTATCAAAAAGACAAAAATCCCTGGGGACGAGTATGGTCAAGACTTCATCCTTGTCCTCTACAATCGTAAACCTCACATGAGGTAAAAAGCGCGCTGAAATTATTTACTACTATAAGATCTTTCATTAGCAACTATATACCTGCATTTTGAACCACTTTCTTCCAGGAGGTGGTCCTTCAGGACACGTTCCAGATTTTCCACCAGTCCAAATAACTTTTCCATTTTGCAAGAAACCCGATCGAAAGCAAGTCTCAGGGCGATGAATTCTAAAATAGAAATAAGGCTATTTAATCTTAGGAACTTAAATAAGCTTAAATGATTTATTTTGTTCAGTTAAAATTAGGATGCTTGAAGAATGACAGGACAATATTGCTGAAGCAATTTTAAACCGGCGCTAATAATTGTAAGTAAGTAAGTAAGAAGCGGAAAGTTAAACGTCCTCAGGGAAACCATCCTAACGGCTGACTTTTCATCCCATCCGACTGTAACTATGTTACATTTCGCCAGAGATACGTAAATTATTGTTCTAACTTGCTCGCCTGCTACTCAACCAATTAGCGGTCAGTAGATGGTTCCAAATGGATTGACAACACTACATTTAAAGTGCGCCGGAGTGGGACTCGAACCTGAAATCTTATGATTACAAGCCGAATGCGCTACCACTTCACCATCTCAACTAATTGTTAGTGTTTTAACCTCGCAATAATCGCTAAAGTAATACTCTTGGTTTTATTATGCCTTTCTTGTAAAACTACTACAGTGAGCTGTCTATCATTGATAGCTAGGTTGAAGTTGAAGATTAAAATTAGCAATATAAAAGTATTTATTACCTGAGGTAAACAAAATCAAAGTTGAATTCATCCTGAACATTATATGCCAATCCAAGAAATCCAGAGTTGATTCCTTGTGGTCCAATATTATTGTACAGTCTTGCTGTGATTTTATAACTTTGCCCGTCAACAGTTTTCGGTATAATAACACGACAGAAGCCTTGTTTGGAGAATTTGCCGTAATCTCCGTCGATTGTATAATGTGTGTTGAAATTTTGGGTATTATTGCCGCAGTTTTGGATGATGTAATCTCTTGTGTCGTCTGTAAAGCGAACAATAACAAATTAGCAACTGGGAGTCTAAATTGTACAATTTACTGCGGGAGAGTTATGTTACATACAATACTCGTATTTTCATAATATATTTGGCTATTATTTATTATTGCATTCTGATTGGTTGAAACAATAAATCCCCAGATTTTATGCATTAAACTATCAGCAGTTCATCTGGTGGAATTACTCTAATCGGAAAACAAAATTGAAAACTCTCCTAGGTGTTTGATTTTTTCAATTTTTACATTGTTTTTTACTCTCTGTTAAAATTAAGCCTCTACAAATTCAGCAAAACCTAACTTAGTTTCACAAAGCTACGTCAGTACACAAATAAAGTAACGGAACATAAATCAGACTACATCGTAAGAAAAACCTCTTAGGCAATTATTGATGAATATAAATTGGCAACATTCCAACTAAGAAGTGGTTATATCTTTAGACCAGTTAAGTACAGGATGTTATGAGATCTCACATTTCATCAGTGAGACGATTAATACTTTTTTTATAAACTAAAGATAAATAAAAATAATGAACTTTGTCATTAAGTCAATAGATGTAACGATCAGAACTATATTTATACACAGTGATTCGCAAGAATGAATTTCACACAGTTCTCTTTTAATCCAGTATTTAACATATTCGGGAACATTGGGCGTCAGAAGATCATTTCCCTTCCAAATCAATTGAATGTACTATCGGGAAATGAGTACAATTTCACAATATAAATACTATTCAACTCGAGAGAACTTGCCGGACCCATATGAATGGAAATCATAGTATTATTTTTATTATTTGGAGGGAAAGAGGATGATTTGGCATTTATCCAAGAGTCTGCCATGGTTGCCCCCGTGAATCAGAAAATCTGCGAAATGGGCTGTTTATGTCATCTAAAACGACGAAGTTATTATCCCTCCCGCTCCCTCTCTAAAAGCGCCTATCCCCTAAATAAGTGGAGTTATAGCAAAGCTTAAAGAGGCAATTTCAACAAACAAGTGATGAAAGAAATAGAGAAATATTTCTGTATTTTGCATGTATTGGTATATATTTATTTTAGTTTTCAAAAGTTATTTCTGTTGAGAAAGTGCTCAATACCAACAAAGATGAAGTAGAGCGAAGTTAAAATTCAATGTATTTGAAAATAAGTTAAAAGTACATAACTGTCAGTTTCACGCTGAACGATTATCAAATGTACTTTTAACTTATTTTCAAATACCTTGAATTTTATATGTATTTTAATTTGATTCGATAAAGTTAGCTAAAAATATGCATGGAAGCAGAAATATGGTAACGATAGAATTATATCTGGAAGATTACTTGATTTTAAAATAGAATTTTTCGTTACTATTTTACCTATTTCTCTGATCTTTAACAATTTCCTTAAATTGTATTAAATTTTGACGAATTTAAGCTTTAGGATCTAGTATGGTTTGTTCTTTTTAAAAACGCGTATTTTCAACGTCATTTTGTAACTTTGTAAAACATCACATTTCATTACGAAGAAAGTAAAAGTTTCCCGCCAAAACACAGATGAGTCAACAAAAACATCGCGAAGGCGTTTTAAAAATGTTTTTAGATGTTAAAAATATATCTAATGTTGATTTTGTAACACGTGTGAGCTTAGCGGTTTTTTATTTTTTAAACAAGCAGGAAGGAAAATGTTAGGGAAAAAATTAAGTTAAAGAATATAATTCATGTTGTTAAAAATAATCGGTGCAAATGAGACAATGTCTTCTTTGTTTTCAAAAAGTAAATAGGGCTAGAAAAGAATGGCGTACCACAGACAATTAGGCATAGAGAAAGTGACATGTAAAGAGAGCAGCTTTCTTTTTAGAGTTTCAACTTCTTTTTCAGTTTTCGGTGTAATTAATTTTCAAAAGATTTTTGGCTTTATAAACCAGCTGATTTCTTTTCCAATTTTCTTTAAATTAGTAGCTAATAACAGACGGTTTAGAATTGCAGTTTTACAATGTACGTCAAACATCGTAACTCTAAATATGGACAAATTTCTTGTTCTTTTGAATTGTAAGAGTTAGCTTTGGTGAAAAACACGCTTAGCCGAGACCCTCGTGATATGGTGGTCATTTTCTGTGGTATTTATATTATTAGTAAAAATTTAATTTTTACCTAAGAGAAGTAAGTTTTTTGATTTTTTTTTGATTTTTTTTAATTTTGCAAATTTTTCGCGGATTACTATGAATAAAAAGAATAATTTTAAATTCCTGCAATTTTTCCCTTATGATCTCTTCCCATCCTCATCCTATCTCCCAGAAAAATTCGTCTTACCTAACACTAATATACGCACAATATTGAATTTTCGCAAATGACCGACTTTACATATTTTTGAAAAAAATTCGACACGACTCCCCAACGCGCGTATTATAGTCACTTTCTGCTGCGCGAAAATTAATACGCTCAAAATTACGCGCGAAAAGGAATATGAAAAAGGTAACTTCGCTTAAAGGCTTACTTACTCTGACATCTTTCAAGTGGAACTTCCGTTTAAGGTGGAGTGCCTCTTTTCGCTTTTTTGATATGGGAGCGTGATATTAAAGATAAAAAAAAAGTCCTGGGAACGAAGTTTTTGACCCTTCTTAATGCAGTCTCACGGTATGTTCTTTTATTACAGAGAAAAAGGTTAAAAACACAAATTACCTTTGCGTTTACACGTCGTTTTCTCGTCTGTAAAAAGTTTCGTGTCTATTAGTTTGACTTTCTGCTTCAAATTACGAACATCATTTTGAACCAGTAACAGCGTAGTTAAAATTTTGTCAAGTTTGATCGATGAAACTTTCACGTCGCGTTCTTCATTTAACGACCTTTCAGATTCGATTACATTACTTTGGCAATAACAACACGACAAGAAAATAACAAGTAAATAACCAATGTTGAGAGCTTCCATCCTCGTGGACGATATTTTTCTTTGTTTGCTTGGAATTGACACGATAATCAAGTTTTATTCATTTCTTCGTGACAATAAGTATGATTCATCGATTTTTTGACCAATCAAAAGCTAGAGAAGGACGAACTACTTACGTCTTAATAAATAGTGGAACTGATCTAAAAAACACACTCTCCATCATTGGTGGTGAACTTTAGTACTTTTTGCAACGAAGTTCTATCTTCAACTTCGTCCCCGGGGGCTTGTTAGGCTTTCGTGATGAAAAAGATTCCGTTCGAATACAAGAAATCTAGCTAGACCTGGGGACGAGGTTTTCTTATTTCCTATCTATACATTCCCTAGAAGCCTTGTTTACTAGTATTTTGTTTAGATATTTGCAATTTAGTGTTCGTCATCGATTGATTCCACTTGCGAATTTTTGATAAATTCGTGTCGCTGAACTTATTTACAGAGAGAATTTTATCCACTTTTACATCATACCACAAGAAAAGATGTCGGTAAAAACACTAAGAGAAAGAAAGAGGAACTATTTGTACTGCTTTCCGAAGTTGACAAGGCGAGTTATAGCAAATTTAAGCGAAATATAGAATTACTGGTCGTTAGCCCGTGGAAAATCCACAAGAATTCTATCGTCGCAGCAAAGTCGATAAAAATATCGCCCTAGTCATTTTGTGGTTTAGCATGACCCGGTTTTGACCGACAAACAGACGAAATACGGCTATTATTATCAAGACGGAATATGGAAATCTAGTCAAGATGCACACCCAGTTTTGTCTCTTAGGATTCCTTCTTTTTCTAACCCTACAATCCCTAGGAATGAAGTTCTTTTACATCATTTTTACCGTACTGCGTCGCACATTTATCGCATTCGTTGTTTACTTTTGCAGCCAGCAAAACTCAAACCAATTGGGACTCGCTTCCTGGCCTACATTGAGGAAACACATCTATCCTTCTTTATATTGACAAAACGTGATTACATGACTGGATGAAGAGAGTTGATTTTCATAACACTTTAAGTTGCGTCACGCGCAACAGTTGATGAAAACAATATGTTTCGGAAATCAATTACGTTGTTGACATTTAGTATCAACCTATTAAAAATATTTTCCTTTTAATGGAGAAAATACTTGGAAGTTAGAAATGAGAACGAGACTACATAGTTAATTTTGACACTTGACCAAACACAATTGAATAATTTTTCGTGACATTATATCTAGCAGCCACAGGGGAGGAGAAACTGTTCGGAGAGATGAAAAACAATCGCATAATTAGAAAGAACATGGCACCGAAAAACATATTTTTCTTAATCTGACACATTTCGTAGATTTTCAATGTAAGAAGAAATTTCCCATTCATCTTTTAAATAAAACCCTTTCCGTTTATCTTGAATAAATTTCTTTAGTTCTATTATTTTTTGCTGACTCATCGATACTAGCTCATTCATATCGACGCCATGTGAGAATAAAATATAAAGTACGTTTGAAGAGTCGTCTAGCTCGGTTTCGAAAACAGTCGAAAATACCGTTGTCAAGTCTTCCAATTCGCTCTTGTTTTTCTTGTGGCTGACCTCATGACGCATATATATACCTAAAACAACAGTAAAATATTTAACAGTGTAAAAAGAGAAACCAAAACTAGTAGCTTTGTCCCTACAGGCAAAATTTAAATATTTAGTCCTATTTTTAGACCCATATCCTATTTTTGGCTTCGTAGGAGTTTAATAGAAGACAAAACATAAAGAATTACATTCCATATTGTAAATAAGATGATCTGGTGAAACAGTTTTTAACAGGAAAAAGAAAAGGCACTTTGCCACCGTGTCGGCACTGTCCAGATAGAAATAGCTCCGGAGTCCTTCCTTATTGTTCACACTGCTGAGGAAAAACAGCAATTTATCCAGTTATTTTGTTTGGACCTGATGTTTCTACTAAAATAGAGGATATTTCAATAACGAAAACAACAAAAAAACACACACAAATCCATGGATTCCTCTATCACGAAATCGCAAGAAACTTTAATACTTGTTCAAGATAAGGAGGTTGGAGACAGAGAAAGGATGCAGGGAAAAGAAATCTTCAAGATAGGGAGATGTTCGAGAGAGAGCAAATTATTTAATTTTTTATGTTTAAGTGTCTTTTCTAATAGACGCAACTGCTTTTAGCGGGGAAAATTTACATAAAAGTATGCAATAAAGGATGTTTATGAAAAACTGTTTAAAAAAATATACTTTTATATATTTAGTACCCATTTATATATTATTGCCAAGCAATTTCGCAAGGGGAATAACAAATTCAAATTCGGAATTCAAATTTTCCTGCCTTTCTTTATAAGTAGCAAAAGTGACACAAAAAGAGACCAACAACGGAGCAAAATCATTAAACGGTTATAATATTAGTTTTAGACAGAATCGAAGCTGTGTGAACCTACGGTCTCGTTTCAGAGCGATATCATATCGCTAAGAGTTGACACAGCCTTAATGGTTAATCTAAGGCTCAGTACATATTATACTATAGATAATGTAAATGTTACACTAGGTCATTTAACAAACAGTCACCATTAAACGTGTTACTCTATAAAGCTTACCTTCGGATTTCAGTGAAGATTTAACGTGTGCCAATATTTGTTGTGTGACGTCATTATTATTGCTCGAAACATTTTTCTTGATATATCTATTAGCGCGATTATCCATAATAACAACATCGAACATGAGCGGTGTAGCTAGACAAAAGATGAGCTATCACTAAAAATATTTTTCTTCTTTCATGTCGACAAAAGGATTAAAAAAATATTTTAAGAAATTGTCAAAAAAAACAATACTCGGAATTTTTATTAGTGATCTGATGTTTTGTACCTTTTTGCTGGTTCGTCCGAAGGTATTCAGTTACATCCATCGAAACCATTTGTAATCTCTCGTTTTCGATCGGTAGTTGAAAATACGTATTAGCAACCTCGATCATTTGTGGATCCCTTTCCACACACGTGACTTGTACCTTTAAAAAGGGAGACATCCTTAAATACAACAAATACAGCCTTTCTAATACAATTCATTTCACGGTAGCAATTTTGGGGCGAACACACTCTTCCATACAAAAAAAAACGGTTCAATCAAGATAGAAAATAAGAACAAAACTTTTGTAAATCAAAGTTACAACTAATTTAAAAAAAATCATCTCAGCAAATATTTACCGACGTGAATCAAGAATTTTTGTTAACACGTTGGATGAATAAACATTTTTTGGCAGTTGGGCCACAGTTACAAATCACTTTTGAACGTATAAAATTCGGGAGAAGATCAAAGTACTTGTTTCCAACGTTTTTATGGAAAGCTTCTTAAACCACCAAAGTCTGACAAAAAACTTTGTTTCGATACTTCTCGCGAGCTGCTAAATTACACTTTAAATTAAAGTTGCGCGCAGCAATGCCTTCCTACCATGCGAAATCGCGACAGGGGAGTCGCTCCTTACACCACCCGTGGTGAGCCAATAAATACTATTGGGTGTAAACGCGTGTGTATCAGAGACGTCAGAAACTTTACCTCAGGAAATAAATCCAATAAAAAGCTAACAAAACATCCACCATGCAATCCAAGAACCAATACATTGAACACACCTATAGTAGAAAAACACGAATTTGGAAAATGATTTCACTTACCCAAAAGAAGGTGCCCAAAATATCGTAAACCATAATAAAGAGGTGATGTTACGACTCTACCCTTGAAACTTCACATATGACGCAAATTAATACATGACCTACTCTCTGTATAGAAGCTACCCCTCGTACAAAAAAGTGATGACGAAAAAAAATAAAGGACGGAGGTATTTGATTATTTAGTGTTACTAGTTGAAAATTAGTTAAACTGATAAAGCATTTGATAAAATTCGAAATCAATCATCTTTATCCATATTCAGATAGCTAGTTTAAAGGAATTAATTTTCACAAGTTAGTAAGACCTAATATTTCACGAAAAGCCATTTGATGATATTTTCCTTTATATATATAATTCTAAAACTAACATTTTCAAAATACATAGTCAAAGCATAATAATGTACTCACATTGTGCTCATCGAATAACAGAGAGAAAGCAGTACACACCTGGATCTGCGAAGTTTAAATTCTTCACCAAAGTTAACCCAGCAAGCATGGCTTTACAGGAGGACAACATCAGATATCGATGGTCGCAAATGCGTTTCTTTAACTTGATCTTTCTTTTAGATGATTTATCTAAAGGAAGTAAAACAAAACAAAATAAAAAAGGAATTATCCTGAAAACATTATTAAGTGAAATATGATATAAAAAAAACAACTGAGAAATTCTGGTTTTACCTATCATAAGGCGAGCTTGTGCATGAATGATATTTAGATCACTTCGGAATAACAACTGTCGGTAATAATACAGATCTGAGGACTGTACATCTTCTACAAGATACGGACCATACACAGCAGAAGAATCTTCATGCTGAATATCTCTATTGCCAATATCTGAAGATGCTGTTAAAAATGGAACCTGAACAACAATTAAAAGTACTTGATTTTATTGGTCAGTTCTTTCTCTTCTCTGAGAGTAAAACTGTTAATGACTTTGCTTTTACTGGTGGCATGAAGTTTTCAGAATTTGAATGACGTTAGGTGTGAATTAATACAACATGGTGGTTGTCAAAGAAAAAACATGCCAAAGACTGAACAAATCACAGCATATTCAACAGATGATATTTTAGTGAAGAAACTTAGGCAGAAATTGTTCATCTCGATTCTGTAAGACTTTAAGCCATTATTAAAATTAAGCAACATAAGACAACAAAATAATTTTGAACTTTTTAGCCTGAATTTTGTCCCGACAAAAATTTCCGGTTCGTAAGTGCCCATACTACTCTAATGCAGTACAATGGTCTCAACTATGTATAAATAGGATAATTTTCAATTCACATGAATTAATATTTGCGAATTAGGCCAAAGTCATTTGATACCTGTGCTGTTTTACTAAGTCCAGGTGGCGCAAGCTCCATCACTTTTTTTGATAATTCAGTTTTGATCTCCTCTAGATTTGTGTAAACATGCCCACGATGAAGAGACGCAATGACAAGTCGGGTAAAACCAGCAATTTCAGCTAACGATTTTCTTCCATCATCAGTAGAATAAGTATACTCATATTCATGACCTAAAATTTAAAACAGTGGTGTAAACAGAAAATAAGAAAAGGCAAAGTTACATCCGCTTTAGTTAAACAAAGTTGTACTTTGTATAAATTAAAAATTGGATTTTTATAAGATATGAGTTATCAAGGAAGGGTGCATAAGATCTACCTTGTGGGACAATAAAAATGGCAAATTTGCCGTTATTGGATGAAAGTTTAGACATAGCAGTATCGACAACTGTTAAAGAATATCTAGGTTCCTGACTCTTGACAACATCACTCCATAGATCTACTGTCACAATTTCGTCCAAGCTCGAGTTAACTAGAAATAAAAATAAATGCTCATAAAAGTTATTATCACTTTCAATGAACATTTTGTTCAGATTTGACTTTTATAGGTCCAGTAAATTGACAACCACTTTAAGGATACGTCAAACCCTATTTACCCATGTTGAGAATAATGCGTATGTTTCCTAAACTATAAAATTTAACTTTATAAAAGTATATATATTCTGAAAGCCTATTAAATTTCCTATCTAGCCATGCTATTCTTATTATTCGTCGAAAAAATGGAAAGGCGTAAAAAATTATCGAACACGTTTTCAAAGTCTCTGATACTTGAGGGTAGAAGGTACAAGCATTTTACTTTTATATTGTAAAAGTTATATCATTAAACTCAGCTCCCCATGGGCATGAAAAAGGTGCCTGCGTTTTTTTTCTAAAAACATATTTTTAGTTTTATTACGAAAAATTGATTTTGGTACTCCTTCGTTGATAAAAAATAACTTTATCACATGGTAACCTCTGAATGGTACATTTTTTTCAAAAAAACAAACACCTTTGGAGAGCTGAATATCTTGATAATAATTATTTGCTAATTTTGTCTCGATATATTGAAGTCCCTGTACCTTCTACCCTAAAATGAAGAGCAACATCGAGAAAAGAATGTTTACGAGATAAACAGCCTTGAACATCCTCACGCTTCAGTAATTCGAAACAAAGAAAATAATTTCGTCGGGTTTGCATGCTCTGTATGATACAGAATTATGCTGATGGGTCATGATTCTACAGCATGTGGCTATTTTTTTTAATAAATTATTTATATATTGAAAGAGAAATAACGTAAACTCACTTGCTAAGCATAACAAAAAATAGAGTACACAAGCAACCTCGTTCCCAGCGCCTTTTGTTTGGGAAAGGAATAAATTGATAGGAAAGACTGCATTCCAGGAAAATAAAGTATAAAATAATGTGGAAAAATACGTTTTCTTGCAGCTAATTATTGTAAAATTTTGCAGATCCATACTGCACTCCTTCTATGTGTCTAAAACTGTCAGCCAGTCTATTCTTTGCATTTCTGCGTTTTTTTCCTTTTTTCTTTCGTTGTTTGTAATGTTTTGTAGTCAGAACCTGCTATACGTGCATCGTCAATTTTTTTGCAACCTTTTCAATTTTTTTTTTTTGAACGAACGAAGATCCACTCGCACCAGCACGTCCCATATTCGATAAGATTATGATAAATGTAAATATAAATAAAGAACAAATAACCAGAAAATATTTTTTAATTGTTTCAACTTGTGTTCTCAATGATATGTAGTTCGTAGGTTTTTATTCATATCTACCTCAATTAATGAGTATATAATCATTTTGAAATGTTCAAATGATCAACTTCAAAAAATACCGTCATACCTTCAGCATATTAGAAAAAAACATGCTCATGTGTGCAAGATTTAAATTCTTTTCAATTTTTAAACAAAGAAGGTTTGAAAAAAAATGTTTGTTAATTTATCCGTTCCTAATTTCCTCGTTTTTGCATTATAAATTTATACATTTTTTTTCAAATAAATATTCTATGAACCATTTGCTTCCCGAAGGCATAAAAATATTTTTTTTGAGAAAAAATCAAAAAAAGGGTTTGACGTATCCTTAAAGTATCAATACTGTTCTCATGCCGAGAGCTACATTACCGAAGCCCCTGTCATTCCTTTCAGTTATATCAAAAGACAGTAGATAGGTCATTATGCATTGTGATGCTTTCAACTAAACATTATAAAAAGAAAAAAAATAATAACCTAGTTTATTTTGAATGATAGCATATCCCTGGAGATTTTGAATGTTAGTCTTCAATTCATCCACAGAAGAAAAGTTTTCAGGATCAGAACCATCTGAAAGTGACAAACTCCACCTTGGTAAAGATACTAAAGAAAGAAATACTATTTACACTATACAGAAACCGCTTTAGTTAATAGTTCCAGACATGTATTATATATTTAACAGATGGAACTTTTCGTAAGTATACTTACATCATACTTATGGAAAACTTCGTTTTTAAAATATATAATACATTTTAAAAATGTCTTTTAATAATTTTACATGCCAACAGGAAATTATTAAGTTTTAAAAAAAAGAGATAATTTTTGCAGTACTATGGAATAAAATATTTCTTACAGGTATTTATCACTTTTGTGAAAATAAACGCAAAGACTGGCAGCTTTCCACCCAATCCGTCATCATTTTTATCATTTGTAATTTCAATCCTGTAGACATGGACCAGCCACGATGCGCCAAAGTGTGAAAGTAATTGTTCAAGTATATGTCCCTGTGCAAGTGTGACACAGATGTATCTTCCATTTGTTTTCAATGTGCGGTGTATTTCACCAAACATCTTCTTTATACCATTTACAGTTTCTTCTTTATTATCGATAAACAAGGCATCCAATGTCCCCTTGTCTATTACTACATCATATTCCTCATTATCAAAACTTGTCTACAAAATTATAAATTGAAATTAAAGTTTAATAACAATATCGTCATCGTAATCTTCATCATATATATCGTATCACAGGCATAAAACTATAAGGAACAAAAAAGCACCAGAGAAAAAAGAGTAAATAAAAAAATCCATGGAGTTATGTTAATACAAAGTATAGACGCCAGAAGTTCTGTTGATCAAAAACAGCAACAACAACAACAACAAAACAAAACAAAAAAGTTATATACCTCCTTAATATCCATTTTAATATATTTCATTTTACTTCTGTTCACATTATTCTTTTTAATCATTTGTTTGATAACCAAATCTGAAATATCTATGTTGACAATATGATGGTAACCAACATCATACATATCTTCACTAAGTTTCGAATTACCACAACCCACCATCAACACTTTTTCAACAGGTTTGCAATGTTTGTGTAACATGCCACATAAATGAGAGTATTCACCATACCATTCAAAAGCATTTTTGCGCTTCTTGAAAAAACTATCCCAGTATGATTTGCTGGCAAATTCTTCACGCGTTTTTGGTAGAAGATTCATGTCCTGTAATAGTGGAAATATTCACTGTTATACTATTATATATTTACAAAATTTTCATGCAGCACATCTAATTTTTCGAACATTTGGCTTTGTGTAAATTTGATGTAAGCAGAATATTGTTTTGTAGGTGTGCAAAAATTAAATTATGATAAGCTGGAAAAACAATGTAATGATATTTTATTAAAGTTTCATAACACTTTTCCAAAGATCACAATATTATCAGTGTTGGTCAGTGTAAATCGAAGATGGAAGCTCTTTACTTTCAATACAAGGGTGTCTACTTGTGTATAACAGTAAAAAAGCTTGGCAGCCTTAAATTTTGCCTGCATAAAAACATGCTTTTTTGTTGTAGTAAAGCATCAATGCTTTAATTTAGAACCCTATTTCAGAAAAAACATAGAGTTCATGTCAACATTACTCTGTCTATCAAGACAAGTAGGTGTGGGCTAAACATGCTTTTCCTAGTGGCAGGAGTTTTTGTTAACGGTTTATTAACAGCAGAAAATCAACCCTTTTACCCCAAAAGACATGAACATAACTTTGATGGAAAACATAAATTTGATTGTTGATATATATATTAGTTAATAAAGTAGCACAATTCTGTAATACTCAAAGGTCGCCTTTTTTGTGGCCAAGTTAACGAAATTAAAAGCGGTTTTTTGCATTTGGGTTAATTGAAAACCTGGTAGTATTTGGGTAGGTATTTTTTTTTTTACAGAAAAGATAATTATGTGCTATCCGTTGTTCCTAACCAGTTTTGCAGATAGAAACCATCTCATTACATTCGGACTAAATGGTTTCTATAGCGATAATTTCACATGTAACTTGAAAATAATACTGCCCCCATGCAAGGTTCTCACAGCAAATGTCCTCTTGTCAGTGACTAAATCACATGGAAATGAGGCTATTGTTGTGTAAGAGTTTATTTACGCTATATACAATGTACAGTCAAACCTTTATAGCTATAAAAGATTGGTTGCATTATATTGAATTGAATTTTTTATTTCAGTGATATAGATACAGATAATATAGTTACAGTTTTTAAATATGGAGACCGTCAAATAGCTGTATTAGCTAATCGGGTGAGGCCACCAGTGAGAAAAAACCTACATATAAAAACTGATATAAATATATATATATGATGACAAATAGTAGATATTAACTCAGATTGAGCTCAGTTTAAGTTTGAGAAAATTTTTTATATAAAAGTGACTAATCAGGACCATTCTTGTAGCTTTCTAGAAAGAAGAGTTTACATTTTGATTTAATTTGATTTGATTTGATTTATACATGTGGCAACCATCCTTTAGGAACTTCGCCATACAACATTGCCCATTATTCATTTATTTGTTTTGAAATGGTTTACTCAGGACAGCCTCTTCAGTTCCCATTGGTACTATTATCAACAAGGGTCCTGTAAAGCGGGTTCTAGTGCTACTTAATGTTTTCATTTCACACTCCGCAATTCGGAAATAATTTCAGTGATTTCAGGAGCTTTTACTAAAAGTAGGAACCAGCAGTAACCAGCAGTATTTTGAAGTAACCACCAGAGAACCAACAGTATTTTGAAGTAACTAACAGAGAACCAGCAGTTTTTACAAATAACCACAAGAGAACCAGCAGTTATTATTAATTTACTCCAGATAAGGCAGCAACAGCAGCCCAAGAGTGTTGTGATTTTTATGCACAACACTTCATGACCTTAAACTACCAAATATGATAAATAAAAGGGCACCTAGTTTCCAGGGCTTTTTTCTGATACTTTATGCTCTTGCTAACTAGCTACTTTTAAGTTGTTTTCACGAGGTCCAATAAATGCATTCCGCGAAGATTAATTTTCGAAAATATGAATAAAATTCGCGGTATTCGCGATAATTAATCAATTTAAGTTAATTATTTATTTGTTTCGCCTAAAGGCAATAATGGAACCAAAAAGAACAGAACAAAAACAGTGTTTTCAGGATTAAAGTTCATTCTTTGAAATAAAATGTAACACGTTTCAAGGAAAAAACGTTCATATCGAAAGCAGGGCTTGAAATCCGACCCTATTTCGGGCGAGTCTTTTTAGACTCGCGTCAGTTATGCTGCGCGAGTCCGCCGAGTCTAAAAAAACTCACGTAAAAATAAGTTACGCGAGTTTAATTTTATATCCCTGTGGTTTAAGAGCTAGACCGTTACATCAGGGAAATTTCATAAGACGAGTGCGATCACACACGTACTCGCCCACAGAAGCAACTGCTAACAAGGCTAAAATGTGCTTAAATAGCCGATAATTTAATGAATAAATTTTAAAAAGTTGATTATCTAGAGGGTAGTTAAGTTGCCATCTACGGCAATGCAATAAGCATTTAACTATTAAAAGCTCTATTTGAAAAATCAATCGTCGAACAACTTCAGCTTCAACTGTATCATTAAATACAGTTTATAACCACTTGTGGTATATTAAACTATTTTTAAAAACGCTAAAATGTATTTAATTAAATGCCGTGTTTTGCCGTGGTTAAATTAAATGTTTGTTGAACGTTTTAATAATTATTTACGCATTTGAACTAATGTTTTTTTATTGCATATTATTTTATATATTTCTTATAAGTATAATAATTTTATTATAATTATATATAATTTTATTTAGTAAAGGAATCATTGACAGTTAACAACACTATTAAACCAACTTTAAAAAACCTAGTTCACTTTCCTGTTTTTGTTCTAAAATTAGGGGGTAGCTAGAACATAAAAAACGAAGATATCTGCAAACATTATTTAAACGGGGTTTATCCGATCTGCGATCGCACGTGTCTACGGACATTGGCTTATGCTTGGTTTAAATGAAAGCTCCTTATTGCTTAAAATATACAACGAAAAGTAAGTAAAAAATGTACAATAGAATATCCTTGAAAAATCTAAATATTTAAGCTCGATTTTCTAAGCTTTTAGCGCGAGTCCAAATGGACTAGCGTAGCCATGACTAACGCGAGTCTCGGCGCGAGTCGGACTCGCGGACTCGCGTCGGATTTCAAGCCCTGGAAAGCATAAATTTTTAACTTGAACAAAGATAAAATATGTTTTGAGTATCATAAAGTAATGAAATTAGAACTACTGGCACACACTACATGTTTCAAAATGAGTAGATTTGAACAGATATTAACAAAATAGATGCCACAATGTTTCTCCACAACATTTATTAATTCATTCAATTCATTCGAACGTTACTTTGTCTCCCAGAAGAAAAAAATGTCTGGTTTTGGACTCTCCTCCGTATAGTGTTTTTCTTTATATTTGGTTTACAATTTAGATATTAGGTCGTTATTTAAAATATTAATTTTGTTTTTTTTAATTCTCGCTAAGGTTTTAAAATACTAATACGGTCAGTATATGTTTTTTTCAAAAAGCCTTCTGTCTTTTAATCAACTATTGCATAAAGTGCGAGTCACATATCAGACATAAACATATCAGACATAAACATTTCAGAAAAACAATTCAGAAACATTTTATAATGTACCCAACAGTTCATGACCCACTTTTCTGAAATGTTTATATGCATAAAGTATCAGAAAAAAGCCCTTGTATTTATCATATTTGGTAGTTTAAGGTCATGAAGTGTTGTGCATAAAAATCACAACACTCTTGGTGGGCCGCTGTTGCTGCCTTATCTGGAGTAAATTAATAATAACTGCTGGTTCTCTTGTGGTTACTAAAAAAACTGCTGGTTCTCTGTTGGTTACTTCATAATACTGGTGGTTCTCTGGTGGTTACTTCGAAATACTGCTGGTTACTACTGGTTCCTATAGTATCTACGGATTTCGGGAATAATTTGAGAGAATTCTGTCATTCATTGTTATGAGAAATTCAAACTAGGAAATAATTTCTGTATTATAATGGGTGAAAGCTAAATTAAATTTTCAGTACTGCACTTGTGAGACAAGTCATAAGCATATCTGTAAACCCTGAGCTCTTTTTTTGTTGTTGTGGCGCCGTAGATTAGTGGTTATAGCTCTCATACCCCGGGTTAACCCAAGCCATGTGAGGGAAATTGGGAAGATGGCACACTGTGTGGGCCGTTGGATGTTGCCGGGAGTTGTAATAATAATAATAATTATTAGAGTTGTCTAGTAGAGCCGCGGGCACTAATTGGGTCTGCGTAGCTCAAAATGAGCATTGAATACTCTAGGACTCTCCATCTAAGCCATGGCCCCTCCTGGAAATAATAGACAGGGTATATCCCTCGATATTTGTGAGGCTAGCCATGTAAAATATGCACATCTATCTATCTGAGTCTGGTAGGCTAGCCAGCAACAACAAGACCAAAAGGCCTTTTACTAAGCTTATTCTTGCTTTAGATGGGGTCTCAATTATTAAAGTAACATAATACAAAATATAGGAAAACATAATACACAAATTTACTGATTGGGGGTGGAGGAGTTTTTAAATCACGACGCACTGTGTTTTGGGGAAAAAACGTGAGCAAAATAATTATCCCTACATACAGGCTTCAGTTTGATCGTTTAATGGCTAAACCACGCCTGTACATAGCTGGCAATAGTTCCCGATAAATCCGGCTCCCAGAAACGGATTATTTGTACCTCCGAAAAATATTCAAGTAAAAATTTTGCTACAAAAGGATATAAAAACGAAAGCGCTGAGCTGACCAAGCCTAGCCAAGGTTCATTAGTTCATTAGTTTTAGTTTTTTTTTGATTAAGTTGTACGTTTAAGTTAGAAAAAAGGTTAGGTTGGATTTTGAGTAGTTTTCATATATATGTAAACCACTCAGCTAGCTAGCTAGCTAAACTGTCAGGGAAAACTGCCAGCTAAGCCTGCGTCTACTACACAGTCTACTTACCGTTAATTTGGACGTACTGTTCTGCCCAATCTTGGAACACGCCCCGTCTTAAGACTGGCCAGGCCAATCTTCCGACAGTGACAAATGGGTGGCCAGTCTTAAGACTGGACTGCCCAATCTATAGACGTACATGCCCAATCTTAGAACAATTGTGGAAGACAAACAGAACAATAAAATTTTTAGACCCTACCTCTTAAAAGGAACTTTAAATTGAAACTTTTCTTAGAAAATCAAAAGACCAAAAATTTATATATACCATGTATTAAACATGTGTTTAAAAAAATTGAAACTATTCAACCATATTAGCTAGCTAGCTGGCTACAGCTCGCTATAGCTGGCTAAACATCTCATCCAATGAAATTAACAGCTAGCTAACTAATAATGTGGTTGAATACGATTTTTCTGATTCTTCATAAATATAAACATTTTATTTTTTAAATTTAGCCACTACAAGCTGTATATAAATGCTAAATGTATGACACATACTCTACAGCTACGATTTTTACTCTACTGTGTCCAAAAACTGGCCGGGTCAATCATGGGTCAATTCGACAGTACCCAAAATATGATGTTTTAATGTGCCTGAGAATGTTTGTTGGGTCTTGCAAACAACAGAGCTTGTGTGGCACATCCCTTCTTTAAAATCTAAAAGGCGTCCAAAGATGGGCCTAACATGGTGTTTTGCCCAATCTTGTGACGCCCTGCCCAGTCTTAAGACTGGCCGGCCAGTCTTAAGACCGGGCAATTTTATGTCCAAAGATTGGGCAGCGTCCTAAGATTGGGCAGAACAGTACTACTCCTAATTAGCTTAATATTGAAGTCTAGTTTGAGTAATAAACGCATAATTAGGCTCTAAACAGAGTTTGTTTGTTTTGAAAATAAAAAACGCTGCCAGAACTGATGTCAGTAAAAACAACTATTTCGTAATAATGCATCATTTACATTTGGCTAAATCCTGATTTTAATTGTTGCTTAGATATAAAGTGGTGGAACTAACCTCTCCAAAAATTGATTCATCCTAAATAGGCGTAATCAGTCTTTCAACTTACATGCTTAGTTGGCAGTTTTCCATGACTCACTACTCGGTTGGAGTTATGAAATAAATTGCTATATATGTAGAGCTAACACAACCAGCTACAATAAATTATAAATTTTTCATAAATAGATTTTTCGAGAAGAAATTTTTTCAGCACATGCATTGCTAATTTCCCTCTCAATTTTTTTTTCTTTTTTCTGCCTCTTGAGAATTAGTAGAAATATTTCGACCCATATATAAAATTGAGAAGAAAATTTTTTTTGTCCAATCAGTATGTGTAAGGGGTCATCTACAAATTTTGTATGGACTTTTATATGCGATTTTAAATGTATATATATAATTTGTATAAATATCAATAGGTGTAATGCAGTGTAAATTTCCAATTTTCCTCGTACACCAAGTAGAAGACATTGCGCATTTCAACAAATTTCTAAAAAAAACTTTTTTGTACCTTGATCTGCCTTTGGTGACATCAGTATAATTTTTAAACCCTTATGTCTCCTTAATCGTTTGTTGAAAGTATATACATGATCCTATACATTATTTTTACCAGGGTTTAATGAAAAATTATTATTTATTGACAATTCATTGCTGACGTCATCAACATTCTAATTACATTATCTTTTCCACTGTTCATCTGCCTGTAATGACTGTTCAGCAGCCAGACAAATAAACCGGACTTTGAGGATAGGACAGTAGAATAATATGGTTTACGAATGTTTTAATGTATCATACTTAGTTTGGACTAATGTAATATAGGTATAATTTCAGTTGCAGGCGCCTGTAGAAAGGATTACTGGTGTATTATGTTTATATATCATGTTCTTAATTTTTGCCCCTACAAACAAGGAAACTTCACTGTCCAAGTCTATATACTATAATATATATTTATGTATGCTACATTTGGAATAAGAGAATACTGTGATTTGTAAATTTTTTTAAATGTATCATACTTATTTGGACTAATGGAATATAGGTATAATTTCAGTTGCAGGCGCCTGTAAAAAAGATTATTGGCGTATTATTTTAGTTTTCATATTATAACATATCGTATACAATTCGTATAACGTAAATCAGTTATACGATTTAACAGTCTTGGTCATGAATATTTGCACCCACGTGTGGTGGTACGTACACCTACACTAATACAGGCGTGCGATCCGTATCGCCTGCCTAGCTTATGATTTTGGCGTGCAATTATTACATTCGGGAGAGCGGCAGCGTGAAGTTTTTGAAGCATTGTTTTTTACTTTTTATTTGCTTCTTTTTCGTTTGTTGACTTATTTATTTCAGCAACAAGATGTTTACAAGCCCAGTCCTGGTCATATGAATTTTAGCAGCTGAGTGATACTTCACTCGCCTCGATTGTCGTAGATGCGTGATGAATTTCACGCGTCTTGACTTAATTGAGGAGAGTGATTATTCAGTTTTCATAATTTGAGGTGTGTGATAACACATATGAAAAGTGTGGTCGTCTGGCAGGCCTACTGAGTAATTGAATGTATTTGCATCTTTATTAAAGGACCGTCTCAAAATTTCCGTACGTAATTCGTATAATTCGTATCAAAACTTCGTATCAATGATCAGCCCTTAAAATTAGCGTCGGCATAATTGCGTAATTGCCGACGTAAAATACAAAGATACCGTAGTTGCGTCGGCAAAAATATTGACGACGTAATTTTGTTGTGAAATTTAAACGAATGGTGTTATTATGAAGAACGTAAGGTATAGAGAACATTAAAGTCGGCCCCTTTCCTTTATGCTGACACTCTTATGCTCGGTTGGTGCATTACACTGAGACTCGAACGAAAGACGGAAGACCATTTGGACAAGTCAGTCCGACCTTCATCGTCACAGAGAATACTGCGAGAAGAGTGCGCACCCATGCAAGTTAAATATAACCAGAACATGGGAGAGGTTAGGTGTCCTGTACCTTTATACAGCTTTCGGACGAATGTTCTTGTGATGTAATACCAAAGAAAAAACATGTTCAATAAAGTTTAATAAATCTTTTTAAAAGGGGAAAGAGAAATCAAATATGTTTAGTAATAATAATCGAAAAAATTGTATATCGTATTAAAAAGAAGTCCAGAAGTTCTGTCTCCCACACGACACAGCAGGCAATAAGTCAGCCCTGCCCTCGGTTTTGTGAGAAGAGATGTTCTGCGAATACTCTAACAATTGAGTCTCCTGTACAGTTTTGCTTTGCATTGAACTGTGCCTGTGACAAGCATTTTCGAAGCATGTTACCGGCGACTTCTGCGATATTCAACTTATGATGCCCTGACCTTCAGTTCGTAAATAGCACGTGTACAACTTACTTCCTAATCAGTTTAACCTAAAACATAGAGAGCTAGTTGGGACAGAACTATTAACTTAAGAAGTACACCTTCAGGAAGGTAGGTCAATAGGACTTGTACTTCATTTCCATTTGTCATCGTCTTAAGGAGATCAATACAAGGTTAATGACGAAATTTTTTGCCAGCTGAAAAACCAAAAAAATATTGTCGACGCAATGCCGACGCAAAACATTTGAAATGTATCTCACGTCAGCAATTTTAAGAAGGTGGGTATTTAATAGAAATACATTTTAGAGATACATTTTAACGCGGAAGAACAATTATGTATTGGGTAAAGCTTAGGTAAGGGATTACTCTAAAATAGCTCAGTTCTGCTTGGCGTGTGTACGAAGTAGAACAAGGCATGTGATAAAGAGCACGCCCGAATTTCACATGGCGTGTGTGGAGGCGTGCGCGTGCGATCGCACGCCATTTATGACCAAGACTGATTTAATTTAACATCGCATACAACTTTTATACAATTTTAATGCAATTATTTTTATGAAACTATATGAATTTTCAGGGGCTAATACAGGTCAATTTAGACATCGTTATACCGATTTTGGGGACATCCAATTTGAGCGCCCAAAATAGAGAGATTAAAACTGCCCTATTTCTTCTAATGATGGATAGGGAAAAAATGTGGTGGTAACGATTCTAGACCTTGTAGGTTCACTTTAAAATATTAACTGTTTGATACAAACAAATTGAGTTTCTCGTTTTCTGAAAAGGTTGACAGACAATTTAGGGTATTACCGACGCCCAAATTAATTTCCTGGATTAACCCCTGATTTTCATACAAATTATAAATTAATCAGCCCATGCGACTCAAATTTTTTGTAAACATCAAAACGTAATTTTATAAATTAAAACAACACTGTAATTTATTCTAAAATCATCAAAACGTGATCATAGTAGGCTTTAACCACACCTTATTTCGTTCTAAAATCATCAAAATGTGATCGTATAAAGCTTAAACCACGCCATATTTTATTCTAAAAGCATTACAACACCATATTTTTTCTCTAAAATCATTAGAATGTGATTGTAAAAACCTTAAAAAAAATGCTGTATTTTGTTCTAAAGTCATCGAAACGTGTTCATAGGGAACCTTAGGTATTAAATTATGTTGGACTTATATTATAGAGCTTAAAAAGTTGGTTAACAAATCTCTTTTCATTCTCAAGATATTCACATTTAAAGAATTTCAGATTTAATTATGCTGCATAAATTATGATGTCATATTTAAGTAATAGCAAATTTCTGTTATCAGTAATTTTAGACCTGTTAAGGGATGTGCATTCCAACTTTATCAAACCAAATATATTATAAAGGTGAATTAACTAACATAAAATTTTTCCCCAAAATGACACTGGTTTGCTCGTCCCCAAATGAGTGTCATTTTTTCCAAAAAAATTATGTTAATTAATTCACCTTATAATATCTATACATTGATGAAGTTTGACGGCACATACCTTAACAGGTCTAAAATTAATGATGACAGAAAATGTCAAAATTTGCTATTACTTAAATATGACATTATTAATTTATGCAACATAATTAAATCTGAAATTCTTTAAATGTGAATATCTTGAGAACGAAAAGAGTTTTTTAAAAAATTTAAAAAGACTTGTTAACCAACTTTTTAAGCTCTATATATTATAAGCCCAACATCATTTTATACCTCGGGTTCCCTTTAATTTAGATGATTTTTTTTATCATTCCACATCCATTTGTTCATTCCCAGCAGAGGATGTTTCACCCTAGCTGGACCTCCTATCTTGACAGGAAAATATAATTTGTGTATAATCATAACATATTGCTGCATGTCGGGTAGTGGGTTTGTCTGTGGCTTCCAGTTCTAGGTTCCAGAAATCGAATCCTGCAGTGATGCGCAAAGCACAGGACAAAAATAAAAAACGGAAAAGTTTATGTCATTCTTGTAGAAATGTAGAAAAAAATTTCAAGAATTGCTTTTATAAATTATACAAACTATATACTTTCCATAAAATAATGAAATTAACTTGGGAGAAAAATGCCTTCATGCTCTGAAAATAACCCGTAGAATGGCACTTTTGCTATTTTTGCCATTTTCCAAAACATAACATTAATTGTTTATTTCAATGAGGCTGTTTTTATTGCATTAAAAGGTACTAATTGAGTTTTTTTCTCATTTTGAATGCCTCGACAAAGACAGGTCCAAGTATGTTGCATAAGAAATATGCCATTTGGAGTATTTTTGTTTACATATATTTTTTAGTTAAATGTCTTTGCTAAATTGTTTCAAGGGGTGATTACATGAAGTTGGTTTACCCCAATTAGTGCCTAAAAGCAATCATTCTAAAATGTAAAGTTTATGTCTAGGAACATGTAAAAAGGAATGATTATGTTAAAATTTAAGGTACCCATTCTGCCTCATTGTCTGGTCTAATAATATTGAAGTGGAAAATTATAACTTGATAAAAAACACTTTTGTTTAGTTATAGACAGTTGCAGTAATGGAAGTAAGAGAGGAAGAGCCTTTTAAAAACGAAGACGTATGTGCTATTTGTCTTGCTGGCTATGTAGAAAAATGCCGTACCATTTGCAATCACTTTTTTTGCAAAAGATGTATCATTCGTGCATTATATCCGGAATACACTGGAACCTGTCCAATATGTCGTAGTGCAATTGACTTTCAAAGCGTAAAAATTGTTGACAAAAATATTTCAATAGTTAAGCCAAAGCCATTGACTATTCATGGGAGTATTTATATCCAGGGCCGCTTAAAAGGCTTAGCATCCTATCATTTTGATACAGAAGATGATTGCTACATATCATATGCTAGTCCTCACTGCAGTATGTGGCCCTCTCTTGACAATGGAGATAGACCAGCTGTGAAGAAGCCATTTGTTAACACCTCCTTTGATCTGTCCAGTAGAACTTTCAAAGGGACAATTGACTGGTCTCCAACAACATGGGGTGGTGATGCTATATGGATCTATGAAATGATATTCACAGAGGATTTTAATTCTATTGAGGATGGATCTGTGAATGCGTATGATAAAACTGGTCAACAAACAGAGTGTCACAAATTTGGAATAGATTTAAATTATCAGCGTTTGTATGATGATCATATATTTTTCGAGTAATTTATAAACTTTCCATATGGCATTCAGGCTGGACTTAAAAATATTTATGTTTGCCGTCACCCGGGTGAGGGTCTCAGCAATGACCCGGTCGGTCGGTCGGTCAGGATTTTATTTTTATTTTCAAAGCATGTCTATCTACGATATATTTTCTTATATTCTAAGAGAATGTACTAAATAAACTTCAACAAAAACACAAAATTTATGAAGCCCGCGATCAAAAACGGTCAGTGTTATTACAAAGAACGTAGGGTATGAGAACATTAAAGTCAGCCCCTTTCCTTTATGCTGACACTCTTATGCTTGGCTGGTGCATTACGCTGAGACTCGGACGAAAGACAGAAGACCATTTGAAACCATGCCACAAGTCAGTCCGACCTTCATTGTCACAGAGAATACTGTGAGAAGAGTGCGCACCCATGCAAGTTAAATATAACCAGAACATGGGAGAGGTTAGGTGTCCTGTTCTTTAATACAGCTTTCGGACGAATGTGATGTAATACCAAAGAAAAAACATGTTCAATAAAGTTTAAAAAATCTTTTTAAAAGGGTAAAGAGAAATCAAAAATGTCTAAAAATATATTTAATGCCAAAAACATATAGCAAATCTGCCTGCACATCATCGCGTTCAATGTTGTAACTTTGAACTCGTTGTTAATACGTTTTACAAAATTCATTTTTTTATTGGGTTTCGTTTTAAGGTGTGCTTTTCTGCATCTGCAGAAAGAAGAAATTTAACAGGGCCCCCAAAAAAAATTTTCGCGCAAGCGATGGCAAACACAAATATTTTTAAGTCCAGCCTCATTATATTTTTTAAAAAATTATTTTTATTCACATTTAAAATGGAGCCAACTTTAATAACAATTTCAACAACAATTTCAACAAAAATTTTAACCTGTACAACAGAAAAACTGTTTAGACTTATTTTTGCAATTATTGTCTGAAAATTGGCTGAAATATAATATTTTGCAGAACAATTTTGTACGCAAAATGCAACTTATTTTCAAAACTGTTATGATGGAAATAAGGAACTAATGCTTACTGTTGAATTTTTTTTATAAATAGTTATCTTGTGTTCTATTTTGTTCTCTTGTTGTTATTGTACAAGTACTGTCTTATCTGCATACATACTCATTGCACTATATCAAAATATTATATAACATTTAAGAGGATAATATATCATGTCTCCTTGTTGTTTTGTTTTTGTTAATTTCTTATATTTTTTTTAATTCATAGGGAAGAAACAACAAATAACCCCTTAATTTTTTTACCTTCTCTTTTATTATGTAACTTATGCCCTAAACATTATATCAACCCTTATAATAATACACTTTTTTACGAGAAACATTCTGAGTTACTCTTACTCCAGTTTTAAGTCCACTTTCCCCATTGACAAGACTTGCAAACATGACCATTATGGTCATGTTTGCGGCCTGACTTAATTGCAAATCTCGAAGCTCCAAATATGATTATAGGAAACTTGGACTGAGAATACATGTAATTTGTCTGTAATTGCTAATTCACAATTTATTAAGGAACTTGAAAAAGTGACTTTTGTGGAAAGGGATTTTAGGGCATTATAGTGGTCAGGTTATACAAATGTTTAGAAAAACTGAACATCCTGACCAAATATAAAAGGTTTTTCCACAGGCTGTACAACTAGAATATAAATAATTGCATAAATGAGCATTTAGAGTGTTATTCCGTATTTGAAAGCAATTTTGTAGTTTGTTTGCGAATTATGTGCTTTTAAAAGGCTCCTCGGAAGAATAAATATAACGTTCTCACCTTTTTAGAGTTAAAAAATAATTACTATTGCAATGAGTATTCCGCATTCTGTATTGGCTGGTGGTTGGATACCTTTTGTTGTTGTGGTGGTGGTAGGTTGTTTTTACACACAAATAGAAATATTAAGGCATTTATGCAGTAATGATTCATCATTACTGCATAAATGCCTTAATAAAAAGCATATCCTTCAAACAGTGGTATTTTGTTATATACAAATTTCTTGCATGTTATGAAGGTTACTGCTTTTTGCAGTTTTTTTTTTATTTTTTTGCAAGTTTATACCTTGTTGTGTTGATAATTATTTAAATTAAAAAATTTTTAACAACGTTAAAATTTTTTTGCTTGCTATCTTGCTATCTTGTAATGTTTTTTGTTTTTATTTTGCCCTTTTTTGTCTGCTTGTCAAAATTTTGCATACATTAAATTGGAATGCACAAATTATTATGTTTTATCCTCATTTATATTATGTTTGTTAGTGTCTAAAAAATTACAATATATATATTTTTTATCTATATAGTTGACCTTCTTGTTCGCCTGGGTTTATATTCGTTTATTTCAACATCATGAGCTGTCAGAAGTTTCATCAACGTTGACATCAGTGTTTGCACTTTTTGTCACATTGCTGACATCAGCACTCGTTCCAGTGGATGTATTTCTAGTTTCGTTCATGAAAGACACAAATGGTGCTTTTAAGGTTTTCTACTGTTTTATTCATATAGTTACTTTTGTCTAATACCATGTGACTATTACACTGTACACCATAATTGCTAAAATA
Source organism: Hydractinia echinata (assembly GCA_030067915.1). Classification (NCBI taxonomy): domain Eukaryota; kingdom Metazoa; phylum Cnidaria; class Hydrozoa; order Anthoathecata; family Hydractiniidae; genus Hydractinia; species Hydractinia echinata. The sequence goes on from JASGCC010000023.1 coordinate 2,349,429, forward strand.
AACGTCTCTGCCTGTATTTCATAATTTAAAAAAGATTTGGGTTTACCCTAAATTCGACCAAATTATTTTGCGGAACAATTTTTGGTCAAAAACAGTGCTGTTTTCAGTTACAATTTATAATTTAATTTTTATGTTTTTTTCAATTTAAATAAAAGTCTTGTAATCTTATCTGTAGTTAATTTGTGTGTTCTGCTGCATCTTCACCTTGAAAGAGCACTTTCCTCTCAAATGAGCAATCTTCTTAAGATATCATAATTAGATAAATGCCTGAACACATTTAAATATGGTACACACATTTTCCTACAAACTGAAATTACAATACTTTTAGGCTAAGGTGTATGTTCTTCTGTAAAAAAGTGTTTGATTCAACCAGCATTTATCTCAGAAAGCAACATTTGATACCAGTATGTGGTTGTATGGACAACCAAACTCAAGAACCCCAAAAATAAGTATAACTTAAACTCTTGAACTGATGATCTTTTACTGCTTTTGAAAATAGAAAAGTAAGCTTCTTGGCAACATTCTTTTTAATAAAAAATATTGTAAATATTGGACTAATAGATGTAGACTGTGCAGTGCTACAATAGCAGGGCTTGCATCACTTAGAACCCCTGTGCTTTTTGTTTAACACTCTACTATCCTATAAAAAGCTCTGGATACGTTGCGGTCAGTTTAAATGTTTTAATGTATAATACTAAAACGTAGACATTTTTTGAAATGTCACGTAGTATTTTAAAAACGTTGATTTCTGCGCACTGAAAAAAATGAACGATTTATTTTCTTGTGATTCATTTGTATATTGCTTGCTGTACTGTTATGATATTTTTATATTGTTATTATATAGAATTGGGCTGTTGACAATTCCAGTAGAACGTCTATTGAAAACACTGTGACATATACATATTACAGTAAGTTACCTTGTGAGGTTCACATAGTGATTAAGGTTAGGAACATGGACCCTGTCTTCAATTTTTTATACTATAAAAGTACTGACCACCTAGTCATTCCTTTTGGAAGTACCTTCAGCATTGCTAATTTTTTTTGATGTCAAGAAAAATTCTGTTCTTAAGAGAACATGAGAATTCAGTTTCTAAGAGAATGGCATATTTTTAAATTCTTATTTATTTTCTCATTCTTAGCATTGTATGGGTTGGTTTCAGTTTTCATATTTTTGTTACTACCATTCATGTATTTCTATTATGAAGAAAAAGATGATGATGATGTCAACACTAAGCAGGTTTCAATTATTTTTGTACGCTAGCGTGTTGATCTTTCCAATGGACTAATTTTCGACATTTTACAGATTGATGAAAAAGTAAGAGTAAAGAAAGATTGAAATTCATTTAAAGTGTAGTAATAATTTTTTCTTTTTTTTCAGAGGTGTTGTTCCGCTTTGAAATTTACTGCAGTGTTTATGCTACTTGCTGCTGTCATATTGACCACAGGGTGAGCAAAAATCATTCTTTGCGCACATACATCCAGAAATCATAAAATAATGGTTTTGTAATGCGTAGTCTGTTTTCTAATCATAAAAGACACCTGCTAAATATCAAATAATTCTTTCTATTTATCATGTGTAAAGGAAAATTAAGTCCTGTACAAATTTAATATTAGTTTTCAGGAAGTTATCAAAAGTTGGTAAAAATTGTTGTTACGTCTGGTCACCTTGAATAAGGTGACCAGGCGTAAGCATTCTGACTATCAATTTAAACACTGTATTTGAGAGAATGATGTCTATATGCTAAAATATATACGACAGCAGTGTGCAGAATATAAAAGAAAAAACAAAACATTTATAATGTTCACTGGTGTCTAATATCTTTTAAAGGACCAATGAGGTCGCAGTGTTTGTCTTTATTCTTAATTATGTGGTTGTTATTTACTTTTGTGGAGACTGGAATATTATTGTTTCATAAATCTGATATTTTAAAAACAATTTTAGAGCTCTGGTTCCACTGAAGAAACCATACAATGTGACGAGCATTGATGGCAAATTTGAGTTTTTAAAGGAACAGCTTGAGACTTACTCAAGTAAGTATCAGCTTCTTGTTAATCTATCTTAAAAATTCAAAAATTACCAACCAGGTAAGGGGAGTATTTTACTAGAGTATGCAAAGAACAACAAACATTTTATGGCCATGTCTTTCTTCCTTCTCTATAAGTTAACTTGAACTTGGCTTTTAAAACGCAGTGTTGAGTGAGCAACCTTAGTTCACTTTTGAGTTGTGGTGAATTTTAATAATAGAAACTAGAAAGAAATTGAAAATCTATTTACTGTGAAAATTTGAAATGTATAACTCCATAATGAAATAAAATTTCTGCAATGATTGCAAACTGATCCAACCGTAAAATCTTGATTGTGTATATGGTTTAAAAACAAATGAAGCAGTGTCTATCGAAAAAGTGTATCCCAAAACAAAATATTTTTGCCAGTAGGTAACAATGGTTTTATCTGACAATAGAACTATAATCGGTATGTGTCCGTATCTGTAGATGCGGAGAAAGCTATGTCTGTTCTGGTCGGTGTTTTATCCATGTGTGGCATGTTATCACTCATTATGTATACGGTACGCTTTATTTTATTATAGTTTTTAAAACTAAGACTAAAGAGCGTTCAAGTTAACTAAACAGTTGTAGCAAAACAAAGTAAAAATTTCCACAAAAAATGAAAAAAGGAAACGGAACGGAAAAGAAAGGAGCTGCTGGAAATTTTGTGTTGTACAGAAAAAGATTTTACATTGAACAGGAAATGTACTACTATTCTTACTTTGCAGTTTAAATATTTCAACAGCTTTAAAAAGGTCAATTTTCCTTAACTCGAGGGACAAGCTTGAAATAAATCTAACCCTAATTATTTTCATACTTATCCAATATAATTTTTCCAAGCTACGAAATTTTCTTGAGATAAAATTTGACTTTAGAGTACGGTCTTAGCAACATCAGCTAAAGTTTTTATTGTGTATTATGCAACTTGACTGTAAAATAATACACCTTTTTATATAAGAATATCAAAATTCTAACCAGGCTGATCATTATTCTTATTTATCTATTGTTCTAAGCAAAATTCTATTGTTCTAAGCAATAATCCTATTCATAGGTGAATATTTATCATAGCACATCCGTATTTCATTCTCAACAGAGAATGCTTCAAATTATCTGAGTCCATCACTGACATATTGCCGCACGTAGTGTAGTGGGTTTGTCTGCGGCTCCCAGTTCTGGGGACCGCGGATCGAATCCAGCTCACTGCCAGGCAGTATGTTAGTGATGAACAAAGTAGTTCTTCTTCAATATAATAATCCTATTGTTTTTAACCTGAAATCCCAACCTGATATTCTTATGAAGCATATTCTTATAAAAGAAAAAGCGTCTGTGTAAAACCCGAATGCAATTTTCTAATTTATTTTTAGGGATATGGCATGTCTGCTTTGCCCTTAGGAATGATCCGATGTGGGAAAAGATACAAAGAAAGTAACGTAAGTGAATAAAATGGTGGCAAACCTCTTCAGCTCCCAGTAATACTCATTATTCGTAGATTTCAAGCTGCAATTGGAGATATGAAAACCGTTTGAGCACAACAGAGAGTTGTCTAAGGAATAAGAAATTCTTTGCTTCACGAGATAGTTTTTATACTGAATTTTAGTATGGTGGTCTAAGTTGAAAAAGCCAAAAATATCGATTTCTCCTAAAATCTTCTAAATAACCTGAACTTTGACCAAAAATATTGATTTCTCCTAAAATCTTTTTCAGTCCAAATTGCTGCGTGCATACATCTTGTGGTATATAGAAGAAAGGACTCTAACTTATATGTAAAATTGAAAGAAATAAGTCAAATCTTGTGTATTTAAGAGTCTTCTTTGTTTTTGTGCATAGGAAACTGAAAATACAAGAAAGTTGACAAAAAGAGAACGCGATGACGAAAAAGCAAGAATGTTACGGGCTAAGAGTAGAGCCGGTCGTAACCTAACTCGCTTTGAGCGAAACGAATTACGACGTATCGAACAAGATGAAAATTTACGCCATCGTCTTGAGAGGAAAAAGGAAAATAGCGAGAGCAGTTGCTGTGGAAGGATTTTGTTGATGTTGAAACCGTTTCAAGTTGTGTTTGGAATTGTGTTCTTGTTAATATCTCTACTTATCATGATATCTCTGACTATTACAAGGTATAACTGATTGTTTTATCTTCTGTCGAAACAAAAATTGAGGATGTTTCTTTCACAGGGACATGGCGTTTAGATTTGGCAATGAGTCTTTTTACCAGTAATAGATATAATTCTTTGTTTTGACACGATGTATGTACAACCCACGTCCGTGATGATACCTAATTTTTCAAGTTACCCGTTTTTTTCTGACAACATTCTTGTCCTGTATAAGCATAATTTTGTAACAATACTAGCGTCACGTTACTTGTGGTTATCCCATTCATTTTCTGCATGATCACATACGATGTGTTGTTTGTCTTCATCGTGATTTGTAATCCAAAAAGGGCATTTTGTTTCTTCCTTTAAACGAGGCATATTCAGGGTGTCAGAAATGTCAAGAATTTTAAAAGTATAGGCAAAATATCAGGTAAAAATGACAGAAATTTTAAGTCCCCGTAATGTATATGCTTTTCATTTTAATATAATATTTTTCAATGTCACTTTTTATCTTCAGCTTGTATATGTTTAATCCTTTTTTTTTCATGTATATTTCATTTTTTTTTCTTCGTTACACAGTCAGCTAGTTCATCATCCATAACTATAGCATAAAGTAGGGGACAAAAAATCGAAAATGTCAGGATTTTTAGCTAAAAAATATCAGAAATGTCAGAAAAATCGAGATCAACTGTTAAGTGGACACGCTAGTATGTATAAACAAGCATGTAATATGTGTGTCGGGCAGCAAACAAGTGTACTTTGTTACTTTTATAATTTAATGCTGTTCTCACCTGATATTTTATGCATTTTGTTAGCATTGACAAAGCGATGAATTCTCTTGGTGCAAGACATGGGTACGCCCTCCCACAACCAAAGTTACCAAACCCAGTGAATATTATAATGGTGCATGCGCAGAAGGTATCCACAATTTCGTTCAGTAATACTTTAAACAAAATGGATAGAATTCATCTCAATATTAAAATAGGCTTGGAGGAAACTACAAGATTTATATAACATTTCAAAAATTTGAAACTATAAATTTTTATGGTAAACGAACTAGAGTCAGTTTATTCTAGTTTTTTACAAGTCACATGCAAGGAGTTCAAATTTCATATGACTTAAACTTAAGCAAAGGTCTTCTTTTCACATTTTATTTGCGTAGGCGTTTCTGATTGGTGGAATAACAGTATTTTTACGTTTGTAATTTAGGTGTTTCCGTTGGATTATATTCTATTCACTGGTATGACTTTATTCTTCATCTTTGCATCAATGAACGGTATAAAACGAATGGGCATTTGGTGTTGTTGCATAAAAGTATCTTTTTCGTATATTTATTTTCTCTGTAAAAAAAAAAACAGTAACTCAGACGGAGAGAAAAACGGGAAATTATATACCATTTTTTCATCCTCTTAGAGATCTATCCAGTAGAAAAAGTAGTAGCAGATATACCTTTAAAATTCACTTATACAGGGAAGAGTACATGACTTTAAATATCATTATTCTGATCTGGAAAATAGACGTGTACAAATAAATTTAAAGTAGCAGTCAATTTCTGAAATTATAGACATTTGCAAACTTATTGAAGAAATTCATAGAGTAATCCTTATGCTGCTCAGGTTTTCCCTTCTGTGTGGCGGCCTACTTCACTTGCGAATTTTCCTTAACACATACAAAATAGATGTTTAAGATACGCACGAGACGTACCATGCCACAAGCTCTTCTCTTCATGGTTTTTATCATGATGTTCATGGTGCTGGCGCTTAATATCGTTCTTTTTACAATCACACCTCAGTACATCCAATATGGTAACCAGAAGTACGTACTTAAAAATGGTACCCAAGTAGTGGAAGTAAAAAGTTGTACCACGAATGCGCCGCCAAGTACGTTGAATGAGCGATTAGTTTTGTTTCTTAATTTAGCTGATTTTTTAGCAGTTAAATTTATGTTGTTGTTTTTCAGTGAAATTTTCTTTTGATATTGTCGCTTAGAATGTGTAATATTTCTTTAATAAACATCAATTTCGTGGTTAAACTTGTAGAAACAGGCGATTCTTTTATTTTTGTTTTCAGGCGACTGCGTGATGAGTAGTGTGGCGACCATTTTGAATACGCTCTTTTACAAAGCATGGTTCTTCGGAGCGTTTTATTATTGGTCTATTTGGGCATTTATTGCGGTAAGATATTTTTATCCTTTTTTGTCAAACTTTATAAGAACATGGGCGTGAGAAAAACACAGAAATGTAAAACACAAAAAACTTGTATGTATATAGTATAATCCCGAGACCCCGAACTCTTAATAGCTCGGAATTCCAGTAACTCGAATTGTTTTTGAATTCCTCTTTTAAAATTTTTCATAAAAATCACTCCCCCCCCCCCCTAACTAAAACATTTGCTAAGTCTAGATTTGAGTTATTGGGGAGCATGATGTGGTTTGTTGTTTTCCTTGTGCTGAGAAATGCTTTGTACGCATTATTACCTTTTTTTAATTAGAAAGAATTGAATTTTCTTATAAATAGGCATTGCAAATCCTGTGTTGTTGTGTTTGTTTGTTTAGATTTAAATTTACTTAATATTAACTTGTTTTTATATTTAGACGTATATGATCGCCTTCATCTATAACTTGTACAACATATGTCGCACACGGCGCGAAGAGGAAATGTTGAGCAGTGATGACGATTCTGACAGCGAAACAGAAAGATTGGTGAACGCCTAATCTTCCATTTTACTTAAGCTTCTTAGCAGACTGCACTGATAAACATTTTTCGAAAGAAGAGAAATTTTGATGGTTTAAATTATGTAAAATAGTTTAGTGTTGTAGATAGCGTAATTTTGTGTGTAGCTGTTATTAGGAACAAAAAATAAAATATGTCAATTCTTATTAAATATCAGATATCTTAACTTTCAGTAAGACAATAATCTGCTCGACTGTGCCTCTTGCAATATTACCTTGGGTGGATAAATCTTGATACTCAACGAAAGGGCATGTAATCTATGCTTCTTATTTGAAAACTTTCGTAGGAATTCACTCGATTGTTGTTGACATATATTAACATGTATGTGCATAAATTATGAGTTCATAATGGCTGCTTGTAGCTAAAACAACGTTAAACAAATAAAACAAAACATTTAGATTTAGACTGTCATGTTTTCTCGAGACGTTTTTCACTTTTGCATATTTTTTTCTCCCATGATATGGTAGAACTGAATTTCTCTGTAGTGCACATCCTATACAAGGGGCATTTTGTAATAGCTGGCTGATTTCACTGAAATGGAACAGCCAAATCAGACTGTTTTTGCCGAAATATCTATTTTTCCAGACTTTCCACCACGGGATCAATTCTTAAGCTTTTTAAGGATTTTCTAAGTACGGATCACTTTGTAGGATCGTTGGTGCCTGCAACAGAAAGGTCCAACTATTAATTTCGAATCTTTCTAATATTTTGTGTTTTTAGAATTTAATATCTTCATGTTGAAATTATTGTACATATTTTAGAGTGTCATTTGTATCAGTAATATAAAACGACTCATTATGGCATGTTTAATTTTTGTGAGTGTGTCCGCACATCACTACAACCTCTTCCCCGCAGAGCGAGAAGATTTTCAGAAAGAAAAAGATTTCTACGGATGAGGTTCAGATAACTACAATCCAATTTATACTTTCTTGGAAAGTAACATTTTTTAAGTAGTTCTGGACATTGAGTATAAGTGATTGCCTGTGCGCAACCTCGTTTCCAGGGCTCTACGCCTTTGATATTCTGACGCCAATCATAGGCGTAGAAGAGCCATAGGGATGAGGTTGTGCCTGTGGGTACAATCTTCGAAATTTGACCCTCTAGTTGTGCTTAATCGCTAACGACGGTGGATATTTCAATGGCGTAGTTATTTCGGTTTAAGTGTCTGTGTTGTGTGTGCTTCCGTAATGTCAAGAAGGTACACTAAATGTACCGTTCCTGTTAAAAAAGGATCACCATGTAGAATGACTTGCGCAAAATGAAAAACCATCGGAGGTATCGTTATATTTGTGTTTTACGCTATTGCTTCAGACAAACTTTTTATTATTCTTAGGTCCATTGTTCATGCTGGGAGAAATTTTCCTTACTTCTTGATTACGCGAGTTACATTTAGCTTTTTAAAACACGAAGTGTATAAAAAATTTAAAGGACTGTAACTTTCTTGTATGACCGTTCGATTCAAAGTTCGTTCAAAATTGACTCAAAAACATAAACAAAAAACAAAATAGCCACATGACTACCCCACATGTCCTGAAATAATTAAAATCTATTGTCCTTTTTCTGAATAAATTAAAATCTATTGTCCTTTTTCTGAATAAATTAACAGAGTGCGAGTTAAAATTTACAAATTGGTAATATTTACGAGTTGATATGATCATGAATTGCGGTTCAAATACATGCACGCGATGCTTTAAGCGCAGAAACTTTAGCGAATTTTGGCTAAATAAATGTACATCGTTCGCTTTAGACTTCTTCATCGCGTGGAACACGGGCGAAACTAAATGTTTCAAACAAAAAATTTCTTCCGACCTGATCAACGTTTAAACGCGAACGCAAGAAAACAATCTGTGATAACATTTTACAAAACTTACCTAAATAAAGAACATAACAAAACTGTGGCGAAATTGAGTTATTTTGCAAAATGAATCTGTTTAATTTTTTATTTTTTACAACTCACTTTGAATATTCATTAACCTATATTCAGGTTATGGGGAGGCTATTTCGGGTGTTTTAGCCTGTAACTTCTGATTGCGTCACAGGATTGAGTTTAAACTTAGTAGCTACGTTTCACTCGACATGACGTTGATATGGTGCAAAACTTTAATTTGCTCCACCAGCAGGTGGCTAATTACGCCCTTTGTAAGGCGGTAAAAGCATAGAAATATATTTTCTTCAATAAGAATGGTTATTATACCACCACATGATCCATGTTATCCCTTTTATTTAGTGTTTTTCTTTCGCCCACGTAATATTACGCCACGAAGACGCAAAAACGCCCACAATTTTTTTCCGTTCTCTCGGTAAATCAATGTTCAGTTCCTGGGTGTAGATTTTTGTGAGCATATATTTTTTGAAAGAGATTATTTTTCATTCCGTTTTACCGCAAGACAACTGTATCAAATTCGATTGCAAATATGTTCATTTTGGCGCCCTATTATATCAACAAAAAGCTTGGAAACAATTTGAAAGTCTCATATTGTGATTAATCAATGTCTGTAGAAGTTATTGGACACAATTGAGCCTTTTAGAGCTTTGCGGGAAAGTTGCACATTGCAACAATGAATATTTAATAAATTTTAGATTTTTGCTGCCGTCAGTAACTTGGCCAAACTAAAACATGAGGCAGCCATCTTTGTTAGTTTGTAATAAGTGTTATGTCTACCAAGTAACTTCATAAATAAGACAGTAGCTCAGACCCTATCCTGGATAGTGTTAATTTTAACATATTCTGCCAAATGTTCAATATTTTACAATTTTAGGAGAACATTGGTTTTAAGTTTGAGCTTCAGGTGACAACTCTAAAAAAGCATGCCGTTATAAAACGTTAATATTTATAGTGTTATGATGGTAATTTAGCTTTTTTTGAATACCAGAGACATCGTTAATTTCGACCTAATTTGCAGTAACAATCTATATAAATTCATCAGTTTTGTTACAAGAAAATGTTTCATTTTAATTTCATTGTCAAAGAATATATATAACAAGAATTACTAACATAAAACGTAATAATAAATAAAAACTATATTTGAAAAAACATGTCATTATAAATGATTTTTGAAGTAATATTTTGGGTCCAAATTTTAAGTTAGTGAAGAGATTTTAGGTGTGTGATCCCTCCTCCTCTCTTTGCTCGGTCTAAAAAACAGAACATCCGAAAAGATACTGATATAAAGAATTTCGTAAATAATAAGTTAAAATGCAACGTAAGTATATACACATTCAAATTATATTTTACTCCTTATAAACTTTTAAATGTATTATCTATAAAATGTTTAATGTCTAGAAATGTAGAAAACGAGCGTAAATACGATAAAAATTAATTAAAAATTATAAAATCACATTGTATCTATATGTAGCACCTTATTGATTATACTTCCTAATTATCTCTTTTTTTTCTCCAGCGATGCAAAGCATTGTCTCAATTTCTTAAAAGTAAACGGCCATTCGAATTCGTTAGGTATAACCAGTGGGCAACCATACTCAAAAAACCAAAACATAGGAAACCATATGCGTCTTCTCTTTTCGTCGCTCGTTCGAACTTGAACCGCACTGGCTAGCGTGTGATAGTACATGAATAGTCGAGACGATATGTAGAATGAGATGAGGACGTCGATAGAATAGTGCTCGTGCGCGGCAAGGATAAAAAAAACACCAAACATATTCAACAGCCAGCAGAGAGTGTGGAGGTAGTACCAACGTCGAGGGGTGTCTAAACGTAACCAGAAAGTAAGCTTTCAAACTTCCAAGAAATTTTGACCTCCTTAAACACGTTTATCATCATCTCGATGAAAATAGGATGACCGCATTGGATTGGTTCAGGTCAGACCCTTCACTCTCACCGCTAATCACAAGTCTCCCAGTTCTACCACCTTTTTATCGATATTTATCGTATTTAATTATCGGAAATGTATTTCCGCGTTTTCACTTAAAAACATATTAAGGGCGTGTGTTAATGCTAGACATAAAAAACTAAAATAACAAAGAAATTTTGTCACTTTAATGACACAAGAGAAATGAGGTTGACTTCTATGCGAAAAGAATTCATAATAGCTACTATACGTAATTTGAAGAATAAAAAAGAGCAAATTGTTTGACCTAAATAGCCTAAGCGTAGCATTTATGCCGCCGCAAAATGAATTACCGATTGCCGACGCTAATTTCTCCCTATTGTTCATCAAATTGCAAATTAATTTCATTAGGTAACAATAAATAAATAAATAAATAAAACTGACTTACATTCAGTGACAAAAAAATTTAACAAGGTCAAGGTTGCAGTGTGACCACTGAACATGTAATCGCCACACGTACGAACACCTTGAAGAGCCATGCCAAACCCACTAAAGATCTCCAATGCTCTTTTTGCTCGATTTTCAAATGTTCCATATTTCTATGAAAAAAGATCAGAAGGAACATGAAAAATTAAGCAATTATAAGAAGTTTGAAAATTCTGGAAAATTTTGTTTACGTGGTTAAACACTTATTTTAAAATATTGCACGTTTTTAAATTCATCGTGAGATTAGTCAAAATTGTAGCTTACACAGGAATTACATAAAAACAGATTATTGCAAAGGATTGATTTTTTTGGGATCCTTTGAGAGGGATTTCAGGGAGATGACTTTCAATCTATGGGAACAGTACTAACATCGAAACTTAATCAAATGGGACGCAATTGGTTTGGTATCATCAAGCGGTATGAGTACCCTTTTACCAAAATATGAGTGGACTATTTTCCAATTTACAATGAAGAGATTCACTCTGTTCTCAGCAATAAAAAAAAATATTTACCGTTGGAGAACATTTTAAATGTGTACCGGGAACACTCAATGACGTCACATACATGGTAGAACACCTCAACAGGAATACGGTGCCCGATATTGCGCATGACCGGCGAAACACAACTAGTCTATGCTTATGAAACACGATGATTAAAAACCAAAACAAACACAAAATTCCTGCACATATCTCACAAAGATGAAACGCCCATGGCATCAATGGAATATTTTCGAGGAACACATCAGGTAATGGCGGAAAAGCTGTCGAGTCTGGTAGTCTATCGTGAACAACAGCTAATGTGAATGAGGCAAGCAGAAACACCAAGAAAGCATACAAAAAACTTATAAAAGTTCTAAATGACTCAGAAACAATGGCATTTTTAATTTCTTCCTCGAGTGGACTAAGCTTTCTAGGATCGACCCCATCGGGATAATCAGTAGTGAACGATTCATCATCAGATATTGAGTCAAAGTTCAGCCGTTTCTTTTTTCTAGGACTAAGTAATTGATTGTTTAACCGGAAATTTTCATAACGCAATTTATCATTGTTAGAACGCAGTCTCCCAATCAAAAAAGATAACCTCTTTATGTCTCCTACAACAAATAAAGTGGAGAGATTATAACTTTTTGACTATAAGATGCGAGATGTTCTTAAAAAAGGTCATTCACTCACCTAATATGGTCATTTGCACCGGTGGTTTTCTTAAGTCATCTTCATCAAGAGATAGCAATGCTACACCGTCAATCTTATGCTGACAACACAGCAACTCTCTATATAGACCAAGGTTGACTTCTTCTAGCCAAACTGCAACATCATCTATGCTCCAGTCACTTACTGATTTTTGTTTGTGTAGTTTACTCATCTAGGGATTACATAAACATTATCAATAAAAGGCATTGTAAAAATTATGAATATTGTTGAGCGTAGCAAAGAAAAAGAAAAACAACATAACTAGTCATTAAGTTATTTTAATAAAATAAATACTAACAATTTTTACATGTCAACAATAACATTCGAGAAACTTGAATAAAACATTTATAACCAATAGCTTTAAAATTTTACAATTTAAAGAGAATGTAGGAGGATTTTGGATTACATTTTACGAGAAAACAGTAAAAATCGTATAAAATCAGTTTCATATTCTAGAAAGAAATTAAAAGTTGGTTGGACGTTTTTTCAAAATTTAATGATAAAAATCCAACACTTCAAAACTTGATTTTAGGAAGAATCAACATTTTGGGCCCATATTATAGGTTGTTTACGAGATTTCCACCCTGTATGCTATCGTTTAGTTCCTGTGCGTTTTTACACAGCATAAAGTTGATAAGTTTTTTGTGTAAATTTACTTTTGTTAATATAAAAAAAGTTAAGATTCAAGACAAAAGTAAAAAGCAAGTTCAGAAACGAAGTAATCAATGTACATACAGTAATAGACAGAAACCAAATCTCTTTCTAGTATGTTATAAAGCATTGAGTATGAAGACAAAATAAACATGATTTTTTTTCAAAATAAATGTGAAGATAGGTCGAGTAATGACACAAGATTTAATAATAACATGCTACACTTTTTTATAAAATATTGAAAACAAGTTATGTCAACATCTGTAATAAAACCTGATGCACTGCAGATGTAAAATACAAAAAGGCAGCAAACTTTTATACAAAAAATCAAGATGCTATTATTATATATATTCGGGATGTTGTTATTAAAATCAACTTACTTTATTTGTTTTTCAAAAAGTAGGAAGTAATATTAAGATGGTTGTTAGGTAAACTAACACAAAGAAGAACCTTAGTTCTACTTTAACATGGATAGCTTTTTCGTAACAGAAAATCGAGTATAGTATTAACTACATAAAAGAAGTCCTTTTTCTACTCTTCTCTTTCATATGACACTAAATAACACTGTTATTTGGAGTGAATGTATATACAAGAAGGCCTTGGACAGTGCAAGGTTAGATTAAAATGTTTTTTTCCTTAGTTATCACCATAATAAAATTACATCCCTGACCTGAATTGTGTCTTAAAAAAATAGCTTGTGTTTTCATATCAAAAGCTAAAACATATAAATCCAAAACATGTCCAGCTTCATACCAGATGGGAAATTATAACCAATGAAAAATTCAGTTAAATCAAATCCACATTTGCTGAGGGTTTTAAATCATCCTTTGACTCTAAATACACAGCATAGGTTGATCCTTTGTCTGAGGAACTTTTCTTCCGAACCCTTGATATATCTTCTGAACTTTTTGAGGACTTCATTCCTCTTCGATTCGCCATTTTCTTCAAAACATCTATCAATGTGTTTGGGTTTACATTAAGTCTTAGTAAATCTATCATTATGCGAAACACATCAATGTCCATCTTTACTCCACTTAGTGCACACATGTCAAATAGTTCATCATCAACACTTTTGTTCTTTCCTCCAGTGGAAATGACTTTTCCATCAGATGTAACTTTATATTGTAGGTCTGTTTGTGATCGTGATTTGTTCTTGTGAAATGCATTCAACTTTCTTTCCATTTTAACAAATTCTTAATATTACAACTCTATTCCTAAAAAATAGAATAAAGGTATGAGTTTTCCATTCTGCTACGGAAATGTTAAAGCTGTGAATCCCATTTTTTCATCAATCATTTGTATCACCTATTTATACAATGGTTGTGGTAACAAAATAACCATTAACAAGATTATAGATTATAAATGTTACTATGTTTGATTGAGGCAGTCTAAGGTTTATCATTTTTTGTTTCTTTTTTGTTCTAGTGGCCCCCAGTGGAAACAATCCACTAACTATAGGTTTTTGTGATTTTCTGGGCTAGCCACTTTAAATATTTATTATTATTATTATTATTATTATTATTATCAAGGACAAATGGCCTACAGTGCTCAAGACCACAGCTGCAAAGAGGTTTTTTTTCTACAGTCAGCAAATTTTGGTAAACTGACCTTATATTTTTAAGTTGAACCCTGTTTTATTTATCCTACTATTTACTATTCCATATAACTTGTACTATGAAAAGCCAGAAAATTGCATAACTACTTCAGCCAAGGCATGAAAACTACTGCATGGCTAATTCCTTTTGTATATAATAGTAGGTGTGTAGTCCATGATCTATGGATCAGGTAACACCTTTGTTACACCCATCATCAGAAACACCACAAAGAAGAAAAGCTTCACAGTTTATATGGGCACTAGGCTAAAGACACTAGGTAGACATGAGACAAAGCATTGCTTAATTTTGAATTGATGTTAGTGCTTGCAACATCACGGAAAGCTTAATAATACGTCATTATGTAACATAGTTTTATTGCCTATTCAAAGATAAAGAATACATCAATACAGGAAATTCTGAATAATTTCCAGTCTTGTTTTGCTATGGAAAGGAATATATGTACCCTTATAATTAGTTCATTTCTGTCATGAGCTGGCAATTAACTTTTTTTTTCGTCCACATTTCACAACTGGAGTGTACGCTATGCAAGCTTGTGATTTCAGGGATTCAGAGTTAGTGGAGTTGCCATATCAGCACCTCACGCGTTTTTTAGATGATCACATTAATATGTGCATGATATACGTTAAGGCATGGGGACAGTAACAGCCAACATTAATTTTAAACAATCATTTCAATTTTTAAATTTGTTGAGAGCGCATTATTCAGTCATTTGTGTTTGTATGACTCCCCCCATGCCATATATCTCCATCCTCCTAGGTCCTCCAAGCTCTGGTTGATATGCCAACTCTATAGATGAATTCTGACAATTATTTTCACCCATTTTCAAGTTATTAAGCCTTAAACATAAAAGTGCAATGCAATGGCTTCACTAATGACAATTCAGTTATTGCAACAAACTAATGTATTAAAAGCAACAAAAAGGTAATTTGTTGGTAAACATATGAGACAAAAAAACATCCTCTTTGCAAAAGTCCCAGACAGGCATATAGAAGCTTCGTTTTATAAGAGACTAGTCAATAAAGCCCGTGAAAAAATCGACTTAGGCAGGAGAACAATGGAAAAGAGAACCGTCACTGGAATCTTAATAAAGTCAGCAAGGCCCTGTTAATACACAAAAATTATATTTTAGAATTATGTTTACCTCTTTCCTTTATTGTATAAGGCTTGAAGCGCTGGTCAAAATAATGTATATGATCATGTGCTTTTGCCGAACGTTTAAGGAGATATTGGGGTTTATAAATTTTGCTGATGTCAGCAAAAGACCCACCAAAGTCTTAAAAAAATTTTTTAGAAATTTTATTTACAGTTACTTCCATTGTATAGAGCTTAAAACGCTAATGAAGAAAATGTATAAGATTATTTACTTTTGACGAACGGTTACAGAGATATTGTGGTTTAAAGGTTTTTTGGTGACATCATCAATCCGTTTATTCCGTAACGGGTGGGTTGACCCAGCATCAAGAAATTGTTCAGATTTTGGACCTAGGTTGTCCCTAGTTACCCTTGCATGAGATAACGTCAGTTATTTCCAACTGTTTCCAAGTTATTTAGCCTTAAACTTAAAAGCGAAATACAATGGCTTTACTATTCTTATTTAATGAATTGACGTCAGTCTAAGGGGCCGTCGACAAACAGTTTTCGTCTCCGTTAACGGCAAATTGGCCGTTAGGGGGGGGAGGGGGTAATACATCGTCCGTTAAAAATATAAAAATGGAGACGAATTTCACTTTCTCACCTTTTTTATATCTTTTAGGGAAAATGAAAGAAATCCAATAAATTAGAAAATGTTTCCACAGTAAAAATCCGCCATAATCTAGAATTGGTTGTTAAAAAAATGGATCTCGTGTTCGTATAAGTCTCCACAAAGATTGTTCCGTAGAGCGCGGGGGCTGGGGGAAGGGGGGCAAAATTCTATTTAACGGCAAATTTGCCGTTAACGGAGATAAAAACTAACGTAGGGGAAATGGGCTTGCCGTTAAGGGGCAGGGGGGAGGGGGGGTCCGAGTCTAGCGGCCAATTTGCCGTTAACGGAGACGAAAACTGTTTGTCGACGGCCCCTAAATGCATTGGCGTCGTGCCGTAACATCAATGCTGTTAACAAATAAGACATACTTTTTTCTGCGATTTCAAAGAAAATTTCGGCGACTTTAAAGGAAAATGAACTATGCCTGGCAAAGACACTTTGTATTATTATATAAGATGATGATGACTCCAGGCAGGCTGAGGATGTCATGTCATTACCATGCAATGAGATTGATTACAAGAAAAATAAAATCACTTAATTTAGATGTTTATGCAATTATTTACAGCATATGCTAACTTTTTTTGCCTAGCTAGAATGTAAAGAGTCATCTGTAATGAATTCTGGTGGTTGTGTTAATAAAGATTTAAAATACCAATTCAAACTAAAAAAACAACTACAATTATTTGATGATTCAACTTTTAACTGCAAAAAAAAGGTAATCTGGATAGCTTAGCTAACTTGGTGTGACCATTCTGTTTTCGTATAGCTTCGCAATGGATAAATTTAGAAAACAAATAGCTAGTTACAATTCCATTAAAAATTCGTACCTAGTCAGCTAAATAAAAACTAAACGTGAATTGATATGTAATGCACTTTTGGCTCAAAGCAGCTGGCATCCATTTCAATTCACATAATGGGGCGCCATATGTTCAAAAATCTAATAAACTGTTCTGTAAATTAACTGAATTGCCCCGTAAAATGTTCTGTAGGTTATACGGTCACCAAGATACAATAATAACATGGGAATGAGGCGGAGAAGAAAAGGCAATACAACACTCGCATCAACAAAGTTGATAACGGGACATTCACGCCACTGGTATTTTCTCTTTACGGAGGAATGGGAAGAGAGTGTGCGACTTTTTACAAGCGTCTCTCAGAAATGATCGCCGAAAAACGTAAAATAAATATTTCTGTTGCATCATCTTGGATCAGAACTAAGATTTGTTTTGCTTTAATTCATGCTTGTTTGCTTTGTTTGAGAGGTTCGAGAGGGATTTATAAAAGAATCGAAATGGGGGATGATATTGTTTTGAGTGAGTTGTCAAGTTGTATCAAGTAGTTCGGTTGTACCAAGTTAATGAACTGTTAAATCTATATCTAATTTATTTTGTTTATTATGTTTATTAAATGCTTTTGTATAAATTATTATGCTAATAATAACAGAAAAACAATAAAAAAAAAAAAAAAAAAAAAAAAAAAAAAAAAAAATAAAAAAATAATAACATGGGATATGGCACCGCGACTGTTCAGTTATGTGTTTGATAGGTTTGCGCTTTTTTTAATATTTTAATACTTTTAGCTAAACATGTTTTACAACCAATCACAAAAGTCAAGAAAGGTAAAAAAGTGCTTAACATTGACCTGTTAGATTTGAATCTTAGATTTTTAGTTTTATGGAAGTGCCATAAAAGTGTCTTTTCCTTTTTTCAGACCTGTCAAGTCTCGTACACAATTTGTGCAAATCTTCTCCACATTCAAGAACAAATTAGATAGAAAGGAAAGCGTGCATATTTCACATGGCTAGCCTAAAACAATGGACATGCGCACGCATAGCTATATGCACACAATTATTCAGTCGAGCTTGTGATATTCGACGACGCGCAGCGGAGTCGAATATCAACAAAGCGTTCTTTATATTTCTTGCCTGTCTGTGTACACGGACAGGCAAGAAATATAAAGAACAGATCGCAACGATCGAAGAAATCAAGTTAAAAAAGTAACTTACTTTTTGAAATAATTAAAACCTGTTCTTAAAAAGAGAAAATGATAGTTAAGAAAAAACAATTCCAGCTCCTTTTAGATCGTTTAATCCTTAAATCTATGAATTAAAAGAAATAGTCAATTTTCTTTATGTGGTCCTTCTTTTATTGCCTGTGTGTGAAGATGCGCGCGCATATAACGGAACTTTGTAAACATTTGCAACTCATCATACCCCATACCTGTCTATTATTTCCATGGCTTGGAGTCTTAGAGTATTTAAAATGCACATTTTGTGAGCTACACCTAATTAGGGTCCTGCCAAACAACTTCCTGCAACATCCAAATGATCACACAGTGTGCCAACTCCCCTCATTTCCCTCGCATGGCTGGGGTTCACCCAGGGATATGGTAAGATAGATAGATGTGCATATTGAACTTGGCTAGCCTCACAAATATCGAGCGATATACCCTGTCTATTATTTCCAGGTGGGGTCATGGCTTAGATGGGGAGTCCTAGAATATTGAAAGCTCATTTTGAGCTTTGCAGGCCCAATTAGGGTCCGCGCTCTACCAAACAACTTCCTGCAACATCCAACGGTGCACACGTGACTTCGATAGCCTGACATCCCCATCAGTAAAACACACAAGCAGTAATTAGCCAGGACTCTTGCTCCCACTGCTGGAATAAAACCTTGACAACGTTCTTAGCCAAATGGTTGTTCAAGGAAACCATGCAGTCAGAGCAACAGTGTCGCCATATTTGTTGATGTATGAGTAATAAGCCAATCAAAACCAGTCATGAGCTCTATTCCGCAACACTATGTCTTTAACAATTGCTGTGATGACGAATGTTATATCACTGACGAACATAAAAACAAAGAAATGTTGTTAGTTTAGCAAAACAGATAAGGCATCTCTAATAGTAAAAGGAAGGGTGGGTGGAAATATTTAGCTCTAACCGTTGTTGATAAATCCAAAATTGAAATGGACAATGTACAGGTATTTACAGCTTTGTTCTAATAATCAAGGCATCTTAGAGGTCTCATACCTGATGATGAAAACAAGGAAGAAGGCAAAGCAACGCTCCTATCATGTATTAACCAATATGGCCTTAAATGAAGTTCCTTGTATAAGATGTCTTAAACCCCCAAGCCTCTTACAGTACTGGAAAAAGGTTGTTTAACATATCGAGCGCGCAACGTGCGCGGACTCCCTCGATACGCGATGTACCGCGTTTATAATAATAAGAAACAATTAAAATAAATTGTCGCGATCTATCGAGAATCTAGTATCGTGACAAAATCCGTCTCGATGTGTCGCGATGGTAGGTGATAATGAGAATAAAGAGAAAGTTTTTTTTAATGAGAATAGAGAGAAAGTTTTTTTTATTTCAAACACATCTCTGCTTTATCTTTTTTTTTATTTTAAATAGGTGTATATTATAAGAAAATTTTTAACTTTCGTATTTATTAAAGTAATTCTAGCGCATTACATTTTCTATTGCCGTTCTTCGTTCTTAAATTTTTAAAATGCGATCTAACGAAGCTTTTCTATCACCGTTCTTCGTTCTTAAACTTTTAAAATGCGATCTTAAAAAACATTTCTATCGCCGCTTTTCGTTTTTAAACTTTTAAAATGCGATCTAAAAAAACATTTCTATCGCCGCATTTCGTTCTTAAGTTTTTAAAATGCGATCTAAAGAAGCATTTCTATCGCCGCATTTCGTTCTTAAACTTTTAAAATTCAATCTAAAAAAACATTTCTATCGCCGCTTTTCGTTTAAAAACTTTTAAAATGCGATCTAAAAAAACATTTCTATCGCCGTATTTCGTTCTTAAACTTTTAAAATGCGATCTAAAAAAATATTTCTATCGCCGCATTTCGTTCTTAAACTTTTAAAATTCGATCTAAAAAAACATTTCTATCGCCGCTTTTCGTTTATAAACTTTTAAAATGCGATCTTAAAAAACATTTCTATCGCCGCTTTTCGTTTATAAACTTTTAAAATGCGATCTAAAAAAACATTTCTATCGCCGCATTTCGTTCTTAAACTTTTAAAATTCGATCTAAAAAAACATTTCTATCGCCGCTTTTCGTTTATAAACTTTTAAAATGCGATCTTAAAAAACATTTCTATCGCCGCTTTTCGTTTTTAAACTTTTAAAATGCGATCTAAAAAAACATTTCTATCGCCGCATTTCGTTCTTAAACTTTTAAAATTCGATCTAAAAAAACATTTCTATCGCCGCTTTTGGTTTATAAACTTTTAAAATGCGATCTTAAAAAACATTTCTATCGCCGCTTTTCGTTTTTAAACTTTTAAAATGCGATCTAAAAAACATTTCTATCGCCGCATTTCGTTTATAAACTTTTTAACTTCGATCTAAAAAAGCATTTCTATCGCCGCTTTTCGTTTATAAACTTTTAAAATTCGATCTAAAAAAACATTTCTATCGCCGCATTTTGTTCTTAAACTTTTAAAATTCGATCTAAAAAAACATTTCTATCGCCGCTTTTCGTTTATAAATTTTTAAAATGCGATCTTAAAAAACATTTCTATCGCCGCTTTTCGTTTATAAACTTTTAAAATGCGATCTAAAAAAACATTTCTATCGCCGCTTTTCGTTTATAAACTTTTAAAATGCGATCTAAAAAGTTAAAAAAATATAACACAAAGGAAGTATAATTATATTTAAACATCCGCGATCATTGTTGAATACACTCTTATTTTTAAAATAGTTCTATTATGAAAAAGTGTTAATGGCCTCGATAGCTTCGAGAATGATATCGAGACGGATGCATCGCGAAGCCCTCTCGATACAATTTGAAAGTAAAAAAACGTCTATCGCGGATCGAGAATACCGTCGCGATACGCGAAGCGCGATGTTAAACAACCTTTTTCCAGTACTGTATATCTGATCCTAAGAACATTAGTATGTACAAGGCAACAAAAAAGTTGTTGCAGTCAACACAATTAACATGAGCTAAATGTTCATTTAGCTCCATTAAACATTACGTAATTACAAAGATTGAAGTCCATAATTGTTAAAGTTTTTAAAGCCATTGCAAAGTAGTTTTAAGTTTGAGGCCAAATAACTTTGGATCGAGTGGAAATAACTGACGTCATGTCCTGCCTGGGTAACTAGGGACCACCTGGTACAAAAATGGGACTAATTTTGTAAAGCTGGCCAACTCATCCGTTTCAGAAAGGATGGGTTAATGACATCATTAAAATACGAAACGAAATAAGTAAATAGCCAAAGATGTTTTCAATAATTGTCTGTAGATGACAGCTGTAGCTGTGAAAGCTTCTGCATGACATAATATTTATATTATTCAAAGATTAAAATGTCATGCTTAACCACACAAAAATGTTTTCATTGGTGAGCTATAACAATTTGTTTAGCTTGTCTATTCTGTAGATTCTCGGCCACCAGTGAAATGGGTCAAACCTGTTCAGGACAGTCAGTCAGGGGAGAAGAAAAAAGTAGGACAAGTGGCTGTCTTATAACGAATATGTGTAAAACAACCACAGTCCAATTCTTGCATCGCCGGCTGCCTTGAACAGAGTATTTTATTCCGCTACATTTAGTAAGGAAGTATCTGGCTTATAGAGGTAGTCAGGAAGGTTTGAGTGTAGATAATATGGTAGATCCCATACTTAAGGCTGAGAATATCATTTTATAGAGATGCATAGTAAACAGAGAAAGATGGCAAAACAGTGAAATCACATAATTTACGCATTCACATAATACTGATGGTATATGTGATATATATATCTCTTATTTAATAAAGACTAAATTTTTATTTTTATTCATTGTTCAGCTATAGCGTGCAACATTTTAGGCAGTTATAATTATAGAATATCACTGTAGGCATTATAAGAAACTTGAGAAGTCTATCATTATGTATTAAGTTCACCTTCAGCCTTTTATAATTTAATTTATTTTAAATTTTTTTGCTGACGTTATTTACATGGCTGCTTGATTAACTTGTTGGCATTTGTGTCGTGAATTAGAAAGTCTGGCATTTAAGTTCCACAAGAGCTATTTAAAATTAATGAGATAAATATACTTTAATATTTTAGTGACAAATTATGGGTAACAAGCCTGAAAAACTATTTCATCAATCTGATGTTAATGGGAGAGCACCACCCCCCTTGCAATCACCACAGATTCCACAAAACTCATTTGAGCTTTTCTTAAAATGCATTCACGATCTGCCTTTTACATTATCTGAAGAACAATTTGAGACTATTACATACGACTTGAAAGAAAAGACATTTCCTGCAGGTAGCATTATAATAAAAGAAGGGAGTATGGCAGCTGGTGTTTTTGTTATAGTCAAAGGACACTGTGATGTTCTAGCTAGTGATAAGCACACAGTAATAAGAAATTTAGAGAAAGAAAGTTTGTTTGGTGAAATTTCATGTTTTTATAATAAGCCATGCACATGTACTGTTGTATCCAATAATGAATGTAAAACAATACTGTTGGGAATTCACCATATTAAAAAATTAATGAACCATGAGCCTATACCTCTAAATAATTGGTTTTTGCAAAAAAAGTATTTAGACATCTCAAATTTATTTCCGGTTGGCGAAATTTCTTCGAAAGTAATTAAATTCTGTTTAATGCATGCGCCTGTGTTTGACGAATGGTCAGAAAGTGCGTTATCTGAAGTCTGCAAAAGCATCACTCTTTTCTGCATTGAGGTTTATCCACCAGATTCTATCATATACTCAGCTGATGACGAGGATGCATTTGGTTATCTCTTGTTGCATGGTAGTGTGAAACTATGTGATGGGGATACGCTTGTCTGCATCATACCTGAAACGCAAAACGGTACCTGGTTTGGTGACGAGTTGTTATTTTGCAGTAGTAAAAGATTTCTAACTGCTAAAGCTGTTACCACCTGTCAGATTATATCATTTACCCCAGATTATTTTTCACCTGTTTTAAAAGACTTTCCAACTGAATCTTTAAAGCTAGCCAATGTTAGTAAGGAATGGAATACAAGTCTGCAACAAAGAAATACGAATTTATATCATCAATATTTATCATTTATGAATGTTACAGCACTCAATTTTCTTTTGAATAAAACAAAACCATTTCAGAATGTGAACTATAACTTTCTTTATTTTCTCACATTGAGCATACAATTCAGCGTTAAACAAGAAGGGGATAAGATAACAGAATACTCTGAAGATGAAGATGATCAAGTTGTTATTATTTTTAAAGGTTCTGCAGATGTCCATTCCTTAGTTAGCAAAGAGTTTTCAAAGTTGTTACCACTTGATGTGTTCTATCTATCACCAGAACGTTCAGGGGTTGTAAAAATTGTTGCGACAGAGGAAACGTTAGTTGGGCATGTGAATAGGTCTGCTATTGAAAGTGTAATGGATATTTATCCTGGTACTGTTATTGAATGGTAGTTTATATTTGTTTACTTAAAAATTATTTGTTTCCGGCAGGTGCTGGCTTTAAGTATGTATATAATAGTGTTTTAAGTGGTTTATAGTTATTTTATTATTTAATCACAAGAGTATAGTTAATAATATTATTTAAGGTAAGTTGTTATTGATATTTTTTATAATTTTCAGGATTGTATGTATCTATTGTTTTGTTGTTCTAATTATAAATTTTTAGACTTGTGTATAATGTACATATAATGAAAATTATATAACTCAAAGGAGATAAAGTTTTGTCTGTAAGAATAAAGCACTCTGAGGAATCCTTGTTACTTGATTTTTATGTCTGTTAAAAACCTAATTTTTGAACCCTTTGGATTTTCCAGTCACTTGAACAATAATTTATCTTTAAATATTTTTACCTATTTCTTGAGTTTCCTGTTTAAACTTCAATAACACATGAAATGTTGCACACCCACTTTATTTTCCTTTAGGCAGTTCATAACTGGGTTTTTTCTTTACTATGAATCACAAGTGCTGAGTGAATTTATGTGTACACACATATATTTTTTACACTGTGTATTTCAATTTTCTAGAATTTAAACTAAAAGAAAAAAAATAACACCATAATGTTGTAAACAAAATGTATGATCGTGCACCAAGGGTTTTGACCCAACCAACAACAGGAACATCTTCCGAAGTTGGCCCAGGAAGCTATACACCTAATTGCAATGGTTTCAATGCAAAGAAAAAGTCTGGTAAGAATGCTGTATGGGATAATTAATCAAGTTAATTATTGAAATTTGCAATCCGTCTGTTCATATTCAACAGATATTTTTTATTCGAAAACATACATAATTATTATAATTTCTGCTGGCAGGTCATTATAAACTTTTTTATAATAAAAAAGTTATTATCTGCTTTTAAAATAAAAGTCACATTCACTTTTAAATTGTTATAGATGGATATGCACCATTTTTATCCATGGCAATGCGAGATTCCTTCCTTACTGTGAAAGATAATGTTGCTGTTGCACCAGGACCTGGAGTTTATGATCCAAAAATCTATGATCACATCAAGGGAGCATCAACACTTGCAAATCGATCACACAGATTTCAAGAAAAACATGATGAAACACCTGGCCCAGGGGCATACAATTTATCAAAACAATCTGATTGGTTAAAAAACAAACATCACATGTCACAGTTTGTGTTTGAACCTGTAAGCTTCACTAATTAATTGGTTGTAAATTTAAGAATACCTTGCGGTAGAAATTAAGCAAGAGTTTCTATGAACAAAAATATGGTTATTTTTGCATTTTATGTGAATATGCCTAAATAAAAAATAAAACTCTTTTTCTTGTATGTTCATTGTAGTAAAAATTCAGGCCTATCAATAAGGAAAGAACGATTGCTCTGGCTCATGCAAAAACTTGCCTAATTTTCAGAAATGAGAAACTAGCTGAGCCATTAATTGCTCCCCCAATTCCACAAAAAGTTTGTCTGGCTGAGCAATATCAATTCATCTAACATGGAAATCAATGTTATCTTTCTTATTATTTGCAGTATCAAATATATAAAAAAAGATAAGATAAAATAGATAATAAAGTTGTAATAAAATATGTGTTTATATTCTATTTATTCAGGTTGCTCATCCAGTCTAAATTATTGTAACCTTGGGCAAGTGATTTATTGCTCGGGTGTTATTTTCTTATTGATAGGCTTGAAAATTATATAAATTTCACAAGCAATATTTTTTCTGTTGGTAAAGGTTTGTTGTTAAATAAAGAGGTCATTGTCATTAAACTTGATACTTTTTTTATCAAATGTAAACTACACTGAAGCCAATAAAATATGTTTTTCTTTCCGTTAACTGATCGATAAAAAAATAGCTATTTTGCCGCAACAGAAAATCTTCAATCAACAAGCTATAATATTTATAAACTTCTTTTTTTTGTGCTGATTATTTCTATCGTATTGTTACATCATTTAGAAACCTAGTTATAACATATCTTACCAACGTAAGTCTGCTCCTCCATCTATTCCATCACCAGGACAAGCCTATGGTTATGAAGAAGAAGCAGATGGTACTCTGCAAAAGCAGGCAGTTCCTTTTCAAGATAAAACTCTGGGTCCTGCATACTACAAAATTAATGATGTATGTTTATTTGTTTTACTAAGCTTGGAAATAATGTAATTCTGTGTGAGGATAGATTTTGAGTTCTGTTTCAAGAATGTATGAAAATCAGTATTTGTTTCACGTAACTCAATATGTGTTCAAGTTTGTAATTGATCAAGTGATATTGCCATCAAAAATATTTTTTAATTTGACCAGAAGGTTGAGTTTCCTAACCCGTAGTCAAGTGGCTGAGTGGTTTAGTCAACAGACTTTTTTACCAAGTGCCAGTACCACAGCTGCTCTTGATAACCTAATTGATAACAAATTTCAGAAAACACCCATTTCAATTTATTGAAAAGAACATTCTGCAGAAAAATGACATGTTTTATTTTCGATAAAAGTCTTCAAAACAACATAAGAAGCACAAGTATTCAAGTATTCATGATAGCGTAATAATTAACAGAATTGCATGATAGTAATTTTTAAACCTTTATAGGAAGAAACTGCAGCTGTTAAAAGGTATCGTGGTATTCACTTTGGGAAAATGACAGCCATCAGAGATCTTTATGTAAAAGGTTTGTTGATATTTTAAACTGTTGTCGTCCTTACAAGACCTTTATGGCCTAGCCAAGATAACTTGTATTTTTGTTTTAGCTGAAGATAGCCCTGGTCCAGGAGCGTATAATCCTTATGAAGCGAAATCTAAAGCTACCATTGATTATGTAAGGAAATTGCATCATTATACTTTTGTCTGTGATATAATGCCATTTTGATGACTGTAGAGCACAATATTATAAGTGAGCTAATCACTGTCATTCACCAGGATTAGCATACCATGAAATTCTTTTAGTATTCCTTTTATGAAAGATTAGGTGTTCTACAGTTTTCACATGTGATTTCCCATGTGAAAACATTTGTTTTGATCAGAATACATAATCACCCGATGAAGTTACAATGCTTTGAATTGCTTTCAGAAATCTTGTGTTGTTTTGTCGTTAAAATTAAAAAAAAAATCTGTATCTATTTAGATAGTGGAAGAACAAAAAAAGAAAAGCGTGGAAGCAAAAGTAGGCATTTTTTTTTCATGATACATTAATTTTTTTATGTATATAGCTACCTTTATTTTATTTCATTTTCATTGTTTGTTATCTTAATTTCCCTTTTAACACCGTTGGTATTCATCCTCTCCTTAATTCAACTACTGATGCTTACAATATTTTACTTGCGTTTTGAATGTGAAATTGTGGTGGTCGTGTTGATACAAAGTGTTTTTGATTGGTTGTTTACTGTGCAAAAAAACGCTGCAAACCTTGCTTTGACCATAACATTTGTTTTTTTAGCTGCCTAGGTACCATGAGATTGTGACTATATTTGAGAACAAAAAGGTATAACTTCTCTTTTACTACTTTTTCGACCTTTTTTTTTCACCTGAATCAGAAGTGCATGCCACCATATTACAAAGTCCACAAAAACCTAATATTTGTATACAGTAAACCCAATAATTATCCATAATGCATTGCCCAAATCAGTAACGTGTACCGAGTTTAGCGTGACAGTTTCCTGTATAAGATCTTTGTAAACTAGTATACTCTTGCTTGAAAGATCTTTAAGAATACAGTGTATTTTGGTTCATTACAGAAACCTTTGTTCATATTAACATTTTCATGCATTAAAGTTTTTGGTTTTATAGGCTGTGCCTGGACCTGGTCATTACGAAATTAAAAGCCAATTTGATCCAACATCAATTAGTAGTGACGCAACCATTAGACCATCATTTGGTTCACAAGCAAAGGTAAAATAAAATTGGGAAGTGTGGAATTTAAGACACAAGATTAGGAGTGTGAAATCACCAGCGATATCCATAGCAGAATCGTTTAATACGTGGCATCTTATTTTTCTGATGAAATTAAAGTGTGAAAATTATCGCCTTAATGCCACGTTACGTACTATCAGCATTTGGCTATATGGAGGGCGTTAACTTGAACCAGTAGTATCTGTGAAATGCTTAATATGGAGGGCGTTAACTTGAACCAGTAGTATCTGTGAAATGCTTAAATGAGTGTATTTTAAAATCACTCGCATGAAATAGAAGTGTATTGTTGATTGATTGCAAATGTTCACAAACTCAATCTCGTCTGCAAATTTATTCACAGGTCCCCAAATTATGCCTTCTTTACTGTAATATAATTTTTTTATTTGGTGTTATTTTTACTTGTATAGAGATTTCGTGAATCTACTGAGCAGTCTCCTGCACCTGGATCTTATAATGATCCTCGACACGCTCTTGACAAATGCAATCGGTAAGTGTCTTTACACCTAGTACATCATTTAATAGTAGCATGCTACAAAGATAACAAATATTACATCAGCAAAATACTTGATCTGGCTTAGCATCGCCTATCAAGAGTGTGCTAATACAGGGTTCCTATACGCCTCCTCATTACTCCTTAAATCTTCTCAAATTCAAAAGGTCTACTCAATTATTCTCAAATGTCCTCAATTTTTTTTGAAATTTAGGTTTTCTTCTCAAATCTCCTTAAAACAATTTTGACATTTGGTTATTTTTTACATATGCTAGTTTTTATATTATTACAACAATATGTGGTTGCTGTGGCCTGCAAACATTACTTTTTTTGTTGTGTTTGTATTTGAAGCAAAGTTTCTTTGTTATCTTTTGTAAGAAAATTTTGAGATGCCAGTCTATGTGTTCCTTCATTTTTACAAGTGCAAGTTTTTCTCCTCAAATCTCCCCAATTTTGTGAACAAAAGCTCCTCAAAAATAACAAAATCTCCTCAAAAATAACAAAATCTCCTCAAAAGTTCTTAAATCTTCTCAAATTTTGTTTTGAGTAGTTATAGGTATGGGGGTTCTAGCACAGTTTTAGTACTAAAACTTTGCTAGAACGCCCCATACCTACGACTACTTGTACACCCTTTAACTTATGAAACCACATGGAAAACTGTGCTCATGCCCCCATCATATGTTGTGGGGTGAATAATCCTCAAACATGGAAAGGAATGGGGGATCCATATTTAGGGTTTACTATACCACACATACTGTCAGAAGGCTATTTTTTGCTGTTTGGGAGGGTCTGCAAGTGTATCTTTATGGTGTTCCTAAGGGTGGGCAAGAGTATATTTTTTCAGCCTGTAGTATTATCTGTATATACCAATTTTTGGATTATTACGATTTTATAATTTGATGTATACAATATATGATATAGAAAAAGTTCAAATTTATAATGGTAGTTGTGACGTCATAGTTTAATTGAATAGATTTAAAGAAATAACATGTATGTATAGTATAAATGAATAAACTTACAGATATAGAAATGTCTAAATTAGATGATGATGATTTACTTAATTATATAGAGTATCATATGGATGATTATTTTGGTGATACTGATGATAAGGATGATAAGGATGATATAGATTGTACTTGTGATGTGGATAAGATTAAGAGTACAACAGCATCAACACTAGTTTGTCCAAAATGTGGTGTAGTTAGTGATATTCCAGTTTATATAAATTCATATAGTGTTTTTGAACGTTGTACATTTCGTAAGAAGTGCATATACAAGAGGGGTGGGAATTTCGCTGTTATCCTAAAACAGTTCATATGTATGCAAGATCAAGTGGTACCTGATGATGTGATAAAAACGTTATGGAGTCAGATTAATAATACAGACAATTTAGTATACAATTATGTTATACCATTGAGTATCCCCATACTAGAATCACTATTAAAGAAGAACAAGTTGATGTCCTATAAAAATAGTATATTTTACATTTATTTCACATTAATGAATCAACTGTTTCCACATCCAACAATAGAGGAACGTAATCGAGTACAACATCTATTTACTGTTATAAGTCGCTTATACAATACAAACCAAGTAAGAAAAAGAGCTTTATAAACTATTACTTTACACTAAAAAAGATATTCCAAGCACTGGGTATGAACGATTATGCAAAAATAATTCCACAATTAAAAACACAATCTAGACAAAAGGAAGTAGAAAGAATATGGGGTTTAATATCTAAGGATTCCAAATAGGCTGAAGCTCTTCAGAAACAAATGATCTCTTAGGACCACCATCCAAATAATATAACGTTGGTTGATTACGTTTAATGTATCTATCTTTTATTTTATATACGTCCACCGACCATATTGGATCAGTAGATTGTTTTCGTCTTTCACCTTTATAAATTTGTCCTTCCAATTCACCAGGCTCATATAGATATCTAACGTTGGTACCAACATCTAGCAATGTTTTATTATCACTTTTGATGGGCTTTGAAAATCCCTGTTTTATTGAAGTATGTTTTATGGCATCTACTGGTTTCATATCAATTAGTCTGGTTTTTTCGTTATTCAATGCACTAACTACCGTTTGCAATCTACCAACCCATTCTCTGTTACTTTTTGATGGATCTTCAAACTCCTTATGGTATTGATAACTAAATAGTCTATCTGCTAATGTTTTATTAAATCGTTCAACAATACCTTGACTTCTATGTTGGCTAGGATCACCACGTTGTATTATGACATAATGCTTGTTCATAAGTTTGGTAACATCACCGTAAAACTCTTTGCCAGCATCACAAATCAATGTTTTGGGGAATTTTAGTTCAGTATTAACATATATCCAATCAAAGGCTTCAGCAGTTTCTTTTGAGCTTTTACTAGTTAGTTGATATGCTGATTTGTATCTGCTAGCAACATCCACAACACAGAGAGCATATTTATATGTTTTTCTTTTGTACTTATCATGTGGAAGATACAAGACATCTACCTGGTGAATATCATTGGGTGTAGCATAAATAGAAAATGAGGAATTGGATCTCGGGACATACTTTGGTGCTGGTAGATATATTTGATACAATGGTTGTTTCAGTAGCCATTTTTCTGCTTCTTCATTGGTTGTACCAGCTTTTTTAGCCAACTTACTTATTGCACTTCTACCTCTCCAGTAGCCAGTATCAGAATAATAAATCTTATCCATTCTTATAATATATGGAGTATAATATCTATAGACCATAAATCTTCTCATACTTGTTACTCATCCCATTGATTGGTGGACATAGGTCAGTAATAATACCATCCAATATAACCATATCTGATAGAAATGTAGTATCCTCATATTTTATTCCATTAAGAAATGATTGTATTTGGGTAAGAACCTTATTGTATGATGTGTATGCGAATTTATACATCTCAACCTTGTTAGTAATATTTGTTTTCGTCATATATCCCTGTATGATGACACCAACACCGCTTATAGTTCCCAATACAATTGCATTTGCAGTTATTGTTCCAGCAATCCCACCAACAACAATTAATGTTATGCTAACCATATGTAGAACCAATTTTAGTTTTTTAGTACGTTTATATTTCCATTTGTAGCATATGTACAACTTATGGTAATATTTATACCAATTCAATAGTTTAACTATTTCAGCGTCCGAACAATCTTCACCACTATATTCAAAGCATATGATTTGTTTCATTATATTATATGTAAAATGAATTATTCTAGTTATATATTATACAATGGCAGAAGGACTTGAAGGTGATGTATTTGATAAAAGTTATGAAGATGCTGATGATAAAATAGATGGTGATATTGGAATCGATGATATGGATAATTTAATTAACGAACGGAATGATTTACAAATAAAATTGAACAATATAGATACAAATACAATGTCAAAAGAACAAATAATAGAAAGAAGTGAGTTGTTGAATAGAGAGATTGATGGAATATCATCAAAAATAGAAGATAAAAAAGTTAGTATGGCTAAAACGATAGTACGGATACTGCATACAGAATATCATAAAATAAAAAAATCCAAAAAAGTGATGGTTAAAGATAAAGGATCTACTAATAAGTTGTATAATAGAATTAATTATAGGGAGAAAAATTTCCTGTTTGATGGTGAAAAAGGTCAAAGTACATCATTATTAACAAAACAAAATAAATGGAGAACGGCTATATCATATGGTAGATTATTAGGCAATGATTTATTAGAGGAGATGGGCTTTGACCCGAATTCATCTAAATCAGCAAAAGAAACAGCAAAAGAAACAGCAAAAGAAAAAGCAAAAAAGTCAATTACCAGACTTGATGGAGAAGTAGATGACATTTCAGTGGAATCAACCGATAGTGCAGTATCTATAGATGTGTTTCATAGGTTGCTTACTGAATCCATCGAAACTATTGAAGAGGAAACACCCCACATGGATGATAATGAAAAGGAGGGCTACCAAAATCTAACAAATGAATTAAAAACAATAGAGAAATTATTTAACACCATCAATGGATCTCTTAAAGCAACCGTGCTACATAATGTCGAATATCAAAAGCACATCGAATTAGAGAATAATAAACTCCAGGAAATGGAAGATAATCCTGATAACTATACTGAGGAACAAAAACAGGAAGTCATAGATAGAATAGATGAACTAACCAAAAAACTTGAAGTTAGCAATAAGGCTATAGATGGCTATAAAGAACAGTTTGCCAACCAATTATCACAACTTAAGGATTCACTCTCACGCTTTAAGGATTCACATTGGGTGAAAGAATTAAAAATCTATTTTGTGAACAAGGTATTACAATAGTATCGGTTTTAACAGCATTTGGTATGACTATATTGGGGTGTTAGTAGAAGCATTATTACCAGGAAGTGGAACATCATCATCCTCAGGATCACCTACAGGAGATAAAAAGGGTGCTAAAGGATGGGTAAAAGATAAATTAAAAGCACTTGCCGGCCTATTGGGTAAATTAGCAGGAAAAGCAGCAGCATTACCTGGAATTATTGGATCAGTAGTCGCATGGTTATTAAATAGAGCAAAAGATGTTATTGGATGTATTAAATGTGTGGGCACTTATTACAGGTATAGGTGTGTTATTTTATACGTATTTCATGACTAAAAAAAAATAATGACCATATATATATAATGGAAGTATTAGATGGCAAAGAATTCGATAGAAACTATAATAACAACCAAATATTTGATGATGATAACACAGCACACTTTGATAATTTAAATGATGAGGCCATGGAAAGGAATAACTTAATAACACAAATAGATGAAATGCATCAATCAGGAGATATACAAGATATACAGGAAATGCAGGATCAAGTGGATAGAATAGACAGGCGTGTAGAAAATGAGAAAATAAAAGTGAGTAAAACAATTGTGATGTTATTAAAGAGAGAATATAGGCAAAACGGATTAGATCCATTTGGTGATGCAATTAAGGAAGCCGCCAAAAAGTTATACAGAAGGATTAGGATTACATCAAATGATATTATGTTTGACAAAGGAGATGGTGTACAAAGGTCATTATTGGAAAATGGTAAATGGTATTCGCCTAAAGATTATGGAAAAGTATTGGGTAAGGAATTTATGGAAAAAATGAATTTTGACACATCTATGGATTCATTAAATGAAACAAAGAAGACATTATCCAAATTGGGAAGAGAATTAAATCAATTAAAGTATTTGAGATCTATATATGATCAGATGAAACCCAAGGAAACAATAGAAATGATAGATGTAACTAAAAAGAATGTAGATGTAGCAATTCAAACATTAGAACAACAATCCTTCAAACGTGATGATGGGGTTTTAGTACCAATGCGTGAACTTAGAGGTTTGGACCAAGCAATGACAAAAATCAAGGGAAATATTGAATTGGCTGTAGCAAATGGTTTAGATTATAAGACAGATTTAGAAAAAGAGAATAGGAAGCTGCAGGAAATTAAAGATAGTAAAGATTATACTGATTTGCAGAAACTGGATTTAAGAGAAAAAACAGAAGCAAGAATAAAGGTATTGAAACATAGGATTGAGCTTAATGATGAGATTATTGATGATTTAAAAGGAAATTTTAGGGACCAGATATCACACATCAAAGATTCACTCTCACGTTTTATGGATAAAGATGAAGGTACATTAGCTGAAAGAATTAAAAACCTTTTCCGGGAGCAGGGTATTACGATAGTATCAGTTCTAACAGCCTTTGGAATGGCCATTGGTGTGCTAGTAGAAGCGTTATTACCTGGAGCTAAAAACAAGGAAACATCTATAGGAAAAGGTAAAAAGAAAACCAATGGATGGATAAGTAATAAATTGAAGGCACTTGCAAACCTGTTGGGTAGATTGGCTGATAAATCAAAAGCATTACCTGGAATTATTGGATCCATAATATCATTTATACTAAGTAGAATAAAAGATGTTTTTGGATGGTTATCTGAGAATGTATGGGCATTGGTTGTAGGTATTGGTATGCTAATCTATGTAAAAGTACCACAAAAGTGAAAATACAGTGGTCATGGTTAATATTACAGCTATTTTTTCCTCTTCATGGGTTATTTCATCTGTAGCAATAGGTGGATCTGTCTTTTTAGGTGTAATAGGTGGATCCGTTTTCTTGGGTTCTAGTACTGCTTTCTTCTTTTTAGTAGGTGTGACTGGTGGTTCTACTACTGGTTCTTTCTTTTTAGTCAAATTAACTTTAACATTAGTACCTAGACCAAAACCTGATTTAGATACTAGGATTTCATTGTTATAATTATTCACTTTCCCAATTCTAAGGTTCATATCACTTGGTAACATATACACGTTCTCACCAACAACATAATCTACTTTACTTCTAGCATATTGTAATGTATCCTGGAATCTTTTAATGTCCTCTGCTATATCCACATGTCTATTAATTATGTTTTCAAAGTTATTCAGAAACACTTGCTGGCAATCTAATGCTGAACCTGTATTACCTAAAATGCTTGATCTTGTAGACGTTTGGGATGTTAGTAGAAGATAAGAGTAGGCTCTCACGGATTCACTTAATTTCTGTACACCAATTGTTGTTAAACCTCTCGAATGTTCTATAATCCATCTAGCAAAACTGTTGGAATCATAATATGAATCACCAGGTGTGTTGTTATATTCTGGTCTCTTACTTTGGTATGAACTCATATAGTTTTCATTTCTCCATGTATTATAATTGCTGTCAACACCATATTCTCTACACAATTGCAGATATTTATCCCTAGTGAATGTATTATTACTAGCGGAAAACCCTTGTTGGCATGGTAGATAGACTTCCAGTATTTTGAATATCCGTCTAATGTGATAATAAACATGGAATCTGTATACGCTTTTAGCCAAGGGATGATCTGTTTCATTTAAATGCTCGGGTGATATTCCACATACGCTTGTTGATAGAAATACTGCAAAATTTAATTGGGTCTGCCATAGTTTGAATGGGTTGGTTTTCCAGTTGTTAAATGTTTGATCTCCTGCCCTGACTGCTCCTACCTCATAGTTGGTATATATGTTTGGAAACTTACTCTGGAAACTCTTAATATCACCTACATTCTCTGCAACCACTATATTCTGTATGTATAACTCCTTTGCTTTGATTTGTTGTAGGTATTTTCCACTGTTTGGTTCATAAAACCCGGATATTTTAGGATTGTATTTATAAATTCTATTCATTATATTATATAACTTAGAAAATGTATATTGTAATAGATGACATTTCAAAAGGTATCGATTTGCAAAAACCTATCAACAATAGAAATAATAGTAAAAGAATTGGTTTAGTTAGAGCACGTTTGGTTTACACGTTTTACAACATTGAAGAAGACGAGAAGATGTATCTAAAAAATGATACACACATTATTGTTAAAAAAGGGTTCTATAGTATTAATGATATTTTAAGACATATCAGCAGTAGAATAAATTATAGTACATTAACTGGAAAATCTATAATTGGAGGTGGAATAAAAAAGTTTGATTACTATCTTCACAACATATTAGGAGTAAATAATGATAATTACGTTGATCTTCTGCTATCTAAAAAATCATTTACTTTCTTCACTGATACTCTCTCTACAACAGATAACCTCTATAATGGGATTCCATCCAATACCCTTCATACTGGATACACACCAAAAGATGTTTCATTTGGTGATACAATAATATTCGAGCCAACTAATGTTTAATACAAAACTATGAGAAATGGTATAATAGATTATATTAAAGTTGAGCTACGAGATAATGACAGAAATATTATAAACAGTAATTTACCTACATCAGTTGTTCTTCATATTATGTAACTTTTTCTATTGTATAAATATATAATAACAACAACAGGAGAAAAACTAAAACCTAATAGATCACTTAGAAATGCTTTTGAAATTAAAGGGAATAGACAAAAAATTGTCGTCACTAATAATCCAACTACTATTGCAGTAAATGAGATGTTAAATGTACGGTTTCCAAATTTGGAAGCTAATGATGTCATAGTTCCAGGAACAACCAGGTTAACATTTGATATTACTCTTAATTCAACAGATGATTTGAATAGAACATTGGTTAAAAATATTGGAAGGGCCATTATTAAGAAAAAAGTTATAAAAATCGAGGGTAATGAAATACTTAGTATTGATGATAGTGACACACTTGACACATATTATGACCTATGGATGGCATATGCTGAAAGACGAAATGCTATATTTCAAGGTATTGTTACCAAAGGAAATGGACAAACTGAAAATGCTATTAAGTATCGAATTGGTGCAGGAGACAAAGCGGCCAATACTGGAGATGAAGCAATATCTACAGCATTTGGTAATAAGTTTTGTATTCCACTAGACTTTGAAATGCTGGAAAGTTCTATGCCCTTCTATCAGTCTGGACTAGTGGGTAGGCTTTCTTACGAACTTACATTTAATGAATACAATAAAGTGATTAAGAGTGATAAAACGGACGCCACATACACAATTAGCAACATCTCATTGGAGTTTGATGTAATTTCTAATTCAAGATTGGCATCTGATGTCAAAACTGAATATATGAGGACGAGTATTTTGTATGATCGAATTTTAAGACACAGACATGTTGTTCTAAAAGATGGTGATACGGTATGGAATATGAATTTCAACACACCAGCTAAGAGTCTAAAAGGTATTCTAATGCTGTTTACAAAAGAGACTGATTGGGCAAGAGACACTGAAAAATTCTACAACCCTAAAATTACTAATGTTGAGATAGCCGTTGAGGGAAGATCTAATCAATTATACGCACAGGGGATGAAAAGCTATCACCAATGGGATGAAATCAAGAAACACTTTGGTGCTGGTAGATTGAAACAACATGGCTCAGCACAACATGAGTTAAATGTCTTTGATATGAGAATGGTAGATTATTACACAAAACAATTTGGATTGTGGTTGGATTTTAGATCATCCGATGATAACACACTACATGGAACAGGTAGACGTATTGAGAATGCTTCAGAAGGTATTACTCTTGCTATTACAAAGACGGCTGGAGCTGGTGGTAATCTGCAGTGTTATATCTATCTATTTATGGATGCCCAAATTAACATTTTAAATGGCGCATTTGTTAATATTATGTACTAAATATATAATGAACTTTCCAAAATTTCCTCATAGTGCAATGTTTGTTGGTGCAACCGCATGTGGTAAAACCGAATACTTATTAAAACTACTTGAAACTAAATATAAGCACCATTTTGAATACATTATTATTCTATGTCCAACAGTTTTAGATAATAAGACGTACCTATCAAGAAAGTGGTTACTCGATGATGAAAGTGTATTTATTGTTTATGATGTAGAATGTAAATTAAATGAATGGATTAGACTATTTACAAATAATTTTAAGGGCCACGAAACACTATTTATAATTGATGATTGTTCTGCTGAAGGTGAAATAAATAAAAAACGTGATGCGCTA
Source organism: Hydractinia echinata (assembly GCA_030067915.1). NCBI lineage: Eukaryota > Metazoa > Cnidaria > Hydrozoa > Anthoathecata > Hydractiniidae > Hydractinia > Hydractinia echinata. The sequence continues at coordinate 2,387,067 of JASGCC010000023.1, forward strand.
TCAGAACTTGCATTCTCTGTTAGACATAGAAATCACTCCCTATGGGTATTAACACAAAAGTATAATTCAGTTTCAAAAGACGTTAGAGAACAAGTTAAATGGCTTTGCTTGTTTTTCACCAAAGATAGAGATAGTTTTGAAGATTGTTTAAGAGAGAATGATGTCGTGCCAGATAAGAATGAACGAGATAGATTAAAAACACTCCTGCAAAATCTGCCATATTCTAAACTTATACTGAAGTGTTACCAACCAACTAGTTATTATTTGTTAAAATCCTGCTAAAATTTGTTAATTAATAATATAATGATTGAATACGTTAACTTCATTTTGTTATTAGCAATTATTTTTGCAATTATATATCCATGTTATAGGTTGTGTAAGATTTTCTATTATATAAATATAGTAATAGTTGGAAAGTGGCCTTGTGGAGTTTGCAGGAAAGGGGTTGGTAGTAACTCAATTTTTTGTCAGACTTGCAAGCATTGGGTACATAAGAAGTGCAGTAGTATTAGTGGAGGGTTAAGAGCTGACATTCAGTTTGTATGCAAGCGTTGCAAAGGTGAGATTATAGAGAATGAAGTATTTCCAGCTTTAATGATGTACAACAGTGGCTCGTTAGAGATAGTTGAGAACTTCTGTTACTTAGGTGATATGTTGGGCAGTGAAGGGGGTGTTGGAAGAAGTGTTACTTGCAGGATAGGTTCTGCTTGGAAAAAGTTCAGAGAGTTACTTCCTTTGTTGACTAGCAGAGTCCTGTCAATTGAGGTAAAAGGTAGGTTGTATGAGGCCTGTGTAAGAAGTGTTATGTTGTACGGTAGTGAGACATGGGCAGTGAAGCAGGAAGATCTTGACCGTTTAGAAAGGAATAATATGAGAATGGTTAGGTGGATGTGTAACGCCAGTCTGAGAGACAGAAAGAGTTCAGATGAGCTAAGAAGCAGGCTAAGTCTCCGTAGAATTAAAGATGTTATCCAGATAAGAAGATTAAATTGGCTGGGGCACTTGGAAAGAATGGAGGAGGATAATTGGGTAAGAAAGTGTAGAGACTTGATAGTTCCTGGGGCAAAGCCCAGAGGCAGACCGAGAAAGACTTGGCAGGAGGTTATAAGGAGAGACTTGATACAGAGGAAGTTGAGTTTAGATCTAACACAGTCTAGATCAGATTGGAAGAGGGTCATTAATATACCCCGTCCAACCCATGCTAGCATGGAAAACGGACGTTAAGCCGAGAATGATGATGATGATGATGAGTAATGGATTCTAAGATACTTGATCAACTAACTAATTTAGAACAGAATGTTGCCAAAGAAATAAAACCTAAAAGAAATGTTAGAAGAAAGAAAAAGATAGAACAGCCATTAATTGAAGAACCAATGGAAGAAGTGGATCCTGAAAAAAGGAATAGACTGATTAATTGTGTGCTATCAGGCAATTCTAAACAACATCTAAGTAAAGAATACACTGAACAACAAATAATGGAGATGAACGCAGATGAGATCAATAATATGTCAACAAGATATGAGAGCAAATTAAGTGGCCAGATGACTAAATCATTAGGAAATTCATTAATTGGTTTATATTCTAATATAGCATGTGGGGCCTTAGGTATGGAAAATAAAAATGAACTAAATGATGATCTAGAGAATAATCCATTTCTTAATACTGCTTTACAGAGATTCACTTGTGATATGTACTATCAATTTGGTGCAATGCTAGCGCCAGTTAGTGTAGCCATGATTACGGGTAGACATTATGTGAAAAATTCTAGCACTAATAGTAGTAATAATGGAAGAGCAGCAAATAGTGGAACCAACAACAGCAGTAGCAACAGTAGTGGAGGAGCAGAAAGTAACAAAACAGAAGAATCCCCTAAGAGTTGAACAGGGTAAAAAGCTTGTTGAACATAATCGTCGTAAAAAAGAGGAATTAAAGAGACTCAATGATAGTATAACTAAGCAAGAACACCATATTGAAAAACAAAACAAAACAAATAATTACCAGTATGTGGTTGTTGGTGCAGGCATATTGTTAATGGGTGCATCATATATTGCATATAGCCAAATAAAAAAACCACAGTCAATGGAAGAACCAAAGATAGTTATCAATACACCTATAAATGCGGATATTTTTAGCATGGAATAACTTTTTAGCTACATATACTATATAATGAGTAATACCACATGTGGATTAACTGGTAAAAAGAAAAAGGGTAGTATGATAGAATGTGCCCAAAAGAGACAAGTCAGATATTGGGGTGTGAAAAAGGTGGATTCTAGAGTTTTGGCATTGACAACTGAGGGTAGTGCCCATAAAAGGAAAATGGCATTAATATCAGAAAAAATCGAACATCAAACAGTATTAAAGAAATTAAAATATGAACTGACATTGTACAAAAACAGAAAACGCATTGATCAAATTAAAAAGGAGGCAGAACCACATGTTAAGAAAATAAAGGAAATCAATGAGAAATTACGTAAATTGTGAAACTTTTTCTATACCATAATATATAATGAGTACTGCGGATTACACTAAAGATATAAAAGAAAGCCTGTATCATGGAGCTGTCCTTTCTGGACTAGCTGTTGGATACACAATGCTAGGAAAATCACTGTTTAAAATTACACCACCATCTCTTAGTAAATTTGATATGGAGGATACTGTTAAATTGGTAGTTGTTGTCGCTGCTGCTGATATGACCAAGGACTATCTAGTGAAGCAAAAAATAATTCCTGATAATATATAAGATGGCTGGATTAGCAATGATGGGTATTGGTGCTGTGGTGAATGCGCTTGCTTTCTCAGGTAGTAATTTCCTTTTTAGTGCATTAAGGGGAAGTGATGAAGAGAGAAAAAGACATGACTTAGCAGTTGAAACAATGCAAAAGGCTCAAATAGCATGGGTTGAAAAAAGACAAAAACGAATTGATTACATAAATAATGAAATAAGAAAGGAAAACTTATTAAACTTCCAGAACTACCACCTGAACCTAAATTATCAGACTTCTATAAACCATCAGAATCACAGAAATATAGGGAATTAGGATTTATTGTTGCTAGTATGACTATGGTTGGTAGTGGTATTTATTGGTATGAGAAAAGAAAGAAATAATAATCTATAGTTATATGGAAGACTATTGTATTTACAGTTATTGTAATCAATGTCGTAGGCTATCTAATGATGTAAAACCGTATTATAGAATAATCGGTGGAAACTTTATCTATTGGGCATTATGCAGTGAATGCAGATGTTACATATTTTTAATCGAATGCAATAAACCGATTGGTGGTATTTAAAAGATTATACTTAAGAAGATAACATTATTAGTAATTATTATTATGGGAGAAGTATTTATTTATGAGGATGCTAAATTAGATGTTATTAAAGTTGATGAAAATGTTTGGTTCAAGGCAAAAGTAATTGCAAATATATTGGAATATAAAAATACTCGCCAGGCTATTTTAGATCATGTTGAACCAGAAGATAAAACCACACTAAATGACCTAAAATCTTGGGGCGTTGAAAAAACTGGGCTAAAATCTAGGGGTCATGAAAAGTTACCCCTAAAAAATGGACATATGATGTACATAAATGAATCAGGATTATATAGCCTTATTATAGGATCAAAGATGGAGAAAGCAAAAGAATTCAAAAGGTGGGTTACAGGTGAAGTTTTACCATCAATAAGAAAAACTGGAAAGTATGAGAAAAAGAAATTCAAGATGTTGGCCTACACGATAGAATCAGAATATGATCTACACTCAAAAGTTGTCAATTATATTAGAAACCATTATCCTGAGGTAATCATGTCTGTATCATTGGGTGAAAACCAAATAAATAGTAAAATTAGAATAAGATCATATAATATGGGATATCAGAAGGGTGCACCAGATATGGTAATACAAAATTTCCATATGATATTTCCAGGATTTGTAATTGAGTTTAAAACACCAAAGGGAAATGGTCAATTAACTAATAATCAGAGAGTCATGTTACATAAATATAAATTAAATGGATATAAGATACTGGTAAGCAATGATTATGATGAAATTATAACAGAGATTATTAAATATTTCTATGAAGTGAAAATAAAATGTGAATATTGTTACAGAGCATTTAAATCACAAGAAACATTAGACAGTCATCTAAAACACATTCATAGGCCTAACATCAACATGAGGGTATTAAATTTCCAGTTGACATAAAACAGTACAATAAAATAGAAAAACAGAATAATATTCGAGTAAATGTATTTGGGTATGAGGATGAACAACCATTCCCACTATATATATCCAAAGAAAAATTTAAAGACTGTATGAATTTACTATTAATAACAAAAGATGATGAAAGTCACTATGTCCTAATAAGTGATTTCAATAGTTTTATGTACAGCAAAACGAAACATAGGGAAAGGAAACATTTCTGTCTGTACTGCTTACAATGTTTTTCTAGTGAAAGAATATTAGAAAATCATATGGAAAATTGTATTACTATAAACGGTAAACAAGCCATAAATATGCCAAGTGAGGATGATAAAATTTTACAATTCCAAAACTTCCATAAACAACTAGATTTTGTAATATATGCAGATTTTGAAGCCATCACAGAGAAAATCCAAATGTGTGAACCAAATAATAAAAAATCATTTACTGAAGCCTACCAAAAACATGTTGATTGTGGTTATGGTTATAAGGTTGTGTGTAGATATGACAACAAATATAGCAAACCAATAAAAATATATAGAGGTGAAAATGCTGTATACAAATTTATGGAAGAGATGTTGATGGAAGTCAGATATTGCACAAGAATTAAGAACAAACATTTTAAACAGGATATGACTAAGAAGGATAAGGTGGACCACAAAAATGCCAAAAAATGTCACATCTGTAATAAGGAATATATTGATACAGATTATGCGGAAAATAATATTGTACGTGACCATTGCCATGTAACAGGAAAATATAGAGGATCAGCACATACTGATTGTAATTTAAATTATAGATTAACCGATAAAGTTCCAGTTATATTCCATAATTGAGAGGATATGATAGCCATTTCATAATGCAGCAAATTGGTAAAATTGTTGAAAAACATTCCTATAAAACCAAATATGGAGAATTGAAAGAAATGGATATTAATGTTATACCAAATAATATGGAAAAATATATGGCATTCATGTTGGGTAAACATCTTAAATTCATTGATAGTTTCCAATTTATGAGCTCTAGTTTGGAAAAATTGGTTGATAATCTACCTAAAACATCATTTAAATATACAAAAGAGGAATTCGATAATAAAAAGAAATTTGAACTTATGACTAAAAAAGGTGTACATCCCTACGATTATATGGATTCATTTGAGAAATTCAATGAAAACAAATTACCATACCAAAAAGATTTTTACAGTTTATTATTGGATGAAAATATCACAGATGATGATTACAAACATGCTAAAAGGGTATGGAAGAAATTTGAATTGAAAACAATGGGTGAATACCATGATTTATACCTAAAATCCGATGTGCTATTATTAGCTCATGTTTTTGATAACTTTAGAAGTACATGTTTAGAATATTATAAATTAGATCCAGCACATTATTACACATCACCAGGATTATCATGGGACGCTATGTTAAAAATGACTGATGTGGAATTAGAATTGATGACAGATGTTGACATGTTTATGTTCATTGAAAAGGGTCTAAGGGGTGGTGTATCATATATTTCCAACAGATATGCGAAATCCAATAATAAGTGCACTCATGATTATAATCCGGATGAAAAATCAAAGTATATAATGTATTTGGATGCCAACAACCTATATGGGTATGGAATGTCACAATATCTACCAACTGGTGGATTTAGATGGTTTACCGAAAATGAAATGAAAAAATGTGATTTGGCTAAATATGAGACAGATAGTAAAAAAGGGTTAATATTTAAAGTTGATTTTGAATATCCAAAGGAACTACATGATATACATAATGATTATCCACTAGCACCAGAAAGAATGAATGTTACCAAAAATATACTATCAAACTATTGTAAAAAAATCCAGAAAAAGTATAATATATCAATTGGTGATGTCAAAAAATTAATCCCAACATTGGACAAAAAGGAGAAATATGTAGTGCACTACAGAAACTTACAATTATATATATCATTAGGATTAAAAGTTAAAAAAGTACATAGAATATTAGAATTTGATCAATCCCCATGGTTGAAAAAATATATTGATTTCAATACAAATAAACGAACATTTTGTAAAAACGCATTTGAAAGGGATTTCTTCAAACTTATGAATAACAGTGTATTTGGTAAAACAATGGAAAACATAAGAAAAAGTGTAAATGTCGAACTTGTAACCAATAAGAAAAAACTAATGAAATTAACATCAAAACCAACATTCGAATCATCAAAAATATTCAACGAAAATCTTGTTGCTGTTCACAAAATTAAGGAAACATTAACATTAAACAGACCTGCATACGTTGGAATGTGTATTCTAGATTTATCCAAAACATTAATGTACGATTTTCACTATAATTATATCAAGCGGAAGTATAAAAATGATGCTAAACTATTATTCACAGATACAGATTCCCTAACATATGAAATTACAACTGATGATGCATATATGGATTTCTGGGGTGATAGGGATAAATTTGACAATAGTGACTACCCAGAATCATCACAATTTTATAATACAGAAAATAAGAAAATTATTGGGAAAATGAAAGATGAAGCAGCAGGTGTACCAATACTCGAATTTGTGGGATTGAAATCCAAAATGTACAGCTATATTAAAGATAATGGTAAATCAGGAAAAACAGCGAAGGGTGTTAAGAAAAACATTATTAAGAATACAATAAAACATGAAGATTATAGGAAAACATTATTTGAAAATAAACAGATGATACATAAAATGAGAACCATTAGAAGTGAAAAACATATATTGGGAAGTTATGAGATTAACAAAATATCACTCAGCTGTTTTGATGACAAAAGATATATCTTTGATAATGGTATAACAAGTTATGCATATGGACATTACAACATTTGAACTTTTTCTATACCATATATTGTATACATCAAATTATAAAATCGTAATAATCCAAAAATTGGTATATACAGATAATACTACAGGTTCAAAAAATATACTCTTGCTGACCCTTAGCAACACCATAAAGATACACTTGCAGACCCTCCCAAACAGCAAAAAATAGCCTTCTGACAGTATGTGTGGTATAGTAAACCCTAAATATGGATCCCCCATTCCTTTCCATGTTTGAGGATTATTCACCCCACAACATATGATGGGGGCATGAGCACAGTTTTCCATGTGGTTTCATAAGTTAAAGGGTGTACAAGTAGTCATAGGTATGGGGCGTTCTAGCAAAGTTTTAGTACTAAAACTGTGCTAGAACCCCCATACCTATAACTACTTTTTGAAAAAAGAGTGGGAACCCTGTACACTCATTATTTTTTATAAGCATACGGGTAAATTGGGCTTAAGCTCAATATGCTTAAAATTTTCCCAATTTGAGCCTGAAATTATGCTTAACGTATGCTTAATTTCAAAACTCATTTCATGGTCTGATACATATTGCGTTTGATATGAACACTGCAATGGTCTCTTTAACATTCGAATCTTGTGAGTAGCTCAACTCGATGTGTTAAAAGCATATTAACATTGTTGTTTTTTGCTTTAGTTGACTTAACATTATGAGCAAGCAAAAGAGTTTAGATACATTGCTAATGGCTTGAATGACTTTCAGGTTTTACCTGTCTTGCTAGCTCCTGGACTGAGTTAAACATTTTGTTCCATTTATTTGTACATAGTTTAGTTCAAAAGATTATTTCATGCAAAAGTGCTGTTTCCTATCACTTAACCTCGTCCTTTGTGTGATACTATTTTTTACACTTGATTTGGGAAGAAATGGAAGTGAGGGAAAAAAATTCCGAGGCTGGGAAATATGCTTAGTATATGCTTATTTTTTTAAGCATGTGAGCTTAAGTATGCTTATAAGCTTTATGCTTATAAAAAATAATGAGTGTAATGCTTTATGAAGTCATACAAAGCAAATCTCCAACACTGAGACGATCTTTTCATACCTGATGTGTAATACGTTTAATACAGATTGACTGGAGTGATAAAATTTAACCACAAATCTATACTTTCTAATATAATTCCCTCTTTTTTTGCTCATTGTGCCGCAGAATATCAGGATTAAAGAAAAGTCCATTTGGTCAAACTGCCACTCGTTTTGCAAAAGATCATCACGTGACACGAACACCTGGTAAGTTTGTCCTGAAAACACGGTAAAAAAATAAAATACTAGTAACATTCAGAGAACTTCATATGCCCTTTTTCCATCTTAGTTAGTCCTTTTTTGCATTATATATGCTAATCTAATTTTAACTTTCGCTTCATACCCACTTTTTATCTCAGGTGTCCTTTTTATTCTGTGCCCTTTATATTCTATTCTAATTTTAACTTTCGCTTTCTACTTTTTTTAGGTCCTGGTTCATACAACTACAATGATTTAGCAACTGATTTGCAAAGAAAGGCTTTGTAAGTTCTGCTAAATTTGTTGTAACGCATGCATGTTGTCGTGAAAAACCTGATAATATTTAACTCATTTTAGGTTGTCGAATACAAGAAAAGGTGGTTTCGGGTCAACATCTAGTCGTGCTGCACCATTAAGTAAAAAAGATGAGGAATACCTACCAGGTATGCGTTTCTACCGTATAATGCCAGAATTCGTTGCCTTTCCGACTCTGTGTCGAACAATTTTTTCACATATCCTTGAGATAAAACTAAGGAACCCATTTAAATCACTAATGTTATTTACAGGTCCATCACATTACGTTGTCAAGTCAGCACCTACGACTGTATCGAGGAAGAAGCATGCTGTATTTGAATCAACTACTGATCGTCTAAGATCGCCTACAAAAGATGTAAGTTCTGTGTGTTGTATAATTGGGATACTGGCCAGGTTTGATGGTGTGCTGCAGCGCCAGATGGTGTGCTATAACGCTAGTAGTATGGATGGATATTGTGCGTTTAATGCCTTTTAATTGGGGACTTACTTTGTACTTAGCAGGGCAACATCAAAATGGGTCAGTATCCGCTTTATTACCTGACTGCGTCCCATCTGAAAAATAAAATAAACTCATTGTAAATTAAAAACAATTGTGAATTGAATTCTGTGCTTTGAAAATGTTTTGTTTACATTTTATGTTACCATTTTAATAATGGCTTCATAAACCAGTTGGTATGGCAACATACAAAGCGCACACCCATAACGAGCCGTGAAACGGTTTCTTTCAGTGAGATTTTTTAATACTAACTGGGATTTTTTTATAGTTCTTATAGTTTGTTAAGCTTATTATAAGTTTTGTAACGTCTTTGCGTGCTGTTATTCTTATTCGTTTTGAGGTTGATTTAAGGCTTCACAGACAGAAGGTAGTAGTTTTGTCTTGATGAAGTGATGTAATCGTGCTTTTTGTAGATTGCGCCACCTCCTGGATCTTACGAGGTAGCAAGATCGTACGATAAAACACAAGGTAACTAATTTTAACTGCTTGTAATCATGCTGAGTTAAATTTATGTGAATCGATATATTTAAAGCCTTACGGAAAAGGTATGCGTCTTTTTTTATTTAAGAAACATGTGAAAGTAAGCAGGCTGAATGTTTCTCAAGTAATTCTTGTTCGAGAGGTTCAACATGCACGTTCGCCGCCACTTCGTATTACATTACATAGAAAAGAAGACATTGCGATAAATAATGTGTTGCGTCGTTGTTTTGAGTGAACATGAAATTGCAAGAGCACACATCAGACTATGTATTGTTCCCTGTTCAAGATTTCGTTTTTTTCTATATTGCAAAAAACGTTTCCTTTTGATTTCCCGTTTTTAGCCTCCCCATGTTTCTTAAAATGTTTCTTAGCTTTTTTGGTTTCTAAGCTTCGTGTTTCTTAAATAAAAAAGACGTGTACTTAAATTACAAAAATATTTTTTTCTCAAGTCCTGGAACGGAATTTTGGCATGGTTAGCTGTTTTAGCGATAAACCATTTGAAATTGTTTTCCTGTAGAAAATTAGGAAAATGTCCTGCAGAAAATGTTCTGTAATGTTTTGAAATATAGATTTCAATTTTCTGTGGTCGCCATTGCATTCGCTGAAAGATAGAAGTCGAAAGATATACATGTGTTTATTTTAAAAATTTGCGTCGCTTTTAATTGAAAAATGTGAACGACGGTTCCTATAAATTCTAAATTTAAAAAAATATAGCAACCCGAAATTGTTGAATGGTGTCTTTTTTCTGGTGTCTTTTTTTTAAACCATTTTTTACATTAAGGATGTTTTTGAATTTTTAGTGCCATTTTAACCAACTGAAATTATCTTTCAAATCATTTGCGTTTCAAATCAGTTCCCTATTTTATAATTTTCTTCTTCTCTCTCTATATATATTAAAATTATTATCTTCGCTACTGAAGAAGTCGTACTATAACAACAGCTAACTTATTTCCTAGGCAAAGTTTTGTTTGGGGAAAAAGCATCCAAATTTCACGGAAAGAAACTAAACGGTGGATTTTTATCATCTACGAAAAGATTTTCGCAAATACGTACTGTTATTGGAAAGGACACCGACCCTGACAATCCAGGTAAGATAGGAAATTATAAGAAAGCAGAATTATGAGATGCAAAACTGGATATTTTTTCACATTAGAGGAATTATTAAAAGCCTTTCCTGTAAGTTGTCAACTGAGTGACGGTTTATGTTATTCATTAGACATTGCATTTAGTCGTTGCATTTGAATAGCTTTATGATTTTGCAAGAAAAAGTCGTAAAACCTGTCTTTTATCACGCCCGAAATTATAGATAAAAAGTCACCAGAAATGGGGTCAAAAACACTTGCGAATTTAACCAAAAATATTTGGTTTAAAATATTTTAGTTATTAATGCAATAAGTAATAAGTTTAATAATAAGTTCACACCATAGATATTCTAAGAAGAACTATATTTTTGCAATTACCCCCGTCTTGTGAGCTTTTGTAAACTTTTGAGTCATTCTTTTTTTCAGGTCCAGGCAATTACAATGTAAAAAACCCGGTTGTTCCGGGTTGTAATCTGGTTACAAAACAACAAAGGTTTAAAGATATCAAGAGCGATGTACCTGGACCTGGAACTTATCAGGTATGTATTTCTCATCTGTGTCAATTTTATTCATTTTTTCAGAAAAATATTATACATACATTTAACGCCGAGTATATAATTCCACTTTTACTATAATTAAAAATATTAATTTGATCTTCAAACTTGTAAACTGGTGTGGCCAAATAAGCATTTTCTAAATATTAACTTCCTCGATTATTATTTACCCGTAAATATAGACTAAGTTACGTCTAGTGAATTTGCACTTTTTATGACGACTACATTTAAGAGTTTTTTTGTGTGTGGAATTCGTGTAAAATCAGGTAATAATGACTGAGGGAGTTAAGATTTACTAGGTAATAATGACTGGGGGAGTTAAGATTTACTAGGTAATAGTGACTGAGGGAGTTAAGATTTAACAGGAAATAATGACTGAGGGGGTTAAGATTTACTAGGTAATAATGACTGAGGGAGTTAAGATTTACTAGGTAATAGTGACTGAGGGAGTTAAGATTTACTAGGTTGTTATGACTGAGGGAGTTAAGTTTTACCAGGAAATAATGACTGAAGGAGTTAAGATTTACTAGGAAATAATGACTGAGGGAGTTAAGATTTACTAGGTAATAGTGACTGAGGGAGTTAAGATTTAACAGGAAATAATTACTGAGGGGGTTAAGATTTACTAGGTAATAATGACTGAGGGAGTTAAGATTTACTAGGTAATAATGACTGAGGGAGTTAAGATTTACTAGGTAATAGTGACTGAGGGAGTTAAGATTTACTAGGTAATAATGACTGAGGGAGTTAAGATTTAACAGGAAATAATGACTGAGGGGGTTAAGATTTACCAGCAAATAATGACTGAGGGAGTTAAGATTTACTAGGGATAATGACTGAGGGAGTTAAGATTTACTAGGTAATAATGACTGGGGGAGTTAAGATTTACTAGGTAATAGTGACTGAGGGAGTTAAGATTTAACAGGAAATAATGACTGAGGGGGTTAAGATTTACCAGGAAATAATGACTGAGGGAGTTAAGATTTACTAGGGATAATAACTGAGGGAGTTAAGATTTACTAGGTAATAGTGACTGAGGGAGTTAAGATTTAACAGGAAATAATTACTGAGGGGGTTAAGATTTACTAGGTAATAATGACTGAGGGAGTTAAGATTTACTAGGTAATAGTGACTGAGGGAGTTAAGATTTACCAGGTTATAATGACTGAGGGAGTTAAGATTTACTAGGTAATAGTGACTGAGGGAGTTAAGATTTAACAGGAAATAATTACTGAGGGGGTTAAGATTTACTAGGTAATAATGACTGAGGGAGTTAAGATTTACTAGGTAATAGTGACTGAGGGAGTTAAGATTTACCAGGTTATAATGACTGAGGGAGTTAAGATTTACTAGGTAATAATGACTGGGGGAGTTAAGATTTACTAGGTAGTAATGACTGAGGGAGTTAAGATTTACTAGGTAATAATGACTGAGGGAGTTAAGATTTACTAGGTAATAATGACTGAGGGAGTTAAGATTTACTAGGTTGTTATGACTGAGGGAGTTAAGATTTACTAGGTAATAATGACTGAGGGAGTTAAGATTTACTAGGTAATAATGACTGAGGGAGTTAAGATTTACTAGGTAATAATGACTGAGGGAGTTAAGATTTACCAGGAAATAATGACTGAGGGAGTTAAGATTTACTAGGTAATAATGACTGAGGGAGTTAAGATTTACTAGGTAATAATGACTGAGGGGGTTAAGATTTACTAGGTAATAATGACTGAGGGAGTTAAGATTTACTAGGTAATAATGACTGAGGGAGTTAAGATTTAACAGGAAATAATGACTGAGGGGGTTAAGATTTACTAGGAAATAATGACTGAGGGGGTTAAGATTTACTAGGTAATAATGACTGAGGGAGTTAAGATTTACTAGGTAATAGTGACTGGGGGAGTTAAGATTTACTAGGTAATAATGACTGAGGGAGTTAAGATTTACTAGGTAATAATGACTGAGGGAGTTAAGATTTACTAGGTAATAATGACTGAGGGAGTTAAGATTTACTAGGTAATAATGACTGAGGGAGTTAAGATTTACTAGGTAATAATGACTGAGGGGGTTAAGATTTACTAGGTAATAATGACTGAGGGAGTTAAGATTTACTAGGTAATAATGACTGAGGGAGTTAAGATTTACTAGGTAATAATGACTGAGGGAGTTAAGATTTACTAGGTAATAATGACTGAGGGAGTTAAGATTTAACAGGAAATAATGACTGAGGGGGTTAAGATTTACCAGCAAATAATGACTGAGGGAGTTAAGATTTACTAGGTAATAATGACTGAGGGAGTTAAGATTTACTAGGTAATAATGACTGAGGGAGTTAAGATTTACTAGGTAATAATGACTGAGGGAGTTAAGATTTACTAGGTAATAATGACTGAGGGAGTTAAGATTTAACAGGAAATAATTACTGAGGGGGTTAAGATTTACTAGGTAATAATGACTGAGGGAGTTAAGATTTACTAGGTTATAATGACTGGGGGAGTTAAGATTTACTAGGTAATAATGACTGAGGGAGTTAAGATTTACTAGGTAATAATGACTGAGGGAGTTAAGATTTACCAGGAAATAATGACTGAGGGAGTTAAGATTTACTAGGGAATAATGACTGAGGGAGTTAAGATTTACTAGGTAATAATGACTGAGGGAGTTAAGATTTACTAGGTAATAATGACTGAGGGAGTTAAGATTTACTAGGTAATAGTGACTGAGGGAGTTAAGATTTACTAGGTAATAATGACTGAGGGGGTTAAGATTTACTAGGTAATAGTGACTGAGGGAGTTAAGATTTACTAGGTAATAATGACTGAGGGAGTTAAGATTTACTAATACATCATCATGAATGTTCAGTTGTGTTACTTCTTTGACGGTTTCAGCGGCATTATTTACGCCAAAACAAACTATTGCAAATTTTGTACTTTATTTTTAGTTGAGTCCTTTACTTCAACATTCTGTATTGAAGAGTACTTTTAATGCGACGTTAAACAATCCAGTTGCACGAGCTTTGGAAAATATGTCGGAGAAAAAAGTCACAATCGTTCCTTTTTCAGTAACTGCATGAATAAATTAGAGATTTGTTTTATATTGTAAAAAAATGAATAATTTTTATATTGTATATATATATTTACTGACAAAATATATTTGTGTTTTTAATTTTTGTCTCAAAAGTTATGTTCTGGCTCCAGATGGAATATTAATTATACCCTTCCTCGCATAGAAGGAGTTCCTCGCTGAATACATTACGACAACACGGCGCAATTAAGGAGAACTTCATAAGCCTGATGCATTAACAAGACAAAAACACCTCTCCTACCATGAAATATATTCAAACTAAGACACGAGAATCAAAACGCGATATCGCCAGGAAAGCACTTTCCACCAATCAAATATAATTGTTATTATGACTTGCTTGATTTGAGAAATATTTTTTGTTGTGATTTTAACATCTAAATTTGTTGCGTGGGTCTTGCTAGCCGTAACCTTCCGTTTTTCAACCCGCTATCACTAAAATCAATTGTTTAAAACACCAGATTTTATAGAATATGCGAATTAGTAAAGCGACGAGGTAAACAAACAGTTGAACGGCGTTTGGTGAATTTCATTGTTTTAACACTGCAGTCTAGAGAAATATGTCTGATAATTCCAACCTCATCCACAGGGTCTTGTTATTACAACTTCATCAACAAGGCAAAATGCCCTGGGAACGAGGTCCACGGCCTTTCCATCTTATACACAGGCGCTTTGTCAAGTTCACTTGTCAATCTTAGCAATCGATCTTAGAATTTTTGATCTTAGTGTATTTGGTTAGATCCAACGCCTCACGATACTGATTTTCGTTGCCCGTTGCGTTGATTGCTCCGTAAATTGCACATCTTCAACGTTATTTGTCCGGATCACGCGTTGCGCTGGAGCATTCATCAGGCGATGCTGTTTGGCAATTTTGCGAAATAGTAAAAAAAAACGATCTTTCAAAAAAATATTAACAGTATTGTAACTCACGAGGAGAATGAAATAATTCCTCTGATCTTAGATAAACACGTGTTCAAGAGCAAGGATTGTATCTATCGATATTGACTTCAATTGATCATAACTAATATCAAGGAGGAGGTTCTTGTTAATATTTAGCGCTTTTATTTCATATAATTTAAGCTGCCCCTTCTTATGATGTTTTACAAGAACTGTTAATTTATTCCACATGCATATAAACGAGCAAACACGTGTGGAAATATTGATCGGATTACTGTAACAAATTTAAACTTCGTCTGCTTACAACTTCATTTGCGCCGGCACTTTATTTTACAGGTTAAAAGTCGCATTTCACAGGTTTTAAATATCATGACTGCCCAATCTTGATCCCGGGGCTTCTTTTTTGCTTCCCAGATATGTGGTTAGCGCGAAAAAAGGGAAACTCTGGGGACGAGATTGCATAAATGATGTAAATCTTATCAAATAGCTAGGACCCGTCCTTTATGCAAACATTCAAACGAGCGACTTTAAAATTATATCCTTATATAATTTTGCTGCAACGTTCTTCGATATGTTTTCATCGAGAAATGAAATAATTTACTCTGGGTTTAAAATTTTACGAATTATTGACATCTTTAAGAATATTTTGGCGGGTATATTGAACTTCACAAATTTAGCCATTTTTTTTTCCAAATTATTGAGAATTAGTTTTTTTGTCTATTGGGAAAAATCCTTAAAAAATGTGGTTGAAAGTTGACTAAACAACGCACCAGCGAAATTATTTACATCGGCAACATTTTGCAAACACCAGTACGAACGAGAGAAATTGAAAAGGTGGAAGATATCAACCTCGTTCCCAGCGCCTGTTGTCACTTTTCTATAACCGGGACGGTATCGCCGTCCGATGTTAAAAAAGATACAAGATGCCCTGGGGACGAGGTTGGGAAGATATGAAAGAGAGAAAAAGCCCTAGTGACAAGGTTGGAAGAATATATTATTTTTCAATTTGTAAATTCGTATGAGGGAAACCACTAGTAGACACTATAGTAAGTACTTTTTAAAAAATGTTTGAGAGTTAAAATGAATAAATCCCAAATAAATAATATATTTACCACATAAACCCATGGACGATCTCAACATCCCCAAACGGATAAAATGGTATGTAGCGATAGCGCTTACGACTTGTAATCATAAGGTTTCAAGTTCGATGTTTCCACTCCGATGCACTAAAATGTAGTGTTTTTGTTAGCCTGTTTAGTGCCATCTACTTACCGTAGAAGTGGCTTGTGTGGTAAGGCAAGCAAGTTAGAGCAATGTTATACGTACCTTTGGCGGTAATGTGGCATAGTTACAGTCGGAGAGGGTGATCCAACATTTTATAGTGGTTATATTCACAAAATTTTAATTTTTCATTATCGCATTTTTTTTCAACCATTTGTGCTTACGCGAGACGTCCTGTTATAAAAAAAAAGCCCTGGGATCGAGGTTGCAGCTAACTCGATCAACCGACTACTTGTTTTATTTCGCGAGGATTACTTTCGCGAATTTCACTAAAAGTCACTAAAAGAAAAACGGGGATTTTTTTAGCGAAAGTTATTTATTGTCATTTTTGTGAATACCATTTTTTTCGTAAAAATGGTAAAAAGTCGTGAAATTCTGAAATGATTAATCCGTCAGAGGTATAGAAGATATACAGAATGGTTATTTACAATCGTTAAAGAGCCGTGATCCGTCAAATTCCCCAAGCTTTCTTTTAACGACGTGTATTGTAAAAAAACTTTTAGATTCCTGATTCCAAGAAGTTTGATAAATATGCTAACTTATGCGAAATATATCGGAAGCATTCATTCGGAAGTCGAGCAAAGCATGCATTTCGAATCACTGTGGTTACGCTATGACGGAGGCTGCGACGTACCGGTGGATCACAATTAAGATTCACTAATTGAATTAGAATATTTGTGCATACTTTTGAGTTGTAATAATAATTACATCAAATAAATTATTCTGAAATGTCATGAAATTAAAGTTGGATAACATTTTATGCATAAAAAATTATTATCTCCCTAATAAGTAGCCTACGTGCTTCATGAAAACAGAAGGGCAACCGTGGTATATGCGCAACTTCTTGGAGTTCAGCACAACGTCAAGATATCTATAAATACAATCTGTATTGGCACAATGACAGTCCCAGCAAGTCCAAAGTTTAGCGAATTGTACGAATTAAAGGAAGAGTTAGGAAAGTAAGTTACATCATTTTTTTTATGAGACAATGTGCAAGGGTTTAGCTTTACTTTGTTTACCTTAAATGTTTTGTTAAAAATCATGCAGCAAACCAGCTGTAGAGCTAGCTCGCTCTTTTAACTGAAAGCAATTAAAGTTCATCTCATATCGAGTTTACTTTTTGTTATATTTTTTTTTCGACTTTAATCGACACAGTAGTTAATATATAACCTAGCATTCTTTCTGTTAAAATGAAGCCACAAAGTCAGTACGAGAATCTTCCCACTCTCAGGTGATGCAACCATGATTTGGAAAGTATCTCAATGTAAGCAAAACTTTCATTAGCAAATGAGATATAACTAAACTTTCACGTGCATTTTCTTTTTTAAAATTTAAAAAAATCTGTATCCTAATCAAGATATATTAAATGAGTCAAATTTAAAAAAAATTTTTTACAAATCATCCTAATCCTAATGCAAACAAACTGCTTTGGTGAGGATTTGTAAATATGTATTTAGAATGCAGAATTAGGCACAACAATGATCAATAATTTGAGGTTCAAATTAGGACTAAAATATTTACATTTTGCAGTTTAATACTAAAAGTGTACTAAATGTTTCACCCTGGGAAATGTATTATGTCCTAACATGTATCTAAGCTCAAGGACTGGATGCTTTAATACTTAAATTAATTTTTTTAAGCTATGTTTAACCTCCATTCTGTTGCGTTTTCATAGGGTAGTTTTAACTGCTACAATGTACTGCACACAGTTACACCAAATTGTACATATATTGTACAAATGTAAGCACTACATGCTCGTGACTTCAAAGTTCACAAGTTTTTTTAATCAGATTAGTTTGACTTGAACTGTAGATCCCTATCGAGTCAAGTTCAAAAGAATTAAAATAACTATATATTGTTTCTTGAACATTTAAGCATTCTTAAAACAATATGTGTGAACATATTTTATTCCATTCTTGTACTCTATTGTATTGGAAATTGGAAACTGGTTGTATAATACCTATTGTATAGAACGTTGTAGCAGTGTAAGCTACCTTTATAATTTTGCAACAAACTGCACAAGTGATATTTTGAATTTATACAACTGTCTTCTGCCGATTTTTTATAAAATTTGACTATATTAGGCTTCACAAGTTTATATAACATTGTTGAATTTTTGTTTAAAGTCATGTTGACGAAACCTTGTCAACACGCCACTATTTGGCTCGGCAATTGCAGAGTGCCAACGTGAATTAGAAAAGTTTAATGTAGATTTCAGGTTCGAAATTGATAGACTTTTATTTCTGTGTTAGTGTGAAAAAAAATAATCAGCACCACAATAACCATTTTTAAATTTTATTGATACACTATTAAAAACATTTTCTAGGCCTTAAATATTGTGTTATTTCATTTTAAAACTAAAAAAATATTTGATATCAAACTTTTATGTTGCCATATTTCTTTATGACACTGCGTCAAAGATATCATATTATCATCAGATCCTTCAGTTATTATTATATATATATATATATAATGTTAAATTTTTGCACTTTATTCATATCCATTTTAAATGAATTGAAAATATGTCTTTGCCTTTGTAATTAAAAATGCCACTGCCTGTGTAATTAAAAAGCCTGTGTAATTAATTTTAGAACACAGCTCTGCTCAAGATTCTCATAGTTCCTACTTATTATTCTGTTTTAAATGAGCATTAAGAGTATGTCTGAGATAAATTAATATGGATTCTTGTATTAATTTTTTCTTTGTAAGTCATTCATATATTTTTGACTATTTAGTCATCACAAAAGGTTTTTTTGTAATAAATATTCATGGTTTTTGTTGTGTGAAAATGTTATAAGAACAGTTTAGTTAAAAGGTTATATCCGGCGCTAAATAAAAAGATATATGAAAGCATGGTAAAAACACTTAATTTTAAACCTTTGCTGAAGTATTTTATTTTGTGCAAAATTCTTTAGAGTAACGTAATATATAATATCTATTTTTTTTGCATCATGACATTTAATATTTATGATCAAACTCACACACAAAATATTTGGCTATTCAAGGTCTGGAATATTGATTTGATTATTAATTTATTAATCATCAAATCTAGTTGCCATTTTTGTTTTAAAATATTATAATACTTATTTGAAATTAATAGAAATGTCCATTTTCTTAAAGTGTTTATTCTTTCATAGGAATATAGGGGAGTGACATAGGTTTGCGTTATATATTTGATATATAGGAGAAAACCTATTAATGTTGGATAAAATAAATCCACACAATCGAAAAAACTGATTACAGCCTTCTTGGTCATCATTTGCCAAAATAAACATGAACTATTTCATCATAGTGTTGTGATTTGCACACGCCTTTGTATATGAATTGCAACAACTGAGCGTGTTATTGACAACACTTAAGATTGCATATTTAATGCAAAGTTAACAAGTGTGACATCCCTGTATAAGTATAATTATTAGGCCTACTTTGGATGTAATTATATAAAAATTCTAGCTACAGCTAGTATTTTTTCAGAATTACACCTGGATTCAATCATGTTTTTCTCATTTTTTTAGAGGTGCATTTAGTATAGTAAAACGATGTGTTCACAAAGAGAATCGTATGGAATTTGCTGCAAAAATATTTAATACTAGAAAATTATCAGCTAGAGGTAAGGTAGCATATTTTAAAACTTCAAATATATCTTTGTATCATTATATTCAGTTGTGAGATAATAGTTTCTTAATAGACAGTGCATGTCCAGTGTTCCCGCGTCTTAAAAATCCTAAAAAAATAAAATCCTCCTAAATTCTCCTAAATATCCTAAAAAAGTTACTTGCAAAATGAGTGGGAACCCTGATGTCAGCTGTGCTAGAAAAGTGTTTTCAGTATTTCAAAATGCTTTAATTTGTTTACTTATATGGGAAAATTAAGCGAGAATAAATCTGTTAAATTAATAAAGCCATGCCCTCATCTTGTCAAAAGAGAATGGAAATGATAGTGAACCAAAAATAATTGTAAACTTAATTTGCGATGTCTATGAACACAACTGTTTTTTTCCTACTGTGATTCTTTTTCCTTTTGATTAGGTTGTTAATTAGTAGTGTTTTTGAATTTTAAGAACACATCTGCACTCTTTGTTTTTGTTACTTCCTCTCCTAATATAAAAAAAAACATTGCTAAGATTTTTATGTTTTTAAAAAAAAAAATGATGATGAATGCAACACAAAGAGCCCTCTTTTCAAACTTTCTATCAATCAAAACCTTCATTTTGATTTTTTTTGTTTTGTTTATTCAGTGATTGTTATGGAAAAAATAACTTTTAAAAAATTGCTTTAAAAAAAGTTTAACCTCTTTACAGATTGCATTTTACCATCTATTACTTCATCACTTCTAATTAAAGGTTTCAAATTAATTTGTACTTAATGGTTTTAATGAGATTTTTAACGATCTTTCAGTTATAACTATTGCAATCTACAAAATTTGTTTTTATGAAATTATTTTGGCTTAGTATTTTCTGTAGCTTAGTATTTTCTGTTGCTTAGTATTTCAATGAAAGTCTCCCTTGATCACTAATATTTGGAGGATTTTGCAAAATACTGCGGTTGTATTTGTAACAAATTACTTTTAAATTCACAGCCACATTTTTTGGATTTGGAGTGTATGTTAGGATACATTTTCTTTATTTTTTTCCTGAACATTATACAGGCCTGGTCGTGAGTAAAATGACTGGCGTGTGGTAGGTCACACTCCTAAAGTTGCGATTGCGTGCGACAAACATCGCACGCCTGATTCTATTTAGGGGTGCGATGAAGAATGGTAGATGTGCGATTCCTAAAAAACTTCCTAGGAAGAGTATAATTAAAAACAAGCTAATGCATTCAATGAACCACCAGAGATAATTAGAAAAAAAATATAAACAACAAGCCTGGTGCAAGTTTTTACGGCTTTAAAACTTGTCACAGGGGATTTCTGTCGCGGGGGGCTTGTTAACGGGCATTTCACTGGTCAGGTAAATCATTTATTCTGCAAATTACGAATGGTAAAAATTTTTATGACAAAATGGGGAGTTCGCTTTGACGAGCCAACATTCCTTCGTTCGTGTGACATGCATAACCTGAAAATAGTACGAATTCAAAGTCTTATCAACTGCAAATAATTTTCATTTTAACATCGAAAATCAAACTGTTGATTCTCTATTTTGTGCATCGCTCTCCACACAGGTCCTGAGGCGTGCAAGACATCGCACTCCCAAGCTTTTTTCAGGGGTGTGATAAGGCATATTGTGTTGTGTAAAAAGTGACAATGTTGGAAAAGAAATAAGTAAATCTTAGTCTCTGCAAAAATATGTAAAACATATTTACTAACTTCTCTGGTAAATCAGGGGTCTCTGAATTCTTTTTTTATTTGCTAGATTTACAAAAACTTGAAAGAGAGGCCAGAATATGTCGTATGCTGAAACATCCAAATATAGGTACGTACTTAGACATTATTTTTCTGGCTCTTTTGCTTTATGCTGCGTAATGTCTCTTTGCTGAGGGAAAATTAATTATGCAAACTAAACAATCAAAAAAGTATTGGACGTATTGAGAATCACATGTTTTTTGACAGTCAAAGTATGACTTGATTGGCCATTTTAAACCCCAGTACACACTTCTAGGGCTAAATATTTATTTACTGTACTGCTTTGATTTTTTAGTTCGTTTACATGCTAGTATTCCAGAAGAAGGCGTGCATTATTTAGTTTTTGACTTGTGAGTATGATATGTTTTGTAAACATTGCTTAGATCAAGAGTTTTTATCATTCTAAAACAGGGTATTGTGATATTGGGGAATGTTATATTTTATGCTTTGTAATTTAGAGTAACTGGTGGAGAATTATTTGAAGATATTGTTGCTAGGGAATATTACAGTGAATCAGATGCAAGGTTAGCCTTGAATACCTTGCAATGTTTGTTATCAATTATTGTAGTCTATATCCTTTTGTTAAGTCTGGATGTTTATGGATATCTTCAGATGGCTATAAGTTCCTGTGGATTTAAATAAGCACTTTCCCCTCTTCTTGAAATTTCCTTGATTGACCAGATGGATCTTAGTTATTGTATGAATCTTTTTGAAATTTGGAGCATTTGTAAGAAGTTGCCTCAAAAAAACTTCAACTATCACAAAAATTGTCTTTTTTAAAAGACGGCATTATTGGTCACATGAAAATGTTATTTATGGATTTGTTGAATTTTCAGTAAAATGGAGCCTATTTTTGAGCTCATTCCTTTTTATTTCTGTTTTTCTGACTATTTGTGTAATAGGCTTTCCAATTTGCATTTAATGTCTTAGACTTATAGAGTAAAATACCCAAAAGACTTGTTTTTACTTTTTCAAGGATTTTTAAAAATTTTTAAATCACTATTCCTCAGGTAGTAGTTTGTGTTAACACTGATTTTGGTTGTCAAACCACTTCCCCTTTAGATATAAGGCTCATAGCAGCCCACAGCTTGTGGTGCCATAATGGTCACCTGAATTTTTACTTCAAATTCAATAGTACACACCATAAAAAGAAATTAAAAGAAACTTGTACGATCATCAAAACACATAGGCTAACAAAGTCAACAAATTTTGACTTGTTAAATCGGCCATAACTCTGCTATTATTAAATTTTAAGGATTGGCTAAAAAATTTTGAAAAATGAAAATGTTTTTTATTTCATTAGGCATCAATTTATTATACTTTGACATTAAGGAGTGCTATGGTTGCTCTAAAATAAGGCAGAACTTAAAATGCATTTGTTTCATAAAATTCGAGAATCTGAATCTGAGAATCTTTCTGCAAAGGTTTTTCATTACAAGTACTTTCTTTTTCTTTTTAGTCATTGTATTCAACAGATTTTAGAGAGTGTTTTGCACTGTCATCAACTTGGCATTGTCCATAGAGATTTAAAGGTTTGCATGAAATTTCATCTTTTCTCTTACAACCCTGTTTTATTTATTTTTTGCCTATTGTTAATATAATTCACAGTATCGTACCCAAGACTAACTTGATTTTATTTTACCTTTCATTATTTTTGTTTATATTTTAGCCTGAAAATTTGCTTCTTGCAAGTAAAGAAAAAGGAGCTGCAGTTAAGC
Organism: Hydractinia echinata; assembly: GCA_030067915.1. Lineage (NCBI taxonomy): Eukaryota > Metazoa > Cnidaria > Hydrozoa > Anthoathecata > Hydractiniidae > Hydractinia > Hydractinia echinata. The sequence goes on from JASGCC010000023.1 coordinate 2,410,599, forward strand.
TTGCTGATTTTGGACTAGCTGTGGAAAGTGATAACGAAAAATTCATCTGGCATGGTGAAAACATTTTCTTTCGTTTTTTGTGAGGCTGTTATACAAAATGTGAAAAAGTCAAATTAACTCATTCATTCCCAGATAAAAACTGTTGTACTTAACACCCAGGAAGAAAACATCCCATTGTTTACGCTCAATATGATTGCGCTTTGACAATTTTATAGTTTCAGCTTCATACGGTCAAGTTTTAATGGTTTTAGAATAAAATATTGTGTTGTTAAAGGTTCATACCTTTTGATGTATCGAAACGACTTTGTTATTATTATTTTTCAATAAAAATATAAGATAATCGCCACATTTCGTTCTAAAATGACAAGAAACCTACAAAGCTTTGAAATCGCTGTACTTTTTTTTAATCAGATTAAAAAAAGATTCGAAAGTAGTTGGTGTAAAATAAAGAATGTCCATTCATTAAAATTTCAATAGCTTTCATGATCATTAGTGATTTTAAACAACAGCATGCATGTTACATGTGACAACAAAAGTTTCAATTATATCATTGTTACACCAGGTTGTAAAACTTGCGTACATGAGAGGTTACATTTTTAGTAGGTAAATACGATATGCAAAAAAAGGAATTACTCACTCATAAAACATTTTAACAAAGAAATTCAATGCCAACTCAAAAGTGACAATATACTCACTATGTCCATTTTTTGCAGGGTTTGCGGGAACTCCTGGTTATTTATCACCTGAAGTCATACGCAAAGAGCCATATGGGAAACCAGTGGATGTTTGGGCATGTGGTATGTTTTGTTTCATCCTTTATTTTAAGATTTTCTTCTGATGGGTTTATCTAAAATTTGTTTTTTTTATTTAAGGTGTTATTCTTTATATTCTCCTTGTTGGTTATCCACCATTTTGGGATGAGGATCAACATCGATTATATGCACAAATAAAAGCTGCAGCTTATGATGTATGTAAAACTTTGAACATCATGACAGATGTTTAGTTTAAATCAACCAAAGATTAATTTGCACCAATATTTGACAGTGATTTAACTAATGGATTCTGGTGGTTGCTTCCCTTTTTATCACATTTTTCCACATACTACTTTTAAAATATTGCTTATTTTGCACAGGATCTAAGGTCTATATCATTTTCCTACAATATATTTTTAATTTTGTAGTATCCTTCGCCTGAATGGGACACTGTGACACAGGAAGCTAAGGTAATAGCCTTTTTACTTTATTTTATATTTATCATTGTTATTGTTTATAAATCCTTTTTCATTATATATATTCTCTTTATGTAGGATATAATTGACAGTATGTTGACATTGGACCCTAGAAAGCGTATGTCTGCGTCGGATGCACTTAAGCACCCATGGATAGCTGTGAGTTTATTTTGCCTTTATTAAAATGTTGGAACTACAAAGGGACATTTTGGTACATGTTTTATGCATTATGAAGTCGTACTACAAGATTATAAACTGTTTTTTACTCTTCTGTTTCACAGGATAGGCAGTCTTACGCATCCACTTTCCATCGACAAGAGACCATTAATGGACTAAAGAAGTTCAATGCTCGCAGAAAATTGAAGGTATGTCTGAAAAAAAATAATATTTTTTGTACAGCGTTGCTTGTTGACAAATTTAGGCCTGGTTCTTAACTGAGGAGTTGAATTAATAACAGTTATTTCTTGTTAGGTCTGTTTTTTATAAGCGGTTAAAAATTGAAATCAGTGTTTAGTATGTTAAAAGGGAACTTCAGCTCTTTTTAAAAAAAATGTGATAGCCTGTTTAAATACTTGGCAACGAAAAAATTAAAAATGTCATTAACTTTTTATAGATCAAAAATATTGTCATTTACAGTTGAAGGAATTATTTGCTTTTGCAAACTTTACATTTGCTGACTTAACACAAATATCTCTAAATTTTAGAACATAAAACAAACATTAACAAATAAATAAAGTCAAATTATTAATTGAAAATTGTACTTTGATAAATTAGATACTATTTTTTCTTATTTTTTACTATTTTTTCTTCTTTTTCTGTATGAAACTTACAACATTGATGCATGAGTTTCTGCTATACAGCCAAAATTTTCACCAACAACAGATGTGTGATCCATAATAAATTTTCTCTTATGCTAAAAATACTTTGATGACATTAACAGTAAAAGCAAACATGAGACAAGCCATTGTAAATATTCTTGGAAGAATTTTCTTCAGTTTTATTAATCAATACCTTTTCGAAATTATTCAACGATTTTAAAAGACCTAATATGCTAGAATTTTAGTAAGAGATTCCCCATAATATGCATTAGGTTTGAGAAGTCTTGGCATGATGTGGAGATAAGTAAACCACATTGATATAAACATTTTTGTGAGCTGGTTAAAAAGACAGTGAAAATTGAGCATGTGGTGAATGTGTCGTACTCCACATACTGAGACAGGAACCCAAGCTAAAATTTGACGATTTTTAAGATTTTTTTGCTGAAAAACTATAATTTCATTGCCTCTGTTCTAGTTAAAAAAACAAACCATATTTGTGTGTATATATAAAAGTTGAACATTGAGCATTTTATTTTAAGTTTTATTTTTAATGGGGACAAACTTTGCAAATAGATTCCTGAAATCTGCTAAAATTTGCAAAAACATTTTCAAAAAATATTGACTCCTCACCACAAAAAAAAATGCCTAGAACATTAAATGCTAACATTAAGACCAAGTATGTATAATGTTGCTTTGAAGAAACACAGTTCTCTTCTGAGGAGAAAATGTTTTGAAAATACAAAAAAATTGTCACTGTCAAAAAAATTGCGTAACGAAGAGAAGTTGTTTTGTAGAAATACAATAAAAATATAAATTAAATATCAATACATGAAAGATGTTTTAACACACTGAAATACAAGTAAGGAAGTTGGTTTTTGTGGAAGCAGCTTTAAAAAGTTCTACAATAACGTGTGGTGCTAGGCAAGATTTCAGAAACAATATTATGAATAGAAGTACACTTCACTAATATTAATGAATCCTTGCCATTTTTCTCCTGTTTTGTCCAGGTTGATTGTAATGTTATTCTATAGGGCGCCATGCTCACAACTTTGCTTGTGTCAGCAGGCAACAAAATCTTAGGAGCTTTTGGTCAGAGTAAGAAGACCACAGCTGCTGTTACATCACCTCCAACTGGAATAGTCATGAGAAGTGGCACAGTCTTGGAGAAAAAGACGACGAGTGAATTAGACAACAATGTTGAAATGATTGAAGGTTAGACATGGGGCTTACCACCATGCACGCTGTCATGCCACCACAACTAATTAACTTGTCTAATCATCTTGCTTTTCAGCAGTCTCGAAAAATTTTTAAATTTATAGAAGGCATCTTCTGTGACTGTGATCACTATGCTGTAACCTAACATTTTAAGCTATAGCTTTAAAATAAAATAATGTAAAGATAAGCGTAAGAACCTACAGCATAACCCGCCTTATTTTGTTTAGTGATTGTGTTCGCCTTGCCTTCTGTTCTAAACGAAATAACTTTAAAAATTCTGTTTCTTGTCCAATACCTTGTCTAGCCATAAAATATCTAAAACCTGACTAATTTCATCACTGCTTCTATATTTTTTAGGGGGCTATACTAACAACCGTTTTTGCACGCAGGATATCTGGCACATCTGGCGGGTTATTTGGTAGGTGTTGGTATATAGGCTAATTATTACATAACATATTTGACTTCATTTCCCTAATTTTTGCGCCCTTTTATCGTCCTCTATATTTCACATGTTAAATTTTCACACGCGTTTCGAAATAAAAAATTCTCTGCTAAACTCTTCAGAATAGTGTAAGCTAACAGAATAGAAAACATGCATTTTTCATTATACCTGCATGCAATTCCAACAGATGATGAAACAACGTTTTTCTTGCGTCTTTCCTGTTCAACAAATTAAGGGTGCGTGAAAATCAAGGGAGTTCAGGTCTCCGAACTTTGACTTTTCTGCTAGCCTTTTCTTTTAAATGCTAAAATAAAATAAAAATTGTGAAAATATATAAAATAGCAACATAAACCAATCATACTGTAAAATAAAAATGTACTACTTAAGTAATTATTTTAATCAGTGGTCCATGATAACGTAGTAAACTTTTTTTCTTCGATTTTAAGTTAGACCAAGGAAAGTTGATTTTCTAGTCAATGTGTCAGTATGTCCACGTATATCTACCTACCATTTTGCGCGTGAATTCTATTTAGTCCAATTTTAGGGCATCTTTTTTCCGTGTGTTACTTAATCCCGAAACAAAAAATGTATCATTAAGTACCTATTAGTACACGCAGAGTTTTTGTATCAGTGCTGGCTTTTTGACACTTGTAATAAATATTGCAGGTCAAATGTAGTTGAAACAATTAAAAAATGAAAGAATGATGACGTAATATCAAAAAACTTGAAAATCTTTACCCATCAATTGTTTATATTTGTAAAGATTTTGCTTCTACCTTTTAAGAGTGACACACTAACCAAAAAATTGACTTACCTTGTTTTAGCAAAAGTGTTTAATGTACGCGTTACATTCCACAAACTGTAGTGCTTAAGGGATAGTAAATATTCCATATTATTTTCATTCTTTGACAGTGGCTAGCTTTTAGTTTCTCTCGTAGTTATTGTTTATTGTATTTACTTTTTGCAAGTTAATGTGTTAATTATCATTTATCGTAATGCTCCGTCTGAACGCCTGATCGTGGTGAAATATTGATCGTAGTGGAGAATTGATCGTAGTGGATTATTGGTTGTAGTTGAGTTTTGATCATGGTGGAGTATTGATCATGGTGGAGTATTGATCGTAGTGGAGTATTGATCGTAGTGAAGGATTGATCGTAGTGAAGGATTGATCGTAGTGAAGGATTGATCGTAGTGAAGTATTGATCGTAGTGAAGTATTGGTTGTAGTCGAGTATTGATCGTAGTGAAGGATTGATCGTAGTGAAAGATTGGTCGTAGTGAAGGATTGATCGTAGTGAAGGATTGATCGTGGTGGAGTATTGGTTGTAGTGGAGTGTTGATCGTAGTGGAGTATTGATCGTAGTGAAGGATTGATCGTAGTGAAGGATTGATCGTAGTGAAGGATTGATCGTGGTGAAGGATTGATCGTGGAGAAGGATTGATCGTAGTGAAGTATTGATCGTAGTGGAGGATTGATCGTAGTGGAGGATTGATCGTAGTGGAGGATTGATCGTAGTGGAGGATTGATCGTAGTGAAGGATTGATCGTAGTGAAGGATTGATCGTAGTGAAGGATTGATCGTAGTGAAGGATTGATCGCAGTGAAGGATTGATCGTAGTGAAGGATTGATCGTAGTGGAGGATTGATCGTAGTGAAGGATTGATCGTAGTGAAGGATTGATCGTAGTGAAGGATTGATCGTGGTGGAGTATTGATCGTAGTGAAGGATTGATCGTGGTGGAGTATTGGTTGTAGTGGAGTATTGATCGTACTGAAGGATTGATCGTAGTGAAGGATTGATCGTAGTGAAGGATTGATCGTGGTGGAGTATTGGTTGTAGTGGAGTATTGATCGTAGTGAAGGATTGATCGTAGTGAAGGATTGATCGTAGTGAAGGATTGATCGTGGTGGAGTATTGATCGTAGTGAAGGATTGATCGTAGTGAAGTATTGGTTGTAGTGAAGGATTGATCGTAGTGGAGTGTTGATCGTAGTGGAGTGTTGATCGTAGTGAAGGATTGATCGTAGTGAAGGATTGATCGTAGTGAAGGATTGATCGTAGTGAAGGATTGATCGTGGTGGAGTATTGGTTGTAGTGGAGTGTTGACCATGGTGAAGGATTGATCGTAGTGGAGTATTGATCGTAGTGAAGAATTGATCGTAGTGAAGGATTGATCGTGGTGGAGTATTGGTTGTAGTGGAGTGTTGACCATGGTGAAGGATTGATCGTAGTGGAGTATTGATCGTAGTGAAGGATTGATCGTAGTGAAGGATTGATCGTAGTGAAGGATTGATCGTAGTGAAGAATTGATCGTGGTGGAGTATTGGTTGTAGTGGAGTGTTGACCATGGTGAAGGATTGATCGTAGTGGAGTATTGATCGTAGTGAAGAATTGATCGTAGTGAAGGATTGATCGTAGTGAAGGATTGATCGTAGTGAAGGATTGATCGTAGTGAAGAATTGATCGTGGTGGAGTATTGGTTGTAGTGGAGTGTTGACCATGGTGAAGGATTGATCGTAGTGAAGGATTGATCGTAGTGAAGGATTGATCGTAGTGAAGGATTGATCGTAGTGAAGAATTGATCGTAGTGAAGAATTGATCGTAGTGAAGGATTGATCGTAGTGAAGGATTGATCGTAGTGAGGAATTGATCGTGGTGGAGTATTGGTTGTAGTGGAGTGTTGACCATGGTGAAGGATTGATCGTAGTGGAGTATTGATCGTAGTGAAGAATTGATCGTAGTGAAGGATTGATCGTAGTGAAGGATTGATCGTAGTGAAGAATTGATCGTGGTGGAGTATTGGTTGTAGTGGAGTGTTGACCATGGTGAAGGATTGATCGTAGTGAAGGATTGATCGTAGTGAAGGATTGATCGTAGTGAAGGATTGATCGTAGTGAAGGATTGATCGTAGTGAAGGATTGATCGTAGTGAAGGATTGATCGTAGTGAAGAATTGATCGTAGTGAAGGATTGATCGTAGTGAAGGATTGATCGTAGTGAAGGATTGATCGTGGTGGAGTATTGGTTGTAGTGAAGGATTGATCGTAGTGAAGGATTGATCGTTGTGGAGTATTGGTTGTAGTGAAGGATTGATCGTGGTGGAGTATTGGTTGTAGTGGAGTGTTGACCATGGTGAAGGATTGATCGTAGTGAAGGATTGATCGTAGTGAAGGATTGATCGTAGTGAAGGATTGATCGTAGTGAAGGATTGATCGTAGTGAAGGATTGATCGTAGTGAAGGATTGATCGTGGTGGAGGATTGATCGTAGTGAAGGATTGATCGTAGTGAAGGATTGATCGTAGTGAAGGATTGATCGTAGTGAAGGATTGACCATGGTGAAGGATTGATCGTAGTGAAGGATTGATCGTAGTGAAGGATTGATCGTAGTGAAGGATTGACCATGGTGAAGGATTGATCGTAGTGAAGGATTGACCATGGTGAAGGATTGATCGTAGTGAAGGATTGATCGTAGTGAAGGATTGATCGTAGTGAAGGATTGATCGTAGTGAAGGATTGATCGTAGTGAAGGATTGATCGTGGTGGAGTATTGGTTGTAGTGGAGTGTTGACCATGGTGAAGGATTGATCGTAGTGGAGTATTGATCGTAGTGAAGAATTGATCGTAGTGAAGGACTGATCGTAGTGAAGGATTGATCGTAGTGGAGTATTGGTTGTAGTGGAGTATTGATCGTGGTGGAGTATTGATCGTAGTGAAGGATTGATCGTAGTGGAGGATTGATCGTAGTGAAGGATTGATCGTAGTGAAGAATTGATCGTGGTGGAGTATTGGTTGTAGTGGAGTGTTGACCATGGTGAAGGATTGATCGTAGTGAAGGATTGATCGTAGTGAAGGATTGATCGTAGTGAAGAATTGATCGTAGTGAAGGATTGATCGTAGTGAAGGATTGATCGTAGTGAAGGATTGATCGTAGTGAAGGATTGATCGTGGTGGAGTATTGGTTGTAGTGAAGGATTGATCGTAGTGAAGGATTGATTGTAGTGAAGGATTGATCGTAGTGAAGAATTGATCGTGGTGGAGTATTGGTTGTAGTGGAGTGTTGACCATGGTGAAGGATTGATCGTAGTGAAGGATTGATCGTAGTGAAGGATTGATCGTAGTGAAGGATTGATCGTAGTGAAGAATTGATCGTAGTGAAGGATTGATCGTAGTGAAGGATTGATCGTAGTGAAGGATTGATCGTGGTGGAGTATTGGTTGTAGTGAAGGATTGATCGTAGTGAAGGATTGATTGTAGTGAAGGATTGATCGTAGTGAAGGATTGATCGTGGTGGAGTATTGGTTGTAGTGAAGGATTGATCGTGGTGGAGTATTGGTTGTAGTGGAGTGTTGACCATGGTGAAGGATTGATCGTAGTGAAGGATTGATCGTAGTGAAGGATTGATCGTAGTGAAGGATTGATCGTAGTGAAGGATTGATCGTAGTGAAGGATTGATCGTAGTGAAGGATTGATCGTAGTGAAGGATTGATCGTAGTGAAGGATTGATCGTAGTGAAGGATTGATTGTAGTGAAGGATTGATCGTAGTGAAGGATTGATCGTGGTGGAGTATTGGTTGTAGTGGAGTGTTGACCATGGTGAAGGATTGATCGTAGTGGAGTATTGATCGTAGTGAAGAATTGATCGTAGTGAAGGATTGATCGTAGTGGAGTATTGGTTGTAGTGGAGTATTGGTTGTAGTGGAGTATTGATCGTGGTGGAGTATTGATCGTAGTGAAGGATTTATCGTAGAATAGGAAATAACCATGTGTACTTACATACAGCATCGTTGACGGCAATACAGACACCATGACGGAGGTGTAAATCTATTTGTTTAAGAAATCATTAGTTCTCATTTAAAGTTACATTTATTATTTTCTATATTTACTGTGTCACTTGGTTGAAACATTGAGCAAAATTATTCACCAGAAATCTTATGTTTTTTAAGAATTTTTGATTAATTATAAACGGGCATGTTATTTTATTGTTTCGCCGTCCACTTTGCTGCATGGATATCCGTCTTCACTAAATATGTTGCTAAGAGAAATACAAATATAGCAAAACAACGAATCATTATGAGACACTGTTATCACAAACGGTAATTCTTCGCACTACTAACCCAGGCCTTCCTTTTTATTTGAGAAGATTATACAATTCAACCTAAAAATATGTAATGTAAGTATCTCTTGTTCTTTTTTTTTTGGCGTTTTTCCTGGCTTTTTTTTGTTTGGTTTTTGGATTATTAACTGGTTTTTATAAACTTTTTAGAAGATATTTTTATTGTTGTTAGATACTGTTGTAGATAATCTTATGTTATTCTATCTTGAGAAGTTCCTTTTTCATGTTCACATTAAGCTTTCGCTTTTGTCGAGTAGTTTAAAGAGTCTTTCGTTAGTAGATGGTTACGAGTATATATTTTTTGTGAATTTTTTGTGCATTGAATGATGGAAGTAATTTTTACGCAGACGTATAAAGGTAAATGGGATTTCTTCAGTATATACAGAAAAAAGACGGAACTGCGTTTATTGAACGCTTATTGACCCCGTAAAGGCACAATATTTTCAATTTTTATATCTAACTTAATAGGAAGTCACTCCCTAATATTATTCTGAGATATGTCTGAGCGAAAGTTTTCTTAACGTCTATAGAAAGAGAGATAAGAATGCTATATGTATTTAACTGTTCACAGTTTAAATGTTATTGTTCTTTCCACTTAAGTTTAACCGTAAGGATTTGAAATTGGAAAGATTTATTAAACGCTGCGCTGTTTTCTTTTCTATAGAATCAGAGATGAATTAATAAAATTATTTTATTGGCTTTTTTGTTTCATTTGCTTTTCATTTTTTTTTGTTTCTTTTTTTTTTGTATTTTTTGCACTATTTCCTCTTATTACTTCAATTAATTATATATGTGTAATAAATATTTTTTTTATTCAATCTTTGTTTCACTTTTTATGTGTTTTGTGAATTCCTCTGATTCTTTCTTCCAGCTTCAATTTTTTGAAGTTTTTTCGTGTCTGTTTTACCACCTTCAAGTTTGAAAGTTTCTTCTTTGTATAAGCTGTTCATTGTTATTTTTTCACCATCTGTTCCACTACTAAATATGTGAACGTTGTTTCAAGATATTTTGTAAAACATGCACATATTTGAGTGACTGAGGCTGAGTAAGCTATGAAACCCAGTACAGCGAAAATGTTGCAGCTAGTTAAGGGTAGGTTTACACTATAGATCAGTTTAGTAATGCCGGTTGTTTAGTAATAGTTTGCTTTATTAGGTAAAAAATTAAAATTTAAAGTAACTGTACCCTTAGCCTTCTAAATTGAAGCTTGTTTTCCAATAAAGTCCGTAATTGTTATGAACAGTTCTTGTGAAATTGTTCAAAAAAAAAAAATTATCCATTTGTTGTGCAACATCCCGTGTCGCTTTGTGTACTATATGTTGACTGCTGTACGACAGTTGCTCAACAATTTTTATCTTATTGGAGATCAAGCTTTAGCACAACCATGCATGCTATCCTTTAATTGTTCTGAAATTCTACTTTAATTCCCTTGTTTATCCTAATTTCATCATCATGTGAATTCTGTACTGTCTGTGTTATGTAGCTTTGCACTACGCGTCCACCTCGCGAGCAATGCTACGGAATTTGTTTAGGTTTTAAATAAGTCATAACACGGTTTCTTAATACCTGCCTAATTTGTTTCCTTATCTTTCATTACAGCGGCAGCGAAGGATAAATTGATGAACGACAAAATTAGAAAGGTAACGGAAGAATGTGTTTTTGTTTGTTTGCTTGTTTTTGTTTGTTTTTATGTTGTAAAAGTTTAATTTGTAAATGTTTATTCGTTTTAGAATTCTGATGACGAAGTCATGATTCAAGGTGCTGATGATGATGATATGAGAGGTATGGACGCTAATCTTCATTTCCTTCAACAAAAGCTTTAAATTAGCCTTTTTTGTAGGTTAGGTTCTATCTGCGCAATTATCGCTAATTGTTTCGTACATTGACCAAAACACATGGAAATAACCAGTAAAAATGGATAACAAATTACAATAGGGACAGTTCTTAATTTTAATAACATTTTAATTCTTCTCTTGATTGTTTTAGCTTCAAAAGAGCAAGAAATTATCAAACTCACTCAAAGATTGATCGCTGCTATTACAATGGGCGACTATGATACATACACGTGCGTCTCATTCTTTTTATGTATATAACGAAGCGGCTAAAATGTTTGGCGGTTCTTGTTTAGAAGGTCAAAATAACTGAGATGACCACAGCATTTTAATTTTATGTCATATTTTTGTTTCGTTTTACAGGAGGCTTTGTGATGATCGAATGACATGTTTCGAACCATGTGCGAAAGGAAATCTTGTAGAAGGACTTGATTTTCATAAATATTATTTTGACAATTGTAAGTAGTTTTGTAATTTTAACAAGATTATGCTCTTTGCTTCATAAAACCATTATACAAGTTTGTGGATGAAAAACCACTCTTGTTTTACCAGTTGCTCGCCTGTGGAATTTAATCGTGCCTAAAGGACTAAATTTTTGGGAGAATTAATGTTTTTTTTAAGATTTCGCGAAAATTAAATCTAATCTTAATCTAATATATATAATGTGTTATCAATAATAGCTATTTTCAACCCGTTTGTACGGGAAGTCTGCAGCGCTGATTGGCTAAAGAGCCTTAACGACGGTCTTTATGCAGCACGGTATACCTTTTAACCTCGTAGCAACCATAATGGTAGCTGAAAATGTAAACAAATAACATTGCCGAAGAATCGTTAAAACATGGCTACATACATTCACTCAAAAATCCAGTTCCAGTAAACCTGAAATCACTCCGCCAGAAAAACAGTCATTTCAACTCTTCTTAACAATGACGTCAGTTCGATTCACGTTTCTCAATTAAATGGTGACAAAAACATCTAAAGTTTAAAATCATACCACACGGTTTAAATTAAACATCAAGAACACATGTCAGGCCTAATCAGTTCGAAAAACCGTGATAAAATTTCATCATCAAATATTGATAATTTTAAATCCATGTTCGATGGTGCACACATTAATAATTGCGATTTTAATATAAAAATTCATTACGACAATCGGTGAGAAGCAAAACGGCGTCGAATTTATGTGATAGACTCATCTTCTGACGAAGAATAAACTTGGGTTCCAAAAACATTTTAAAAAAATCTATATATGGTTATTCGAATGTTTTGTTTTCTGAAACAATGAAATTTAAATCGTTTTATTTTCTTACAAAACCTGTTTTTTACAACCTTGTCCCAAGTAAATCTTTAGAAAATAATCCTGGTTTCTACAAACCCAAACAAAATAGCTATGAGTTTTAATAAATCCAATATAAACTGTTTTATCTATATCTTGATAAACAAAACAGTTAGTATTTAAATTGTACTGTATTTATTTGCTTAAAAAATTGAAGAAACTGTTTTTTGTAATGGGAATTTTAAAAAATTATAAAAAAAGTGATCTAAAAGTGAATTTCAAAATGATAAATAGTCACGAGAACTAAAACACACGAATAACAATCCCGAAATGTATTCCCTTAAATAAAAATTGCGTATATAAGATCTGCCGTCAAAATTTGTTAGAAGTTGTCAATATTATCGTTTAGTGTTAAAGAATCAGCCTTCTCCAATCAATACAACTATTCTTTCTCCCCATGTTATACTACTGTCTGAAGAAGCAGCGTGCATCAGTTACATTCGATTAACTCAGAATATCGATAGGTAAGCTTAATTCTGCTTTATTTAAAGTTACGTTTCGTGTAGCCCACATGTGATGAATTACCCGAGTTCACAGATACTATGGAATCAAAGAACTTTAGCCCATGCTTTAACTTGCAACCTTGGCCGATATTTTGTTTCTTCTGAAAACCAACCTTTCTCATGAATCTTTATTTCCCACGTTCCCATAATCAATTTTTTTGGATACTTCATTTAGCCACGCCATATGCCTTGACTTCAAGTTAAAATTTGACTTTATTTTAATTAGCAGTGTTTTTTGTTAATCTAATTTCTTAGCTTCTAAATCTCCCAATATTCAGATCTTAAGATTTCAAAATGAGCGTTTTCCTCGTGTGACAATACACTTCATATATTCAATTGACTGGACGAGATGATATATCTTAGAGTAACTTTTCTTAATTTCTCTAAGCAACGCCAAAAACTTTTGATTAAACCATTCTCTAGCGTTGGTATCCCTTTATAATTTTGATAATATATGCGTAAGAAAGAAAATAAGACAGTTTCTGCTCAATTCATGCAAGGTAAGATAATATTTTCTAATGTATATATTTAGCAATAGCAAGCCGGTTACAGTGCATTCAGAAGAGACGAGAGTGTGGCAAAAACGTGGTTCGTTATGGATTTGTGTCCACTTTCATATAAGTAGAAATAGCGAGTCGTCATAAACAAGGCGTGACTGTTTTGTCGTCGCCGAAACAATTTCATAAATAGATCGTATTGCTGGACAAATAAAAATTATGTTTTTCCGACACGGCTTAATTAGTGACGTCAATTATGAACGTTGGGCTATGTTTGACGTCCGACTTGCCGAACGGCGTCGATTAAAATATAACAAGCGAATTTGTTAAGTTTTATGTGAAGTAAGATATTTGATTTTGGGGTTTATATCGAGAATAAAAAGTTAATTTGTGAGAAGAAATTTTTACGTCATTTTTTAGCTTGATTTGTTTAAATATTGTGTTGTTCTGCTATTGTTGTTTTTGCGTTGGCTTTTTTTTTTATTTGTTTTTTTTTTTTATTTGTTATTTTTTATGTTATTTTATTGTTGCTGTTATTTTTTGATGAAATTGAAACAAATTTTTTTGAATCTCTTATTATTTTAATTGTATCCATTAATCATTACTATTTTCTTTTGTATATATTATATATATATATACGATTTAAACAATCCCCTTTATCTTTTTCCAAAAAAAATTGGTTTTGAAATCGGATGTTTGGGCCATGATAATTACTCTTATTTAACAAGGATAGCTTGCAATGAAATAATTTTTCTGATCAGTTTTCGTTTTCAGAGAATCCAGAAATGCGTATTTGTTTATCGATGTAGAAATTTTTCTTCGAGTCAATATTTCTGAGACAAGAGAAAGCCATTAAACACAACATCCCTAAAACTGGATTTCCACAGAATGGAACGGTCCAATCGGATAAAATGTGATTTCTGGAATAATTGATAAATTTTTCTGTTTCGATCCAAAACAAAAGTTTCAACTTTTTTCAAATCTTTCCTCGCCGACAGGAACATACAATAATTATAAAAACAAAAGAATAATTAGCAGAGCCAATCAAACGAAAGTATTATTGTTTTCCGTTCCGTTTTGTTTTTGACTGCAGCACCGGAGGAGTGTTTTCTTGCGACGATTTACAAAAAAAAACATTTCGAAATATATTTGTGAATCAGTAGCGTTATTATCACATAAATTTCACATCTGTATTTATTCCTATTTACGGAAGGATTCAAAGAAATAAGTCTTGTTATAACCTCGGATATTCTTCATTTTTTTTCATGACTCTTTTTTTCTTCGAGATTGTATGAAGAGTTATACAAAAAGGGGAATTCCCGGGCTACAAGAATGCATAGCTTGGTATTAGAAATGAGCGCCTGGAAAATCCTAACTTTTCTAACCAACTTTTTTTAAAGAGAACTGGAAAAATAATTATAGTGGACACTATCTTGAACTCTCCTCATCTCTAACAAATTTTCCAGCCCCTTTCCTGTTTTAAATTCTTTGTTTCCTGATTCTGTAGATTTCGGGTAACAAAGTTTCTTTTCGGATTCTGCACTACAATATGTGCGCGAATTACGCGCATGCGCTGTTAGAAGCTCGTCTAATATAAATGCCACTCTTCGGTTAACCAATTAAATTAATTCTTAACCAATATTTAAAATTATTTAGCAACATGTGGTTCTGTTCCGATAACAATTTTTTTTATTCAATGACTTTTTTTGTATGAAAATTTAAGTAGGTTTTTTCAATGTTTACACATTTTTTCATATTAAACGAGTTGCTAAGGCCAAAGTTGCAATTTGGGTCAAAATCTAAACAATTGGCCTGGCCAAATTTGATTAACCGAGGCCTAAAGCCTGATAACCACTACCCGCTCCTAGGGATTTTTATGCCATCTTGATATAAAAGCCCTGGAAACGAGTGTGGATAACCTGAAAAGCAACCTGCAACCCTTTAACAGATGATACCTTAAACGAACAAATTATTTGTGGAAGAAATTTTTGCGGATCAGTGTTTCCAAAATGCTTCATTTTGCAGATGCCTACTTTTTCGCAAAATTTGCGGAAGAAATTTTTGCGCATGTACTAGTTATCGCACGGTGCCGACTGCAATATGTATATTTTTCGAGTTATTCAATTTTGGCAGAAAATTATTTTACTTTAGGCCTTTCTTCTACACGAGTAAATGAACATAACACAAACACAACAAATCAGCCACTTCCTGCCATTCAGAAACTTGTCAATATATTGCACTCCGAATATTAAGAATTGCACTCTAAATCGGCAATTTCATGCATATCTTTACTCTTTTATATCCACGTTCCAGATACATTCAATAATAATTACAACAATATCGACTGTCCACAAATTTAATAAACAAATCATCCTCGTCCCCATGACTCAAGTCAACACGAGGCGCGACAAAATTTGGCGCAAATGACTAATATTTTTGCTACCTAAAAAGGTTTACCGACCTTTGCAGACTACGTTTACACGGTTCTGGTAAACACCAGAACTACCATGAAACAGCCAGAATCAACCCAACCCAAAATCAGCCAACTTACCAAAATATTGAAGAACGCATGCGTCGAGCACTTCTTTTGTTTTATACCACGTGCAAATTTTCTTTCCCACAATTCTTTATCATAACGAATAAGGAAGATTTCAAAATGAAGGATTTTTCGGAAAAATTTAATGCAGTTCTTTATAAAACACTGACCAGAAAACCCGGGCTACTCCCTGCGCTGCATTTTTTGATGACTTCAGTTGTGTATAATTTCGAAAATATATACATGAAATTTCATTTCATTTTACATCATTTCTTATGAAAAAGATATTGAGAGCACTTATAGTTCTCTTAGCAACCCAAGGTTTGTTTGCAAAAAAGCTGGTATTTGTTTTTGCTGTCCTCTTTAAGCTATCTGTATACCCTGCAGCTTTTTAACGCCTTTCCAGCCTCGTTCCCAGGGCATTTTGCCTTGTTGTTGGCCACTCCGTAATAACGGCTCAGGGACCACAAGACCCTGTGTACAAGGTTGAAGATATGGTATAGCTTTTTTATATAAAGAAACTATTGATTTCTTTTCGAACTGGAAAGTTGACTTTATCTAAATAACAGACAAAAATTTGGGTTCGAAAAAAGTATTTTTAAAAAAAATCAAAATAAATCAAAAGTGGGGAATGCGGAAAAATTTACAAAGCCGTTTTTATGTAATTCTTAAGAAAAACAAATAAGAGTTGGGACCAAAGTAGTTTTGTAGTCGTTTTTTTCGAAGGCACAGTGTATTTTTTACAAGTTGAAAATTTTCATACATTTTTATACCACTTAAAAGGGAATTATAAATGCTTTTTAGTGATATATAAACTACAAATACATTTTTATTTACTATTCTTAAAAAAAATTGTAAAATTAATAAAATCACGCTCAAAAGATGCAAGAAACCTTGATGACAGTGTAATATGTATGCAAATCAGCTTTTGACGTAATAATTTTATGTTACGTCAGTGAAGAATTATATTTCGTCATGTGACACACTCAAGTTTCTAACCTCATAATAACGTTGCAACATATTATTTGCATGCAGCTGTCATATGCAAAAAACTTCAATTTCAAGAATTGACAAGGGAAAACTTTTCGCAACTAAATTGAAGGGAATCCATCTATTTTTTATTAGATTCTGCAATTTTGTCATATATCCAGAGACCATTACAATGGATACCGAAAAGTGTTGTGGAACTATTTCTACACCTTTTTTTTTATAAGAAACTCACTTTCCAAAAAATTAAGAAACTTTTTTCACACATGCCTTCCATCAATGGTATTTGGATAGCATTTAAGTATTATTACCTGGCATAAGAAGAAATTGGACGATTATCGAGTAGGTTATCCTGACGAATCGCAAGACTAGTTAAAAATTGACGATTTCAATGGAGCAGACATCATTTTAGACAATAAATAAAAGACGAAAAATACATTATTTCATCTATTCTCTTATGTATATTAATGGAAATCATGTTTTGGATAGAATATCCCTCTTATAGATTCCGTCAAAATTAAAATTCTTGTTCAGAAACAGTTTTTTAGTACAATGATGTCAGAATTTAACTTTTACTAGTTTGCTTGATTTCTTATAAAAAATTAACATGTAGAAACAAGTATTTTCACAACACTTTTTTCTTAGAAATAGGTTTACCCTTTTCATTAAAAAAATATCTTAATAATCTCGAATAGTTGCTAACACTTTTTAGGACTTTAAAAGTCACAGCTTGCAAGGATATCTCGAGTCCGTTGTACTTTTTTGAATGAAAAATCTCATATTTACAACGTGTTAGGGCTTTTCTTTTTGCCAACTTGGAAAGTATCTCCATCCATGTAGCGGACACCAAATGATGCCCGCTATCGAGAGGCTATACTGTGTAATTGTATTCGACAAAGCCAGGTATTTCACGACAGTTTTTAAAAAAAAAATGTTTTTAACGACTTGGCGAAGGCTGTGTCAACCACGGCAACTTTAATTTACGGCTCGATAAGAAGAAACGAGTTATTCTTCCACAGATGAAGCAGTAGTCTTTCTCTTTGCTTTGAAAGCTACAATATTTATTAACCATGGGCAGTTATTTTTAGAGCGCAATAAAGAAAATTTTATAAAAATTTTGGTGCAGTAAACTTTTATTTGAACAACGCAGGGTCGTGCAAGATATCAGGGGTCACACAGCATGAGAGCATATAAACACAAAACAGCTGATCGGTAAAAAATTATATAAAGTTACTAAAAAAACATTTTACAAAAATAAATACAAAACGATTAAAAATGATTAAAAAATTAAACAAAAATCACACGGATAAAAACAAAAAACAAAAGTGAGTCTCGATTATTCAGACTCCTTGAAAGAATTGAATAAATGAGATTACGTTTCGCATGAGATATTCAAATTTACCTGACCCATAGCGGTGAGCATAAAAGTCTCATCAGTTAAGTGGTTGTACGCAAATTATGATACAAGTTTTTTTTGAAAACAAGTTCCCAAGCGAGGAGTTGCACGGTAGTATGAAGTATTATCATCTCGAATGCCACCAACCTCCTAATTTTACCAAATTAACAACAAATTATAATATAAAACGACTTATAAAGATTACAAAGAATCTCTAATCTGTAAAAATCGGTGAAAAATATCTATATAAAAATAATGTTATTATATGTACTTATATACAATATATACAAATATTCGACATATAAGCAATACTTTCGCTTTTTGACATACATGACGTCACAAATAAATACCAAAGTAGATGTAGCAAGAGTATCATGCTTTTATCGAACATAATTTAAATATTATGAATGGTTATGTATATATTGAAATATGTTACATGTAAAAATATGTTAAACTTTTTATACACTACCCTATTAAATAATTTTAAGTCTTCTTCATCGTCTCGTGTCTTTAGCAAATTCTTCATCGTATTTGTCTTGTGTCTTTAGCTTCGTCTTTGTCTTTAGCCAACCAATTTTGTTACCAGCGGCGTCGTTGATAATTACCGACGTTGACGCACGTCGTTCACGTCCTGACGATAAACTGATGCCGTGAATTTCACAATGGTTTCATGAATACTAATTACTCCTCAATAAGTAACGTTTATGCCAAATACCACGCAGGATTTTGTTGCACGCAGTCCATAACAGGATAGACTTGCTGTGACTGGGGTGGTATATCATTGTATGACCATTGCATGGGTGGGTGGGATAAAACTTGGGTGCTGCCGAGTGACATATTATTATACATTGTGCAATCTTGAGAGTACATCTAAAAGTAAAGAAAAAATTTAGTTTATTTACACAAAGAAAAACACTGACGGCTAATACATTTGCACAAATTAGTCACTGTTTATTTACTGGGGTATGCATACAGCTGTGTTAGCCAGACCTTACAATGTTCAGAAAATAATTTTTTTCAACATTTCATCATATCTGGGAGTATTTACTTTATAATTCTATATTTAAGTATTTGTTTGTTTTTATTTATTTAATATGCTTAAATATAGCTACTTAAGGTGTTATTTATTTGCGCAGATTTTTATAACGGTGTCCCTTCTTTTCTGATTGGTTAGTTTTAAATACTGTTTATTTGGCGGGCTTTTTGTGTGTGCACCGAATTATTTATAGGTGTGAGTCATCCTCTCGTGAGTCAGCCCGATAAATCGAATCATTATACGAAGCAGAAAAGAAAATAATAAGTTAAATATGCTTTACGATAGAAAGTTTCCATGATCCAATTTAAACGATTAAAAAGCTAAATAATCGAGACAGGTGTTTCTATCTGTAGAGAGACTATCGTGAAGTAACCTCGAGAGGTTTCGACTGAAAACAAACAGACAAACTAATTGATGATGCGAAATAAATAAATAAACAAACACGCATGCGAAAAGTCTGTAAGAATTTCCAAGCAATTTATTTAAAAAGCGTACACGAGTACGATGGATTTTTAGTTCAATTTAAATATTGTTTTTATAACGCGGAAATTCCAACATCGAGTGGAGAGTTGTAAGTCATTGAAAATCTAAGAGTATCATTTAAAAAACGCTTTAAGCAAAATGAGAGCGATTAACAAAACGAATTTTCTTCATCAACACAAAGAACAGGCACGAGCCAAAACGTTTAAAACTTATCTTCAAACCATTGCCTAAAATTGCCTCAGTTACCCACAAGCCTTATCTTTAAACAAACCGCCGCAGCATAAAACAAAAACGCGGTATCCGCGAAGGACAAAAAGCGATTACATTGATTTTTCGTTTCTAAAGTGGGCACGTGGACGAATGTAAGTGACACAAAGGTCGTGCTGACAGCCTAATTTAACCCAATCAAAATAATGCCGGTAAATTTCTCTACCCCCTTTACATAATGACGTCATTAATTAATGTTGTGAAGAAAACCTGAAGAACATTTGAAGCTAGAACTTAATCACCGCTATTAACATTTTGAGGTTCGTACAAAAAACGTGATGTTTTACTACAAAGATTTCTTAAAAGATTAGACCTGAAATTCGCACAAAAGAAATTCGTCATCAATGATAAAAGAGACAGTTTCAACAACGCGATCGGTTTATATTACCCGCCATTTTGAACTATAATTCGCGCAGCACGCGCCGATATAATTTTGTCCATTTCAAGCTGCACCAAAATTTCCAAGTAATAAAAAATGAAAAAATAAAAATGGCGCGAAAGCTAAAGCAGAAAAGACTTAGGAAAGCCACCACCTTGGATCAATTTAACACAACAACACAGAAATTATCCAAACGGTGAAAGTTTTTCAAATTCTTCCGTGAAAATTGCCTTTTCTAATTTTTGAATAGAAAACGAGAGACGTGAGGGTAATTAACACGGATACTATACAAAAAATTCAAAGAACGATAGAAAGTGACAAAAATGTAAGAAAAACTCACAAAATAAAATTATTATGGACATCAAACCTTTATATGAAGGGGAGTGTGTGAAAAACAAGATATAAATTTTTATACCAGCAGAAAACATTTTAGCGGACCGTAAAAAACGTTTGACTTAACGCGTTAAATCATTTAAAAAAGTAAATTCATGTTAACCGCACCAGCGAATATATTTTAACCGAATTTCGTAATATCAGTAAAGGGGTGTTGTTAATTTTAAAAATCAAGGCTTTTAAAATTCCATCGATAAAATTAATATCCATCAACACAGTTTAAAATGACGTCAAGTAATATTCATTCATATAGTTGATCTTAAGCACTTGAAAAACTATTCAGCGGTAAGATCTCTGCATAATATTAAGAACAAATTCGTTGATGTTTTAAGTAAATGCCTCTGTAAAACAAACAAATAAACAAATAACATTTTACCTGTTCCTCCATGGAAGATTGATTCGCCATTTGATTCTGTATAGCTCTTGAATCTTCCGTAGCGATAGTTTCGGATAATTCGAACATGTATTGCAACGCTGTCTGTAGTGTCTGTAGCTTGCTTAACTTCTTAGCATTGCCAGGCACAACAGAACGAAGCCGGCGAAATCCTTCAGCTAAGCGACGAACACGTCGTCGTTCCCGCTCGTTACGTTTAACTTTATTCTCAGTTCTTGATGCTTTTTTTCCTTTACTTGATTTCTCTGACGATTCGTTGTAACACAGAGGAAAAGTAAAGAAATCATCACTAGATTTTCCAGGCGATGAGGAGAGCGAGTCATCACTAGCTTGCGTCGGTGAAGAACAATCACTACTATTACTTTGAGTTGGGGAAGAACAGCAACTTCCCAACGAATCTGTTTCGCATTCATTCACGTCCTCCAGCTTGATGCTTTGAAATTGTTCAAAACTTGAAAGTTCCGTCGGCAGATTCAAAAGAACGTTGAACAAACTTTCTGTGGCCATATTTTGGATTCCTAAACATCATGCACAAAATATTATCCAAAAGTATAAAATAAACATTCGTTTTTATAATACTGAAAGTGAGGTAGCGTAGATAACATGAAAGCGAGATAAATATATTTCCGAGAACTTACTTGGAAACGAGAGTAAAAAAACTTGAAATCGAGATAACTTGAAACTGAGAATATTTTCTGGTCAGCAGACACAAACCTCTTCTTCAAATCGAGATATCTTCCAACTGTTCAAGACGAGGCTCGCCAAATATATATAAGGCGCGTGTGCCTATTGTTCTCCTTTGTATGAATAAATGACAAAATATTTAAGCGTTTTGATTGGCTATTTATTGTGTTAACGACTTTTCTACGCGCCCATACCTCTCTGGGATCATTAATGTGTGTCGGTTATTTGTAAATGAAACTATATAAAGTCAACAATTACTATGATAAAGGCAGGCTATTAAAAGCAGTTTACCATAGTTGTTATTGGTTACAAAACAACCGCGAAAACCGCAAAAAGTGCGGGAAGCTAGATAATAGAAAAACTACGATTTATAACAAAAATCAAACAGAAACTCTTTTCAAATCGGCTAATGAAGAAAAATCTGAATGAAGAATTAATTTATTTATATAACTGTCTGTATTTTATTGTCACAGGTTTATTTTAAGATGTAAAAGAATAAAATTTTAAATCGATATTTAGCGAGCCTTAAGCCACAGCTTTAAGAGTGCAAAGCTGACAACCCCTCTCTACGATCAAGTTTGTTTTTTCCTCATAATAAATACATTCTTTTAAAAACATGACCTCAGCCTTGAGGTGTTCTTATATTTTGAGCATTTTTTTTTTTTATTTTAACTGTACGTGGTTGCAACCCAGTAAAATTGTCGCAAAATCACAACAGTAAATTCTGAAAAAAAAATTTTTCCTTGAAAGATATTATTTCTCCATGTTTGTTGGTGCTTTTTGGTTTATTTATGGTTTTTTTTAGAAAACAGTAATATTTCAGTCTTGCCATTGTTCTTATGTTATATTTATATTTCAGCAATTATCAGCCTCATTGTTTTTAAATAAAAAAAACATTCCAATAAAAGTGTAGTATGGAGAGGTTGACGTTCAAAATCGTTCATACACAAACGCTGTGACGTATGTTCTGTTTATCGTTTATCACATGGAAATTTCAGAAATTCTCAAGAAATTAGCCTGACATTAATATCTCGTAATGCGAAGATCAAAATTGCGATAGTAAAATTTTCATGGCGGTTTTATTGAACCACAAGAAGGCATTAGTGAATGATTTACAGCTTCGGATTCAAGTTTTGAACACACTACACGCCACGCGCCGCTCCACAACACTCACTTCATCATATCTAACAATGAATCCAAATTAACTGTTAAATTAAATGATAGAACGGGGGTATTGTTTTTTTCAGATAAATTCTACAATTAGATACAGTTTTGTAAGAAAATAATTTTAAGTAATCTTTTTCTGTTTATTGATTTTACTTGGAAAAAAATCCAGGTAGCTTCAAGTTCCAGCAGCCCCTCCCTGTCCCGCTAAAAAGGAGAAAAGGAACATAAAAAACTGAATGCACGCCCTTTCTCATAAAAAAGGACTTGCACAAGTGAACCTAGAAAGGTTCAATCCATGTGCATTTTAGGTGACATAAATATGTTTCAAAAATAAATTTTTAGACTTTTCCATGGATTAATCAGTTGCTTATAAGCCAATCAAATCCATCAAAATTTATTTCCCGCTAAAGCCATCAAGTAAACAAAGATTACGTCAAAACAACGCACTTCATTTGAGCTTAAACGCCGAGCTAGTCACTACTTCTCAGTTCTCAGGAGTATCATCTTCCTCTGCCCCACCTCACTTTCGACTGAGTTATTTTTCCAAAATAACAGTGCGAGAATGTCGAAAAAATCAACTGTGAATTCACATTTTAATAGACGAAAACGTTTCTTGGTATCATTTTGGTGTCACTCGACAATGGTGATGATGCCAATCAAGTCTCCTGTCTGATTTTGACTAAAAATTGGCTTAATAATTGGGGACAAGTTAAACATGCCCAGAAAGAAGGGGGGTGTACAGTAAGGAAATTTCTAGGCTAACAGACATGTAGTCTGACGTCTCAGCGATATATACCGTCGAAAAGAGAAATCAACAAAAATGTGTTTTTTTGCGTTAAAAAGAATTACCCCCGTCTTGTATGTCTGAAAAATGAATTTGACGGAACGCAGCTCAACAGTTGCAAGATTTCAATCACTCCTTTAGACCTCATCAAAGTAATATCAGCAAAAATTAAGACCTCATAAATCAACTCAGTGTGGTTACTGGTGATAGTTTACGTTATTGCCTTATATGAATAAAAATATAAATTGATAAACGAGTTGTGTGCAAAGGCAATTAAAAAAATATCCATTACTTGTTCTTTATTGGTGATATCCAACAAAACATTTCAATGATATCTTATCCAGTCATCCTATCTTATTCAGTGTAAACAAAAATTTCAATATCCACTGCATGAGCAGCGTATTTCCGCCTTTATTTGTATGTTGCTATGTTGAGAAAAGCGTAACCTCCTACCCTAGATAGAGACAAGAAAAATTCCTGATATACTTATCAATTTTTTGCCCCTACGTTTACCTTTTTTATTTCTATGAAAACGAGGCTAGGAATAGTAAACTGGAAAATGAACAAGGCTTTACCCGTACACGAAAGTTTCCAAGGCAAAACTTCTGGTGACCAAATCGATACAAACATAAACATGCATAATGGCGCAAACCGCGAGTCACTAAAAAACAAAGAAACACTAAGGCTTTGGAAAGACTTAATAATTCATGTGTCTGCTTTTTATTTGGCAGGCAGAAGCAATAAACAACTTCAAATATTTTAAAATGCTATAACACCATGATTTCATATTGCAATAATGTTTGGAATTTTTCCAGTTTCGGATAAATTTATTTATTTATGTTAGAAGAAAATTTGAAGGTTAACATCCAAAAAGACATGGCTGAGATGATTGAAGGTTAACATCCAAAAAGACATGGCTGAGATGATTGAAGGTTAACATCCAAAAAGACATGGCTGAGATGATTGAAGGTTAACATCCAAAAAGACATGGCTGAGATGATTGAAGGTTAACATCCAAAAAGACATGGCTGAGATGATTGAGAAACAATAACATATAAGTTTCCGTAGGTACCCCTGTTTGCAGGGGCGTGACGTTTTTGCCTAAATTTTTGCAAAAGTTATTTATTTGAAATGATAAATAAAAATTTATTTCCAAGAATACAAAGAAGTTAAGCATTTTTCCTTTTACTCTACACTATTTTTTTATGCTTTGGGATGGTTGGGATGCTAGGGATGTTTTGGGATTTAGATTTAGAAAAAGGGAGAGGCTATTTAGGAGGGAGGGGTTGGGGTGGCGGTAATTTTCTTTAAATCCATAGTTGGAGAGGCGTTAACAAGTTAAAGTGGGTCTGAAATAGAGGGTGGTAGTTTGTAATTTGAGGGTCTAATAAAAGGGTCAAGGTGGATTTCCCGATGTTTTTTAATCTAAGGGAGGGAGTGTTAATAAGTTAGAATGGGCGTGGTATAAAATTTATTGAGTTTGGGTGTTGTCCCCCACTCGAATTAGCTTTGTTTTTAAATAAGCCGGTTAAGTATAGGATACGTGCGTAAGAAAAAGTCACGATCAACAATTTCAGCATAATAAAGCATAATTTGAAAACAAGTATTAACAATAGATTGTCATCTTTTGATCTTTATGAGTTTCCACTGAAAATGTTGACACGTGCGTATCGTACCAATATCCCTTTTTTTGATTGGATCTATTTTGGCGTGTTCGTGGAAAAAAAAAAAATTCGGAGTGGTTATTATGTGAACCATAAATGAAACAATACGTATTACAGCTTATATATTAATCAAGCACATGCTTTTATAAGAAACCGAAATCTCAAATATTTTGAATAATTCTCGGCCTAAAATGGCGAATTCTTAAGACTATGCAAAAAAATTACAAATGTTGCATAAAACGTGGTCAAACTGTCAACTTTTGTACGCGAGGACTATAAGTACACAACAACAAACTTAAGGGCGGCCACTACACACTCAAACAATTACATAACTGGGTCAAGGAAATAGCTACGAAGTTTAAAATTTTTGTTTACAAGTGTCTTTCCAAAACGTGCACACTTCTTCAGTTTACAAGAGTAAATATCATAATTCGTAGGGTCACCCATTTCCATGGCAACAGCACGAATAGGCTAACCAACCTGTATATAAACTGCACTTAAGCTAATAAGAAGGGGGGAGTTGCGGCTAGTACTAACTAGCCTAATTTCCGTTGTTGTTATAATAACGTAGAGGTACAATTAAAAAGGAGGTGCAGCGTAAAATGAATTGATAAATTTACATGTAATATTAATTCCAAATTGATCATATAATATTTAAATGGACAGCACTTAAGGCAAACGATGCTTCATGATGACAGCAATAAAATCTATTTAGCTTTTAGATTTCTCCGCTTGTCATGAACATTATGTAAGTTGATGAACATCTTAAAAACCGCAGGAGGGACCTAATGTGACATGTTGAATAAACAGTGCTGATTCTCAGCTGATTCAAGAGGCTGCCTGAAAGCTCGTTATGTTGAATAACCCAACCTGTGATAATTGTAATGAGTATATCAGCTGATAGTTATTGCCATAGCGATAGTAATCATTCATCTCGATATTGTGATTATTCTGTAAGCGTGACTTCCTACAAACTGAAGTATTTTTATGCATTGTTTCAGTGACAGTAAAACGCATACCAGAATCGGCATGACGTTTGAAGCAAGCAAAAGTTGATTGTAAATATATTTCACGATTTTGCAACATCTTAAATCTAATTCATGCGTACAATAAAATGTACATGTGATGTACAGTATAAAATTTTCTAGCACCCAAACATACCGGTCTCTCTTTACAAGCTGTGAACCTTACACCTCACCCTCGTCCCCAGGATCTTTTTTATATTATGGGCGGCTATTTCACTTGATCTTAAGGTGAATTTCCATTCAAAAATGGATCGGGCAATTGGTAAAACGTGTTTGCTGTTGATCTACTCGTATTTTTATGGGTTTTTTGGGCATTCGTTTTCATATTTCGCAAAAATTTGTTTATGACGAAGTGATTTACTTCGATTCTGCATAAGAAGTGGTAGTTTACAATTTGTGGTTTGCCTCGCAAATTTTTCAAAAAATACATACTCTGTCAATTGCTTTTAGGAGTGACCACAAATGTGAGTTTGAATCTTCAATTTGAGCTAAGGAAATCTCTGAAATTAGACCACTACCCTGGATTTAACCTGTAACTTTAATGCGTAGAACGAGTGTGCTACAAACTGAGCAATGTTCTTAGTCCGAATATGGGGCATGTGGTGGGCTAAAACGCATTAATTAATATAGAGTTCCGTACGATCATAGACTCTGCATTCAGGTAGCATATACTTTTTAAGTATCTGCCACCTTGGTGAATACTTCTGATGTGTGTTTTTTGTTGTGTTATGGGTACTTTACTTAAACACACCAATCAAGTTTCATTAACACAACTACAACATCTCCAGAACTTGAACCTGTGTAGTTATACCTTTAGTTTGTCGTTGTTATTTTAAAGCTAAAAAATTGCATTCCATCTAATCTAGGCGCCCTTTTAGTATTTTAATTTAATTCTGATTATGTTTTCTAAATGCAGGACCGTCGGCAGAATAATGAAAGTGCAGGGCCAGATTTTGGTGGTGTTGGAGGACCCACCATGGTTGGGTTGGACGAGTCAGAGTGAATTTTTGAAATATCACCTCTAAAAATAGAAAGAATTACCTCTTCGCGTCGTTTTATGTAACCATTCAACGAACCTGGGGGTGGCTTTTAGAGTTCTTGTTATTTTAAAAAGGCATAAAATATGGTAAATAAAAAAAAAGTGTTTTTTTATCACAATTTTGATAACAGCATCAGAATGTTCAGAGTATATAACACACATCATGTGGTTATACACCATAACACATATTAACTATCCATTTCAAATCATTTCGAGTGTATAATAGGGATAGCTGGTTTCTAAAACAAAAATATTTTTGGGAAAAAAATGCGGAGAGATGGCTCCTTGGTCCTCTAGTATCGATGTCATGAAATGTATTTCTCGTTTGACAAATCACATCGTGTTTTAGGGGTTCACTTAGTCTGAGATCGGGTTAAAGTTTGCCTTTTTAACGTTATCGTTTTTATCGTTATCACGTTACAACAACACTATCGAATAACAGAACAATGACACTCTGTAATCATTTTATAATTTTTACACAACTAAATTCTGATCACACGCCTTTTCTTAAATAAGAAGTTTCATTCTCGACCCCAGATCTCTTTGAGGAATATTTTTTCTTTTTCACTCTCAGTATTTTTTGTGTGTGTGCATCATACAGATTTTAAGCCTGTTACAAAATTACAAAGCTGGGGATATACTTGACATTCTATATTTTTACAAATAGTATATTATAATATTAGAGTTTTTGGATTAAAATGTAAATATAATTAAAAATAACCCACCCGAGCCAAGTCTTTGGTAATTTTATTGGATAAAAACTGAGGTATCATTACTTATTTTGACCGAACCCTCCGATTATAAAAGATTCTACTTCTAATTTTTGTTGAAAAAATAAAAAATTTGTGTACTTGTGAAACATTACAAAACCAATAAGTTCACTAAATTTCAGCTAATGTGTCATTTCAATGCCACAAAATATTTTAATATTTATTAGCTCTCATTAAAAATCTAACGAAAGTATAATTTCAGTGTTTCGAACGAAAATCATTAACAAGTATTTTAAAGTTTTTAAAAACCTCTATTGTGGAAGGTTTTGTGGCCTTGCGGAAAAAATACCGAATACCGAATCGGACAAAATTCGTCAGAAAAATATATCACCCTCGAAGAATTTCGTCACTTTTGTCTCACAGTTTTTTGTCTGATAAGATAAGTGTACAACCTGGTAACGAAGCAAAGCAGGATGGTAGTAATAAACGAGACAATAATAAACAAGACAAAATTTATATTTTAGCCTCATAGGAATTCCAATCTGATGGCTAGTTTCTCGTCCCCTTATAAAGTATTGTTTAAAATTGCTTTTGTAAAAACAGCGGGATATTTGCCTAAATTATGCTGACACTAAAAAGGGGACGAAGAAGAGGTTGAAAACAAAAGACTTGGTTTTGTTGTATCTCACCCTCGCTACACTCTCAACCCCACCGCCAGCTTTTCCACCCTCAACAGTATTCCAACTACACCGCCAAAAAGATACCTGTAGTTACCCTTTCTAAGCTTCGCATTTGGAATTAAAACAAACATGCGTGAATTAATTGCAAACTTGTGACGTCATAGACATTACTACACGTGTGCTGGTAGGTAATTAACTGAACAAAAATAACACAGTAATTTGAACTCATAACCTGATTATATTGTACTTTATCTGTCGATAAAACAAGATATCATACTAAAAACGATTGTCAGTTAGGTCATCATTTTATCATCACCATCTATCACACTCCTTCGTTTCTTCCCCAAAATGTTAACATCGATTCTTCGTAAAGTTAAAAAGGTGGGGAGGAGAGTGAGTGATCACAAAAAAAAACATCCTCGTGTCACCCATTTTCGTGCAAAAATTTTAAAGCATATTAAAATCTTTATAGTTTTACCATCTGTCTAAAGATATGTTCTTTAAAAAAAAACCTTAGCCTACGACGCAAACCTCTTTTGTATGCCGTCGATCTGGATTTTAAGTAAAAAACAAAACAAAAAGAAAATTATGTTATTATGTCTCCTTTCTATCGATATACTATTACAAATATAACTAAGTCTTCTTCTAATAAAAATTCTCAATATAAAAACTTTGATGTAACGAACAACAACGACAACAACAACCACAATAACAATAACAACAATAAAAACAACAACAACAGTTTAAAAAAAGGTACGAGCAAGGACAGTATTACGACGACAATTTTCCTGTCCGTATGTACATCGGATCATATAAGAACATAAAATCTATGAATTGATAAAAGTTACAATTATCACAGGATAAAAACAACCAGCTGGAAATATGACCAATTCAAATTTCCTGAATTCAATGCACCAGAAAGAACGAAAAAAAATAAAAAAAATAATAGAAGCTAACATAAATAGAAAACATAAATAGTGTAATAAAACTAGTCAAGTAAAAACACATAGCTAAATAACACGTAGATGAGTATGTATAGTGTTGTAGAAGCAGAAGGGAAATACGATGTCGAGATAATAACTTGGTATCTTTACTGACATTTCATGACTGGCTTTCCGACACTTGTATCTCTTATGATTGAGTGAACTCTCGAATTTTCGCTTGCTTTACTCGCGGTTGAATCATCGTCAATAGTAATGGCGTCTTCTAAGTCCTTCTTCAGAGATGAATTCATCGTATCTTCAACATGAAACAGTTCAACCCATGGTTGTCCTTTTTCAATAAAACCCCCTTTGGAAATTTTTAAATGTAATCCAGTATTATGCGTCACGTTATCCGTAGGAAAAGAACGCCCTGCGCCCAAGGCGGCGGATACTTGTGCGCATGTCAAGGCGTCAATGTTAGTAACGGTACCTGTTTTTGGTGCATTTAAAACTGTAGTATGTTTCGAAAGGGGAAGGACACTTCTTGGGTTTTCGATAAGTTCGCAGCCAATCTTTTCATCGACACCTTGCGCTACTATCATTTGCTTAAATTTCAACAATGCAGCACCATTTTTCAGAACGGCTTGAATTTTTCGCTTGCCTTCCTCGAAACTATCGACTTGCTCGTTCAAATGCAATAACTCGCCACCTTAAATCACGAAATTTACAAATCAACACGTAAGGGAAATCTCATGTTTAGTGTAACGCAAAGCTGGGCAACTTATATCAAAAAAGCAAAAATAGTGCACGAAGTTGACTAAGCTAAATTCGATTTTATAAACTCTTTATTTTAACAGGCCTTAGTCTACACTTAACCAGTAGAAAGGTTAAAAATTAAAAATTTGCTTTAAAAAAAACGAAAAGGGAAAAAAATTAAATTGAAATCTGTTAACTTAGGATCTGGTACCTAATGATGCCGTTAGTAGTGTTAATTGATTTCAAATATATGAGCAAACCAACAGGCATTTGGAATAACTTCAGTAACTGCCATTAACAATTCATTTTATTATGTCAACAATTTCCACATTTACGCTAATTAGGATCAAACAATCCTCATAATGGGTTTGTTAGGTGATTAGAGAAGATTTGTTTTTTATTAATTACTTAAAATTGGGATTTTAACGAAGCAATTAGGAAATTTAATTAGCTAAATGTACAGTAAGAGGAGTTTTAATTAATACTTCCGTTAGATTGCAGATGCATAATCAAGTTGCAAATTCTATATTTGCGGCTCTATTA
Source organism: Hydractinia echinata (assembly GCA_030067915.1). Taxonomy (NCBI): domain Eukaryota; kingdom Metazoa; phylum Cnidaria; class Hydrozoa; order Anthoathecata; family Hydractiniidae; genus Hydractinia; species Hydractinia echinata. The sequence continues at coordinate 2,441,427 of JASGCC010000023.1, forward strand.
AAATAGCAAACGCTAAGTTTAGTACGCAAAGAACTGATTAGGGGGATACAAATATTTTAAAGACAGGAGCGAGTTGCGTCATTATAATTTGTTTCAGCCAGTGTTTACATGTTAAACCAAGCACATTAAAAATAAATTGAAAACAGTTGTTTAAATTATAGCGGACTTTAAAAACTGAAGGTTTAACTTTGTCCACTTCACTATCTTTCTCAATTCTTTTTCGCGCGCTTTATGCAATTCCTTGCTTCAAACGACGCGCCGTTTTGTAAAATTTGTACAGATAAGCACGTCATTCTCTAACGTAGCTAAACTTCAGAAAACGGCACACTGTTATAACACTTTTTACTTTTAACGGCAATTTCTATTAAAGACAAGAAAAGGAAATGTTAAACAGTTATGACATATAGAAGTTTAGAGAGATTTTTTTTAGTCATTTCATTCATTAAAAAATGGTATGTAGTATCAGGTTAAGCGAGTGTAAACAACGGGCTAATAAAAAACTCGTTACAGAAAACAATATCTCTAATGGCTAATTTAAAAATTTCGTTTAAATGTCATTAAAAACAATACGGTGTCCGTTTTCCACACAACACCGTAAATTTCCTTACCCAGAATGCAATCCAAGAAAAAAAAACACAAAATTCATCTGGCCTGCCATCTGCCCAAAAAATGAGAAAATAAAATAAAAAAAACAAAAAAAAAACACGCAATATGAGAAAAGGGTAAACTTTGGGTGATTCTATTTGGGCATCACCTGACTTTTTATCTAATGAAATACACATTTACTGTTACGAATTATGTTCATAACTTTATAACAGCTAAACAGGTAATATAAGGCAAAGTAAAGGAGTGAGGGGTTGATAGGTTGATAGGCTTAAATAAATAAAACGAGCAATTTCAATTGATTTTTAAAGTTACCAAGAAACAACCAACCTTGACATATGACCAACTCTAAAACATCCGCCGGACCGTTTCCTTGTAAACATTCAATAGCTTCTATAACTTCAACAGAATTGCCGACAGCCGATCCCAACGGCTGGTTCATTTCAGTCACAAAAGACGTCGTCTTTATTCCCATAGCTTTACTCGTCGCAGTCAAAGCTGCTGCAAGACACTCCGCCTCTGCTTTCGTTTTCTGGAAAGAACCGCAACCAAATTTGACATCCAATACAAGACAGCTTAAACCCTCTAAAGCAAGTGAAGAATGATTGTTAATTTACATGAAAGACAAGACAATCAGGAGTCATGAAAATATTTCCCGTGAAAAAATCCACAGAAATTAGCTAGCCATTGCTCACAGCTACCATTTTTGGCCCACAGAGAGATAAACGTAGGACGAGAATTACAATATGGTTGTCTCCTAAGCTACATTGCAAACGATGCCCCTCTGATAAAAGTTAAATCGCATGCTATCTAAACTATCCGATGATGTCAAGTATCTTTCGAGAGTTCGACAAATGCAGATATTTACGTCAACGTGCCTATCGAAAAATTATCGCATCTAAAAAAAATCGATTAAAATGGTCTCGCTTCCATGCACAAAAGCATGCATCTACCTGCTGCCTTTTTAGAAATGATTGAACTAACAATTAACGGTTGTGAAGCCACGGTACTGGTGATATCGCGTATTGCATACAACGATTTATCAGCAGGAACTAACGCCTCTGTTTGTCCAACAATACAACAGCCAACGTTTTCGAGGATTTCCAGCATCTCCGATGAAGATAAAAGAACGTTGTAGCCAGGGATCGATTCCAATTTGTCTAAAGTTCCACCAGTAAAACCTAACGATCGACCAGATATCATAGGTACCTAACATAAAACCAATTAAAAATTTACACAAGAGACCGTTTGTATAATCACGATTGACCAGTTTGAAAAAAAAAATTAAATAAAAAAAAATAACATTTCAAAAATATTACCAAAAAGTTAATGAAACTTCTGCCCAAATATCCCCTTTTCCCAAAAATCTCCCTTTTCCTAAAAATCTTCCTCTTCCCAAGGAAGATGCTATTTGAGTAACCAAAACCGAGAGTCACAAAGTAGATCCTTTTTTTAAAAAAAAATTGCGTCGAGTAAACCTTAGCGGGTGGTAACATTCTAAATTTTCAATGAGGATAATAATTCAAGAAGTTTTTCTTTTTCACATAATTTGACCTGTGTTTTTAAAAACTTTGTTTTTAAAGCACAAACGTGTTATGTATCTCTTTCATACAATATTATAATAAGAAGAAAGGTATATGAGGGTGACAAGAATTTGTAAAGAAGCTATTTGTTTAGAAACTTGGCGTTTATTATTTCCACCAGTAGGCTGCCATTTTCTTCCCCCGTCGTTTGCTACACAAATCCAGTGCAGACTTTCCCCGTGCAAAATTTGGATGTAACGCTGTTTCGGTGGAGTTGTTTTAAAATGCAGCTACTGTCCAGCCTAGTTTCCTGAAGCGCGTATACTTCTGAAAACTGCATTGCCACGCTCATCGACTCATCCGTAAGCATGTGATTATTTTGATTATTACTTATCTTTCGTCAGGATAATTTGAGTGAGCTATCAAAATAATAATTGGTTGTTGCGAGACTTGTCTTTGCCTATTTCGCAGTACTGATGGTAAAAAAACCTTTGTAATTTTTCCCTTCTATTTTTTACTGCGTAAAATTAGAACTTTCAGCTGACAAGTTCTTTAATTCGCTGGTAGAGGTATTTTCTTCAGTTCTGAGGTGGGATAGAAATGTAATTTTTTCTTTATGTCGAAGGGAATTTTAAATACATTCTATACATCCTGGCTATCAACTACTACAGTCTCCATGTTTTTCGAGGTTACTTTTTAGTATAATTAGCGTGGACGACACTTCCCTTTCCACAGACTTTCGCTTTTTAGGTACTGCTAATTTAGGTAGCTGTAGATTCCGAAAAATTAGAAAATGATGAGGAAGAAACGCTTTTTTTGGTTGCAGTGACGATATCATTCTCACTAAGAGCGTGTTCTGACGCCACGCTAAGTTTTTCATTAAAGTACATCCAATGCTTCCTTACCATTGATAGAAAATGTCATACTTCAAAGTTCGTGAAGAATCTCATGGTAAGAAGGAGCTTTAGATCGTACATATTTGCAGGTACCTCATTTGAGTTGATGTTGGTGTTATCAAGTAGTTCGTCAACTTCTATCATCATCATAAAGTTGATCACTATCAACTATCCGATCATCCAGCATAAAAAAATGCAAGGTACGATATTCAAGAGAAAAGTTCTCCTGATAATACACTGGAATATAATTCCATAATAGAAAAGTTGCATGGTAACATTGTTCTTTTCCTTTCTTAGATAAACACAACACGTCATTTTCACCATGAAATCGAACCAAGTATCCATTATCAGAGCTATTACAAATACAAACGTAAGACTGGTCAATTCCAACTCGACGAATGCTTTCCGTATACATATTTTATCAAAAAATATTTTGCAAAATATTTTTCAATAACACTTAGCAAAAAGATATCATAATGGCGATATTTGCTACTTACTCAAGTATAGTTCGATGTATATGAAAGTGAGATAAACGGGTAAATGAAAATCACGTTTATAAACTAGGACAAAGTGACTAAATTTTGCTTTCATGTTGCGTTTACACTTGTATTAGTAAAAAAAGGCTTATTGTACATATTTTTGCGGCAGAATTCGCTTAAGAAGGACTGTTACCATTCCTGGTAAATACCTGTCTTTAGCAGACGAGTATTTCTGTAAGTATAATAATAATATAAAAGTTGTTAAAATTGGATTTGAACATTGTTGGATCTTCGATTAAAGCTTACGCCATTTTAGATGTACATCTGAAGGTTTACAAAACACGATCATTACAGACGCTATACAAATATTCCTTTAAATGATACACTTTACCTGATAAGTTATAGCCACTTTCTGCGCTGATAAATTGAATATGTTGTTTCAGTTTGGATCTCATATTTTCAAATGACTTCGCGTGCTTGATGGACAAAATCAACACAGAAAAAAATATGTGAAATACGTTGAATTTGCAATAAATCTAACTTAACTTTTCTAACATTTCGAAACTCATCAATGGTCCATCTTTCTAAAACCTTCGTCATTGGGCAAGTATAAATTTGAGCCTAAGTTAGCTTTCTACTATGATAGTATACGTGACCCCCAAGCAATGTTTATTCATTTCTGGTCTGCAAAAGACACCTGTTGTGCCATTTCATACTAATTTTCATACTTGCACTAACTTTTAGATATCGAGTCCTTTTAGATAAAATGTTAAGGAAAGTTTTGTGCAAACTTCTCTTTCTATGAAAAAAATTGACTAAATTTCTGTCAAATTCAGACATGGGAAAAAGGTAATAAACCTATGGCAACAAAACACTTTAATTTTTAATCCAGGTTGCAGACAATAAATGACCATCTGTTCTCATTTCCATATTTTCGCAATTTGCTCGTTTGAATACACGTGGTTCACTTTCCCGCGCACATGTTTGTTTTGTTATTTACGCTCATGACCTTATGCTGTTGAAAGCGTGGCATAGATTGCGTTTAGCCTGGTAACATGTCACGTGGACTTTTTAAGTAGGCTAAAAAATATATAACTCGTCCATTTTTTACTTTCTTTTTTCTCTCGGCTTTAGTTCCTCAAATGAGCATCTTCCTCTTCCCAATTTCAATGTTATTTCGGGAATCGCATGAATCCGACATTGGAATAGTAAAAAATGGATACCGGTGCATTACCGGCATTTTTCTAAAAAAATATTAATATTTCTCAGATAGACCTCGTGATTACTACCTCTTTTAGATTTATCCACTGACAGCATACAAGCATGTGTGACAGGCACGCAAGACAAATTTATTTACCTTTCGAAGAAAAGTATAACCAGCCGCTAGATTAGAACCCCGCAGAATTAGCTACGAGCATAAGAAGTGTGGTATCTCATTAATGATGTTAAAAGCGTTGTCAGGGTTATAATGGCGTTAAGGTGTTAATAATTACAAACTTCGAAAAAGGGCGGTGTACAAAGCTTAAGCTTCACAACACACGCTTTTAGCTGATGTTCAATGTTGCTTAAGTTTCTGTATTTAAAGGCTTAATTGCTGCTTACCTATTGTTTGTTGACTATCTATACCTGAAGAGGTCAAATTCACCTTTTTTGCTCGCTAAGTTAGGCTTGTACTCAAATCGAAAACTTTAGCTTTAATCAAGTTTGTCATTGTATAAAAATTACATGACTTTTAGAACAAGAAATTTTGCGGAAATTATTTCTGTTCTCTAATCCCTTTTGTTTGTCCTTTTTCTTTTTTTTTTGTCATTTACGCACTTCCCAATGGCTGTTAGTTACAAGTTGCTTCGTATTTTAAAGAATTTGATCTCCGTGTTGCGTAAAAGACATTGCTTATAAAAAGCGTGTATTTTCCCCAAAAAACTGTTGTACAGAACTTAACCCTATACTTATTAATCACTGCATAAATCGCGTCCTTGATTACAAACCTTCAGTCCACAGGCTGCTAGTGCTGGAGCAAGCACAAGACTTATCTTGTCCCCAACCCCTCCAGTTGAATGTTTATCCACTACCAAATGCTTCCAAGAATCGGGCCATGATAGAACCTCTCCAGAGTTTGTCATGCATTCAGTTAGCACTGCTGTCTCTTCTCTGGTCATTCCTGAAAAGAAAAAGTCGATAGCGTTTGTAGAAAATTTGTTTTTTCATTAAGGCCTTGCAAGAATCACTAGTTTAAAAATGAATCAACAACAACAACAACAACAACAACGACAACAACAATAACGACTCGAAAGGTTACCTTTCAAAAATATCGCCATCAGCATAGCACCAATTTGAGCATCATGTGCTGACTTGGTGCAAACTTGATGAACAAAGCATTGGATTTCTTCTTTACTTAATATCTCTGCGTTTTGTTTTTGAGCAATCAATCCAGGGAAGTTGTAGACGGACATGTTATTAGTGAACAACCTTGGCAAAAGTAAAATTTGTTTGACAACGACAACAACACCCACAACAACAACAAAGATAACAGAAACTAAAACGACAATAACAACGACAGTGACGACAACAGCAACGACAATGACACCAACAACAACAACAACGACGACAACAACGACGACGACAACAACAATGATGACTACAACGACAACGACAAAAACAATAACAACAACGGCAACAACAACAATAAAAACGACGACAACGACGACAACATCAACGACAATAACAAAAACAACAACGACAACGACAACTACAACAACTACAAACGACAACCCTTCACATAATATGTTGACAATTGACAATATGACCTTTTTTAATAAAACCTACAGATTATGACTATAGTAAGTTGTACAATAAAAAACATGTTGCTTATAACTGTACAATCCCTACTATAATCTCACAGTGATATTGCTTTATATTTCACCTATATCACAACACTAGAAAGTTGATGAAAAAAATATAAAACACTATTTAATAGAATACTGTAAATGTGTTTATCCAAACCATCTACGTAAATAAAGATAAGCGTACGAGCAAACAAGTTTAAATTAAAGTTTTTCTTTTAAAGCGTCAGTAGATTCGAAACCGTCTCCAAAAACAAAATAAGGAGTTACAATTCTTATGTGGTAAATTGCACACGTATTCAACTAATCCTGTTGATTCAAATAATGATTTGTTTTTATAAATAATAGCAGATTACTTCTCAGCAAAAATACAGACTGTTATGAAATTCATATTAAGACAGTTTACGTTTCGCATTATGTTCGTTTCAAACTCATGCTACCACAAACACCACAAATGTATTATCAAAGCAAAAGCGGAACCTATTGGAGATGATATGAAGTAAATGTTCTTTAAGAACATGACTGGTAAGAGTCTGTGGCGGGGGTGGCACCACTTTCATCCCCAAAATTTTTTAACATGGTTGATATGGGAAAGACTAGTGCAGAGAATGCATCTTTATCCAATCTAAAGGATTAAATAAAATCTCAAAATACACGCTTGCACGTCCTCTAAATAACAAAATGGACGTCTTCTACGCCCTGTATAAGAAACATAGTCAGCTAGAAATCTTAATATCTTCTGAATTTTGATTATAAAAAAATGTACAGCTGCTACCAAATGAGTTATTAACCTGACTTACACAAAATTCGAATAAAGCACAGCGCATCAACACTGCAAGTTAAATTTCTTCCTGGATAAAAAGCGGCTTCCGAGTAAGCATTTCAAAAACAATCTCTCTTTAATCAGTTTCTTGAATTGAAAAATCTATTAGAAAAAATACCATCGTATAACCTTCACTTCAACCTTTTGAGCTGTAAACAAAGTCGAAGCACGGTTTTTATCAAAGTTTCGTACAATCATTTGGTAACGCGATGATGTTCGCGCCTCTTACAATTTTATTTTGATTTTGAAACACGGCGAAGTAAGGTTCTTGTATGATCGCTATTGTTTAATAACAAAGAGTGATGTTTAAGCTTCGTGTGATCGCATTTTAGCAGTGTTTAAAAGAAGTATGGCTAAATGCAAATAACGAGATATATTCAGTATGCGGTCCAACATATTTCCGATGTATGACAAGTTCAGATCGAATTAACAAGGGCTATAAAATTAAGAACAATAGAAGGGAAACATGCCGTCTCATTCATACGAGTATTTAAAAAAAAACAGACCTAAAAGCAAAAAATTCGTCATAAACTTGCCCTACCTTACAAAATACTCGGTGTGATGTATATAACTGTTATAATACACTTTTTATAAACAATACAACATTTAGGCTGAGGCTGCATGCTATGCTTAAGTTTTTGTAATTAAAGGTTTAATTGTTTCTAACTACCTACTGGAGAAGACCAAATTCAGCATTGTGCTTGTTCGGTTAGGTTGATGTTCTGATCAAATCCGCTTTAATCACGTTTGTCGTCGTATAAACTTCACACGATTTTTGCAAAAGGAAAGCCTTTGAATTTATTGCTGTCATGGAGTCCTCCGAATCTATCCAAAAGATTGTTCAAAAAAATGAGTTGTACTTACACGCAACAGAAAGCTGTTTTTATTTTGACCTCTGTGTTATCTTTGATGCAGGGTTGAGTACAAGAAGAGCACCTCTTCCAGCAATCAGTAATATCATCCAAGTGGTGATGTTATCATACAAGTGAAGTGCTCTTTGCAGGCTGTTAGAGCATGTGTTGTATCTGTCTCATGTTATTATTATTATAATGAAATTGTTTAAGGTATCAACGAGGGTACTGCGAAGGGGGTCCTAGTGCATTTAAAGTTTCCATTTGAGCTACGAAAGCCGTGCAAACACATCAATCGCTCAACTAGACAACCGCCTAAGATGTCAATCATATTTTCATGCTGAACGCCAAGCAGAAAGGATAGATTCACACTCTTATAATCTCTGGCATGACTCGACCCGGTTTTGAACCCAAGACCTTCCCCACTGGAAGCAAACGCTCTGCCACAAGGCTACCAGTCGGTGTCGCATATAGAGTAAGTTATGAAACAGATATAACAGAGTTAATACCTCATGTGCTTTTGATGCAGTCACAATATCCTTCCGAAATAAATACCATGCCTGATTTTCTGATTGCCCACAAGTTATCTCTTCTATTTTTTTTCTGGCTTCTGGTGTCATTTGGCTATCTAGTTTACTGAGAAATGTGATCTTGTTATCACTAGATGAAATCATTTCATTAACAGATAATACATTTTTTTGTTCTGGAACAGTTTTAACAATCTCTCTCATAAAGTCTATCTTTGGTGTTGGAACAGATGTAAACAATACACTACATGGCAGAGTGTCTTTCAGTGCAGTTACAATGTTTTGAAGCTCTAAAGGCTTTATTTTACATGTAGCAAGAGGATTATAATTTCTTTTCGGAGTTGCTACCAGCGGTCTCTTTTGCTTTTTAGATTTTTTCATTTCATCTCTGTTTAAAACCAAATCTATCATTTTCTGTGGTCTGACTTCTTTTCGGTTAGGTAGCCATTCACAAGCTTTGGCTGTGCATGATGGATTTGTCAGCCCACATGTTACTGCAGCATCTACTCGAAACAAAAGTGCAGCAATATGGTTGCATGTCTCGGACATTCCTGCCATGCAGGTGCAGTGTGCTGACATAATCCGATTACTTTCTCCTTTCAGAACGCATACCCATAGTTTATGAGGTGGATCATTTAATCGTTCTGAAGGCCTACAATCTCCTTTTAAAAAGCAGTACTTTGAATCTTCGTCAATCGGATGGTACATTATTGGTCCTAGCCAACCATTTGTAAAATAGCTATATGCTTTGCTTGTTTTGTAATCGTTTAGGTCGTCACTCCCCAGTGTGCTAGGAGTAAAGGTTAAATAATTAAAAATATTTCCATATGTAATCATTGGCCAAAACGATACACCGTCTTCCTCCGCTAACCATCCAGAAGTAATGTCCATTGGGTCAGGTATAACACCATCTTCAACTAATAATTTGCTCACATACTCTTCGTTTAACTGCTCTTCTACCTGCGCTGCAGTTTTTACCAGCTTTACATTATTCTCACTAGCAGAAAATACCCTTGCCACCAACTCACATTTCCTTCCAGACACCTTTAAACCCCGCATTCTTAAATATTTTTTTAATTCTTCAACTTTCATCTTGCTTATCATATCAAACTCCATTGTAAATGAGCGTGTTTACTTCTTCTTGTCCCTCCTATACTAGTTACTAGTCTTTTCCTCCGACGCGGTTTCATAATGGTAGCCGGATGGGGTTGATTGGTGTATTGAAACCAGCACACTATACTAAATTGTGTTATATGCTTGTTTAAAAAAGGGAAGAACTTCGTCAAGGTAAGTGGAAATGCTCTATGGTCATCAGGGAAGAATAAAAAAGGGATAAAAAAAGGATAAAGTGAATTTTTTTTTAAAAGTGGAAATGTAAGAAAGGAGATTATTTAAATTTGAATCAACAAAGGATATTTTGTAATTCGCATTTTAGATTAAGTAACCTCATTAAAAGTATATCTGGTTTGATTGGCAGCATACTTACAGTACTGTCAAAATAAAAATTAGAAAGATGTGCAATTCATGTAAAAAGATATGGAAGTTAAATAATAGACCTCGCGTAGGTGTGTCTTTCAGTTTTTTTCAAAGATGTTGCTTTTATATGTTCTGACGTCGGGAGTAGGATTCAAAACTTAAGATGGAACACCTACAGACTAGTACAAAATTGAAAGCTGAAGAAAACTGGATGGTGTATATTAGCAATGCAGACATACAATGACACAAATTACAATCCAATAATTAATCAAAGTAGGCGAATTTGAAAGAGGTTTTTTTACAAGTTTCTCCATATTTGATAGTGGTGATTTATACTTTAATGTGGCTACCTTTATATTAATCTTTTTGAGGGCTACTAAAAGTTTTGGTTGTTAAATAACCAAACAGGGGATAGAAGCGTAGAGGGGAGGAAAAATTTTAAACAAGCTGGAAATAGACTTACCTATCCTAAATTACGTGGTTCTTATATATAATATAATTAATTTCAGAATGAACACCGTGTCACTAAAAAGACCTCAATGAGACACAAGACAAACAGAAACAGAACATAGTTTAATCATTGAAACTTGATGGATATTTAAACATTAAGAAGTAAACATCAACGTTTTCACAACGTTTCAATCAAGTCTTCTGTATTGTACAACTAGTTTACAGCGGAATATATATGTTACAAAATGTTTTCATACAATTAATATAAACTTAGTTTTTACCTTTTAAGAGAAATTCTCCTGATTTTTTAAAGAGACTTGCTTAACAACTTTTTGAGCTCAACAACATGCAACATGTAGGGTTGGTTTGTCTTTTTGTTAGTCAAAATTTTGCAGTGGGATTAATAGGATAAATATGGTAGCTACACAAGGCAGATATATGTAGAAGTATACAATGCTCTTTGTGAAAATAAACAAATAAAATCATGAAAAATACTGCGATATTTATATTACAAAAATATGTGCTTATACTTCTAGGTGTCAGCTTGGATGTTTCTTAAACTTAAAATAAATATTTTTTGAAAAGTTATAGGCATATTCCTTTTGTTTTACATACATTTTTAAAAATTTTTAGCGAGATCTCTCTCAATATATCAATTTGCAAATCATGAACTATGGAAGTCAAGCATGTCATTCTAGTGGAAAGAATATGGAAAGAATGTTATTATTAACAGTACTAGTCGATAAAGACCGTGGAAAAATCCACTAAGGCAGGACAATGGAAAAATAGATTGTTTTAGATTTTTTGCTGATGTCATCAGTGCAGATACAAAAAAAATTGGCGAAATTTAGTTTAGGGTATTCTAAAGATTTCTTTAGAAATTTGTATACCTGTTGCCTTCAAGGTATAGATCTTGAAACACTGATCAAGAAAATGTATAGGATCATATATCTTTGACAAACGGTTGCAGAGTGTTACGGTTTAAAGGTTTTTGGATGACGTCATCAACCCGTCCATTCCGAAACGGATTTGGGGACTCAAGTTTGGGAAACTTACCCAGATTGGTCCCAGGTGGTCCCTAGTTACCCACATAGTGAAAAATGACTGACGCCACCACCTCGTTTCCAAGTTATTTGGCCTCAAAGTTTTAAGTGCACTGTAATGTCTTCAATATTTAAAGTAAGATGTTGATGTTGAAGAAGTGAAATTGACGTCGCGCCGCAACGTTAAATGTTAAACGAAAATTTAACAAGAATTTCTTTAACCTGGCCACAAAAAGAATGTGCTATTTTGCATTGGCAGAAAATGCAAATATTATTTGAAAAGGCTATTGAACTCCTCCGTAAGAGCGTATATGTTAACAATGTCCATTCACTCAGGGAAAACATAAATTTAGGCTCATTTAGAGAGAAACTGCTACCCTAATTACTGTAACGTAATTCTTAAGAAACACACCATTTGCAAAATTTTATAGAATTCACAAAATCTAATTTTTAAAAATTAATTTATTTGGATTTTTTGGAAATTAAATTGAAATTCTGATGTAAACAGATTAAGTTGTATTACGTACGAAGCTTGAATCTTGGTTTTTCAATACACAGTTGTTCCACTGAAAGCCTCTGTCCCGTTTTTAGCAGCATTTCCAGCAAGCCAACTCGAAATATAAAAATTGTTCACACATTTCATTTTTCATGTTCCACAACATTCATATCAATTAACTGACTTGTTGTCTGGGTAAGATGGAGATAAATCACATGTGGGTTTTCTATCAGCACAACTTTTGGAAGAAAGGCAGCAAATTTTTATTATTTATTATTTTGTCATATTTACATTCTTATCTTTAGTCAAGTGTTGTGTTTCTTATGTCAAGAAACACAACATTTCACAAAAACAGATTTCTATGGTGATGTTAGGAAAAAAACAACAATGGCAGCTTTTATTAAAAAAAAAATAGGTGCTTTCCGGATACACAACTCCATCTACAATTTTTTTGAAGATGGTGCAATATATAGGAGGAGATAGTCCCTGGATTGCACAAATTCAACATTGCTTGGTAGGTCATTAAAGGCCACTGTTCATGTGACAAATAAGTGAGAATTTTATTTCACATTTTTTACTGAGTTTTGCATTTTTATGTAAATTAATGTTTTTTTTAAATAAGGCGACTCCAACTTAATTAGTTGTTCTACGGGCCCGACCAACCCTAATTTTCACGAAAACAAAAAAATAATAATATCAAGCAAAAAAGTTTTAAAGAAAAAAAATGAAAAAACCCAACCATTTTCTCATCCCATCTCGTGAAAGTATAATGAACATATAGAAGATAATCAATGATGTTATTTTTTTGGTTGAATGTCAATCTACAATTATACTAAACAAGGTGAATCAATAACGTTACTTTAGGACCACCATTGGTAAGGCCACTTGAAGTTGATTCTTTGTTCATGGTAATTTCTTGCGATAAAACCAAAATGCGCAATGCGCTAATTTTGTAATCACAAAAATAGTTACGTGGTTAAAACAGAAGTTTAAATTTTTATGTGATTTATATTCGCTAAAATAGTTATAATACAAGTGAAAAACAAGAAAGATTATTATTGTCGTAACACCCTCCTTCATTATGATTATCATATACAGTACAGTCTGAATGTAATCTACCGCGGACGCGAAACTCGCATGAATAGTTACACAGAACAATAACATTGTGATAGCTTTTGTTTTTTCAAGAAAATAATTGCCTCGCTGATAAACAATGACCTCACGCGATCGATTGTTTAATCACAATAGGTTGCAAGATCAATTTTAGCAATCTATTTTGCGCGAACTCTTTTGAAATTTTTAATTGCAGTAATTAAATATAAAAGTTTAGTTAGATCGCATTTTAAAAGTTTAAAAACGAAAAGCGGAGATAGAAATGTTTTTTTAAATCGCATTCTAAAAGTTTAAGAACGAAAAGCGGCGATAGAAATGTTTTTTAAGATCACATTTTAAAAGTTTAAGAACGAAAAACGGCGATAGAAATGTTTTTTAAGATCGCATTTTAAAAGTTTAAAAACTAAAAACGGCGATAGAAATGTTTTTTAAGATCACATTTTAAAAGTTTATAAACAAAAAGCGGCGATAGAAATGTTTTTTTAAATCGAATTTTAAAAGTTTAAAAACGAAAAGCGGCGATAGAAATGTTTTTTAAGATCACATTTTAAAAGTTTATAAACGAAAAGCGGCGATAGAAATGCTGTCTTAGATTGCATTTTAAAAGTTTATAAACGAAAAGCGGCGATAGAAATGCTGTCTTAGATTGCATTTTAAAAGTTTAAGAACGAAAAGCGGCGATAGAAATGTTTTTATTTGTTTCAATGAAAAAGTATGCGGAAGGATTATTTTACGTGGTTTGTTAAGAAGGAAATGTTTTCATCAAGAAATGTAGATATTGTATTTATTTCATAATATACCCTATTTGTTTTAAAAAAATAAACCGTAATTGTATTATTTTAATAAAAAAACGCGCGAGTCATTTAATAGTTGTGAACAATGCTTCTAATATGTTTCTTAAATTAAACGCGCTGGAATCTTTTTAAGTAATTAAATCAACAATACATTCTCACGCAATGTATTATAAAACTTCGCGAAAGATTTTTATTATTTAATTACTTCACGCTAATACTTAAGGGAATAGCTTATCAATACATTTACACAATGCATCTCGCTATTACAAGAAATATAATTGCTCCAATATTTCTTCGCGAGCGCATTGTTTTTTAACATGCAAATATAAACTCGCAAAACCCTTAAGGGATTTATTTATAACAAAAGACAAACGACTGCCGTCCTCCACGCAAAGGTGTGATATTAGCGTGTACGCGGTAGATTACATTCAGACTGTACTGTATATGTTTAAAATTACGCTACTAAACTGTAATACAGTAAGACTTTCAGTTTAGGAAAAACTAACACTCCATCGCAGCTTTTTTTTAAGTTTTTGAGCATGCAAGTATTTTTATCTTTTCACCTTAAGAACAATGGTTGTCGTAACACCCTCCTCCGTTGTTATTCCGACCTTACAATAAATCTGTTGGTAAATTAAGCACATGTCGGCCAATTATACTTCTTGTAAAAAGTGAAAAAAAATATACAGACTATGGGTATAGATTTACAGACCAGATTTTTAAATTTAGTTGTGAAGAGAAAGTTTCGGACCATGTGCACAGAAGTGCTAAGTGCAGAAGAGAAGTGTCAAAATACAGAAGAGAAGTATCAAAGTGGACTTTTCACGGTCAAACCTGCACTGTAGAAATCTTAATTAAACAGAATTTACAAGCAAAACGACGTTAAAATGTCGCAAAATGGCAAAAATTATGCAGTATCTAAAACATATTAAAGATTTGACTAAAAAAAAAGAAGAATACACCTTTACGATAATTCGGGAAAACTAACACTCCATCGCAGCTTATTTTGCGATCGGAGGAGGTAAACATCACACTTTTATTTTATTAAGGAGAAAACACATTTTTTCGTGATAACTTTTCTTGCCGCGTTTTGTTTTTAATGAAAAGTACACATAAGTTGTATCTTATTATTATTAACGTTTCCTGAAAATTTGAAAGAAATTGATACGACGAAAGTTAAAAAACTGGAGAAAACACGCTTTCGTCTCTAACAAACTCTCATAAAAACACGATTTTTACCTCCTTTTTTCCGATATTGTAAAACGATGGAGAGCCATAGGAACGCATGTACAATTGAATTATCGTAAAGGTGTATTCCTTGAAAAATCCAGTATTGTATTTATGAAGGTTTCACCACATTATAATTACGGCATTTGTACACCATTTCATAATGGCTGCTTAATCTGAATACTGGTCCGCGATTGGTTCAACCAGTATTATGACGCGAACCCGACTGAAAGAATATAGGGGCCATCGTATCCATCCTAGTCATGGTCTCTCCTGGAAATAATAGACAGGGTATATCCCTTGATATTTGTGAGGCTAGCCATGTAAAATATGCACATCAATCTATCTTTCTACAGCTTCATTTACGACATTTGTAACTCAATTCTGATCCAAAGATGTTGAACTGGACTCTTAAAAATTGATATATCTATATATATATATATATATATGCCCTGCATAGGCGCCGGGTGCTTCAATCTTATTACTAATTTGAAGAATCGCCTAATCAGTACACTCAGCAGTTTTTCCTGATTGTACAAAAGCTGACACACAAAAATTTATGTATAAACTTACCCTCATCAAAAACCAGTTTGAAAAAACCCAAAAGTATCCACGTGCGCGTGGGTTGTTTGTTGTTGTGTAGCACACAAAGTTGGACACTATACAAAGTCGGCTAAATTTGAAAAGTCAACTGTGGTTTCTTAGCGCCTTGTAACAATATCTAGCTGTGGGCGAAACAATTAGGAGGGTGGCCCAAAGTTTGTTTAAAAAAAACAGGGCCGTCGACACACAGGATATTACGGCTTTTCATACCACCCAGACCTGCGCGGTAAAGGCCGGCGCAAATGCATCAAAATTTTCATAAAAATCCATCAAAAACCGGTGATTTTGATGAAAATTTTGATGCATTTGAGTTGAATCAAAATTTTCATTAAAACTGAAAAGAAGAAAAAAATCGATTTTGATGGATTTTGATGAAAAGTTTGTTCTCGAACAAACTTTTCATCAAAATAATTGCGTTCATCAAAATAGATTTTAGTTTTTGATGCATTTGAGTTGATTTCATCAAAATGTATTTCTTATTCCACCGCGTTGAGTGCAAAAACATGTAAGATGGAGTGTCTCTCGAATGTTTTAAATTCGAAGATTCGAAAGATAAAAGCAAAACAAATAAATGTTACTACAGCTTTATAGTCAAAAGCTGTCATGTCGTGTTCAGATAATAGTGATAGTGGAAATGAAAGAAATTTACTTTGGCCAAAACAGATTCGAAATCAGTAATATCCATTCGAAACATTTCTCTGAATCCAAAACGACCCTCGACTCTTAATTCTTTTATTATATTATTAAAATATCCCTTATTTGGTCTTCTTTTCACCCAATCTCGAGTTGGTCCTCGAGTAGGCTTTTCGTTGTCTGAATCAACGAGCTCACTCAACAAAACCAAAGTTGCTAGCTCCGCCATATTGAATTTTAAAATGAATGAAACATAAAAATTCGAATGTTTTCATCAAACAACCTCGTCCTTGTCCCCAGGGCATCTTGTATCTTTTCTAACATCGGACGGCGATACGATACATCCCGGTTATATAAAGAGACAACAGGCGCTGGGAACAAGGTTGAGGGCCGGCCTTCGATCATCTCTGCAACGTCTGCGGTTTTTTTGTTCTTTCTTTTTTTGTTCGTTTTTTTTTTATCTTGTATCTCGAGGCAACATCGATGCCTGTCAGTATACACCTATAGGTGTTCCCCAAACAGCTTATTATGCGGCATATACAAGTTGTATTGCTCCATTGCGGTAGGCTTGGTTATTTTTAAATAAGGGTAATCAATCTTCTTTGGCCCGCAAATATGTGAAAGTCAGGATAGCTGGCGAGATAGCCAATGAGTGACTTTGTTTCGTGACATCTGGCTGTCCGCAGCTAGTAATTTAATAGCTTTTCGTCCAGTCCAAAATGTTCAGCCTGGTAGTAGATGTCGCTCAGTTGCTTTACTTCTTGCTCAGATATCATATGTGCTTCTGATTTTGTCATGTCATTATTAAATAACAAAAATATGTCTTTTGCTGCATACGCTACGACCGGAGAGGCACTATACATACTTGTAGATGACGCACCCCAAGAGATCCAGGGACCAAACAACGAACGCGAGCTCGCCGTTATTCTGATCTTCGAATGGGGTATTATCGCATGCCCTCACCTGCTTTACGTTTCTGCTCTCTTTGATGATTGTATCATTCATTTTAGCCTGTCGATCTTGCACTCATTGTGCCTGAGGTGCTTGTAATTGTGCGGCAGCCCTATCATGCCGTTCTATTTCCTCATCCCTATTTCCAGACAGTCGACTAAACAGAAAATTTGAACCACAGAACAGAGCCCCTACAACTATTGCTACTATAGATACCATGTTTACTTAGGCATCAGAACGCGTATACCAGCTTTGTTTGATTGCATAGTACTCGAATAAAATCGCTCAAGTCGCATATCCAGTAAGCTTTATTCTGTCTGTAAGATTCATCTGAGCACTAGGTTTGTTGACGCCTAATGCTTTTTTCGCTCCCAGAGACTTGCCGTACACTACCGTGGAGATAAAAAGCAACGCGAGAAGTATATCACACAAGAGGCACTCGAACTTGGTCCGGAATACTACCAAAGTTGAAGCGGTACGCTGTGCAAAGCTTCTGGATGTAAAGGCATCGCTGAACATTTTAATATCACATAGTCAACGAACCAAATATAAACTCTTGGAGACTAGTCTATAGCAAGATACAACACGGGAAAGGGCAGGACACCATCACCGTTTGAATGCTGGAAGGACACTTTTTCTACATCAAAACGATGCGCTAGAGTGCGAAGACTGTGGTCAGCTATTACCGAAAGGTTACAATCTGTCTAGACATAAGAGAAACGAATGCGTGGAGCACAAGACAACGATCATCTGTCAAGATAAAAAGGTGAAACTTATGGTTAGCAAGTCGGTGAAGTTTTTCTACGATGTAAAGTTTTATACAAGTATCACGGTTGTAAGTGGCATGGGCGCAAACGAAATCTTGTACAAGAAGACCAGAGCCAAGGACAAAAGCATAGAAATGCTTGGGTACAAGTTTGTCACAGCCTGGGAATGTGAAAACCACCGCGAGAAAATGGTCACTTTACAAAGTAATTTAAGCCACACCCTCATTATATCGTCTTTGAATTGGAGGCAGACAAACAGTAGACTTTTACGACAAATGCAAGTTCTAGACGAAAAGATTCACACAGAGCCCCATAGAGTTGTCCAACAGATTTTGTGTATGCTCTAGAGGCAAAGAGGAAAGAGACATGGAAAGACAATGCACAAAATGTAAATTCTCTTTATTTCTGGGTAATTTCAGGATTAAACCAAATGGAAAACTAACGAAAGTGTAACTTAAGTGCTTAAGCAATAGGAAGACGTAAACGGGACACAATTCTATAGCCGCACTCGCACTCGCTATCGGTGTTGGTGTTTGGTATTTGCGATCTTGATCGTTAGCGCAACGTAAGGGCGCAAAAATAGTGAAGATGGCAACAGAGAGTCGCAGATAGATAAGCAATAGCTTGACTCTTCGGTTCGACAGTTTCCAAGTATTCCTTATCCTTGTGCAGTCCTTTTTAAACACCAAATAACACTAAAATCATCAAAAAGAAGCGTTTTCTATTCAAGTTTACTATGTTTATTCAAGTTTACTAAGTCATGCAAGCGATTTTACAAGTGTGAACTACTTTCTTCACTTCTTGCTTAACACAAACTGCGCATGCTTACTTTACTTCTTGCTTCACACAAACTGCGCATGCTTACTTTACTTCTTGCTTCACACAAGCCGCGCATGCTTACTTTACTTCTTGCTTCACACGAACTGCGCATGCTTACTTTACTTCTTGCTTCACACGAACTGCGCATGCTTACTTTACTTGCTTCACACAAACCGCGCATGCTTACTTTACTTCTTGCTTCACACAAACCGCGCATGCTTACTTCACTTGCTTCACACAAACCGCGCATGCTTACTTCACTTGCTTCACACAAACCGCGCATGCTTACTTCACTTGCTTCACACAAACCGCGCATGCTTACTTCACTTGCTTCACATAAACCGCGCATGCTTACTTCAGAGATAAGGAAATGTTACTTCTGGCGCAACGCACATCTAGCGCACGCGCACGCCCACGAACAAGTCCCTAAATCACAGCACCATCCGATACCATCCCATATTAATCTACATAGTACCTAGTATTCACCACAGATGACGTCACAACAATGTAGAATAAGAGGTCCAATATTTTCTAGCGCAATTCCCTAATAATCAACGCGCACATCTCAGGGGAATTCCCCTTACTCATTTGCCGTGCTAAAATTTGAAAATGAAATTGTTAATCACAAACTATTCTATTCACATGCCGTAAAATTTACCGATATAAATGATATCAACGTGGAATGCCTAACTGTCTCAGATCCCATACCATCTAATGGTGGTAAAGATAGGCGTTATGTCATAGGATATCATACACGGGACCTCGTGGTGGCCCTAATGGTGAAAACCCCATCAAAAATCTGGTCACCGAACGGTGTCACCCGGTACAACGCTAATGCCGTACCAGCATTGGGTCTCGATCTAGACGAGCATCCAGAATGGATTGTGAAGTACCGTCAGATCTGGTCCAAAATAAAGGGGCTAATTTCCCAGAAATTAACGACAGCCCCGGTCAAAAAGGATCGTTATATAAACGCCAAAATTAGGTCTTACAAGGACGTCATAACAACAAAATTCAATGATATGCCAGTGCCATACAACCTACCATGTCAGGTCACAGCAATCCTCTCAATATCATCGATATATATGCAGGGAAACAATTATCATCCACAGATATATGTAACTGAATGCAAATATCGACAACAATCTGAAAGTGAGTCCCTATTAGGTGAGGATGATTAAAAAACCCTATATTTTATAGGTCTTTTGTAGGACCTATAAAATATATAAAACTAAGGCCTATACTCGGGCGGGGACTCTAAGTACCGCTTACATACTGTGCAGGTCGAACGTTTTTTAAAATCTCATCCTGCATCTCTTTTCTCCCCTCATCCCTGCCCCTGGCAACCAGCTAGGCACGCTCTTGCTCATTAATGCTGTTAACGACACGGTTAAACCGCTGTCGCATCTGTTCCTTTAATAGCATATACCTCTCCTTCTCCCTACTAATTAGACTGTATTCATAGTCACTAATCACACCATTTTCCATTGCCTTACTGATTAGGTCAATGATAGAATTTAATTTAGCCTCCGCAAGCAGCCTGATACCTTCATGCTTTTTGCTCTTAACATCAACCCTTTTTGAGGCATTTCGAAGGCCTGTCTGACCTATTCCGACCGCAATAGTGAGTCCCCCATCGCTATGGCAAGGGGGACCCCCAGGCCCGAGGCTATAGCCCCGATACCAAGTCCCGACGTGATAACACTCACGCCAAGCAGACCATGGTCACAGAATCTGACCCAGGTTCCATGCATCTTAAACTTCTTCGCAAGCTTGTCCCGCTTCTTTACTTCATTCCGGAGATACTTTTCAATATCATCGATTTTTTTGAGCCTGTAGACCTGGCTCTCCTCCTGCATGTCCGCGCCTTGTGCAGGTGCACTCGGTAAATTTGGGTACAGCTTAGTGATATCAGTCATTTATTCTATGAGAATGCAAATTGTGAGGCCGGTGAACGTCACGTTTTTCTCAGGATGATATACGTCTGTTAACATGAACTCCAGACGATCGGTTGAACCCTTCAGTGGGAGGTATACAGGGGTATCAAAGTTCCAGGTCAGCATATCTCCCCAGGCGTTCAATTCCTTGGTGGGAAGCAAGGCCAAAATTTTAGACTTTTTACCATTTAACAGACAATCGTCCTCATCCAACTGGGGACAAACGAGTTTCAGCCTATGGTAAATATCAGTCATATAATATCCATCATAATCACCCTCCATATAATACTTCTTACTAGGGTCGTAGGCCTAGTAGCTCCTGTAATTGTCGATTCATCACCACCGAGAACCCATCGCTGACACGGAGCCTGCAGTATCCACTTTTTAAAACAAAAAGCTTGATCTTGTCCTCTGCCTGACTGTTCACAATATTCGCAATATCTTCTATCCTGTATAAACCACTCAGGATCTCGATCCGAGTCACTCTCTGGTCAGGCCCGACCTTACGTATTGTAAAATCTGTATTGTTATACAGATTCAGCCACCCAGGTCTAATAGATATAGATTTCAGTGCAATACGGGTGTCCTGCCCCAGGTAGTCTTCAAAAATGGCAGGCTTGTATATATCAGTGATATACAGTTGTTTCATCTTTGTTTTAAACAAAACGATGAATATCTACTCATACAACCCCAACACAAAGTACAAGTCAAACAGGGGTGAATGGCCGCTTGGTGTAACCAACTTGGAGCACCAGGACCTGTATGTATCGACAGAGTCGTATATTTCAGTGGTATTCCCCGAGTTCACTAAATATCCCATCAAAGTTACAATTACCTACCTGAATGACCCTGTCATCCAGGGTTGGACAAGAGGACAAGCCCTGGACTACTGGAACATCCAGGTGAACTTCGCCACCCATTGCGCAAGCACAGCCCTGGGCATCTCCGCCAAACATCTAAGGGGCTCTGTGCCACTTGTCAACTCGATCTTCAAGTTCCATGTCTATTACCATATGCGTCGCATTCTAGCAAGGATGAAGGTCCCCATGTCTTTTAATGATGGTTTTAGTCGGTACAAAAATCCCTATTCAACCTCTGGGTATGCGCAGGTATGTCGAGAATATGGTGCGGACCCCAACGGTCTATACAAGACCAAATCAGTATCAGCATCATTGACTAATGGAAGATGGTGGCCGCAAGTTTACGACGACTGGGCCAAATTTATCACCCCAGCAAGTCAAGGCCTGACATCAGAGGGCCTGACCAAGCTGAGCGAGAGTATCCGGGTTTATGTGGTCCTATTACTTGGGTCTCAGGCAGGTGCCAAGGCATCCCTTCTAGGGTCTGGCGCGGGTAATTATACGGCCCGGCAAATCCTGATACAAAAATTTGAAGCAATGGTGCAACGCCAGGAAAATGTGGGGAAGGACATAACTGAATTTCAGAAGGTCTTGCAATATGCAAGGACTCCGGTAAACTTCGCCGTCATGCCCAGCGTGTATATGCTGCCATCCGACATGAATTTGCGCATAGGCAGAATTGTAGGGTACAACAACAACATTCTCATAGCACCTGCCAATGTCAATGTTGGTGCCCAGGTTGATTTGAACAATAAGGCTATTGCTAGGGGTGCGGCAGCCGCACCCCTCAAGCATACCACGCCACCCATACATACTACAAAGCATAGTACACCTCATATACCTCCTAAGCATGCCACACCCCTTGGGAATACCGAACATACCATCAGACATGTGGTGGCAGATATCAAACTTCCAAGGCAAGAAATAGTGGGGTCCAAGGGGGCATCGCCGGGCCCCCAGTCAGGTATGCTAGGAGGGGGGAAAAACCAACACGGGGATACCAAAACTGTATTGATAACAACGGGGGTAGGCCTTATCATTGCATATATATGGCTTAAGTAACCTATTTCCTTACATAGAGCACAACAAACCCAGCAGCAGCCGCGATTGCCATGTACAGATGTTTTGCCGCGTATTCCACGACTGTTGCAGCTACCCTGAGAAAGAACGAGACTACGGTACCAATAATCCCGGGTAGGGCAACACCTGCCTTGCCTGCCAAGTACTTTAAAAATTTTCCTAATCTTTCCAGCTGTTTCTCCACAAAACCCTTTCCCGCACCACCGGCGGCACTTCCTCCTGCAGCACCTACCGCGGTAGAACCACCCGTAACAGCAAGTACAATGGTGGAAACCAGCAGGCCAATGGCCGAGACGATACTCGCTATAGTCAGACCCTGTTCCCTGAAAAGGTTTTTAAGCTTCTCAAGTAAGGGCATATCATCTGCGGTGACCTTCATCAACTCGGCCTTGATATTTTTCAGATGCTTAAAAATTTCGGAGGAAAGTAGACCATGCCTACCCAACGCATCCTTCCTATCCTGTTTTAATTTATCAATAGTATTCTCAAGCTTGCCGATGTCCTTATCCCCTTGCCTCCCGACCAGCTTTTTAAGCTGTTTCACCTTATCCTCCTTTGTCTTAATATCGCTATTAAATGTAAAAATCTCATCCTTAAACTTTTTTATTTTTTCCTGCATGTCTTGAATTTCAAGTTTTATTCCCCTTATATCAACCTCCTCGTTCTCATAGTCGATGCCAGCAAACGAAGTATCGATAAAACCCTCCACATCATATGCGAAATTTTGAATACCTTCCACTCTTTCCTCCACCGTTTTCATCTCGAATATCTCATCCTCCTCCTCTTTATCCGGGGCCTTATTTAATACAAGGACATCAACTTCATTTATAAGGTTCCGGGCCATTGCCTTACTACCCTTGTTAGGTGTTCCGGTGGTATAGTCGGTAAAACCCAAGCCGCGCACGAGGTCTACCTTCAAATTTGATAAGATAGCCCCGGAGGACCTTAATTCAAAGCCATTCTCTTTATAGATCATTTCGCTAATATCTATGTCTTTGAAATATATACGCCTCCCACGGAGTTTAAAATCACTAATTACCATCGGGATTCTTAATTCCCCGGATTTAGTATTACAGTCGACGCTCGTTATCTCGAACTCCCAAGGGACCGAAAGAAAAGTTCGAGATAGCGAAAGTTCGAGATAACGAGCGTATTTCATGAAAAGTTCGAACTCAAGGGACCGAAGAAAAAGTTCGAGATAGAGAAAGTTCGAGATAACGGAGGTTCGAGATAATGAGCGTCGACTGTACTCATAAATGTCGCGTATAGATCCTTGACCTTATCTTCCAAAAAAGTCTTATTGGCCTCGTCCGCGATGTCCCCATCAATATGTTGTAGTATTCTTGGACTGGTCCCCGATGTTCCTGGTAGCTGATGTGTTGATGGAAGCTGTTGTGTACCATCATCATGCCTATCATCCCCACCAGTCTTTCCAATATCATCTTCATGTGTAAATACAGGATTATCACCCATTTATTAGAATATTTACCTATATAATAAACATGAATGCATTTGGAAAAATACTGGATCCCTATATGGAAACCAAGCAGCTCCTAGGTATGAAAGGACGTCGTCAACGCGTTCAAATCTCGCATATACCATCCACAATCAATCAAAATGAAGATTTATATGTTGATGTGCCCAACATGTCCCAGAACGATGTCATTTTCCCCGGTAGTCTCAGGCTATTATTTGATCTTACGTTGACGGGAACCAATACGAAACGTACCATCGTCTCGAATATAGGCAAAAGCTTTGTTAAAAATCTGCGAGTTACTTTGGATGGCAATGAGGTACAAAATATATCGGATTACAATATCCTGGCATTATACCGGGACCTGTGGCTACCTAAGTTTGATAGGGACAACAACCTCATCCTAGAGGGAATCAACCCCAACGATGGAACGATCAGAGCCCTGCAGGTCAAGGCTACTGAGTACGTTGGAACAGATGAGGAGAAGGCCATCGCGGGCGCGTATAGTAACACTTTCTGTATTCCTTTGGGTAAAATGTTTGAACTGACGAGGGACTTACCGTTTTATCCGGCAGAGCTACATGACAGGCTACAATTTGTCCTACATTTTGCACAGCACAATGATGTCATCAAAGATGCAGGTACAGCTGCCGTGGGAAGTACGGCAGCCAAGGCAGCCGACGCAGTGTACAAGATCACCAACATTAAGTTGGAGTTTGACAAGATCACCCACGAGGGCCTGGCGAGCGCTATGGTGTCAAGATATGCCCGTCTCGCCTTACCCTATGAACGGATATTAAGAAGCAAGGTGGTGACTATTAAAAAGGCTGATACAAGCTACAACCTTCAGATCGATACGCCCGCAAAGAGTCTCAAGGGTGTCTTGCTATTGTTCATAGACCCCGGGAAAGTTAAACCATATTCAGGCATCAACGAGGTCTTTTACAATCCCAAGATTGAGAAAATTAGCGTCACTGTTGAGGGGGAACCGAATGAGTTGTATAGTCATGCCATGCTACCCAAGGACCATCTCGAGCAGGTCGTCAATCTCTTCGGGAACCATGACTCGAATGTGACGATTGGCCAATTTTTCAACGAGAGATACGCCCTATTCATCGACTTTAGGGCCTCTAATGATAATACTCTACATGGTAGCGGGAGACCCCTACAACGCTTGAGCGATGGCATCACGTTGCATATGACAAAAAAGGCCGATGGGACCGGGGATATACGGTGTTATGTGTACTTGTTGATGGACGCCCAACTAAACATTCTAGATGGTAGGTTTCACTCGGTAGAGTACTAATAAATGGCAACCTTGGCAATTATGGCCGGAGGTGCATTAATCAATGCGTTGGCTTTCAGCGGGACAAATTTTCTATTCAGTAAACTCTCGGGACACGGTGAGGCGGAGCGCAGGCGTCATGATGAGGCCGTCGAAAAATTGAATAATGCGCAGGCTGCCTGGATCAGGGATAGGCAGGCTAAACTGGACTGGTTCAGTGAGCAGCGGGAGATGCAGATAAAGGCTGGTAAAAGCCTTCGTGAGCTTGATGACGACCTGTACAAATTTTATATCGCTTCGAGCAAGAAGGCCCCACAATTGAAAGATTTTTACACCCCTTCAAAGGAGCAACAGGATGGGGAACTCACTTTTATCGTTGGCTCGTTATCTCTGCTGGGCTTTATAGCCTACAGGTATTTGTAGGAACGTTTTCTGACATATAATAAATATGTCAGAAAAAGCATCACATAGTATTACCAAGGAGGAGGCTGAAAAACTAAGCCAAATATACTATACCCCAGAACATTTGTGGGCCGGACGCAAGGCTATCAAATTGCTCGCGAAGGAGGCTGGTCTATCCAAAAAGTTAGTCACTCACTGGCTGTCTCGTCAACTCTTGTGACTACGACACATCAAAGGCCCGAAGCGTATAGACTACCCACACTTCACCATTACCAGACCTAACGAAATGCATCAGTTCGATCTACTGTACATGCCGCATGACAAGCTGTATGGAAACACCTACAAATACATTCTGACAGGCATTGATGTAGCCTCGAGATATAAGGTAGCCAGGCCCCTACGTACCAAAAAGGCTAGCGAGGTCGCGGAGATGATCAGGGACATTTATAAGGCAGGGCCACTTCAATACCCCAAAACCTTCCAATGTGACAATGGTTCCGAATTCAAATCAGATGTAACCAAATTGCTGGAAGGCAAGGGAGTTGAAATTAAGAGAGTTACTACCAAATACCACCATACGTTCACGGCCTTTGTGGAGAGCTATAACAAGGTACTCGCTGAAAGGCTCTTCAAGCCCCAGGATGCACAGGAGTTGGTTTTCGGTGAGGATAGTACCATTTGGGTCAAGCATCTGTATACCATAGTGAAGGGTCTCAATAATACTAAAACCACTATGATCGGCCTAAAACCCAACAAGGTGATCAAGCTCGGGGAGATATCGCTCGCGAAAGGCGAGGAATATCCCGAGGAAAAGCTCTACCAGAGGATGGTTTGTACCTATACCTCCTCCAACCAGGGGAAGAACATGATGACTCGAAAAGACGCGCCACTGACGCCGTTTGGAGTAGGAAAATGTATAGGTTGGATCGTATTGTAGCAGGCAGTCGCGTGCTGTACTATTTGAAAGACGGGCCTGATCGTAGCTTCGTGTCAGAAGAGTTGATGCTGATCCCAGAGAATGTTGAGTTACCCCCGTAACATGTGAAGGCTTTGTAAAGAGTATCTTCAGGGCCCCTCCAAGTGGGATGGTGGCACCCACCCCACATTTGCATATAATTTTTAATACCCGCAAGGTATTAAAAATTGTGCCTGCTTACGACATATCAATATCGAACATGCCTTCGAATAGCTCCCGCGTATCATCGTCAGGTAGGGTGAAATGGTTCTTGTAAAAATTGTCCTTGGTAAGAACATCCTCCTTGAACCTACACCAAGCATGCACGGCATTAGGCTCGTCACACTCGGGCTCTCTTAGCGCCATGTCCGGATACCTCACTCTCAGGGTGTTGATTCTCGCGGTGAGCTGCTTCCTTTGGCAGCGGATCATGTAATGTGAGTGCCTTCCAGATCTTCCACGCTCCTGTTGATCATTTTTGCTCAAGACACACAAGACGGTATCGATAGGAGGCCGATGCGGTACATGTCTTTCCTTAAGCCTCGCATTTTCCCGGGCCTGTACCTCAAGATCATCCCCTAGTATAGCTACGGCAATATCTCTGTCCTCGATGGCCTGACGCTGCTTCTCGAGCTCGTCTTGTAGTTTTTTCACACCTGCCCTGGCTAACCATTTGATTAGCCCCACAGCTACATTTCCAAGGCGCCCTCAAGTGTGACAAAGACGTCATGTCCATTGACCCCTCCTCCTCGCATACCTGATCGGGGGCCCAGCGGAGATGCCCCCGATATTTCAGACCTGGTATATAGGAAAGTTGAAGGTATTGGCATATTTTTAACTTTTTCAAGACCTAAAAAATGTCCAATATCTGCCCTTTTGAAGAGCGGCCGGTTTTGATTGTCGGAAAGGGTTTCGATGGTCTCTGCATTGAACTTAACTTGCGACGACATCTTTATAATAATATCAATGTAGACCAGAGGATTTCACTCCAAAATCTCCCAAGTTCGAGGGTGTTCCAATCTCACATAAAGGCAGGCATGCTTTGACTTTTTCAACTCGGACTTAATTTCATCCCAGTCTGAAATAAGGTTGGTTTCCTCGTCAATCAGCTTCAAATCAGAGCGTTCATGAGGAAACCATAAAAACAGGGCTTTCTTCTGCCTCCTCAAATTCTTGGGCAAAGCGGTATATGACTGCGTTAAGAGCCACAGGCTATGCTTGCGATGCCTTCCAGAAATAGCCAGCTCAAGCAAGGGCTGCCTTTTTTATCGAGGCTCTCGTCGGCGATACAGTCATCAATCACGAAAAGACTATCCTCCCCTGCCAGCAATGAGGAAAATTTCGCTATCCATTCAAACAACTGGTCCTTAGGATCTATCAGGAACACGTAATCATCCTTCCAGAGTGAGTTCCTAGATAGGTACGTCTCATTCCATCGTATGGTAGGGCATAGTATGACTATGTTATGATAATGCTTTTTATATTCGTTTTCAAGTAGGTCTAGAACACGCTGCGTTTTTCCGCAACTTGTCGGACCTGTAAAGATGGCCGTATGCGGATCCCTTACAATATCCATTTACTAATATGCCCACTTCTGGTAGCAGACCTTTGAAACTACTCCGGCACATTCACTGCATATTAGTACACCTCCATGTCCATTCTCTAGGGTACCCCGACAGGCGGGGCAGAGCTTAGTATTTTGTTGGGTCCGGTATTCCAGAGGTAGAGGATCAAATACTATCTTACCCTCTAGGTAACGCAATACCTTGCGGTACTTCTCGACGAGCAGTGCCTTTTCCTGGCTCTCGGGGGGTGCGTCGATGAGTTTGATGTAATGGGGTATAATGTTGTAGGTGAATAGGGTATACAGAAGCAGATAATATTTATTCTGCTGAAGCCCCCGAATCTCCCTGTCAATATCAAGAGGGTCTCCTTGTATTCGATAACAGGGTCTTTACATTTCATACGCCGCCTAGCCTTAGCTTTATCGAGGCAACCTATACAACTTTTGGTCCTACCATTGCCCCTAATCTTGAACATGTCCAGGGCTAACATTTTTTTACATTTGATGCACCTATTCATTTACTTGAAGGCACTAGCCCTGTGTAATGCTTTGGAAACATCTGCAAGTGTTGGGTATATGCCCGTTTCGACATATTTGAAAGGAATCTTATGATGAACATGTAAAAATTCGTAGAGCTCCCAGGTGTAGCCCTCGGAAAACTGGGCCTCCATATGGGCCCTACAAATATTCATTAACTCATATAGGGGCTGAGTCCTTATATGTTCACATTTTGTACGACGTTTGCGTGATGTGTTGCTAATATTGAGACAACCTATGCACTGCTGATTTAGCCGACCACAAGTCTTAACTCCGAAATTATCAAGGGTTAAGACGTTTTTGCATTTTGAGCATTTTTTGGCATCCTCCATTTCTATTTACCCCCTTGGGGCAAATAGAAACTTTATCAGACGGTCTATTTTGGAGGTATCAAAGATTTCTTGTACCATCCCTGCTTAATGGCATATTCGTCGAATAAGATCGCTGCCGTCATATACCCGGCAAGCTTCAGACCATCCTCCAAGTCCATCTTTGCCCCAGGTCTAGAAACCCCTAGGGCCTTTTTCGCACCCATAGCTATTAAGATCCGTTGTTATACATCCGTTGACCTGCTAGAACCTGTGACAGGTTCTTGATCATCTTGCGAAGGTTCCTTGCCAAGGTTCTTCTGTAGGCCGGCCTTGTTCTTTCGGTTCCATTCGGCAAGTCACTTCCCAGCAGCAACACGACCCTCATTTTTCTTGGTTATGACTCGCTCTTCTTGTTTTTGTTCAACTTCACTCATTTATCTTATAGTACCGTATTAGGCTCTTCCCTATCCTCCTCCTCCTCCTGTTTCTTTTTTTTACCCATATGCCGCGTCGTGTGGCCCATTATCAATATTGGGGCCAGACATCTACCTACGGTGCAATATACAAGAATACCTAGGTCTGTCATGGCATCCCTGATAATAGGATCATCCTCGATATCTTTTCGGAGGTCCTCAACGCTATCAATGTCCACTACATTTCCAATCAAATTTGCATATAGGCTGATAACATGAGTTGACAGTGCTTTTGCTGTTTTTCCCCCTTCTCATGTAGTTCCCGCTGTACATACTCTGTATGTACCTTATCGATGGCCTCCTCCGGAGCCTTGTCAACAAACCCTTCTGTACATTTTTTAGGCAAAAGGTGCCCCTTGCCCTTACGTAGGGCCTCCTTTAAAAGTTTATCGATAGGCTTCTCTATATTCTCATATTCTGCAGAGGCATTGTCAAAGGCTTGTGCGATATCAGACATCTTTATTAGTAGTCGTTTATAACGAAAAAGAATGTAGGCGATCATGGCATACGGTAGGAGTATAGCAATATATAAACACACCTCTATTTTATTCCTCGGTAGGCACCAGGCGGTAATGACCCCTGGCAAGTGTTGTCATCTGGTCCGGTTGTACGATACGTTTATCGTCTGCCCTGTTGAGTGCCAACTTGTTCACCTCTTGGGTATAGACCTTATGGTTCTTATTTTGGATCAAGACTTGGGTTTAGTATACATCAACGCCCTCCTCCAGACATCGTTGATAGTCATCGAAGGTTATCGACTTCTTGGTGACACACCTCTTGACGCCTTTCGCTTTTCGATCACCGCCTTCCTTGGTAAGGCTCCTATAGGCGTATGCCTTGGCCCTCAACGTAATGAACTCGGTCATTATTTTACCACCAAGCTCGTCCTTCATCAAGCCCACCACCTTCTTGTTTTTCCCTATAGGAAGAGGCCTTCCATCATCAGGATTATATGCACTTGTATCGAAGCGTGCTTCAACGTCGTTGACTATATCCTTGTAAAAGTCGTGGGTTCGAATATGGTATACGAACGAGTCCGTGTCCATGTAACAGAGTTGGAGCTTGCTACCGTATTTGGGCTGCATGTAATTGTAATGGAATTCATACATAACCATTTTTGACATATCCAAGATGGCCTGACCGATGTAGACGGGCTTGTTCATTTTGACCTCGGTCTTGCCCATCTCTACACCTAGGAGGTGCTTGCTAAACCGATTTACACCCTTGAAATTCGGCTTCATTACAAGCTTCGTGAACTTCTCCTCATTGGTGACCAGCTGGATGTTGCGGTGATTTCTGATATTCTCCATAGTCTTCCCAAATACCGAGAGGCTCATCAGCTTGTAAAAGTCCTTCTCGAACTCGTTCCTCGCGTTTGTTCTCAACCTCGTGTTGTGATCTATATATCCCTTTAGCCATGCCTTCTGGTTACACCGGATCACCCTATGCACCTTCTTGAGCTCAAGTCCATGTTTTATAGCCTCATGAAGGGCTCTGATATGCACCACATATCGACGTTTATCACCCAGGTTCGGTACCAGCTTCTCAACTTTATGCACCATCTTGCGTTCGGGTAGGAACGGCAACTCGTTGTGTTTATCATGTAGCTCCCTTGGATAGTCTATATCTACCTCTAAGATGTACCCATGCCTATTATCCTCAACGAGCTTCCCGATCCGCCTTTCGGTGAATGCCTCAACATTCCGAACCCATTTGAACCCGTCCATTGGTAGATCTTGCCTCATTGCCCAGCCATACAAATTGTTGGCATCGAGGTATTGGATGTAGGAGGACTCCTCATTGGGGTTATACTGCTCTACCATATACTTATTATTTGCTTTGGCATATCGATGTACGGCCTGGACTATACCTCCTCTTATACCCTTCTCGAACATGAGGAGCATGTCGGGGTCTGTGAGAAGCTCTAGCTTTATACCCGTAAATTTCAGTGCTGCTTTCCAGGCTAACCCGGGTGCTGTAAAAATGGGCGGGATCAAGGCTGTAGTTGTCCAGGCAGACGCCCCGAAATGTCTCGAAGACGTCGGCCAATAGCAGGACGTCTATGGACAGATAGATATCGTGATAGTCTCCCATGGAGACATCATCGCCACCTGAAGTAATAACATTCCATACCTTTTTAGCGTATGCATAGTCATTGTCGCTGATACCCTTCATATTCAGCTTGCTGTAAAACGCCTGCTTTGGAGGTAGCTCTAATTCTTCAAATTTTTGCCAATCGTCCATATACTCATACGGGTATACGCCTTTTCTCAGCATTAGCCTGAAGGTATCATCTTTGTCGATGAACTTTGTCATGGATGATACGCTTGCCTTTACCCGGTCCATGCCTAACTGCTTCGTGGTATTCGAGTTGCAAGCCCTACACCAGAATTTTGCCACATACTCAACGTCTATTTCCTGGAATTCAAGACCAGTATCTGCACACTGTTGACATGTCATACCAGCGGCGTTTGTACCAATGAGGTTGCTTGCCAATTTGTACAGTGATGATGCCATAAATCGACAGCTGTCGATGAACCTAATTTCAATCTTCTTGTACACCTCACCATCACCAGATCCCATACTTCCAAGGGGTACCTTGATTTTCACGTTGAAGCTTATATATTTCTCTTTGTTCTCGGCTATGCACCCAATATCCTCCGTATTATATTTTTCACCTAGCTCTCGGATGAACAGGTGTGCGTCGTATCCCGAGAGGTTGTGGAAGATCACGGGTATGTGGCTGGGTATCTTGTACTTCAAGTTGCAACTGTTATGGGCCGCGCCTCGATATAACCCCGTATAGTGACAATGGTCTCGAACTTTGCGGTTATTCTTGCTGTCATCGAAGGGTTTCAGACAGATATGGCATTTCAATGCCTCGTAATGTTCTCTTTTTAGGACCTCCGTTAGAGGCTTCATGTCCTGCTGCGGGTAGGTATTATAGAGACGTTTCACCTCATCCTCCAGATGGTTGACGAACTTCGTCACACAGTCCTCACCCCTATAGACTGTTAGTGGATCCGGTACATCTCCATAAGCAAAGGTACTATACGTGCACCAACCGGATGGTACATGCTTGCTTAGCCTTTTAGTCTTGGTGTCCCTTGCATCTTCTACCGGGACTAGCAGACTCTCGGAATCTGCATAGATGGCAAAGGGTACCTTGAATTGCTGCTGGCCATCTCTATAGTATAGCCAATTTTCGCAATAGGGTCACCACCTTGGTACGTCCGTTGTGCACCGATCGCCTCAGGATATTGATCTTCTTTCCCGTTATGTATAGGACATTTACCGCAATGTCAGGGTTATTCGCCTCAAATTTATATATGCTCTTGGTGCTTGTGGGGAACTCTATACCATCCCAGTTATAAAGGTCTATATAGGGTTTCAGCTTGCCGATTCTTTGAGGGTCTTTTTTAATCTCCTCATGATGTAAGGATGCTATTATACTCCATTTAAAGCACTCCTCATCCTCATTTTTAGGGTTAATAATGGCCTTCTTTGAGGCTATCCATTTAGGTAGTTCGATGTACGATGAACCTCTTGTTAGTCTCAATTTGTGGAAGTCTACATCGAGATGCAGGATTTGAGATATCACAAAGCCACTCCGAGGCAATGCCGGATTTTCCACATGTGTTTTGATTTGGACAAACATCGTATCCAATCTGTCATCTACGTTGCTACCCTGGAAGAATGAGGCCATTTTACTATGGATTACCTTCTTCACCTCAATATACTCCTCGTCATTGGCCCCCTCTATATTTGATGGCTTTTTCCACATGATCCACAGGGATAACTGTACCTTCGCCGACCCCATATCTTCTACCTGCCCCTCAACCAAGGTCTTCACATTTGGTCGCACCATCCCTATATACCCGTCAACGTCGGCCCCTCCTATACCAGGAATGCGGAAACTTCGGAAGGTCCTATGGTGAGCATGTTTATGTTCCTGGGGTGTGTAGTCATGCTCCAGCTGATTGTAGAGATTTTGGATATCTTCAAGATAGTCTTCCTCGGCCTCCTTTTCTACCTCATCGTGAAGTGTAGGCCCTGTGTTGGCTGCCCCGTTATAGAGCCCCATCACCTTACGCTTAAAGGATGCATAGGTCCTTTTAACCCCCTCCCTTATAGGTTTGGGGACAGCATCAACTAGCCAGTTGTACCATCCCCGCATCTTGGTTTTCACGATATAATGATTTTTCGACATCTCTTGTTTTTCAAAAATATCCATGGCCTCCGGTGTTGGTATTATAGTCACGGGCTTGACTGGCTTTTGTTGTACGGCCCTTCTGGGTGGTCTCTCCGATACAATCTCCAATAAATCTATTAATGCGGCCTTGCGTAGCTTGTAATACCCTGTTAAACCACGACCTTTTGCAATATCACGTAATTCTTTTACGGTATGTGTGTTCATTATATTTATTATAAGATTTTTTGTTTGTCAGACGATTTCATTCTGCTCGACCTAGCGTGTCTTTATTGCGCATGCGTTGATTTAGGGAATTTCCTTATCATACGGCAAATGAGTAAGTGGAATTCCCCTGAGATGTGCGCGTTGATTATTAGGGAATTGCGCTAGAAAATATTGGACCTCTTATTCTACATTGTTGTGACGTCATCTGTGGTGAATACTAGGTACTATGTAGATTAATATGGGATGGTATCGGATGGTGATGTGATTTAGGGACTTGTTCGTGGGCGTGCGCGTGCGCTAGATGTGCGTTGCGCCAGAAGTAACATTTCCTTATCTCTACTTCACTTGCTTCACACAAACTGCGCATGCTTACTTCACTTGCTTCTACATCTGCTTTATAGGTGTGACACAGGATTTAGTACTAAATGTGATTTTCTGTAGCTTGTTTAACAAGGTAGTTCTGCTAACAACACTCAACAACTCTAAAAATGTCAGTCCCGCTACACTAAACTGGTACCGCACAATATTTCAGTCCTTTTATCAGTACAATCAGCGACAAAAAGGAGCCCATTTTAAAGCTCTGACAGCTCTCAAACGGTTCAGAACGAGAAATAAAACTAAATTCAGATAAGTGCCCTATTTCGAAACGTATTCATCCAGACGCCTTTCTCGCGCCTAATAGGAGCTAAATATTTGGGTAAATGACGGTTTATATTCGGTGCAAAATAAGTTTTTACTGACGATTTTTACACAATTTAGTATGAAAGTAACTATTATTATATATAAGAGATAATTTAAAAATGAGAATAAATTATGCATGACGTAGTAATACATTTATTATGCAGATGATCAAGTTTGTCAATCCATGCTCTAAATTATGAAGTATTGTTTTTTCTTTGCTAAGACACCACCGTGTGACCAACCTAGCTTAAAACCTAAACTTAGTTAATGTGTTGAATTATTGATGAAGAAAAAATTATCATTCGCCAAGGCTTAAACATTTTAAATCGTTTTTTGTCATCTTGGATTTAGGTGTGAAAGAAAATTTTGGTGAGGTTTTATTTTCCCATATTTTTCTTCACTTCCGTGGTTGTATATGTAATACTATGTTACGCTTGCACGTATCTTATTGACATTTTTTCCTCGTTGATTTATCATTTGCGGAGAAAGCTTTCACAGTATCAGGATAAAATTGAAATCCTCCCAAAAATATATCTGGATCGTGTAAATATATTATTTCATTAGCAAATGCAACACAAACTGCATCAATCTTTTCAATTAAAGTCATTTTTTATTTCTACCCGTGATTCATAATTCTTAAGCGCAGATCTTATTTTAAAATATACCTGAAATACAAACTTACCATGAAAACACTTTCAATAGGGACATAAGTAAATGTTTTTATGTATCGAAAAAATATATTTCCCGAAAGCTGATCAAATAATAACAAAATGAATTTACCACGCCAGGCCAATTATTTAAAATGGCATCTACTTGAAAAACAAGAATAAATATGATCTTTAGAAGGTCGTATCAGCAATCTATCCTGTGCCAAAATGTCGTAAAACATAATTTATCGGTGAAATATCCGTCAGTTAAGAATGACGAATTCTTTGCTAGGTGACGAAAATGTTTAGTGAGGAAATTTTGTGGGTTTTTTGTTAAATTTAAAAATTGTTATTTTTTCGCATGATATGTGTCAATAGGTAGTCCTAATTTTAAAAATAAATTATGAAATGGAAACAGATGTTGATGACAAACTAAACGTCAAACATGATAACTGAAGACGCGATTCGTTGGTAAAAAAAGGCGCTTTCTTTGGTAGGTGACAAAAATTTTCACAGACAAAATTTTTTTACTGACGAACTAAATAATGACTGACGGATTTTTCACTGATAAGTTGCAGTAGTAAGGATTAATATGGTAAAAAAATTAAATTAGTTAAAAAAATATTTAAATTTTTTATTGGACTACCAACTTCCCGGAAAAAAAAATTAAAAGCTTAGTTTTGCTACATTTGGCTGGGAAAAATAATTAAAATCTGCCAAAATTGTACATTTTATAGGAGATGATTTGTTAATGAGTCAGAAAAAAGAAACAGAAAATTACAGGTTGCCATTCGCAACAACGAAATATCCAAAATGGCGAATCCTTGCAAAAATGCAAATTTTAGACTTTCAAACAAACATTACTCCCAGAGTAGAAAGCGGTATCAGAAACAATGCCTGTGCGTCTGATTAAACCCCTTGGTTCTTGGGAAAGCTAGTAGTTACCCAATCTAAAAATATTTTTCTCTGTCCCCCTTGGCTGGTTTTTCCAAGCAACCTCGCTCCCAGGGCATTTTGCCTTGTTGATGAAGTTGATAGCGGCCACTCCGTTATAACGGCTCATGGGCCACGGTTGGTTCCAAGTACTGATATTGAGGTTGGTTCCAAGCACTGATATTGAAGGTAGATCGTTAAGTTCTGCGCTCCATTCTTTGATACTATACTTCGCATTTTTTTTGTGTGTTTGATGGAATTTGAGTCGCGCTGGAGGTTTTAGGATACAAGTTTGCAGAAGTTAAAATAATGTTGATGCTTGAACTAAATTAATTTTTTCGTTCATTTTCTCGCTTTGTGCTATTCTCTTTCCTATCAATTAACTGATCATCCTTATTATTGAGATTTATATTATCTCCATAAGAAACTGATAGCAAATGATTAAATAACTATTGTAATTTTTTTTTGATTTTTGGGAAGCGTTTTTCTAAATACAATTATCATAATGCATTGCGGATTACTCGGATTACTTAATAGAAGGAACGTGGAATAAGTTACTGAGGATTATTTTCAAACTGTGTTAATATATTTACAATATTTTCAAGAAATAGTAAAGTTTGTATGCATACAACATTGAATTTTCAAACAAAAAACTTTTATCTTGGTTTTAAAGCAATTAATTTATATAAATCGCGTATTTTGATACTTCAACTAAATCCTCCCGATTTAGTTGAAGTATCAATGTAGGCCTTGTTGAAACTATTTAGAGCTCTAGCAATCGTTGAAGTAAAGAGTATGGAGCAA
Organism: Hydractinia echinata; assembly: GCA_030067915.1. Lineage (NCBI taxonomy): Eukaryota > Metazoa > Cnidaria > Hydrozoa > Anthoathecata > Hydractiniidae > Hydractinia > Hydractinia echinata. Next base: position 2,478,704 of record JASGCC010000023.1, read on the forward strand.
AGTAATTTCCGTGCCTTGATCCTGCTTTTAACAATCGGATCGATTATCTCCATCATTCTAAGTATTTCCGGTAATCACTGGATTAAAGTTACAAACTACACTGCCGGTTTGTGGAAGAAATGTGAACATGGAAAGGAATGTATTGATCTCGAACAATGTAAGTCCCTTTACTTCTTTCTAGACCTTTTTGTTGTGTCAGTATAGAGTGGACACTAGTCTACGGCGAAGATTCTATAAACAGGCTCCTTTAAATTGTGATCTAAGCTGCACAAAAGAATATAAATACCTTTATTATGTAGTTTGGCTACCTGCTGTTCGTGTTGTAATGTTGGCTGGTCTAGGTTTGCTCGGATCGGCTGTCTTGTATTATGCTGCCATGGTTTTTAAGCCGAGATCGTTTGGATCACTCTGTATGAGCGTGTTCTTGGGATTTGCAAGTAGGTGGTTTACAGTTTTACACTAAAATCACGCAAAGATTGCACGCTAAAAACGCATAAAGAATAGGTTCATATTTTTTGCTCTCATTTTAGGTGCTTGTGTTCTGATTGGTTTATCAGTATACTTGTATTTTGACATGGATACCTTCACAAACAGCTTCCAATATCACTGGTCGTTTTTCATGGGATGGTTGAGTTTTGTTTTTGCTATTATTGCCACTGCAATGTCGTGTCATGACGCCCGAAAGAAAGTGAAACCATCCGAAAATGCCGTGCGACTAGAATAAATAATCGCACGTCCATATTTAAGTAGCTAGCAGCACAAGAACGCGATGTGTCAAGCAAACACTTTCCAGAAAACTATATTTAAGTTTTTTTTGCACTTAATATACTGTGTAAATTTCCAAGGCTTTACACCAACCAACACTAAACCCCACTATTTAATTTTATGATAAATTTTGTGTATTACGATAAATGTATTACGATACTTAAATCTCGTTGTTCGTTTTTTCCAAATTCGCGCGGTCTAATTTTCGCGCAGCTTCTAAAAAAGAAATATTTCGCGCAAACAAATATCCGATCAGCGGATCTGCGCCAAAATTAGATGTGTTGTATGCACGAAGATATACAAAAAGAATATAATAATTTCCGCAAACCGTCTTACGAAAGTAAATATCTTAGACTAAAAACAGCGTTCTGCACGTAATTCTTTCTGTAAGCTACTTGACTTTTGACAGTTGCTTAGAGGAAAATGTAACGGTAAGCTTAACCAACAAACATGTTAAGAAGCACCCAAATTTACTAGCAACTGTTATATTTGATGTTAAATTGTTACATAATGACGGCAAGAAATTTGACTCTACTGATTGACACGTCTGTGTCAGACTACATGTTTATGCGACATAAGATTTCACGCAGTCTACAACAAGCAGAAGTACAAGGGAAAAGATTCTTAATTATAATTTTGAACTAAGTAAGTCAAGCATGTCATTTTAGTGGAAAAAGTGTTTATTATTAACAGTTTGACAAAATCTTGAAAGTTCTGCACAAAACATGGAAAAAAAACATAATGCTGCGAAATCTTCCACAAACAAATTGTTGAAAGTTTGTTCGCATACAGTTCTTGAAGAAGCTGTATTTGATTTTCAATAAATACATAGTTAATGAAGTATGAAAACTCTGTTTACATCAAGGGTTGTCTTTTTGTAGCCAGGTTAAAGAAATCGGCTATAGAACTCCTCCATATGAGCGTATATGTTAACTAATGCCCAGTCACTCAGGGAAATCATAAATTAAGGCTATCATAAGCTCATTTGGAAAGAAAATCCTCCCCTAATTACTGTAACGTTATTCTTGCGAACCACACCATTTGCAAAATTTTATAGAATTCACAAAATTGAAATTTTGAGAATTGATTTATTTGAATTTTTTGAAAATTAAATTGAAATTCTTATGTAAACAGATTAAGTTGTATTACGTACGAAGCTTGAATTTTGGCTTTTCAATACACAGTTGTTCCACTGAAAGCCTCTGTCTGGTTTTCTGCAGCATTTCCAGCAAGTTAACACGACATAAAAATTGTTCACACATTTCATTTTTCATTGTTCCACAACATACATATCAATTAACTGAGTTGTTGTCTGGGTAAGATGGAGGTAAGTCACATGTGGGTTTTCTATCAGCACAACTTTTTGAAACCATGCAGCAAATTATGTATTATTTATTGATTTGTCATATATACAATCTTTTCTTTACATGTCAAAAATCACAACATTTAACCAAAAACCGATTTCTATGGTGTTGTTAAGAAAAACAACAATGGCAGCTTTTATAAAATAAATAGGTACTTTCTGGATATATACACAACTTCATCTACAAATTTTTTGAAAATGGTGGAATATATAAGATAGTCCCTGGGTACAAGGTGGCACGAATTCAACATAGCTAGGTAGGTCGTTAAAGGCTATTGTTCGTGTGAGAAATGATTGAGACTTTTATTTCACATTTTTCACTGACTTTTGCATTTTTTTGTAAAATAATGAAAATGTTTTAGCAGTACTCTAGGGCCATGCAGGTAGGTGACGGAAAATGAGATTCCACTGAAAATGAATTATTGTCTGGAACACAGAAAGTTTGAACACAGAAAGGTCTTCAGTGATGTCCCCTTTTTTTAAAAAGAGCATTGATCATAATCGTTGTAACAGGATTTTCAAAAAAGATATCACCAGCAAATCGTTCTAAGTCAATTTTCATATGCTAAAAAAACTGCTAAGTGTGTACTGCTAAATTGAAGTAACGCTCCTGATAAGCAGAATATTAAAATCTAATTTGGGTAATGGACGCCTAATTAAGCTCCTCAAAAACATAATCATTAATTAAATCAACATAAATTCCAAACTGCTGCACACTCTTGATGAACGTACAGAGGGAGAAATGGATAAGGAACCCATTGTTTTAAAAATTAAAATCTTTCATAACCGACATCAGTAAACAACCATTTTGTAATGTATCTAAATTTTGCTAAAGGAATCCCAATTTGGCGAATTACGTCATTCTCTTTCTTCCATCTTTAAAGCGTTTAAGGCTTGCATTGCTTAATTAGGTGAAAACATGGAGGTAGAAATAAAGATTTTTATTTCTACCTCCATGGTGAAAAATTACCAAAATACATGTAAAGAAACTTATGGCCTCAACCAAGTTTCTTCAAAATTGCATAGTTACAATGTTACCATAGCCCCGGGTCAACCCAAGGCTTGTGATGGAAATTGGGAAGATGGCACACTGTGTATTAAGCCATTGAATGTTGTAGAGTGTTGCCTGGTAGAGCATTAAATTACTCCAGGACTCTCCATCCTAGCCAAGGACCCTCCTGGAAATTATAGACAGGGGTATATTCCTCGATATTTGTGAGGCTAGACATCAATCTATTTTTCTACAGTTTCATTTACAACATTGTGAGTCAGTTTTGATCCAAAGAGGTTGAACTGGACTTGATTCACCCTACATAGGCTTCGGGTGCTTCCATCTTACTACTAATTTGAAGAATCGCCTAAGTTTTCCCTGACTGTAAGCAAGCTGACACACACAAATATATGTATGAACTTACCTTCATTAAAAACCAGTTTAAAAAACCCCAGAAGTATCCACGTGCGTGTGGGTTGTTTGTTGTTGTGTAGCACACAAAGTTGGACGCTATACAAATTCGGCTAAATTTAAAAAGTCATCTGTGGTTTCTTAGCGCCTTGTAACGTTATCTAACTGTGGGCAAAACAACTAGGAGGGTGGACCAACGTTTGTTTAGAAAACAGGGCCGTCGAGTGGTATGAAACTCCGTAATATGGCCCAGAAGAGAAGCTTTGTTTCCCTTGTAATAGTTAGGGGTAGGTTTTTGGTACTGCATGATGGTGGTAATTGATGATAGTATATATTATAGTATAGTATATATTTCAGTCGCGTAGGATACTACGCGACTGAAATATGGCCTGTTTACTTGAAATTTTAATTTTAAGTGATTTCTATAACTATTTTGAAGAAAAACCATGCGATATAAAATATGTTCAGTGGCAACACAACCCCCTGCAGGGGTTCGTCAGAAAGTGTCAAAAGGATAACGTGAATTTATGATTTGCTAATTTATGGATAGAGTAGAGCAACCTCGTTCCCAGGGCATTTTGCCTTCTTGATGAAGTCGATAACCACTTCGTAATAACGGCTCAGGGGCCTCGAGACCCTGGGGATGAGGTTGAGAGTAGAGCTATTATTTCGTAATACACATCCTATGGTTTGGGCTATATACTAAAGATGAATAAAGTAAGAGCGATCACTTGAGCCCCGCATATAAAGCTTTCCTTACACAAGTTTATTATGAACTTCGTCCCATAGGTTTGTTAAGTTGGTAAGGACGAGGTTGCTTTAGTATTTAAGCAATAATTAAAACAAGCAACACATTTTTTACTGCAGTTTTAAAAATACGTTACATGAATTGCATTGATTTTTGTAGCAGTAGTCTAGAGGGGATCGTCAATAAATGATTTTAGGGTTAACAACAATGTTTCATGCTCCTCCGGCACCTCCGAATCGGCTTCGTGAAGCAGGTCCACCATTAAAATTAATGACGTCATCAAATCGCCGAGTTTGACGGCGTTTGAAGATTTTATATCGATCATCTTAACTTTAGTGGCAGTCTCTCCACTGTAAAGTAAAGAATTCTTAGCAGTGAGTAATTCTTGTGCATCCTGTTGCTTGAAGAGTCTCTCTGCAAGAAACTTATTGAACGACTCAACAAACGCTGTAAATGTATGGTGTTATTTGGATGTTACTCGGTTTATCTGCACACCCTTCCTTTCTTGACGCTTTGTCACATCTGAGTTGAATTCTGATCCATCATCACATTGGAAGACCTTAGAGTAACGCAGAGGACTGGCCTTATAGATATCCCTGATCATCTCTGCAACGTCTGCGGGTTTTTTCGTTCTAAAGGGTCTTCTTATCTTGTATCTCGAGGCAACATCGATGCTGTCAGCATATACTTATAGGTGTTCCCCATACAGTTTTTTTGCGGCATATACAGCAAGTCGAATTGGTGCATTTCAATAGGCTTGTTTATTTTAAAATGAGGGTAATCAATCTTCTTCGGGCCGCGAATATGTTGAAGTCAGGCTTGCTGGCGAGATAGCCAGGTAGTAGATGTCGCGCTCAGTTAGTAGGCACTTCTTGCTCAGATATCGTATGAGCTTCTAGTTTTGTCATGACTTTATTAATAACAAAATGTCTTTGCCACATTGCTACGCCGGAGAGGCTCTATACATACTTGTAGATGACGCACCCCAAAAGATCCAGGGACCCAACAACGAACGTGAGCTCGCCGTTATTTTGATCTTCGAATAGGGTGGTAAAAGTCTTTGGAGTCTTATTCTCCGTAGCAATATAGTATTGTCGCATGCACTTACCTGCTTTACGTTTCGGCTCTCTTTCATGATTGTATCAATCAATTTTAGCCTGTCGACTATAGATACACGCTTTTTTTTATAAGAATAGTGTTTTTTCGTTGAGGGTGAAGTATTCTTATGATTTGGCAAAATATGAGGGTGAAGTATTCTTAATGTATTCTTATTTTTCAGGGTAAAGTTTCTGTCACATGTATGCACAAGAACAACTATTTCGCGACAGCTGAATATGTTTCTTTTGAATGAGATGTTCACACATATTTTTTAGTATACTGTTACGCATTTACAGCATGTTTATGTTTTTCTCCCCAGAGATATTAATCAAACCAAATATAACAGGTTAAAGATATGTCGCATTTTGATTTCCCTAATTTTTTGGTTAACTAACAATTTTATTCTAAGCAAACTCACCCTGGAAATATTCTTAAGATATTCTTACAATTTAGGCAATTTTCACCCTGATATTCTTATAGAAGTTATTCTTATAAAAAAAAAGCGTGTACCATGTTTACTTAGGCATCAGAATACTTATACCAGTCTTGTTTGATTGCGTAGTCCTCGAATAAGATCGCTCCAGTCACATATCCAGTAAGCTTCATTCAGTTTTCAAGATTCATCTTGGCACTAGGTTTGCTGAAGCCTAATGCTTTTTTTTTGCTCCCAGAGACTATAGTATAGCTGACCAGATTTGCATATTCCCAGAGACTGTCCACAACGCCTTCTGATACTCTTTAGAACTAGTGTTTTTTCGTCCTCGTCCGGGCCTTTGGGGTTGCTAGCTACTGGCTCTGGTGGTATGGCTTGCAGTTGGCTGACTGCGCTAGCACATGTCTGCTTTGTTGTGATACCCCTCTTCCGGATATACCAACAAGCATCGATCGAGACTACGACTGGAGCTCATTCAGCATAAAGATACACCGCACCTTAAGTCACATTGTTAAACCGTGAACAACTGTGCACAGTGGAGGTTATGACTTATGACTGTACAGTGCTTCTGTTCTGCTGCAGTTTTTCCTTACTCTTCTTCGTCAGCGACGCTAACTTTTAGCCTTGCGTTACTCTCCCCGGATGCTTCATTGGCTTTTTAATTACACACTGATCTACTCCCTATTATGGACTATCGCTTATTTATTCTATGGAGCCTTTACCCTTTAGAATTCAGTCTTTCTTCTTTTTCATACATATAGAAGCTGAAATATTTCGCTCTTCCGAAATTTTGATTGTTTCTCGCATCGCCCTGATGGTTAGTTGCAGGATCAGTGAAGTGTCACTGGTTCGTCTCGTCTTAAACATCTATTTACTCTATCCAACTCAGCGAGTTCCTTTTCCAGCTGCTACTCTTCCAAAATGCTTTCTTTAATTGATTATGAGACTACATACGCTGCTCATCGTTTTCTAGTGAGGTAAGGGGTTGCTCTACCTTCTTGGACAACTGATTCAAGGGGTGTCCACTACCATCAACGGAGCCAGAAATTTCCTGAACGTGCAGTACACTAGAAATACATTTGTGTCCGCAGGTTCACCTGGTGCATATAGTTCTATCTTCGTATTCATTTTTAGAGCATTGTTTAACACACTGCATCGACACTTCGAGGATACTCACCGCATCCTTTAAGATTTCGATATCACCTTCGCAATATCGAAGCTTTGAGATATTGTACTCCCACACTCAGTCCATCATAGTCACAGAACCTTGCCTGTAGAACTCCTCTCGGAATTCAGAGTACTCTTCAGGGAATAGCGTGTTCTTACCGCTAAGACTACTATAGAACACGTGTGCAACAGGCCCAAGGTGGTTCAGTTTGTCATAACTCGTTAACCACCTCGTTAACCGAAAAGGAACGCCAGCTTCTCTACCTTACATTCCAGAGATTTGCACCATCTATCGTAGCTCATCCATATGGCGAGGAAATGTTTTATATCGAGAAATTTGAACCTCTTTGTTTTCAAGAACATATACTCATTATCCTTCTTCGCCTCCACGATCTTCTCATCTTCATCTTTTATGATTAGATCGACAAAATACCGCTTGATCAGGTTGATGTTGTACTTACCACTATTGAACCTCAGCAGAGGTACCTGGGTAGCCCATTTTCGCCATGCATCCTGAGTCTTTGCGGGCAGCATATCAAAGTCCCTGGGCATGGTATTCATCCTCTCCCCTTCAGCAATGTACTCCCTTCTCTTTTCCAACTCTTCAACGAATCATTGAACCAGGATTTTTGAATCCTTATGCTCTATGAACGTTGGTTCACTGTTAAAACTATCGTGGATAGCTACAATCACTGGTACGTGCTCTGACATATACGCAAGGTCTCCTGTTTGCTGCTGATTCATTGATACCAGAGGAGCCTCAAAGTCGAAAACATATAGTGGGGATATGGTGTAAACTCATTCACGAGGTGATTCTTAGCCTTAGGTGCGTTCCCAAGCTCTCAGACCGTGACTAGGTTGTAACCCTAGTTCTGTAATAGTTCTCTCTTTAGATCTGGTTGCTTTACATCTGTTCTCGTCTGCATTGGTTCTATTTGTTTGACAGGGCATCTGTGCCATTCACATCCGTTGTTATCCCGGTTAACACGTTCTCCTTCATGCCCGCACAGCGCGCGGTGTATGTTTCTTTTTCTTTAGCGGCATCATCTTGACCCATTCACTGATTTTCTTGTCATACGCCTCACCTTATCACCTTTGCAGATGATCGTCGTCTTGTGACCCCCACATTCTTTTTTCTTGTGTCTACTCAGATAGCATGCTTTAATGAATGCTGACCACAGTCTTCACACTCCAGCGTCTTTGTCAAAACCTCTAACCATAATAAGGGTTATGTCGGGAAGCGCTTGTTTGTATTGTTTCTTCCCGTAGACGAGTCTCCATAGTGTTTTTTCGCTATTTGTCTCGGGATCATACACTCTGATGTTCACTTTGAAGGGCTTTGCTATACCCTTTATTTCTATCAGCTTCGTTTGCCGTACATCTTTTCGCTTCAACTTAGGGTTCCCATAGTACTCTTGCGCTAGTGTAAGAGCTGGCATTGCAAAGAACTCTGTCCCACGTTCTACCTCGGCCCTCTTTTCTATCGCTAGGCACCTCCAAACACATAGGTTGATGGTTCTCTCATCGTTACTATCAACAGCGTAGACACAAAGCTTCTCCCTCAACCGGTCCGGTATTGGACCACAACCAAACAACCGCTCCTGATTTTAATCTGTAGGTGCTTAAACACCACCTTCCTCTCGTACGAGCGTGGGGTCTCGATCTTTCTTGCTGGTGGTAGGTATGCTTTTGTGTCAAAACTCGACATCCTCAAGGTATGAACGCTTCATCTCACATTTCTCTAGGAATGTGAGTTTTTGGCGATACTTGAGAGTGCTTTCTTGCCTTTACTTTTCCAGTAGCAAGATACCTCGCCACCACCTTTGTAAATCTCACGGTTGAAACAGTTGTGCACATCTTTCACCCTCATCTCAATGTCTGGTGAGAGTTTCTGTATGGTCGCATTCGTGAGCGGTTGATTCATGATGTTCTTATGGTTTTGACACATGACTATCTTCCAACAGCTGCCAGTCGTTGTCATCAAATATGTTCTGGATGTCTTCTACTTCGCTGTATTCGTCTTCAATATTCTTAACATCGAAGTACTCTTCTGCTTCCGACTCTACCTCGGGGTGTAGTGTTGTCGGAATTTGACCTCTTGATCTGTTGTAATAAAAGACAACAGATTCCCGCACACTCCCTAGCTTATTGGCGAGAGCGTCGCAGGTAGCTGCTACTGGCGCTGATACAATATTTATGGTTGACTGATTGCATTTCTGAACCAACAAATCATTCTTCATATATAAGGATTTTATTGGTTGACTTTTGTTGACTATTTTATATTCAAAGTCGAATTTTAGTTCACCACACTGTGGGCAAGTTGTAACTTTGCCGCGCTTTTCCCGACGTCTTGCCAAAGCATCGGCATGGTTTCGTATCACACATTCGATGAGAAGCGATATCAATCGTAGGCCATAGTGATTTGATAACGTCATCAATTTGCAAGGCTGCAAGGCGATTTGATGAGGGGTGATTTTTGATGATGTTAGCAATTTGGGAAACGAAGTCGGAGGCGATTTTGTACGGTTGATTTGCAAAGCTGAGCCGAAAGTAATTTAATAACGTCACCAGTTTTGATGAAGGCGATCTGGAGATGCCGGAAGAGCGGTATGAAACGACAGTTCATCGATGTTAACCCTAAAACCATGTATTGACGGACTCTTCTAGATTACTGTAGCTGATTTTTGTGCTCCCTAACATAATCGTCATACAGCTTTTTTCCTGATTCAAACTATTTGAATAACTATTTGTTTTGGGGAATTGTATGTAAATAAAGAAACACCATTTTGATCAACCTCGTCCCCAGGGCATCTTGTATCTTTTCTGACCCCGGGACGGCGATGTTCGTATCGCCGTCCCGGGGTCAGAAAAGATACAAGATGCCCTGGGGACGAGGTTGCATTTTGATTTGTTTTTCTTCTTCTAGTATTTTCATAACCTTAAGACTGTCATGTGACAACTATCATATTCCATATACTTGGGTATCCTTTCATACGTGAAGGATCATCTAATTCATTGACCTCCTTGGCTTCCGTACAAAAGTTCGGAAGGAAGCCACCCACATTCACTACTAGTAACAATAATCGTTGAATTATTCTTTTCCAGACTGCATCACATCAGTTTCAACTATTGCACATTAAGATGCATTCCAAACAACATCTCAAAGATTGCTACCCAACGGTACAATCTATGAGACGAGGTTTTCGAAAACAGTATTATTAAAACGGGCCAAACATTTAGCGTAGAACAACCCTGATGAGGTTACATTTTAACACAACCTCGTTCTCAGCGCCTGTTGTCTCTTTTTATATCTGGACGGTGAGACGATGTCAGAAGAGATACAATATGCCATGGGGACGAGGTTGATTTTAACGGTTACCAAGACGAACACACTCTCTGTCACGTTTTATGTAGTAAGGCAAGCGTTTTTTAGCTCGTCCGTCTGTACACAAGTAACTAAATCGATGTAACTAAGCTGTCACTGATATTGATCCCCTTCCATTTTAACATCTCTAATCACAGGAGGGTACAACTTACATTTGCAAGATTATTTCAGCCAACAATCATGCCTGGAAACAAGCACCAATACAATGATCCTCATCCCCATGGTTTGTTGCCTATGTGAAAGCCCCTGGGAACGAGGTTGCCAGTACACCATCAATTTCATATCCGTGTTCCCGGTTTGCAACATGCAATCCGATGATTTTCCGACGTTCTGTTCTGCCGTATATGGATAGCCGTACATAAGGTCCAGGCCCGGCGGAGCAATTTTGAAAGTGGAGGGGCTAAATTCTTCAGTATCGAAGGAGGCCCGACCATGGTTGGGGCCGACGGGCTAAGAAAATTTTTTAACTTTCGGCCCCCTAGATTGGCTAAAACATACTTCAAATTCCGAAATATTGCGCTCGAAAGCCAAAATGCAGGAGATTACATATAGAAATATAGAAACGCTATATTTTATGTAAGATATATTTTCAAAATAAGCTAACATCGAAGCTAAATAAAGATAATGCAGAGAAAGGTTATAGTATATGACAACTATCAGTCCCCCTTTGAAAATTTTCCGAATACTCGCTTTCTGTTGTCGTCCGATTGAACAAATGCGTTGGCAATTTTGATGTATTTAGAAACAATACTTTTCCCGTATAATTGTAGCACAAATACAGAGCATATGTATATATTGATCAATTAATAATTGATTAAAACCCATGATACCCTTATAAAAAAAAACATTCCCCTTCTTGGCAAAAAAGTGGGGGGGGGGGGCTATAGCCCCCCCAGCTCCCCCAGCTCCGCCGGGCCTGAGGTCTCGATGGGGAATTACCTTCCCACGCTCTTCCCTGTTGGGTTTTTAAAGCAAGATGTTTCTCTGACATTGCCATACGATCTTGTCATCTGTGTTAGGAACGAAAATCAAAGATATCTGGTCTTGCACCAAGAAGTTGCGAAGTGTTGTTTTTGATACCCATAACATACATGACTCGATTTAATATATACACAAATACGCCATAGAAAGTTGCAGCAGTTAGTTTGCGTTACAAGGTCTTGATGTATGCAAATACATTTTAACGCCATATCGCAAGTTGGTACTGGCGCAGCATGTCAAAAGATGGGCCACCGTGTCAAAAGATAGGCCACCGTGTCTGAAGATGGTCCGTCCCGTCTATAGACGGGCCGTGTTCTAAGTTGGGTCAGAATAGTTCGGTCAAGTCAAATCAAAGTTGAAGGGGCTGTTGTGGCACTTGAAGTACTACTATTAGAACCAGCCAGAAAGCTTCTTTTACCCTTTTTTTAGTGACATTAGATAATACCCTTATCCACCAACCCTTTTAGCTGAGGAATACGGTTCATAGACTGATTGGATTAAAGTGTATAGCTATATATATAGCAAATATAGATAGATTGGATATGCTACACACTATACTATGACTATCCTTCCGGAATAGCCTTTCTGCATTGTCTGGCAAGTAGTATATAGCTATAGCTACATTTTGCTCTTGGTATGTTCCCAATATTTCTAAGTCATTTAATTTCTAATTCAAATATAGCGAGCTACATGTTCTGTAGATTTCATATAAAGGAGCTTTATAAACTAGCTAGCTCTAGCTAGCTAGCTATATTCTCGAATCCGGGTTAGCATGCTTAAAAGTTGCTGAACATTTTCAACACAAATCACCAACATATCTGAATTCAGCAGCAAAATTTATGGAAACATGCAAATTTTCAAATTTATAAATGAGTTGCAGTGTGACGTAGTTGTTTTGATTTTGCGTCTAAAACAATGGACATGCGCACACAGGCAAGAAATATAAAGAACAGACCGCAACGATCAAAGGAATCACGTTAAAAAAGCAACTCACTTTTTGAAATAATTAAAACCTGATCTTAAAAAGGGAAAATAAAAACAATTCCAAGCTCCTTTTAAAAGGAGCTGGAATTGTTTAAAAAGATTGTTTATTCCTTTAAATCTATAAATTAAAAGCAATAGTCAGTTTTCTTTATGTGGTCCTTCTTTTATTGCCTGTAAAGATATACGCATATACAGAACTTTGAAACATTCGCAACTCATCTATACACTAAGTGCAACTGCCTTTATTAGTAGATATTTTATAAAGAAATAACCACGCAAATCAACTGCAGTGAGAATGTTTTACTGCAGCTGAATATTACAGTGAAACTCCTATAAAATTTAACAAGTTTAAATTACAATAAGTGAAGGTCGGACAATAAATTACAATAATGAAGGTCGGACTGACTTGTGGCATGGTTCCAAATGGTCTTCCGTCTTTCGTTCGAGTCTCAGTGTAATGGACCAGCCGAGCATAAGAGTGTCAGCATGAAGGAAAGGGGCCGACTTTAATGTTCTCTATACCTTACGTTCTTCATAATAACACCATTCATTTAAATTTCACAACAAAATTATGTCGGCAATTTTTTTGCCAACTACTATGCTTCAAAAACTCTGCGCTGCCGCTCTCCTGAATGTAATAATTGCACGCCCAAATCATAAGCTAGGTGTGCGATACTGATCGCACGCCTGTATTAGTGTAGGCGTACGTACCACCGCACGTGGGTGCAAATATTCATGACCAAGACTGAATATGCCACTTATTTTCCTCAAAATTTACCCTTTCAACATTTAATGATGTTAACCTGGATTCAAGAATGAAAATCTTTTTATTTTATTATTATTTTGAAGGATCCTTATTGGTTTTTGAGATATAGGACTAAAAGTTTTGCTAATTATGCAAAAGTATGAGATTTTCAAGTGGCTTAGACAGCGTTCATACTCAAGTTGCCACCAGACGAGAGGGTGCTGATAAGCCTTTATGGGTGGATTTTCAAGTTTTACGTGCATGCTTTCATTTCAATTTTCTTGTTGTTTGAAGGCTACTTTAATGTTGGACATGCCCAGACAGGATCTGAATAAATTTAGGTGATGCAGATACTGCTTTAAACAATATTACAATTACCCATTATTTTTACTATTGTACCCCTTGTTTTGTATATTTTAGTAAGGACACATGGGCAAACAAAAAGGCAAGTAATAGACCAGCAATGATGTAGAGGTAATGACCATGGATGCTTTATCTCTGTGCTTGTCACATTCTTCACTTTTTATTGGTTGCATACATCTTCCTAGCCTTTGTTATAGATTCTCTGTCAATGACTTTCTTCTCATTCAAGTTGAACCGATGACTTTTGCTCCAGTTGTTGTCTTAAATTTCCTCTTTCTTCATATCTCCATTTCTTACTGCATGCATATATGTTCTTGAACTTGCTGCTTGATTTTCTTTTTGTTTCATTTAATATACAGTCTTCCACCAAATATACAGAATTCATAAACAACATTACTTTGATTTTCTAGGTCAGATAGATACCCTCACAAATATCAATGGATAAACCTTGTCTATTATTTCCAGGAGGGGAATCCTAGAGTATTTAATGCTCATTTTGAGCTATATGCAAACCCAATTAGGGTCCTCGCTCTACCAGACCTGTGTGACCTGGCATTCGGCATTGGATGTCAGGTTGAGTGCTTAAAGGTGCGTAATCACCTTGTTGGCAAATTTTTTTGAGGTGCCTATTTTATTGTAAAAACTGAAAGATATAGATGAAAAAAATTTATCCTGAAAATTTTATTAACAACTGAAGATCAGAACATGTTCAAATGTTTTTCTGCACCTACAGAACCGGCATTGCAATTCATTCTACGATTCACACGATCATAAACGCACAGCAAAATCGAACACGTGCTTGCTGGATATATCTCATCATCCAAAATTTAATCAATAAGGGGTGTAGCTGCATTTCCATTGTAATGCTTTTTATGAATATATCAACAAAGTTCCGCCTATGATAAAACGATCATAGTTTCTGTTTTATTCTCTATGAATTAAACGTTTTAACTTACTCAAATCAGGCTTCTTTGCAACACCCAGCTACCTCTTGTTGTTATTTTCGAACACAGCTTCGCCTCGCTTTTGCCTTACTTTTTTATGGTGGTCCTTTGTTCAAACAGTTAGTCGTTCTCATATGGAAAAAGTATTTTCTGTACATTTTGTTTTTTAGAATTTCCCTTTTTTCGCTTTAAAATTATTTATCTCCATAGGTCTTTAACTATCTTTAAAGTCTCATTTTGGGCACTCTCCCCTGTTTGAAGTTTTGACAAAAATTATGCAACAACCCTGGCCATACATTTTAATAAATGGAAGAGCGTGTGATAAGCATTAATTATCATAATCAGTGGCCATAAGGCAAAGAGATATCCCTACAATTTCTTTTTGTTGTTTTGTTTTGCCTCTGATTTATTGTTTTTTAAAACCAATTTAGCAAAGTCTGCCTCCATGCTCATAAAAGGCCAGGTTGTATGTTTAGTTACGACCGAAAACGATTATTTTGCTTTTGCTTCTTGGAATGAGTGATCAAGAAAATCATTAAATATGGCGATTGGAAAAAACAACAAGAAATTTAAGAAATTAAAGTACCGTTATTTTCAGTTCTAGTTATTTTCAGATTTTAAAATTTTCTGGATAATCATAACTCATCCTGGACTTTAAAAAAAATCAAAAAAATGTATATCTTAATTTTTTGGATAAGGGTGGTTACGCGCCTTAAATAAGAGTCGTAAAATTTCAATCTTCAGCAAAAGGTAATTAACAGCAGCCACAAAGCCCAGGTGCAGACTAAAAATCAGATTGTTAAAAATAACACAAAAATAAATAATGTTGGCTTAGATAAAAAGCTCTAATATTAAACTAAATAAAACCCTAAATAAATAGCAATAAATAAGACTGGCTAGCAATGCTTCCTTAAAATTTATATTCGTAGCCCAAATCTTAAATTTGGTGTGTTTAACATGTAAAAACATATAAAAAGCAAATTATACACAAAAATAAAAAGATTTTAGAAGACAAAAAGGTCAAACAGAGACCTACAAACCTGTCACTGAACACTAACTAATTTCAAATCAAAATGGCATTTTCATTATTATGACTCAGATCATTGCTTCGTTGGCATGTCAAGGCTGCAGAAATCTTGGATTGGTTTTTCATAAAAATTTGGCTTCGTGATTGATTTACTGTACCTGAGCGATCACAATAAAGTCGGTAAAATGTATATGCATTTGAAATTTGTATCCTTCAAGATTTTATGCATGGTTAACACGACACGCTTTTAGTTGACAGATGGCTATTACTAATATAGAGACTGAATGGACAAACCGGAACATGCCTTAGTAAAACTGGTAAATACAGCACCTTACTCAATGCTAATTGATAATGTCATGCATAATTAAGGAACTTTCAAAATCTGAACAACCGATCAAGGTTTTTCAAAAAAAACATGAAGATCCTTGTGAACAAATTAACACGATCCTGGTGAACTAATTAACTAGTTTTTAAGTGAAGGTAAAAGTTTTACTTTAATTTGGGCATTTGTTTTCAAAATAGATAATTTGTATGTAATTTGTACTTATTTATAAATAACTTTCTTATTTTTATTTTTTTGTTACTCGATTTTATCATTGATTTCATTCTACTTGTGGATCTTATTGGGTTATCTATCAATTGTTTCCATTCATGTTTTTTATCTGACTATGTTAATCATAATATTTTTTGCTTTTAGAATAACTAATAAACTACATACCAAAATATTTTTGGCTACACAGTTGTATCAGAGAGAAGGCAATCAAGACAATCACTCTTCTCTGACTTGATTTGAAGGTTAGACATATTATTGGATAGTTGTATTAAATCAAAACAATCTTTTTTGTCATGGACTGGGTTTCAATAAGTTATTGCTTTGGTTTTAAAACATGCCTTGATCTTTGCAAACATTGTATGGCATTGTTCTGAAAATGCACATGCAATTTCAGCCTTAACCTGAATATTTTATCAAAGAGTCTCGATTATAGATGCTAATACAACCCTTGAAATTCAGCATCTTAAGCATTGGAAAATATTGCTGTCGCAATCTCCGCACTTTATAGCAACATATTTATAGCATTCTCACTTTACATAACATATGTCAATATAGTCTTTTAATTTAGTGTAATGTTGGCGTTTGTTCGTAAAATGCTAGTTTAACTGCCCTCCTATATTAACAACAATTTTTTTACTTGAGAAAATTATTATATTTATAATAAAAAAAGGATAAAAAAAGAAGTTTAGCATTTTCTACAATGATTCAATTCAACTTACAAACTGGATTTAATGATGTAGTTGAAGCACAAAAAATAAGTTGTTTTTTTCACAAGGAACTTTTAATGTTCATTCATTGCTGTAGGAGGCAACTAAACTATGCTCTAAAAAACAAATTTTTTTTGTTGCTATATTTTCAGCTTGACACTTGTGATCGCACAACCCCTACGGACTTCTTATGTGCAATTTTACTGTGGCAAAAATTGCTGACGCAAGGTTATATATATATTTTAAAAATACTTTAGCAGTTACGTTGGCAAATACTGAGTGTCTTTGCAAATTACAAAGGCTGTATGAATTTTCTAAGATTTTTAATTCACAGTGATGTTAGTTTTGCCAACAAAAAATTATTAAAAAAACCATGGATAAGTAAATTTTTGTGTTAACTCAATGGATGTGAGCAACAGTCACAAAAGCTATCACAAATTTTTAATGAGAGTCGCATATATTTCAGACGGCTAGAGACCAAAAAAGTATTTACAAAATAAAAAACTTAAAAATAAATAGAACTAAAAATCATTAAAATAATCTTAAATGCACCTTGTGTCAAATATGCAAACATAATTTTGAAACAAACTCATGCATACATAAAAACACTCAGATGACTAAACAGACGCCCATTCCCAATAGGCAGTAGCCCTGTTATGATCACACTAAAAGTTTACATAATTTCTGTATTGTACAGACTGTACTAACTGTTTTGTTTTCTTTCAATTAGTCCTACAATGAGCTTCAAACATTGAACATTCCAGTATAATTAAAACATTTTTAGAAACAAAAAAAGTCATTGAGAACTAACGTCAAAATTTTTTTTAAGGTTTTGATTTGAAAATCTATTAATAACTTAGTTATAATGTAATTATTATCTAAAAATTATTAAAACCCTTCAGAATGACAAATATCATTTTCAGTGCAAATTGTCCCACCGTGGGGAAAAAATAAATATCTTGCTAATAAAGGTTGCAACGCAAACACACAAAACTTTTTTTTGTAAAAAGACAGCCAACTGAATTTTCATGGGTCATCTCAGGATCTGACTTAGTTTTAATAGGTTATTTCATTCAAATAATATTAATAATATTAACTTACTTAGATTTTTGTAACTACAAGAATGTTATTATAATATGGTATATAACTTCAACACAAACAAAGGTTTACTTTATTCTTGGAGTTCCTTGCATACATGCTACACCAACTTTTAATGTTAATATTATCGCAATGCTGATGTCATGCAACAATGTAACATTTATGGTAGCTGTATGAAAATGGTGGTGAAATAATTGGGTAATTTAGGGCTAACTTTGGGTTTTTAAAGACTAACATTCATAAGTGTAATTTTTTAGGTATTTGTTACGATATTCAAGAAAAATAATTTTGACGTTAGTTTAAAGTCGACAAGATGTAGGAAAAAATGTTTAACGCTTTACTGTCATGATCATTATGTTTAAAATCTGTGTGTTTTTTTTTAATTCTAGGAAGAGTGAAAATGTTCAAGAAAACATTAACAATTGCGGCAACACACAGAATGAACAGATGTTAATAAAATAGTACACAAACACTTTATGAAAGTAATTCAATGTTCCCTCCAATGATGAATGTTGATATTGTATCAGTAGAAGAGTTGGCAAATGTCTTAATGGGAATATCTTACAGAGACTTACTACTTGTTATTGACACACGATCGATGTTGGAATACAATGATAACCACGTGAGGGATGCAGTCAATTTAACCTGTTCGAAACTTATGAAGAGAAGATTGCAAAGTGATCAAATAACTGTTTTCCAATTGTTGGAATCAATTAGCTGTAATTGGTCGCAGTATAAGAAAGTTCTCATTTATGATCAATCTGCCTGGGATGTTTTCAGTGTACCTCACAGCCATTTTTTTTATGTTTTGGTTGAAAAAATGGCACAGTGCTTCCAACATGTTGCAGTATTGCAAGGTAATTTTTTTGTTTTTATTTTGACATGCCTAAAATTAAAATTAAATTGTTGAATAGCAGTTATTTTATTTAATTTTCTGTAAAAATATTTAACTCAAAAGTCTTATTATTCCATCATGCTAAACAATGTAAAGGCACACAAATTGCTGGAGGTGTCATTAACAGATGTCAACTTATAAGTGTACTAATAGGCGTATTTTGAGCAAACAATTTTAACCTCTTCCAATACTTTGGTGGTGATCTTGTGATAAAAAAATATGGAGCATTAGTAGAAAAACTTATATGGGGCAAGCGCAAAGGTATAACTAGAAAAGGGTTCCAAGCATTTTGGACTAAAGGTGTGGACAATAAACATCCTTCTGGGTCAATAAGCTGCTAAGTACTCTTTTGTGGCACTTTTCCAGGAAATTTGACTGCTGCTTGTACTTTGCCATTTGCTGATGTTGCTAAATAATGGTGAAAAGCACTCTTTATACAATATTTGTTTTGTTCACCAATCTGCTTTTTCATCAATTTAAATTGTGCATAGAAACAGCTCTATTTTCTTGTAGAATACTTCTAATTTTATTGATCACTTGTTGGATAGATAGAGACATGATACTACATAAACTATAGGACAATGGAACACACTTAAGCCAGATTAATTTACAGGTGCAATTGAACACACATGTGTCACAGTTTTCACTTTTGTTTACTTTTGATAAGAAACTTTTATATATATTTTTAAAAAAATTGTGGCGAGCTTTAAACTGCTCATTCGTATTATGCAACCGAAAAGTGAGCTGACCAGACTGACCAGGCTGACTTGGTTTGGCAATGTCTCCTTAACCATTCATTGAAACGCTATGATTTTATACATTTTTTGATTAGCGTTTCAAGCTTTCCACATAGAGGCAAGGGTTAAACAAACAAATAAAGTAGATTCAGGGGCAGTTCATTTTTATTTAGATAGCATAGGTTTCATGAAATAAATCTCGTAATTTAAATGCACTCAGAGCCCCCTGTGAAAAATATAAACAGAGTGTCATAATTTTTTAGCCCATTTAATCAGACTGGGTTACCTCATAATGATAAAAGATGTCAGTGCAGTGAACCATTGGCCTAGGCCCACCTAGCTAGGCAAGCTTGTCTCTGTAATTAGCCTCTTTAAAGTGTTAGCATTTTGTAAGTAAGCCTGTTTAGAACCATATGTTTACTCATCAAATTTTATTGCAAAGTATTGTAAGTTAAGTAACATTTTTCAGGATCTCTGTTACAAAGTTAGACAAAGCGTCTTCAGTACCAAGTTTTCAATATATCTGCAGTAATTTTTTATCTGTATCACAATCTGCATTGACAGAATTTAAATAGTAAAGGTTTCGAAATCTGCAAAATAAACTCTTCATTAAATGCTGATAGTAAACTAAAAGTACACTAATTAAGTCTCACTAAGCTAAAAATACAGTTGTAACAAGTTGTGAAATTGTGTGGGGATGTGTATTTTTTGCTGTGTATTGATCCAGAAATTACAGTTCAAGGCTTAATGTTATATCTATTAGTTTATATCTTATTGTTTGAATTATTTGCTGCTAATAAAAGATTATGTGTTTTCAAAGAATTATTGACATATTAATGCTAGATGTGAATGAAATGTGAATCAGTTATATTTTAAAGTTATATGTTAAGTGTTGATAATCTCTGCCTTGAACTAGCACTTCATGATAACAATGGTCATCGACTTAACATAGCGATCTTCAAATCTAGACTAGACCATGGGGGGCAGACCTCCTTTAATCTTCTAAATAACCAAAAATCTAGACTCAAAATATTGATTCCTCCTAAAATCTGCTAAATAATCTAAACTTTGGACCAAATATATTGATTCCTCCTAAAATCTGCTTAGTCTAAACTTTGGACCAAATATGTTGATTCCTCCTAAAATCTGCTAAATAATCTAAACCTTGGACCAAGTATATTGATTCCTCCTAAAGTCTGCTAAATAATCTAAACTTTGGACCAAATATATTGATTCCTCCTAAAATTTCTCAAAATTGTTTATGGTAACATTCATTATTATTTATTATCATTATTGTAATTCATTCATGAGATAAATAGTCCATGCATATAACAGGGGGTGTGTCACTTTAAGAAGTAAAAGTTCTCTTATGATTTCATGAGCTTGAACATGAATCGGGATGATTTCTAGGTCAACTAGATGGACAAGTGAAATTTTGAGTGTTCCCTACAAATTCAAAAACGTCACTGCATATGTCATGTCCAAATTTCCGAATTTGTGACATCAATTAAGTTTTAAATGTATATAACATATGGATAATCAAAAAATAAATTTCTGACAAGAATAAATTTATTTCTATTAAATTATACTTGTTTAAACAATAAGACCCTGTTTTAACAAGACCCTGTTTTAACAATAAGACCCTGTTTTAACAAGACCCTGTTTTAACAAGACCCTGTTTCAATTAGTTTTCATGGTTATAATACTGTGCATTTTTATGTATTCTGTAGTATCTAACATTGTTTCTAAAATATTTAAATACATCTAAGGATTAACTGTTACTATTAATCAAATTTCAAAAAAGTGTTTT
Source organism: Hydractinia echinata (assembly GCA_030067915.1). Classification (NCBI taxonomy): domain Eukaryota; kingdom Metazoa; phylum Cnidaria; class Hydrozoa; order Anthoathecata; family Hydractiniidae; genus Hydractinia; species Hydractinia echinata. Next base: position 2,499,909 of record JASGCC010000023.1, read on the forward strand.
TTTGAGCATAAACAAAAAACTATTATACATTGTACGTTCTCTTTTTTGACAAACCAATCAATACTAATCAAAGCTGTCGTTGAATATTATTGAACTATAATACACAACACATGTCAGAGTAATGTTATCTAGCACACGCGTGACTAACCAACGGATTAATATATTTTTGTTTGAGCAAACAATGACATGCCATTAGTCTGTCAACCGGGCAACTTCTTTACAACAAACCTAATCAGATATCAGTAGGAAAGATTTAAACTCTTTGTAAGGAGATATTACATATACGCATGTGGCACTCGTCCATGTAATCCAAAAGATTAGGTATTTTAAATGCTTTTATTTATACTTTTGTGTCTTGTAAGGAAAGCCTTTACATTTTTTTTACTTATTGGTTTGGTATGCAGATATTTATATTTTATTGTTAGTAATGCATGGGGGAAAAAATCACACAAGGTCATACCCAGCTAGGACTTGCACAATCAAACCTATTTGTCGATTTTAAATTTTGTTTTTATAAGTGAGTGCGTTTAATTATTATATTAGTCATGCCTAAAAAGATTTATTTTAACTATACAGGGGGTTTGGTGTAGTAACAGTTTTCTAGATATGATTAGTGCAATTGAAAAATAAAGTGAATTATCGGACTGTGCATTGTAATGATGCATTTTAGGACTCCTTACTTTGAAAAAGGCATGGTAATATGCAGTTATTTTTTTATCCTCTTTTTTCTATACTTGTTGCATCATCACCCTATATTCTCGTTCTCACTCCTATCAATGGTGGATGATGATACATGGTTATTTGTGTGTCGTGTTGAATGATTAATGCTGTTTTTTATGGCTTGAGTAGTAATTCATCATTTTTGTCTAGAATCTAATCCGTTTGGTAGACCATCTAAATTATGGTTATTGATTGATTCTGTTGCCGGGCGCTTGTCAAACGTTTAAGTTTATCATATTTTTATATTAAAACTAGATTGGTGTAAAACTTCTAAAAATAGCCATATTTTTGGAGAGAAGGAATCACTAAAAGGATTTGCATTGAAATTGGTATGAAAGGAGAATTAGTATAGGAATTAAATACTTAACACTTCAATGTTTGTTGCTGTGTTTTTGTGAAACTGAAATAGGAATACAGTAACATATCAAATGGGTACTGATGCTCAAGTACCAGCGCTTCCCTTTTAATAAATTTCTTAGTAAAAACCTAGAAAATTTAATAAACGCTTTTGAATGAAAATGAATGTATAGATGAATGAAAGAAAAAATAAATATATAAAAAAAAATGAATGAATGAATGAATGAAAATTATTACGTGTATATAATATGGTTTCTTTTTTTTTTTTTTTTATACAATACAATATAGATACCAGAAGTGATAAACGTCACATCATTAATGGTATTAGTGGTAGGAAATAAAGCAGGTAAAAAGCGAGAAATAGTTTCCATATTTTTACAAAACTAGTGTTAATACCGGCGCACCACTGAGACATATTTTTGAAGTTTTTTAAGTAAACAGCTTTTTTGTGAATAGCCAAGCTAATGACACTTAACCACACAGACAAAAGCTTTTAATAATATTATAATTGGGATTAAGAGAATTTGCTGGCACAGTCTTAGAATAGACAAAAGATGAACCAGAATAGATTTAAAATTAGTAAAAGTTACGCTGTAGTTTTTTTGCGTAGGCACGAGAGAAAAAGCGTGGGCTTAAACGTTAAAATGGTTTAGACACATTGTGCGAGATGTTATTGACATTTGGTCAGCCATATTGTATGTTGCGATTAATGTATATGCACTAAAAATATATGTTTCTAGCTTATGACTGTATAAAATGTGGTCGAAATGTTCTTAGCAGTTCCTAGTTTCTCCATTGCTGAAGTTTTTTTATAACTTCTTGATTTAATTTTTAATTTAGTTGAAAATGTGTAATTGTTAAAAAATTGCGTTAATTGTGTGATCACTCAATTCTTCTGATAATAATTATTTTTAATCATCTTTCTATTTTTCTTTCTAATTGGCACTAAATAAAATTAAAAGAAAAAAGAATGAAATGAGGAATATATAGTATGTTGTAATCCTCATTCAATTGAAGTGTTATCTTTTTCCATGTTTTTTAAATTGTTGTGTGATGACTCAGTGAAAGTGTGAGGTGTGGAAATTCTGTATGATGTCAAGAAACTTTCCTATTTGTCACCCATGACGTTGCATCTGTAATCTTTAATTAGCCGCCTTCTTTAATTCATACATCTAATTATAGCATTTTAATGTTTTTTCCTTTTTAAATTATCGAAAAAAACCACACTATAAATAAGCTGTTTTGTTTTTTCTTGGTTTTCTTTGAATATTCCGCTTAGTCACGGTGTAATTTTTATTTTACCAATTTGCAGTCCACTCTGACTGTGTGTCGGCAATTCATTATGAGTATTTTTCTGCTGTGATTTGAATCACGCAGTAATAAATAAATAAACGTAATGAAATGAATTTTTGATTAGCAGCGGGAGTATGAATGCAAAATTTATTTTTAGCACTACTTTATGTCTCATTTCATCTAATTTTCCTTCTAAATACATATTTTATGATTCGCTTGATCTAATCATAGACCGTCTTACTCAAGCCAGTGGAATAAAGCTGTTTTGAAGAGACTTACAGAACTGGAAACTAGACTCTACAATCGAAATAGTTTTCGTTCTTGTTAAGAAATATTTATCTGTATTGCACAGTTTTTTTTCTTCTTTTTTCTTTTTCTTTCGTAAAAAAAAAAAATTGTTCAGTTTTAATATTGATTCATGAAAAAAGATTATTTATATTAACATGACGTCATAACGGTTTGATGGCTAGAAGCTGATATGGAACTTGAAGTTTTAAAATGAGTGAATATAAAGTTATGAAGTGATGGTGATATAACTGAAGGAGAAGCATAGGTTTTGTTGAAGTGCTTGTTGTATAATGTGTATGTATTTACGAAAGCATATTCTGTATGATTTGATTGTGTGAATCCACATTTTGATGTTCAATCTTGGATTTGTTTTTATGTCATAACGAAACTAGAGTTTCATTTTTTTTTGTATTACGGTGTTGGAAATGCATTTTTGCATAGTTCTGTTGGAATTCCACACATACTTGAAATATGATGAATGTTTGGTTTATTATGACACTTGTGTTAAAGTGTAATTAAACAGAGTTGAGTGCCTGTCATTCTGAAGTACTGACCACTTTTGTCATCACTTATATATAATTGAGAATGATAATTTCGAAAGTATTTTAGGCATTTTGTTAGAGAAAACACAATAACCACATATTCGCTTGGTAATTCAACTTGAATGTGTTTTTTAGAAAGTGGCTCAAGCTGGTTTCTGTTTGTTTGTAAAGTGTTTAAATATGTGTAACAGTTGTTTTAAAACATTTTTCAAACTTTTTTTTTTTTTTTTTTACCTCAAATAGTTTATTCCAGTGAAAGTAATTATGTGAGTCATAACTGTTTCATTTTTATTTGCCTATAATGCTTGAGAAAAGAAAATTTATTGTGTCCACAATGCAATTAATAATTAATAAGATAACAATTACTATTGTGTAGAGAACAAAGACATCAAAAGGCACTGGAATGTCGAGAACAAAGCGAAAGGATTAAATTGAACAGATTGAGAAATTTTTATCTCTGACTAATGTTAATTATATAATAAAGATTCATAAATTATTCATCTTCGTATTGGTCATAGTTCAAAATGACTGGCACGTTATTTTTATCGGTTGGCACAATAATTTTTTTTTTATCCTGTGATATACATTCACATGGTGTTTTAACAGTTTTTCTTGTGGCTGTTTCTGTGTGTGTGGTTTTACTTTCTTAAAATAATCATTCTATGACATCATAGTTGAATTTAACATAGAGTGTGATCATGTATATTTGATGATATGGTTCGGAAAAAAGAAACATTCTTGTGTCGTGCACATCACAATAGACAGATCATGTTCTATGTTATGATCAAACAGTCACACTTGCTATCTTCTGATAGAACTCAACTATGTGTTTATTTTCTTTAATAAGTGTGACCTGTGAGGAATGTAGTATGTTTTTAGTTTTAGTTTCTTCGTATTTGTTGTAAATGTGTTTTTCGAAGTGACAATCTTCACGTTAGGTAAATACAAGCTTTATAAGACTGACTCATGTTTTTTATATTTAGTGTTCTATCGTGTCTGTTTGCTTCTAGTTTTGTTCTATGTGTGCATAGCTTTGTGCTGAGTTAGCAGAATTCATTTCACTACGTCAGCAAGATGCGTAAGTGTATTCCGTCAGCAAAATGCGTAAGTGTTTTCGTAGAGAGATTATGAAGGTAGCTCGCCAGTGTTTCTTCTCAGAAAATAAAGAAATTGCTAAGTTTATGTTGGTAAGTATTTCTATTGTGTTGTGTAAAGTTAAATGAAGTTTTTCTAAGCTGGTGCTATGCACAGACAGTGTGAAGTTTATGCGAGTTGTGAGATCTTAATTGGTGTTTGTTGTTTGTTGTTCGTTGTTTTTACCTTTGTTGTTCTTATTTTAAATAATGTTGTTGTTTTTCTGCGAAGTTACGTCATGTTTCTTTAAAATGACCGTGCGTTTTTCACTGCCCATGTTCTTCCTGAAGATACTTCCTGGTTTTTCGAATTGGTTTTCTTGTCTTCTTTGTAATTTCTTTCCACATTTAGTGGCGAGTGTTTTGTTTTTAATTAGCTTCAACAACAATAACAAAAATTGTTTTTTATACTGTTTATACTCCTTCCTCTTTTCTTCTTTTAATGGCTCGTTAGTTTGATTAAAATTGATTAAAAAGGAAATGAGTTCTATTCCGTCATGGCCAATTATAACTCATCATTTAAAAGGCAGTACCCCCTGAAGATATGCGAAGTTCTTGAGTTATGTAGTTAAAATCAGGGGGTCGTGTGTTTTAGTCGATCAAGTAGTTATCGAGGTTTAGCCTGCGTTTTCCCTCGCGCCAGCAAGGCGCGTCTGAAAAGGAAATTAATGATTAGCAGGCTACCTTGTTAAAGTGTTAAACATAAACTTTTTTTTTACTGTGTTAGTCATATATCGAGAATTGCATTCAAATACAATCTGGTTTGGCCAGCCAATTAGAAACTGATTATTGTCAGTTTGTTAGCTTAAATCAAGTCAAAAGTTAATACTCCACACATTTTGTAGGGGATTAATATTCTCAAGTTTAGAACATGAGTAATTTTTATGATTTTATCTAATCGTTGAATAACATGAATTTCTTTGTGAGATTGTTTGTATACATTACAAGCAATATTGAAGGTTGCATTGCAGGGTTAGCTCTCGTATAGTGAAGCCATGACTCATTTTTGTTGACGTGTGAGGATTAAAGTTAAGTAAGCATGTCAAAATTTTTGTGTCGCAGTCAGATTAATCAGTTTGTTGCTAAGTGCAGATGTTTTGTGAGTCTTCAAATCGAAAAGTTATTTGTGGACTACATTTGAGAGTAAAGAGGATGAAATGACTAATAATAATGTTTCGTTTTTGTCTTGCATGTGTTTTGTTTTCCTTACATGATGTAAATATTACATTAGATTACGTTTTTGCATGACCCCGGACGCATTACAAGATTTGGTGTCATGCAACGCTATGTGATTGTACAACCCAGGTGGACAGGTGCGTGGGTCGTTCAAGGATGTACTATATTAATAAAAATGCTTGTTTTTTTCTTAGATAAATTATAGAGAATAAAAAAAAACATAGAAGAAGACTTAAGCTAACGTTTTTTTATTGGAAGATTGTTATATGTAATAGAACAGTTTTACTCGACGATTTAAGTACTCCATGTCGCCGTTAACACTACAATTAACTGACGCCATGCGACCCAACTTGCCAAGTACACTTAAACTCTTTGCAACTACTGAAGAAGGCTGCGGTTGTTCTATCAAGAAAAAAGGCTCTCTTAAAAGGGGAAAAGGTGAGAGGGTTATTGTACTTAGGTTGCTAGGCAACTACGTTGTAGTGAAGGATAGTGGGAATCCACGCTGCAGATATTACGTTTTATTTTTTTTGTTATTTGTGAGATGCTTCAATATTCCTCTTAATTTCGAAATTCCAAGGTTTACTTATTGCCATATGCCATATATATTTGCGTTATTTCACTTGCGGCTTTTTGGATTAAAAAAAAAATTGCAACAGGTATTTAGGATTTTGTGTTTAAGAAAATGCGGCGAAGAACTTCCTGTTAAATGTTCCTCACATAACAAACGAGTTGACTTTTCGCTGAATATAACTACTGACTCATGCCTTAGCAACGCTAATCATTGAATAATCCTTTAGAACGCGTGAAAGACTTTGAAACAAAAGCGGACCTGTCGACATGTAATTATTCTAAAATTGTGCGGTTTTTCAAAGTGGATATTAGTTCTCCGCAACTTCCACTTTCTCATTGCATTTCTACTTGAACACAGCTTATGTGTGGTAGTGTTAAATCAATGGAGAAACACATGCGTTTGTTGTCGGCTAATAGTTTATTTGTAAAAGGTAACGGATGAAGTTTTGTTTGCGCAAAGTGATATCCTTTTTTAGTATGAATGTCATTAACATGAGTCAATATCGTTGCTTTTTTTTTAAGATAATATTTTCTTACACATACTTGCCATTTTTTTTTCAATCTATTTATTTTTGATGTGTCGTTTATTGTTAATATTGTTTTTAATTTGAGTCATTTTTCTATATACGCTGTAACGTTTTCTATAGCGATTGGGATATTTTCTTTACTCAGCGTGTGTCTCGGAAAACTTCCGAGAGAACCACCCTTTTGTCATGAATATCCAGCACGAGTCATCTTATTAATAAATTAGGACACGTGAATAGTTAGTATTCATGCTGAAAGTGAGTAAAGGATTGCAAGTGGCTACATGTGTCACTCTTTTTAAACTGTCGACACTTCGAAATGCCCCTCGCATTTGCAGGGGCTGTTCATATGAGAATTTTTTTGGGGGAAACCAGGAAAATGTTTTAATATGATCTGAATCTTGGTTTGCTATCAGGGTTTGTTAACAAACTACTTTAAAAATTTAATTGCGTTTATATGGAAAAAAAATCATTCACCCTCACACTGAGATCTTGGGTGTGCACGATCGAGATCTCGATAAGCGGGTAGTTTCCCATATGAACAGAAGTGTTTCCTCGGTGGGCGAGATAAACTTATGGCAATTCGGCAAAATTTTAAAACGAAACAGTAGATTCATATTTCATATATCCCTTAATTACTTAGTATTTCAAGGTTCAGAAAAGTTCGAAAAAAAGAAAAAATTACTGATGTAATTGTTGTTCATAAGAAAACTTTTTACCTTTTTTAGATTTGTTTGTACGTTGATTTTTGTCAAGTTACGCTTAACTTTTTTAATTTTCCGCGAGAAAAAATTATCAACTTTTGATTGTGAAGAGAGATTTTTTTGCGCTAATGAAGACTTGGCCGCTCATTTCGTGAGCCGTAACGTTGTCGTAACGTTGCATGAATGATGGAAGTTGCTTGTGACGTATAATCTAATTTGCGAGAACGCTTAAGAGGCCTACCTAAAATCTAAGACGATAATGCCACTGGTCAGCCATACTATAGTACGTGTTTTGAATTTTAAAAATAAATCCTAGCGAAAAGTAATGTCATTAAATCGTCTTTTATTGAATAGTTAAGTTCTTAAAAATTATACCGCCTTCAACATAACCAAGGATAATTATATTTTTAAACAGGGGTGACAAGCTGACAGGTTGTGTATATGAAAAACACATAAGCGATGAGGAGATTGTAGAACTTTAGGCCATGATAAACTGTGGGTCATATTCTCGTTCTTCTAATCGCTTGTTATGTTCTGTATTCTTTGTGAGTATGAACAGGGAAGATAAAATATAAACGGCTGATTATATAACCCGGATCATCATAATCAATAATATGCCGTGACATCGCGGAGAGAAGTGTCATACAGGATGACACAATGCTGTGTCACGCAGAATGACGCAACGCTGTATCACGCAAGGGGCGTCATTATTTGCCAATAATTTGCGTTAAATGAGACGCGACTGATAATTACGACACATAATTAACAAAGTAATTAAACATTTTGATGACCTTGTAATTATATTTGTGAAGTGACATAAGCGAAAGTTACCCGTGCACAGGGTTTCCTTTTCAATTCATGTGACATAATTGTTAGAAAATATCTTTCACTTTTGCTTCTTCGTTTTGCATTACAAGACTCTGGCTAGTTCTTATACGTGATAAATAAGATTCTGTTCTGTTTCATTTTTGTAGTCTCGGACTGTTTCTTTTTGTGTGTTTGTACATCATATTACGCTTTATGTAGAGACAAATATAATAATTTATGATAGTGATATAACCATAACAATTGATTGTGGACAGTTACAATTTTTTTAACGAAAAGTAAAATTTAATCTCTACGTTGGAGAGCGATAACGCGTGCTCTTTTTTTATTCATGTTTTGTTCACGTGTACACGAAGAGTACACATTTCAAGCTAGGGTTTCTCTGACAAGATTATTGATGTTATGAGCAAAGAGAAATAAACAGAACAATATTTCTGACGTCATAATGTAATTTTGCTGATTAGCCGGTTTTTCTTGTACCATGTTTAAATAGAGCGAAGTGATCCTTCTTCAATCTTTCTTCTGTGTCTTATGTAAAAGAAAACGGTATTTTTGAGTTATGGTTATTGAGTTAAAAGGGAGTATGGGTACGAGATTTATTAGTCTGTGTTTTTTAATTTTAGTGTTCACTAAAAGTTTCCTTTTTCATGTAAAAAAAAAATGAATCCAAGTTGGCAATGTATTAATAAATTTTGATTTTTTTTGTTATAGGTGGCTTTACGGAATTCGCGTACAAGTTCCCTAAATTATGTGAGTCGAAACGAAAAAATGGTTGCGCGCTTCTTTCCATATCAACACCATGTGCGTCAACGATGCTTTGTCCTCCAACGAAAGTTCTACCATTTTTATATCTTGGCAGTGAGAAAGACGCGCAATCCGAAGATATCCTTAAAACTTGTCGCGTGAAGTACGTTCTCAACGCTAGTCAGACGGCAGCCGATACTCCATATTGTAGTTTAGGTCATTACCTGAGAATACCCATACAAGATAATTCGAATGAAAATATTGTCACGTGGTTCCAGACAGCTTTCGATTTCATAGGTACGTGTCCTTTTTTGTTAAGGGAGAGTTTTTTCTATTTACTAGGGATTTTGAGGGTTGAATAGTTTTATTTTTCTCCCCTGACTAATTCGATTACGACAAACTTTAACCGGCTGGCTTCCTATTTGATAATGTCGGAATAAAATTTACAAGTGGTTTCTACAACATCTGCTTGCTTCGTGTTTCTCTCTTTTCGCTGACTCATCAAAAGATGAGTAAGCTCCCTTGAACTTTCACTAGAAAAGGTCAAAAAGTACTTTCTAAAGTATTTGATCAGTTTTGTAAGTTTAAAGTGAAAACAAAATGTATCGCTTTGTTTTAAGTTTTACCTTTACCTATATTTTTAGACAAAGTGAAGGAGAGTGACGATCATGTTCTTCTCCATTGTGTTGGTGGAGTATCAAGATCTGCAACTATAGCTATTGCTTACGTTATGAAGCATCTTTCGCTCTCCTTGGATAACGCTTATAGGTTAGTTCATTTTTGCGTCTTTTCTTCGTGTATAGTATTTCACTTGAGAAATTTAAATGTCATAAAAAGTATATTTTGTTTATATTTATTTTTGATTTTTAGATATGTGAAAGAAAAACGTCCGACGATATCTCCCAACTTAAACTTTATGGGACAGTTACTACAGTACGAACAAGAGTTACTAAAAGAAACTCAACTTATCTGTACACCTCTTAGCGAATTGAAACTAGAGGGATTAAAATCGCCGTCAGAATTTCGGAATAATACTTACATCTTTGCAGAAAATAAAGGATTGAACTTAAATAGTTGTAACGCATTTCCGTCACCCGATAGCGACGGTACAACGCCGTCATCGACTTCGACAGACTTTTTGCCGTCTCCTGGATCGGACGATATACCTTCCCCGAGTCGAAGTGAATTTGTGAACACTAGCGAAGAATCTTGTCGTTCGAAACCATTCACTTTGGATATCAATTTCACAAAGAAAGATACTTGTAAATCCAAAGGGTTCACACTCCAGCTGAACTCTGAAAAGAGGTAGCCAGTGAACGAAGTTTCTAGAATTTTTTTTCAAATTGACTTTCCTGTACATTATCTTCACTCTTCTTTTTTTTAAATGCCACGTTTCTGTAATTCGTATCTTGAAAGAGTTGTTCGCCATTACAGACACTTCATAAGGTCCTTTTAATTTAATTTTGTTGCATCCTCTTTCCCAATATTCCCTTTGAGTACTGGAAACGAGGTTGGGACTGTTAGTGTTTCTTAGTTTTATATTACATACTATGTATGATTGTTAAATATATATTTCGTTTGTATTTATTTATATTATATTCTTGCGGCTGTAAATACATAAAACACCATTGGAGAATAAATTTTGCTTTTTCGATAATCGACTTGAAGGATTTGTTTAAAGATGTGATGATGAAACATCTGCAAAGATATCGAAGGTATAATTGGTGCACCCTGCAAAGATAAGATCTTGAAAATTGGAACATGCAGATTTTTTAAAAACTGTATTGTCTTTGGTACTACGTTGAACCAGAAAGATCTCTAGTTTGGCCATTTATGTCACTGTTAGTTGTTTATATGACTTCACGGGGTTGGTTCCTAGCTAGAGACCTTGTGGTATTTTGCAGACAAGAATGTAAGGAAAAAGTTCCTGTACTTTCTGGACAAGTGAAATTTACAGTCATCATAGAAACTTCTACTTCTACCACAAAATTGTATTACATGCCAGATCTACTTGTTGATTACAGAGTTCAGTCGGATGTCAAAAAACAGCTGACAATTTTACGCTGATGTCAGCATTTATTTTATCATTTGAAAGAAATTTAGTTGTGAAATTTTGACTTTTTGTTAACTCAAACGCAACATTCATTGCTCAAATTTCTTTATATTTTTTGGTAGTCTATAACTTCCTGTGGAGGGTGCAGTGTCTATGTTGAGAAAGGAAGCAGGTACAAAGAAGACAAGAATCAAGGGACACGACAGGCCTCGTTTCTTAAACCGCTTTTTCTTCAGGTGTGGTTTAATTGATCAAGTAGATCGACCATCGTGTAAGCTGACGACCAAGGTAACTGTAAACTTTGGCCTAATTGGGCAAAATGGTTTTACCAAAGCATAATTTCAGAAACATTAATTCTAGGAGCAAGGATTTATAATAAAACTAGGACAGGATTTATAATAAAAAACCCCGTAAAAAGCTTCCATAAAAACAGATTTGAAGTATAATTTTCCGGGAGCTTTCCTAGATCTTTCAAGGAGTGGTGGCCATTCCGCATGACATCGAAAGGAAATCATTTTCAATATTTTTGTTATCTCGTAACCTAATTTTCGCGCCCCTCTGAAAAAAATAAATAATTTAGCACAAATCAAATTTACGCGCATTTTTCGCATAACCGGATGCTCGAAAAATTAAGAATCCCGCAGAACTAAGTGTTGGCGCAGAGTCGAAAATTAGATGTGTGCGAAAATTTTATGAATTAAAGAAAACGTAAAACGGAACCATCATGTCATTTGTCTGTCATCTGTGGTTATGTCAAATGTAAACGTTCCAACCGCCCTTGAAAATCATGAAGGACTCACCGTAACCTTACGGCGGTGATTCTAATGGTTTTGAAGACAGATTAGAAAACAAATCTAACTATTACACTAGTGATATATATTATGACGTAAAAAAATAAAATAAAATATAGAATAAATAGTTAATGAAGTTAATTAATATTTTATATGACATTCAAGAATTACTAAAAATATAAAGCATTGCTTGTTGATAATTTCTTCCCCTTGACTCCACATGTCCGCTCAATATTTCAAAGATACGTATAAAAAAACATGCAAGTGATAAAATGCTAAAATTTAAATTCGTTATCATTAAATATAATATCTGAATGATCAGGAAGACCGGTGCACTTTTGATTTAAATAATCCAACATTGATAACGACACGCCAAATCTATTATCATCATTGCTCGAACATAATTTTTCTTCATTGTTGATGTTTAGCGGGCATAACTTTTCAAAGGTTTTCGTTTGAATGATCAACTCATCGTGAGTTACATCAGCAAAAAGGTCCACTAAACGTTTTAGTTGAGTAGGTAAAATGTAGCCACTTACATCCACGCAATTTACCTACGAAAAACAGATTCATGCATACTTTATTTTATTGACATGCTTACATTGCTTAGGAAATTGATTTTACCTTAGGAAAGAAAATTAATTTGCAAATAAGATAAACTGTTAAAATATGTTCGAAGTTAAAAAAATTACCATGTAAGTGTTCCATTTCTTTACATGCTTCACTGGTCCATGTGTGACTTTACATTTAGACAATGTTGCTCCTTCAAAGGGGGCTGGAGAAAGCAATGTTGGAGGAACACCCATCATGTTGCCTGAAGGTGGACACAGAAACTTAGCATTTAGCAAAAAATTAAACAAAGCTTGACAATTTTTGATTTTGATGGTGGATTCTGGTCGGTTATCTAATTGCCGCATTTTTGATTTTGCATCCAATCTTTGTTGTTCCTCAATACTCGGAAAATGTTGGTCTTTGCTTAATCCGATGCTGTCCAAGAAATCATCATTGTTCGAATCATTCAACAAGTTTGTTTCACATTCTTCGTCTTCGTGATCAGAGTAGTTTTCTTCGGCTAATACATTAGATGGCGTGCTTTCCAGTGGAAGCTCAAAAGATATGCCTGAATGAAATAACAACAGTTTTAAGACAAAAATTAAAGGATATTTACTAATTTTGTGTTATGAATAATTGCACAGTATTTTAAGAGGATTCCAGTATTAATCCAAATGTCGAAGTTACAGACTTTTTCGGAAGAGGTCTGCGAAGTATAACAAGTGTATAGCGTGTATAAATAACGACAATCATGGCGGCTTGGTACCTGCGAAAACTTGTCAAACAAAAATAGATTAAAATCTTGTTGTCATTTAAATTGTAACTCTGCAAGTTTAAATAACTGCAATCTCTTTAAGGGGCTACGAACCGGTTAAAATGCTCACATTCCGTATATCCCGCGCACATATTAAAAATCCGGCAAACGCGTTTTGCGCAATGAACAGACCAGCGCACTTTGCTGGCTGGTTCAATATTTTTTTTCGAAAAGTATATTACAAAGAAATATTTTAGCAAGATTTATTCTGGATAAAAACATGACCAAGGCTGGAGAAGATAAAAATTCTAGATATATCTATATATTCGAGTCTGTAAATTACATACATGCCGGAAAAATAGCCAGTTTGTTTTTCGCCGCCATCAGCTCGACTTTCGTGTAAGTCACTAAAGTCGAAAACCAACAGCCGTTCCGTAGCCCCTTTAACATGTGCTTTTAATTAAACATGTACTGCAATTTGCGTGAAAATTTTTTCTCTGCAATATTAAGATTTGCTGAATTGATACAATCAACAATCAAGCTTTACCTTCATCTTTTAACATTTGACGAAATCCTTTCGTAGTTGGAGTGACAATAGCAACCATTTGATTTTCACCAACACCAGATGCTTTAAACAACACTGTCAACTGATACGAACACAAGTAAAAATATGGGCAGTGCTTAGTTTTTAACATATTGAACAAAGATTGAAAACTTGATCTCCACTGATCCATGACAAAGTCACCAAACTTTTTATTACTTGCAATGATATTTAAACTCTTATCATCCTTCACCCCAACAGTAGATTTTGATTTTACAGGAAAATTAGATATGCCAGGTAAACACGGGTGCATCCAGTTATGAAGACAACAACATAACTTTGTTCCATCCAATTTTCGCTCTGTAAAATCAACAATGCCTTGTGATTCATCAACTGATTTAGTGTGTTTGCATTTATCAAAAGGCTTACTTGACATGAACCTAACTTTTTGTTTTAAACTCCAATCCAGAGGGAATTCTAACTTTTTATATGAGTATTTTGGCTGTTCTGTCTCCTCTTTAAAATCATTGTGTGAAATGGTACTTTCAGCAGCTGTATTTTCATGTGACACAGTAATGTGCCTACTTTTACCACAAGCTTCAAGTTTTCTTAAGAAAGTGTTTTCAACTGTTTTTAATGGACTACTCCGTTGTAATTTCTTAACAGTGTCCAATTTGGTAAAAGGATTCGGTCTTTTCTGACCACGTTTTGCTTCTTCATTTTCTTTGTTATTTAGAATATGCTGGTTCACTTTGTTAGATGATGGGACAGAATCTCTTCGCTTTTTAACCTTAAGTATAAGTCTTCCATTATTTTGCTTCATCACTAAAGTAAGAAATACTAGACATTACATCAATACACGTTTATGCTTGACAGTTTGTGTGTCTGTGTGTGCTTGAACAGATTTTATCAACCGGAAAACACTGTATCTGGATGTTTACTTAGGTACCATTGACAAAATATGTTTGTCCCCTTCACCAGTGTTTTGCAAATGTCATTTACCCCAACCCCCTGCTCTTACCGCTTCGTTTGATGTTCAAGACCATTTTGCGTCTTTATATTTTCAACAAAGAGTAAAAAAATTCTCAGAGAAAATTTCTGGGTGGTTAATTTATAAAATTGATTGTTTTTTTAATGATCAAAAAGGAACTAGCGATTATTGTCTTCTGTCAATCAATCAGTTAATGTATTATATGTCTTAGTGTCGTTTGTTTAAAATAACACAGCAAGGTCTATAATGTTGCGCACAGCCTTAGGGCAAAATAATTTGATTATAAAGGTTACGGTTGTTTTGTAAGCGACTCATTTCAGGCTTGGACAGGAATGGCGTGCGATCGCACGAGCACGCCTCCGCACACGCCATTATTGTTTTTGGCCTGCATATAATCGCACAATATTTTGGCGTGTTCTTAAAAGGTGGGGACGATTTAACCAGTGAACCCCAAACACTGGAGACTGCAAAAACTTTTAAACATATAAAACAAAATAAGCACGTTTCTGTAGCTACATCTCCCTTATTATAACTTCAAAAATTAAAAATCGAAACATGCAAAATAACGAGATAATTCAAATATAATCTGTCTCTTTTAATCAACCTTCGTTCGGCATCTATTTCGTTTTGCCATCTGCCATGTGCCGTCATGGAAGTTTCGTAATCATGATCACACTTACCACAAGTAATAAATGTGTCAGGCGCCGTTAAAAACAAAGTAAGGCTGCGCATTTTAATAAGCCAATTAAATCGCAAAAATGCCGTTTTGAATGATAGAAAAAAACGTATGCACGCCAAGTATTTAAGGCGTGTACTACGCACGCCTAACTTCACTTTATGGAGTGCGGTCTGTTGCACTCGCCAACAAGATTTTGGCATGTAATTTTACTCCTGTCCAAGCCTGCATTTTATTATACAAAAGCAGATTTTACTGATTTCTTCTTAAATATAAGGTTTATAAAAGGTAAAAAAAGATATATTTATTTTTGTCCCCTAAATGTTAAGACAGGCATATTTTGTTGATGATTTCTTACGTACCAAAAATAAATTGCTTCACCATTCACAACATCTGTTTTTTGAGCAATAGAAAAAGGTATGTGGCATCGTTTAGGCAGCCACTAGTACTGCAACCATTTTAATCATAAAAAAAGGCATTTTTAGATTTCAGTGGATCTCACATTGGAAAAAAAACACATCACAGAATTGAGATGTAAATCACGAAACTGGGATCCTTCTGCCAATTTTTTGCTTGACCCTGCACAAGCGCCTGCCTCCTTCACTGGCATTTTGCAAAGTAGTCACATAACTTCATAGTCAAAACTATAAATTTGTGTGCCAAGTGGAATTGCCAAATCATCGCTAGAGTCATTTGTTTAGATAATCACAACTCTAGATTGCTAAAAGCACTGTGGCCATTGTATAAAAATAAAACACAACGATGGAAAAGGTGGCATTTACTCTTCAAAAATGTCATCTTAAGTTTGTTAACTTAAATCATAGAAATATCTGGAAAGGCTGTCTTTCAGAAGAAGGACCAAAACTCTTCAATGCCCTTCCTCCAAAACATATATAAGGAAGATAGATAGATAGAACTGTGCCAAAACGTGCTTCAAGAGAAAATTAGACCAATTTCTACGTAATTATACCTGATGAACCACTGCTCCCACCTTTCACTTAGGAGAACAGACTCAAACAGTATCGTAAGAAATCGTAACCATAGACCTTTTTGAATGTTTACATTTTCCGCGGTAAGCCCTTTCTCAGCTTTAACAATTGCGTAGCAGGCAAAAAGATGTGGGCGCTAGGTGAAGTGAGGTCCTTTTTAGTCTGTTTTTTCGCACAAAGGTATCATTACGACTTTATATAAATATATGTCAATCAGAAGTTATCGATCTACACTCGATAATAGTTTAAAGCTTCAAAAATGTTTCCGTAGAAAGAAATGGGCTGACTCTTCTTCAGCAAGCTTCCACGTCTTACAGCCTGCCACGTAGTTGTTAGAGCCAGAAGTGCTTACCGCGGAAAATGTAAGCATTAAAAAAGGTCTATTGATTGGACTCAACAAGAGTTGAATGCGTGGAGAACCACCACACAGAAGCTATCTCAAGTAACAAGTAGCTAAGTCAAGTATATAATGATTTTATTACAAGTGCAACAATATTCAGAAGGGCCTACTAAAATTGTGTGTGTGATTGAGTGGCTGTGATTGAGAGAACCTTGCATTACCTCTAGAGCCTATAGCCATATGCAAAGTTCTCCAAAAAATCATAGTCATAAGAAAAATTTAACACAAGCTAGCTAGCAAGGCGGCACACACAACTGAATATCGTCATTAGCTAACAAAAACCACTAATCAGTGCATAACACAGAGAAAAAATTAAACAACAGTTAAAAGAAAAAAACCTTAATCAGCCTTGTTTGTGTTCTTTTTCTGATTTCTGTCAAAAAAAGCTCAATCGTTTTTTGTTTTTTATTCTTCTTTCGCGCGTAGTTATTTATTTATTAGTTGAAACCGAAAAAAACGGATTTATTTTTCGGAAACGTGTTCTTTCTACCCTTCGCCCTTTCCCTGCTGGAAAAGCCAAACGTCGGCACTTTTTGTCCGCGTCGTGCAAGTGATACCGAAAAATCCCCCAACCCCCTCCTCCAAAAAATATTTTAAGACAATTCAACCCCTTATTTATTAATTTATTGAGTGAACAAAGTATTTAACTAATCTGTCTGTTTACTTTTGCCTGTTGCAATCAAACACCGCAAGTAGTGTCTCTCTGGACAAAAAGAATCACCAAATCCCGCCAGACCGTCACAAGCCCTGTGGTCGAGGTTTCAACTAAAATTTATTTGGCGCTCTAGGGTATCAATTCATAAGAATGACTATCATTAGGGGTATTGTACACATATCCGACCCATGCCATCTCGAAATAGCCAAACGGTATCAATTTGCCAGTACTTTGCAGCCGGTGACCTACAAACGTTCTTACTTACTTACTTAATTTAAGCGTTTTTTCGTACGTCTGTGTTAAAAAAGTATTGTCTAGTTAAGAACGCCCTAATACCCAA
This sequence comes from Hydractinia echinata, assembly GCA_030067915.1. Lineage (NCBI taxonomy): Eukaryota > Metazoa > Cnidaria > Hydrozoa > Anthoathecata > Hydractiniidae > Hydractinia > Hydractinia echinata. The sequence continues at coordinate 2,517,530 of JASGCC010000023.1, forward strand.
CAGAATACGTAGTCGTAGACAGAACTTATGCGTTCTTATAAAAAATAACGTCACTGTTGTCGAAACACGCCGCTCACCCTCCTGTCCTCAAAGAACGAACAGCTATGTCATCCGAAGAATTATAGTACAGTAAATTATGTACTATAATAACTATAGTCTAGAGCTGTAGACTTTTTTCTTTTCGTCTACATGGTGATTAAATAAAACGTAAAGTAGAAGGACAAAAGTGACAGAATATATTCTAGGCGATGAACATTTCGTCCAACCAAAATTTTCTCCTGTAAGGTACTTGCGTTGCTGAATTTTCCTGACCACTAATTTAAGTAAGCGTACACTATAGAGCTCCTCCCGCCCAAAAAAACTTTGGGGTGTTGCGGCTCATAGAATTTATTCATTGGAATCAATTTTTCAAAAACGCAGAACAGGCTTTAGCTGCAGATTAAGATCCAATACCTGAAACATAAAACACTACTTTCCGTGGTAATTTTTATTTCAGGAAAATATATAAATATATAAAACTTAATTTTTAAATTCAGACTCAGAGCTTCTTTGATACAAAGGATCAAAAGTTGACTGATCTTGCTGGTCTTTTTGTAAATTTGCCCACTTCTCTTTTGCTTGTTTCATTTCTTCTGGATCGAGTCCACCAGCTAGTCCATACTTTCTCATTTCATACACAAACGGATGTCCAACTTTATTAAATCGAACTAACTTATCGTTAATTATACCGTAGTGGCGTCGATGGAGCTTTTTCTCGGCCACTGCTCTCGGATCGAGTTCAACTTGCACCTGAGCAATCTCGTCTGCTAGTTCTTCGTCTGTTTTATCACTCGCTTCTTCTTCCCAGGACTCGGTTTTCTTCATTTAAAAAAAAAAAAAATTAGGCCAAAAAAAACAACAATCAACAGCGTCATAAAATAGTACAAGTGTCATCCTTAAAGGGGAAGTCCAGTCATTTTTCAAAATTTGTGTGTTGAATAAACGCCATCGTGTGAATAATTTCTGCCAAAATTTTTTTTAAAATTCGTATTACAAATGATATAAATGTTTATCAAAGTTTAGGATTGTTACTGTTTTTTTTCAAACGACACCATCTTTTTGTTGTTATCATCGAGGTCTGGGCTCTAATATTTATCGTGACGTAATTTATGACAACAGCTTTCTGCACGCCGGAATGCTTCAGTTGTCGATTACACCACTTTAAACAAGTCATAAATACACCATTAATTTTACTGTTATCATGGTTACTTGTAGTGCTTTAAATTGTGGTAACTCTTCCATCAAAAAATCGGTAGCTGATGTGAGAGGGTGGCATAACGTTCCCACCGAAAAAGAAAATAAACAACGTCGTAAGAAATGGCTAGCAGCTATGAAGCGAGATCCACCATATCCAGCAGACGCGAATTTCGTTCTTTGTGGTATGCATTTCACGTCCGAATATTTCCAACGCGATCTCAAGGTATTTCTTGCACTTCTTTAATTTTTCTTGACTTCTTTTCACATTATTTTTTTTGTAAATAAGCTTGTTGCGAAACTTTATTCACCTTCAATAATTTTCTGGACACCTGTCTTTTGATGTTTTTGTCCATGAATAACCAGGGGGTAAAAATTGTTGTCACGAATGACGTCAGAAGAATATTAGTGTCCAGACTACTCGTTGCGGAAAAATATCATGAAGTGAAAGTAGAAATGAATTGAGACAAAATTGCTTTTTTCATGACTTTTAGAACCTTGTAGCTGAAAAATGTTTTTGGCTGTTATACAGACATGAAATGTGATTTTACAAATTTTGAAAATTTACCGGACTTGCCCTTTAATTAAGCCTATTATATGATGACGTATAGAAGATACATGATCAGATTCTGTTTATCAGGTAATCTGCGAGACATTCTGAGATTGACACTTGTTACAAAATGTTTTGTAGAGACTTGGGAAGGCGTGACAACTTAGAAGTAAAAGGTCTAAAGAACATACCCAAGACTCGTGGTACAATGCAGTAAGAATGTAATATGCATAATCTTTATTTTGTTTCCTGGTTGGGCACCTAAATATGAAAAGGAGAGGTTATTTTTGAATCGACAGCAACCAAAAAACAACGTGTTTTATAAAAATATACCTGTCAGCTATGATAGTTAGCTCGTCGTTGTGTTTATTGTAACGATCACCAACCAGCAAAATTAACTTTCGACGAGCATGAGCATCAAGATCAAGATCCTTGAGATACACCTATATTTGGAAAGAAAAAGTTTAAAAACAAAATTTTCAAAATTGCAATGTACAATTTTGTTTCTTACCTGCAATTTGACTTTTCTTGATTCCGGGTGACGTATTGATGGTCCGGAGTATATATAGTTTATGGTGGTTATACGTATTGGAAGAGAAGGAAGGTTGTCTGGCCAGGGTATGCAATACTCTAAACAGACCGATTTAAAAATACTAGCAACTCATCAGGTCGATTTTTATTGCAGAGCGGAAAAGAATAGTTTTTTATCATTGATTGGTTAATTAAGTTAAGTTTTCTGTCATATCCTGAAAGAAATGTTGACAATATTTTTACCATTTTTACCATTAGTATCCACTCTTCACCACATCCAAAATTCCTGAATTTTCCTAACATTTTACCCCAATTTTCCAAACTTTTAAAGATTTTATAAGTTGTGACAGGCGGAGCTAGACTCAAGAAACATATTTGAACTTTATTTGCCACAAATATGCATACAATTTAACTCAAGCCAAGCAAAACCTGAACTTAGCTCGACTCAGACCTTTAGCTAACCGAGTAGACACCATGCAAGGACCAATAAGCAAAATAACCAATCAAAACGCAGAACTACTACTGTTCAATTCCTAAGTTTTCGATATGTAAATAAAAAACAACATTAAATAATTAGGTCAAATAAATATACCTCTAAGGACTTCGCAATGCTTTTTGATAGCAGGAGGAGTGAGATGGAAGAAGTTTGGAATCTTGAAATACAAAACAGTAGCTTTATACTAATTAATAGTGATAAACTTTTATAAAATTTGTCAATTTCATTTTAGGCCAAGCTTATTACAAAAACTTATCCATTTTCAACACAAGTTGACACAGCAAACCACACTAACTAACTTACTTTTAGCAATTCCACGTTGCCGCTATCATTGGGAGGTACGTCACCAAGCTTGTTAGCTCTTGGTCTGCCCATCCTGATGGGTAGCGGAATAACAGAAGGATTATAAGACCTTGCCGCATCATACACATTTGTCCAATCCGTTGTGTCAGGATCGATAAGGTCAGCACGTGACAGGGACTATAAAAGCAGATGAAATTTAACCCTTTTTTAAAAAAATTGAAGCAACTTTAAAAGAATAAGTTGTTGGAAAAAACGTCACATAGTACAATTTAAAACCACAAACTCAATAAATACAATGACCATTATATCCCTTCTAGCTTCAAAATACAATCAAGGATTTTGTTTTTAAACCTATTTTCATTGCTATTCTCGAAACAAAAGTATCTCAATCGCACACTTACTTGTTAGTTACGGGTGGAAATTTTAAAAGCCGAATATAGACTGGAAATATAATTTTGATGGTCAGGCTAGGAAATTAGCTAACATTAAAATTTTACGTTTTTTTATATAATATTGTTACGTTGCCTGAGAGGTCAGATGTTTCCACTGAACTTTTTTTTTTAAATCTTTTTTATTTTAAATGGATATCTTAACAAAGGACAGTCTGTCATCTCCAAAGAAACTTATAGTGACAACATTTTCAAAATGATTTTAAGGAAGGTCACCTGATCTTTTTATGACATTTTATATGACACAAGTATCACTATCGTCAATAGAACAACAATAGAACACAATCACAACAGCCAAAACAGAAGAAAATTCTACATACTTTAATTTTCGATCTTGGTTTTTTAACAGCGTAATTCTGCTTACGAGAAACAGCTAAAAAAATGAAACTAATTTTAAGGAGTTGATTTTTCCCTACGTCAATCAAGATGAGACTATATAGTACAAACCTTTTCCTAAACCCATCAAAGGCACAGCAGCATGTCTTCCTTTTGGACCAGAAGAGTGTTGTCTTTTTACTTCATTTTGTTGCAATAATCTGACAGCACAAAAAGAACTTGCCTTCCATCTCCAACTTGTTAAAGGTGCCTGTTTAAATATGGACAGGGAAAACCCTGAACTCATAATGGAGATTTTTAGATCATGGTTTTAAATTTTTATATCTAAGATAATAGTTTAGAAAGTATCGTTAACAGATCCTGACTGGATTTTGCAAAAATTAAAAATACAGACTAAGTTTGCAAAGTTTATTTCCAGAAGTCATGACGGAATAAAAAACACATTTCGAGTTTACCACTTTTAAAATACAAGTCTGTTCGATTTTAAACTTTTATTTCACAAAAATGTGAATTGAAAAAAAAATACGATTGTAAATAAGCCACTTATATCTCCTGTGCGTCATAAAAAAGGGGTTCCTTTGGTACCATTTTGATCATAACCAGTTAGTATGACTCCATAGACCTGTAAAATAAACCTTAAACCAATCAAATCATCAGAAAGTGATACAAACGGTTTTTTGTATAGGTCCGGCATTAATATTAAACAAATATCTTTTATATTATTTATTTACTATGAGAATATTTTATCCACTTTTTTGTAATCAAACCAAAATAAATTTTTGTCACATAAACCAAGAAAAATATATATAAGAAAAATATGTAAACTTCGTAAATTTGTTTTATCGTGTTTTTACTTATATTCTAGGATCACAATTTTTCAATCAGATTTGTTCTGTTCTTGAGTGGAAACCCATCTTAATGAAAACAAAAAATATTTATAAACAAACAGTATTTCCAGATCTTGTAAAATTTATATACAAAAAATACATTAATAAACTACAGAAAATACAAGCATTTTAGATAGAGTTGAGTAAGAAAAAAATTGATTGATTTTATAGTATTCACAGTATTTATTCACTGCCAGTTGAACTATTTAAAGGTCGTTCAGCACCATCTTGGTTTAGATACTCTTCACCAGCTTTCCGCCTAAATAACGCAAGACATTACGATTATAGTATTTCTTTAAATATATGACCTTGCACATTGAACACTTTGAATTGTAGGGGAGAACAAACTCAGTATTATTTCACATTGTGACGGTTAGTCTAGCGTGGTATGTACCTACCCTTTTTTTTGTAGTAGTCGCAGTGACACGCACATAACAACTGTTGTGACAGCAAAACCTATTAGCCAGTTCTTTAAAGGAAAACCACTCTGTGTATAAACAATAACATGTAATCAGATTGTTCTGTAATAGAGAAATAACACTTAAGTCATTTATTAAGACAGAATTCGTACTTTTTTCAAACATCTATAACTGTTCCATCCTTCATTGCATAAACACATCGAGAGACCTACATATCAAGGAAAAACCATTAAAATAATTAAGCTACGTGGAATTGGAGGGAACTAGTAAGTCAAATAGGGCTAAAGGTTACAGGCAGGAGACTTTAAAGTTGAAGAACAAAATGAACTAAATTAATTTAATACTAAATGTCCCATCTTTGAAATGATCCTAGCACAGATGATGGGAAAGTGTGAACCGATAAATCAAAATAATCTTCAAGTAACATTATACCTGGGCCATCTTGAAGGCAATATGAATTTTCAGGACAATAATCTAAATACACATTATTAGTTAATACAAGTTAAAACAATATGCATAAATTATCACAAAGGAATAAGTGCTGCTAATTAGAAAATATCATACCTCCTGGACATTCGTGAGAGGGTTGCTGACATATTTTGATATATTTATCAACTTTACTTTTATTAAATGCTTTACCACAGGAGCTTGTTGATGAAATAATACTAAGAAAAGTAGGTTTAAAACTAAAAGGAAAAAATATAAAACAAGCTGGAAATCCAACCTCATATCTGGCAAGTCACAACCCCTGCAAAAATGTGTGCAAGTTTAGCTTTTATTATTTTGGACTAATTAATCCACATTAATCTTTTCATAATAGCAAAAACTATTCTCGTGATTTTTTCCATTGCTGTCACAGTTGCAAAACCATTAATGCAATAATTTTTTTTTAGTTGATGATGATTGTCAAGTAGATTTTACAGATCCCGCCAACCTACATCTGCAGATTGCAACTATATTATAATGGAGCACTCTTGATTTGATAACTGTTAAAATAAACTTCTTTTTTTTTCTTCGTAAATCAGGGGTAGCAGGCAATTTGTTAGAAGCTAAATAGAGAATAATAAGCAGGCTTGTATTCAACAAAAACATAATCTTTGCTGACTTACAATGTGGATAAATTTCGGAAGGAACGTAAAGAGATATCTTCATTGGTAAGATTTGTGTTGTTATTAACAGCTCTAAGGATAAAATAACTTTAGCAATTATTCGAGACCTTGGAGCCAACATGGATTTTTCTGCTTAACTGCAGAATTTACTAGATTCATTGTTACTGCACATGCTTTAGGCATATAGCTGAAAGGCTAGTGCAGCATATTCTCTCTTGTTTTTTTATGGTAAACCAATGTGCAAAATGTGGAATGGTTGCTCGAACATTCTATTGGCATAAAATTAAACTAGTTATTTTTTTTATTATTAGGATTACAAAAATATTCAGTTTTAACAATACAATAATATTTATAATACTGCACTGCACTAACTTCAACTTTCTATAATATAACGTTGAGTATTTCTTTAAAATGTTCAGACATTTTGTGAATCATATAGCTATATAAATGTTTTGACGTAGAATATTTTTCATTCAACAGCAGTCAATGCAGCAAGGATGCTCCATTTCAGAAAACCCAAAAACATGAAAGAAACTCTCTGCACAACAACTAAATCCCATACACAAACAGAAGCTGATGAACAAAAGCTCCAGCTTGTCAACGTCGGGGTTCTTTCTTGTTTTTTTACAACATTTGTTCAAACAACAACAAGAACAACAAGTCCAAATCATGTTCATACATAACTGAAATTCCATATTTTCAAGAAATAGTAAAGAAAACGTGTAAACATAAAAGTCAAGTGATAATGCAGCTGTTTGTACAAAAGGGTTACTGTCCAAAGAATGTTTTGCCCAAATTTTCTCATTCTTACCTAATTGCATAAGTAAATAAAAGAAAGCATGGTTGTAAGATCTTAATTAGACCTTAGTATGGAAATTCATTACATCTAAAATTTTCAAAAGATTTCATATTAAATTATTAATACTTACAGCCACTCAATGTCCAACTTTTCGTCATTTGATAGGACAGATAAGGAATCAAGATGGCAATTGCTCAAATCAATTCTAATCATAATTAATAATTTTATATTTCTTTATAATACTTCACCTTTTTCAATTAAGGTGCCCATTTGAATGTTGGTTTGTATTACATAGGTTCATGGTCAGTAGATTGATGTCAGTGTGCAATCCAGTGTTCTTAGTAGTCGTTGAACGGCTATTTCCTAATTGAAATTTTTTCTAAATTTTCCAATCTATTAGGTTAATGACGCTATTGCTTTTCAGAAATTGCCTAAAACTTGATTTGCAAAGGCATAACAATATTTACAACAGCAAGGTGAAGGTATGATGTTTAGTGGAGTTGTATATCGCAGGAGTCGATGGAGACAAGCTAAAAAATGCACATCAGAAACGCAGTTCCAAAGCAGGAGGCTAAATCATAGAATCTATAGAACCTCTTCTGGCAAAACCAAGACAGGGTCTTACGTTTTGCCTTTCATCTCGTATAGGAGAGTTTGCATCCTTGATGTGATATACAATGGTACAATTCTTATCTTAGTTTCACTTTGTGATAGTTGCTTAACATACGGATGATAGATCTTTAGAAAAACCTAAAGATCTATCATATCATACACTTTTTTTTTAATAAGCATTCAACTAATAAGCAACTAGTGCTGGGATGGTAAGATTTTAAGCAATTTTAGTGCTCAGCTTTGTACTTTCTCAACTGTAAAAAAATGAGAATGGTTTTTTTCCTTAAAAAATGTAATTTAACAAAACTAAAGCTATGAAATCTAATAAACAACTAGTGCTGAGATGGTAGGATGGTAAATTAATAAACAACTTTGTTGGATATTTAGTGTACACTTTTCAAAATGTGAGACATCTAAAGAATATCAGAGAATATCAGTGAAGAAATGTGACATTAATCACTACCTACTGTCCTCAGTCGCTGTCATTGTTTTGCTTCATTTCGAAATATTTGTATATGTTTATAAGAAATATGATGCCAGGACAGTTATTTAAAGAGAATTGCTTATTTTTTTATTAAAAAATCAAACAACAGTAAGTTAAATTGATTGAATAATCTTTACTTGTTGGTTTTGTTATTTAATCTGCAAATCAAGGTTTGACATAGAAATATATCCATTTATTATTAAAAATAACAACAACATACCCCAAAAGACGATTGTTAATAATGCAACATCTGTCACCAGTAACATTACCACCATGACAAAACGATTGCAATAATTCTTTGCTTCTATTTGTTGCCATGTAAGATCCACATAATTTGCATTTTGGTAAAAGATTTGATCCAATTTGACCAGTGAGTACAGCCGCCAATGCAAGAATGATCACCTTCAACATCTTTTATTTTCATGGATTTTTTCCCACATTAATTAGTTTAAGAAATATTGTGTTTTGCCTGCAGATATCAACAAGTTTACATTGCAAATTTTGTTTCATTATATTTACATAATAATAATACTTTTTAATAACTGGTAAAAATTTACCAGCATTTCCAAAACCTAGTTTTGTAGGAATTTTTGTCAAAAATTGAGGAGCAATGAGATCATTTTTAGTCATATTTTGCTGAGGAAGTATTTATTACAAGGAATCAATTTTTTTCATATACCTCTATTTCATACACTTTTTAAAGCAAAATAAACAAAAATATCAAAAATTTGATTAGAGGAGATTGAGTAGAATTGAAGAGGGTTTACAATAGTATAGGCATTTTTTTTTAAGCATTTGAAAATTTGAAAAAAAGCTCACATATTCTTAGCAAACTTTTATTTCCTGGCTCAATAATATGCTTATGGTAAACTTAATCTTATTTTTAAGAAATCTTATTTAGAAATATATTGTTTTTCCAACAACAACAATAACAAAATCAAAAATTTTCTAATTAACCCAAAAAATATTTATTTTCACAATCCTTTTCTGGGGAAGAAAGTTTTGAATGGCTTTAGAATTACGAAAAAATAGAATATTTTTAATGTAGTGAGTCTCACCAATTGCTTAGCATAATAATTCACATCAAAAGGGTAGCTGATTTTTGTAATTTGATGTTCACTCAATATTTTTTGTTAAAGGTAAAAAAAAAACAAAGGCTGGTAACAGTTATTCTATTGGATCTGGACTTGCTCTGATGGAGTTTATGTCACTGTTTTTTGCAGTATGTGCAATAATTTTTAAAACTTATGTTAGACTTTTACTTTTTACGTTTTCACAAATTTACACATGATTGAAACAACTGTGACACAAACCCCACTCAACAGCAAATGTCGATCCCAAGAAAACTATCTGATGTAAAAAAAGGAATATTTTGTACCTAAAATCTATGATCTTTCTATGAAAATTATAAAAATAGATTACAACATGGTCGCGTGAGATAGGAACACAAAATTGTTTGTATTTGTTAGTAGTAGCATTAACATAAAAAGGATAAGATTTTTTTGATTATTTTTTAGACAATGCTTTATCTATTTCATCAGTGTCCTTAATGTTCAAGAGGAGGTTGTTGGCATTCAAATACACTTTGTTTTGAGACTGTGAAATGACTCTTGCAATTTTCTGAGCAGCTCGAATTCTTCTCAGTTTCAGATAGCCTGGATTTTCATTCATGGCTTCTCCAAGCAAAAGAGCTGCTTGTGCTTCTCCTTCTGCAGCAACAATCTTTTGTTGTCGTTCCTGGATTGCTCTTTCAACTAAAAATGCAGCTCTTTGGGCTTCCTGCTGAGCAACTTGCTTAGATTCTACAGCAGCAGTGTACTGACTGCTGAAACTAAGATCTGTGATGGACACATCATCAAGAATGATATCAAAATCCTTTGCTCTGTCAACTAAATCTCTACGAATCATCAAACTAACTTCTTGACGCATTGTGATAAGTTGTGAAGCATTAAACTGTGCCACCACACTTTTCAAAACCTCATTGCAAATGGATGGTAACACACGCTCATCAAAATCCAATCCTAATCTTTGGTACATCTGAGGTAAGGTACTAGAAACTGGTCGGGCCAAAACTCTAAGACCAATGTTTACCATTTGTAAATCTTTGCTACCAGTAGGAGACATGATACGACGAGGTCGAGCACGAATATCATAAATGATAGGGTATTGAAACCAAGGTAATCTAAATTTGTGTAGGGTAATGTGTAAAAATATTAGGGTCACACAAGCTTTTAAAGTAAAATCCTCAAACAAAGGCCTTGCCATGAGTTTTTGTTGTGAGTGTGACAAATCGCACGCACAGAAGGCCATCGTCCTGCAATGGTTCGCAATTTTTTTTTTATTGTTTTAAAGCCTCTGAATATAATTTTTTCCTTCCACTGGACTTTATTAGCTTCTTGGAAGCATGTTACTTATTATTAAAATGCATATTAACTTTTTATCAGAAAAATATAAATTTAAATGAATAATAAAAGACATGCCTCTAATAATAATTTGATATAAATATATTTTAAGATCTTTTAAATAGGGTTTCTATAATGATAAACCACCTAAAGTAATCTCTGCTTTTTATATGTTTATGCAAGTTTTCTTGGCATAAAAATAGACAAAAATAATATTTATCACAAATCGTCAGTAACAACGATGTATGGTAGATTGTTTTTTCATGTTTTTATAATTTCATTATCCACATTTATCTTAGCAATCACAGTGTGTATAATAAATGAGTGGCAGTAATGTAAAGGATATAGTTGCATGTGCCTTGTTAATTGTATTTTCTTCTTCATATTTTGAATGGCCACCTGCTGCTTAAAAGAAGTAAAAATAGGGAGAGAAAAAAAAAATCATCAAAAATACTAAAATCCTGGGCAATAAGTTGAGAAATACATCTCAGTAATACCTAAAAATGATACCTGTCATACTACTCCATTGCCAGAAGCAAATCATTATAATATGCTCAATGCATTGCAATGCACGTTATTGCGTATGCAGTTGTGTTAAGGTGTGCATTTAATTGCCTGGGTACTATTTTCTTCATTGAGAGGCCTGACTAAGTATCATTTTTTTTTAATAAATTTTGTTCAGGTTATATCATTTTAAATACTTGTTATTCACGTAATTTGTTTTAAGCAAAGTACAATATTAACTTAATGAATTTAGACTTGCATAACTTAGTTTTATGTAAGACTCAAAGGAGTTGCGTAATGTAATTGACGCAATTGTAAAAAGACTTGGCCAAAATCTGATTTTAAGCCCTGACAAGTTTCTCAAAGTCTGCAAATTTGTTGCGAAAAAGTTTGATGTATATCATATGTAAATAATCTTTTCGTAATGGGCCTAAAATTATTAAAAAATAATAAATGCAAGGTATAAATAAGTAAATTATGCTATACATTTTAAAAGATTTGCACATGTGCTCAATCACACACCTTAGATATTTTGTGCGTATGCGGTCACATGCCTCTTATGACAAGGCCTGTAACAAGGGATTTTTTCAAAAAACAACCACAAGTCCATGTTTTGTATTTCAGGTTTCATGAACCCTGATTATCGTAGAACACAGAAGAATGCAATAAACAGCTACAATTGTTTCCAAGAGTAAACAGAACAAATCATTATTATAAGTTTTATTGGACTTACCTAAAGTGCAAACCCTCTGAATATACCTCAGGTTGTATCCCACCAATCCTACTAAAAATAATAGCCCTGTGACCACCATCCACTGTGTATACTGATTCTTTTAATCCATAAGCAGCCAAACCTGCACCAAAAAGTAGTGATAATCCTGCAGATGAGCCAGCAGGAGGACCCTTTGCAAATCTACTGAAAAGATCTCGAATTGCCTGAGCCATTCTAATGTTATTTTTTTTCTAGAAAAGATAATAGCAAATTAAAAACAATATTATTGGTGACTAAAAATACTAAACCAGGCCAAAATTTCGCTTTCTAAAAGGGTTTTTTTGTTCCTTCTTAAGAATTTTTAATTTGTTTTATTGGTTATTTAAACATTACGTAATTACAAAGACTGACATCAATGTTGGTGAAGCCATTGCAGTGCACTTTTAAGTTTAAAGGTACTGTCCAGTAAAAATATAATAATAAAAAAGTAGCCTGAATTGAATTCAACTTTTCTTATTTGTTGCGAAAATAAAAGTAATTATCTTTCTAAAGTTTTACAACTCGAATAACATTTCCTTTATGTTTACAAATTTTTCATATCGCACGTTGTCGAAAGCAAATTTATACCGAAGCCATTCTACATGAAAGGGAGGCTAAAATAATATTTTTGTTGTGACGTAAGCGTTGGGTTCTCGGCGAATCAAAACATTGTAAATAGAAAATGATTGTTTTACTCTGAACAATATTACCAGATTAAATTTAATTTTTTTTTAATATTTTACCCCCTTTTTAAAAAAATGTAGCAATTTATGAATATTTAATTTCAAAGCATGCAACTCACTTTCAGAGATAGAACTTTATGTCCCTGTCCACACAAACAGAATGTCTGTCTCTACACAAATTAAAGTAGATTATTTTAAAGCTGCTTTATTTTTTGTGCCGGCACTGAGACCAGACGCGGGTAAGATAATTTACGTAAAAGTATATCTACGCAGACATCCGTTGGAGTGGCCGATGCTCAAACGCAGAAAGCATCGTGCGATGATGAAATGAAAAAATCTGACGCGACATTACAAGTTAAATTCCTTGACGAATCTGAATCATTTTTTGTAATATACCAAACTATCAACTGTTGTTGTCATATCGTAAATTGTGTTTTTTGTACCTTTATACTTCCTCGACAATTATAAACCTCGTTCCCAGTACCCCTATTCTATTACCAAAGCTACCTCAATTAGCGAACAAAAAGAAATACTTGGTTCGAGGTTATTCATATTTATACTTTTTATACCGTAATGCTTCGAATAAACGCCCATTAAACGCCCCCAGAAAAAAGATTATACCGCACGTGGATTAAAATTGTTTAAATAACACTTGGGGCATGAAGAAAAAACCCCAGTAAATTCGGACCTGCTATGGTTTCCAATTGTTTTGTCAAATGAAGAAATTATATACAATTAAATCCATGATAAAATGTCTGTTCCGCCTGTAAGTGCAGTTTTGAAAACTGAAAAGGACCAGGACTATTCGATAATTCTGAGATCTAAAAGTGTCCGAACAAGACGGAAATCTATCAACGTTTTGTCCGACGAAAGTTCTAAACGAGCTAAGGACATGTCCGACCAAACTGGAAATGTGGCGGGCATTGTGTCTGACGAGACTCCAAAAATTATTTCGAGGGCTGCCATCGCACGCTATAAAATGGGATTTTATAGGTTGATTTTGAAAACTCAATATTTATTTTTCAGGCGTGCGATTAATTGCACGCCTGAAACGATTTACGCGTGTGCCACGGCGTGCGCGTGCGATCGCACGCTTCTCCTGAAAAAGACTGTTGTTTTTAATTTACAATCAAATATTCTCGTTGTCAACTTCATTTGTCCGAGAAAAATCAACTTCAGGTATTTCTTCACCTTCTTTGAAGCCAGTATACACCCCATTCGTACTTGGATATTCTTTACGTATCTTAGACACGACACAAGATGGTATAACCCGACGAACGCCTTTTCCCAAGTGGTTATGAACAAACCAACAGAATTGGCGGTATGCCGCATATCGATAAGATCTAAAAATATCATCCTCAAATAAGATTGGAAATACTATGACAACAGAAATTTCAAGAGTGCTAGCGACTTACTTGTTAGAAACTCCGTCCCTTTTTTAAGTCCACGGCTTTCCCGATCGTAGAGAGCGACTAACGCTGTCCATAAAGTGTTCTTTAAAATCACAACCGCGTTGAAATCTTCGCGCTCTGTTTAGTATGCTCTGTTATACATTTCTTATCTAAAACACAATAGAAACCTTGTACCCAGGCGCTCATTTATAATACAACCAGTAGGAAAATGTGAGGTCAAATTATATAGGTACCGTAGCTGCAAGTATTTTATAGTGTCCACCTCGTTACAGCACAAACACTCAACAGCTGAAGGCATCCTCTCGCACTTTTCACATAAGCACCACTCACTGACATCTATCTGTGTGCGAGAAGCAGCGGGTGCTTCTGGTGCGTCTGGTTCATCGTCATTATAAGAGGGAATTTGTTGTTTGTTATTGGGTCGTTCTGGCTCAAACTGAAATCCAATTATGTTTATATTTCTGCTTGTGAACATGATTGATAAACGTTAAAAAATTCTGTTGGGAATATCATTAACTTTTTTTTCTTTATTTTTCTTTCTGCACGCGCCAGTCTCTACACGGGGGTAACCCAAAGAATACGTCATTGCATAAATTGCGCATATTAATGTTTTTACCCAGTCCTTTTCCGCGTTCGAAGTTCAGTAAAGATGGCGATTGAGAATGGCATGGTCAAGTAAACAAATTCAGTTTAAACTTATGAAAGACAATTTTGGTTGTATTTAAATACTTTTTTCTTTACTTTTGTGCCGAGATGTAACTAATATCAAGTTTTAATTTTTTACCGGACAGTACCTTTAAGACCAAAAAACTAAATATATAAAAAATGAGTAAAAATAACCAATGTCATCTCCTGTGTGGGTAACTAGGGACCATCTAGGACCAAATTGGGTAAGTTTTCACCCTTTGCTGGATAGTCCTCATTGTTGCAGCAATGAAGGAAACTCTATTCTTGACATGACAGTTTTGGGAAATTGAGTATAAATAGTTGTGTCTGGAGACCAATAAGACTTCATTAAATATTTTTTTGACTATTACCAAAGTAATACAGTACTGGAAAAAGGTTGTTTAACATATCGAGCGCGCAACGTGCGCGGACTCCCTCGATACGCGATGTACCGCGTTTATAAAAATAAGAAACAATTAAAATAAATTGTCGCAATCTATCGAGAATCTAGTATCGTGACAAAATCCGTCTCGATGTGTCGCGATGGTAGGTGATAATGAGAATAAAGAGAAAGTTTTTTTTAATGAGAATAGAGAGAAAGTTTTTTTTATTTCAAACACATCTCTGCTTTATCTTTTTTTTTATTTTAAATAGGTGTATATTATAAGAAAATTTTTAACTTTCGTATTTATTAAAGTAATTCTAGCGCATTACATTTTCTATTGCCGTTCTTCGTTCTTAAATTTTTAAAATGCGATCTAACGAAGCTTTTCTATCGCCGTTCTTCGTTCTTAAACTTTTAAAATGCGATCTTAAAAAACATTTCTATCGCCGCTTTTCGTTTTTAAACTTTTAAAATGCGATCTAAAAAAACATTTCTATCGCCGCATTTCGTTCTTAAGTTCTTAAAATCCGATCTAAAAAAGCATTTCTATCGCCGCATTTCGTTCTTAAAATTTTAAAATTCGATCTAAAAACACATTTCTATCGCCGCTTTTCGTTTATAAACTTTTAAAATGCGATCTAAAAAAACATTTCTATCGCCGCATTTCGTTCTTAAACTTTTAAAATTCGATCTAAAAAAACATTTCTATCGCCGCTTTTCGTTTATAAACTTTTAAAATGCGATCTTAAAAAACATTTCTATCGCCGCTTTTCGTTTTTAAACTTTTAAAATGCGATCTAAAAAAGCATTTCTATCGCCGCATTTCGTTCTTAAGTTCTTAAAATCCGATCTAAAAAAGCATTTCTATCGCCGCTTTTCGTTTATAAACTTTTAAAATGCAATCTAAAAAACCATTTCTATCGCCGCTTTTCGTTTATAAACTTTTAAAATGCGATCTTGAAAAACATTTCTATCGCCGCTTTTCGTTTATAAACTTTTAAAATGCGATCTAAAAAAACATTTCTATCGCCGCATTTCGTTCTTAAACTTTTAAAATTCGATCCTAAAAAAACATTTCTATCGCCGCTTTTCGTTTATAAACTTTTAAAATGCGATCTTAAAAAACATTTCTATCGCCGCTTTTCGTTTTTAAACTTTTAAAATGCGATCTAAAAAACATTTCTATCGCCGCATTTCGTTTATAAACTTTTTAACTTCGATCTAAAAAAGCATTTCTATCGCCGCTTTTCGTTTATAAACTTTTAAATTTCGATCTAAAAAAACATTTCTATCGCCGCATTTGGTTCTTAAACTTTTAAAATTCCATCTAAAAAAACATTTCTATCGCCGCTTTTCGTTTATAAACTTTTAAAATGCGATCTTAAAAAACATTTCTATCGCCGCTTTTCGTTTATAAACTTTTAAAATGCGATCTAAAAAAACATTTCTATCGCCGCTTTTCGTTTATAAACTTTTAAAATGCGATCTAAAAAGTTAAAAAAATATAACACAAAGGAAGTATAATTATATTTAAACATCCGCGATCATTGTTGAATACACTCTTATTTTTAAAATAGTTCTATTATGAAAAAGTGTTAATGGCCTCGATAGCTTCGAGAATGATATCGAGACGGATGCATCGCGAAGCCCTCTCGATACAATTTGAAAGTAAAAAAACGTCTATCGCGGATCGAGAATACCGTCGCGATACGCGAAGCGCGATGTTAAACAACCTTTTTCCAGTACTGTAAGTCAATGCCAAGAGGCTTGACAATTTTTTCAGTACCTATACCATTTAGAGGCCATCTAGCCAGGTCTGTAGAGGGAGGAAGACCATCACCAGCATTTGCTAGAAATTCATGATCATACTGCTTAGTTTCATTAGTTATATCATGAATAATTTCATTGGCGATAAACAGTTTGTAAAAATAAAGTTTGTCGCATCCTCAGGAATATCAACATTTATTCCAGGATTTGCAGCAAAACGGGGCAACTCTTGTAACTTCTTGTCACCAGATTTCCATTGCCTCATGTCCCAACCAGGAGGACCTGGTTCCTTTCTAGCTTTCTTGGAACTAGGCTGGTATTCAGATAAGTAATAGAAGACACTTATTTATATAGGTACTAAGACCACCAATATATTTAATCTAAAAGGACAATAAGAATGTAAATGTCAATTAGGTCTTAACATCTCCCCTGTTGGGGTATAATGGATATCAATGGTCTGTTGATCAAGATAATTGTTAGAATGTATGTAGTTCCAAGTACTTGAGTTGCTAATTCAGGAGGGGTACTGGTGTCTTGGATGGTGAGGTCTACAGCGGTAGGAGTGTCCATTACTGGTGTTATTGAATGCATGATTTTGGGTGTTGGCTTCACTACTTTACGAATGAAGCGTCGATTTTGTAAAGTGATACGTCCCGAGACATCCATCCTAATCTGATACTGGCGGTTGGGAAGGGTCTCAACTATGCGACCAGTTTTCGTCCACATGCGAGGATGCTTCTTTCCACGATTTTGAATGACGACAGAAGTGCCAACTGGTGCGTGTACATGTTTGTTATAGTCTTCAGCTAAGACAATGTTGCGGTTATAGTAGGGCGATGCCATTCCATGTTGAAAGCCTCCCACGAATGTTCCAAAATTGACAGAGCATAGGCAGTGTATCTTTTCGGTTATCTGGAAACCTGTCAGAGATGGCGAGTAGTAGGGCCTGGTATTCAAGGTCATCCTTCCCACAATGACGTACACGGTCTAAGGAGGTCACTTGAATGCCTTGTTCGGCATCGTAGAATGCTTGCATACGCTCAATTACTGTGGCTTCCATTGCATCGTTTGGGGCGTGTTCTGTGTTGAAATCTGTTTCATGCAGGGGTTGTCGTATTTCATTGAGCAATGGGGATTCAGCAAATGCAATTTCAGCAACCGTGGGGAATCTGTATACAGCATCTGGACCTCGGAGCCATTTGCCTGGGCAGTGATGCATTTTAAAACGAAATTGTAGGGTTCTGCTTTTGAGTTTTTGCAGTCTTGGGTTTGTTATAGTTCCAAGATCACGGTCACCAAAGATGCCCAAAAGTGGTTGATGGTCTGTAGTGACCGTTAGGTTGGTGCATCCCAATAAAAACATCCGTGCATGCTCCAGACTCCATGCTACTGCAAGGGCTTCCCCTTCTGTAGGTGAGTAACGACTTTCAGCCTCTGACGTAAAGCGAGAACCTGCATATACCAAGTGCCATCCATCTGGGCAGCAGATAGGGGCAGTAATGGTGTCACAATTGCAGTACTTCTGCAGTAGAAGGTATCCAATGCCATCTTTACTCCAGTCACTCTGTAGACAGGTAGGCCTGGCAGGATCAAATGATTTTATTCCATCTTCAACGAGGGATATCAACTGTATTTTGGACAGACGAAACAGTTCTTCCAGTGTATCATCCCAGTAAAATTTTGAATGTTTCTTAACTAATTCTCTAAATGGTAGCATAATTTTTCTCGTTGCATAAGCCCAAGATGTTTGGTTAACTAGTCCAAACCAAGAGCGAGCCCCACTGATGTTTGTTGGGGTTGGAAAGTCTCTGATGGCAGATGGAATATGCGAGGATGGTGCAATGCCTGTAGGAGTTATCGTTAAGCCGGCAAAGTTGACTGTATCTCGACAGAATTGGAATTTATCAGCGTTAATTACTATCCCCTTTTCAGCACAGAGGGTGAGATAGTCCCATGTGTGATAGAAAGATTCTTTAATGTTGTTGTCATATAAAAGGGTGTCGTCAACGCATTTCACCTTATGTGGTATGTCCTTTATGACTTCGTCGTAGCGTCTGGTATAAGCATCCCCAGATGCAACAAAGCCTTGTTGCATGCGGAGGTACATATACCGACCCCATTCGGTGATGAATGCGGTTAAGGGTTGACTTTGTTCATCAAGGGCAATGGCATGGTATCCGTCAACTGCATCAAGGATAGTCTTCTTTGTGTTGGGTGGCACCTGGCACGCTAGCTGGAAGGGGGAAGGGCAGTGGTGAGTTTCACGAAGGCAGTGGTTGTTCAACTGTTGAAGATCAATAGTTCTGCTGAGTTTTCCGTTTTTCTTTTCGGTAATAACCATTGTGGTGCACCATTCCACAGGAGTCCCGATAGGGACGGGTGCTATTATCCCACGACAGACGTCCTCGTCAAGACTAGCCTTGACCTCTTTTTTCCAGTGGTAGGGTATAGGTATGGTGTTGTGTCTGACATAGGGTTTGGCATCTGGCTGAAAGTGAATGTGCGCAGGTGGTGTTTTCATTGTTGGAAACGGATGTATTTTACTGAATGCCGTTGTAGAAAATTGATCTAGTAGGTATTTTTCTAGTTTTGTAACATTCTCTTCGGTAGCTAGATAAGGCAGATCACCTGGTCGTGGAGGCGGTGATGCGCGGTGATGATGATTATTTTCTTGTTCGATGTTTGCAACATGAGAGGGAGTATTATCCATTGGATACGGGAATGAAGATGGTAAGATGTTTACTGCAGTGCAACCTTGGCGGCTAAAGTAGATACGATCAATGTTGTTACATATGTATAGTGGCTGTTTGGTTGAATGGTTGAATGGTTACCAACGGTAAAGCGAACAGGAACCCATCCTTTGCATGTGAGTGTTGTTCCACCCACCGCACGAACTCGTTTGTGACGGTGTATTAGAGCATTTGCCGTTATTCCAAGTTGTCGTAGATGTTGTGGGCCAGCTAGGCATATACTGGCACCACTGTCTGGAAAGATTTTCAGTCGGCTGGGGTGGCCGGTATAGGCTTCACCTGGTAGCAAAGGTGTTAATGATGCGAGAATGTCAGTAGTTGTGCTGCTTTGGGTGTACAATTCACTATTAGTGTCATAGGTTACGTGAGCAATCAAGGCTCCAGCAGTATCAGGCGTTTCCAACTTTTCTGAAGTTCTGAATGATTTCTTTCGGCATACTCTGGCAAAATGATTTGGGGTATTACAGCTTTGACAGATTTTCCCCCAAGCTGGGCATTTTGCAGCCCTCTCTCCGCCGGTATGGTTGTTACTCCCGCATCCTGTACATACAGGTGTGTGTTTGGTGATGGGAGTTCTCTTTTGTTTCTGGTAATCGGTCCAACGTGCGGCCATGACATCAGATGTGTCTTGGAGTTGGGCGTGGTCTCGTAGAGCAGTCTCAAAGGTTTCAGCATGTTTCAGGATGTCCTCTAGTGTTGTTAGTTGGCTGGCCTTAGCAAGGACATCTACTTATAGTGTTTCATTATTCAAGCCTCTGATAAATTTGTCTCGGATATGTGTAGGAGATAGATCGAGGTTGCAATGGGGACATGCAAACTCACAGTCTTGCGCTGGAGTTGGGTTGGATCGTGTAGTCACAATTTGCTCAATGGCATCTAACAGTTGTGGTTCAGGCAATGTCAGGAAATCTGGCACGGTATTGATGATGCTATGTTGTGTGGTGTCATCACAGGTGTGGTACAACATTGATGTTAGATGGGTAGGTGCCATGGCTGAAATGTTTTTGTAGACTTCCCAGTCAATCTTAAACTTTCGGAACTGGGGACATGTCATCTCAGAGTTTATTTCTGGTAGCTTGGCAGGAGGAGCTTTTGATTGTGGTGTACTGGGGATGGTGGTGAGAGCACTCTTTATCCGTGGAGTTAACTGTTTGATATGGTTTAATATTTTCAAGATATCTCCAATAACGGTAATCCCTAGGTCTGTTAGTAGGGGTTTGTCCAATGAAGGAAGCAGCTCCTCGTTGACTCGATTGTCATGAAAGCTTTTTGCATAGGTTTGACTGGCCGTATCAGGAATACCAATAGAAGGAAAAAATGTTCTCCAGTCAGATTCTGCTTGCAGCGCCATATTCAAATAAGTTCAATAAGTAATAGAAGACACTTATTTATATAGGTACTAAGACCAGCAATATATTTAATCTAAAAGGACAATAAGAATGTAAATGTCAATTAGGTCTTAACAGCTGGTGTTATGATCTCCAATACGTCTGCATATGTACAGACTGGACATAAAAACTGATATGACTTAATTTTTCTTAGATATCCTTGAACATGTTCATGTTTCTGCTCTAGTTTTCGGGTCGGCAACAACATTTTCATAAGCTACTTGAATAGCTGGGCAAATCGCAAGCAACTTCTTGTATGCAGCACGTCTATGACCAACGAATCGAGTACCAGTTAATTTGCTTAGTGTGTGATGCTGGATGTTTAAAGCATGGCAGGCTGCCTTAATCTCAGTTTTGATTTTCCCGGAGTTTTTCAACAAATTGAATTTACTGATGTAGAATTCATCAACTTGCTGAAACGCCGTTGTTTTAAACGCGTCCTTCACTGCCAGTTCAACGCGATGGTTTGAGCAGTGAATTTTGACTAGCCAAGGTCTTGTTTCAGAAAGTCTTGTCATAAGACCCGACTTTCGGCCAAAATTGACACTGGCGCCGTCTGAAGTGCAACCAATCATTTTTATGTGATAATCTTCTGGCTTGAGCGGAATGAATCCCTCTTGGTTAAAGATGCCGCATATACCATTGCGAAGAGACTCTGCATCAGTGCCACCGTACTCGCTCATTGACTCAGTGACGCGACAAAATACACTGGTAGGCCTAAAATACAGAAAAGAAAGAAAAAATAATTGTGTTCTTCAGTGAAATAATTTATGTTTGACTTTCGAATAACGTAACTATTGTAAAATGTTCTTACCATTGCGAGTTGTTCGTGTTAGCACCATTTCTTTATCACTACCTGTCTTCCTCGCCTGTGATCCGTCGGTCAAAACTGACATAAAATGTGCACTAGCAAGGAAGATAGCAACCTTTTCTCAACTGCCTCTACAACTTAACAACCAATATCACCAATGTTATTGGATTATTAACAAAAAAATGAACATATGATAACCACAAAGTCAAATGTTCAAAAAACGGAAACATGTAAGGGATTACCACGAGAATAGCGCCTTTGCTAATTTTTTTACATTACATACACATTAATTTATTGTAACCAATACTGGATGTGCATTCTCTAAATATTCTCCAAACTAGAACACATTTATTACAGCCAAGATTGGTTCCAACGGAATTGGAGCATAAGAAACCTGGATTATGGTAGATAAAAAGAAGGAATGTGGACTACATGTTTGGTAGGGGTTAAACCCAACTGGGCTGGGACAGAACAGAATACTCTGGATTCAAGTACAATTTTCCAGGCTCTATCCACGTTCTTCTATGATCAGAAACCAATGTTTAACCAAACTTAAAGATAAACAGCTAGCTAGCTAGCTAGTTGTAAAACAAAGCACGCTACACACAACATTGCATCAGTTAGCCTGGCGCTCCTACCTCTAAAGAACTGAAAGTAGCAATTAAAAATAGACTGTATCAAAACAAAATATGTATTTAATATCATTTTAACCATATAATTTACTTGAAAAAGCAAAAAAATGCAGTTATAAAAAAATACATAGCTCCGGACTGCAAACTAAGCTGGGGAAATTAGAAGATTTGTCACATGTTCCAGCCTGCAGCCATTTTGCAAATTTATCCACCTTGGTAGACCACGGGAAAAAACATTTATTGTTTATGGACACACACACTATATTTATATATT
The DNA here is from genome assembly GCA_030067915.1 of Hydractinia echinata. NCBI lineage: Eukaryota > Metazoa > Cnidaria > Hydrozoa > Anthoathecata > Hydractiniidae > Hydractinia > Hydractinia echinata. The sequence goes on from JASGCC010000023.1 coordinate 2,540,163, forward strand.
AATCTTAATTTATTAACAAAGCTTGAGTCGTATGACCATACTTATAAAAACACAAGACTGCTAAAAGGGTCCAAAGTCCAGGCGACAGTTCACCTCCATTTTCTTCAGATCAGCCAGGGTATTTTTACAAGAGGCAAGACACTCAATTAAAAGCCATGATTTCTACAAAAGCTTGTAAAACTGGATGGACATATGGTTCAAGACTTACAGGTACAAAATACTCATTGCTTCATCAGGCTTACAGTGTGAAATTATTGACGACAGTCGTGGAAAATCCTAAAAAAGAAACTTACTCTGAAAAATACTATAGATAGATAAATAGAGTTTAAAGGCTGTTCTGGTGCTCCCATATGGACATGTTAATGATAAGAGGCTTCCTTCTGGGGACAGTAACATAATAACGATCAGTTATAATTCTGTAGATATAAACTCAAAAATGATACAAAATCTCCCTGTGCTTGTCTTGAAATAATACGAAGATGGCTCCTAAGAAGGCCCATGAAAAATATCCCTGGACGAATCCACACTCTTCCTTTTATTCCATGTTTTTTTCGTTTTCGCAAATTAACTCTTGATTGTTCAAATAGGGCAAGTCTAAGGAGTTGATTTCTTCTTATGTTATTCAAAATGCTGTTGATTAGTCTATGATAAATTACGATCGAGCAACTCCAAAGATTTTGCAATGCATTGAAGATCTGTAATAATTGATGTTTTGATAAAACCATACCTTGTTTTCTACACATACGCGCATTATAAAATGAAAAAGAAAGTATTTCAGCATAGAAATCATACCGTATAGCTGTTCACATTATGAAACGTTGCGTTATGAAAACCTATCCGATACACAACGTATCACTTTTTGAATCGTTGCGTCATGATAGCTATTTAGTATAAAAATCATGCTGCAAAACAGCCTCGATAGTGTGAACAGAAGGCCTATCCAATATGATTTTTATAACGGCATGAAAGCTATTTCAGAATTCTATGCGTGAGAATGGCATTGTTCTGCCCAATCTTAGGACACTGCCCAATCTTTGGACATAAAAATGCAAGACTGGATAGGGTGTCTCAAGATTGGGCAGGAGACCATGTTAGGCCCATCTTCAGACGCCTCTTAGATTTTAAAGAAGGGATGTGCCACACACACTCTGTTGTTTGGAAGACCCAACAAACATTCTCAGGCACATTAAAAAATCATATTTGGGGTATGTACACAAAAAACAAATTTGCCGGTACTGTTGAATTGACCAGGCCGGTTTTTGGACACAGTTAAAATTGTGCAGCTAGCACGTATTATACATTTAGCCAAATTTTAGTAGTAGCCAAATTTTAATAATAAAATGTTTATATATGAAGAATCAGATAAATCGTATTCGACCATATTATTAGTTAGCTAGCTGGTAGCTAACTTCATTGGATGAGAAGTTTAGCTAGCTAGCCAGCTAATATGGTTGAATAGTTTACATGGTATAATTTTTTGGCCTCTTGATTGACAGTTCCTCTTAAAAGGTACAGTCTAAAATTTTCATTGTTCTCTTTCTTCCACAATTGTTCTAAGATTTGACATGTACGTTCATAGAATGGGCAGTCCAGTCTTAAGACTGGCCACCCATTTGTCACTGTCAGAGGATTGGCCTGGCCAGTCTTAAGCCGGGCGCGTTCCAAGATTGGGCAGAACAGCATCTTAGGGAACCCTAATAATTCTTATTTTTCAAAATTTTTAAATTTTCTTTTTTTAGCAGCATACACCCGTACATTTGCTGCATCTGCACAAAATCAACAGAAGAAAAATGGTAAGAATTTACATCTTGCAAACCATGAAAGCTGTTACTTTAAACTACTGTAATTTAAATTTAAACCTGATTTATCAAATTTTTATTTTATGATGTAGGAATGAATTTAAAACTGTTTTTACATGAATTTACAATGTGAACAGAAAACCTCGTCTTAGCACTCAATTTGACTTTGTAAGCAAATACTGGTCAAATGCAAGTTCATCTCAGATTTGTAAACTAAATTGTAAAGTTTAACTTCATGAAAAAACACATTTTGAAAAACATTTCCACAATGCAATATAGGAAGTACCTTGAAAAAAATTCTCTTTAAATGGTGTGAGCAAAGCTTAAGTTTAGTTTTTAAACTTTAGTTCCATAATTTTTCATTAACTTTGTGCAAAATCTTTTGAGGCCTTGTGGATCACGATGCAGGCTATTTTTAACTTTTTGAGAGCATTAAAATAATTGATATGTTAAATCTATTTTTGTTGACGAGCCCATAACTTGGTATCTGTATGTCGGTTTGCAATCAAATTTTGTGGCTAAACATATAGGTCCCATATAAGCTTACACAAATATTTTTATTGCAAACCTAGTTGCAGAGTTATTCGGTCATTCTAAAAAAAGGCCTGGGACGAGTAAACGAGTGTCATTTTGGCAAAAAAAATTATTTTAATCAATTCACCTTATAAAATCTATGCATTGATAATTTATGCAGCATAATTAAATCTATCTGAAATTCTTTAAATGTTAATATCTTAAAAAGACTTTGTTTAACAACTTTTTAGGCTCTATATATAATATAAGTCCAACATCATTTTATACCTTGGGTTCCCTTTAAGTAATGGCATTAGAAAGTGTCAGGCCGTTGATATTATATTATTTGATACTAGTCGATAAAGCCCTTGGAAAAATCCACTGAGGCAGAATAAAAATGAAAAAGAAGCGTCATTTGAATTTTGATGATGTCAGCAACCCATCCACAAAAAAGAAATAGAACCTTGTTTTCACGTTGCCTCTATTGTGAAGAGCTTAAAAGCGCTGATCAAGAAAATGTATATGATCATGTGCTTTTGATGAGCGGTTAATGAGATATAAGGGTTTAAAAATATTGCTGACGTCAGCAATGGCCCGTCAAAACCGAAATTTTTTTTTTAGAAATTTGTATACCTGGTTGCCTTCACCGTATAGATCTTGAAACGCTGATCAAGAAAATGTATAGGATCATGTCCTTTTGAGAAACGGTTGCAGAGATATTTAGGGTTTGGAGGTTTTTTGAAGACGTCATCAACCCGTCCATTTCGAAACGGATTTGGGGACCTAAGTTTTGGAAAATTACCCCAAAAAAATCATTGACGTCACCACTTCGTTTTTAGGTTATTTGGCCTCAAAGTTTTAGGTGCACTGTAATGGCTTCATTAATTTAATATACTTTCCTTTGACGTTAATATTATTTTAACGTTAAAGTTTGGTATTTTACAGAACAATTTTATGGGCGATGTTTTACAGACTTTATCAAAGAAAATAGTAAAGAATATAATCCACTTTGCAAAAGTCACAGACAGACAGACGGAACTGGCGTATTATTATAGAGATTATATAATAAGATATCAACAAAATTAAGATTTTGGTGAACACTGCCCTTTAGGGAAAGCAGTTAAACCCATTTGATGAATTCTTTGTAATACAATAAGAAATGCAGATTTTTGTCTATTCTTAGGTTAAATGATACAAGTAAATTTCTTTTACAATTTTATATTGGAAAGCAAAGCAATGATTTATGGCTTAAAATTTTTATTCTTTAATCTGAAAAAAAACGAAGCAAATGAACTGATGCCTTAAAAGTGTACCTGTGTTCTTTAAGCTCATTTAAATCACAATCTTTAAAGTATCATTATAAGTATAAAATTTAGGTGTTTGTAATGTAAAAAAGAACAATAAATGAAAAACAATAACAGAAGTTCAACTAAAAACTTAAAAAATCGTGTTAGACACGGTGGAATAATGTGTTTGGTCGAAGTTATTATTTGCTTTTGGCTTCTATTTTATTTATGGCAAATTTTTTTTTAGGAAAACCGAATATTGTGCTTGTTGATGGTGTACGAACTCCTTTTCTTATGGCATTTACCAGGTTTGTTTGAAGTCTTTTGAAATATCTGTTTTATTTCTTGTGAGTACACGGGTCAACGATCACTGCTCCAGGTCTTGTCCGACCTTAGTCCAAGAGTCCAATCACACTTTTAAAAGTATTAAGTGAACAAATCATAGCACCTTTGGGATTAGAGGAAATGCCCTAGCAAATTCTAAGGGCTGTTAGTTTTGACTTTATTTCATTTACATGAAAATGCAATCCTGAGGTTTAAACATGCATCTAGAAAATTTGAAGCAAAAGCTTGTATGATGTTATAAGAAGCTAGAGGAAGTACTACAAGGGCTATAAAAAGGGAAAAGCTTGGTTAATTTTAAAAAATGTTGGATTCTGTTTTTGTTTTTGTTGTTTTTCGTTCATAATTAATCAATTTGTTTTGTTTTTTAATTGAAATTTGTTGTTTTCTTTGTGCTCAACATAACTTTATTATATGTAGCTACAAAGGAATGATGCCACATGACCTTGGACGTGAAGCATTAATGTAAGTGACCTTGTGTCCATTGTATCTGACATGTAAACTAATTACTGAGAATATTCAGCATAAACTCACCTTGTTTTTGGAAACTTTTTCAGGGGACTGCTGCATCGTATTGATATACCAGCATGTAAGTTTAAAATTTTGGGAACTGAGATTTTGATAAATATTGAAAGGATCTATTTATTGTCATTTAATTGTTTAGCTCATGTTGAATATGTTGTGATGGGATCCGTTATACAAGAAGTTAAGACTGCAAATATTGCAAGAGAGGTTGGTGGAAGACTTATAAGACTATTTATACAAAAAACAGTTTTATGGACTACTTTTGAACACGAAAGTGTACGTTCCCTTATTCTTCGCAATTTATTTTCCGTAGGCCATGCTAAGTTGTGGGTTTCCTTTAAGCACACCTGCCCACACTGTGACAATGGCGTGTATTTCCAGTAACCAAGCCATCACTACAGGTATTTTAATTTGATAAACAAGTGTATATAATATGACTTAAGAAATTGATTATTTATATAACTCTATAATTTTTTGTTTAGAAATTACCTTTCAATTACTTTCAAATATTTAGGTATGGGCCTCATCTACTCTGGCCAATGTGATTCAGTAGTTGCAGGTGGCATTGAATTCATGTCTGATGTTCCAATCAGACTCAACAGAGATCTGAGAAAGAAGCTTCTCACCATGAACAGAGTATGATCATTTTTGATTACATTGTAGTTCTTATACTTTACAAACTAAAATTTAAATTCTTTCAAATTGCTAAATCGTGCTTGTAGTGCCTTCGATGCTTTTAAAAGTACGTAGCCAGTAATTTTTGTCATGGTTAGTAGGTTTTAATAAAACTTATTACTTGCCGCTTTCATTAGATGGTGAAAGGTAATTCCTGCAAAATATCGAAATCTGGTTTAATCCATGAAAATTAATTTTAGTGAAATACAATTTTTTTGACTCTTGAAAATTAGTTCTCTTCAGGTAGAACCATAGTAAAATAGCTTCTTCACTCCTAACTGCATGACTTTTTGAGGCTCCATCACGCAAGCCCGATGTTTCAGCTTGTGTGCATAAGGAGTTAAGAAAAGTCTTAACAAAGCATTAAGGATAAAATTGTGACTTTCATTTAAAGGCAAAAAGTGTTGGACAGCGGTTGGGCATAATCTCGTCGATTCGTCCAAAGCATTTATCACCAGAGGTATGTTTTCACTTTTCCGTTTACAATATTTTCTCATTTATCCTTTGCTGTCGCGTCTGATAAATAATGCTTCATTCTTCACTTTAGTTACCAGCAATTGCTGAATTTTCAACTGGTGAAACTATGGGACAGAGTGGAGATAGGTTGGCTTCAGCGTTTGGCGTCTCTCGCCAGGAACAGGTAATCACATAAGAAGAATTATATGCTTGCCTTCTGTAAAATTGTCGTCTTGGTAATAAAATGCTTTTAAAAATTGTGTACTGCAAAGGTTTAGCATTGGTGGATCACAACATTTTTTGACATTTATAAGTTCCTGTGATTTGCCAGTAAATAGTACTTCACATGTGTTATAGTTTGAAGCTTGCTCCGCTATTTTGCATAAAATTAAGTTGTTTCTTTCTAGGATGAATATGCGCTTAGGTCTCATCAACTGGCTTTAAAGGCGCAAAAGGTGCGTGTCTTTATATAATATTACAAAACGATTTATAATATTTCAGTGATTTATAATTTATTTAAAAACATATAGTCTGAAAGTTTATTGGAAAGCATTTTATTAGAAATGGGATGAAATATATAAACTATAATTTTGTTTTTTTTCGCAATGGTAAAAGCTTGCAGTTACTGCTGTACAGAAGCCTGATAATACATGTGTTCATTTTTAGGAGGGTCTATTGAATGATGTGATTTCAATTAAAGTTCCAGGTATTTACCTAGGGATTTTTCTTATATTTTTTATTTATTTATTTATTGAAATTTAACCCCATACACAATATAAACAAACGTGAGCAAACTACTATGGCCAGCCATGCAGTCTATGAAGTACACGTCTTCTACTGAACTTTTATGTATGTTTATGTAGGTGGTGAATTTGTATCCAAAGATAATGGCATCAAAGATTCTACTATGGAGAAAATGACAAAACTAAAACCTGCTTTCATTAAACCACATGGGACTGTAACAGCTGCTAATGCATCATTCTTGGTAACATAATTTTGTGCTTGTTTTTAATCTACGTTTTGCCTTTTATGTAAAATTTTAGCAGAGGAATTCGTCATAAGAGTTGACTATTTATTTCACACCGATTAGTCTACTCCTGTCAAGCTATTTCTTTTAACTTTTTAGACTGATGGTGCATCTGCTTGCTTGCTGATGACTGAAGAAAGAGCTCTCGCATCTGGTTTCAAACCAAAGGCTTATTTAAGGTTTGAAGATACTGGTTGATCTAATAGCACATTTTATATTGTTATCTGCTTTTCCAATACGTTTCTTTATTCTTGTTTCAGAGAATATACGTATGCTTCCCAAGATCCAAAGGATCAGTTGTTGCTTGGGTATGTAGTTTTCATTCTTCTACAGTGTCTTTCACGTCCATGTCTTGTCATCATGTCTATTGCGTGAATTTCCTATATTTTCGCTTGCAGCCCAACTTACTCGACTGCTAAATTGCTGGACAGAACTGGACACAAATTAAATGATTTTGACGTTGTGGAAATCCATGAAGCATTTGCTGTAGGTTTTAAAATATTATTATTAACAACATTTGAGTGCAACCTTAAACCTTGAATGTCCACCATTCGTGAATATTTAGCAGTGGTAATTAGGTCTTTTCATTTGCCCTGGTTGGACCTAAAGATTTTCCTTGTGTCTGCGTGCTTAAGAACCTTGAAATCTGGAAAAAATTATAAAAAATAAAGAAAAGACCCTAAAAACCATGAAAGTTGTAGAATTCCTGTTAATTGTTATTACTGTTGTTTTTATCTCTTGAATTTCTTTTTTGTCTTGTTTCATTGTACAGATATCCTTCTAATAAATTCAGTTATTTTCAGGGCCAAGTTTTAGCCAATTTTAAAGCCATGGACTCAGATTATTTTGCAACGGAAGAAATGAAACGAAAGGAGAAGGTGAAAGTTTTTTCATTTTCTGGGATTTTTTATTATAAGCTAAAGATTTTGTTAATTTTTGATACTCTCTCTTTCCCAACTTAAGGCCGACGTAAAAATCTGGAACCTTCCCATTTGTGGATCAACACACCCTACCTAAATAAACACCCTTCTACCCCCTGTTTTAATGTTTCCAGTGTATATCTGAAAAATGTAAATACTAGAGAAAGAACCCATGTCCCTTTCTTTTAAAAAACGACCGAGGTAAAATGAGAGAAGAATTTAAATATACGCCTATGACTTAACAGTAAGGCTCTATAATATCAGCACATCATTTGGTAAGGACTTTTTGTAAGGAATGTATCTTCAACAGCTTTTCAAATTTAGGTTGGTACTATTGACATGAACCGAGTAAACACATGGGGAGGGAGTCTTTCTATTGGTCATCCATTTGGTGCAACAGGTGTTCGACTTGCTACTACAGCTGCAAACAGGTTGATTAAGGAAGACAAACAACTTGCTCTTATAACAGCCTGTGCTGCTGGAGGACTGGTAAGTTGTTTAAAAGGCACCTGCTTTATGTGATTTTTCATTTGCATCAAAATCCATCACTTCTGGACTAAGGCCCTACGGCTCTCCTCTTTAACTTTCTGCATAAAATGTATTCAACAATATGTGTTAAACATATAATAATTATAATTGATAACATTGCGTTTTAGCATAAATGTCAGTTAGATTTCTTTTAAATTTTGAGAAATTTTCACGAAGTTTCATTGCGTGATACGTGGTAACAAATAGTCGCATAAAATAAGTAGTAGGGTTATAAGATATCCTCTTTGTTTTTTTCCCCGACAAATATTGATCTATATTGACGGCGATCCTGAGAAATCCGTAGAAGTCAAGAATTTTGTGCCAGGCTTTTTTTGTTTACATACATTTTTTACCTTTTCTTTTACAGGGTCATGCGATGATCGTGGAGAGATATCCATCAAAATAAAATGTACATTTTGTTTCTACTTGTATATCGTGTTATAAATAATATTTGTGGTATTTTTGTACTTTGAAACATGCTGTTAAGTAACTCGCGATGATCACTCTCGCTATTAACATTTCCCTATAAAAACTGTCGCTAAATAAAAGGATTATTACGAAAAAAGGAAGATAATAGTATGTATATATAATATAAAATGTAAAAAAATATGCATTTTACAATTGAGTTTTTTAATGCATTGTGTAGTTTGCTGGTCTATCAACCTTCTGTATACGTGGATCAGTTTGAAGCAATCATTGTCTGTAGCCTCTCACTCTCTATATACGCGGATCAACTCAGAGCAGTCATGTTGTGTATCTATCCTTTCTTCTTCATGCAGACAAGATGACTTGCAAGAACCCTAAAAAGAAATTTTTTTTTTGCAGAATAAAGATCAGATTTCTGTACATTTTCCATTTTTAATCTTCAGGAAAAGATTTTTCGCATTTTGCATAAAAAATTTCTTCCCACAAAAAGTTCTTCCCTTAAAGTAAAGTATTTTGCTCCTACAATGTTGATCATTATTTCAAGTAAGCGACGAATTTCAACTTGCTTGAGATAAGTTTTACATACCCTTTCTCCATACATTCAAACCCATCTTTACATGGTCCACATTTCGGTTTTTCATCTCCAACCCAAACCTTTCTAAAAAGCACCGGAGAGCATTGATGGTATTCATCGAGTTTATTTTTGCATATGCCATGTTCTTCATCGATAGTTGGTTCGATAATACAACAACCATCACCACAGTCACCGTCTTTGTCGCAGATCGTTCCTAAATTGTAACCAATTCATGTGTTAAGCTAGATTGTCAAAGTTGCTTTGAAACCCAAATGGTTGGTATGGGAAAGTTTGTCGTTATAGTACACTTTTTTTGTAAACAACTGATTTTTTGCACTTCGCCCCAAGCAATGTTAAATACTTTAGAATACCTTTACGGTACTTTGGTTAGTCAAGTATTTATTTCATTTATAGTTTTGTCAATTATTCGCCCCATGTAAATTGTATAGCAATTGTTTAAAGTTTTGACAATTTTTTGGGCAATTATTTAAATTTGGCATTGTTTATGAAAAGTGTATGTGAAAGATCGAACGGGAAAGATGAAAGTGATTCTTCTGAGTTTTAAAGTGAACATCAGAGACAAAGCTAAATACCCTTACGCAATTATTTTTCAGTATTAATTAAGATTAAGGTTATAGAGCTTTAAACATGCTAAGAACCCTTATTGCAATTATTAGTCACTAATCTTAATACCTGGGCTACCCTTTGGTTTCTCATCACATCGCCCATACACACATGGCATTTCGTCGCAGCACTGATCGTCCTCAATACATTCATGGTGTTTGCGATGACATTCATAACAAGCAAAATGGCGGCAATATTTATTTTTGGGACATTTCTTGTCTTCGTTGCATTCTGCTTCTTTCCAAGCTGAATCAATTTTCTAAAGTTAAGAGGAGTGGAACGCGATCACTATTACGTAAGAAAACAAAATTTGGTGGAAAGATAATTTGGTGAAAAGAAAATTTGGCGGAAAACGAAAATAAATAATTTTGGCGGGAATTTCATTAGGTGGATGACGAAAAACTTTTTTTTTCTTTGTGAATCGGGTGACGACGTCAGTTTTTTACATTCATAACCACCAACTTGAGATAGAAAGTTCTTTGCAGAGTAAAAATTCACTGATTTTTAAAACTTGCTGGAAAGTGAAAAAATTGACGGGAATTTAATTGGACGGATTTTAGTCAAATCCGCCAATTCTACCAAATTCTCTTTCTGTTAAAATTTCTTACTTTAAGGTATCATTAAACAATGGCAAGAATAATCTGTTATTTCGACTTCTATAATTCTGCGCCCTATTTCGTTTTTAAACTTGTCTCGGAAATCTTTCCCTATCTCCAAACATGTAGATGAAATTGGTTGGGCGCTGTTTATAAACATGCATGCAAAAATATCTTTAATATACAGACGCCATTTAACAAAAAAGTGAGCTACACCAACGCCCACGAATTCTAACAGAACTTACGTCTTTCTTTAACGCACTGACAGAGCTGTCAATACTTATATTTCTAGGTTGTGTTGGCCTCAGCTTGACAAAATCATCGGCACTAACAAGATGTAACTTTGCAGACGATTTACGTAGAGATGAAACTTTCCTCTTCGTAGCATTCGCAACAGAACTACTGCTCTTCAACGCTTCTGACTTAACAGCAGAAGTCGTGTTGATAAGTTTCGCGGGCTGTGATTCTAATTCGCTTGCGTTAGAAGGTTTTAATAAAGACATGGTTAAGACTTCACTTGTGCTAGAATTTTGCAAATGTGCATTACTTTTAGCTTCTTGGCTACCTTTTAATGTCAGTAACTTTTGATTTTTATGTTCACTCTCTTTATTCTTCACTTCGCTTTGTTTGCCTACGTCATGTATGGTAAAATTGACATCTTTAGCAAGAAAACCTTTAATAGGCGAGTCTGTTAATAAATTCGGTCGAGCGTCTTTTTTAGTAACATTTGAGGCAGCATCGGTTTCTGTTATATTTGAATTATCTGATAGTAGAGATTGCGACATGTTATGTTGCTGTTCCGCATCTGAACAGTTCGGCAGTTTATACTCTGTTAAATTTAAAATGTTCGTTGCCTTCCCTATCTTAGCATGTAAAGCCAAACTTTCGTTGTTCTGAGGGGTCATAGAGTTATTCTGTGCTTTGTTTGTGATATTTTGACGAAGCGCCATTTTGTTAACATCTCCATCGTGTATTGTTCGTCGATTAGCTTTTCCAATCTTGTCTAATGTGTTTAGAGTCTGCACCAAGTTAATAGTTGGTGCTATGTGCAGTCTTTTATTGGCATTTTCGTTCCGTGTATAATGCACTACACCCATGGATAAACCTCCCTGTTGTTTATGTACAGGTTGAAAGGTCATCCCCATACCACGTGGAGCTGGTTTAAGGGCGCCATGATGGTTAGCGGCGGGCACTAGAGCTTTACGTGATAACACACCATTGTTTGTTTGAGAAAACTTATTTGGAGCTTCATCTTCTACGAGAAAGCCGTAATAATCTGTGTTATCATATTCTCCACGAATTCTTGAATGGGAGAAACAGATGAAGAAAATTAATAAGTACGTTCTTTTCATCCTTTTTATAAAATCTATTCACTAATGTTTACACATCCTCTAAATCTTTACTTAAATTCATCCAATTTTGTTTTGCTCTACATGCGCCATTATGCTTTTTTCTTGCAACGCTAAATTCGAATGCTGGCACCAGCGCTTAGTTCTACTACAGTTTTCTCACTTTCTGTATTGATTTAAACATTCGAACGTTTTTGCGCATTGTTCGAATATGAGCAAACGAATATTCGCGATTTGTTGACTAACAAACATATATGACCTGGATGTTAAAACGTGATTTGGCGAAGATTTCGACCGGAGAGCTTAGTTTTGTTCCGCCCTGGCGACGAGGTTGCTTTTTAACTGGAACAAGCTTTATTTCATTTGGACAAATTGAAATAATGTAAAGCCTTTTGAAACCCAGTTGCAAAATTTTCTTAAACGTTGAGTTTCTTAATTTGCAATAGCAACGTTATAGGATTTCCAATTTGTCGGGAATTTTCAGGAATTTTCAAACTTTTGTCCAAATGTCAGGAGAAAGTCAGGGATATCAGATATTTCTTTGATATATCAAAAAAATGCCAGGGATTTTAGGTTTGAATGGTCAATCAGAATTATTTTTCAAAATATTGACCAGGATTAAACTTCTGAACTTTGCTCAAAACATTTCTTCTATGTTGTATTTTATAAGTTTTAAGTGGACAACCTGAGTAAAAAAATGTACCATGTGTTTACCCAGGAAGTAGATAATGTCTCTTTCTTTTTTCTGGAGAGAAGAGAGGAGGGGTATTTTTAACGAATAAATGCCATGAATGTGAAGCTTCTTCCAGCTGTACTTTTAATTTGTAAACAATTAAAATTTTGCGCTCCACCTCAAAAATTGTTTACTGTTTACTTAGGGATAAACCCACTATTATTAAGTCGGGTAGGTTCATACGGGCGAATTCGTCGATCTGAGGAGTATGCCTCACCTTTTTGCCTAATAATGTTTTCTTTTTTTGGAATCAGGTATCATTATTATACTCTTGGTGTTGTCGTTAATACTGTTATCAAAATTATCAAGGCAGCACGTGATTTTTTTGTTATGTGTTCTTGAAGCAACAAGAAAGCCTAAATGAACGCTTTAATTTAAATTAATTAAAGGCCTCGATAAAACACAGACCAAAACATTTAGTTAAAATTTCCAAAATCCTTTGCGATAAAGAGGGAAAAATAACGAGTCAGTAAAACTAACGACCAAAGTAAATAGTTTCTTGAGTTCACACCTTGATGAACATGTGTGTTATCACTGCAACAATAACAATCAGTATATCGTAAAAAGTCATGCAATCAAATAATGCTGACAAGATGTAACATTTCTAGGTTCGCAAAAATTTGTCCCCGAGTTATTGATTATGTTATTGTATATCATAATTCATCAAATAGGGCAAACAAAGTAAAAAACACTATGATTTAAAATGTTCGTTTATTTTCATGTTAAAGAAAGGAAAAAGTTACAAGCAATTGATGAGCAACTATGAAAGGAAAGAGGAAAATATTCAGGAAGAAGATAGAAAGAAAAGAAAATCAAAGGTGAGAAATGTAATTTTGGACACATGGTTTACATATCAGGTACAATTTTGGCGTAAACATCCACACAGTGTGTTCCCTCATTGTCAGCAACAGCCACGCCTGTCAAGTCTTCGCCATACCAAACTCTCATCGTTTGTCCTTTGCTCACTTTCACACTTTTGCTATAATCGGTAAGAACCAAGATTGGAGAATCTTTGTCGAATCCGTCAAGTCCATAAAACCATCCTGGGGTGTGACTGACTGTATCCAATGGTAACACAACTTTATCACTTTCAGCAGTGGTGATGACGGTACCGAAAGGTTTTTCAGCAGAGACATCTCTATTATTACATCCCCATATAGATCTAGATAGGTCATCATACTTGTAACAGTTTAAGTAACCACTTTTGTGAACCAGCTTCAACTCGACAATGGCTCCACTGGAAGTTGCAGCGAATGTGCCAGGTCTTCTGTCTCTGGCATCGTAGCATGTCTCACCTTGATGCACCAAAGGGTATCTTCCTATAATACATTTAAGAATATTAAACGTCACTTTTGATTGACCTCTCTACCTGGTTTACGAAAACACGTTAATAACACTAAGAGTATTTGTTAGTTGCTAAAAACATTTTTATGGTAAAACAGTTAATTTAAAACAAAATAGTAATAGCGACCTTACGAAACAAGAACAGGGCCAATAAAAAGAGAAAAAATATTATTATTTTTTTAATGCGCATGTGTAGAACAGGTTATATTTCCCGAAACACAGTTGCCCCTTTTAACTCGAAAACCATTTTAAGGTTGTGAGTAGAACGTCAAATCTCTTAGTGAAGTAAAAATTCTGTGTGTTCAACGACTTGTTTGCTATTTCTCCGTCAGTTTTACTTTTATCGCAGTTTTAATAATATCCATATTTGTTTTGATTCTTTTTTACAACGCCGCTTTCGCTTTTTTTTCCGTAATCAGTTTTTTGCGGTTTTTTCTATGGAGAAGATTCATGAAAATTTATTGGCAAAGCTATTGCAGGTCCTCTTTTCGTAAAGTTGCTAATGCTTACAAAACATGTACCTTCGCAGTCAACATTTTCGGGATAATCACATTGATCTTTCTCAATATTGTAATACAGATTCGATTGGCAAGCCATTCTGTATGGAATTTCATTTGAGCACGAAATAAAGCCATCACATCTTTCTGGATCGGCGTAGTTTCCATCAGTCTTTCCATCGCAGAAGGAGTCTAAAGTTGACAGTGTGTCTAAAAGACTTTTTGTTTTGCAAACAATCTTGGGGAGAAATCCTTGAAAATCCAATCGACAACTTAAAGAACTCCTTTCCAATTCCAAAGAAAGAAGGTTTCATTACAAAAACAACTACGGCCAACTGTCCATGCTTCAAACTATTAACCAGATATTAATCGAATTTCCTGAATTTATTGAATATGAAATGAGTTGCAGGTGATTTTATAGAAATGTACTTACCAGAAACTCTCGTTCCTACAGATCGAGCACCAGTCGTTCGAGTTTGTTTTCTTAAAATACTTTGTAAAACGCTAACACATCGATCAATATCCTTTTTGCCTACAGAATATTTGATGTCGGCAGCAACTAAAAAAAAAATTAAAAAATGTGTGGCTACTGTTCTTGTCATCTTGAATAAGCACCATTTAAATGCTTTAAGGCACATTTCGAACAGAATGGAAAATTCTAAAAGATTCTTTTCTAAGGATGGAAAAACCTTAAAAATGTTAGTTATATAAAGTCCTTTGTTTATATTTTAAAACTAGCGCAAAAAGCTTTTGGCCTAAATTTGAGTTTGCAGCACTTTTGAAACTGACAAAACTGAAAAAAAATGGTAGATGTACTTACCTGCTGCTATGACAACCAAGAAGCAAATTTTTGCAAACATCTCTTCTCTAAAAATATAGTAAAATATAATTACTGAAATACTACAATATAAAAATTCATCTTAGAATATCATTTTTGATTTATTTATCAAGAAATGGTATGACTTTATTTAAATGACTGCTCTGAATTTTGAAAAACACGTTGTGGAATTAGAAGAAATAAGAAAATTGTTATCAAATAAAACCTACCTTTTGTGATCACCAGCAGATACTGTTTCTTCCACCAAATGCTGAATATTTAACTCTGTGAATTCGCCTCTTTATATACGTTTCTGCCATGAAAACAACAATAGTGGTCTACTTGTCCTTTTCCCGCGCTTTGTTTATCAAACGAAAATGCTGTGAGATAATTATAGATAGCCCGGTTTCCACACACTTCGTCCTTGATTGTCAAAAAATATTCGTCGAACGCGCTTTTTTTAGAAACGTGTTTATGGTCAATATATTAGAACAAGTACAAAAACCTGTAGGGAGCGAGGTTGCAGTTCTGCTGTGCAAATACCTTTTCAGTAAAACAAACAGAAAGGTGGTAAAAGTCACTGAATTTTGACTCAGCGACTATTATTTCGTACTGACTAAAATTTTTCTCCTGCTTTACTGTACTGCCAGCAAAGTTTTTTGTTGATTTTAGCTTTCTTTTTTTACCGCGTTAAGAACCGAAATGTCTTTAAAATTAGTATGCACGTGTGAAAAAAAATGGCAATCCATCTTAACTGGCGAACTCAGACGACAGAAACCACTGTACTCGCCGGACTTGGTATCATATACAAATGACCACCAATCCGACATGTTCACATTGCGCTTAATAGCAATTCTGTATTCGACATATATTTCGGAAAAGACTTGCAAAATCACTGATCAAATTAGCCTTAGTTTGGTTACGGCAATAAGAAACAAATTCAAAACACAAGAAATTTAAAGAATTTTCAAATATTCTCCAAAAAATAAAATAATACACCATATTTTCTTTGTCTCGCGTTATAACCCTGGTCGCGAGAGGGCAATATTATATCTTACCTCAATTTTTATTTCATAAAATATCGGCGCGATATAATTTTGTTGTGACTATTGTTATACAAGGTAATTCCGTAATAAATCCCTTTGTATATTTTCCATATTTTATGAACTCAACAAGTATTTTCAAAAATTAATCGGTAAAGAGTGAAATTTGTGTATAAAATTTTGCAAGTGACAAAAATTTTAATCAGGTGACTGATTTTTTTACGCACTAAAACTTTTTACTGATAACGTAAAGACGTTTAGTCTGTAGAGGGGGCGGACGGAAGGAGGGGGTGTAGTAGGAGGGACGAACAGGTACAATATAAATTTCTGATTTTAAACTTCAAAAGCTAATGGAAACCAACTTCTGTTTTTTCGTGCAGAGTCGTAAACTAACATAGATGAAATACACAACGTTTTTTTGTGTGTTCATTTTCGTGCTTTTAACCAATATCTTTACTCTTTTCTTTAGTGTCATATATCAAGTCACCATTATTCAATTGCATATGTGCATATGTGCAGGTAATGTAGCTTTATGTATATTTCTTTAGAACATGAATAGTTCTAGTGATCAGTAATAATGCACAGGTGTAAAATCTTCCAATCTTTAGGGTGTTTGTTTTTTGAAAAAGTAAAATACAAATTAACACTGTTCATACCGTTTGATGTTCTTAAAAGCCAGGGGGTCTCCTCTCACCCTTACTCTTCAAAAGCGACGAAGGAGAGATCTTATTGCTACGAAAATCGAAAAAATGTTTGCCAGCACATTGGAAGACAAATGAGAAAAATTTTGATTCAGAGTATGAGTTAAAAATAACGCCACCATATATTTCCAAACCTCGGAGTTTATTCCAAAAATTATTGAGAGCAGGGCAGTTCTCTTTAGACATCTCTCCCCCCATCTCTTACCTTTTTTTTTTCCTTTTTAAGAAATCCTTGAATTCTTTTGATGAAAAAATTATCCTTTAACAATTCGCAGCAAAATTTAATCCCGAAAAAGAAGAGATAAAAAATATATAAAGGTATGAAGAAGTTTGGAATGGTTTTAAATATTTAGGTACATTTCCTGGTCCCGATATTCCTTTCTAGGCATAGTAATAATGTACCTTTGGACAAGGCATTACAAACGAGCGTTTGAGCATTGAGTAGAACTATGTAAAGTAAAATCAACCAAAAATGTTGGAAAAAAGATATTTTTTGTTTCATGAGTTAAAATTAGTATTCACAGCTTTTACAAGATAATTAACTCTCTCCCATAATCTCTGCCATTTTTTCTTTGCTTTCACAGAGAGTATGAATGATGGTAAAGATAGTTTTTGAGGTGAGAAATGGTGAGAAATGTTTTTACTAAGCGAGAAAAACTGGGCGAATATCTTTTTTAATAATATTCAATTTTCCGAGTACAGAAATGTCGCCGTTTTCCTTTTATCCTATCATATCAACGTTTAATTGTCGAAACATTTATTTTTAAACTTTCAGTTATTTCTCTTTCGTAAAAATATGAATTTTATACATAGTTTGCTTTTCTAACTATGCCTCGTGCGACAATATGCTAAATGCAGTTACGTAGCTACACCTTTTATTATTTTCATGAAAACTTTTTCTGCGAAATAAAATTGCTGAGCGATTGTTTTAGCTGGACAGGGTAACGACAGGCTGTTGTGTTTTTGTGTGTTTTTAATAAACCGAAGTTGGAATAAACTTTTTTCACGGAAAATCATTCCATAAAATAAAATAATATGGACTGTTTTTGCTATGGCGGGGTAACAACGGGTTGTAAACTGTGTTTTTATTACAGCTAAAAGTGCAGTAAAGTTATTAAGCATATTACACCCGAAACACTATAATGGTTGTATGCGCTATACTCGATTTATGATATACTGCATCTTGTACTAAAGCGCTCCACCTGAGCGTGTGACACAGTTTGCAGCTCTTATTTAGCGCTCCACTTGGCCTTCAACAACAGGTCACACAGTTACGACGCCGAGTCCCCCGGCTGGTATATTATATAACAACGTATTCAATGGTTCTTACTTATCCAGGTCGGTGAATTTTTTAGGAGTCCATCATTTATAATTAAAAAGTTTAGTCAGTTTTTCACGTTTACCCAACACGCTAATTAACTGACTAACTCGTTTCCAACTGAAATCGAAATAAATGTGTGAAGAAGAAAAATATTCGCCTGCTGTCATCACACCAACATTGTTTCCAGGGCCTTTTTTCGCTTTTGAAATCCGATTCCGAAAGTCAAAAATTGACAAAATATGCCTGTGAGAGACTGTATTGGCAGCTGTATTTCTTACCAAATTAATATCAAAGAAATGCAATACACAATCCGGATATATTAATATTGTATTATAAAAACAGTAATATACACAAAATTTTACACGATCATGATTCTAGGAGACGGAGGCTAACGTAGTGTGTTGTTTTGACTTCTGTACCATTGTTTTGTCCAATGCATCTGATACGTTAGTAAGTTTTGAAAAATATTTTCGCGCCAGCACATGCCGTTGATGAACTTTGCCAATAAATATTCGACCATATGCCTAAAAGAAGAATATAAATCTCATTTTAAGCTCTCAAGTCAAGTTTGCAACATTTAATTTGAAGCTTTTTCGGTCACTGGAAAAACATTTGTGACCACATGTAAATGTAGTTATATCCTCATATAACAAAAATTCATATAATAATAATTTATATATTTTTTTTACTATTTTCATTATATTTATATTGCTGAATTTAAGGCGAATTCAAATAAAAGCGAAACGAAGCGAAATTTTTAGTCAGTTTACCAACGAAAGGTTACGCAAGCAATTTCTATTAATCAAACGCGCCAAAAATGTAAACATTTTAAACTCACCGGTAAAAGTCAACGCAGTGCAAACATTACGCAATAATTTGACTGTGCGCGTGTGTAATAGCTTTTCGCTAGATTTCGTTGCGTGCGCTTTTAGGAAAATTAGCCTTCGCATTCGTCATCAAACTATAAATCGTTAATATGGCTGAATTTTTTATCGCAATTAAAGGTCTAAACCGAGAAAAATTTAACGAAATTTTTTTAAATCCTAAAGGAACCTTTAAACGTACCGTCAAAACGAAAACAAAACACCATTGCCGCCAAAAAAAACTCACAACAACGAAACAATAAAAAAATAACACGGACAAACCTCAACCACATTTTCTAGTTTAGTGTGCGCACTGGCTTCCTCTTTTGTCAACAAAACGCAATTCCATGGTGACCAGTGCTCATGCTTGTTCCAACGCACGAAGATTAAATCATACAGATCGTCCAAACCGCTGAGCGCACTTTGAGAGTTCCATATATTTTCTATTAAATATCGCAAATCAGCATCTTGAATAATGAAAGCGAATTTCGAGTGATCATTGTAAGCCTCTTCGGTGCGTCGAAGATGTTGCATAATACATCGAATTTTCGTAAAATCGTGTCTCAATCGCGCGTTATTATCGAGTCGCGAGCACTTGATACATCTCCCAACAATTCTAAAAAAATAAAAAGCTTTTTTATAACGACTAGGTTTCCTTTCAATTAAAAAATATAGCGAATTTTTTTTTTACTTTGAGTTGGACGCAAGCGGAAACTCAGCCGATGTAAGGTATGAATTACAACTTGGACAAAAGTAAATATCTTTCCGTAAACTCGATGCATCTTGTGGAACCTGAAATAAATTAACAAATAAACCAACATAAAAATACAGAATAAATCAGAACAATACACAAAAAGAAACATTTTCCATGTAGATAGCGATTTTTTCGGTAACCAGGTGAAATCTGGTTACGATAGTTCGTCTACCAACTTTTAATACACGAGGAGGAATTTTCCTCGTTACGAAAATTCGTCTACCCACTTTTAATACACGAGGAGGAATTTTCCTCGTTATGAAAGTTCGTCTACATACTTTTAATATACGAGGAGGAATTTTCCTCGTTACGAAAGTTCGTCTACATACTTTTAATACACGGGGCGAAAAATTCCCTTGTTACGAAATTTTGTTTAGCTATAAAGTATATGTTAATAATTTGCCATTTTTCACAGACTCCCCTTCTCCCTCTAAAGTCGATTAATTTAGGTCTCTTTTTTATTTTAGGTAACTCATGGAATCTGGATGTTTTATTCTCTCTTAAATTGCATATTGGATGACTGTTACGAGAAAAATATTCTGCATTGGCATTTATATGTACGCTATTAAGAGAAAAAATTACCTTTAACAACCGTGCCGCTTCCGGATTAAAGAGTGGTGTTTTACAGAATTGTAAAAACAAAGTGGATATTCGTTGACGCAATCCTACAACATCAATGTTATATTACATTCTACCAACCAAAAAAACACGTGACATTATAACTTGGTAGAGAATGGAAAGCTACTATACGTACCTTCAAGGTTTTCCACTTTTATTCCTCTGGTAAGTAAATCTGCTTCTCGGTCAATCAATTCCATCAAATCCTGTGTGAGTTTGCATTCATGCTCCTGAAGAAATAAAGAAACAAAAATATTTATTATTAAAAATTAGTCGATAGCCCGTAAAAAAATCCACGCCCGTCGTAAGCCTGTGGAAAAATCCACGCCCGTCGTAAGCCCGTGGAAAAATCCACGCCCGTCGTAAGCCCGTGGAAAAATCCACGCCCGTCGTACTATATCTCTAGGGTCGTACATATTCCGGTCATAAGATTTTCGCCCAATGTACATCGCTATTTCTCTCATCCTTAGCATACAGTAACGATTTAGCTACCACTTTAAACAAAACACGGGTATTAACATACGAGACTAGTTTTTAGCCCGTGGAAAAATCCACGGGTCCGCCGGTCCTCGATTTTCGCCCGTTATACATATTCTAGGCATCGCTATTTCATGCATCCGTAGCACAAAGTGGCGATCGCCTACCATTTGGAATAAAATATGGCGATTATTATAGAGACGCTAAATAAATAAAAGCAGCCGAAGTATGCGATTTTCTAGATAACTGCTGCTTTGTTCGGAATATTTTTGCTATAACCAATACACAAAAAAGATAAGACGAAAATAGTTCGAGTACTAGACGCAACATACACCACGACAGATAGGAACCATCCGATTTACCCAAATTAACGAGTTTAACGAGTAAGATTTATATAAAATGTTTTGATAAAAAATCTTAATTTGAGTCGTTCCTAATGCTTTTCGCCTTATAAGAAGATTAATCATTAAGCGGTTTCTAGGTACAAAAACTTTTTATAAATAAGCAAACCTTAACAGTGTGCTTCAATGTCAACAAAACATCAAGTCTTTCGTCATGGTTCAAATATTTCATTTGCAAACTGCTATACAAATCATTTAACTCTTGCGCTCTTAACGTGAACGGTGTGTTCATCATTGTCATCTTTCCATCGTATGCTCGCCAAAACTTTGGTGACGCAGCCTAGAGAGAGAGTCAGGTCAAAATATTAGAGAAAAAATACACGATGCATAAAAAACCTACCTTAAAGGAAATTCATTTTCGCGGAAATTAATTTTCTAATTTTCGTGGTTTTCGCGGATGTTTACAAAAAACGCAAAAGAAAGTTCACGCGAAAAGTCTAAATACACCTGATCCGCGAAAATAAGATCCCGCGAAATTTCCAAATCGGCCTGATCCGTGAAAATAAAATCCAGCGAAATTTTCTTCAACACTAAATGTGCGAAAATAAATTCCCTTTTTTTTCTCGAAATTCCAGGGAAAAAAAATCCGCGAAAATAAGTTCCCGCGAAAATTAATCCCCTTAAGGTATTTGCAAAAAATCCACAAAGCATGAAATTCAATTATTCTTACAGTGCATTAGGACAAACTTACGACAGCCTATTCATCATAACTATGTTAGACATTTCTCATCCTCCTAACTTATATTAAGTACTTACTTCATGAAATCTTATCGTAGTCAATACAAATAAGAATTATATTCTCGGTGTCTTAAGATCTGAGCATGCCTACACCATATATAATCGACAGCTTTTCCATGTTATTGTGATTTGTAGTTATGAATGTAAAAATGTAAAAATTGTAACCTTGTTTTTTATTGGTCCAACTAAACACTCATCGCAAACTAATTACTCCATACCACGTTATAAACTTACTTTATTTAAGAAAGCACGTATTTTCTTATCAGAATTTTCTTGATCCGCATTCAGGCGATGTCTTTCAATTGATTGGATGAGGTAAGACTCTTGTTCTAATAAGCCAATCAGAGCGGCCTTTCTTTCTGGTCCTGAGTGCATTTCATTGATTCGTTCTGTTTCTTCTCTTCGCCATCCTAAAACATTAATAATCAAACGTCATTAATCACACTTTTTGTCTGCAATCAACATCAGTTTAGAATCCTTTTTTTCGTAAGCTTCAGGAGGGTCAATATTTACAAAATGACAGGTTAAAACAATACAAATCTGCTGATAATACTAAATCAATCGTAAGTTTCAGAATTATCACAACTTGTTACCCAACGACAGTTTTTGAGGAGAAAGTAACATTACGTTCAAGTGCAGCATATAGTAAATCGAAGTCGGCTTTAGTTTTTGGCTTCATTCTTCTTTCAAACTCTTTCTGCAAACGTTGGGCTCTCTCGGCTGCTCTTTGTTCTACTTGCTGAAAGAATAACAGAAACAAGAAGATTTAAATAGCGTGATACTAACAGGATAGAAATTAAACGGAATCTATGCGTTGGTAGTCGTAACATGAGCATTAACACCATCGCACAATGCGAAAAGACACACAAAAATTCGACATTACATAGATTAGTGTGAAGAACTGAGGAATGAAAATTGTCATTTGATCAACCCTAACCCTAACCCTAACACACACACAAAAAAAAAAATGTTAACGTGTTTTCATTTAGACATTAACTTTTTTCCGAATTCTGAATAAATTCGAATAAATTATCTGGTCCATTTTACATTTGAATTAGCAGCTTGGTTTTCATAAGAATTAAAATTCTTGTACGATTGTTGCGCATTTCAATAGAAACTTAAATAACTTAAATAGAAAAGTTTGAGATGCATTTATTGTCCGGTAAGACAAAAACACGTGGCAAAACTTGAAATAAAAATTGTAAAAGTATTGATGGACATATACTGTGCAAATTCCAGTGTCAAAGATAAACCAATCACTTACAGCTTTTTCCCATTGAATTCTCATATCGCGATCATTTCGCAGTTTCTTCACATACTGTGTGGCTAACCATCTCCTCCAATAACATTGGAGAATTATCACCTAACAAAGAAAAAATCATTTTAATTTTGAGCTCCTTACTCGAATAATTAAAACAGAATAATGGATACAAAAAGCATTGTGTACTCTCTTCATTGATAATCTGTTACGTAAAATCTTCATAACAACATTATGATCAACTTACTTTTTCCATTATCATGTGTTCTCGTTCATCAGCAGTAACATATTTACCAGGAATCCTCACAACGTCTGTGGCATCAGACACGTAACATCCAGGTTTAGTCTAATGTAAACAAAACACTGAATTTCAACTTCTATTGCTTTAAAAAAAGCCAACTGATTACATCACACATGTAAAAGTATGTGATAGTAGCGTTGTTTATTAAGATGATTTGTAGTTTGGAATTATAAACTTAGTTAAGGTGTATCTCGTGTTTGGTGTTACTGAAAGAAGACAATAATATTTACCATTTGAGTTGAGGTATTGTTAAAAGTTTGCTGAACTTGATTCCTTGTGATAACTGTTTGAGTATCCCGATTATATTTTTCAATCTGCAACAACATTGGCAAACATTAACATAAAGTACAAAATGTTATGCTTTGTAAAAATTATATTTCGATAGATAAGATATACATACATCGGAAAAAAACAATTTTGGGTAAGCTTGACAAGATGCATTTAGATATTCAGCACCTGTCAGCTTATGCCGAAATCCACCCAAAAATGGCTTTTTAGGAGATTGATCAATTATTTCGACTTTCAGCTCTTTTTCGACTCCATCTATAAACACAATAATAAACAATTATGGAATCAAGATTAAAAATAATGTAAAAAATATCTTAATGTACTTGTAGCAGAAATATTAAGACCTACTGGGAGGAAACTAATTTTTCATGAAGCTATATCCAGCAGCAAATTCAAACATAAATTACTTTGTGAAAAACATGCTAACTGTCTTTGAAAAACACACAAATCTCACAAACTAAAATAATGGCTAGCCTTCGCCTATAGTTTAGAATGGTTACTGCTAGTTATAAGCAAGATAACATGAGCTCGTTGAGACAAACAAACACAAAGCATAAACATCTTGAAAATGAAAAATTAGAAAAAAGAACCTTTTGTTACAGTAACAACTATATTCTTCGTTGCTTGATTCTTTTCTTCATCTTTTGGAGAATCGTGTTTAATTTCCATTGCTTCATTTTCTTCAAATGATGCTATGAAAAATGTTATTAAATGTTATGTATATAAATGGTGTTTTACATTATGCAGAAAAAATTTTCACATATCCTTTTTCATTTAATCTTAAGGCAGTAACGTTTCTTCTTGTTTTTCTTTCAAATAAAAATCGTATATATATATATACATAAAGCAAAATGCCAGTAAATAAATTTTCATTAGTGATCAATTAATGATTATCCAGCTTTTAGTAGATGAGCAAAAATGAAATGTTTGAGGGACTAACTTGTGTAAAGTTGGCAAAATCAGACTGTAAAAAGATACAAGGAAGTAAATTAAATACCCGAAACATTCTTTACACTTCCAGCTTGAACATTGACAGAGAAATCAAACGACTCTTCTTTTTCAATACTACTTTGATTCTGATTATTTTTGTCATTTTCTGTCAGCTTATTAACTTTGTGACTGTCTTCTGAAATATTTTCTTTTTCACATTCATCATTGTTTGTATTCTCGTTTTCTGTCTGTTTTTTGTTTTCAGTAAATTCTGCCACAGTGTTATCAGTAAGATCACTCAGGTTAGTCTCAGCATTAACATCAATAGCAGTTTCTTGTACTTGAATTAATTCTGTTGAAATAATTCTCTCTACATGTAACAAACAGCATTCTTTTAATGAAGGGTACAAAACACAACCTTTTTTGTTGCTTTCAAAATGGAAATTGCTCTTAAGCAAGAAACTTTGTGATGAACAATGTTTAAATATTTGTTCCTTTTTTTAGGCAATATATAGACTGTCTGTTTCACTTTTGCTAAAATTATTTTCCATACAGAACTCTCTGTAAAGAAGCCCTGGTAAAATCTTTTTCAACAAAAAAGAACATCAAGGGAAAATTACTAGAAGAATGAAGGAGGATAATTGGGAAAAAAGG
Source organism: Hydractinia echinata (assembly GCA_030067915.1). NCBI lineage: Eukaryota > Metazoa > Cnidaria > Hydrozoa > Anthoathecata > Hydractiniidae > Hydractinia > Hydractinia echinata. The sequence continues at coordinate 2,565,541 of JASGCC010000023.1, forward strand.
TGTAGAGACTTGATAGTTCCTGGGGCGAAGCCCAGAGGTAGACCGAGAAAACTTTAGCAGGAGGTAATAAGGACAGACCTGATGCAGAGGAAATTGAGTTTAGATCTAACACAGTCTAGATCAGATTAGAAGAGGGTCATTAATATACTAAACCCATGCTAGCATGGAAAACGGGCGTTAAGCTGAGAATTATAATGTGATGATAATGTGTCATCTAATCCAAAGGAGGCACAATATGCAAATTATTTTTGTGTGGTCATTTCCCTTCCTGAAATTTATATAATATAATAAATAAAGGAAATAGAAGCCAAATTAAACTTTGTTTCCCTTTTTTAATAGTGACAAAAGTATGGTTACTGACCACAAAAGGTTTTTAATTTTTTACTTTTCTGAACCAATGCATTTGACGAGGTGTCTTTTCAACAGAATTGCTTTGGAAGGTATCCACAAAGCAAACACTTTAGCAAAATTTAATAAATAAGCAATATATTGCTCATTCACACACCAGTAGTATCCTTTATTCTTGATCAAGAAGGTTAAACTATTTAAACTATGACAAGTTACAACTTGACGCTTGCTAACAAATTTAGCCTAATTCAATAGACTAAGAAAAATTTGAGGTGTATAAAATCTTTAAATTTTTGGATTCCAGCTTATCCTAATGGGACTTTGTATAATATCATACAACCAAAAACCAATAAAAACAAACAAAAATGCAGCACAAAAAATGTAAACATGGTTTATCTTTTTGTTTTTGTTACCGTCTGACTGATTCTGATACTGTATTACATAAAATACTAAGCCCGTAGTCAAGAGGCACTTCAAAGCTTGGTCTAAACTTCTGCCAATGGGTTCAGTAAACCAGAAAACAAATTGTCACATAACAAGAGGTGGTGATAAACATCCAGTTAAACAATATAAAAGAACATAAAAAAATATCTGATGAAAAAGAGTATAGAAAATACCTGAAACATCCTTATCAACGGATCCACTTCCAACTCGAACATTGACAGTGATATCAACTGGTTCTTCTTTTTCTGTGTTACTTTCTGTCAGATTATTCTCATTATTCTCTGTCAGTTCGTCAACATTGTAACCTCCATCAATATTTTCTGTTTCACGTTTAACCACGTATATGTTCTCATTTTTTGTCTGGTCTCTGGCAAGTTCTTCTACGGTGTTTTCAACAAGATTGTTCACGTTACTTCCAGTATTGTTATTGTTATTGTCGTTAATGAGTTCAGAGTTGCTAAATTCGCCAGTTGAATTATTTGCTTTGTTGTCACTAGATGAATTGTCCATTAAACTTATCTAAAATAATAATGCTATCCTATACTATAATACGCTTGTGTGAGTGACTATGTGAGTCCACGACACGCAAATCACGGGTCCTTCTTATGATGTGGCGCTACGCTAAAATTTACTAAAAAAATAAGATGCCAAACGAGAAAACAGGGGGCCATTTGTTATTTATGCTACAGCATCATATGATGCCGTAATGTCTTAAATAATTTAATTTTACCCCTGTTGACCATGCGCGTAACTTATCTCACAGAAACAAGTTGTTTATCAACTGAAAAAAAAACTTGAAGCAAAGGTTTCTTTTTCATATCTTTTGTACTCATTTCTTAAAAATTAAACCTGAAAAAGTTATTTCAAACAAAGCATGCCAATGGTTACTCATCATGAGGTTAGCATAAAGTTTATTTGTTCTTCTATATTTTCGATTTTTTTTATTATGGGGCCGAGGTTGCTTACTTTTATAGAAAATCTATCGGATTTGAATATAAATGTAATTTTAAAACTAAAATGTAAAAAACAAACTGTTGTTGTCGAACGAAGTTAGTGTTGTTAGGTAGACATATATATTTTTTTTAAAAAGAAAAACGTACAGTGATATAACATCACAAAGAGAATTGACTGAAAATGTATTAAACAATTGTATACACTTCCAATTCATTCTCTTTGGGATGAAGCGAAGTTTAGTATTCAAAGTAAAAAAACGATTGAACTTTTATCCAGAGAAAGCTAGCAAGCTACCTACTGAGAAAGCAAAAGAAAAGCAGGTGTGTTGTTTAGATTATTCGGTAGAGAAATAAATTTGGGTGTATAATTATTTTTTAGCCGTTTTAACTTTCAGAGCTAAATTTTCCCTTAAATATTAAGTTTCTTGTGTCTTGAGGCTAAGATTTAGTTAAGAAAGGATATTCCTGTAGATTTCTTCTCACAGAAACATCCTTTGAAATTTCAAACTATTATTGAGTGTAAATAGATGCCTTCTGATTTTATTTGAATTTGAATTACTTTGCTTCACCTACAGTACTGTGAAAAGGTTTGTTAACATCGTGTTCGTGTAACGAGCGTGGTGCACACGAACCACGATAAAATCGTGGTCTTTATGTATAACAAACATTCAAACATTCTATCGTGGCCACCACGCTAATATTATTATCTCCACGAAGGATCGTGTGTCCCACGATTTTTTTCGCGAGCTCCACGATTTTTATAGCTAGTATAAGTTTGTTTTTTTCTTTTCAAAAAAGTCTTTAATTAAAGTTAATTTGTTTGTTTCAAGTTTTATCAAGTTAAAAAAACATAGTAGATTGTATTTTTACAAAATGTCATTTGTCTAGAAAAGTTAAATTTGTCTGCGGCGATAGAAATGTTTTTTACGATCGCATTTTAAAAGTTTAAAAACGAAAAGCGGCGATAGAAATGCTCTTTTAGATCGCATTTTAAAAGTTTATAAACGAAAAGCGACGATAGAAATGTTTTTTTAGATCGCATTTTAAAAGTTTAAAAACGAATAGCGGCGATAGAAATGCTCTTTTAGATCGCAATTTAAAAGTTTATAAACGAAAAGCGGCGATAGAAATATTTTTTAAGATCGCATTTTAAAATTTTATAAACGAAAAGCGGTGATAGAAATGTTTTTTAAGATCACATTTTAAAAGTTTAAAAACGAAAAGCGGCGATAGAAATGCTCTTTTAGATCGCATTTTAAAAGTTTATAAACGAAAAGCGGCGATAGAAATGTTTTTTTAGATCGCATTTTAAAAGTTTAAAAACGAATAGCGGCGATAGAAATGCTCTTTTAGATCGCAATTTAAAAGTTTATAAACGAAAAGCGGCGATAGAAATGTTTTTTTAGATCGCATTTTAAAAGTTTAAAAACGAAAAGCGGCGATAGAAATATTTTTTAAGATCGCATTTTAAAATTTTATAAACGAAAAGCGGTGATAGAAATGTTTTTTAAGATCACATTTTAAAAGTTTATAAACGAAAAGTGGCGATAGAAATGCTTTCTTAGATTGCATTTTAAAAGTTTAAGAACGAAAAGCGGCGATAGAAATGCTGTTTTAGATCGCGTTTTAAAAGTTTATAAACGAAAAGCGGCGATAGAAATGTTTTTTTCGATCGCATTTTAAAAATTGATAAACGAAAGCGGCGATAGAAATGTTTTTTAGATCGCATTTTAAAAGTTTAAAAACGAATAACGGCGATAGAAATGCTCTTTTAGATCGCATTTTAAAAGTTTATAAACGAAAAGCGGCGATAGAAATGTTTTTTAGATCGCATTTTAAAAGTTTATAAACGAAAAGCGGCGATAGAAATGCTTTCTTAGATTGCATTTTAAAAGTTTAAGAACGAAAAGCGGCGATAGAAATGCTGTTTTAGATCGCGTTTTAAAAGTTTAAGAACGAAAAGCGGCGATAGAAATGTTTTTTTAGATCGCATTTTAAAAGTTTATAAACGAAAAGCGGCGATAGAAATGCTTTCTTAGATTGCATTTTAAAAGTTTAAGAACGAAAAGCGGCGATAGAAATGCTGTTTTAGATCGCGTTTTAAAAGTTTAAGAAAGAAGAACGGCGATAGAAATGTTTTCTTACATCGCATTTTGATTCACGAACGATTAAAATCTATTATATAGCTAGATTTATGACAACGAATTAAAACAACAAGTGTTAATTTATTTTTTTGCCGTCGGTTTTTGATTTAATTGATAAAGTAATACGGTCTTTGTTGTTTTACAATAGAAGTTATCTATCGTGGACGCCACGGTGTAATGTTTAATTTTTGTTCGTGTAGTCCACGAAACATGATCGTGAGGTCCACGATTGTTAAAAAAATACGCATCGTGGGCTATCGTGGTTCGGGCGTAACATGAAATAAACACGAACCACGATGTTAACAAACCTTTTCACAGTACTGTAGCGTCCAAATAAACAGCCTGTCTTGCCTTTCCTACCCATCTTCAATTTTTCCTTGCTGTTTTCTGCTTTCCCTGCCCTTACCGTGCCTACTAAGTTTGATGGGACAAAATGGAACACACAGAGATGCCAACTTTTTAAATCCTAATGTGTGGCAATTTTTATTGTTACTATCTCCCGGAAGCGCCACCCAGTTTGGCGGCGTAGGGAAAATTTTGAAAATCGGACACTCTAGATCGTTGGAAAATGCACTTCCGCACACCTATACCGCTATTTTACTATTAGAGAAATATCACGAACTGGTGTTACTTTTGCACGATTATTTAACCCACCAGTTTTGAATACCGCTGGACGAGAAAAACACAGGACGAATTTAGTAGGCTTGTAACTGGTGTACATAGAAAAAAGATATGAGACGAAGGGTGAAATCGATTTGATGAGTGAGACAAAGGGTGAAATTGAGATGGAAGAGACAAAATCGATTTTCTTTATCATAAAGAGACTCGAGACGAAGAAAGAATTTGGGGAAATAGAGGTTCTCCCTTTTTTAAAAGAAATGTGTGTGGACTTTAGTAATATTCTTTCGGCGTGTGAGGTAAAGAAAATGCGTGTCACACGCTCAATGCGTGTGAGTTGACATGTCTGAACACATGAGAACACTCGATTTCCACTTCGTTTTGACTAAAAGTGGCATCTACTATTTTTTGCTTGTGGACGAACCTAGGGGACCCTGTCTCCAGCTCCACAACCATTTATATATGGATTTCCTTTAGTGCATATGTACAAAGAGTTGCAGATTATAATAGGTCAGGCAAGAAGTAAGTATCATACAATAAACCCTTTCTCTCTGAATCCAGTGTAAAACAAAATATCACAAAAAAGGAGGAGAAGATAAGACCAACATCATTTTACTGCGTTAAAGAGTTGACACAAGAAATATTAAAAATATATCAACTTTCTACATATATAAAGGAATCAAAATAAATATAAAAATAGACACCTGGGGTGGAAAAACGGTATCGTCATTTCTGACGTTTTTGGGTAAATCTCAACATGTTTACATCCACTCGATTGCCCAATCTAAAAAAGAAGAAAATTCTATTTGCAGAATCAGGTAAAAAGACAAAGTGTACGTTGTTAGCGTCCCCCTTATTTTTGACGAATCGGCTCCCCGTTTACATGCTGCAATTTTAAAGATGGCAGCTAAGTCTGCGGCTAAAAGATTTTCATCATTCTTCCATTACAAGACATTACAAGATATAGCTCAAACCCAAAGCAATAATGTAAAAATCGGAATTCGATATTACTCCAATTTCAGACCTGTGAATAAAGTTTCAGCCTTTTCAAAAAGTAAGTAAATATAGCCAATATTGCTATTGCTAGCTAGCGTACTCCTTTCACTTGTTGGAAGGATACTTTTTCATCTTTTTTACTGCTAAATTTAGTGCGTTTGTGCCAGTGTTTCAACAGTTAAATTGGTTTGCAGTTTGTTGGATAAGATAAGCCAGCTAGCTAGCTACAGATAAGAGGGTGCCGACTTGCCAAAAGCGCTGTGAGAGCGGCTGCGTGCGTTTTTTCGGGGGGTTTTCAAGGTTTTCGTCTGTAACCGCCTGGAAAAGCCTGGGCCCGTCCGAAACCACCTGAATTGCACCCGAAACGCAACGCGCACGAGCTCATTGTTCTCATTTAAAGTTTGTCAAGAAGAAGGAAGGTGCTATTTTGTCGTTGTACTATTTATTATTTGTGGAATTTTATTACAGCTATTTATGGAATAAATGATATAAAAAACAATTCTTTCCAGAACTCTTCCACTACCACTGCTCGTCATTACAAGAATAAATTATACATGGTAATAAATGTTTAAACAAGAAGCCCTGGGGGCTCTAAGAATTTCCGCTCGCTACCAAAATATTTGATGACAACCTGCTAATTCGTTGTGTTATCGTGCCAAACATTCGAAGAAGTTTGGTGCATGAACCTCTGAAGATAAAGCACACAAGTGACATTATATCTTACAACAAATGCAAACAAAACGAAACGTGTCATAATAAACTCACATTTTAAAAGAAATTGCTAACAAAAAATACAGCATATCATTCATGGTTGAAACGTTTATGGTCTTAAACAGCATTTAGTTGACAAAAAATCAAAATTTTGATGTCACCTTCATGTTCAGCATACTTTTTTTATTAACTGTGCCAATTTTTGTCGAAAATAAAGTAGTTTTAATTTTTGGACAAATTTTGGCCTAAAATGACATTTAGGTGACAAAAAATCAAACTTTTGTATCACCATCATTTTCAGCATACTTTATTTGTTAACTGTGCCAAATTTGGCCGAAAATGAAGTGGTTTTAAATTTTGGACCAATTTTGACCTAAAATGGCATTTAGGTGACAAAAATCAAAATTTTGATGTCACCATTATGTTCAGCATACGTTTTTTGTTAACTTTGTCAATTTTTGTTGAAAATTAAGTAGTTTTAATTTTTGGACCAATTTTGGCCTAAAATGACATTTAAGGTGGCAAAAAATCAAAATTTTGATATCACCATGTTCAGCATACTTTTTTTGTTAACTGTGCCAAATTTTCTCGAAAATAAAGTAGTTTTAAATTTTGGACCAATTTTGGCCTAAAATGACATTTAAGGTGGCAAAAAATCAAAATTTTAATGTCACCATCATGTTCAGCATACTTTATTTGTTAACTGTGCCAAATTTTGTTGAAAATAAAGTAGTTTTAATGTTTGGACCAATTTTGGCCTAAAATGACATTTAGGTGACAAAAATCAAAATTATAATGTCAACATTATGTTCAGCATACTTTTTTTGTTATCTGTACCAAATTTTGTCGAAAACAAATACCAATTTTGGCCTGAAACGTCATTTAGATGACTTCCAAGTACTTAGGGAGTTTGGGTACGAAGTTTAAATCTGTGACGTTGCAATTGACCATTTGGGACAGGGTTAGTTAGTCAGTTAGCAGTTGGAAACCAATACTATCCTCCTCTCAGAGGAACGTGAAATCCCAGGGTCAATTTTTTCTCAAAAAATGCTCCAAAAGAAAAAAACGACGGTTTTAAAGAATTTCCTACGCCTTCAGGCGTGGAAATTCAAAAATGTTGTTTAGGGTTGATTCGGATTTCTCCCGGCGAAATTTTAAGTTTTTTATAAAACGTCGGAAGTCGTCCGACAATCCCCATGGTTTTTTCGGGGTTTCCCGCGAGTCGGCACCCTCGTCTACAGATATGCCAACAGTTTCTGTGTTGAGAAGCGGTTTCAGTATTCAGAAAATTTTGGGTGCAAAAATCAGAAATAATTTCTGAATACGAAAACTGATATAAAGCTGATTTCTTTTTTACTGTCTTCTGCGCAAGCGATCTTGGGTTTCCACATTTTAATTTTGTGACCAATACACAGGTTCACAGTTTCAACTAACCATTGTTTAAATAAATCTTTCTTTTGTTAAACGCTCTTGCTGAGAATTAAAAAAAAAAAAAATTAAATTAAAAGGCTCTGACCATGAAGAAAAGTAAAATATTTTTTTTGTGAAATATTTTAAAAAGAAGGGTTACAATTCCTTCACATGTGTTTTAAGTAGGGTTACTGGAAATAACATACTGAATTTTCAGACTAATTATTTCTTAAGAAAATGAGAAATATTCATCATGCCTATGGTCAAAGCCTCATTAAATTCACTCTGTTTGCTTCCTTTTTTCAATACAGAAAACGAGTGAACAACTTAAACTGTGAAAGGGTGCATTTTTACTTTTTTTCACACACCTTCGTTTGATTTCTTTAACAAAGACCATAGAATTATTAAAAATAACAACAATACATTTTGGTGAACAGTCTTGTAATTATAACTTGTTGTACCAAAAACAAAAACCCAGAAAGACTGGAAAGACTGGAAAGAAAAGTTCAAGTCTTTGAAATTTTCATCTGCAAAATGATGCATTCCTTTTAGTGTGACTGAAAAATAATGTTGTATGAAAGTATACATGCAAGTACATTTATAGTGTCTGTCTGAACTTTCAAAATCCATGACAAATTCTGAAACAACAGATATATTCATCAAATTGATTTTGACAATGTAATTCAATGCTTGCTTTTAACAAAGGAATGAATCATCAATGAAGGTGCCAAAACGAACAAAGATCCCTGGAAATAAGGTTGATGCTGGATAAGATTGTCTCATTTTTAATTTCAGTTGGACATCATTGTTCACCAGAAATAATTATAAAAACCTAAAATATAATGAAAGCAATATATTTATATTACATTATAATGTGTAATCACATCGACCTACAAATTAAAATTGAAATGAATCTCTCTTCTTTAAAAACGACACAATTTATTTTAATTAATCCATTTGCACTTTTGGAACTTGATTCGTGTTTTGATTCATGTTCATAATTATTACATAAATCATAAGTATAAAAATAAATTTATAATAAATTATAAAATATTGCATGACTACAATCTGGCAGATACAAACCACCACTTTGTCTTTCTTACTCAATGGGTTCTCTAATTCAATTTATTTGGTGTCAGCAAAAAATTGCAGCTGAAATGCAATTTTCCTGCTTTGCGTTGGCAAACTTGTGTTTCATCTTATATTTTGTTTTATGACTTTCACTCCCATACACGAACAACAGTAGAATTACAGAGAAAATAAGAATAAAATTTACGTAAGTTCAGTTACATGCATGTTAAAGAAAAACCGTGTCAGCAAGAAGTTGTCGGCATGGATCAGGAATTTTTGTGAACACATCTGCATTTGTCTCAGCAATTGCTGAGTGCCAACATACATAAGAAATGCAGCTCAGTCGTCAGTATGCTAAATATATATATATGTATTTCATTTGAAACAAAAAGGTGTGAGACACAATCCTTTTAAACTTCTGTTTTATTGTTTAGACCTCCAGAAGGCTTCATTCTCTAAAGAAATATATTCAAGATTATTTCAAACTTCAGGTAAAAGTTATATTTTCTAATAAAAATGAATTGTAGCATGGTATAACAACTATATTGCATGGTGGCAACATAATACTACTTTGGTTTTGATTGTGCATGGCAAAGTAAAAAACAATCGATCCAAACGTCCCCATTCCATAATTTATGTATTAATTCTATATGTTAGTTACAGGTAAACACGAAAACAGTGAATGTTTGCAAGTTTCTCCATGTACACTTGTTAACAAAATATGTTGACATTTTAGCTGTCTCAAATCGAAAAGACTACTATTCTATTCTTGGCATTTCCAAAAATGCTTCCGGTGCAGATATAAAAAAGTCATATTATCAAGTATGTATTATTTGTTAAACAAATTTCTTGAAATGCTAGTAGAAAATATTATCTGTTAGAAACCCCTGTATAATCAGAAAATAAAGAGAGAAGGATGCAATTAAGGGATCAACAAACTATACGTTCTACAGGTATTTACTGCCCTACACACAATAATTCAATGTCTGGTTTTGTATTTATGAGGGTATATTGTTTTCCAAGGTTATGTTGTATTCCCTTTATGTTCCAATTTTTAATTCGGAATTCATAAAATTATTTTCATTTTCAACACTGAGATTTAATAGGCTTATTGAAGACTCTACTGACACTAATGGCCCATTCAAGACGGCTATCATCTCTGCATTGCATTGTTCAACTTTCGAGCCAAGTACTTTGACAATGATTTGTGAATATTGATGTCTTAGATAAACAACATCTACCAAGGTAGATTTGCTATCCAACCACTGTAAATCTAACAGGTTAAAAATATTAAACTTGGATATCCTCTGATATGTTCATTGGATAGACATGGTATTTACTTCATCTTTATCAAGCATTATGCAAATAGATGGGTTATTGATAATGTACCTTCATGTTCAAAATAAATGTTCCATTTTTGTTATAAGTTTAAGCAACTGCTATTTTGATGAATTCTTTTTTTCTATATTTTCTGCTATTTAAACAATAACATTAATTAATCCTACTGATTTTCTGGTCCTTGGCCAAAATTAGAGGATGTGTACTGTGTATGTATTTTAGCTACTCATGGTTTTTGTTTTATCGCGTTTTTCTTAGTTGGCAAAAAAATATCATCCAGACACAAATAAAGATACTGGCGCTGCTGAAAAATTTCAGGAGATACAACAAGCTTATGAGGTACGTAATAATTTTGTAACAACTGGAGTACCACACAGGTCTGCTTCTATTTGTTTTACACTAGTTGTAAGTCTGTCAAAAATGCACAGGAATGTTCCTGTCACTGCTTGCAGCTGCCATTTGGCTAATAGATGGAAGTACAGTCAGGTGGCTCTCATATTGGAGAAGTGGGTTTAAAATGCTTCTGTATCGAAACGATATGATTATATTTTACAGTAGTGAACATAAAAAAGTGCTAAAGTTGTTTTGAGCAATACTTTCCAGAATGTTACAAAATTAGGAATGTTTAGAATACAAAAAAGTTAGAAAGAGCTGAAAAACTGAGTATTTCGACAGATAATGTCACCATAAACACTGATAAACCATAGGAACGATCAGTGACGATCCTTAATAGCTGCCTGACATTTAGACATTATTTTAAAAAAAAATACAAAAAAGGTGGAGTAAAATTATCACATATATCACACGAGACAATGCTATATGACTAAGAATGATGATGTTAATTCGTAAAACTTAATAGCAAAATGCAGCACACAAGATTGTCAAAAATTATGTCTGATAAGTTGGCCAAACATCAAAAAAACTTTGTTTGGTAAATGCCACCACCCAGATATATAAAATAACTAGTCGATAAGACAGTGGAAAAATCCACTCAGGCAGGGTACCAATGGAAAAGAGAACCATCTCACAGTCTCACAAATGTACATTGCCTCTATCGTGTAGATCTTGAAATGCTGATCAAGAAAATGTATGTGATGATGTACGGGTACTCAGGTTTGGGAAACTTACACAATTCGGGCCCAGGTGGTCCCTAGTTACGCACGCAGTGAAAAATGACTGACGTCACCACCTCGTTTCCAAGTTATTTGGCCTCAAAGTTTTATTTGCACTGTAATGGCTTTATTAATTTAATATAAGATATTAATGTTAAAGTAGTGTTATTGACGTCAGAAAATTTAACATTTTAGACTTAAGTTTTTCGGCTACATCAAAGGAAAATGAACACGTTCACTTTGCCTGTTACAGACAGACACACACACTCTCTGTATTATTATATAGGTAGATCTGTAATCAAGCAAGAGTTTTGTCGTATTCATCATGGCAAAACTCTTGCAGTAACTGAAATAGCTTAAGACTCAGAAAATTGATGATAATGTTATGGGTTAATAAAAATCATAAGGGTTCTCTATATTGTAACACCAAAGCGTAGTGAATAGGGAAATTTGACGTTGTAATCAACATAATCACTGTTATCATAGTTAATGTAGTTTTATTTCTAGCAATTGCAAATAGATTTACCACATTGAAATGTTGTAACTTTTCCGCAACAGCATCTTTCAAGATGTTTCGAAATTTAATTCTGTATAACAACGAATGGAAATTAAACATTATGTGTTTTAAAGGCTCTAAGTCTGGAAAATATAGTATTCTGTTTTACTTTCTTTAGATCTTAAGTGATGCTAAAAAGCGAAATGCATACGACCAATATGGCCAAACAGATTTTAGTGGTGCTGGTAGGTTTTTATAACTTTAGCTTTTACAACGACAAGTAATAGACTAAAAGTAAGATTCAGCCCAACAAAGAATTCAGAGTGTGGGTTCTTTCAGAAAGTCTTTTCACAATGCGTTTTTCCACGTAAAGGTATTTTACTAATAAGATGTTAAGTTAAGGTTTTTTGTGATTCATCACTTTAGAATCTAGATTAGGAATGTAACGTCCTCTAGAAGTTAGAATTTAAGGGAGAAAGATTATCTTATTTAAACACTGATAATGTGGTTATTATGACAAGAGATTCATTTGGTTGGTCATTTTGAGAAAATATAGTTGGTTAAGTAAGAGATTTGATAGTTCCACTTAGTGCAATGTAATGTGCAGTGTTTTCAGTTATAAACTATCCCAGCATAGATCAATTTAAAAAAACAGTTGTGTCTCTAGTCCAAAGTATCGAAGCATGGAAAATTTTTTATAAAAGCAGCACATCTTGTTGCTAAATTTAGAAAATTTCCTGCAATAGTGGTTAGTTTTTGTACACCATGTAGCTGCAGGACATATTAAGTATGAGAAATTACTCTCAGTATTGATGCAAGTCACGACTTTCTTGAAAACACAAGTTTTGTAATTTTTTCACTGCCACTATTGGCTGAAAAATACTTTATATCTGTAAATACATTTTCTTACTTTTGTAAAATTTAGGAGGAGGCCCAGGTGGTCAAGATCCATTTGGAGCAGGAGGCCCCTTTCAGGGAATGAATGCAGACGATATATTTAAACAATTCTTCGGAGGTCGTGCAAGTGGGTTTTCTTCACCATTTGGATTCGAAGAAGCGAGAGCAACACAGGTTATTTCATTGTGATTATTGTAACATTTTTGAAACTTTATTATGAGTTCGTTATGAATATGATTTTCCTTATAAAAGTAATTTTATTCAGTGTTTTGCAACAGCACCTACATTATTCTCCACTTTTTGTCTACAACAATTTTTGCCCTTTCACGCAAAAATCAAAAATGTACAAAATTTATACAGCTATTACACAATAATGGAACATGCATGAAAATCGATTAACTTGTCGGCCCTTTTTACCCCAGCATAAATTTATCCCTGGCCTTTTTCACGGCGCTCGTATAGTGAAAATTAACGCCATCTAGGGCTGGTGTAAAAAGGATCGATCAGGTAATTTTATTTCTCGAAATATAAGATATTTACTGAAGTTCTTTTTGTTTGTGTGAAATCACATAGAAATGAACATTCACTCAAAATGTTTTGTACGATTCTGGTAGTTAAATAAAAAATTATGTTTTGGGTCATGAGATTTAGTTAGAATGCTATTCATATTTGTTTTTGCCTGTAACCTTTTGAACGTTATGTTTATTACAGAATTACGTGTTGAGCCTGTCTTTCATGGAGTCTGTTCTTGGAGTGAACAAAGATATTCGTGTTCAAATGGAATCTTTGTGTAAAAGATGTAATGGTAAAAAAGCTGAACCTGGAACCACTCTTCATACATGTCCAAAATGTAATGGCACTGGTCAGGTAATTACTATGAGCAATGTATTTAGCAGTTTCAAAATCTTTTTAAAGAGACTAATCTCCTGCGAAAGTTGACTTCATATGAAAAGGCTTAAAATTTGTCTATGAATCTGTATATTTTTTTAAAAAAAACTAGTTCGCTATAAAGCCAAAAAATTTTAATTGGTTAGTTTTCAGTTTGTATGCGACTACCTGAGCTTTTAAGTGAAGTTGACATAACAATTAAAATCAGCGTACGAGGGTATTGTGCATAATACTTGGAACTTTGAGGCCTTTTAACTACTGCCAAAAGAGAAAAGGTTTTAAAAATTAGTCACCTGTGGCGGTTTGCACATGAGGCAGCTTCAGGTACCGTAATTCCTCTTTTTAGCCCCCAGGGGGCTTTTTAAATTCTGGAGGTTTTAGACGAGGGGCTTAATAGAAGGGGGCTAAATAAAAGGGAATGGGCTAAATAAATAATAGAATTTTAAACACAATATCTATTTTTCAAATTAATACATAATGTTAACTTCATCTGTTTCATCATCATCATCATCTAACAGAAGAAAATTGGTAGATTGACACAGCCCGTTGTAAAAAAAAAAGAACCATAGATATTTTGCAAACAAAACTTGTAAAGAAAAAATTAAAGCTGTAGCATATGGATATCGTTGTACATGACGTTAAATCAACGAATAATATCGAATTTCTTTGACGACTTTTACTTTTTTTTTTATTTTTATTTTTTTTTTTTGGGGGGGGGGGCTAAATAAAGAGATGGGGCTAAATAACTTTTTATGTCGCTGGAGGGGGGGCTTATTAGAAGGGGGGCTAAATAAAGGGAAGGGGCTAAAAAGAGGAATTACGGTATCCTATTTAAAACTATTTGAAAGAATTGTTGTCTCAGCAAGCTATGTTGCATAATTATAGTAGTTAAAGCAAACAATTCCTTTGCTAGTGCATTTTGCAGCGAATATTTTAGTGGCGAGTGCATTTTGCGGCGAATATTTTAGTGGCGAGTGCATTTTGCAGCGAGTTTTTTAGTGGCGAGTGCATTTTGCGGCGAGTTTTTTAGTGTAAAAGCTATACGTGAAAAGCGCACCAAGAGGTAAGCTTGCTCTAAACTAGGCGTGCACGAATATTTAAATTTATTAACAACATACTTTAAAGTTTAAACCGTTAGGGCTACAGAGACAAGAAAACAATTTGTTATAGAATGTCTGCGTTGAAAGTGTTGTATTTTTTGACTCGGAGTTAGTTACTTGTGGGATAATATTCTAATGTATTTTTTTTTTAATAGGAGCATATTTCAACCGGTTTCTTTAACATGATGTCAACTTGTCAACGGTGTAAAGGACAGGGCACCATCATAAAAGATCCTTGCAGAAAGTGTCATGGAAAAGGAAGTGTGTTGGAAAACAAAACTGTCACTATCCCCGTCCCAGCAGGTACGGTGTCTGTACCAATGTTGCTTCGTCACTAATTTCTCGTCAAGCTTCTGTGTGGCTTGGTTGTTTAGCAAATCCAGTTAACTTGTTGTGTGCGTGTTTACTGATAAACAAAAATCTTTTGAGTTGGATGACGAGAAAGTTCAATTATTTGGTTAATCTCTTTTATTAAGAAGTGACATATTCTTCTAAAGTTGACATTTTTTAAATTTCTGGTTGGCTACACCCTGACCTACCTGAATCCTCAAACTTAAGTCTCGTATTGGTTATTATTGTTTCGCCTTTTCAGATTATTTGCATTTATTTTCGGTAACTAAAGAATTTGATTAATGCTGTCCGATTTTATGTGTACTTTTCTCAAACCAAAACTTTTATTTTTACAATACAGGCATAGAACATGGTCAAACTGTCAGAGTTCCTGTCTCGTACGGAGAGATGTATGTCACGTTCAAGGTTTGGACTTTACCTAAAATATGATGAGTAATACACGTCTGTCTGTCACGCAAAATGGTAACCTCGAGTAGCGAGACGCACGCAATAGAAAGAAAGGACGGGCGAACCCGTGTATTTTTCCACGAACCACCGACTAGTATAATAAGTAATGGTCAAACTTTGGATTGTAGTTAAAGAAATTCGAAGTTGGACATTTTACACCTGACAAGGCGGAGGATTTAGTGCATGATTTTTATTTTCTGTACTTTTTTATAGGTCGCTGAGAGTAAAATTTTCCAAAGAGAAGGCTCTGACGTTTTTTCCGACATTTATGTGAGCTTCGCACAGGTAACTTAGCAACAACTGATTGCGTCATTAGCAGTACTTGATTTACTTGTTAAAATTCATCATCGTGTTGTTTAAATGTTTTAGGCCATCCTTGGTGGTAACCTCACAGTTTCTGGTTTGTATGGTGATATTGATGTTAGGGTGCGTACCAATTTTCATGCATACTTGTTTCGGGTTCACTACGTGTTTAGTTGTCTATAAATATATTGCTTTGAAGTCGATTTTGAACTTAATTGTAAATACTACCTTTTTTCGCGAATCAGTCAATTTCAGATATTTCGCGATGATTTTTTTCGCTAATGGACCATTTTTGATAAAGAGGTTTAAAAAAAAATGGAAGAACTGTACTGTCAGCCCAAAGTGGAGATTATGATGGATAATTTTCGCAGAAAAAACCCGAATATCGACATCGCCAACGATCTTAATCCCAAAGCGAAAGCGAGGAAAGGAAAGTAGTTAGTGAAATTGGCATTGGATTGCATAGATATTTTTTCAAAATGTTTAAAAAAGCAGAAAAACGTAAAAAAGAAAGCTTGCAAAGTGCTTTTATTGAGGAAGAAAGAGAAAAAAATAAAATATCAATGTTTTTAAAAAATTAATTTTAGCGAATAAGTAATTTCTAGTAATTTCGCGAAGATTTATTTTGACGAATTGACATTTCCGCGAAAATTAATCAGAAACACGAGATTGCGATTTCAGGTGCGTTCAACTGCTCGCCACATATTGAGACATTAAAAAAGTAACTAAATTGACAGAGCTCTTGCTGAAAAGCATTTTATATAAAACAAGATTCAAGTTACGAAGGCTGAACCGGAGAAATTTACGTGCACTTGGTGAAAAAAGTAAATCGATCGTGAAAGTTTTTCAGGGAGCAACTAGACCTTATGTTTGCACTGACAGCAAAATGCTGATATTTTTATTATCATTTTTAGATACAAGCTGGCACCCAGTCACATCAACAAATGCGTTTGATTGGGAGGGGTATTGCACGCTTGAATGGACATGGCAAAGGAGATCATTATATAAACATCAAAATACACCTGCCAAAGTACGAAATAATTCTATTTGTTGTTAATTATTGCTGGTTTAAATATTCTTCCGCTTTACAGGTTTTTGACCAACCTTGGATCTATGAAATCAGGGAATTATCGACAACAAAAAATTTGAGATCAGGGAATTGTCAAAAAAAAATTTTGAACTTGACGATTTTTTTAGGGATGAGTCACGAATTGAAAAGTGTAACCTAAATGTCAACCCGTTTAGTTTTACTCCCTTTCTCCCTCCCCTAAACGTTAGGATCAAAAATTTTAATATGTAAGTAGCTATGGTCAACCACTGAAATCAGAAGCACTCAAACATACGCTCCTGTCAAGCACGTAGACAAATCAGAATATTGAAACTTTAGATTTGTGAACCCAACTCAGGCGAATATCAGGAAATTTCAGGAGAAAATGGGGACTTCCATTCGTATTTCTATGATAAATGTAAACTGGGAAAAAGGAAAATAAATCATTTCGAATCATAAAATACATCAGAAAATAGATCAGATATCAAATGATAAATAATATGACCAGCATTTGTTTGGATTTATCGAGAAATTTGTTTTTCAATTGGAAACCCTGCGTCGTTAGGGTTAACTTGTTACCGTGTCAACATTCCATGTCATTTGTGTGAGTCATATCTCTCCCACGTGCGTCTGTTGTCCTGTCGCAACAAAACACACCCCAATAAGATAATTCGCTTAGGAAAAAATATTAATTACTGTCCGTGTTACGCAATTATTTTGACGTAATTATAACAACAACGTCTCGATGGAATTGTTACTCGATGACTAGCTATATACACGTCACCAGCTACCCCACGCTGACCGCCTTCAATAGAACAAAAATTGTTAGATCTTCCCCGCGCTATACCAGAGGGAGAGACATAACCTATGAAAGCTGATTTTTTGCGGTTTGATATTGGTGTGGTAATATTTGATTTAACGAAAACCCGCTCGTAAAATCATCAAACATGTGTTTTTTTATAATCAAAAGGTCTGTCCCGTTGAACCAAAAATAAGTTTAATCTATTCATGGACAAGTGCTTTTGAAGTGGTTCCTAATTCGACTATGTTATTTTTAATTGATTATTTACACACACATATATATTTACTTGTTTTTCTTTTAAATTCTTTCCCTCCTCCTTAGATATCTCACTGAGAGACAGAAAGAGTTGATAACCGAGTTCGCTGAAACTGATTTGAATATTCGAGGCACTGTGAATGGCGTAGACCGGAATAAAAGTATTATTTTAAATTTTTATTTTATAAATCTGTTGATGTATGAACACAACATCCCTTTAAGTAGGATGCGAAACCGTAAAGCTGGAAATAAACAATAAGGGAACAGCAAAACTCATCTAAAATAAAAAAAGAAAAAATTATATATACTCTTTATATATACTCTTTTAATAATTTTTTGTATGTTACTTAAAATACATTCAAGAAACATATTTATCTACTGTAAATATTAAATAAAACGCCCGAGGCGCTTATTTTTATTAGGGGCGCTAATCAGGAAGAATGATTCGTAAATATCATTCTACTTAATTTTCCTTACTGCTTAATTTTTTCAGCAACCTCAGCCAAATTTTTGTGTGGTTTATCACAGTAATCCAAATTATTAACTCTCCTAACTTTACATTTTAACGATGATGAATTTTATTACAACTTGTAACAACCTATATTTTTTACTTTGCTTAAACCTAACTTGTTGCTTATTTACTGTTAATTATTTTTCAAAGCTGGTCCTTCCTACTGATAGTTTTTAGTTAGCCCCACAAGGCAAAAATAAACATTTCATCTTTAAATGGTAACAAGAGAGGTACAAACTGAAACGCCCCTTTTTCATATCAGAAATGTTTTTCTTTAGAAGCCCTTATTTCGAAATATAGGAATTTTTGTATAAGACTCGCTTTTAATCGAGGAGGGCGTTAAATCCTGCGTGTACAGTAACTTAACAGAATGACGTTCACCGCTATTGGGAGGGGGATTATGCTAATCTTTACTGGCTTCTACGAAACTAAGCTAAGTCAACGACAAAAAAGTGCCCGCTAAGCATGAGAATAAAAAAATGTCAGCAATGTACCTTTTAATTTGTTAATTGTCCCATTTTCTTTTTTCTTTTGAGGCGGCTAGCTCACGAATTATGTAGTACGTGTTCGAATTTAAAAAACAAGTAATATTAAAAAATAGGTAATTTACTATAAATAAATAATTAACTAAAAGCAATTGGAGTGTTTAAAAAGTAAGAAGAATATTATGCTCCTTCTTTGTTTTGAAATTTTAAAAACTTATTGTTTTTTAGAAACCAAGGCAACGAAAGAAAATTCCTCCAATTCAGACAATGAAACCAAAGATTCCAAAGAGAGCAATGAAAAAACTGAGAACGAGGCAGCTGCGTCGTCAGCAGATTTCGCAGAAGGTAAAGACGAGGGAAAAGAGAAGTTAATCTTTAATATGAAGCCGGAACAGGCTCATAGACTATTTGCCCTTAGTGCAGTTACCTTTGGGATCAGTCTGTTCCTCCTCACTTATCATCATGTTTCAACCGGTTAGAACTATGTAATAATATTGAATAAAGCACTGTGGTGGAGACCTCTACAAAGGTTTTTGCTCCGTTTTAGATGCGCAAAAAAAAGATGACGACGAAAAAGAAACCGATGAAAATTCTCGAGCAGAAAACCGAGTGTAGAAAAACACTACGAATATCAATTAGCGTTGTCAAATTTTTAATCATTTTTACGTGGAATATATTTTCGTATTTTGGTCATATTCTCTTTCTTTTTCTCACTCGTAGAGTTGTTGTAATTTGATATTTAATATGTCATTTGCTTTCTTATGCGTTTGTGGCCAGTAATTTTCGAAAGCCAAACAACATTGTTTATGAAACAACAAAAATGTTTTGTAAGCATAAAGCATTGAATGCTCTTAATGCGTGTTACCTTAGCACATTAAGAATACTGTCCACGTTTTTAAGTCGCTGCAGATCTTTTTTTGTGATAACATGAATCATGATCAAACGCTAGAGACCCTACCCTTTCCTTGCTAATTAAAAATGGCTCACTAAATACGATATAGGATTTTTAATGCCTACGTTTCCATTTACGTGTGAAAAAAAACGATCGAGTGCGAAAGGGATGTGAGAAAAACAGATGAAAACAATTAAATAATTTGTCTCGATTACGCCAATTTTGACTCGATTATCCGATTTTAATCCCTTATATATACATTAAAGCGATTATGAAAGGTTGTGTTAACAATCAGTCTACTCATAGATTTGTTTGATCAAGATTGTAATATTAAGAGCGTTCTTGAAAGTTACTTATCGAAAGAAAAAATAACATCTCAACGCTAATATTTTCTGACAATCGTATTAACCGATTGTATACACATTTGATTGAATACAATTAACTTTGGACGGTCATTGGAAAGTTCGTCGTGCTTATCTTCCCGTCTTACTCAAAACCTTTGATATAGGAGTTTATAAAGCAGCCAGACTTGTTTAGAAATATGAATATTCTTGGTAAGTGTTCTTTCCATTTTATTTATTTATTTTTATGCGTTCCGACTTCGTTTTCAACGCGTGTTTAGCTACGTTACGTATTCTGGCGGGAAAAAGCTGTATTTTGTGTTTAAATTCTAAATTTGTTTTTAAATCTATATTTTTAGTTTTTTTGCTAACCTTGACGATACTTGCTACGGGTGAAACTGCGACCCTTTCAAGAGACACTTTAAACGATTTAGTAAAACTTATCGGTGAATATAAATCATTAGATGCAACTGGAAATAGTAAGGAAGAAGGAGAGTCGTTTGCCGTAAAAGAAGGAACTTCTCCACACTTAAAGTGCTCCGTTTCATCCAGGATTACCTTCAAAGAATGTATTGTTGTTAGTTCTACTGTAGATGATAAACGTGCATGCGCCAAAAAGTTTGTAGACACCTATAAGCAATGTTTTTTTGGAAAATCCGTACCACAAGCTTCGAGTAATGGAGTTGGCTGTCAAGACACATGCATTAGAAAATTTGATAAATGTCTCTATACCTCAAATAAAGTAGAAGAATTTGTGTGTATAAATGGGAGAGACACGTGTCGTGGAAATTGCAAAACCGAGTCACTGAGTAAGCGAGGCTGTTCCGAAGACTGTGATGCCGGGTACAGAATATGTGAACAACATTGTGAAATCTTCACTGATATTTTAATTTGCCAATATAACGAAAAAGAATGTCGCAAAAAATGCTAAAAACTTGTACCTTTTTGGGGATCTCTTATTAATAATAGCTATTATTTATTAGGAAAAAAGTGTTTTAAAATTTAAAATTTCCCATTCCTTTAGTGTTTAGCAACGCGTTTTTGTTTTCAAGAAATATTCTGGTTGCTAGGATAATCATTTCAAATCATGTCTTCCTAAAGGCTCTGCCTTGATAAAACCCTATCAACAGAGAGTATCTGAAATACATAGCAAAGCTTATATATTGTATTCTGGTTTATTAATAAAAAACATCGGATTTTTGTCTAGATAAGGACTCATAAGAAAGTTAGGAGATATCATTTTACCGTCGAATCTGTTTTTTTGGATTTTTTTGTGGTTGATGTCAATGTGTGACATCATGTCGTGACGAGGAAAGAGAGGGTCAACAAAAATGCGGAAGTAAAAGTGTTTTTTTAAGTTGACAGAATGGATAAACATGATGACGCATTGACAACTATGATGGTTCCTTCTCATGAAATCTAAATCCAAACAAAAATGACATCTGAAACAGCAGAAACTTCGTTCCCAAATCGCTCAAAAAATAGAACGGGCGCAATAAATCGAATAAATACAAGCAAAAAAATGTACTAGTTATTTTTTGTAAGAAATAACGTACTAGTTGATAAGAGGGAAATCCTTGGGGATTTTGGGAGTCGTATATTATATTTGGTCCGTTCTTAGCATGATTTTAACAGAATTTTTTGCACAGACGGTACGGTTTAAGGGGAGTCCGTCCATTCTTTAGGTGCAGATCTAATAAGAATTGCTGAGAGTATTAAACAATTAAAAGCGAAGGCATTTTTATAAACTAGTTTTCAAAAAATTGATAGTGGCATGTCCGACGAATGTATAGCCCAAAAAACGGAAACTTTTTATTTTGAAAAAGAGCATAGACAAGCAGAAAGATACAAGAAAATATCGTATTACATGACCTGTTTATCAAAAATCCATTTAATCCCATTAAACTCCAATTAAATAAAGACTCTTGTTTTAATTAAATGTGTCTTCACATTACTTAGTGGACACTGGGAGGATAAATAATGAGGGATGACGAAATACAGCAAAGCAAAGTGTTATCTATCTTTCAGTATGTTGACACAGGAACTTTTAATTTGATATAATGATCGAGATGTTCACATTTTTCTTGTCGATGGACCTACTAGTATGGCCTTTCACGCTTAAGTTATTAATAGTTTTTTCAATGCGGATTGCTTAATTAGAGACAGCCTTACCTTGAACTGAGTTGGATTTATGAACCGGTGAGTCGGAAATAACCGGGTTAGGCGTAAGCACGGGAATAACATTTAGAAGAGGAGACAACCCGGATCTGGGGTTAAGTGGAGGGAGCAAGGTAATAGCATTCAAAAAATTAACATCCGGAAATTGGGTAGGAGGGAGTCGCTATTTAGGTCAAATTATTTAATTAAATTAAAAAATACTCAGTCCTTAAAATTCTTCTAAAAAATTGAATATTTTCATTTTTAATCCATACGAAAGGTTCAAGTTGAGACACTTTATTATGTCATGCGTTGCTATGACTACTTTCCACTGTGTCGTGACGTTAAACTATGTCTCACTATAACCACATAGTGGGTGGCGTGACAACGAAAGGGTATATTTTGGGCAGTTAGTTCTTTGAAAACTTTGAGAAATCAGCCCGCAAAAAAATTGATAACCACAAAAACACCGGGAACAAATTTCACTTACTTATTTTGAAATTAATTCGTTAATTATAAAGTGGAAGAAAATCTTCATAAAGTATATGATTTCAGGCAAGAAATCAACTTTTTTTGCGGGGAGACGAAAATTATGTCAACCAAAAATATAACCCGTGGCAGGATGATATACATATCTAAGTAATTATACTAACAGAGAAAGTTAAAATTATATGGAATCCCGAAAAAATAGGTTTCAAAAGGTCAAATAGCAGGAACCAGAGAGAGGCTAATACAACAGGGAACAATAATGGGTAGGTAAAGATAATATTGTGCGTTCTGTTCATTGTCACGGGTATTTTGCGGAACATAAAAATTATGCCCACCGAACATGGACCTAGAAAAATATTTTTGTTCGCCATATGAGGCGCCTTTGTATTAACATTTATTCGTTCACCAGACACAAATATATTAAAAAAACTTTGAGATTCAATCCAGCAAAGTTTCGTTTGATGAACTATATATGTTGTGTTGCCAAGAGTTACATAATTTAGCTCATATTTTCACCTCTTTATTTTTTATTGCAGACATATCATTAAGAACAATGATTAGGACTTTCTTCTTTTTTGTGTAATTTTCGAATTCCTGACATACTTGTTTCCAATCTTCCAGTAACAGAGGAAGTAATTATTTAATGGACTTAAGCGGTAGGGAATGAGTCCGTGAGAGTTTGTGAAAGGTAAGCCGCCATTTGTAACCACACTGTCCTATGATATTTCTGTTAAAACGGATAAATAAAATAACATCATTGTTTTTAAAAAACGAAAATTTGACCAAGTGCGATTAAGTTAAATCCGAAGGAAAGCGTTTTCGTGTTATCAAAATAAACATCAAAATTTCCGAGTCTGTATCTAAACGAAAATATCAGCGGACATAAATCATTCAAGAAAAAGTAATTGGTTGAAATTGAGATAATTTTATCGTGAAAACTCTCGTTAACTGTGTATTAATGAGTTTGTTTCCAATAGGATGTTCTAATGAAGCGTGAAATTAGACGTTGAAATTACAACGATCGTGTCTCTTATTAAATTAGAATGCTTGACAATTTTATCATTTTCAGAATCAGGATCAATAAGCTTGTTTGTTTTCTTTTAGTAATATAAACTTTAATTTTTCTTGTAACTGATCCAGCATTAGTACTACAAATTATTCTTTGTCGACAATACGGAATAAAACTGCGTTAGTGTACTGGTAAAGAAGAGCGAATACTTGACAACAATGAAGTTTTTAGGTAAGCTTATGTTTAAATGTCTTTATTCAACGTTTGGCGCGCTGTTTTTAATACACAAATTGATTAGTGTTGTAATGAAGCCTTTGTTGATAGATTTGAAAAAAGTCAATCCCTTAAATTAATATCGTCAAATGAGGATTAAAAAATTTGTTTGTTTTGTGACGTGAAAATCTTTCGTAATGTGTTTGAAGTTAAGGATACAAAATCAAGTTGCTAACTTTGATTTATTTCAATGCTTCCATTATTTTTTTATTTTTTGACAAACTCCCCAGAGCTGGGGAAATATTAAAACATAACTGCCGCCGTCTTTAACACCTCCTTGGAAAAAAAGATATTAATAGTTAAAAAATTTCAATTATTCTAAGCATTTAATCAAAGTGTTACGATGCCTGAATAATAAATGACAAAAATTTTGTTTCTTATTCGTGAGTGAATTGCTTTTAAATCTCCTCTACCGTATTCTATCAGACACCCCGTTGAGTAATTTCATTATTTCATTCTGACAGGTTAACAAGGTTGCGGGAAATCTCGATGCGAAACATGTGTACAACGTGTGAATTCCCGCGGATTTTTCCGCAGGCTAACGACTAGTCTGTATGTCCATAATGGTTGCGCCGCAGCTTTATTTCGAAACAACGAGCATGAAGTGATTTCATTACTTCATGCTAGCAAGAAAACAAGGATGCACGAAATATCGAGGTCTGGCAAACCCGTGAATTTTTCCACGGGCTAACGACTAGGCGTGCGGTGCCAGGTTTCCTGCCTAGTACGTTTATCTATTGCAGAGTAACTTTTTTAAGAGTAGGGGAAACGTCTTTTTGTGCATGAGACAGTGCTAACCGCAAAAGTCGTGACGTGACATCGTACCAACATTACGTCACATGTTTACATAAAAAATATGCAATTGTCAGCATCATACTTTTACGACATACATTACGAAAATATCTCCACCCACCAAACAAAGAACAAAATGTCATATCCAACCTTGTAGCCTCTCACAGGAAACCAACATATCGTTAGCAAAAAAAAACCTGGGAACGAGGCTGTCCCATTGACTACGTCAGCAAAGAGAATCATGTGAGAAGACGCTGTTGTTGTTTTTTTTTCTTCGTACTCCCCTCCGACATTTTGTTTACAAAAAAGTTTAGCACCGCTTGTCTCGTTTTCAATACGATGCATACTATTGCGCAATAATTTATGAAAAGGTCTATCGGATTTAAAAAAAGACTTAAATTAAATTTTTAGAATCAGTAATTACAAAAAACGACTGTAGTATGTTTGTTTACCTCGATTTTAATCCGAAGTATTTTATCTCAGGACAGAATAAAAATAACCGTTGTCCGTCTGTCTGTTTGTAACGGTGTTTACCACACATGAAATGAAGAAAGGCTACAAAAAACAAAAGCGATATAGTTTTATCGACTTTGCTGTGACGGCGGCAAACTTCTGTAGAGTTTTCACGGGCTATCGACAAGTTTAATATAATTTTGTAACAATTTGTTCGTGTTTTTCTTAAACGGATAATAAAGAGGAAATACACGGAAATGTAAACTCAAAATAGCCTAGTGATACGTTAAATATATCATTAGGTGTCATGGCGTCGTCGTTGCTAGTAAAGTACAAAGCAACTACCATACGAAAAATAGATTGGATTTGTAATAACCTATGCGTTTCGTCATGTACTAATTTATCCTGTCAGGTTTTTTCTTGAAGTTGATAGGTGATTTTTAAAAGCGATAAAAAAAGGAAACACGCACGATTTTTGTGATGGATTTTGACTTTCACCAAGGATATAAAATCATGCCGGGTCTATATGGAAATGTATTTATAAAAAAGTCATTTTATGTAAAACAGAGTTGCTACAAAAGTTAAGCGCGATAATGGAGCAGAGAAGTTATTTTTATGATAATAACAAGTTCTATACGACGTGTAATCACGTATCTAAACTTGTCATTAATGACATTAAATTGTTATCTAAACAACAGTAACAGACTTAAGCTAAGTTGCGGTAAGATTAATTTCCCCCAAAATGCTATAGAAAGGAAATTAAAAAGTTGCGAGAAACACCCAAGCACAATTTCAAATTATTAATGTTATTACTCACCCATCCGTTAGATATGATTATTCATATAATCGTTTTTAGAATTATGACAAATTCTACTAGAGTCATGCTTACTACGCCAGGCTACCCTCATGTCTCATTTTTAGGCCTCTTTTCCTAAGCCGTTATATAACCAAAGTTGCATTATTGTGTTCCTTGTTTCTGCTGTTAGGGTTTGTCCCCTCTTTAGTTCCAGATTGAGGTTTATACGCTTTATAGTACTTTTATACATTTCATGAAACCTCACAGAACTAGCTCTCTCTAATTATAATCTCCGTAAGTTGAATATCTATACTTTAAGGGCAGAAACTTTCGCGTTTTTCGCGTTTTTAGGTCATTTTCGCATAAGTTTATGTCCTTGGAATTTGTGAATCAGAAATATATAAGAAAGTTTTTTCAAGCAAAGTCATGGATATTTTTCAAGACGCGAAACGTTTTCTTTACCACAAAAAAATCAAGACCCGGGAAAGACTCAAAGTTAGTGATTTGTTTCTTTTGAAACAGCAACTACGATAACCTTTGGTGTTTTCATTCCAAAATTACAATTCGTGAAGGTTTTTGTCGCAAAATTTCGCAATTTTTTGACCCGCCCTAAAAGCATTTGAAAATTATCATGAAAATTTCCATTCTCGACCCCAGAGCTCTTTGAGATAAACTCGAAACTTTCGAGGTTTTAATCTCAAAGAGCTCTGGGGACGAGAATGGAAAATTTCCTCTCTGTAATTCGAATCCCTTACTGTAATTCGAATCCCTCATTAATTTTAATTTTAATTCGCCCTTACCCCTCCCAATGACATTCGATTGAGAGAGAGAGAAAGAGAGAGAGAGAGAGTAAATATGTAATGCAATTTGTTAATTAAATAGGTAACAAATTTTATTTGTAAAGCGTGCGCTTAAATTGTGAGGTTTGAAATAATTCCGAGATGTGGTACATGTTGCGTATCACCAAAAATCTCTCTCGAACCAAAATTTTAAGTAGAAGTATTTTTTCACAACTTGGTAAAATATCCTTTTCTTATGTTTCTTTTAGTTCTTCTCTTGGTGTTCATTTTGGTGGGTGTCGCAACATCACGGATGGTATCATTAGATACGATAAACAAACTGGAAGAAATACTACGTGAGTACAAAAGTACGGAAGACGAAAAAAGTAAGAGCGTAGAAGATGCAAACAACAGCGCTGAAAAAATGCAAACGGGAAAGAAATGTGTTGAAAGCAGCCGAGAAGTTTTAAAAGAATGCGTGACAAAAAGTTTAACAAAAAGTGGCGAAAAGGAATGTGCCAGACTCTTTATTAACTCGTATACCGGTTGTTTCTTCGACAAACAAAACAGCGCGAAAAAAGCTTCTGCTTGCAAATGCTTAAACCGATACGATAACTGTGTTTTATTTGCAACTCCAGTCGAAGTGTTTCTATGCAAAAGTAAACGTCGAAATTGTTTTTCAACATGCAAGCGCCCTAACGATGAAGTTAACGATGTTAAAGTAACTAAAAGAACTAGCTGTAAAAGCGATTGTGCGGGAGAGACAGAGGTGTGTATGCGAGTTATTACCGCTTTCGCTGAAAATATTATATGTGTTATGAACGAGGTAACTTGCAGAAAGGAATGTAAAGGGTCCAGTTAACTGGGTTAAATGAAATAATCCGTTTTAAAACTTAAAGCAGAGAGAAGACGAACTAAGATTTCCACCAAGGGATATCTCGAAAGGTTAATAGGTCATTCCTTTTAAATGATAACTACTAATGGACGAAAAATTAGCAAACTTTTAAATATTTATAGTATTTTACATTTTAGTATAATTTTTTAAAATATAAACAACTTTTACTTCAATGGTTCTTTTTTAAAGACTACCTCATTCTAATTGTTTACCGTAAATGGCCGATTAAGCGCC
Organism: Hydractinia echinata; assembly: GCA_030067915.1. NCBI lineage: Eukaryota > Metazoa > Cnidaria > Hydrozoa > Anthoathecata > Hydractiniidae > Hydractinia > Hydractinia echinata. The sequence continues at coordinate 2,593,379 of JASGCC010000023.1, forward strand.
TTGGCCGTTTATTTAATTTTTCAATCTTAGAGGAGGTGGGCGACCTCGTCCCCAGGGTCTTGTGGCCCCTGAGTCGTTATTATCAACTTCATCAACAAGGCAAAATGCCCTGGGAACGAGCTTGAGAGGTAGGCGCCTGGTCAGACTTGGGGTTATTCGGGCACTGGGTGCTTATTAAAAACATTTGCCTTAGGTGTGAGGGTTTATTCGGACTAAGCCGTTTTTTAAGTGGTCCCCCTAATCGGTCATTTATGGTGCACGCTTTTTTTATAAAAATATCCAAGTTCTAACTAGGTTGTCATTATTCTCTATTGTTCTAAACAATGGACCTATTGCTCCTAACAGAAATCCGATATTTTTATAAAGTATATTTAAAAAAAGTCTGCATGCTCAGGTTTGCTGCAGAAACAATTTTTGCGGGACATGTTCTTGAATTTGGCAAATTTTCGCAAAAACTAAATGCCACAAAATAGGGATAAAAATTTCATTTCTTTATCCTCATTTTTTAAAAGATAAACAAGCGATCGCAATTTCGATGTTTGATAACATTTTCACAAAAGTAAATTCTGCAATATATTTCTGGGGACCGATTGCTAAACAAAATATTTCGCCATTAAATTGCAAAAATTTATCCGGCATTCTTAATTAATATCCTCCAGTAACCAGCGCCAGTAACTGTGACGCAATCCGACGTGACGGTATCGCTACATGTGACAAGCGTGCATTTCTGAAACCAAGAAAGAGCTCAAGATTGAAATGAAAAGCTTTGATGAACCTTAAATGAAAAATGACATTGGGTGCGACAATATGGAATTGCTATCATTTTCAACATGTTTTTCTTGAAAGTTATTTTGAAAGCAAATTGGACCAAAAGTTGTGGTTGTGTAGTTATATAACCACATCCAAATTTTTAACATTTATCCATCGGATTTCGTAGGACTAAAACGGAACCTTTGAATACGCCAAGACCCTCATCTATAACAGTACCAATAGATAGGACCTGGAGAGGCTTGCGCAAACAACATTGTGAAAGGAGGGTATAATATTACCCTAATTCAATATCAACTTAAAATTTATAAGGCGAAAGTGCAGGCAAAAATAGTATTCAAGAAAAAAAGAATATTCATGTAGAAAGTTATTTCTGGAGAGGCGATCAAAACTGTCTGTTAAATAACTCTTCATTAGTTCAATCATCCGAAATACTTTCTAACTTAAAATGAGAACGTGTTTGTCATCTTCAAAATAGATGTAATCAATGTCCTTGTTGTACGCCATCTTGAAATATTTAAACTCCGTGTTTTGCAGACAATTGGATAAATTACGTATTGTATGCTTCATAATACTCAAATATTATTGAAAGAAAAACGACATCGTTAAAAGTACAATGATTTAACTTTGTCGCCGAGCTCAAGAGCTTTCCAGGCCCTCAAGCGAAATAATATTTCAGGCAGCGGTAATTTTGTCAAAATGCGCATATGCCCTATCAAAACACCTTTGAGTTTTTGGCGCTATCGCAGAAAATACAGACAAATTGAGAAAAAAAACTCAACACGATGCATTACACAAGTCCAATTAAAATTATACCGCAGAATTTTTCCATAAAAATTCCTTACGAACGCTTCAGGTTCCTTTCGACCACATAATGTTTAATGACATACAATAAGTAGACAAAAAAAGTGTGCATGCACACGAGAGAACTTTTGTTCTTGTAAATTTCTGATTGATAGAACCTTACTGACCGGAGAATCATTTGCATTTATATTAACCCTACGTTACAAGAGATCTAAGAAAAAGGTGATCATTATTCTTACATTTCTATTGTTCTAAACAGTATACCTATTGTTTTTAACAAAAATTTCACCCTGATATTCTTATAAAGCATATTCTTATAAAAGAAAAACGTGTAGTCGAGTGAGAAAGAAAGGCTTGTCTTACCTTGGACATAAAAGTTATTGATGACGCACTAGAAAGAATAAAAATATATATAAATATATTAAAATATATTAAATTCCATATCAATAATCGCTACGACTTTGAGCACGGAGAGATCAGCATACGCATTATTTAATTTTGGTAAGTATTTCTGAATGCTTAGGATCCTTATATCATCCCTTAAAGCGCCCTTCAATTAGTGCGCTTCAATTTTTAAAACTGTTTCCAAGGCTGGCAAAAGCAAGGTCTAACCAACAAAACTGGCAAATTCTTGCATCAGATCAGGAAATTCTGAGAATAGTAAAGGTTTGGGAGCTACACATGGAGGGCAAACCTTTTCAGCTGAATGCATCCACACGAATTCCAATGTTGGGAAGGGTACAGGGTGCAGTGGATCAGAAAATTGTAACCATATGCTAAAAACCAGTGCAGGATCAATTCCTTTCCACCATATTTGTGCGGTCAAAAAAAATCAAAAAAATTTAAACCTGAAAAAATTAAACAAACGCTTGCTACACATCTATTTCAAAACGGAAAGCATAAAACATGTGGTGGACTTTCTTCAAGAAGGAGACTTGGTAAAGATAGATCTGAAAGATGCCTATTGGCACATTCCAATTCATCATTGATCTCGGAAATACCTAAGGTTTCAAATGTTAGTGGTATACTAGGGTATTTTTCGCCATTATCCCTCATATAAAAAAGGCAAAAAAACCTGGTGACGAGGGTGCCTAGACAATTTATTGTTGATAGGACGGACAAGGGAGGCAGCAATTCAGGCCCGGAACTCAGTGATTTTTTTTTTAACTCAACTAAGCTTCACAATAATTTGGGAGAAATTTGAACTAGAACCAATTCATAGAATTTTTAGGCAAGAAAAAACCAAGAAGAGACTTTCAGTGCGAGATTTGGCCTGCCTAATAGCGATACTGTATGCCAAACAACCAGCAGTGTCTGGAACACTTTTGCAACTAAGGTACATCTAGCAGAACCTGATAAAAGCTCAGCGTCTGAAAAAAGTTACTGGGCAAATATTCCTCTCTCAGAGGAGGCGATTACCAAGTCAGGTGGTGGTTAAACAATCTAAAACTCTTGAAAGACAAACCAGCCAAACTTGGGTACCCTCAAATGGAAATATTTTTAGATGTATCGTCTTCCCATTGGGTGGAGAGCAGCCGAACGCTCGACAGGGCGAACTTGGACGCCGGAGGAAAAAAACACATATCACATAAACGAATTGGAGTTGATTGTAGCAGAGTTGGCTATCAAATCCTTCACAAAACACAAAAAGTATCACGTTTATATTTACCTGGACAACATGATAGCCCTATCTTTCTTGATAAAAATGGGGGGGGGGAGGGAAAATTTCGGCAACACCTACAGCAGAACAAAATCCTCCACACTACTTCCTGGATCCCCAGTTATTCGAACACAATCGCAGACTGCAAATACCATCTCCAACCCAACTCAAGCGAATGTACAATGTCCAATCAAATCTTTCAAAGGATAACTTTCCTCTCGGGGAAACCAAATCTGGGCTATTTGTTTCAAGGTTCATGAAAAAGTTACCAACGTGTCTCGTCACGCGACTCAGACTGCCCGGTAGCAAATTGTCTGCATCCACATGGCAACGATTTTAGAGTAAGCACATACACGTTTTTTTTTATAAGAAACCTGGCGAAGGGCCTAGTTCTAAAAGTTTCTTATTTGTAGGCTGAAATTCCATGTTTTTAGTTCCAAAAGTTTCTTATTTAGTTTCTTAATTTTCCTAGTAAAATAAGGGTTTCTTATATCAAATATATAGCTAGTTCTAAAATTTTCTTTAATTTTTGTAAATTGAGTGCGTGTTTTACTGATGGTTTGTGGTGTGTATTATTTCCATTGGGAACTTAGGTACAGTAACGTAATAAAACTACTTACTTCCTAATAATGATGATTGTAACATCTTCTTCAATTAATTGTAAGAATTAATTAGAAACAAGTTTCTTATTTCAGAAATAGACATAGAATGTAGTAGTAAAAGTTTCTTAATTTTTGAAGATTCTACATGTAGGTTTCTTATAAACATGTTTCTTATAATAAAAAAACCCGTGCAACTGAGTCTTTTAGCTCAAATATGCAAAAGCATTTGTTCATGGGCGTACCTGGGGGTAGCTTTGAACAGAGGTAGAGAAACGACCCGAATCGACCTATGAAGACCGCTCGGACCTCGGAGTGCGCCATAACATTTAAGAATCTTTTAAGCGTGGCGCACAGCACTGTGTAAAATAAAGTTAATATTTTATGTTCAAATTCTGAGAGATTTCATGGTGCCTCCCGCCCATCCCTGCATGCATTGATTTGCGTCATGCTTGAATATTGTTAATCGATTTAGGATTGTATAGATTGTGGTGACTGTACTTCGTGTTTTAAAGACAATAGTTTTTATTTAATTTCGTGTTGTTTTGTCATGTCCTTTTCTCATCAGACCTTGGGACGACAATGATGTCAAAAACAAGCTTGGTTGTACTGTTATTCCGACCGCTTCCGAACCGCAGAGTGCACCATAAAATCTCTCATATTTTGTAATATAAAATCTGAACTTCACGCGGCGCTGTGCGCTGCGCTTATAAAATTGTCAAATTGTATTGTAGTGAAGAATCCCGTAAAGTTTTCGACTTTATCACACATGTAAATTTTTGTTCCAGCCGGAGTTTTAAAAAGGCATGGAATTGAGCGACGGGTGATGCAACGTGGCAGATGTGAGCAATGACCAATATAACCAATGCCATGTCATTGTCTACGCTGAAGCTAAAGATATTGTGTTATATTATGCATAAATAAAAATAATACATAGCGTTACGATGCTTTTGATGGCGGTCGTAAAGTAACCGATAAAACGAAAGATCGAATGAAGTTTTTTTATTGTTAAAGATAACCTTATAAAACGATAAAAGATTTGTTTGCAATAATAAAAAAACAACAACGTTCTCACATCCATTTTAAAAAAACATTTAGAATCTTGTTTTATTGTCAAGTCAAGTGAGTTGACAGTGTCAAAGTTGTGAAAGGACACTTAAATGGCTGAGTGGTTTAAAAAACCATCAACGATGGTGCAAAACATATTATGTTGCAGAATTGCTAACTGGAAGATGACCTGAAAGTTGTTCAATTACCAGATGAAACAGTTACGGAGGATACCTTTGAAAGAGAAATAAACGACGCTGATGAAAAAATGACCGCGTGACGGAGAAATATTTTCTCCTTCTTAAAGGGTCTTCGCGGAAAAGAATTTATAAAGGGAACGACAAAACTAAATAGAAGTTTGCCGCTCTGAATCTCCACATAGACATACAAGTCTTTTGTTGCAACAAACATCCTACCAAACGCCGAGCAAGGATAACAAGAAAACACTAGAAAGAATACTTATAGGGGCTATTTCTTTTATACCTGAGATTCACATCTGTATGCTTCAGCTCCAAGTGCTCCAGTGAGCAAAGAACCAACATAGATTCAAATCCAAGTGATGGTTTCAACAAAAAACAAAAAATGTGACCAAAGAAATGGGTTTTCAGAGCAAAAGGCTTTAGCCGTAGGAAATCCAATCATTAGTTCTGAGTGCTCTGAATGCCCCAAGTGAACTGCTCCTCGAAGAGTTCATCCAGATTCGATTCTTATTGTCCCAAATTACCCAAAAAATGGTAAATGACGGAGTAGTTGGAGCATCCAGAACCGACCCTCGGGTGTGAAAGAAATAGCCTCTGAATGATTCTGGCCAAGATTGATGCTGCAGTACTTCTTTTATCTTTTTTTTTATTTTTTGGAATCAAAAAAAATCAAAAAAAATCAGCGAACCAGAAACGGGTTAAACGGGTGAAAATAATTAATCGGGGAAATAGAATTCGGGGAATCCAATAACTAACACATTTCTCAGAATCCCCGTCGCTGGAATCTGCTCTGAGGACCTGAGTTCGTTGTGCGGGAATGGTGAAGTCTGAATTTAACAGTCTGAGTATTGCACTGTTCTGCCCAATCTTGGAACGCGCCCCGTCTTAAGACTGGCCAGGCCAATCTTCCGACAGTGACAATTGGGTGGCCAGTCTTAAGACTGGACTGCCCAATCTATGGACGTACATGCCCAAACTTAGAACAATTGTGGAAGACAAACAGAACAATAAAAATTTTAGACTCTACCTCTTAAAAGGAACTTTAACTTTTCTTGGAAAATCAAAAGGCCAAAAATTTATACCATGTATTATACGTGTTTAAAAAAATTTGAAACTACTCAACCATATTAGCTAGCTCGCTAGCTGGCTAAACATCTCATCCAATGAAATTACCAGCTAGTTAACTAATAATATGGTTGTATACGATTTTTCTGATTCTTCATAAATATAAAAATTTTATTTTTAAAATTTAGCCACTACAAGCTGTATAAAAAATGCTAAATATATAACACGAGCTCTCAGCTACCTAACTAGCTACGATTTTCACTCTACTGTGTAAAAAAACTGGCCGGGTCAATTCAACAGTACCCAAAATGTGATGTTTTATAATGTGCCTGAGAATGTTTGTTGGGTCTTGCAAACAACAGAGCTCGTGTGGCACATCCCTTCCTTAAAATCTAAAAGGCGTCCGAAGATGGGCCTAACATGATCTTTTGCCCAATCTTGTGACGCCCTGCCCAGTCTTAAGACTGGCTGGCCAGTCTTAAGACTGGGCAATTTTATGTCCAAAGATTGGGCAGCGTCCTAAGATTGGGCAGAACAGCACCATTTGACCTGCCATAGCTTACAGGTTTAAGTCATGAATTCATTAATACCTAGTTTTGTCGTTGGTGGTATCCTTGTACTGGTGTCATATAATTTAAATATTGTACGAAATAGTTATCAACCTATTCTCGATTTCCTAAGTATTAAAAACAGAAGAGACACTTTTGAATTAGCATCAATCAATTTGACCGAAGCTGAAGAAAACTTTGATAAAGTGTCACAAGAGTTAGTGACTGCCTTTCAGGATGTGGGTTTTGCGTATTTGGTTAATGTTAAAGGTTTTGACCCAGATGAACTGTTGTATTGGACCAAATGGTTTTTTAACCAACCTTTGGAAAATAAAATGGGACTAGCAAGACATGCTTTTAATAAAAAGAATACTAATCATTATCGAGGATATTATCCACTAATTCCAGGAGGGAATTCGTTTAAAGAAGCATATGAACTAGGAATGTTTGAGCGTGAAGTTAATGATAGAAAAATTCCTCCCCCAACAGAAATAATGAATCTAACAAAGACGGCTGATGGTCGTTTATATATGCGTAATGTTTTGCAGGAAAAAAATGTGTGGCCAATTACTGAAGATAGTGCAAGTGACATAAAATTCATCGAAGTGATGCAAAAGTTTCATGCCTTTAACGTACAAATTGGTAAAAAACTTGTACATCTTTTGGCACATGGATTTGGTTTTGAAAAAAATAGATTTGATCATTTGTTTGAACCAGCCACTCTTTCTACTCTGCGGTTAATACATTATCCAACAAGAGTTCATGATCCACGCAGTATTCCAGAAGAAGCATGGGATGGGGACAAACCTATTGTGACCGGGGAACATTTTGACAGTACAATGATAACTATTCTTGCTACGTTCAGTAACAATGGTTTACAGATCAAACCTAAAGAATTCACTGAGTGGCTTGATGTTCCAGCTATCAAAGATCGATTAGTAGTTAATATTGGTGCTTTGTTGGCTCATATGTTGGATGGAAAAGCTGTAGCTACCAACCACAGAGTTCTTGACATAAGCACTGATCGATATTCTGCACTATTGTTTTATGAGCCCTGTTTTGATGCCGACTTATCAAAGTCTTTTTTTGGTAATAAAAATATGCTGGTGGGAAATTTTACTAAATATGGACCATGGATGACAAATCGCACATCAATGTTTGCTGAATCTGCTTCAACTGATTTTGGTGTGGCAGATTAAGATGTTAATAATATATATATAATGCACTTTCCCCCAAAATAGATTGAAACAGGGAAAGTTGATTATGTACTAGCTTTGAAGACCTTGTTAGCAATGTATTTTATATATATACTTGCCCTATATCTATTTCCACCTCAACCAAATTTCTGGTTCATTATAATCTTGAGATATGTGCTTGCCTACTAATATAAACAAACATGCTAAAAAGATGTAAAACTGAAAGAGGACTCCCCTGGGCAAAAACGGGACCATTTCATCTTATCACATTGAGGCAACGTTTTTAAAAAAATGTCCTAGAAAGCCCTGGTCCTGCAAAATTTTCTGTAATCAGCATGGTAATGGAAAAAAAGTTTGGGTGATTTACTCCTATGTTCACAAATTTGGCGGTTAAGTTTAAAATTTTGGTGAAATTGCTGGGGTGCTTTTTCAATTCAAATTGTGTTATCAAAATTCTTTGTCAAAAAGTTAGGTTATTTTTGTGTGAAATTTATTGTTAAGTTCTTTTCATTTTGGATAATACAGTAAATTATTAAAAAAAGGCGATGCCGTAAAAGAATATATTTTAACGTATGCCCAATGCTCAAAACCAGAGATCAGAAGCCAAGTCAAATCTAATAGGGAACTTGCGCAAACTCATATTTGACGGTACCTTTACAGATTGGGAATAGCAAATTGCTTTGGAAATAACCACCCTACATAATTTCCCCGCGCCGTATCCTTTTCTTGCCGACGTGTAAACCATACGTAGGCACGTAAGATACAGTGGTTGTGACCTAAGACTGTTTATACAATCATTTCTTCAGGCACAAGTGCTTAGGGTGAAAAAATGTGCGGCAAATAAACGGTAAAGCAAAAATGAAACTGACAAACATAAACAAGGTCATAGAGAAAACTTCATCCTTTGACAACAACGCCTGATTGAATGATGTGAGAAGTCGTCCAAATCTATTGTGTGTGATATCCAAAGTTCTGTTAAATATGTAGGACATAATATCAGGTACACAGACCACCCAAACCGCGGAATAAGATCTCAAAACCTACATGGAAAGGCTAGGCGACGCAAAGTCAAACATAAGGCCTCCATTGGGTCTATGGTCAACCGATTTTCTGTTTTAACTCTTTCACCTGACAACCCTAACGTAACAAATCTGTCTTTCTAAATCTAAAATCTGCCCAACATTCATCATCTGACCAATTATCAAGAGAAAATTTATCTTGCTCCCAATAGGGAAACACAGGATTTTTCTTTTTATTTCGTGTTTCGTCAAGAAAAAAAATAATATTCTTCTTCATCAATGAAACCATTCTCAAGTTGGAACATTAACACATCCTCCATGTTTGTTTACAAGTTTTAAAAAATGTTTCGCGACAACTTCGTTCGTATTCTTTTGACTTTTTTTTTTTTTTTTTTTAAGGAAGTCTGTTTTGTTTATTCTCGTTATTATAAAATTACATAGTATCATCCGTTTATTCGGCTTGATGCCTTGAAAATTCAAACATACGTTATTTTATATAATTTTGTTTTGGTCTATTTCTATAGCGAGAGACCGCCGCTCAAAATATATAATATATATATAATACTATTTCGGCTATCGGAATTCCCTTATTTCCGATAGTGTGTTGGTCAAAGACATGTCGATATCAGATATGTTAACATCCCGCCGCAATGATCTTGATCCACGCAGGCATAGCAATGTCGATCGGAGTAACGAAAAGCAAATTTTCGTTCTGACAAACGTCATAGCGTTAGACGTTTGTATACCACGTTTATCTGCTATCAACTCAGCAAGACGTTGATAGAATCTCTTGCATTCTCTTCCTAACCCACAGTGTGTAGAAAACACCAAAGGTGTAAAAGAACCATTTTCAACCTGCAAAACCCTTTCGTTGTATGACTTTTTCTTTTCTTGCTCATTCCTTTCATAGCAACGTTTGATTTCTGTGTTCCTATACCTCTGGGCGTTAAGGTCGAAGACCCTGACATCGCAGAATACCCGTTGGCCAGGAATCCAGAAACCAAGTGCGCTTACATCTAATCGAGCTTCATTGGATGTGATCGCTCTTTTCTGGTCAAAGCGTTCGTTTTGTAGTGGAACAAGCATCGGTTCAATTCGTACGTCTTTACACACTTCTTTCAAAAGCTGAGCAGTTATATCACGAACTTCGTTATGACGTTGTGTGACAAACCCACCCTTTTTGCAGGATAACGCATGAGCAAGATCAAACTTTGAGCCACATGCACATTCAAATGGTAACCTGGGTAATTCCCAGTTATATCGAATTCTCAATGCGTCGAAAAACTGCTCCTTTGTGAGGTAGTAACCACCCTCTTTTATTGGTAGAGTCGTCAACCAGTTTGACGCACCTATTTCCTGATTTGCTTCGTTCTGCCTCTTAGCACTTTCATCCATTTGTGACAACAGTCCTTGTAGAATGCTTTGATGGCTTTTATTTCTCTCCGACTTTATTTGGCTTTTCGTTTTGCTGATCTCGTTCGCATTTTCATTTTGTTCAAGAAGAATATTTACGAGCTCCGTCGTCATTTTCCGAGAATTCTCGTATTCTGTGTCAGAAACATTCTCAAGGATTTTTATTCCTAGGCCCCCGAGACGTGGTGGCAAAGACATTAGCTCCCTCTCTACATCGTTTACAATATGACCACCAGTAATCGCCGGCAGCAGTTGGTGTCTTATTACACTTTCCACTGGTCGCAGTAATGATGATATTTCTGGGATGGTCCGTAAATAGTATGTGAAGCGATGTTGATATCCACTAACATAGCAAGTGTAAGCTGCTTGTGGTTCGATAACAGCTATTTCGGAAAGAAGTGTGATTTCCTTCACCCATTTCGCGACAATGTCTTCAACGTTCTTTTCGAAAAGTCTCACTGCCAATAACTGCTCCGAGATGTCGTTCTCCTGTACATGTAATTTGGATATTTGTTTCTTTGAAGTGTGTTTTGGCTCCTTCAATGGTCTTATCTTTCACAATTAGCCATGATTTCTTTGGCTGTGGTTGGTAACCAAATTTTGGGCCTTCCACAATGAGCTCGTCCCACCATTTCCGAATGGTGGAAAAATTTCCAACAGCTGTTAAATCATCAGCAAAAGCTACCAATTTCATATCAATATCAGCAATGTTTTTCATTCTATCAAGTAATGGTGTGAGTCCTATTGCGTAAATGGCCATCCCCAACGGGTCGCCTTGAGTGGTACCTTCTCTTGAACTCAGTTCAGTTCCACCAATCACAAAAAGTCTCGCAGGCTTTATGTAGCAGTTGTTGATGTATGTTGCTAGAATCGGACAAATGATCTTGGTATTATGAAGTGTTGCACTACGGTTCAAGCTATTGAAGGCATTTGCAGCATCAACTAATAAGACACATTCAGCTTCTTCACTAGATTATGCATCTTTCATTGCATGTATAGCAGCTTCGCACCCAGATCCATGACTGGAGCACATCTGAATTTTTGAACAAGATTCGATAACATCATTCTTTGATGCGTACATCACGGCTTTTCCAATAATGCGTCTTAAAACCTCTCCTACTCCGATAGGTCTAAGACCAGGGTTCTTGTCTAAAGGCACAAGACGACATCCTAAATACGCCTCTAAAGAATTATCGTTTACTTCTTCATGGCAAAGTCTTCTTGCAAACTTAGCTATCGCTTTCCGTAAATCTGTTCCAGTGTCTCCATAAACTCTAGACGCTATGATTTTGATCCATCCATTCGCATCCATTCCAGATGGTCCGGAGCCGCCTTTTGTTGTCTTCGCTGCTCGCATTATCATGTCTTCGTCAATGACGTCATATACAACGGCATTAACTGATTTGATCGGACCTTGTATCAACGTGTCTTCGTATGATTCACTTCCTTCAGGATGTTTTTGTCGTAGCATTTCAAGAGTTTCGTCATTCAAAGGAAGTATTCCTCCAGTCATATTGTTCGTCACCACATTAATCGCTTTATAAACATCTCCTTTTTGCATATGGTTCCGGAACTTCCTGGAAATAACTGCAATATCTTGCTTTTTTATTACTTTAGGTATTCGGCTTTGAATCGTCTGTGCCTCATCCATTAAGCTCATAAAATCTCCTTTAAACCATTGTGTTAGACGTCTGTTTAATGCTTCTACGTGCTCCTTAGATTTCGATGTTTGTGATGGTTTTTGCAGCAGGCATGATATATGTATAGCTTTTAATGCTATAGCTCTATAGCTCCTAAAGGTGTGTTTTCAATCCACGCATTGATTTACCTGCGTTTCCATTAGGCAGCATAGACAAGTTTCGTTTCCAATAAACAATTCTGCTATAACATTCCTCGATGTCATTGACTGCTTCACTTCCTTTAACATTACTCCAATAAAACTTTTCTAGAGCATCAGCAAAATGATGTTGAGATGAAGTTGCGTCTTCCGGAACGTTTCGTTGTTGATTTGTATCCTGTTGTGTGTGTCCAATGTTCTGTGTCAACACTTTACAATACTTCAAGTGCTGTACCAAACCTCTATACGTTTTAAACTTTCGGTGACATTTCATACACGGAAAAGTCTCTTGACTCTGCTTAACACTATCAATTCTTGAATTCGATGACGATGGTTGCGTATGACCTCTTTTATCCATTTTCATCCAATAAATTGTGAAAATGATGTTTCGTCGTTACTTCAATTAATTCTTCGCGTTTTGACACTTAATTGAAACTTGCATGACGGATCATTTACTTCGTTCGGATCAATCGGCATTGGAGACGTCTTCTTCTTCTTCTTCTTCTTCTTCTTCTTCTTCTTCTTCTTCTATGCCTTTTCGATTTGTAAAAAACAGTGTTTTATTTATCTTAGGCGAGGCAAATGACTTTAGATAAATCACTCCATCGTTTTCTATCTTGTGCAATCTGTTTTAGTGTGCGAAGGTCATCAGTTGTTGTAAATTGCTTAACAGGGAGTGTTGGGTTATTTTTGAGAGTTGTTTTGATATCTTGATCTATAGAAGTTGGTAAAGTAATTCGTTTGTTTCCTGGAAATTTCTTTGCATCTTTGGGAATTTCGAAGTAGTATTTCATAGCTTGTTGTGCAGGTGTAGTCTCTGGTAGTCTAAAGATATGTCCAAGTAGTCTCCATTTGGTATGTTTCATAGTTTTACTTATGGGTTCCTCTTTGCATTTTTCGTATAATTTTTTATTCTTGATCTTTTTATCTTTTATAATATTTCTAAGTTGTCTTCTATGTACTACATCAATTTCGTTTTGCTCTTTCTTTGTCAGTCCCCATGTTCCGAAATTGTAGGTTAATACTGGTTTTACTATTGATTTATAGATTGTTAATTTCTTCTCCCAGTGTATGTTCTGTTTTAACCATACTTGTTTTAACGTCCGCCATCTTTATCCGTCAACCGTCAATCTTCTTTTGACTTTTGCGCAAGTTCGATTGTAAACATCAAAACGGACGGACGATCGGGACCGATTTCCGCGCCCCAGAGGCTCGTACACGTTCGTAAAATAGGGGTTTGCGCAAGTTCCCTAATCTCCGGAACCGACGGACAAGAGAAAATTCCATTCACGTGATGTAAACATTTTAAGTGCGCATGCTCAGAAGATTTTCTGTTCCTTTCATCCATTCCGCGGAAAATTTCCTTGAAGAAGTAGTGCAAAACAGCCTCTGGGTGCAAATGTTTAAAAAAAGGTTAGCCTAAGGGGGTGCTATGAAGAAAAAACAGCCCAGCAAACGGGGGCCTCGGTTGCCGAGATCCCGCCTCAGTGGCATTTTTCTAGTATAAAATGCTTTGCGTTCATCATATGTAAAAAATACAGCCCGTCTAACTAACCGAGATCTCGGCATACTGGTACGGGCTGTTTTTTTCCAATAGGAACGCAATTTCTGAATTCAGCCGCCCGGCTAACCAATTATAGTTATTTTAATTGCAAAAAACATTTTTTGTTTTGTAGGAAAGTGCGAAAATATTGAAGAATAAACTCTAAATTTAAACCATAAAAACTATTGATGAAAATAATGTTATATACATAGAGAATAATTAAGGCGGTTTCCCTAGAAAAAAACTATATCGCAGAGGATTGTCTTTTCTGAAGATACTTGATGAGGATATCATAGTATGTGACGGTACGACAAAATTAAGTCAAAAATTTCATTGATTGGTTGCCATGGTTACCCGTTGCTAGGAGAAGTATAGGCAAAATATGACATTTTGCTGCTCGATGCCTAACCAAATAACTGAGTAACATGCGTTATTTCAAGCGCCTTTTTGGCCGCTTTTGTTCCTCAAGGGTCACGTGTATGGATTGAGCGAAGCGCATTTTCGCAAGGCTGACTCGTCTTCCAGAGAACTGATGCGGTATTTTTTGGACGACAGAAAAGCTAAAACAGGGCGAAACAGGCAATATCTCGACAAAATAACTGAAAGACAAAACTTCGATTTGAAAATCGGTTTCGTTTAAACACTAGGTGGTACTAATGCCTGCATCCACAGAAGAAATTGTAAAGCGTGGGTGCTTCGATCATGAGAACTCTTGTTTCACGTGGATTCCGAACTTAAACGGCAAAAAACTTGTTTAAAGATTATTTTATGGACATTCTTGACTTGTGGATCGACAAAAGGTGTACGCCAGCACTATTTCGACCTGAAAAGCACCAAATACCTAAGACCTTAGTCTTAAGTCTAATTGATGACGAGTTCACTTCGGAGGGTGCGTCGTTAAGACAGCTTTCTGAATGCTTGTGGAACATCACATTTAATATTCAGAACTGTCATATATTGTCTTAGGAGGCCCTAAAGTATCATCTAGCTATTGCAAGGAATTAAACATCGACGGAGGGGCAAGAAAGCTGTCTAAAATGCGAAAATGGTTGCTATGGGCGTTGCTATGCACTTATATTTGCGGTTGGTTGGAAAAAGTGGCAGAATGCGCAATAAAAACCTAAATTTGTCATAAGCACTACTTGCCACGGTATTCTAAGATGAATTTGCTGTCAGAAAACAACTAAATGACAATTCTTGAAATTTAGAAATTTTTTCTAGGGGAACCACCTTAAGTAATCACTAAACCATTTCAGTGTTATTCTGTCAAGACCGTAATGTTGTAATTTTGAAACAAGAATTTCGTGATTAACTGTATCAAAAGCTTTTGATAGGTCCACAAATACTCCAAGCGTAAGACGATTTTTATCGAGGGTGGTAGAAATTTCCATTGCAAGTTGTAGTAGTGCATTATTAGTAGATTGATTTTTTTGAAAAGCAAACTGTTTATTAAACAGAATTTCGTTAGAAGAAATATGTTCATAAAGTCTATTGTACATTATTCGTTCTATAGAGAAACAGGGTAAAATGGAGATTGGTCTATAATTGGACTTAATTGTTTTGTCTCCCGTTTTGAAGAGGGGCGTTACTCGCGCTATTTTTAATTTGTCTGGAAATTTTCCGTATTTTATCGCCTCATATGAACAGTCCCTAAAACAGTACGAAGCTGACAAATAACATATTACAGTTATTATCTGTTTCAGCATGCTGTTTTTTTTCAGGGCTGCCCTCCTTCTCCTCATCAATCCTCCTCAATTTTGAGAAGTCTCAAACCTCCTCAGTTTTAATTTTACAACCGGTTGTTTTTTTTTTTAAATGCATAGAAATGCTTTATTTGTACAACAATAATTTCCTCTTCACTCATGGCAACACCTTTAAAATCATTTTTTTAAGAAATTTCCTTAAATGACCTCAATTTTTTATGAAAACCCCTTCATCCTTCCAAAAAAGTTTGAAAATTCTCAAATCCTCTCATAGTCCTCAAATTTAAGTCTATAAAAGTGGTAACCCTGTGTTCAAAAAAGAAAGCAGATCCAATTCGTCAGGTCCTGATGTAAGATGCCAAAAAAACATTTTCCGCGCATTCTTTATTTATTGTGCAAAATGGAAAAGACGGAAACGAGTCAAAGAAAATCAGCAATAGTTTTCTGAAGAAATACACGCCTTTAAACATAACGCCCCCATTATGACCAAATACTAAAACAACAAAATTGCCAACATAGCGATGCCAACTCTATTGGTATAAATACCACATAAATATTTTTTTTTTATGTTGTCCTATCGTCAAAAATGGATGTTTGTAAAAAAAGAAAAATCAGCTCCGCCATATTAAATCCACACCAATTTTGTTTTTTTTTCTACAAAAATCAAGACTAAGAAAGATTCCACTTTTTACCTACGGCTAGCATCGTCATTCTTCCTGCTACAACCTGCGGGACAGAAAATGGATCTTTTTCTACCCTCCAAGCTGCAACCTACAATTCAGTAAAGAAGAGAAAACTTCAAGTTGAACTATTTTTTTCCGATACAAGGTTAGAAAACGAGAAAAACAGAAATATGATAAGAGATTTTATTATTTTATTCTTGACAGAATCCAACGAAAATGCATGCTTGCATGTTTCGTAGCGAATCTCTTCCCAAGAAAACAAATAATATTTTCGAATTTTGCCCTTTTTTCGCAAACTTAATATACCTTTTAGCTTTCTCTGCTAATGTCAGAATGCGTACCATGGGCTTGTAGTAAGAACAAAAAAAAAAAAAGCTTATTGTTGACAAAATTTTATTTCATGACCAAACATCTTCTTGTAGAAACAAACTGACGGAACAAACGTTCATATACTTATGTACAGCTCACACTCCTATGCAATCATCTCACAAAGAAGAAAAACAAAATAAAAACATAAAACAGACAAATCTGGTACAGGGTTGTTACTGCTTCTGAAAACTATTTTTCAGTTTTCCTATAGACAAAACTGTGATCGACAAATAAAGCAAAGTGATTTCAGTTGCCTCCGTGGTCTGAAAATTGCAAAAGAGAATTATAATTTACATCTGGAAAACATTCCAAATCAATAATTGTATTGAAATTACACTTTTTCAGGGGTTTTTTCGCATAAAATAAAATCGTCCTGTTTTGTAGCATTTCCAGCTGGAGTGGCAACCCTATATGATGAAAAGGATATATGCAAGTCCTACACAAAATTATGTATGTGCAAAATAAAAATTTTGTAATAAGAAATTACGCTGTTCCTTTAAATTCTTTCTCTTTCCTACTCAATGCCAAGCAAGAAAAGTGTTTAAAATGGGCGAAACTACTTTAAAACAACGCCTTTTAAAGACCTAACCTTCGTCCTTCATATTTGTAACATTACGTTTAGCACAGAAAATGTAAGATCGTTAAGAAAGTTTTAAATACTTGAGGTATTCTAAACTTTCTTATCAAAACACACGCACACACATAAGTGTGTATATATAAATATATAAAACTCGACGAAAATTAAAAATTTCTACTTAAACTCAGGATAAATTGTAAATAAAAATTTCTACCTGAATGCGTAAAAGATTTCTCAAGCACACAAAATGAATATAATATGGGATTAAGTTTTCATATTCAATTCAAACCGTAACTAAAAATAACAAAAAAATAAAAGCCTATAGATAAAAACGTGAGAGATTGCGTCATGAAGCACACTGCTGCATCAAAAGTTGAGCTTTCTTTTTTGTTTCACTATCAGACGAATCTGACTCTGTAACCGACTGCATGTGGCAAGATTCCATCATATTTTGATTTTGTTGTCCAACCAACTGTTTCAGTCGCTCACCAACAAATCGAGTGATTCGCTGCTCGTCCTCAATACTACAGGCCGATGCTGGCCTGGAAGAATTTGCAGAACTCGATATAATTGGGCTGGATGCATTCTGTTGTTTCTTGATGTTATTTATTTGGTTCAAATAAGAACATGCTTCTTCCAATGATTTTAATGGCTGGTACACGACAGAAAAATCTTCGTCTGTTAGCTCTGATTCTGTTGGAATCGCCGTCAAAGTTTCCTCAGACGTATAAATCTTTTCACATTCCATGTCTTTTCCATTGACTTTCAAGCTGTACGCATCATCTTGATAGTGTGATGTCTGGCCGGTAGCGTTTTCTTTCGACGCACCCTCCGTGCCACTAGACAGTAGTGGCGTCATTTCCGCTTGCGTGGTGTCCGTATCACGCGGGATAACATCGGTGTCAGCATAACAGGCGCTATTGTTTTTAATGTAAGCTTGGACCTCTTCCGGTGTCATCTTCTCCCACAGCTCAGGTATATAACCGGAAATTCCAGAGATTGTAGATGTGACCATTCGCCTGGCCCGCTTACGTTTGCTGGGTTTCTAAAAATGATGAAAGTAAAGAAACAAAATAAGTTAAAGTGCTTAAGAGGATGCAATGAATTTTTGCAATGAATAACACAATATAACATTATAAGAAATAAACGGATTTCAATCTTTTCCAATGTTGCAGAGTTTTGGAACCTAATGGTTCCTACAGAGCTAATTTATATACATAGAGAAAAAAAACGTTGTATATACAATATGTCTTCTTAGTAAGTACGTTTTGCAACATTTTTTGTTATTTTGGAAAGCATACACAACACACACAATGACAGGGTGTCCACTCAAAAGTTGACCTCGATTTTCACATTGTTAGCTAAAAATCTTGACATTTTTGAGTTTCCCTACTTTCTGCTATAGTTATCGCTGATGATTTAACTCAAAAGTTGACCTCAATTCTCCCGACATTTTAAGCTAAAAATCCTGACATTTTAAGCTAAAAATTCTGACATTTTCGATTTTTTGTCCCCTACATTCTGCTATAGTTATGGATGATGAACTAGCTGACTGTGTAACGAAGAAAAAAAATGAAATATACATGAAAAAAAGAAGAAAAAGAAAGGATGAAACATATACAAGCTGAAGATAAAAAGCTGTTATTAAAAAACATTATATTAAAAAGAAAAGCATATACATTACGGAGGCTTAGTAAAAAGTTTAAAATTCTGACATTTTCCTGAAATTTCATAAAAACACCAAATTTTCCTGACATTTTGTTTATATTTTTAACATTCCTGACATTCCTAACATAGTGGAGACCCTGGGTGAGGAAATATAATGTCAATTCTTTTTTGGTGAAGCCTGTTCTGATATAGCGTAAATTTGCTAACGATTAGATTTTTGGTCCGTATCTTGTTTAGAATGTATTTTTCTAAGTACGTTCCTGCGACCCGATGGGTCCAAAGTCACACTTTTTTTATAAGCACAATAAAGTTAAAGTTTGGCTTGAATGCGGCTATAAAACGAACACCAAAAATAAAGACTTAATTTCAATGGTCATAATTTCTAGTGAGAAAATGGGAAAACAGTTGAACTTTCACAAAAAAAAATTGGGACAAGAAAGTTTCCTTTTACCTTTTCAAGTCTATCATGATTCTTTGCGTGCAGGTCTAAATGCTTTCGAAGCAAATGCTATAAAAAAGAATTGCAGTGATAATAAAGTTTACGCTTGTAGGTACAGCAAGAAAGGTTTTTGACCTACTGGAACATAAAACGGTAACACACCAGACACTAAGAATGAAAACAAAGAAACGAACAACTGACGAACCATAAAAAACAAACAAACAAAGCAAAAAACAGACCAAAAGACAAACAAAAACAAATAAACAAACCTGGAAGTGAAATGATTTATTGCAGTTTGATTTTGGACACACAAACGGTCGAATGTTTTGATGAAAACTCTGTACATGAATTTTCAGGTTGTATTGCTGTAACAACAATGTACAATTTAAAACAAGGGCTTTCATATTTTGTATTTATTTTTTGAGAATTCATTTTAATAATCTATTTAGTTCCTATAAGTACTACTATCAATTCTAGTCCGGTATATAGGGTTCTAGTAAATTAGGGACTCTCATTTGAACAACAGACTGCAACCATATAAGAGATATAGATAGTGTCAGATCGGTTTGGTAAGATGACAATTAAAGATTAATCATGGTTAACATACCTTTGTGTAAAAGCGTCCACAACCATCATAATTACACTGGAAGACTTCTCTTTCCTCAGAATGTATTTTCATGTGAGCTTTCAACTGAAAAATATATGACAAATGCTATGTCTTAAAAATGAACATAAACTTAATTTATAGGTTTTACTCAAATTTCACTTTAGAAACATTTCAGAAATTTTTACTGTAGTAATTAAAGATGTACCGATTCAAGAAAATATTGTTCTTTGCCCATGTAGGGAAATAACTTACGTTTGAATGTTCTGTGAAAGTCTTCTCACAAACATCACATTTCTTTTCTAAAGAAGCAGCAAAAAATTATGATGTAAACATACATACTTGAAGCATATTGTATAAACATAAAATCTTACCCTTTTTCTTACACTGAGCTGCATGTTGTAGACACTCTGACCACAACTTAAATGTCAACGAACAATCTTTAACTGGACATACATAACCTATTGGACATTAAATAGACCGATTTATTTTTTCTCGAATAAATAACATGTTATTTATAAAGAAAACCATTTATCAAATAAACCCTCACCTTTTCCAGTATGAACTTTCATATGATGCCTCATTTTTGCTGGAGCATTAAAAATTTGTGAACATCCTGGAAATTCACAGCTATAAATATAAATAATAAGAAAAGAAAATCAATAACAAAATTTTTATTTAAAACCACAAAAATAATTTAATAAACAAGGAAAATACCAAATTGCAGCTGATTTGTGTTCTAACGAAATATGTTGTTGTAGAGACTTGTTTTTCTTGAATTCTTCCCCACATTTATCACACTAAATAAAATTAAAATCTTTATTTATATTAAAAAAATACACTAAAAATAAATTACTAAAGTATACAACATACTACAAATGAACCACAATGCGTTCTTTTAATATGCCGTTTCAAATTCCATTCAGTTATGCATGAAACTTGGCAACCCTCAAAGTCACATCTAAAAGGTAAAAAGAACAAAGTATCAGTCTTAAACCATATTCTATTAAATAATACCTTTCACTTTCAATTAAGTACTTAATAACTATATGACGTACTTGAATATTTTTTCTTGATCATGTGTTGACTCATGACGTTTTAGATGGCATGGTGAGCGAAATGCTTTTTCACAGTTTGAAAAGGTGCATTTGTAGGGTCTCTATAACAAAAATACAAACATCCTGCCCATTTTAAAATTTTATGAATGAATAAATGAAACTGATCTTTGTTTATCTATTGCAACATTATAAACAAAGATAGAATTGGATATAACTATCAGACAGTACAACATTTATTTATATTGGAAGCATAATTTTCAGCAGTTACTTAATAACTTAGGACCCTTCTAGACAAATATTGCTCAGAAAATTAAAGAAAAAATTTATTTTGGCTTTATTATTTTGGCTATATAGGTCATTCGATTAAATTGATACATAACTATTCGTATACACTTAATTTGGGTGGATTACACATAGTAAACAAAATTTTAGTAGCAATTTCATGAGACGAGAACAGCTTGTCAGAAGCTCATGTTATAGGTAAAATTCATTTTGGATTGTGTGCACGTGTTAATTATGTAAACAATCATCTCTTATAATAATGCGGAGAGTGTGTCTGTGTGTTTGTGTGTCTGTAACAGGCAAAGTGGATTTCTTCATTTTGCTTTGATGTTGCCGAAAAATGCATGTCTAATATGTTAAATTTTCTGACGTTACGTCGCCACGTCAATAACACTACTTTAACATTAATATCCTATATTAAATTAATGAAGCCATTACAGTGCACCTAAAACTTTGAGGCCAAATAACTTGGAAACGAGGTGGTGACGTCAATGATTTTTCACCGCGTGGGTAACTAGGGACCACCTGGGACCAATTTGGGTAAGTTTGGGTCCCTAAATCCGTTTCGGAATGGACGGGTTGATGACGTCATCAAAAAACCTTCAAACCCTAATATCTCTGCAACCGTTTGTCAAAGATACATGATCCTATACATTTTCTTGATCAGTGTTTCAAGATCTATGCGTTGAAGGCAACAAGTGTACAAATTTCTAAAAAATTTTTTTGGGTTTTGACGGGCCAATGCTGACGTCAGCAAAATTTTAAAACCCTTATATCTCATTAACCGCTCATCAAAAGCACATGATCATATACATTTTCTTGATCAGCGTTTTAAGCTCTACACAATAGAGGCAACGAATGAATTAATTTTCGGCAATTTTTTTTCTATATGCACTGCTGATGTCGGCAAAACATCTGAAACAACCTATTTTTGCATTGATTTTTTTGCCTAAGTGGATTTTTCCACGGGCCTTATCGACTAGTCTTTGTTAATAAAAAAAAGGTAATTTTTTAGACGATATTGATTCGACAATATGAAAGAAAGTTTGTGATACACCGTCAAAATGGATTGTGAAGCGAAAAAATCACAGTATAATTGTTTAAAAAGCAACAACACGAGATTGTAGAAAGCAAAAACATCGCAGTTGATTGTTTAAAAACACTTGAGACACTTATATAATAATTAAAGTATTTATGCCCAATTTGAGATATTTTCTTATGGCATGATAAACTAGGAATGTTGAAACCATTGACTCTGAATGACGTTTTTCTTGAATAGACGACTTTCATCATGACGCGTGTTGTTTATAATCCCCAGACCTCTTATGCAAATCGACAGGCAAAATAATGCAGGCGGTAAGTTGTGGACCAGTCCAGTCCATTCCAAACTTTATTTTCAGTTAGAGGCAAACACAGTACAAACGTTTTTAACCATAATTTGAATTTCTTCACTTAAGGTCTGCATTTTTTTGCCCGTCGATTTTTCTGATTTTTTCCCCGCATGTGCAAGAATCCCGTAAAAACGTAAACATTGAAAGTCATCTATGTCACATATTTGGCCAAAAAACCTTTTGGACACTTCGGACTATCTTTACTAGCTTCAGGATCCAAAGTAATGTTTTTTTAATCAGTTAATAAAACAAGTTTAGGCAGATATTATGGGAGAATCCAAAGTAATGTTTTTTAATCAGTTATTAAACTAAGTTTAGGCATAAATTATGACTCTAAAGGCTGTTTTTCACATATTTCTCACATTTGACCCACCAAAATAACCCTTCGGACAATTTCAGACAGCATTAAAATTAAGTTATTTTTATTCCAAGTATTTTACCTAACTTGTGGACCATAAAAAGGTGTTTTCTTTACATCATTCCAAAAAATACTATGAAAGACATTCATCTAAATGATAATTTCAAGACATTTTTAGACATTTTGGCCTAAATTACCAATTTCGGACAGGTGTCTAAAATTTTTTTTTGCTAACAATATGGACAAGTTATCTGAGATTATTATTCTTTTTACAGAATATAAAAATCTTATTTCGTTCTCGAGATATCCTGTTTTAACTTAGAGGGTTTATCGAATTATTTTTTCGTAACATTTTTGTCCGCTACGAAAACAGCCGTGCTACACACTATTTAAAAGTATATGTTACCTCGTCACTATGAATTAATTCGTGTCTAATTAAGTGAGCACGTTTCTTGAAGACTGAATTGCAATCATCATAAGGACATGGAAATGTTCTTTTAGCAAACTTTGGAGATGTTTTACCATTTGGCGTCTGCTCGGCCATTTTTGTCAACATGAAAAGAACGTTGTTTTGAAGCGATGTAAAATATGCACCAGCCTGTCGCACCAAAAAGTGTATATTATGCGGAACATATTTCAAAACTTTTGAAAATTTTAACGTTGATTCACAATTTTCTTTTTTTTCATCATCTTTTCACGTTCTTTACACCTGCGCGAGAGGGAAAATTCTTTCAATAAATTGAATTTCGGTTTAGAAGCGAAGCTGGCCTACTTAACTACGGCGGTTTATCTTATATGAATGACAGCCCAGATTGACAAGTGGACAGTATTAAAATATGCAGTTAACTTCGTCCAGAGGAATATTCAGCTTTTAACAAAAAGTCAACATTTTCTCTGCTAAGTTAATGCCATAATGAAAGTCTGGCCAGGCGAAACGAAGATGGAAATTAACTTTCTAAAAGGTCGACGTGGGCGCTTATAAATGAAGTTGCATGACGCAATTTCATTCTTAAATTTGGAATTTTAAGCTTAATACCATCCTAGTGTCCCCAAATTTTTGTTACCTATGCCTCGTTCCCAGGGCTTTTTGTCTCTCATTGGCGCTGCGCTTAAAACCGTCCAATATGCAAAAACAGACTACAGGTCCTGGGATCGAGGTTGGCCTATGTCAAAGTCGCTAGCGCTTACTTGACGGTCAAAAAGGCAAAAGCCCCTGGACGAGATTGAGCTTGATACGCGGTGTGTAATATTGGACAAAGAACATATTATAGGCATCAGTTATCACTTTTCAAGTGCAATGTTTTTATGTTAGTTGTTGACACGAGTTCTTTCTTACGCTTTGATTAATCTAAAATCGTTATATATATTTTTATGTTTTAAATAATAAAATGCAGTTTTGACCTTGTGGAATATGTGTGCAAGACATTTATATAAAATCAACCTCGACCCCAGGGCTTTCTATCTCCCACAGCTTCTGCGATTATTGGTAGAGGGACAATAGGCCATGGGTTTAAGGTTGATATGAAAAGTTTCGTGACCTTACAATAATTAAATTGGCTCTTAAATTGTTTAATGTAAATTTCATCCCTTTCTCAAACGGAAATGTATGACATGGGTAAGCCATGGGTAATTTTCTCTTTCTAACAATCTCGCCGTCCGAGATTGTTAGAAAGAGAAAAAGAGCCCTGGGTACGAAGTTGGGGTAAGCCCCGGTATATAGCCGAGTGTTATGGTTTAAAAGAAGGCGTTGGGCGTCAAAAATAGGTATAACTATTGGGAGTTATGCCAATTGAAACCAAATAGAACTATCGCTAAATTTTTCACTTTTTTAGCAGATCTGTGAAAAGCATATAATATATAGAGTATTATTACGTACGAAATTGAGACAGCTTTATGGCGTTAACATTTGTTTAAAAGTTTTATTGTTGAATTTTCTCGCAGATAATTATATGATAGTGGCGATTATTGCGAGATATAAACGTGTGCAGAGTAAGTGGCAGCGTTTCACGTAGGACAAAAATCAAGTGCGTGTTTCTGAAGAGATGTTTTTGCCTGCCAGGTCGAAATATTTGCTTGGCTAGACACTTAAACGAAAAAACATTCTATATAATTTAAAAATTTATCTCGTCACACAAACATGTTTATATTACACCTTTGAATATCTAACTCGGGGGTGTCAAAATAGAGGGCAAGTCCTGCTTTTCTAAGTCAGCTGGGCGGACCTTGTTCTGCAAAGTATTACTGGGATAATGTTGACAAATTCAAAAAATCGAAGATGGAGTCAATTTGCTGTCAATATTTTGACTTGATTCATTGCATGTTAGCTGGCTACAAATAGTATAATTACTTTGTTGAAAACATAGTATGTATTTAATGAAAATGTTTTGTTACTATTTTCGCAGTAAGTCTGTCCCATTTACGATATAGATGCGAATATATATATGTAAGAAAATTTACTTATTTTTGCTATTTGTTAATAGATTTTGAGATCAAAAAAGGAAAATACCTTTATAACAGTCAGCTGCTAGCTAGGTAGCTAAGCGACACAGGACAGGATTCTCTGCCAAATTACTAGTGAGCAGTGCATGGCAGCATGGGGAGGATACAATACACTTTTACGATAATTCGGGAAAACTAACACAGTTAGGCTCAACCCGTGTTCGAGGGATCCCTCAATTGAGCGATGATACCCCGCAAATGAGGGATTTTGGCGTTTTTTCTGTTTGCGCGCCACAGAAGACAAGCCCGCGCCCCAAAACAAGTTTATTTCGTCATGTTCCTCAAAATATCAACTTTCTATCCAGTGCGAAGTGGACGTTAACCAGTGCGATCAGGCGGAAACGACTTCCCCCTTGGTTGATATTTTTAAAAATCATAGCCTCCTCGCAGTATATTTTCTTTCTTTTAGCCAAAATGAAAGTGAAGGTGATTGAGAGCACTATCAAAGGTTATCATGTACATCGAATACGACCACATCAAGACATAGATATGTTAGTGAAGCCAGTAGAGAACGAGTACGACAAGTATGCTATGGGTGTGTGGATGCCTAACTTGAGTGCCATTCCCGTTTCGTTACACGAATCGATAACAAGACCAGCAAAGAGGGGTTCTTCTACACAAAAAGTTAAGGACATAGCAGGCTTGCTCGTTGGACAGCTGCCTGCGAATTTGGGGAAGGTGTTTCACGATTTGCTTCCCTATACGAAGAGCATTACATGGTAAGTATACACATCTGCTCTCTACATTTGTTCGTAGATATATGTGAACTTTTTGTTTTATTTTTTAGCAAATCAGTGGGTGATCCCATACCAAGCAAGAAGCCTCCACCGGATCAGAAATTTGAAAAGAGTGAATGTGGTGGATATGATCGACGTGGTGGAGGTGTCATAATACCCAGTATCTACGTTTTAGATGTTGTGGAGGGGAAAACTGACTACGTTGTCAGGGAGCTTCATAACTTTACCAAAAACTATGATGGGTGTACAGAGAGAGTTATTGTAGAAAACACAAGTGATTCTTGTCCATTTTGAACTTATTTATCATATGTATTTATGTACATTCATGTTATGTTCATTTTGAAAAGATGCAAATTATATACATTGAGTATGTCATGCTTTGATGCATGCTTAATAAATATATAATGCTTATAACAATTCCATGTCTCTTTCATTCTATCGAATATATATTTTGGATTGTCATTACAGTAATTGTCCTCTGAACCTGTGTTCAAACTAGTGTATTCTATCTATTTGAAGTCATACCATACTCACATTTTAGAGCTAAAAATATGTCTGATGTAGAAGATATTGAGGTATATGATGAGAATGATAACAAAGTAAATTTAGAGGCTAATAAAAAAAAGAAGTATGTCGCAGCTAAAAAAAGAGGTAAGGAAGACAAATTGGATTCTGTAACCAATTTATATTGTTTATTTAACATTGTCCTCTATGAACTTTTAGGTACAAAGTATCTGGAGTCTGGAAAAGCACGTGCGAATGCCCGATATAATCACAGCAAAGGGTTTCAGCGGAAGATGAAGGAATTGAAGACAGTCACTGGTGGCGATGTTTTGGTTGAAATACGCCATAATGTAACCCCTCCTGTTACACGCCGATGGTCAACGAACCAAGAAATGTTCAGTCGTTGCAATTCAAATTCATCAAGCACAACAATAACTTCATCATCTTCCGCTATTACTTCTCCCTGTTCAAGTGTTGCTAATATGGATCCTACATCAGCTCCGACCACAAGTACTCCATCATCCAGAAGAAAAAAAAAGAATGACCCGAAAAAAATGAACAGAGATGTATGCCAGAAATGCCTCACTATATATGGTAGTCGAACCGATAATGAGTATAACTCATTGTGGGTTAATTGTGCCAAACGTAAGTGTGACTACTGGGTTCATGCATACTGCATTGGTTTAGTCATTAATGAAAAAGACGAAGAAAAGTTTGACAGCACTGTGAAATATTACTGTCCACCACACAACCCGATGTCTTTACCAAGACCAAAATCTTTACTAAAAAAGAGATTATAAACCCTTAGAAAACAACATAAACAGTTATAAAATTTTGATGCACCAGGTGTTACCTTGCCATTCATGTTTGTTACAGTTTTGGAGCCGGAAGTAAAACTTTGTACTAAGTTTTGCATAAAACAATGAGGAAGCACAAGATTGAGATTTCTCAGGAAATATACCATTTCAATCGTTACAGCTATAGCAAATAGGAAACTGTTTTTTGTTTGTTCCTCAAATTTGATGTTTGCAGCACCACAAATGAATGCAACCAGTAAAGAATCTCGATTCTTTATGTAATCTTTTGAATCAATTGACGCAAGGTAATCAGGATTCTTATAGTTTCCTTGAAGTGTGTTTCCATCAGCGTAAATATTTTTTTCCACAAATTTCGAAGCAATAAGATTTAGCAAAGTTCCAAGTTTAGCGCGATTTATCGAATTGATAGAAACTTCGTCGAGTTCATTTAGCAATGAGGTTGTATCGTCCATTAGTTTTTCCAATCTATGACATAAAAACATCAGGTTTTGTAACATGCTAACATACACAATGAATGCAAATAACGTGTAAATTTTGATACCTGGCAGCATTAATAGTCGTAGCATTATCAGCTGCACCAGTTTCCATTTGGACACCCTGTATATTGTTATCATCCGTACTCAAATCTTCTTCCTCATCTGAACTTGAATGTTCTCTGTCGTAATATCTATACAAAACAAATAGATGAAATAACAAATACCTTCAGTGTAAATTCATTTAATTGAAAAGTTTTCAACAAGAGAAAAAACTCCTGGCTAACCTGTTTTTGAAATGGTTATAACATGCTGTGCATAATGTATTTCCACGTTCTGGTAAATGCTTTTTTCTCATAGATCTAATGACCTTTTTCGAAAAGAATCTTCGTGACGAAATACGCTTCACTTCGAAAATCTCGGAAAATGACCAATCATCGTGATTGATGCATCCACAAATAGCAGCAAACGTCCCACTTTCATCTCTTGTTCGGGTTGCCGCCACATTGCTCTTTCTGAGTTTTCTTTTAGGCATTATATTGTACTCTAAAAAGCTGAAAGGAGTGCATACAGTGGTAATGAGACGTGCTTCACATCGATCAATAATCTATTTATTTTTGTGATCATGGAACCAGAACACGAATTTTATAAAGAAACATCGTTGGCTATCAGTCAGAACATCGACTTTTCAATAATAGTGTAGTTGCTCATTTGGTAAACAACAACATCCGTTCTTTGAGGGATCCCTCATTTGAGTGATAGCATATGCGACTAGCTAGGGATACCGCATTTGAGGGATCCCTCGAATACAGGTTGATCCTAACTGTAACACTCCATATCGCAGCTCATTTTGTGATCAGAGAAGGTAAACATCACACTTTTATAAAAGTTTATTAAGGAGAAAACACGTTCTTTCATGATAACTTTTTTTATCGCGTTTTGTTTTTAATGAAAAGTACACATAAGTTGTATCTTATTATTATTAACGTTTCCTGAAAATTTGAAAGAAATTGATACGAAGGAAGTTAAAAAACTGGAGAAAACACTCTTTCGTCTCTGACAAACTCTTATTTTACCTCCTTTCTTCCGATTTTGTAAAATGATGGAGAGCCGTAGGAACGCATGTACAATATTGAATTATCGTAAATGTGTATTCTTTTAAAGTCAAGGTAATTTTCTGACTAACAAATTCGAAAAATTATTCTTCGTTTTTACTTTGTGAAAATACAGCTAATAAAATTTCTACATTTTTTTCATTATCGACTGTACCACAACTTTGGCGCAGTAGTTTGATTGAAAATTGTCCAAACAGGATGACCGTAGAATACTAAAACAGTGTCTCAGGTTGCTTGAAAATTCTCAAAACAGGACCTTAAAAGGTTAATATGGTGTCATAGTTTTCTTGGTAACTGTAGCAGCGGGACCGTAGAAGGCTAATATGATGCTGTACTTCGCTTGAAACTTTTAAAATGGTACCATAGAAGGTAAATACGGTGCCATAGTTCGCCTAAGAACTGTCAAAATGGCAAGGCTAAAACGATGCTACAGCTTGCTTGAAAACTTACAAAACAGTACTGTAGAACGTTAATACGGCATCGTAGTTTGCTTAAAAATGTTGAAGCAGGACCCTAGAAGGTTAATACAACGCTGTACTTTGCTTCAGAACTTTTAAAACTTTAGCGTAGAAAGTTAATACGCTGTCGCAGTCTGCTTAAAAACTGTAGAAACGATACTGTAGAAAGATACCTCGCTTCAAAACTTTTTGTATAAAACTTATCTTATAAAATGTTATCCTGAACATTTTATTTTTTTAAACAAATATATATTTGAGAATAACTTTTGTGGCATAACTTTGTGGATTAAAGTATTTTTAGCTGGAAAAATCTCGAGAGTTAATTGTTTCGTTCATTTTCTTAAAATTGTCATTCGATTTGTGCTGTATATTTAATACGAAGCTTTATGTCACATTCGGTAATTTTTTTCTTTGTTAATTTGATCCAAGAACAACCAAGTATTTGAGATAATAATTAAATTGCATAGGTGAATTAATCTGTTCAAGTGTTTGTCACTCGACAAGAAAATCTTATGCAAATTAAGTTTCTGTGAGAAAATACAATATGAATAATTTAAGCTGGTCTAGAAAATGTATATATAGGTATCATAATTTTAACTTTAAGTATATACATTTATTTGTTTACAGAAAATTATATATAATATGGAAGATATCTTTTCAGCATCTAGAGAGGGCAATGTCAAGTTTGTGAGACAGTTTCTTGATAACATTGAGAATGATCTTAATGAAGGGTATGTTAAAACATTTCTTTTCATATTTTTGATTTTATAAAATTTGTCTTACTATTTTTATCAATGTAAAATCTCTGTAAACACTATAATAATAGTAATCTAGATTACCATCATTTTCTCAGCAATCAGTTTTAAACTCAGTATATATTACACTTTTTTATACAAACACTTTTGGGTTCAGCCTTGATGTTTCTGAACTATAAAGCTTACCTCACAATTTGAAACAATTTATTTTATACAAAAGAGCTTGAAAAGTTTCTTAAGAATTTGTATATCTGTTTAAAAAAAATTTGATCAGTTATTAAGATTTTAGACTTCAAATTTCCACTATTATGCATGACATCATCAATAAGCCATGAATGGGGTGTTGTATATAACAGTTTTAGTAAGGCATGTAGGGTTATTGATATGGTTTTAGCCATTCAGTTGGGCTTTTTAAACTTTTTAAATGAATTTTTTTAATTAGTAATCATAATTATAATTGATAACAGCAATTATTTGTTTCAGAGCTACTTAATGATGTCATAATTTCTTGTAATTAGCAAAACTTTAAAGCCCTGCATCTCGAAACCAGTAAACATTTTTCCAAAAAAATAAAAAGAATCTTTTACACAAAGTTTCAAGCTCTTTTGTATAACATTAACTTGTTTTTAAGTTGGAGGTAAGCTTTAAAGGTGATTTTCTAAAAGTATGAATAATTTTATATCTATATTATAATACCCGTGTGCGTCTGTCTGTCACGTAAAATGGCTACCGATATCCCTTTGATCTTTCCGCAATTTTTAAAAACCAGGGGGTTGTTTAATAGACAATCTTATTATTGATTAAAATATTTAAGAAATTAATTTAAATAATTTAATTATTTTAATTTACTAACCTTAATTAAAAAAATAAATTAAGTGGTTAAAATGAATGCATTATTAAAATACGCCATTTTTAATAATAATTACCCCCATGATCTCAATCGCCGATTTCGCTCAGGAGCCACAGAAAACAAATAGGACAGTTTTACTTACTTTGTTTTGACCGCTTGCACGTAGTATACCAATCAAAACGCCTGATTCTTTGAAAAACCAATTCAAGATTTTCGCGGCCTGGAGATGCCAACGAAGGAACATGATGACGAATGCCATTTTGGTTTTGAAAGTGGTTGTGGTCAGTGTCAGTGTTTGTGACCTTTTTGTCTTCTAAAAGCTTTTTATTTTGTAATATTTGTTTTCTATATGTTTTTACATGTTAACATAAATATATTGTCACGTTTTTTAGCCAGGTACAAATCTTAAACACACCATTTTTAGGATTTTTGGCTAGGAACAAAGATTTTTAAGCCAGCCAGCTAGCTACCCTTAGTTATTACTATTCAGTTTGGTATAACAGCTTTTTATCCTAGCCAATATTATTTTTTTATGTTGAAGTTGTGTTTATCTAGCTAGCTCCTTAGCTACCTATGGATAAAAAGTGAAAGTAGCCAAATGCACTGTTTGGCTGCAACACAATTCTTAATTCTTATGCTAAATAAATGCAGTTAGGCAGCTACCACTTTTATTACTGTTATGAAAACGTATGCTGCAAAATAAAATTGCTAAGTATTTTTTTTTTAACTGAACAGGATAACGGCAGGCGGTTTCCTGAATTTTTTTAACCGAAGTCATGATAAAGTTTTTTTAAAAATTGTGTTACGCCTATACTCATCTGTGACAATGTTTACCTGTACTAACCGCTCAGTCCAGTGTTAGCAACAGGCTGTTTCCTGTTTTTCTGTTTAACCGAAGTTGCGATATTGTTTTTTTTCGGAAAATGCTATTACACCTAGCTATATGGATGTGTCACATTGTTTACCTGTACTAAGCGCTCAGCTTGGAGTAACATGTTTTTTGAACTTTCACCATGAACATTCTCCGAAAATTAAAAAAGGTTGGCCAGCCGTTTTTGCTATGACGGGGTAACAACGGATTGTAATCTGTGTTTTTATTATAGCTTAAGTTTTGCAAAGTTATTTTTTCAAAAATATATTACACCGGAAACACCATAAAGTTGTGTGCACTTCACTTGATTTACTATATACTATATATAACTGCACCAAAGCGCTTCTCCTGAATGTGTGGCACAGTTTACGTCTCTTATTAAGCGCTCCACAGAGTGTTCAACGCTGGGCACATGTTACTTGTGGCTTAACCCGGCGTTTCGACGCCGGGTCTCCCGGCTAGTTCTTAATAATTTCTTTTCAGAAAGGGCCCTGTCAATTTACAAATTTATATTTCCTTTCTGTTGCAGTAATTTAGAAGTTACAGCTGTTGAAAACGTATTTAAAATCTCAACCTTCTGTTTCTTATATATAATCCTGTTTCTTACAAAGAAAGTCGCGACTGTGATGTGGCTTTAAAGGTAGCTTTGAATTTAAACAAGAAAAATAACTTATAATACTTGTGTTAAGGACACTTTCCTTTTAAAAGTAAATTTCTGAGCATAATATTTTCTTCATAATATTTAAATTCTGCTGTAAAAAAAGTTGTATCTTATAAACCGAACACTAATTCTTTGCACCTCAAAAATATGAAGCAGTCAGTGAATGTACAGAAATCACCAAGTTGGTCTGCACTTTGAACTTCAGATTTTGTATTTTGATTAGTTATTATTTCATAAAACTAAAATTCATGATTTTTTGAAATGTGCACAAGTAATCAAATAGGCTACTCTAATTCTTCATACCACACCCTTGTTTCATATGCAAGCAATTAACTATCATTTATCATTTATGTTGAAAAGATATGAATTGACATTTTTTATTCTTCCTTTAGTGATGATCACGGATTTACGCCATTACACTGGGCATGCAGGGAAGGTCAGTTAGTTGTGTTTGAAATGTTGATGGCTCGAGGTGGAAGAGCCAGCGCAAGGAATGATGGTGGTGATACAGCACTTCATCTAGCTTGTGCCCATGGAAATAAAGACATAGTACACAAAGTAAATAAATTTTAAAGTTATATAACACTCTCAATACTTCTAACGAAGCAATAATGTTATTATTGTTTTTTGGTCATACCATCTGCTTAAATAAAGTTTCTGTGAGGTCCCACCAAGGTTGGCGGAGAGGGAATTTTGGGGGGGATTTGACGTCTATAGATCATCAGAAAATGCGTTTACGACGATAAATTTGCTGCTTTTAATAGCATGTATTTAGTAGCAATAATTTCTCAGCTAACCTCTCTTGACAAATTTTGTCAAGTTTATTTCTTGATTTGTCAAAGAGCAGGTAGTACACAGGGCCAAACGCAACATAAGTTAAAGCAATACACAATTGTAATGTTTATCCAATATAATTTTTTAAATTCAATAAAGTTGTGCCATTTGGAATGATAAGATTTTACAGACAGTGGAATGTTTGACCACCATATATTTTGTGCGATATAGAAGATTTGAATTGCACATTGAGTGTCACCGATACAAAAAATTGTTTCCACTTGTGATTTTTTATGGCAGAGAATAACAGTGTTATTTTTTGTTTCAGCTTATCCAACACAAGGCAAATGTGAACCTCATGAACGAACATGGAAACTCACCGTTGCACTATGCTTGTTTTTGGAATTTGGAAACTATTGCTGTTGTATGTATAGAACTTTGTTGTGTTAAACTACATTTTTACCCCATTTTTTGGTTATTCAAATACCACGACTACATAGTTTAAAATTATATGTGCACAAAAATGCAAATTATAGACAAGTTGCCACACCACATACAATTTTTGTGGTGTGAGATCTTATTGCAAGAGCATGCCCTTTAAAAACATGTGATGTATTGTTTGTTGTTTGTGTGTTGTAGGAGTTAGTAAACAAAGGTGCACTGGTTTCACAATGCAATCGCTATGACGAAACGCCATTGGATAAAGCAACACCACTTTTGAAAAACCTACTAAAAGGTATACATTAAATCATATAAATTTGCATTTCTTTTTCGAAATGTGGAGTGGTATAAGGAAACATTTATTGCAAAAACGAAACATCATGACACTGTGTTGGTCTTGATTTCAATGAATGCCCCTTTTTCTAAAAGAATCATTGGCAACATTACCAAATTTTATTGGATGCAGCTTCTGTTCGAGAGCAGTGTTTATCACAGTACGATGTTTAAAAGAAGAAACTTATACTAATTTGAGCAACCTTTCTGTTACATTTAAAGTATTATTTTTTTTAGAAAAAGCAAAAAATTTGGGTCAAGACCTGAATAGAGTGGAGTTTCAAGGTATATTTCAAATACTGTTTTATTTTTAAAATATATACCAGGTTTAACAAAATAATTTAAATCCTAAATGTCATACACGCTTTTCAATTTTTTGATATTTATATTTTTTTTAGAACCGAAAAACCCAAATAACAGCAGTAAGTATTTTGTCTTGTTTCTCTTCCTGATTTTCTTTATTGCAATTGTGAAAACAAAGATATGTAATGTATTAAAATGCTAACAAGAGTGCATCAAAGGTTGAAATGTCTAATCATCAGGCACAATTATACCTTTTTTTGTGAAAGGACCAGTCGATATGGTCAAAAATGTCAACACTTGATTGGTTCAAATGTATCTAGCTTTTTTATGTTTACAATTAAACTCTTAATTTGGTACTGCATGATCAACCATCTTTGTTGTCCTTTTTTTGTTTTTTGAATTCTCGTATATATCCGCAATTACAATAGTCTAAATAAACTGTACATAATTTTGATAGGTTATGACTATTCGACGTTAAAAGGTGGATCTGTTGGAATTGATATTGGTGACATTCACTTAATGGAAAGGATAAGTGAGAGCAGTAATGGAGAGGTACATATACTTCTTCTACCTTATTACATGAAAATTAAAAAAATACTATTATTCGCATGAATGAATAAAAGTAAATAGATGTAGTTGATTGTTGTCATGCCAAGTTCATTTTTTTAAAAATAGCGTTCATTCTATGATTCATTTATTCTCTTGAAATGAGGTATTCTACATTTTTTTCTGATTTTATTCAAACTTATGTAGATGCTTACCAGTTAATTTTTTTCTGATAATATACAGCCAATAAAATTAACCCAGATAGGAGATAAATAAACACAGCCACATGAAATTACGCTAATTTTTTTTCTAGTTGTTCAAAGGTGTCTGGAATAACGTACCTGTTGTAGCTAAGAAACTAAAAGTTCATGGTTTTCACAAGAGATTGCAACTCCATTTCAATGAAGAATATCCAAGATTAAGGTAGGATAAATTTGTGCCTATTTCGGAATTGCTGGTCATATATTTCCCTTCTTCATTAAAGTCTAATGCATCTTTTTAACATTTTCATGCATCAAAAAATATTTTCAATAAGAAAGGTTTAGCCTTCCATCTTTTCTGCAGTACTCAGCAGATGCAAATACTGACGTGTGACAGGCAATAGTTTTTCACTTCGGCATTTTTTTGTTGATGTATAAGAAAGGCGCAAAGATTTCTGCACTAATAAAAATACGTTAACCTTCTTTGTATTGCTGTTATTTTTTTGTATGACTTACAGAATATTCTCACATCCTAATATCCTACCTGTCATCAATGCAGTCACGAAGCAGCCAAACCTGATGGTTATCAGTCAGTTCATGCCATATGGTTCACTGTATAACATCTTACATGAGGGAACAGGTTAGTGTTACAAAAGCATAAAAGTTTTGTTTGACAGCGAGTCACTGCAAATAAAATATTGTTGCTCCACTGTAAAGTTGGTAACCACTGCTATATGACTTTTCCCAGGGTGTCCACGTTGTTGGGAATTGTCGATTTACCGAAATATTTTAAAGATATGAGGAAAAACCCAGGAAGATCAACATTTTTTTTTTGATATGTCAGGAAATATTGTTGCTCCACTGTAAAGTTGGTAACCACTGCTATATGACTTTTCCCAGGGTGTCCACGCTGTTGGGAATTGTCGATTTACCGAAATATTTTAAAGATATGAGGAAAAACCCAGGAAGATCAACAATTTTTTTGATATGTCAGGAAATTGAGATTTTAGGTTTATATGGTAAATCTGAACTATTTCATTGTTAAAATATTGACCGGGATTAAACTTCAGAACGTTTCTCAAAAATTTTGTTCTATGTTGTATTCTATCAATATGCTTGTGATTGAAATTACATTTTGAGGGTAATCCAAGGTTTCAATGAGTGTAAAATGTAGACAAAAAATAACTGGGAAAATCAAGACATGTCAGGAATTTTAGTCTGAAAACATCAAGAAAATGTAAGGAATGTCAGGAAAATAAGGAGTTAATATTGACTGGCACCCTGTTTACAAAACATTTTCCATCAATTCTCAATCGGTTAATTTTATCTGTAGACTATCTTTATAGCATGCGGTTATTCTCATTCTACTGTAGGTATTGTGGTCGATCAAGTTCAAGCCATCAAATTTGCTCTAGACATTGCTAAAGGAATGGCTTATTTCCATAGCTTGGAGCCACTCATACAAAGATTCAATCTCACAAGTTTTCATGTTGTGGTAAGTGTTTAAGTTCATTTTGATTTGAAAATAGATGGTTGTTTTGTACGTTCGGTTTTAATGGATAAAAAAGTGCATTGTATTCTGAGAGCAAGTTCTGTGGATACTCACATTGTTTTATTTCTAAAAGTGTGGAAAAAAGTTTGTTTGCAGGTATACACAGTGTTTTCTGTGGAAAGAAGTTCTTGAACAATAGAAAGATTAATTTTATGTTTTGACTGACAGATTTTTCTTATAATGAAGCAACTTGCTAAGGGCTGAAGCCGAGATTTGGGTTAAAACCTTAGCAACTGCTAAGCTACTGGCCAGGCTGAAAAAATGGAAATTTAAGAATCTAAAAAAAGCTACTAGGTAGAAACATTAGGGTGCTAAAAATATTCGCCATCAAACT
Organism: Hydractinia echinata; assembly: GCA_030067915.1. Classification (NCBI taxonomy): domain Eukaryota; kingdom Metazoa; phylum Cnidaria; class Hydrozoa; order Anthoathecata; family Hydractiniidae; genus Hydractinia; species Hydractinia echinata. Next base: position 2,630,434 of record JASGCC010000023.1, read on the forward strand.
TTTGACTCTAGTAACTGAGGCTGAAATAAAAAAATTTAGTTCCTTTTAAACAACAAAAAAAAGTATATTGCTCTTTAATGTTAAAAAGTATAAAAAATCGTTAGTGGTGTTTACTTTTGTAAATTTCATCCATTTTTTTCAGATTGACGAAGATCTTACTGCAAGAATAAGTATGCAAGATGTCCGATATTCTTTTCAAGACCACACTAAAATATTCAGACCTAACTGGATGTCACCAGAAGGTATCCTTTTATATTGTTCAATCTCCTCGGGATCCACAAGGGGAATCGTTCAAGGGGAATCGTTCAAGGGGAATCGTTCAAGGGGAATCGTTCAAGGGGATCCACAAGGGGAATCGTTTGATTCCCAAGTCCTGTTCATCCTTTTTGACAAATTTGTTAAAACATGGGCCTATTATTATTTTACTGTTCTATTTTTATTTTTTTTGATAAATTGTTAGATTTTCTAGCTAGATTTTTATCCCTCGACCAGATCCTCATTTTTTTTAAAGGGAATTTACCTCTACATTTCAAACTGGACATTAACGGATGTTAAAAGAAATGGAAACTCAAAATTAGGTCTGCTGCATAGCATTGAAGATATTGGCCTGTTGTAAATAAAACAAATTGTATTTTTTAGTACTGCGCAGTAACCCTGCTTCTGTCGACCAACGTTCCGCAGATATGTGGAGTTTCGCTATTATAATGTGGGAATTAGCAACACGCGAAGTTCCTTACATATCTCTCTCTGCGATGGAGTGCGGAATGAAGGTAAGACTTCTTGTTCCGTCACATATCTCTTTTTCACTCTTCTTTTGTTTAATGCCCAAATCTCAAATTTTGAAACGTATTTAACACCCGCGTTGCGTTAAAAAAGATCGTTTACAGCAAAAGACTGTACAAGTGAAGATAGAAGTGTCAGTTTTTGCATCTTTTAAAAGCACAAAATTCAAAAGGCACTGGAATTAATTTTTGTTTGGATAACCTTTCAATACAGATCTGATTTGCGTTTTAAAATTTACCCTATATAGGGTTTAGTTCTTGAAAGTGTTTCCACCGTTTCATAAAATGGCCACCAAGCTCTAGGCCTGTAGCATAGTTATGAATAAACTTTACAATCAGTTTATTTCTTCGGCAAGAATTCAGCAACGAAATTTCTCCGTTTAAACACCGACTAATTATCACCAAGGCAACCGAAACAGCTGCTCGTACGATTTCGTCTCCGTGGATAAGTAAATCACATAATATTTCTATAAGTCCCGCAGGAACGTATGCGGGGCGAATACCTGGACAGTAGAGAGCTGTTCCACTGATAAAATCTGCGCTTCTTGCTACAATATCGTTGTTACTGTTTGCTAACGATCTTGTTAAGAAGTTAATACCCATCAAGGCGGTGGAAGAAGCGGCTGAACTTGTTATAAAATCTCTTAAGACTATCATTTGAAACGACGCAGTTATCTGGGTGAACTCGCATGAGGAATTCATGTATTTATCAAAAAGTGAAAATGGCAGCTTGATGTGTTTTTGCAGTTCTTCCCTTTCCTCTTTGTTCTGCAGAACAAGTAGCGATAAGACATTGCATGTTTTAAAGCTTATTTCTATGTCTTCCTCATCCAACAGGTCGTAAAGTGTGTTTTTTGTAAAATGAATGGATCTTTTGACGTCTTTCCATGTAGAAGGTCGACCTAAAGTCATGGCTATTAGTGTATGTAGACACTCTAGTTGATGGGCCCTGTCATGTGATGTATTGAACAGCTGTGACAACACACGAAAACCCATTTCTTCTTCGATTTCCAATTGATTAACTTTATTACCTCGATACCCTCTATCTATACATAAGTATCGGATGGTTCGTAAGGCACTGAGTACCATATCGTCCATCACTGATGGGGGTTTAAGGATTTTTGCCAATTGCATTGTAATATCACTCGATCCGATTTTTAATAGTTCATTTTGTCCGAGTCTCACCAAGATTCTTGACATTTCAAAACCATAGTATCTTAACGAGGGCGAGGAGTTACTTGTTGAAAATTCGATAATTCTTTCAACTGTTATTTTGCAAGCTATTTTTAATTTTTGTTGATGCACCGCTCCAGCGATATCCCATAATGCTTTGACTATAAACACATGCAATTTCTCGTTTTTAAATTTGTCAAAAAGCTCTACCAGTTTATCAATAATCTCGCTCTCCATAAAGCAAGATTGTAAACGCACATTCTTACTTGCAGTTGCGGAAACTAATTTACATATTTCCGCCATCATACTTCTGCATTGTGTTTCAAGCAAATCTTCAATCGATGACGTAATATCTAATTCCGCTAGTTGCTCCTGATTGGATGTATTTGTTGCGACATAATGGCGGAGAATTTTTAGCGCGAGTTTCAAAATGTCTTCGTTGTCGTGGTTTAGCAGTTTAATGAGTAAGGGAAGAAAGTTTGGATATTCATTCAGGTGTACTTGTATATCCTCGCAGGTTTTTAAGCTCAGTTTTATAATTTCCAAAGTACTAATAATATTCTCGTCTGTCTCGGTTTGCTCGATAAAATCAATGAGAATTTTATAACTTTTTTTCGTGATCATAAATTTAGAGAATTCTACTTGAGGCGTGAGACGTTTCAAGATGGAAAGTATGACTCGATGTGCGTCATGGTTGTCCAATATTAATCGGTTTATCAACGTTTCAAAGAGATTTTCATTCACTTTGATGTCGGGAATTTGATAAGATATCAAATTTAAAACAGTTATAGAAAAACATGTTTCCAACTCTACTGTGTTTGAAACGTGCTCAAGTTTATATAACTTTCCAATTTTTTCTATCACACCATAGTTAATCAAACGTTGCAGATACTCTGCCTCACACGACAATTCGTGTATAATAACAGCCGAAGCTGTTAGCAAAGTCATTCCGCTAAAATTAATTTCGAGCACTGCGGGGGAGTAATATTCAAATAGTTTACTCCAAATCCTGCTCTCAAACTTTGACTTGTTCATTAAATGCTTGATCAAGTTTATGCGTTGATTCTCTATCGCCACTTCCACCATCCCTTTATTTAACGCATCTCTTTTCTCTTCATTCGCTCCCAACAGAAGCAGTGTCTCAACTGTACAGATATCACCTAATAAAAACGCAAGCCATAATGGCGTCACTTGCTGCTCGTCGAGTGTTTCCAGTTCAATAATTGTCGGTTTTTCTTTAACTAGTCGTTCAATGGTTTTGTTGTATCCGTTAAACGCAGCGTGATGTATTTGTGACCAGCCCATTTCATCGTACTCCTCGTCTTCAGACATGTTTTGATTTGCCTCCATTTTAAAATGAGTTTTAAGCTATGGATTACTTTACAAGTTGTTTTTCCTACAGATCTCTTTTCAAGAATAACTGTTGAAAATTTACAGACGCTTGTACAAGCAGCCATTTATTTTAATTCCCTGTGCTGGCCCTGCAGGTAATCAATTTCGAACTTTGTTATTACTGTTTCCATGGTGATAATGATCGCGATTAGTAAATGCACAAATCAATTTCGGTTTTGCTGTAACTTTATGATGTTCCTTCGCAGAGGTCCTTTTTAAAAGACACTGCATTTGCGATGTCATAGATGTACGTACCACGGTTTAAAAAACAGTTAAATCTCCTTAAAAACGCCCTCCCTCTTTTAAGCACCTCCTCACTAATACTCCTGTTAACTATGTTTGCATTTGTTCACCAAAAACTTGTAGTATGGGCCACTATGTCCCTCGTGTGCACAGACTTGTTAGAAGCAATTTTATGATTGAAATGAGTTAATTGATAGGTCTGGAGTAAAAAAACACTAGGTGGCATTTTTTCCATTATGGGCGTGGTCCCTGGATGACGTCAGCACTTTCACAGTCAGCAAAAAAAAAAACTCAAAATTTTCCAACATTTTTGATTGCATTCGATAGAGCATAAAAAATGCTTCAAGAAATGTAAAAGAACTATATCGTGAAAATCAACCATTACAGAGATACGGGGGGTTTAAAAATGTGAAAATCAGGGGGTAAAATAAATATAAAACTTGTTTTATTTTTGTGTGAATGTAGTCAAAACCCTCTCTAGTTTTTATTATTTGTTTGGATCACTACTGGCCTGATTTAAAAGACATCATTACATTCAATGACTGATATAAAATTGTAATTTTTTTTCCAGAAACAATACCTCGTGCTTGTAATACCCCCCTGGAAATAATAAAATGATAGTTCTGAGCCCATTTCTGGGAAAAAAAGGTATTTTAAACGTTGAAAAAATATTATATACTATAGAAAATTAAAATATCATTAAGCAAAATCTTTATCTGATGATTCATCCAAGTCAAGCTCTTCATCCTCGGATAAACAGTCGTCATGGTCGTCGGTATTTGCACAATCGACACATTTGCACAAGTCTGTGCCACCAAAATTCATTTTTTTAGACTTACGTTAACGCATTTTGTTTTGCAAGAACAACAGCATGTTCCAAAAAGTGCCATGGGAGCAGGTAAGTTGTCAGTCATACACATTTTTCTTTTTATAAGCAACTCGGTTGCTAAGGGCTCAGCCCTGAAAATTGCCAAAAAACTAAGCAACTGCTTAGCAACACCCAGCCCTGAACTTAGCCAAGCAACTTTTTTCCCCAGCAAATATTTTATAAAATTAACCAGATGATGTTCGGCAAAACTCAAAAAATGAAAATAAAATGAAAAAGGCCAGACAATTTATCAAAAATTCAGGGAGTGATACAGTGTTTGCGTGATCGCGTGCTTCCTTTCTTTTTCCAGGTCGATTTTTCCTTAGCAACCTACTAAGCAACTTTAGCCCTGAATTTCTAAAATTCCATAGCAACCCCAGCCCTGAACCAAAAAGTGGGGTTGCTTATAAAAAGAAAAATGTGTAATGGGTGTCAACGCTGAATCAACATCTTCTCATCCGTAATTCACTGGTTGTGGTAAACGTTGAATAGGGATATGAGATCGTCGGAGTACAATGGTCATAAAGTGATTTCGGAAAATACGATATTTCAACGCTCCAAATGTTGGTGGCAATTTTTCTGCTTCCAGCTGGTATTTTGAGAACATTCACCACCGTAGATCAGCCAAAGATGTTGTGTGTGCACTTCCACCATAGACACTGACCTCAAACCGCTCAATCGTCTCAAGTGTATCCAGTGTAGGCAAATCCTCGCTGACGCCAAGTTGCGATAATGCTTCAAGAACAACATCGTCAATTTTTTGATAAGCTTCCCACCAAGTGGATTTTGATTTGCCATTAAATCTACCAGTTTGGTCACAGCCTGTCAGTACGTGAAATGCTAGGATATCTTCAGCATTTTTGACACCAATTTCTTCGAAACAAGTGCCGATGTCTATGTCACGGGAATTTTCACCTTTTCCGGTACGAAACTTGCAGTAGTGAAGCATAGTAATGAATAAGTAACAGGAACACATCTGTATCGGGAGAATAAACCAGACATTCAGTGAATGGATCCCTTGCAGCGATGTAATATAATGTGTCTGCTTCCTCATGGTTATGGAACTTCATAACTTCAGGAAAGTTGTCGATATTACTTTCACTCATTTTTCCATATGTAACTATACGTATCTTTTGTTCAGATTTTTCAGGTGAGTGATTACATACTGACTCAGATATTCTGTCAACTCTTGTTTTGTTTGAATATGTGAAAGAAACTGCTTTAACATTTGCAATATTCGTATTGTCAGAAACCTTATATCGTATTTTGTTTCCAGATGTTCTCTTCGCTCTTGTTCTTGCCTTCAATGAGTTTTCAATGTATCTTTCGAACACCAAACGGATTTCTATAAAGCCACTTGCAATGTTTACTACACGATCCACAAACTTGTTGGCAAAGTCCTATAAAAAACCAAGGTTTTATCCAGTTGATTCAACATCGGTCATTGTTATCCGTCATACTTGCAAAACTCTGAAAGAGAACAGATAATTTTACTAATAAAAAATATACCATACCTGGCATGTCTGCATTGTCTTATCTTTCGTAATTTCATTCACAACATCCATGCCATCAATAATGATTACTTAATTCTGATGAACAGAACCAATTTTTGTAGATGTACCTGGTGCGAGATCTTCAATGTGATGCATCAGTTTCGACTTATCTGTGCATGGTAGAGGTTTCCCATCAACAGAAAAAATGAACTTAGGTACTACTCGAACTCATAGTTTCCTATGCACATTTCCAACTCCAATTCAGGTCGTTTGCGAGCAGCAATCAAAAATCGAGACATCATATTTTTTTCTTCCTTCAGTTGAACAATCTTTTCTCCCACTTTTGTTTTCATCGACTTATTGTGACATTTGAACGTCTCCAGGTTGACTTTCTTCATTGGAGCCCATACTGATGTATCACCATGCAATCTTTCAGTTATAAAAGTTTGATATGCCTTGGTACCGATCTTATTTTGTGTCAACAACTCTTGAGCTGCTGTAGATGGTAAAACAGCTCTGGATAAAACGTTCATTACATAATCAGTTGGCTTGAACTCGACATAAAATGTCTCTAGCGTAGTCTTGATTTTTTTGAAGTTAGTTTGTAACCTTTCTCCAGAAGTTACAGTCAGTTGATAATTTTCATTTCTACTGTAACCACCAATCTTGTTTCTCTGGAGAAAATTATCACTCAATGATGTTAAAATTGGTGCTGTCAGGCAGAATCGACTGAGTGCTTCAGGTTGTTGTGTCAAACCTGTTATCCCGCTTAAAACTTTCAAAACCTTGTTTTCCTGTTCCATTGCATGATCAGATCCAATTGCAACAAATGGTATTGGTGTTTTACTGATAGAAAAGTTTTTCTTCAGATACTCCCAACTTTCTATATCGTTGTTCTTCAGATCTTCCATTGTAGCCAAGTATAATGGCGTTTGACGAGCATAGTTGAGTTGGTCATGGGCAAAAAAATACTTCACAAAAGTGTTGAGAGAAGCTAAATGAAGGTTCCAGGATTCTTGTCTGGATCAGAACAAATTGATGATAATTATATACTACTAGCAGGTTAACTAAAAGTGTATTTCTTACAAAATAGACATATTTTATATTTGTTTTACCCCCTGATTTTCACATTTTTAAACTCCCATATTTCTTGAATGGTTGATTTTCAGGATATTTTTCTTTTACATTTCTTGAAGCATTGTTTATGCTCTATCGAATGCAATCAAAATTTTTGGAAAATTTCCATTTTTTTTTTTGCTGACTGTGAAAGTGCTGACGTCATCCAGGGACCACGCCCATAATGGAAAAAAATGCCACCTAGTTCTTTTTTACTCCTGACCTATCAATTAACTCATTTCAATCATAAAATTGCTTCTAACAAGTCTGTGCACACGAAGCTTGATATTGGTACATAGTGGCCCCCACTATTGCCTACGTTATAAAAAATCACCGTGTAATTTTTTTTGTAAGAACCAGTAAACTTCAAAACCCTTCAAATATCGGAATATTTAAAAAATACAGTGTAATCAACAGCCGAACTAATTTCTAAGATCTCTGAAATTAAAGAAATAGAATCTAGTAATGTCAACACGGTCTATCTTCATGTTTTGTTTCATTTACGTAACTTCCGTCACTGCTATTTTTAGATTGCAACGGAGGGATGCCGACCACCCATGCAGCCAGGTATGCCACAACAGCTAAACAAATTGATTACTCTATGTTGGAATGCCGACCCAACGAAAAGACCACGTTTCGACCAAATCGTTCCAATTTTACAGAAAATGTAACACTGATGTGACGACACTTCTGTTTTTTTGTAGTCAGAATTTTAAATTATATATATTATATATTTTCTTTTTTTTTATACAAGCAAGTCAGATCTTTTTTAAAAAACGGAGGTAAAAAATATATTTATAGTCGTTCTACTTAGATATCATAAACATAACGAATTTATACACACTGATTGTCACACAATTACCACCCCTTCTGCCGTAGCCCATCAGTCAAATATGCATTCTGTTCCTGCTACCATCATTAAGTGCTAAATTAAACACGTTTTCTGTTTCCAGGTAGAGTAATTTCGCCGCGCGTTTTATTGTCGCATCGGGGATTGTGTTTGTTGTAGAGGTGTTGTTAGTTAAGCTATTAATTTTTAACCAGGTAGTACTCGTTTGTATGGTCCTCCTTGCCTTTGTACAGATTCTAAATAAAGGTCGGTTTCCGTTAGCATAAGTGTTGGGAAAGGGTTGTACAACGGTCACTGTTACGAGTTTATTGAAAACACATGTTATACAACAAAGTAGTACAATAGATGTTGCACAATAAATATTGTAAAATATAATTTTTTCTATCTCCACAACAGTTGCACAACAACTATTTCACGAGAATTCTAACTGGAAATCGACCTTAACGTGAATTACTTCGCTAATAAGGTTTTTTTAACTGACTTTCGTGTAGGCCACTCAAATCAGAAATCCATAACCCATTTCGTAGCTTTTTAGTTACATAGTTTTGATAATGAATTTCATATATTTGCGGAAATGTTAAATAATTCGGATATTGTGTGGAGCTATTATCAAGAAAGTATGGGTTGGGATTTGATGATGGGTTGTGTTGAATATTGATGGATTGGATTTGGCTAACTTAATCCTTTCATTTCGCATTCGATTTTTTATTTATCAGAAATATTTTTGGCCATGTATCTTATGTAAATTTTTTTCTAGACGAATAAAAATAAAAATTATCTAAAGTTTGTTTTGGTATAAATGCTGTTTGTTTTCATTCTCGTCCCCAGAGCTCTTCGAGAGGCCTAGGTACAAGGTGTGGTAACCTGGGCGCCTTGTGATAAAGTAAGGGAATTAACTTTTCGCGGATATCGTGAAATTTGACCAAATCCGCCAGATCAAGTTTCGCAAATTCCTTTTCACACAACGTGCCAACGCAGCAAAAATTGTTTCTGGCTTTCGAGACATGCTTCGTATTTCCACACAAGGAAAACACAAGTTTGATGAACTCAAACCTCGTCCCCAGGCCTCTTCTATGCCTATGATATTGACATAGTACCACGGAGCCATCATGTCACACTCATAGGCGTAGAAAAGCCCTGGGGACGAAGTTTTACATTGGTGTTATTACTTTGGACCCCGTGATTATGTTCGTATTGCAGTTCCGATATTATAAAAGACACAAGATATTCCGGGGAGGAGGTTGTTGGGGATGAGAAAAGATAAAAGTATGTCGAACAAAACCTTTTCGCCGGATAAATCTTTCGTCACCTTCGTCACTTTTCTAAGACACGATAAGATAAGATATATTTATTGTATTGTATTGTATGTAAAGGGATTAATTTTCGCGAATTTCTCAAAAAATTTCGCGTGGACTAATTTTCCAAAAATTGACAAAATCTGGCAAAATTCGCGAAAATAAGGTAGTCGATAAACCAGCAAAGAAATTACAGTCCAACGGCTCTATTTAAATAATTCGATTATATACAAAGGAAAACAAGTGAAATAACACGAAATATATATAAGTGTGTTTCCACTCATCTCGCCGCAAAATCCTGCATCATAAATACAGCAGTAAAATAAAATCATCCTTCACCACGCAAACATTGACACATAAAAAATCAGAAATTTTCGCAGGCAAAAATTTTAGCAAATCGAGCTGTTCACGAAATTTCATCGAATTCGCTAGAATTTTTTCAATCGATTAAATTCAGATATCTTACGGGAATTTATATTCGCGAATATGCCTTTTGCGTAAATAAAGTTGAAATTTTTAAATAAAAACAGAAAGGTGAATTTTTTAAAACTGATGATAACTGACAATTACTTAAGTACTTGCCATTTAGCTTCTGGAAATTTTTTTTCTGCAGAAATAATTTAGCGAATACAGTAGACTCCCGGTTATTCAAACCTGCACTTATTCGAAATTCTCGGTTATTCGAAGCGATTTTCATTCCCCTTGAATTTTCTAACTCTTTTTAGAGTAAATCTCTCTCAGTTATTCAAACTTCAGTTATTCGAAAATTCGTTTATTCGAAGTGGTTTTCTAACCCCCTTGACTCAATATTCTGTCAGTTATTCAAAATTCTTGACAATAGCTGGAGTAAAAGTGAGAATTCTCAACTTCAAACACTTTTTATAAAAGAAAAATAGTCTTTATTCCTAAAAATAAAACTATGTACAAAGCAATTTTTTTAAAAGTTGAATGCTTTCACCATTTCCAGAAAATTCAAGCAAACAAGGGATTCGCATTCCTGTCATCACCCATATTTATCGCCTTTTGATAAAGATGGTGATGAAATAAGGAAAAAACTACACGCGATAACCAACAAATGTAACCAGCACTTTTACCGAGGGCAAAAAGCAAACTTTTATTGAAAACTATTTCACAAACACTTCATAAGAATATAGATATGAAGAATGGTTATTGTTGATATTTGTTTTAAGTAAACATTATATTTGTATATTTTAACGTTTGAAACACTCGTTGCGTTTAAAACTGTAGAGTAGAAACTTGATATGACTACTTTTTTATTCAAATCCCTCCAAAAAATCCGTCAGAGTGAAAATTGGACCAAAATAAGAAAATTTTCAGTTATTCGAAATTTCGGTTATTCGAAGTAAATTCCTATCTCCCGTGGAGCTTCGAATAACCGGGAGTCTACTGTATAGCCAAAAATTTAATTTCGCGAATTGGATGTCAAATTTGCTTAAATTTATTCTCTCGAAATTTAGCGAATTAATTAAGCAAATCAAGCAACAAAATTAATTTTGCGTAAATTTATTCTATTGAAATTTTCTGACATTAAGGTAAAGGAGCGTTAAGTCATAGTCATAATGGCGGAGTGTAAGCGACAATAAAATAACAATAATATTATATAAATAAAAACAGGCAAGGGGTGGAAAGTTTCTTCTACACAGGGGAGAACAAAAAATCTTTACAAACAACTGTGATGTCAATGTCAAATAGGTGGGTAGCGAGCTAAACAAAGTTTCATAGAAAATTTCTTACTTTACGAGCTTGTAGCAAAATCAACATTAAAGACGAGATATTCTTAAAGGAAAAAAATACCTGTTTAAGCAGAAAAACAATATAGAACATTCGTTTTTATATATAAGTCGACAAAGCGTTGACGTGTTCCTAATTTTCTCATTAAAAAGCCTCAAAGATCTTTTAAAGACGTTCTTGGAAATAAAAGTTAGTGAACATATAGACAGTGCCTTTTTTTTTTATTTAGTGTGTTAATGTTTAGTTTTGATCTTTGGTATTATTCTCACAACGTTTAAATGAAGAAAAAGGATGTCTTTGCCTCTTTCAGCTGCTACCACTACTAAAATAAAAAGTTGATTACTGCTACGAAAAATTGTAATAAAACCTTAAAAAATAATAAAAATCTAAAAGAAATATTACATTTGCAATTTTTTTAGCGTACTATTCTAGCGCTGGTTGTTCGAATGAACCCTCGTTGACCATTAAAACAAAAGGGGTTGTTATAGCTTTCCAAGTTTTCAGATTCCATTATAAAACAACCATCGCGACACTTCACAACTTTTTAAGTGTGGTGTGTCAACAAGGATTTTCCAAGGCTATAGCACAAGTGATCGAATCTGATGTAATATTTGCACGATATAACTCGCCCGTTTCCAAGCATGCGCATAAACGATACCTGTCTACACCAGAAACCAAAGCATTGCTGTGTTTTGTGTTTTGAAGTCTCGATGGATTTATCTTTACTCCTCCATTGGCACCAGACAATTCTAACGACTAAAAATAATTTTTTTTCATCTTTCAGAGAAAAATCACATTGTTCTTCAACCCTGTGCTAATGCATCGGATGCGTTAACGTCACTTAACATTTTCGGCGTACAACTAAATGTTGTATTTTAAAACCTAAATCAAAGAACATTCCAGGACATTTCTCTGATTCGAGGACGATGCCTGGATTGGAACCACGACAAATTTTTTAAGTTGTTTACGAAAAAAAATCTTTCCGTAAACTTTGTAAAAAGATAAACATCTCGATTTTCAAAATTTTAACTCAACAAGATCACTCTCCAAGACTAGAAGATCTTTAAATTTTGGTCAAAATATTTAGGATTTTCTTGGAATTTTCACAATAGATTTGCTTTCTAGGATTTTTCAGTACGGTAGTTGGTACGATAATACATATTACTTACAAATGCTTCATCGCTGACTCTTATAAACAGGTCTTGATTTGAATCAATTGTTATATTCATCGCATCAACGTACAACCCTTCATTTCCAGTGATGTTAATGTTGCCAAATAGAGATGAGAGGATCAAGTCATGTGTGTGATCAGACACAATCTGAAGTAGTGGAAATATTATTTAAATACAAACAAACGAATAGCTATTAATTTTCTGATGGCGTTTATAAAAATCTAAAGCTGCAAAAATTCGAGTAAACGGCATTTCTACACATAGGCAAAAATTTATATTTAATGAACGCTTCTTTATAATTTTTTTTATAAGAAATCCGTATCTTGACCTAAGCCTCAATTTTCTTAACAAAATGCTTGAATATGCCTATTTCCTTTGTTTTCTTTATAAATAACTACAATATTTTATCGACAGCTGTAAATAACATTATAGTTATGTATTTTATTTGAGACATCTTTTACTTTTATCGAAAAAAAAAGATTTCTTTTGTTATTTTTAGGATATAACTTTGTTAGGATGTATATTTGACTGAAAAAAAGGAAATCTGATTGTGTTGTGTTTTGAAATTATGGTGAGTTAGTAACTGTAAATGGAAATATCAGGGTCTCCAAAAATTGGATCTTAACACGCTAAGGCTGGGAATTTTGTCAAAATTTTCTTGAGATTTTAGGATTTTAAGGTTTTTAAGGCTCATTTCCTTATAATAAAAAAACAATGTATGCCTGGATTTCTGTCACTTTTTATGCAGAAATTTTAAATGTTAAGTTTTTATATTGCACTTCAATATTGTTCACAGACATGGTATGGATTGCAAAAACGTTTTTATTAACTACAGTAAAACAAGTATACCCTTGGTGTTTTTATTGAGTTTATTGTCATGGATTTCCCTTCAAATTCGCCAACAGCTGACAGATGCTCTCCACCGTTGATGTCAAGTATTGTCCTTTTCGTTTTAGGATCAACAAATTTGAAATTTTGTGTTTTAATAAATGTTCCATCTGGTGTTACACTCACTAAAATTAAAGGATATAAAACCTTAGTACCAATTGTTGCCTGTGATCTTCGATTTTTATTAAGAAGGAATGAATTCACTAAAAACATACATAGTGATTCCAACAAGCTGTCCACTGAAAATGTCACCTAAAATGAAAGCATAAACATCAAAAACATATTTTATCAGCAGACTTAATGATGATTGACTTAAGAGATATTTTTGTATAATACAATGTATATAACACCAAAGCTAACAGTCCAACATTTTCCAAAAGAATTGTAGAAGAACATAAGGCTAATTTCAACTGCTTTTTTAAAGGAAAAGTTCGTCTTGAAATATATAGCATTGTTTTTAGATTACAAGTATCCACAAATTAAATGTAATTTAATTTATAAAATTTCCGTCTATATGTTTAAATTTTGTGCATCTTTTTTGCGCGTTTAATTTCTGCATAACCTGGTTAAGTGTACATTTCTCATGGGTACAAAAAAAAATGGGTATAAAAAAACTTTATATCTCAATGTATTCCACATCTTTTTAAATAAAATGGGAACAAAAGTTTGGTTTTTTTATATTATTCTTTCATTCAGATTTAGAAAACAACAGCAGTAGAAAAAGAATGTATATATATTGTGCAAAACACAAGCATTTAAAACATCTCATTCTTTGAGTTCAAAGTTTATTGAGTTCCATTTTATGATGCAATAGATGCATATTGGTAGTTTGGTTTTAATGAAATCACATATAGAAACTAAACGAGCTGCACCTTTTTGTCTTTTACTTATCAACTATAAATTATGCCTCAGGGTAATGAACGTTTCAGGGAACCTGTTAGCTTTGCTGGTTTTAGTTTTGTTGGTCTACTAACTATATGTGGGTAATACAGGAATTGTAATGCAATTATGACATCATAGTCATTGAATGTTAAAGCTCTTATTCAACATTAGAGTAATAATATATACACTTTTATTTCAACTGAAAAGAACAACAAAATTTGAGCTCTTAAGTTTCATGGAATATATATACTTGGGCTTCAATCCAAAAAAATATTAGAGAACTATATATAATTGTTCTTCCTCACATTTTGATTGTCACCAATGAATTCAACATTTCTGTCTGCAAAACCACCAACAATTTCATCATTTATCACAATGTTCTCAAAATCAGCATCCAAAAGCCATTTAATGTGCTCATGATCTTTAAAGAAGGCCATGCTTTCCATACCAGAGGATTTTATTTGCAACACAGAGAAAACCACTATCAGAATCTGAATGAAAAGTAAAATAAATTTATGATTGGTGAAAATTTTTTTGGATTTGGTTTCATCTTACAAAATAAACAGTTTTCTTTACGACGAGTTACGACTATCCCGAAAATTTGAAGATCTAAAAGTTACTAGAACTTTAATTTCTCAAGTTTCTTTTTTTTCCAGTCGCCATATTTAACGATTTCCTTGATCACTCATTCCCTGCCAAAAAGTGGGCTGCCTTGCCTTTTATGAGCAATGAGGCAGAGTTTTCTAAATTACTTTTGGAAATTAATTAACCAGAGGCAAAACAAAATAACAAAAAGAAATCGTAGGTATATCTCTTTACTTTATGGCCACAAATTATGATAATTAATGATTATCACACGCCCTTCCATTTATTAAAATGAATAGCCAGGTTAATTGCACATTTTTTGCCAATCTTCAAATGGGGGAGAGTGCACACAGTGAGACTAAAGATAGGTAAAGAACTATGGAGATAGATAATTTTAAAGCGTAAAAAGGGAAATTCTAAAACAAAATGTACAGACAATACTTTCTCCATAAGAAAACAACAAACTGTTTGAACAAAGAAGTACCATAAAAAAGTAAGGCAAAAGTGAGGCAAAAGCTGTCTTCGAAAACAACATAAGAGCTGGGTGTTGCAAAGAAGCCTGATTTGAGTAAGTTAATTCATTTAGTTCATATAAAATAGCACAGATCAATTTATCATAGTCAGAACTTTGTTGATATTTTTATAAAAATGGAACTTCACACGTTCACACATTAAATTTTGGGTAATGACATTTATCTAGCAAGCATGTGGTCAATTTTGCTGTGGGTTTATGATTGTGTGAATCGTGGAATGAATTGAAAGGAGGCTCTGTAGGCAGAGAGAAATTAGCGCGAGTTTGGCATTTCAGTAAAATATTTGAACATGTTCTGATCTTTAGTTTTCAATAAATGAAACAACTTACAATCATATTTACAATGCATATTATTGCCAAGACAACTAATAATGCAACAGCAAAATAAACCTTCTTTTCTCCTGCATTGGTAGTATGGACTTGTTTGTCACCCTCAGTATTGTTCATCACACCCTATAATCTAACAAATATATAGCAAGTAGACAAAACACACAAATAATTTACCAGTGTTGGCTGCTAATTTTAGCTGCATAAAGCGTGAACAGTATTAAATAGCTATACTAACTGCTTCCTATAGATGGATTCCAGCGTTGTCACACTTATTTGTTTACTTTTCAATGGTAAGCTCATTGGCTCTGGCATTTGCGTGGCAGGAAAAAAGATCTAGGATTTGGTGAAAAAGAGGTCTTTTACTGTGGATTTCTTCTAACGAGAACATTGTTGGGGTTATAAACTATTATCGAGTGTAGGTTGATGCCTTCTGATTTATTTGAATTCATTAAAAGTCCTACGAATGCCTTTGTATGAAGAAATGGACTGATAATTATTTTGCTTCACCTAGCGCCGCTATCTTTTTTCCTGCCACGAAAATGCCAAAGCCGAAAGATCTTACTGCTGAAAATGTAAACAACGGAATTCATCTATAAAATAATTATCTTTTTTCACATGTTCCTCTCTAACCTTATTCAGTGTGGGCTCTTTTGCTCCCCCTCCAACTTTATTTTTTTGAAAACAGATAGCTATATATAGCTAGTTACATGGTCCTTTTCTTAACCCAGGTTAGAAGTTAGGTAATAGCTGTTCTGCCCAGATTGTGAAAACGGCCCAGCCAGATTACGTATGCATGGCCCGATTATAATGGCTGGCCAGGCAGGCTGCGATTAGCATTTTCTTCAAACTTTTGTGAATGAAACATTGACAGATTATTGTTACAGAATGATGGATTTCGTGCTTTTTTTTCTCTGCAGGATAAAACACCATTGAAAGCTAGGCATATCGAAAAAAAATCTCGACGTAATTCTAAATATAAACTCCTCTTTGTGAGTACAATTCAACATAATATACTTTGAAGTAACTAAATTTCACGGAAGTAGATTTTGCGGCTGGGTGGTTGGCTCATTTTTATTTTTCGCGGGAATTGAATTCTGGGGATGACCTAAATTATTTGTTTTGTAGGAATTAAGTTTGGTGAAAAGTTATTAAACTTGCGAATCCCAAAATTTAGTTTCCATTTGAAAAAGTTTCCGTTTCATTTGAGAACAACAACAACTTTGCCACAAGGGTTACTTGCTTGCCAGAAGTGATAACGAATGATATAAAAGCCGGTCAGCCCCGATTAAGTTTGTCTATAAGTCTCAAATAATATTAGACTGTCGTACATAAGCCGGCCTGGCCTGATTATGTTCGTTCTATAAGTGAATAATATTTTTAACTGTCGTACATAAGTGCCAAATAATATTTTTTAACTGTCGCACATAAGCCTGCCTTTCCTGATTATGTTGCCCAGATTATGTATTTTCTGCCCTGTTTATAAACGGGGCAAGCTGCCGTACATAATCCGGGCAGCGTTTATAATCCGGGCAGAACAGTAGCTAGGTAGGCTTGTTCTGCCCAGATTGCGAAAACGGCCTGTTTACAACCGGGACAGCCGGATTATGTACGCATGGTCCGATTATGTTTCTTTTGCACTGGTTATGTTGTGGTGACCGGATTATGAACGCTGATATAATGGCTGGCCAGGCAGGCTGTGATTGGCATTTTCTTCAAACTTTTGTGAATTAAAAATTCTCTGGAAGATAGAAAACACCCCTAAAAACTAGACATGGCAATAGAAAAAAGTCTCGACGTAATTCTTAGTATAAACTACTCTTGTAGTAAATACATTTCAACATAATATACTTTGAAGTAACTAAATTTCACGGAACCTAAATTATTCTTTTTGCAGGAATTAAGTTTGGTGAAAAGTTATTAAACTTGCGAATCCCAAAATTTAGTATTTGCCACGAAATTTCGTTTCATTTGAGAACAACAACAACTTTGCCACCAGGGCTATTTGCTTGTCAGAAGTGATGACGAATGATATAAAAGCGGTCGGCCCCGATTATATTTGTTCTATAAGTCTCGAATAATATTTGACTGTCATACATAAGCCGGCCTTCCCCGATTATGTGCGTTCTATAACAAGTGAGAAATAATATAAAGATATCGTATATAAGCCGGTCGGCCCCGATTACGTTCGTTCTATAAGTCTCGAATAACATTTGACTGTCATACATAAGTCGGCCTGCCCCGATTATGTTCGTTCTATGATAAGTGAGAAATAATATTAGACTATCGTATATAAACTGGCCTGTCCTGATTACGTTCCTTTTATAAGTGCCAAATAATATTTTTTGAGTAATAAGCCGGCCTGTCCCTGATTATGTTGCCCTGATTATGTATTTTCTGCCCTGTTCTTAACCGGGGCAAGCTGTCGTACTTAATCAGGGCAGCGTTTATTATCCGGGCAGAACAGGCTGATGTATAAAAGGTTAGCCAGGTTTGATCCTCACATAAAACCATTGTCTAGTTGGCATAAAATTCAGAAATTTCTGTAGCTCAAATGAGATCGTTAAGAACTCTAGAACTGCCTTTGTGTTTCCTTTTGGAAACAATTGACAGGATATATCCCACGAAATTACTGAGGCTCCAAAACCACAGAAAATATAAAACACCAGCCTAATTATTTACAAAACTCAAGAAGAAGGAAGTCAGCTACTTATTAATTGCAATTTTTAATATAATTATTAACCAGGTAAACTAAACTATTAAGGCTATTAACAGCTAAGTGACTCAGCAGGGAACCAAACAGTTGTCAGTGCACTAAAAGTCGGCTCTGGCGAGTTTGTTTTGATGATAATCCGCCATTTTTGTAAATAGGATAGTCCTATAATTTTAGGAACAGATTCTGATGCTAATAAATGAATGCAATGTACCGCTTTGACGTTCACAGGTAATAATAAGGATGAAATTTGTGCAGAAAATATTAACTTAAAATTTTATTGTTTTTCATAGAAGGTAAGAGAAAAATACGATGTGATTACGAAAAAAATGTTATCCGAAGAACACGAATGTAAACAAAAATATTATCGTTCTGTAAATTACACCCTTCCCGCATCAATATGGAACATCATGGTGGGAATTGAAAGCATGCAACAAGCTATCTGAGCTGAAATATGTTTTTGTTCATTTGGAACAAATTATGCCCATACTAATTTATTTTTGTTACTTAAAAAATCTTTCTTCGTGTTATTTCATACATGCATGTTTTGTTACCCAACTTTTCACTAGCTTTTCAAAAGCAAATATTTGACCCAAAAACACTGAAACACACTGGTCAATAAAAAGAGCTGTGCATATTCTCCAGTGCAGGGACTCTTCAGGTGTCATGAAAGTGTTAAAGGTTTTAAAAATCATCCTGATAGTTGTTGTCATTTACGGTTATGTCATATTTGCTCGACTTAACAATAGCAGGAAGAGTTGCTTGCTTGCGATTCTCTTACTATTAAAGTAAAACAAAGACTAATTAAGTCAAATGTTTTCGTACAATAGTACCTTGTACCTTCCTGTAGGCTTTCAAAAAAACTTAAGGATCAACAGTTGTGTGCTAGTCCTCAATGGGATCAATGTCCAAATCAAACTAGAGTGTGCATTATGTATTAAATTTGAATAGTTTCTTGTCTGCATATCAATAACCTAGTTAACTAAGCTTTCTTTGAGGATATCAAATTCAGGTTCTCTCAAACGAAAGCTTAGATGCAACAAATGTCAGAACAAATCCCTAAAATTTAAATCCACCTCATAGCAAACCCTGAATTACAATCAACCATTGAGCACAAAGTTAGTGGGTTACATGTTACCCTTCTAAATAATACAAGAATTAATTTTATTAGTTTGGGAAAGTAAGGCCATTCGCCCTCAAAACAAAGGATTTTCCGATATTGACTATGTGAGCAAAAAACAATAGAATTAACCAATCAAGCGCTGTCAGTTATCTGACCGCAGAAAAATTGTTTGAGACCCAACATAATTTTTCCCATCTCAACTTTTCCGATTTCCTGGTGGTAAGAAAAATTATGCTGGGTCTCCTCGCTAGCCTATTAAAGGATTTTCTGCCTAATTAATCAGTTTATAGGGGACCTCTCACCTTTGCTTATTTCGAAAATATATCTTGTATGGATAAAGAATTCAATAATTTTTCTATTTGATCTAATATCTCTAAAAAAAGCCAAAAAATTCTATTCAAAATTACCTTTTCTTATTAAATTTCTTTCTGATCTGCATTCATAATAGCCTATATATGTGGACGTAATGCAAGTTATGATTCACGCAGACAGAAAATATGCCGGTGTGGTGGGAGAAAAATACCGTAATGTTTTCAGCTTAAGAAAAAAAAAAAAAATATATATTTTGTATAAAAAAACCCAAAACAAACTCCATTAAAAGAATCTATTTTTTTCTCATGGGTTCTTATTATTTCACTTGATTTTTTACTTAGCATAAGCATATTGTAGTTTTCAAAGTTTGTGCTGGTTAGTCTTCAGACAGCATGTCAGCGGCTCGCAGGTCCCAGTCTTAGACTGAACCTCAGTTAGTCCATGTATAAAGATAGGCTTAGCCAATCATCAGACTGGGCATGTCTTAAGATTGGGTGGAATAATATAACACCTATTTTTTATGTCAGAAGCAATTAACTTATTAACACTAAATTGGCCAGCCCAGGAAATCACAAAAACCTACAGTTGATTACAAGAAGAAATCGTTTTTCACAATATAAATAAGCAATCCCTAAAATAATCTCTATAATAATACAGAGAGTGTGTCTGTGTGTGTGTCTGTAACAGGCAAAGTGGATATCGTCATTTTCATTTGATGTTGCCGAAAGAAGTATGTCCAAAATGTTAAATTTTATGACGTTATGGCGCAACGTCAATAACACTACTTTAACTTTGAGGGCAAATAACTTGGAAGCGAGGTGGTGACGTCAATGTTTTTTCACCGCGTGGGTAACTAGGGACCACCTAAGACCAATTTGAGTAATTTTCCCAAACCTGGGTCCCCAAATCCGTTTTGGAATGAACGGGTTAATGACGTCATCAAAAAACCTTCAAACCTTAATATCTCTGCAACCGTTTTTCAAAAGTACATGATCATCCTATACATTTTCTTGATCAGCGTTTCAAGATCTATGCGAAGAAGGTAGCAGATATACAAATTTAAAAAAAAAATAATTTAAACCCTTATATCTCATTACCGGTCATCAAAAGCACATGTTCATATACATTTTCTTGATCAGCAGTTTAAGCTCTACACAATTGAGACAACGTGAAAACAAGGTTCTAATTTTTTTTGTGGGTTGCTGACGTCATCAAAATTCAAATGACGCTTCTTTTTCATTTTTATCCTGCCTCAGTGGATTTTTCCACGGGCTTTATTGACTAGTTGTATATAATACCCATAAATCTCTGAGATACTGCACCCTTGGTCTGACACAATACAAAAGTTGAGCTCCTGCCATACCGTAATCTGTTATGTCTTTTGATTATACACAGCAGTATGGCAAGTGTCTTTTCTATGCATTATTATGGATTTCACTTTTGTTGTGAAACAACTTTTTTGGTTATGTTGGACCGGTTATGATATTATGTTGGGAAGTACATGGACACCATGCCTTAACATCATTTGTAAGTTTAGATTTTATATGAATCTAACCCATTTAGACTGATGAAGAAAATATTGACATCTGTAATGATGATGATGTAAAGTGTATGACAAGATGACCAAAAATGTTGGACAAGAATGCTTCAGACTACTAAAAAATGTCTTTAAATTTGATGATTATAAATCCGGACTACAAGCACAAGCTGTCAAAAAAATTGCATCAGGTAAATCAATTTTTTTTTTTTAAATTATAATTTAATTTAATTGTTTTTATTTTCGTTTTGCAAGGCTTGGATAATGTTGACTTGCTTAACTGTTCATGAAACACTGCACTTAAAGGTGGGTTCACAGTCATTCGTCAGAGTCATTCAAATAAGTCAAATACAAAAAATCTATTTGTTGCAAATGAAAAAATGCAGTTCACACTATTGAGAAAAATAAAACTGCAAATAACAAATAAGACAGTTATTTTTAGTTTAGTACTACCAGTTAGATACTTTACTATATTTTGTACATTTCATTATACTCATTATTATACTCATTAATAAGGTATTCAATGTTTACATTAAATTTTGCACACAATCACAAAGTTAAACTTTTCTTTCTCATCAACTTTGTTTTCAATTTTGAAATTCCAAACCTTGTTTTGAAATTGTATTTCGGAATCTGATTGGTTAATATTCCCATTCGCTGTGGTAGTTGAACTTATTCCAACTACTGCGAATGCAGGCGAATGATAGGAAATTAAGTAGTGCTAAAAATAAATATTGCGCATGTGCAGATTCATAGTCGCTTATTTGTGCGACTACGGGAATGAAGTGTGAACCCGCCTTAAATTACGAAATATAGAAATGTTCTTACTCCAGAAGTGTATCCTACTCGGAATAAGATGTAAAATTGAGAATGATCAAGACTAGGGCGCTAGATTAAAAATACACATCCGCAATGCTTAGAAAAGACACTTTACATACTACTTCAGCACTAAAAGCAAACCATTTTACTGAATACAACTTGAAAATTACAGTACTACTTAAATGTAACTTTACACATACCTGAGTTCTATAACCTCATGTACCAAAGTCATGTTTGCATAAATAACCTTTATATATATATCTTTCTTTTACACATGAACTTAATTGTTGTCTGTTTTTACTATCTCGCCTGCGAGGATAGTATTGGTTTCCAACTCGTATCTATGTCCCAAATGGTCAATTGTGGATTCAGGGAGTTTTCTTTCGTTTATAAGCAAAGCAAAACCCTTGCAATTTTTTTTCATAAAAAATAATTGAAAAGCATTCATTAAGTACTGTCCGGTTGCGTATTCGCCCATCTCAGCATTTTTTAAATGCAATAAAATTCCTGTATGCAAAATAAAAAAGGAATGATGATTCTGTTGTGCAGACAACAGAAACAACAATTTGGGAAGATTAGCGCAAAGACAATTAATTTAATGTGCAGAACTTATTTTAAAACGTATCAATTAAATACATATTTTTGCTTGTGGTGCAAAAGTTTCCGTAAATGGATTACAAGCTTCTGAAAGTATACATTAGCATTACTTTGGTTTTGCAAAGGGTATTTTTACCTAATTGTAAAAAAATATACCTCAACAATATGGATATATGTTCACGTTGATTAATTGATCGCAGTGTCTGACAACGGACAATTCTTTCGCATGTGGATTACCACTTCTCGAGCGCAAAGTGTTAATTTTTTCTTCAAAATACTGAACACAACGTCCAGGTCATTAAGGTCTTAAATTTCCCGGCTTCCCTTCTTTATACTAGCCAACGTAAGGCATAGACGAAGTAAATCAACTCGCCGTATATATTTTTATTACATGCTTATGTACAAGCATATCAAAATTCTAACCAGGCTGGTCATTATTCTTATTTCTCTGTTGTTTAAACAATAGACCAATTGTGTTTAACCAAAAATTCCAGCCTGGTATTTTTATAAAGCATGTTCTTATAAAATAAAAAGCATTGAGGTGTACATTATTCTCCACCGCCCCTTTGTTTATTTTGGTTATAATGCATCACACTTTTATAAGAATCTGGTTTGTTTGCTGGTATTTCAGGTTAAAAAATTGGCCTATTGTTTAGAAAAATAAAGACAAATGAAAAACAATAGAGAAATAAAATAATGACCAGGCCCGGTTTGAATTTTGATATTTTTATAAAAAAAGCGTGTGTCCGTTAACCATCACATTTTTGAAATTGTTTGTTTCCCAAAAAATTATTTTTTAAAAAAATATTGCTGGTTGCCCCATTTAGCTGCTTTAAATTTGTGCAAACTTAGTGACTACAGGCGTCTTAAGTTTTTATTGTGTCCAAAATGTTCTTTTAGCAACTTACCAGAGTCATTTAAGAGGCTTTAAAACCTAGCATGAGTTGTGGTCACAGGCCAAGTAGGATACACCACTTTGGTGTTCCCAAATGTGAATTAAACAACAGAATTGGAAGTGTCACTATTGTGAATGTATTTTAGTTGCACCTTTTTAATAACGAGATAGTTTATGCAGCTTCTGCATCTTGTTTAGTATTATGAAGTCTTCATTCTCACATGTAACATGCACACTATATATAGTTAAAAGTGCTAACAATTACAAAAGCTATCAAAATTTGTATTTTTAAATAAACAGACATCCACAAATAAAAAGCAAATCTTTAGGGAGCGTCTCTAAGATCGTTTTATTTTGTGATTCGAATTTAAACAATTTTCATTGTGTGGAAATTGTTTTATTATTTTTTATATTGTTTCGTATTTGTACCATGAAATGAATTAAATGTTTTACATTCTTTATGAAACAATTTTTTATAGACTACACAAATTGAAAAGATTTTGAGACTATTTTGTAGTTTAGATCTATACATTGTTTATTGTGAGAAAATGGCTTTGATTTTTTTGCTGTTGCAAATATTGTTTTGTCGCCGTAAAACAAAGTAATCATTGTGACATGTCTGGGGAACAAGTCTATCAGCCAGTTAAAACTGCAAAGAGTCTTCTTGTCAGTATTGTTTTATAATTACTAAAATGTTCCGCATTGTTAATGTTAAAAGTCATCTTGTTATGTCAATGCTCGTTTTGAATTTCTTCTCAAAATGATCATCATTTTCCATGCTAGCATGGGTTGGACGGGGTATATTAATGACCCTCTTCCAATCTGATCTAGACTGTGTTAGATCTAAACTCAACTTCCTCTGTATCAAGTCTGTCCTTATATCCTCCTGCCAAGTCTTTCTCTGTCTGCCTCTGGGCTTTGCCCCAGGAACTATCAAGTCTCTACACTTTCTTACCCAATTATCCTCCTCCATTCTTTCCAAGTGCCCCAGCCAATTCAATCTTCTTATCTGGATAACATCTTTAATTCTACGGATACTTAGCCTGCTTCTTAGCTCATCTGAACTCTTTCTGTCTCTCAGACTGGCATTACACATCCACCTAACCATTCTCATATCATTCCTTTCTAAACGATCAAGATCTTCCTGCTTCACTGCCCATGTCTCACTACAGTACAACATAACACTTCTTACACAGGCCTCATACAACCTACCTTTTACCTCAATTGACAAGACTCTGCTAGTCAACAAAGGAAGTAACTCTCTGAACTTTTTCCAAGCAGAACCTATCCTGCAAGTAGCACTTCTTCCAACACCCCCTTCACTGCCCAACATATCACCTAAGTAACAGAAGTTCTCAACTATTTCTAACGAGCCACTGTTGTACATCATTAAAGCTGGAAATACTTCATTCTCTATAATCTCACCTTTGCAACGCTTGCATACAAACTGAATGTCAGCTCTTAACCTTCCACCAATACTACTGCACTTCTTATGTACCCAATGCTAGTCTGACAAAAAATTGAGTTACTACCAACCCCTTTCCTGCAAACTCAACAAGGCCACTTTCCAACTACAAGGTCACACTTGGCTGCAATTCTACTAATCATGACTTTAGACTTTGCTGTGTTCACCCTTAGCCCTTTCTCTTCTAGTCCTTTCTTCCACTTCTCAAACTTTTCAACTAATTCTTCCATCGACTCTGCTATGAGAACCAAATTATCTGCATACAATAACTCCCATGGACAACTTGTTCTGAACTCCATCAACAGCGCTTCTAAGACTAGAACAAACAACAAAGGACTAAGTACAGAACCCTGATGTACACCAACATTTACACTAAATTCATCACTAAGTGAATCGTTAATCCTGACACGACTTCTAGCATTACTGTACATAGACTGTACCATCATAACTAGCCACTCATCCACACCTAATTTTCTCATAGCCCCCCCCCCCCCCAAATAACTTTATGTGGTACTCTATCAAAAGCTTTCTCTAAATCTACAAAGGCAAAATAGAGATTCTTTCTTTTTCCTAAATACTTTTCCTGAAGCTGTCTGAGTAAAAATATTGCATCTGTAGTGCCATGCCCTGGAACAAAACCAAATTGCATCTTATCTATATCAATTCTTTCTCTAAGTAACTTATCAATCACTCTTTCAATAACTTTCATTACTTGATCAACCAACTTCAAACCTCTATAGTTACCTCTTTCTAATGCATCACCCTTGCCCTTGAAAGAATTCACTATTACACTTGACTGCCACTCACTCGGAATAGCACCATCCTTTATAATCTGATTAGCAAAAGCTCAACTCCAATATATCCAGATGCTTTTACCATCTCTGCAACAATACCTGATACTCCTGCAGCCTTGCCAATCTTCAATTTCCTAATAGCCTTCACTACCCATTCTGTCTTAATCTGCATAGCTGGCCCTTCTACAACATCATCATCAGACAAGTTATCCTCATCCCAATCAAACTCAGTGTTAAGCAACCTCTGATAATAATTCTTCCAAGCTACCCTTTTCTCCTCCTCTGTGCTAGCCAAAACACCTTCATCATTACGTATACACTTCTCACCTACAGCATCTTGATTAGTCTTCTTCATTTGCTTTGCTATCTTGAATGCCTCATTGCACTGGTCTTCCCTTCTTAACACATCTGCAAATCTGTTTCTCTCTGCTTCTGATTTTGCCTTATACACTGCTGTACGAGCACGACGCTTAGCTTTTTACTACCACCTGACTTCCACTCTTTCCAAAGTTTCCTTATTTCCTTTATACACTGGTCAACCTCATTATTCCACCACCAGGTCTGTCTATGTCTAGCTGGTCCTTTCACCAACCCAGAGGTATCATCAGAAGCTTCTAGAAGACAATTCTTCAAAGTAGTCCAAGTACTTTCAACATTGTCACTATCACATTGACCATTGTGGGCTAATTGCTGAACTTTTGCACTAAATTGTCTTGCTACAATCTCTTCCTTCAGCTTCCAGACTTTACGACGGGCCTGTACTTTCCCTTGGTTTTTTTAACACTCTTCAAGATAATATCACAAACCAGCAACCTATGCTGGGAAACACACTCTTCCCCCAATATAACTTTCACGTCCTTCACCACTTTCTTGTCTGACTTTCTAACCAGGAAGTAATCTATCTGTGTCTTACAACCACCTGACTCATATGTTATCAGCCTACTCTGTCTCTTACTGAATGATGTGTTGCGAACCACCATGTCCGTTGCCATTCCAAACTCAAGCAATCTCTCCCCTTCCTTATTTCTGCTCCCAAATCCATAGCCTCCATGCACACCTCTATAACCTTCAGATGACTTCCCAACATGACCATTAAAGTCGCCGCCCACCATGACAAGTTCAATGTCTCCAAACTTTGATGTGACTGCTATTAACTCATCATAAAACTTATCTTTATCTTCCTCACTGAGTCCACACTGTGGAGCATAAACTGACAGAAAAGTGACAATCCTATTACCTATCAAAAACTTTATCACTATAATACGACTATTAACACGCATAACATCTATTACTTTTTCTACCCACTTCTCTGCAACGAATATGCCAACTCCTCCATATCCATCACTATTACCAATCCAAAAAAGCTTTTACCTTGCCCTCCTACCTTCCACAAATCTCCCTGAAGCTCCTCTCCACCTGTCTTCCTGAACACAACACATATCAACAGATCTCAGAGTACCAACATTTACACTAGCCATCCTCAACCTAGTGTTATCTACCTTGTGATGTGATAGCTGGGTAACGGTTTGACGATGCTCACACCTGACATCTGTCCTACAGTGCGCGACACCTTCACTCCTTAGAGTTCCAGTCCCGTTTACGCAGTTTGTCTGATCAACTATTCTTACGGCCATTAATAAAGAGTTTTGGCATTGTTTTACAGCTGGATGCCCTTCCTAGCGCCAACCGTTCACAGACCGGACTGGGTGTTTTTTAAAGTGACAACATCACTATGTAGCATTTCATGGGACTTCCACAATCGCCCCTTTAAACTAAGGTATGGTGGAGTCTGTTCAACTCCTCTCTTGTCTCTTAAAGAGACCCTTCACCGAATGAAAAAGATTATTCATTAATGTTCTGTTTAAAACACAATTTTAATGATTTTCAGCCCGGGCAAAAATCTCAGCCTTGTCTTTCACCCCAGATTAAGATTCAGGCTGCTTGTAGGTTGTAGGTTGTAAACACATACACAAAATTAACCACTAACAAGGATGAGTTTACCCTGGATAAAAATTAGTAGGATAATTTTAAAATAAAATGGAAATTGAGTCCTATGGTCAAGTAAAACAAACCTTGTAATTAAATTATGTAAGATTTTGTGTGCACCAGGCTACAAAGTTTTGTTGTTTGAGGGGAACAGAGCTTCGTTCACTCAATTTTAACTGAGGAGAATGATCATTACCCCAAATGTTGTGGCACCCAAACATAACGTGCTTCAGTGGTCTCAGGTAAAAATTTGTCTTTAGCTGTTAAACTTGGAAACAGTTGCTAGAACAGTAGATATCTTCCGTTAAAGCAATTGTCCCCGTTTAAACTGTAATAACTGAAGAACCTAGTGTGGCATTCAAGGTCACAACAGGTAAACTAGTGCTGTACAATTGAGGTATGTGTTAGGGATTAGCTGAAGAATAATGGTAAAATGTTCTTTTGTCTTCACATCAATGTTTTAACCTTGACACTTGAATGTCTTGTAATGTTACAGGCATATCAATAAGGAGAGAGCGATCTTGCTCATGCAAAGACTCACCCAATTCTGAGAAATTAGAAAATACAATTTGAAAAAAAACATTTTGAGCTTATATGAAAGATCTTTGATAGTTATCCAGGAATCTTTTGATTTGACTGAAAATTTGTTATTGGTTCTCGAGATATTTGCTTTAAAGTCTTGCTTATTATGTGAAATTATGAAGTCATCAACTAGCTCTAAAACACGTAATTGCTGTTATTGAGTATAATATTGTAACTAAACATTAAATCTGAATGGGCAAAAAATATTTTTAACCTATATGCCTTGCCATAACTGTTAAATCCAACACCTCACTCAAAGCTAGTTCATGTGATGCATAATTAGTGGAACTTCTAAGTTTAAAATCTTAGCAGCAGTCAAGATTTTTCAAAAACATAAACAAATTTCTTAGACCACTTTTTAAGCTCTTTCATATGAGTTCATATGGGAGTTAAGCTTTAATTTTATAACCCATTTTCCAAACATCTCTCTTGAATAGACACCCCTTAAAAATAAAAAAATAAACTTAATGCTTTTGGTGTTTGTTCAAAAAATTTCCTTGTTACTTGCATATTAAATTTTGTGAATTTCACAGAAAAAGAACTTGGTGACATTTTTTTCTCTCTTAATATATACCGTTCAAATCATAGTATAAAATCATTTTCCAAAAGAATTAATTCTCAAATCTGTCTAGGCATGGAACAACAGAGTAGGATGTAGTTATAAAATTTTTTATTAGTCATTGGTAATGAATCATGCATCTGAAGCAATGTCTATAAAATATCAAAATCACAAAAACAAAGTGAGGAACGATATAACCAGTGAACCCCTAACGCTTAATAAGGCGGAACACACAAAACTTGAATAAGACAGTCCAGGCTTATTTAAAAGGTTTTTTACATGTGGAAGCACCCATTATATTTAGTTTTTAATGAAATGAGGAATGTTTATTCACTGTTTTCCTTTGTTTTTGTGATTTTTAAAGGAGTGATTATGAAATCAATTTTTTAACAATGATTTTTTGATGGTCTTATTAGGAAGTATGACCTGCAACCTAATTTTATAATCTTTGCATGATTGTTTTTCCATGATTTTATAAGGAATAACTGTCAAGAAATTCATATTTTTCCATTGTTTTTCTGCCTAAGCAGGTTTTTTCACAGGCATATCGACTAGTTTAAAATAATACTAAATATAGATATTTACTTTTAACGAAACTGAGGTATTGAGTACACCCAAAGTTAATTCAACATATTAGACGTATGCTTTATGTATTTTTAATTTTCAATCTGTTTTTTAAAAAAGATATAAAATTAAATGGCAGGATATTTATCTTCACTCTTTCTGTTAATGATTTCGTTTATGCTATGTGAATGATTTTGTTAAATAAGTTAATTTTTTATAGTAAGATAAAAGCATGTGTAATTAGAACTTTTTAATTTATCTGTATTTCTTCCAAGAAATTCCTTTGCCGAGAATGTTGTTGTTATTATTAATTGCATAATTTCTTTTACTTCCGAACTGAAAAAAATGTGCAGTTTATGCATTTTAATGTGCTATTTTTATTCCATATTTTAAGTTCACCAACTGACAAGGAAAAACTCCAAGCACATGTAAAGTATTAGAAAATTATCTTTAGTCATTTCCTACCAGTATTTCATGAACACTTTGTATACTTATTATAAAGGCATATTTTACGAACATAATTTTTTTTAGGAGAACGAGATGTGTTTATATGCTTTCCTACTGGTTCCGGCAAATCGTTATGTTACCAACTACCGGCACTTCTCCACGAAAAAGTTTCTATTGTTTTCTCACCACTACTGGCCCTAATCAATGATCAAGTGAAAAGTTTGGAAGATCTTGGTGTTAATGCAAGGACTTTAAATTCTCAAGTAACACCACGGACTAAGGATTTAATAATGCATGATTTAAATAGTAAAAACCCTAAAATCAGACTCCTTTACATAACTCCAGAATTAGCTAGCACTTCAAGGTTTTATGATGTTTTACGTTCATTAAGAAAGAAGAATAAACTTGGATTTTTTGTAGTTGACGAAGCTCATTGTGTCTCACAGTGGGGTCATGACTTTAGGCCAGATTATCTGAAATTGGGAAAGCTACGTAAAGATTTCCCAGAAACCCAGTGGATTGCTTTAACAGCAACTGCAACGAAAAAAGTCAAGGATGATATAATCAGAGCATTGTGTTTACATCCACCAGTTAGTGTATTTCGAACAAACAGCTTCAGATCAAATTTATTTTATGATGTTAGGTACGTTTATTGATGTTTTTATTTAAACGCTTCAATCTATATCCATTAAGTAACCTTGAACCATATTTTGGTTAGGTTTAAAGAACTTTTAGATGATCCAGTGGAAGACTTGTGTAAATTTCTGAATAAATCCCTTAAGGCTGACGATGAAGTAACAATGGAGGTAATTTTTTTAATAAATATCTTACAACTACAAACTTACTATCTATTATAATAATACGCCTGTATGTATCAGGCACATGTCTTTTATATTGGTTATTCCATTTGATGTCCAAGCAAAACATTGATTTCAGAGAAGTTATGATTCTATATTTTGTTTTGTTCAGCGTTTCAAATTCTACAACATAAAGTACAACAAAAAAACTTTATTTTTCACAAGCCAGTTTTTCACAAGCCATAAAACGCATTATAATAACCACTGCACATGACCATATCAGGTCTTTAATCACAAATCAATAAAAAGTAGACTACAGCGGGAAGATTTCAGTTCAAGCTAATATTTTGATCAATAGATTTTTTTATTTAACTGTATCAAGGAAATTAATGTTTAAAATAGAGTTTCGGATTTTTAACTAGCGATAAAGTCTACCTATAATTTAAGATTAATTTCAGTAGAACTTATTTTGAAAAAACTAAATATGCGAAAATCGTTTGTGAAAAAATTATTTCTAAAGAAACAAGAAGCATAGGATCTTTAACAGTTTCTGCAAAATCTAGATGTGGAAAAACTTACGCAACCTATAGGCAATGTTATGAAATTATTTAGAAACCAAGGCTTAATTGTCTGTTTTATTTTGCAGGAGAAAAACTGTGCTATTGTGTACTGTAGAACAAGGGAAGATTGCAGGAAGATTGCAGATAAATTGACAAACAAATCAATCATCGCCAAGCCTTACCATGCTGGTAAACTTGCTATAATACAATTTGTTTTTGTTATATAACTGGAATTTCCTCCCATTTTTACATTTTCTGCTGCCTGACCTGTATAAATAAGATATAAATTTAGGTTAAATATTTATATATAAATAATCTGTTTAATTGGTTCATGTAGCTTTGACCAGAGATAAAAGAAATGAAATACAACGTCAATGGATGGGAGGATGGGTACCGGTAATTTGCGCCACAATAAGTTTTGGCATGGGCATTGACAAGTCGAGTGTGAGGTAGGAAACTGTGTTGCATTTAGATTAATGGGCCCTGGTATGTTTTCTTATGAAGATTTTTTATAACGTGAATTCTGCTGTACAACTCACTTTAAAAATAGTCATCTCCAGCGCAAAACTACTGGGTTTTGTGTTTTGCATGGTTGTAATTTTTTAAATTCATTGTTATGTTAATGAAATAAATAAGTAAGCAATCAAAGGTAAAACAAAATAATAGCAGATACCAATTTGCAGTCATTTTGCAAATAGTGTGAATGACTCTAAATAATTTCACTAATTTAACAAAACCTTGAAATTTATAACAGATTTAACAAAACGAGTTTGCTGTTTTTAAGTTAACTTTAAAATCTTGTTTAACTGTTTATGGGGTAACGTGCTGTATGGTTCGTGCATGTGTGTTCATGTGGGACAAACATGTAGTTGTACATACATGTTTTTTATTCAGATGCGTAGCACACTGGACTGTTCCAAACTCTTTAGAAGGTTACTATCAAGAAAGTGGCAGGGCTGGTAGAGACAAAAAACCTGCATTCTGTAGATTATACTTCGATAAGTAAGTAGAATACATCTTTTTTTATTTTAATTCTAAATCTAATACTAGTAATGTGTATGAATATTTTTTCCTAGGCATGAAAGAGATCAAGTGTCGTATCTACTAAAAAGAGATATAGAAAGAAAAAGAGAAAAGGTAATATACTTGTTATCTTTTTTTCTGCTTTTTTATACTTTGTTATTATCACCTTTTGATATCTCAATGATTTTCCTTTGTGTAATTAACGTGAAAAAACTTTCAAATATTCTGAGTATTTTTCCCTTCTTACTATTTTAGAATCGATCATCATATAACAGTGATACGGCTGACATGTTGAGTTTTGAGGCTATGGTGAAATATGCTCAAGATATAAGGTCAGTTAACAAAAACTAAAGCTTGCAAAATGGAAGTTTAGTTTTACACTTTTTTTTAATGTTTAGATGTAGGCATGAAACGATAGCAAAATATTTTGGTGATGACCCACCTCAGGTAAGGCCCGAGCAATTGATGTTGGCAGTTGGAAAATTGCTATTATATTTGTTTGCAAATTTTATAGTTTTTAACACCTGTTTTTCTTCGTAACTGAATTAGAAAGACTGATAAATTCTAAAATTCTACCATACACCACTATAGAAATATTTTTTGCAGTGCCACAAATCATGTGACGTGTGCAAGTATCCAGCTAAAGTTACAGCCCAAGTAAACGCATTTAAAGAGAACATAACATTTACTTCGACTACAATTAGTAAAAAATCAGATAACGATACCTCGCAATTATATGGTGGTGGAAGAAATGGCACAGATACTGCGTAAGGCTTGTACTCTTGTTTACTGGAAGTTTTGAAATGGAATATAAATTTTCTACTACTGAAAACCTGTCTCTTATACTTACAAGGTGGCCAGCAGTTCGAGAAATCCTGGAATTGTTCTGGAATTTTTTGTGGTACTGAAAATGTACTTAAAAAGAGCCACTTTTTAAAACTTATCTTGGAATTGTTCTGGAATTCAGAATTTTTAACAAACAATTTCTTATGTTACTCCAAGAATAACTAAAAGCACCTAAAAATGCAATTTGATATTTCGATCTGTTTTGCTGCTGATGTGGTACATTTGGAAAATATAGTTAAAATATACTAATGTAATAAAAACATTCTTACATATGACGAAAATAACATGGCATAAAACTTTTTTAAATTTTCTCTTTTTATGTCCAAATTTTGTTTCCAAAAAGCGATAATTAAATTAATGGTCACTGCTATTATCAAACAAAAGCCAACTTAGTTCGAACAAAGTTTGTTGATTTGTGACGTCACACGGCGCACATAGCTCAACAAGATTTGTAAGCTGATGGATGAAGTATCGCTAACATTGAGTAAAGAGTTCACACCTTCTTACACTCACAAACCAGAATATACCTAGGAGGAATTAAAAAAGGTGCCAAGGCAAAACAGTATATTCGAGTTTTCCACATCTTAGCAAAATACTTTCAAAGAATTTAATAACATGCGAAAATAGGTAAAGAAATGATACTACTTTCAAAATACAAAAAACTTTGAGACTTCACAAAATCACTTTCAGTGTTTTTTTTAAGAATCGACACTTTTCATTGTGTATAATTACTTGACCTTTTAAACGTATTATATTGCAAAAAATTTTACTAATTAAATGTAAACACCCGTTATCTTGAAAGATGTTTTTATACAGAAAAAAAAAAAAATTTGGTACTACATGTAATACTTGTAATTTATTTTAAGGTGATTAACTTATCACTATATTTATAACAGTGAAACTAAATTAACTACGAAGTACTATTATTAAATAAAATTTATCTCAGGCAGTCGCAAGAGACGTACTACAGTTTAATTCATTCAGCATTCTCTGGCTTTGTTCATTCAGAATGCGTTTGTTTACATCCCTGCGGAATGATGTCAATTTGGTAAATTACTAACTGGTTACTGTCATAACAACGACCGTAGTACTACTTTGACCTTAAATATCTCAAAAACCAACGCTCACAAATGCAAAAAAAATTACACAGTTCTTATTCACACTATAATGAACAATTTAAGTCCAACTTGTTACCAATCGTTAGTTCTCCTTTAAAATAGTCTTGAATTGTTCTGGAATTCCTAAAAAAAATAATTCTGTTTTAGCCACCCTGTACTTTTCTTAATTTTTGTTAACAGTAAATAATTTTTACAACTGAGAATCTCTTCTGCCAGAATTTTATTGTCACCTGAAAAAAATCTTATTTACTATGATTATCGACGTCCTTTCTAATGGTATTTCGTTCTGACCCTTATGCTATATTTATAGATATGATGATGGTGAAATTCACTCGGATGAGGAAGAATATGAAAAAGAAGATAATGGATTGACTGATGTTGTGCAAAAAGAATTTCAAAAGAGAAAAGTAATATATTTGGTTCGATTTGAATATTAAATGGTGAATTGATTCATGTTGCTAGAAGTTATGGCTTTAAGCTTTAACCTTTTACATGTTTTTCTTATAAGCATGACATTTATAAGCATCTGTAGGCTTAAATTTGGTCATTTTTTAAGCATATGCTAAGCATTATGTGAAGCCTAAGAAGATGTTGTGAAGAGTTTTTATGTTTTTTGTTTCGTGAGCAGTTTTTCTTTTTATTTTTTATGTCTGAATTAACCAGTATGTGGAGAGGTTTAAGTTGTAATTACTGATGTTTAAATTTCAAATGCAATATTTTCAAATAAGCTTTTTTTTTAGCCTAGTCATGTGGTTTTCATAAGCATATTCCAATAAATCTTTTTGCTATTAAGCATAACCTAAGCATATATTGAGCCTGAAAAAGTACTTTTCATAAGCATTCTAAGCCTTATTTTTGGAATTTCAATTGCTTATAAAAAACAAACATGTATTAGTAATTATTAGTTCTCAAATGCAAAACACTTGCAAATGCAAAAGCAATATATATATTGGTATTCCTGCTGTAAGGAAATACATGCTATGTTTTTAGTCTAACAATGTTGGTGTGGAAACAGCTATGGATAAACCTTCTCTGGACACAAAGCTGTTAGAACCCCACAGCAAAAAGATACTGAAGTTACAAATTAGTGTAAGTAATGTGTAATAGCCACAGACATGACTTTATCTGATCCTTTGGTGGCTTAGACAACCATGCAGAATTTTTTCTCTGTGCGACATAGCAATGCAATAGAGGAGAGATTTTTTATTAATATTTCAAACAAAATATTTCAGATGTACAAATTAAAAGTTAAAGGGAATTCGAGATCCCAATCCTTTTTGCCATTATTTTTATTAACTTCTTTATTTTGTTATGCTGCATGGTTATGATACTTACGCAGTTTTTATATTAATCTATAAGAGAACTGCATGCAAAAATTTTTAGGTCCCCTACCTTTAAGAGCCCTAGATAATGGCCATTACTCGAAAGTACCACTTCGATTTCTATGAAATCCTTCTAATCGGAAAATATCCTTAGAACTTGAAACTCACAATACAACTTTATTTCATCAATACAACATTATTTTATCTGTAAATTTTGGACACATGATTAATCTGTCCTTATTTTGTCCGATTTTACCTGTAAATCGGGAAAAATCAGATTTTCAGCAATTCCTGGCCTTTTTTTCCTGCAAATTATGGAAAATTTGTTTGGCTGACAGATTCTTTAAACAGCCTGTTAAGTTCTAGCACAGTGATATTTTTGACATATTTCAAGCTTCCAATAACGTCACAGAAATAGTGCTGACGTAAGCAAAAATTTATTGTTGCCATTTTGTTCCTTTCATGACGTACTAATAGTGTGCAAAGTTATATAGAGGGGTGGATTCTATGGATTCCACCCCTCTCCCACCCCGTTCATATGTTCGAAAAACCTCAGACGAAATAAGGTTAAGCTTCACAACATAATTTTAATATATTTTGTCACGTCAGGTTTCCTATAAACAGGGTAAAATCTAAATAACCTTAAATTTTAACTCAAAATATTTTTTCCTCCTAAAATCTCTTAAAATTGTGTATGGTGATTTCCTATAATATGATATGAAATGATTTTTGTGCTTTTGTCCTAACATTTGACCACATTAAATTCTCCTAAAAGGTTTAAATCTGCAGCCACCCTGATAAAGCCATAGCATTAATAGAAGAGGTTTAGGCAGCTTCTTCAAAATTCAAAAGTAGTAAAAAAGCAAGGTTTAGAGCACGCTAACCAAACGATATAATCAATATTCCAACTGTATATAAGTATATAATTTATTGAAATATTTTTTTATTTTTGACAGAGAATGGATTTTACAACGTTAGTTATGGGCTTATCAAGGTCACGTAGTTTTTTGAATCGAAATGTCTGCTACACTGTAGATTTTTACATTATTTCCTACGAATATGTACTAAGAACTGCGGTTAATTTTGTACTGGTTATTCTTACTGTTTGATTTCTATTCAAGTTTGGGGTAGTGTCAATGGAGTAGGAAGTTATTACCACTAGAGTTTAATTAGGAGTTTCCTGTGACCACGTGATTATTTGTGATAGGTAAACATGTTGATTTCTCATTATAGGTTCGAGAACATTGTATGAAACTTATCACAAGTGCACTCAGATCAAATGCAAGCCTTGATACTGTTGAAAGGTATGACTTCACATTTCAATTCTGTAACGAGGTGATTGTAAAAAACATTTAGCAAAACAAGACCCAGGACCCTATTGTGTAACCCAGGATGCGAAGCCTTGGGGTTCAACCCTACATATCACATTAGACTTAGTGATTGATAGTTAAAAAAGTCATCACTTTGCACAAATGTCGATTTGTTATACCTCGTCAAAGTGTTTTAACTCATTAAATTTGGCACATGTCACGTGATATTTTTAAACAAATCACAGGCCGGTACTTTTTAGGGTAGCCATTATTGTTTTAGGGAACACGCTGTCAGACCTTAAACCAGAGCTGTTGTTTTTAACTTTGTAGTATTGCGTAGTTTTAACTAAATTAGTGTTTTTTTAATTCAAATAATTGAAGGTCTAATTGAAGCTTTTGTAAAAGCTCGGCTATAAAAAAAGTCCGTTGTTTGCCTCAATCGAAAGTGGTACCAGGTGACATTTTAACCAGAAAAATATGAGAGAGTCGGGAAACATCCTTGTAGTTCAGGAAGTTATAAAAAATTGC
Source organism: Hydractinia echinata (assembly GCA_030067915.1). Lineage (NCBI taxonomy): Eukaryota > Metazoa > Cnidaria > Hydrozoa > Anthoathecata > Hydractiniidae > Hydractinia > Hydractinia echinata. The sequence continues at coordinate 2,667,681 of JASGCC010000023.1, forward strand.
TCAATTTCAGAAAAATCAGGAAATTTAAATAGCTAGGTGTTGTCATGTTTTTTGTAGCGTCATATCAAACGCTTATGATATTAGTTTTTTTCTTAAAATAATTTATGTATCTGATTATTCGCAAAATATATTGCTGTTGGATATTTTGGTGAATTAACCGTAATTTTATCTGGTGTTGCAAAGCTGAAGAATTTTGTTTAGTCAATTCGAAATCTGACAGTAACTTCTCTGTAGTATCCTCCCCCTCCCCCTGCCTCAACTTTCCATGACTCCAACTATTTTTTTAATTTTGATCCCTACACCCAAAAATATATCTCTGTAATTCTGTAACCTTGGATAATTTTCCTTTAATAACTTCAACTTTAATTTATGTCAGCTAGAATTTAAAATTCACATCGCTGGATCTTTTTATAGTCTTGTCCTCCTTTTTATCGTTTTAGCCAATTTCTCGATTTAGTGATACCTTTACTTCTTTTTTTTCGGTCCCTATTTCAGTTCCAAGTGTCGAAAAAATATTTCATCCACCAAAAAAGGTTTCACAATTTTTTTCCGATTTTGCTCGTTTAATAATTTCAACGAATTATTTTTTAGTTCAACACTGGAGATTCAACAGTTGGCGTCGAAAGTCGAATTTCATGCTTTTAGAACATCTCGATTGGCTACCACTTATAAAATGCATTGCTTTCAAACGGTAAGCAAGTGAAATGAAGAAGAAATAAGTAAACTTACACGGGGAGTTGGGAAGATAGCGAGTTGCGACACGGCGAGTTGAGGAGTTGCATCTACCTTTTTTTTACTCCACCGGTTTGCCGACGGATTCGGAAAAATAACGCCATTCTCCGCCTTTAGTAACCCGGGGATCATCTTAGCGTTAAATTGGCCAATGACGATGGACAAATAAATCGGCAATCGTACATTTGTAACTCCCCAACTTGGACTCGAAAATTTCCTTAACTCAAAAAAAAATTTAGGCGGCTAACTCACGAATTGGTGTGTGTGCGTTATGAATCGTGTGAACTGATTAACAGCTTTTGCACGCCATGTAATCAGTATATGCCACTTCCATCTGTATACCCCTCTTCCCGAAAAGTCAATTTGATGTTCTGTGGACAGCTGATATTCTGTGAGTTGTACATTTGCAACCTAAGTTTTGCCTAAACAAAAAAAAATTATGAATGTGTTTATATTAGGTGCAAGAAATCAATCAAGCGTCCAAAATAGGAAAAGTTTACATGTTTGATGAAAACGCCAAGGTATGAGCCAACATTCTATTCATTTTCATTTGTTGTTGTGTCTCTTCTGCTAATTTTTTGTGTGTCCCATATTTTCAGAAAGAAGAGGAGAAGCCCCCTGTTTTTGTTAAAGCTTCGGATATGATCAAACAGGTACCCATGTTCTAGTTCGATTTTGTATTTTTTAAATTTTTTGTACTTCAATATTATTTTCATTTATTTATTTTTATTTTTTTTGAATTTTCATGTTTTGAGGAATTGAGTAAACTTTCGCTTCGCCTTAGAACAAATCACCACCCAAAGACCCACGTGCTTCCCGGCACAGCCGCAACAATTCAACTAGTAACCATTCGTCGCAAAACGATCGCAAACGAAAATGTAGAGATCCTCGTAAGAGACGAAGCCCCAGTCCAAAGCGAAGTCGTTCGCACGAAAAAACGCGTAGAAACGGTGAAGAACGTACTTCGAAATCTCACAGTAGAAACAGTAGTAAGGAAGATAGAAGACGTCGTGTTAAGGACAAATTTCAGCGAGGATATTCTTCACGTAGCAGTTCATCGTCGTCTACCGGTTCGGACTCCGTAGAAATTGTTAAAGAAAAATCGAACAACGATGTAGCAACGAGGCTAAAAGCTTCAGTTAATGACGCCATTATGAGAGAAATGACTATCGATAATAACGATAACGAGATAACCACGTCCGATAAGGAAAAAAATAAAACGACGACGACCGACGAGGAACGTGTGACGATTAATACAGACGCGCATTCCGACGGCGGTGAAAGTGACGTGGATATTATAAAAGAGACGTCGTCTACGGATATAAGAAAAGAGTTAGAACAGAACTTAAAAAGCGGCAGCCATTCTACGCAGGGAAGAACAAGAAAGCATTCACAGTCGAAAATAGATAAGACCAAAAAAGAGAAATTGCATTCTGGTAAAAAGACATGTTTGGAAGTTAATAAAATGTCTTCGTATTTAAATAAAGCGACAGGCCTTGTGAAGACCACCGGTGGTGCGGAAGGTAAAAGTAGCAAGCACAACGAAAAAACAGTAGCGCATTACGTGGTCAAGTTTTTATCACACTATAACGAAATCGGACGAATCGAGAGTAAGGTGAGTATTCGAAAAAATATTCGAATGTGTTGTCACGTGATGATCGATTGTTTGACACGTGGTGATAGTTTATAATGTTGATGGCTACTTTGGAAATCTATTTTGTGAATTAGAATTTTACTACGCTTTTGGAAAAAATCTTTTGACACGTGATGATCGACTGTTTTACACGTGATGATGACACGTGACGATGAGTTTATAGTGCTGATGGCCACCTTTCAACTATATTACTATTACTACGCTTTTTGTTTTCATTTATTAGTTGTTGTTTTTATCTTCAGGATTTATTCAAAGCACTGGCAAAAAGTATAACGTATAAAATTATGAAGGAGAAAGATATCGTAGGTAAGTTTGTATTGATCAACTTTTCAAACTTGAATGTCAACAGACCTTCCGTCATGTTAACTGATTGATTTGTCAATTCTCTAGAGGTCATGCGTCAAATTGCTTACCTCAGCGAATGACATATATGAGTGTATCTGTCTGATTTTTATAAATGGGGGCTGGCGAAACTACAAGCTTTTAATTGCGCACGGCTTTGTTTCGCGTGCTTGTGTAATTTTAGTAGTTATCTTCGTTTAAAAAATTTTCCTGTCGTTTTAAGTCTATTAGTTACTTGAGGCATTGGAATGTACCCTTTCAATCATATCAGCAAAGTCAACAGGCGCCTTACAACAAAGTCTTATCATATCATACGTAATCTACAGATAAAAAGGATTGCAAGTTTTTTTTATCTACTATAAGGTCGCGTGCACGCGTCGCATATTTTTTCGATAAAACATATTGTAGCTACTGTTCAAGAGATCTGCGAAGGAGTGCTCTGTTGGTTTAAAAAATTGTCGATGTGTGCCATCCAAGTGCTCGGTAGCATGCGGGGTTTTTTATATTAGGGTCGTCCATCGAAAGGGTACGTTATACGTTAGTCTTTCGGCAGATAAGGGGTTAAATCCTTTGTAGTTTACCATAAAACATCGATTTCTAAACTGATTTTTGTCCACGTGTCTCACATTAGAGTCCTAGTGAGTACTTGCGATTCCAAGGACAGGTGATACCAAATTACATTTTTAGATTTAAATTTAAAGTAAGGAGGAAGAAGAGTTAAATGTACATGTTGGATTGACGTTTAACGTACACTTTTTGATTTGTGAGTCCCTCTAAATTGCCACGTTGATAAACATAAAACTATTTGTGACGTCATTTTCCTGTCAATCACCTGAATTCCTTTTACTGATATGAAGATTTTGACAGGTTTTTTTAGGAGATAATTTTTTGTTTGATTTTAGTGAAAAGCCGGACACACGAGCTAGTTCATAAGTATTTCAGTGGTGGCGCCCGCTGCGAAACAACTATCGACCTCGAACGAGTAAAATTCCTATGACTAATCGCTACGAAAACGGCCAATGAAGTAGATACAGTTCACTTTTTTAATATTTGTCTTTATGTATTGTATATTTTGCTACGTGCGTACAAAGTATTATTTCTAGTTGCTAGCTTTTATTGATTGAAGACAACATAAACACAGAGTACATGAACATTCCTATTCTCTCATGAAAAAGTTGAAATTCTCTGCTATAAACAAAAACCCTCATTACTTGTTTCCGCTAAGCTTCCTTAAATCAAATTTTCATGCATTATATCAATGTTTCCATCCGGGAACGTTTACCAGCTGATCTTTTTATAGAAAAATAAGTTTTAATTAATTCTTTTCTATACTTTTTACTAAGCGGTAACAAAATATTTCCTTTAACTGTCACAAACAAGCCCTTATCGATAAATTCCTTCATAATAATACTTCCAAAAACTCCCCCGATATTTATCTCAAAACAAAAAAACATCTGTGGCCACACTGGTTAAGGCTGAAACCAAATCGAGACTGCTTTAATGGCTCTCTTTATGCCGACATTTTCTTGTTTTTTTAACATTGGTGTGAACTCTCGTTAACAAGCACCGACAGTCGCAAAATTCGAAAAGAGATGTAAACTAAAAATATCGTTTATTAAAAATTACGAGCAGATATTTACAAACAAACTCGCAGTATATACAAGAAATGTAAATTTGACTCTACGAGCTGTGTAGACATGCCTCGCAATCTTGTTGATTCTGTTTATTTATTTAATTTCGCGTGTGACCAAGAATACTGTAGCTGTTCGCGTTCTAAATCTACAACCATCTCTAGCGTTTTCATCTAACTTTTAGTTTTTGTCGATTTTTGTCTTTCTAAGTTCCTTCTTGAATTTTTTCTGCCGCTTCATGGCTTTATCCACTATAGTTGTATAGTGTTTTTTCTTTTTCCCGCCACATCGAAATTCGCAGATGATGGCTGCTGTCAAGCAAACTCTCTCCTCCTCAGTGATTTTGGTGATACGAATGCAATTTTTATGTCTGCGATGACATACTGGGACGCAATCCTTGGTTGCTTTTCCGTTCACACTTACCAAGCTTAAAGTGACTAAAAGTATCAGTAAAATTGTTGCGCAGGTTTGAACCATTTTGAGCTAAAATAGAACGAAATTATTAGTGAAACTTTAAAACTTCCCCTCCCTCTACAAAGGCGACAGACGCAGTTTTCTAACAAGCAACATAAATTCGGTGATTTTATTGGCTGACCTTAATTCAATTCTAGCCAATGGGATTGTGACATAATGTCCACAATTATTTAGGCCAGAAAATTTCATCTTTTTGTCAGGATCACTCAAATTCTGCTACGTGCTTTTGATATAGAGCTTTCATGTCAAACATTTCTTATCTACCAATCATTTGCAGACTTTTGAGACAATTTTATAAGAACACGAGGCTAAGATTTTACAAAAAAGCCTATTATTGCATTCAAAACTAAGAACATCCTGAATCTGGATTTTTACCATAAAATCAGAATAATCCAGGAAATGATTCTGTTAGGGAGATTTTCACGAAGGAATTAGACAGCAAAATGTATCTGAGCATGCGCATGGTATTATGGTATTATTGGTGCGCTTGTTTCTGAACACAATTTATAACGCTGCATCAGCAACAACAAAAACACGCAGCTTTCTCATATAAGCACTTAAATTCTAGAGAACTGTGAGAGAGAGAAAAGAATTAGGCTGAAAAAGTAAGAATGTCCAGCGTTAGGTCAGACTTTGATGGTTAAAAAAAAAGACGTACTATGTGTACACAATAAATAAACTTACAAATGTTGAAGTCCTATCCTGACCACTTTTGACTGTTTGTATTTAGAAAAATATTCCATTAAGAGTATATATAACATACGCTTAAGATTATTGAGATAAATTTACTGATTGTAAATCTGGTTGGACCCACTTTGAACCCATACTCTTTCCTTACATTGTGCTGTTAGTGCCAATTAAGGAAACAAGGATACCTAAGGTTGAGAGGGCGATCATTTGAATGGTATTGATTTTTTTTCGCTCTTTTGCGTTTTTTTAGCGTTATAAGCCGAACTCCGCATACAAGAGAGCGGTAGCAACACGAAAATTATGAGGGAGAGTTGGTAATAAACAATTTTCTAAACCCTTTTGAGGCATTTAAGACAAAATTTTATTAAGCACATTAATAGCCTAGAAACAACAATAATTATAGAGCCAAAGTGTTTGCATAATGTAATGTTGATTTCAATTACTTTTAAGTCCTTTTTGATTGGTTTCCAATAAATAAAATGTGATGAGCAACAGTCGTGCAACTTTTTTTGCGTGATGTGGTGCGCGAAAAAAAATCAAGATGGCGAAAAAAAATCAAGATGGCTCCCAAACAAACAAAATTTTAAAAATTACAAAGTAGCTCTTATTGCAAGCTATTTAATTGTAAGCTTTATAATCATAGCTAAAAGAACAGAAAAAAGCGAAAACATCAGTTTTGGATTAACAACCTCGAACAAAAATTAAGGTTGCATAATGAGTTTCTATTACAAAGCAAATTAGGATTTGGTCAGATCTCATATTTTTTGAAATACAGTTCAGTTGCTTATAAACGAAACGATGAACTTGTTGAGGCTTACTGGTCCATATGTATTTAAAGTCAGGAAGTACTATTGCTAGCACTGAACTCTGGACGCTATAGATTTAAGTTGTTTTTTTAAGTACCTTCACCATTTGAATGCGCTTTTATCTCTTCGACTCCGGCTGCTCTATTTGAAGTTTCTCATATAAGCAAATCTTTCACTGATTTTTTTATATACAGCAGGGTACTTTTGTACCTCTTCCATGAGTTCTTTTTATCCGCATTTATTTTTTACGTCGAAGTGTAGACTAGCATGAATCCAAAAACAGAAGGATTATTAGTTCTCCATCCCGAATATACTCCGAAATATAATATCCGGTATAGTCCGATATTGTCGCACACAACCTTACAGATCACAAGTGTTGTATAACGCCCGTCATTTAGCAACCTTGTCCCAGGGCTTGTTAGGTTTTTTATGGTTGGTTTTTAGTTAGCGTCAATGTTTTTGTACCAGTTTGGGTGTATCACCAAAACTGTTTGATATTACATGTAACGATCTGCCAATTTTACAACAGAGAAACCCATTGAAAGGTTTTTTCCAACGCGAGAAGGGAATGCCATGTTTACACTCTTTATCTTTTAATTAAAACGAAGGATCAAATTTTGTAATTGATTGCGTGCGTTATCTGTTCAGCTAATATGAAATTAGTAATTACATAGCAGTCTAGAAATAAAAACAAACCATTTTTGTTTTGGAAGTAGTATTAAAAATTTGAGGTAACGTCAAGACAAAATAAGCATTCGGCTCGATATTTCAAATTTTCGTGTGCGGATACCGACAGTGATCTCTAGATACACGCATACCGCTGATACCCATATAACCATAATACAGCCACCACAAACCAGCCAAAAATTTTCGACCCGCTTGAGAACTCAACACGGCAACAAATGCAAAAGAGGAAAACACAGTCCATTACCAGTCTAGAAAATGTTTCGCAGGTTTATATTTGACGAAAAAACGATCCTGTGAAACGCAGTCGTTTATATGGTTTCATGAATACTGAACTAGAGGCGCAGCGTCAATTACTCCTTGTGTTCTGTTCACACCTGAGCAAGAACTTGTTCTAGAGTTTGGCGAAGAAAAAAAAGCATTAGAAGAACAAACAGTCGTTACTTTAAAAGGAAGAAATCTTTTGAGTAATGTTAGAAAACAAAATACCTATCATATATCAAATACCTATAATTATCAGGGATTTATTCGGTTTTTAACAGAATTTTTTATGATGTACCGTAGGTTGCTTATATTACATGTGTATACAATATTTTCTTAAGTATTGACCACGTTTTAATACAAAAAATAGTTTACCCCATTCGGTCCTGGATGAGGGGGAGGGGGTGAACAGATTCCGCTTTTTACCAGTTTTCTTTTTGCTACGACATTAGCTATGATACTCACTGGGTTTTAATATTTATCTATTACTATAACCACCTGCCTGTTAAATTTTATGTCCAATTCCTCCCAGAGCCTTACCTATTACTCGAAACAGCATCCAAATTCCTATAAATATCATTAACCCTATTCGGTCCGGGGTTTTCTAAATATACTATGACCCGGGGCGGATTCTAAGAATTGAAGTTATCGGGTTTTTTGCAGACAGTTGTATTTTGGACTTCAACTTCTGATGACGTCACAGGAAAAGTGTCATAGGCAAAATTGCCAATGTTTTGTTCCTCTTATGACATACTATATCTTTGCAAATGTAAGCGCTCTTCCACTCACTCAACCAACTGGTTGAAATTTGGAGATTTTATGCATTAACGCGGTCTTTAATTAACCCTAATTCTCAAACTCATCCCCAGGGTCTTGTGGCCCCTGAGCCGTTGTTACGGAGTGGCCAAAGTGGCCGCTATCAACTTCATCAACAAGGCAAAATGCCCTGGGAACGAGGTTGCCTAGTTCTTAAATCGAATTGTGATGCAGTGCGGTAAAACGCGGACCGAGGACCTAGAGCGTTTAGATGTACAGTAATTAATGAGTAATTAATGAGTAATTAGTAGTGATACATTCCAATATAGTTTTCTTCACGTATTCACGTGCCGTAGACTTTCTTCCAGATTGAAAAAACGCGAATAAAATACTATCGAATAACTTATATATTATAACACTTCATTATTTATTAGTAGAGCTAATGTAATAAATAAGACGGCTGCATTTTTTATTTTCTTAACGTTTTTTTTAACACAATCTAAAATTAACGCTTAGTTAATAAAATGTTTTCTAATTCGCTGCACTCAACCAAAAAAAACCTTATTTATTTTCTAATTTCTGAGATTAGTAGTGTGTCATCTTGTATTGAGAACCGTGTGCTATCTACATCTTTTACGTACTAAAATACAATCACTGATTTATAATATATTTTACGGAGAATTGTGACAAATTCGGGAATGATGCAGATTAACCTGTTATTACACATAATAACAATAACCCTAACCGTTATACATAATACCTAGGGAAAAATGCATAATTTTGCATATTCTCTGTAACATATGCATTTTCCAAATTATAGCTGCGCCGGATGCGAAAAATCTAAGTGTTAGCTACTAACCCTCCAAGGTGAAGAGTAACGTAGAAATGTGGAACGATTTAAACATCAGCATCATAAATTCCTCAGAATAAACTACAGTTAACTCCCGGTTAACTCGTATCTTCAAGGGACCGAAGAAAACACTTCGACTTAACGAATGTTCGAGTTAAACGAAGCTCCCGTTAAGTCGAATTTAGTCTAAAATGAGATTACAGTTCGAGTTAAAGCGATTTTTTCAAGAGGTAGGGCAACAGTTAACTGAAAGAGGGGCAATCTTGGCGATGAAAAAGGCATGCAAGTCCCTTGTAAATTGAATTTTCTTTGCCAGAGACAACATTATCTATCTATATTACATCAGGAGTTAATAAAAACTAATGAATTTGACATTTATCTTTTTCGCGAGTAAAAAGTTCAAGTTATCCAAAGAAATTAGCCTCGGGGGGGGGGGGGACGAAAAATGGGTTGAGTTAACGAATGTTCGAGATATCCGAGGTTCGAGTTAACCGGAGTATTTTATAAGAAAGTATTAACGGAAGTTCAAGGGACCCAAGAAAATTTTTCGAGATAATTAAAGTTCCAGTTATTCGCTGTTCGAGTTAATGTGAATTTCCATAGAGCAGCATTTTACGCCGCTGTGATTAAATCGCACTGGCGATTTACATGTGCATGCGCAATAGACAAAAAACGCCGCTGATTCAAAGATTTTTGTAATACGGTTCAAGAACTAATTGACATGAGCACTTTTATGCTAAGCACGCCCTTGAAAAACTTAAAACCACGTGACTAGTCTTGGTCATACGTACGAAAAGAAATTTAAAAGTTTGGCACAAAAAATTCAGCGGTGCTTACGCTTTAATTTACATCCACACGGTACAAACAGTCGAAAAAATCTAGGAAATCCCAAAAGATTTCAGTTTGAGCATAATTTTAAAGGATGGAAATTTGCGATTTAGCAGTTTCTTGGGACAAGCACACATAATATAACATGGTTTATTTCTCTTCAAGTGCAAATCGTAAATTAGAAAAGCATACCATTTTTCAAAATAGCTTACTATACTCTTTTATTATACTTTTACTTTTTTTAAATTTTAATACAGTAATACTGACATCATCATAAAAGTGTAAATATTCATAATTTAAGGACAGCGAATAAATTAATTTAGACCAATATATTGATGCAAACTAAAGGCTAGTTCACACTGGTGACGCAAACACAAGCACAGGAAAAAAGACTGTGTGAACACCTTCGACGCAAGCATAAACGCAAGCATAAGCTCGACGCAAGATATTAAAAGGTTTTGATATTCTTGTGTTTGCGTCTACGTTTGTAGAATATTTTTTGAAGTGTGGACCAGAAAACGCAAGTAAAACGCAGACGCAACAACAAACGCAAGAATATTCTCAAGAAAAAAAACGAAAACTGTGATCAATTGAAATCAGAAATTATATTATAAAAGTTCTGAGAATGGAATTTTTCGACAAAACGCTGATTAAAAAAGTTGCTTTTGAAATAATCGACAATTCTTGAAATTTAGACATTTTTTCTAGGGGAACCACCTTAAAGCGGCTTTTTGCTGATTTATTTACCATCGATCGTGTCTATACAGTTTGCTATATTCTAATTTTCTGTACCTACTGATTTTTGAAGGTTTTTGATAGCTTTTGAAGCGATGTTTCCAGATGAGCATTAAAAATGACTGTCTTAAATGACCATGCAAGCACCAAGGCTGATCTCCACTTGTTGAAATAGTTCCCGGACAAGAAAATAGACCTATTTCCATATCCATTTGGTTCCGCGAAATATGCATGCAAAAATGCAGAAAAACATGAAAACGAGATTAGTTATGAGCAAACTTAATTTTTGCCTTATGTTTCAGTAAGCAGCTCTGTCACTATCACAAAGATTTGTCTATTTACAGCTTTTACTTGGATATTTTAAATAACCATATATAGAGGAGATGTCAGTGAGGCTAGTAGTAGTAGCAGTCTAACACAAAAGAGGAAAATTTCCCGCGGTTTTGGGTGCGCAGCCTTTGGATGTGGTAACACTTATTATGATAGCAACGGAGAAAGAACACTGACGTCAGCAAAAAATAGCGCACTTTACGATTTTATATCTAACCAAATAACCTAAGATCCAAAGACAAGCGAACTCTCGCACGTTCAGGGTTCGTGTTACTTACAAAGAAACGGCTTTCTGGATAGCTTGTGGTTACGAACTTTAAAAATTCCCTTTCCTTTGTTATAACTCATGTCCGGGATTGTAGTGGTAATGTAGCAAGCTTCTACAAAATTTTTATCATCCCCATCAAGCCATATTGCCCATCCATTCATACCAGGCTACTTCATGGGTCGGTACACAGCCATTTATATATAAACAAGCCCAAAAGCAAGATAGCAAATAGCAATATGGTGACTAGTGCTTTCTGTACTGATTCATTTAAAAAACAATTTTCAAGATTTAGCTTTAGCCACCAAACATAAGTTCAGAAATAAAATTGCGTTTAGAAAATGTTGTGGGTGGATATTTATAGGCTCCGAACCCGTCCTGGTCCTGTTAAGTCCTCTTCACCCTAGGTTTGGTTAGAACACGAAAAGAACGCGAATTTTAAATTTTTTGATTTGGAATGTTCCAAAATATGAACTCTCGCGAGAAGAGTCAAAATCGCGAAAATCGTGAAACTTTCTCCCGCAAAATTTTCTGAAAACTCCCAGATATGAGGAAGATTCTGAATTGGCTTTTTTCTTCATGACCGTTGCTATTTCTAATAAGCATGAAAACATCGAAAACACTCCTCGATGTTCTCACGCTGTAGACTAAAAAATATCTCAATCCGTGCATTTAAATTTACTGTTTTTTAAAAGAATTACATTTTAGTTTATTTGGGCGTCGGTTTATTTTTTGTATGAAAATATTACATTGTTTTGGTGGGATTTTATTCTGAGGGGCCAACAGAGCAAAAACGTTTAATGTAAGTGACAATAAAGCCAATAAATATAAGAATTTTATTTCATAAAATCTCACTGATCTATTATTGGATTCTATTTCGCGGTTACAAGATGGTAACCGGCTCTATGAACGACCTCTTTTCTCAAAAGATTTCAGGAATAGTACAATATTCCTAATTTAATTTCTGCCTCCAGTTTCACAGAATTTACAAAAATAATCTTGAGGTAAAAAGAACCTGAGTACAAAGATGGTCCAACCACAATCATGGACACAATGAAAGGCAATATTTCCGTCATTTTTCAAACACGGCCAATTAGGTAAAGTGGTCACTGCGCACATGTTGGCCAGGTAGGGGCGTGTAAAATTTGCTAGTGTTATTTTTTGGCGTGCCTTCACAACGAAATAACCCATGTCGTCGTGGCTCAAGAAGGCCGCGGAATTCAGAGAAAATTAATTAGCATGTTTCAAGAGTATCAAAAAAACAAAGATGCGTCCGTAGTCCGTAGTACACACTGAACATTAACAAGTTCAAAATGCGTGACTCTAATAATGAAACAACCAATGTGGTGGCGAAATTCGAACTTAGCCGTTCTGTTTCATTATATTTTATCCATGATCGCAGATGACGCAACAAAAAAGGCGGATAATTTGTTAACTTATCACTTTAAATCTTGCCTAAGGGAGAGTGATCTATTAAAGATAATTCTTAACTATGACAGGCTCCTGCGGTGATGCTAAGATCTTTTTTTGCCTCGCTCTTGCTTACACTGACTTACGTCACCTTTTCAAAATTTCATTACTTAGAGCAGACGTAATGCGTCTCTGTTATAGCTAACTGACGGAAAGGGCTCTTGACATTTTTAAAATAAATTATAAAATTAAAAATGACACTTATTTTGTCGGTCTTTATTTTGTTGGCTCTAAGTTGCGTCATATCCTTAAACCTTTCTCAATTAGGTTAACAAAGTTTGGGCCCATCAGTTACAAAGCTTCTACAGACAGAACTGATGGAACTTACAACATATGATCATAATGATGAAAACAACAAAGGTGATTTGGATGCCCCTCCCTTTTTTAAAAGAAACCCGCTCATAGTATTATCCATTCGGCAAAATATCTGTATCGAGTCATGAATGCGGCTCACAAGACGTAGTCTTGACAGTCTGAAACATCTGATCTGCTATGATGCAAAAAAATTGTACACCTTTAATTACATGGCTACCTCTTGTTTACAGAGTTTCTAAAACCACAATGCATGAGTTTTACGACCTTACGAAAAATGCTTAAGATAGTTACAAAATGCATAAATTTGCACGCTAGAAATAAAGTAGCTAAGATCACAAACGGGTAAAATTTTTCTACCAAAAAAAGGCGGCGGCCTCTTAGGAGAAAATAAAGAAATAAAGGTCATAAACATCCAATGAACGCACTAAAATTAAATAAGTATTGTGGTGGTTTAAAAAGGAATGTGTATTTCTTAGACACGTGATTGCTATGAACCAATAAGCTTGTCCTTTTTCGTCTAGGATTGCAATAAGATACTTCATGAACACGATGTTGACAGGGACAGAACAAAAATAAATATTTGATCTCTGTCAACTTAACTCCCTCCTTTGCTTCCGACTACACTTCTAAACTTTTATTGTTTGTTCAACCATGGAACACTTTTTGTACCTTTTTACTTATACAAATTGTGCGTTTTTCATTTCTTGTGAACTCTCACCAACAAAAAATCTGTCTATTTTTGTTTACAACTTGGAAATTTATTGACTACAACAAAAAGTCATTTAGGTGATCAATGTTATGATTAGATGAGATTTGATCTCAGAATAGCGAACAAACCATTTTGAAATTCTTTCTTTGTTTACACGATTCTCTCACCGAAAGTGCCACGCCCAATTCCTAATTTGAAGTCTCTGGGAACCAGACTGTTGGAATTAAATGAAGCTATATTTAGATGTTTGGTTACTGATATAATTTCATAATTGAAATTTTTGATCTCAATTAAGATTACCTTAACAAGGGTAAACAATTCCTTATTAGAAATTTTAGAGAAGTTCTTACTCACTTTTTTTTTCATCTGGCATTTTTTTAATCTATTTACAACAAAAGTCTTTTCAACATATTATTGAGAATCATCCTATGAAACATTATATAGAGAAATATGTAAGATTCTTATGAACACGAGTGCAATTCCTTGCTTTCACACCATCCTTTGTTCACTCTTTTTTACCAAATTAATATTAAAAGCCGCGATGACGTAACTTAGATATATTTTAAAACAACTGATCCGCAGTGAACAATGTTTCCTATCTAACATTTAATTGAAAAGAAAGGTCACGACGATTGCATTTTAATACTGACTATTGTTGCTGGTTGGTGAAACGTTATTGGTCTGTCCTCACTTACAAAAATATGGGGCTCACATGCACCAACAAAATATTTGCTGTTGGGATTGTGTGAAGTATGGCCACGCCTGTAAATACCATATCTGTTAATGCTACGTCTGATTTTCCTTTAAAAAGTCGTTTGCACTTAACCTTTAAATGGAAACCCCCTTTTTGCAGAGGTTGGGGGACGGATGTAATTGTATCACCCCTATCTGTTTTATTTCAATAACTTTTGTTTGTAGAAATAAGATATAGGCTAGAAACTTTAGAAGGGAAGTTACTAAAACAAATATGAAATACTGATATGCGGTAAAAAAGGGAAAAAGCCATTGTCTGATAAAATGATGACGTCAGCGAAAATAATGATGTCAGTATTATTCTTTTGATGTCTTTCCCTTTTGATTAGTTACTGTGCTAAGTTTCATAGTGAGTTATAGTTATTTATTATATTTTGCTTTTTTATAAGAAACTGATTTATAGAAAACCGCACAGAAATAATACATACATATCCAAAAAAAATCATGACGTTTATTTGTACAAATCTCCATGACGTCACAAGGGTGAATAAAAATGTATGATGAATAGCTGTCAACCTAGGTCCCAGACTTTTTTTCTTTTAACACATTCCTTCACAGTGTCAAGAAAGTAGTCTTTGGTAATGAGGTTGCAAAAAGTTTATTACAAAATCTAGTGTTACTTGTTTGTTTAAAAAAGCCTGAGAAAATCATTGTTGCGTTGGTTTTATTAATAATCTACTGCATTGTTTTTCCTTTTATCCATGGGTACAAATTATTCGCATAATTTTTGGTGGCTAGCCAATATTTAATTTTATATGGTATCATATGTGATAAGGTGTTGATCAATATTATTTGTTTGTTTCAATAGTTTGTTCAATAATATGACATATATTTGGAAGTATGTTTAAAATTCTGCTAGGGAGCAAATATTTAATCCAACAAACAGTGCTGCTGTGTTTTCCTTCCTCAAACAAACTCGTTCCCAGGCTTTTTCTGAATATGTTTCCGCACTTTGCTTTTTATAGGACAAGCGAGTAAAATTATAGTGAAGCTAAAAGCTACGATACTGTGATTATGCAAATTAATTTATTATCAATTACCAAGCAGTTAATTACTTTTTTCCTAATAAATTTCGTTTCCCCGTTTTCAGATAATTTCTAGTGTAATTTATTAAGACATTTTGATAACTTTCAGGGGGTTATTATTATTTTAATTAATCTCCCCCCTGGTATTAAAATGTTTTGGTAATTATCAGGGGGTATATGTTTACAGTAATTTTAATAATAGCTCTTGATGTATTTTAGTGATGGGAAATTAGAAAGTGTAAGTTTAGAAACAAAACAAACATAACGTTGTTTTAAAAAGTTAGCTGAAGATTTTCAACAAAATGAATAAAAAAGGTAAATCTTTTAATTTGGTCACAGTTTTTTAAAGAGGCTTTCTGGTTTAAGCCTCGGGATTGCGAACGGTTATGTCTATTTAAGCAGGTTATATCTATTCCTGAATGGTTTTTAACTTGGAAGTACAGAATTTTTACATTGTTTCCGGTGAATGTTGTTAGAAGGACAAACAACGGAAATACTCTTACTAGTGTCAATCCGATTGACTATAAAATACAAAAGTTAGATCTATTCAGATGTAATAGATTTTTTGAAAGTTTTCCGCATGATTCTCAACATATTCTCAAAGTTTTTGTTGCTAGTGAATCTAACAAGAGAATTCTTTTTTTTAAACAAAGGTACAAAAAACGGGATATGTATTTTATTTCCATATTCTTCGGAAAAAAATTCCTAAATTGTATTTAAATTGTTTAGGTTATCAGACATGCATACGAGAGTTGGTTATAATCGTTCTGTTTTTTTCACCATTAATAAACGGTCTTCCCATGCAACAGAAAAGTTATGTTCGATGCCGTAGTGACTGTGAAGGCAATTACGATGCCTGTTTGACTGTATTATCGAATAAACATTACCTAAAAGACAAAATAATTTGTCTGCAAGCAAAACTGATTTGCCATAATGAATGTATAATATATCGATTACGGGTGCGAAATAGAAAGCAGTAAATAGTACAGCATCTACAGAAGATATTATCGAAAGTAACTACATAGATGAAGCAGTACTAGACCTGTCATAAAAAGAAAGAAAATTTCTTACCGACTGCATCTACTGCCGAAATCGTCACAGCAAAGGCAACAAAAAAAAGCATAGAAGACATTTTGGTAGCTTTAAAATTACCAGTGTAACCGAACACGAAGAATTGCATCAATAGGGAATTTTTGTCATGCGGAACTTAAACAATAATTAATTAGCTGGTATGGTCATAAATTTTGTTGTAATTTTAACCATGACATTAGAAACAAGATTGAAGTGATTTTATGTATATTACTTGGCTGTATGATTTGTGCTAGCTTTAGTTTTTTTAGCAAAAGGAAGATGAAATTGATCCCTTTTGCTTTTCGCGCCATATTTTCGTAAATTCAAAAAATTGCCGTTAAGTGGAAAAACGGCTTTAAAAGCCGTTTTCAAACATTAAAAATACCTGCAAAATAGATAAAAAAATTTTGCTAGACACAATTAATATTTTTCAGAAAGGTATTCTTTATGTGGTTTTTGTTTTTTGTTGCTGTAAGCGATGATGATGAAATGATATTCGAAGAATTTATTATTGCCTTGTCTCTTAAATTACGCAAGTTGCTGGACCATTTCCTACATCCATTGTTCTATAACGTTCGTTCTTAATTATGCGCAACCTAGCAAACCCTTTAGAATCTCATGGACAGGTCAATCAAGAAATTACGGCGAAAAAATAGAGAATAAAAAATAAATTTATCGGTAGTTCCATCAGTTTAGTACAGTAAATAAGTAAATATATACTTAACGCATTTTCTCGCAAGACATCAAATGACCAATTAGATGCACATCCCTATTTTCTGTACTTTTTGAAGCTAAAATCGCCACCTAAGATTAAAAAAAAAATTCAAAGCAAAGGTGTATTTGAAAAGTGTATTTTCATTTCCTTGATCCACATTTAAACCGTTTAAGAATGATATTGCCTGACCAACGCTTGAACAAAATTTCTAACTCAAAGGAGAAAAATCAACAAAAACTGCTGCCGAAGCCTTTTTTTTTCAAAAAAATCCTTTGACTTATAAAGGTGTTTTTCTTATAACATCACGACTCATAACGTCATCAAGATATATCCTTGACGAAAATACAGAAAAAGCCTAAAAATAGGGTAGGTCTCGCTAAAAACGCCATGAACTTTCTGAAGTGTTATAGCTTACGAGGAGATCATTAAGATTAGCGACTTTGTGTAGCAGTACGTGTTACGAAATTTCCATCATAAAAATGTCACAGACCAATTTTGTGGTTTAAGGAATAAGACATTATCATTGTTTGATAGACTAATTATCAATAGTATTATGAAGAAATTGTTCATAGTCTCATCCAGGCCGTCATTCCCTCTAACTGTTGTATCTGTTGTCAAATACACGCTTTTTTTATAAGAACAATTTTATAAGAACACGAGCCTCAGATTTTGCCGGAAAAAAAATAACAAATTAGGAACAACTTCAAGCTCAAATTCTCGTTTTCATAACTAAGAACAACCTGAGCCTGAAATTTGCCATAAAATAAGAGCAATGCACGATATCTTTTTGTTTTAATACTCTCTTAAATGGATTCCTGCATTGAAAATGATATTTTTGTATGTTATAGAGGATGAAAAGTTGTTTATCAAGTTTTTTGGAATTTTTAAAAAATCTTTTTTCGTTCTCAAGATATTGAGCTTAAAAGATTTCCAGCTGACCTTATGACATCATCATTTATGATGTAATAAGGTAGTAAGCATAAATTAATACTTGATATATCTTGCGAACTTACATAATATCAAAACTTTTAAGCAGTGTGGACTTATGCTCTGGATGATATCTTGACATGTGTAAAGTTTTGTAGTTTAAGAATGATCCCATCTTTAATTACAGGTATAAATATAATGTCAGCATTTTTCAAAACTTTCTTATGACATCATAAGATCCCGGATTTTGAATACTTAAATTTTTAAATAACTTCAGAACGAAAAAAGATTTTAAAAAAATTTCAAAGGACTTGATAAACAACTTTTTATTCTCCACAACATATAAAAATATCATTTTTAATGCAGGAATCCCTTTAAGATAATGGGTATTTGTGGTTGTTTCTTTTCTCTCACTCAATTGCAACAAAAAATACCTAATTTTTTATCTAAACATAAATATCAAAGAAATTTGAGAAAATAGATTCATAAATAAAAACAAAGTGAGGTTGCGTTTTAAAGTAGTGTTCTAGTTAAGAACAAAATAAGAACAAATCAGGTTAAGGAAAATTCGAAAAATAAGAATAGCTAACCCCAGATCAGACTTTACTGGTTCTTATAATAAAAAACGTGTTAGCACTTAGAAGATACAAAAAAAACATTCAATTTGTCGAAGGGGACTTCGTCTTGTCAATGTTAATATAATCCTTGAAGTTTCAAAAAAAAAACAATTTGCCATTATCCATTGTGGATGTTGTCAGAGTTAAGACGCCGTCTAAAGTAAACAGGAAAATTAAAACATAAATATAGCTAGTCACAAAAATTATTCAAAACAAAACAAGCAAACATTTTTTAACGAAAACTTACGCAGCGAAAAATCTGCAAAAATTTCAATGTTGTTTTCTTCAGATATTAGTGATCATCTGTCAAGATTGTATTATTTTACTTTTTTTTGTATATAAGGAGCACGTTTATAAGAGGCTCTAATTAAAGGTATTTTCAACTGCTAACTCGCAAAATATTGAGAAAATTGTAAATCGGTAAATTGACAGGTCTTTTACTGAAAAGAATATAGTGGTCAGGCTCTATCTCAAACAAGGAAACATCGTGAATAAACTAAAAAAGTATATTTTTCAAGGTGAAATTCCGCTCAAAAACGAAATAGAACGGAACAGAACGGACAATTGTAATTTCTGGAATCTGATTGGTTGATTTCGTTCCGATCCAAACTAAACTTCCCTTAAGAACAGAAACGGAAAAAATTATAAACACAAACGAATAATCAGCAGGTAGCCAATCAAATTTAAGTATTTCGTTCTGTTCCGTTTGTTGTTGAGTGGAAATTCAGCTTTACATAAAAAAACGTGTATCGATATTTTCTTGGTAAAAAACTCGCTGTGCAGGAAGTTCGGTAAAATCAACCTTGCGAAAGCTGGCAATGTGCCACTTCTCAAGTGACTCTACTGTCTATAACCCACTCAAATAAGATTCAAGATTCAAGTTGAAGGAGAATATTGCTCTACAAGTAAAGTATTCGATTCATATTTCAAGAGGTGGATTATCTTTTTTGTTTATACAGAGCTCAGAGCTCGTTCACATGTTTATGGATCAATTAGAACACAAGCCACAAGCGTCCGAGGAATATGATTAGCAATAAGTGTGCGGTAAAAATAAATGAAGTATTGTGTGTTAACTTTATAAACATGAGCAGTATCATGTTTCTTGCATCTAGATAAGATTAATAAGAACATATTCGTCTCTATATTAATAACACCCGTGATAATACCCATGGAGTAACCAACCTCGTCCCCAGTTTTTTTTCCTTTTTGACATCGAGGCGGGCGGCGAAATTGTTTAGCCAGTCAAGTAAGCGCTAGCGGGTTTGGCATAGGCAACAAAGCCTGGGGACGAGGATGTGGAGTACCGACTACAATCTTGATCAAAATATGTTTAGACAAGACAGCTAATTTCGAAGTTCGCCGCCACAAGTAATTGCGTAGGCTATTGCTATATTAGATTCACATGTTTTGAACTTGTTAATGTTCAGAGTGCACTTTAGGGCTTCGGATCTTAATTAAGTACAAATTCTTAAATTTTACTAATTGTTGCTGACGTCAGCATGGCTATTTTTCACGAATTTCGAGGCTTTTTTGACCCCGACGTGGATTATTTCGGTGTGCGGGAATGCTAGAGAATGTGGCAAAGAACCTTTCAACGCTGTTTGCCTGGCTACGTGTGTGCATTGACTGTTTGACACTTTTATCTAGTATATTTTAAAACTGCCTTGAACTCAATATTTTTGTCCAAGATTGTAGTCTTTATAAAAATATACGTATTTTATCTGTCTGTTCAAAGCTTCACTCTGGACCCTTCGCAGTGCATATGTATTATTTCATGCTAACAGGCAAAAAAAGGATGCAGGAAATACCGACGGGAGGGGGATATGTACAACGGTGAATTTTTGTAGATATTTCCACGAGATAACGACTAGTTTAATAGATTAGTAACCATGTCAGTACTCTTTCTATATTGAATGACCAACCACGGTTTCTTCCCGACTTAAAAAGATAAGAAGCCCAGGGGACAGAAATCATAATATGTTAAAAATACGACCAACCACAGGTCTGTCAATCAAAGTCATTTCGTGGGAGGAAGGAAAGGGGTGGCAATGATATTATGACCTGTTTGTATTTGGGCTGAGAAGTAGTAAATTTTGCAATAAGCTGATTAGTTTTTTCCCGTTTCTTTAAATTTTTTGACAGGGGCTGGGTCAATTCATAAATAAATGAAAAGCAGGAAGAGAATAAAATAGTATGACTTTAAGCGCTAGAACACCGCCTTAGTTTGATTCATTAAAAGGAGGTCACGCACTGCACGAAAAAACAATTTACACGCGTGTCGCACGCAAGGGAAAGTTTAACACTATCTTTCTACGCGCACGCAAAAATAAATTTATAATGCACGCACGTAAATGTATGTTTAACGAGGCGTTACTAATTGTCTGGTCCTGCTTTTGTGCGCATTCTTTTATCTTCGTAAAAAAGGAGTTTTGTTTATTCCTCCCCTGTATAAATGGTATGTCATGTCTTGGTTCATACGAATGACTGATAGAAGATATGCAAAATATATTTATTGCAAACGCCTTTGTGTAAGGAATTTTTTGAATTTGGAAAAAACACAGGAAAAAACCCTAAATAACCAACCTCGTCCCCAGGACAATTTTACGCCTATGATATTCTGACGGGACGGCTTCATAATCAACCTCGATCCCAGGGTATGTAGCGTTTTTGATATGAGGATGAAACGCGTACGTTCATATCAAAAACGGTACAGGCCCTCAGGTAGAGGTTGCTCTATAACATTACGGAGCCTTCCTGTCAGAATAAAATAGGCGTAGAAGAGCCCTGGGGATGAGGTTGACACTGGCGCATAGAGCAACTTATAATGAAGGGTCATCATAAGATGAGTTTTAACATGTCAAGCTGAATTATTGTTTTTGTTTAATAGAGGCATTTATCTAAATCCTTGAAGTGGCTGGATTGTGGTTTACCGAAAATTAAGTATTTTTTTAATGCAAAACAGAATGGCCAATAAGAATAAGAATAACATGCTAATCGATGTTTTTAAAGTCGGCACATTACATTCCAGCTACGAAACGGGTTGCCATTTTCCACTTTTCTGTCTCACAACGCGGAGATGTATAGACTTATCAAAAAAATCATCACGCGAATAAAAAGTTAATTTAATGTGAAAATAAACGCTTGAAATAACATCGACCTAAAACCCTAGAATACTTCTACCTTTCAGACGAGCAGAAGCAGAGCGCTAAAAGCATTCATCGACTCTTCTAGATCGCCTTGAGCATTTTTTTTGTTGTCACATATGAAGCAGCCCTAAAAGTCAATGCATTTCAATGAATGTGAAACGTGAAGATATGCTCTCATATCAAATCTAAATGCCTGGCAGTGTAAACTTAAAGCTGGACAATCCCCTCCCAGCATTCAATTTAATAAAAAGGATAAACTATCACTGTTCCCCCACCAGCCTTTATTGCTGCAGCCTAATGGATCATCTAATTACAGCAGTGCCATCTGAAACTCGTTTGTAGCCACACTACAGAGTGTCTAGTGTTGAAGAATACGCACTTTGTCAAATTTTCACAACATGTCTTTTTCTGAGTATAAAAACCCTCTTATTTAGTACCCATGCATAATTCTCGGCATCGTGATCATGAATTTTGTCACTGTGCAACACAAGGCCTCTTCAAAATATCATAGGCATTGAGGAGCATTGTGGAAGAGATTGGTCAATGTGTTGCCGAATTTATGGAGTGCGGCCTGATTTATACGCCTTCTGCCCACTACTTGCAGCGAATCGTAAAAAATCTAGTATGTCCATCCACAATGAGCCCTGGGGACAATGTTGTCTTGAAATATAAGAGAAAGGAGACTTCCATAAATTTTCACTGAAAATGATAATCTATCATTAATTTTTAAACACGGACAAAATGATCAAATGGTGGATACTCTGCAGCCGGGAGGTTGTAATGTCGCTACTTTTGCGCACACGTAGGCCAGGTGGAGAGCGTTTAAAGTGGCGCACAACGAAATAATCCACTTCAGCGCCCACGAAGACACGGCTATTAACATAATTTAGAATAAGAAAAAACTCAGTCAAATATATAAAAAAAAGATCTTTGATCTTTCCACCAAAAATGACAATAACCACCCTAATAGGCTTTTTCCGCAGATATTCAAATCTATTTCTTTTACAGTACAGTGGCTTACACCTCTCATTTCATCCATTCCACAAATAACCATATATTCCTGAACTCCTTAGATTTTTTGTGTTTTTTTACATGAGCTAAACTTAAGCAACGTAAAAACCTAAGAAGGGGACAAGATTTAAATATACAGAGATGTCTCCTTTACAAGATTTATAACAAATAATGGAAAAACAACCTCGATCCCAGAGCCTGTAGCGTTTTCAATGCGAAGGAGACATTGTAGGACAATTGGGATTAAGAACTTTGGATGACGTCACCCACTCCAAAATAACGTCATCATATATTTCTGAACCCGAAAAACTCTAACAAATATAAATATAAATCTATATTATAATACCCGTATACGTCTGTCTGTCTGTCTGTCACGCAAATTGGTAGCTTAGCTGCGCAAGTAGCGAGACGCACGCAATGCGGTATAAAAAGGACGGGCGAACCCGTGGATTTTTTCCACGGGCTAACGACTAGTTTAATATATTGCCTTATCTACTTAGGGGAATGCGACAAAAATATAAAGTTAGTCCAGCTGAAATAAACTTAATTCGCGAAAATTAGTTTTGCCAACACAAAATATTGCCAAATAAAAACAATCGCCTATAACAACGTGATTTCAAAAATAGTAAATTCAAGCGATACGCGCCAAATGCGCAAAAATAACACGCCTACGCGAAAAATCATTGAAAACACCGCTAATTTGCGTTTAAGCAGGTGCGCCAATTAGCGCACCTGTTTACACGCGAATCAACGTCAGACGGAAACCAAGCTTAAGGGGGATTTTCACGAAGCAAATTAAATGTCGAAATCTAACTGAGCATACGCAGTTTTGTTTGTTTTGATTTTGCTTCGAAATACAGTAATCTCCCCAATTAACGGACACTGGCGGACACCTCTGATTAGCGGACACTTTGGTCATACACTGGCTGTTTTCTAGTCAAAGTCTCATAAAAATTTTTCAAAAAGCGGACACTTAATTAGCGGACACTCTAATTAGCGGCCAATATTATTTGCACCAAAGAGCAAATATGGCTTTTTTTTCTCACCAATTAGCGCAAAGTCCAAAAAAATCAAAAGCGATCATAGGAAAATAGACAAAAATGAATAGTTTTTCTAACATTTATTTCAAACATTTTACAACTTTTATGTCCAGCTTGCTTTTATTTCTCGTCAATTTTCTTTATCAACCACTTCATCAGCTTGTCATGGCCATGAAAGCAATAAATAACAGGAACCTAATGTAATCAACTCAGATGAAGTAGATTGTAAAGTAAGCTCCCTAGAAAAATGTGTAGATGAATATATTCGATGACGAAGATGGTGATAATTCTGTGATTAAAAAAAATTAAAAAAAAGAAGTTTCTATTGCCACAACGCTAACAATGCTTGACGAGCTTATGGAACTAAACTATCTCAATAGAAAGGAAAGAGAAACTCTTTCCTCCATTAAGGAGAGACTAGAGATCGTCAAGATAAATAGCAGAAAACAAAAATTAATTAAAGACTTTTTAAAATAAAATCTTTAATCATCCATCTTTTGGTAAAATTTGTTTTTGAAAGATTTTAAAGATCTGTAAAGATTGGGGGTTTGGTTCGTTATCATTATGTTAATATTATATTATTATTTGTTATTTTTCCTTTTTGATACAAAAATCGGCTTTATTTTATAATTTGCGGCTTAAAATGTAAAACTTTGCAAAAGGCGGACACTTCCAATTAGCGGACACTTTGGTCATACACCGATGGTATCCGCTAATTTGGAGAGACTGTATTCGCTTCGCCTTAAAGTAGAAACAGTTTCTACTTTTTAGCGGCGAAATGTCTCGCTGTAAACATTTACCCATTTATAACACAATCTTCAGTGTTTATTCTTAGGAAAATTCATGCCTTGTTTTTAATACCCAAAAGAGTGCTTATAGGACATATGCGGCTAAAAATTTTAGCCGCATATGTCCTTTACGGAAGTCAAAACGAGGGTTTGTGGTCACAGTTTTAATACTTCCGAACGTTTTGGGTTTTCTTAGAAATTTTGCAAATATGGTGGAAGGTGGGCAGCAAAACGAAACAAATTTTTTTTGTGAAGGCTCGCTAAGATTGTAGTTTTAACGAAATGATTAGATATTGTGGAGCTACGTTGACCTGAAGTAGAGCTACATGCTGTGTGATGTGATTTATAATCTTGTAAAGTTTATAACATAAAGTCCATTCTCCCGTCCAGTGATTACGTCATCATACTTACCCTCCTCCCCTTTCTTTCTAGCTCATGGACACATGTTAGACGCCTATTAGGCTGGATCTGGCACCCCCCCCCCCCTACAGGCGTTGATCAAGTCAAAAATACTTCTTTTGAACGATATATACATATCTATATTATCAGGGTGTCTATTAGACCTTAAAAACCTTAAAATCCTTGAAAACCCTGAAGTCAGAGATTAGGTGACCCTGTTAGTCAGGGAGGAGACATCAATAAAAACTGCCACAATGTGCACCATCGAGGGACATTATAAAAAACGTCAAAACATAATCTTTAAACATTATAAAAGCATTCTTTGTTGGTCAGACTACATATTTTATGGGGCTTGGTACATAATACACCTTTACGATAATTCAATTGTAGCTACATGCGTTCCTACGACTCTCCATCGTTTTATAATATCGGAAGAAAGGAGGTAAAAAACGTGTTTTTATAAGAGTTTGTTAGAGACGAAAGCGTGTTTTCTCCATTTTTTTAAGTTCCTTTGTATCAATTTCTTTCAAATTTTCAGGAAATGTTAATAATAATAAGATACAACTTATGTGTACTTTTCATTAAAAACAAAACGCGGCAAGAAAAGTTATCATGAAAGAACGTGTTTTCCCCTTAATAAACTCTTATAAAAGTGTGATGTTTACCTCCTCCGATCGGAAAATAAGCTGCGATGGAGTGTTAGTTTTCCCGAATTATCGTGAAGGTGTATTAACTTGTTTCTTACACATATATTATGAACACTTTTCAACTTGATTTGACGCCATCATTCTCACATTTCTTCTTCACACGATCTCCAATAATAACATTCAAATTTAAAAAACGGGATTTGGTCAGGGGTATTAATAATAAAACTTACACGATTATCCAAATTTTTATTTCTTAACTTTGATAAGTTATTCAATTTTTTTTGCATATTATTTATATTTTTTAACAAGCAATATAATTCCCATAATAATAACAAAGGATATTTAAGAAACTCATATTATTTAAAAAAGCATTCCCCACTAAAAATATTATCTTGTAAATATGAAGTAAATGGAATGCCACAAAACCATGTGCAGGGAATTAAGTGACTTACGTCGAGTGTAAGGAAGGAAGTTTCTTTTTCTTTTAAAAATGGATTTTAAAAAGTTAAATCCTACGCCAAGGGAAAAGCAAAAATCTTTGTGTTGCTTAGTTCGTGATAGTAGAACTGAAAGTGGGGAAAAATTACACAAGTTTACAGAAAATTCATGGAAAAAAGTACAAAACGCAAGGTAATTTTTATTTCTTTTCTTCGAAGAGGGAGCAGAATTTCACTCCAGTGTTGTTTGCCTAAAACCGGATTTTACTTTGAAATTGCGGCATAGTACAAAACAATCTTTTTTTTCAGCATCGTCCGCAATGATGCATATATGTTATTGAGGAACCTGAAGCTGAAAACAACGAAGATGATGTTTACGGTAAATGTACTCACAGTAAAACGATATTGAGTTACGTCCAACGTAATGCAGAAAAGTTTTGCAAACTAGAAGAGCATATGATGTTGAAAGAATATGATTTCCAGCCAAAAGACCTTGGACAATCAGAAAAAAGGTTTGACGCCAAAGCTGTTGAAAGGGCATACAATCTTATCGCATCATGTGGTAATCCTTTCTAATACAGGAAAACCTTATCAACATCTTTTCTGGGTTGTAAGTTCCTGACGATATAAATACGACCTACTATTGGCTTATGACAAAGGCTCAGCCCAACTAGAAGTATTCTTAGAGAAAAGAATTCTATCGAATGAAATTTCATTTTTCGCTCCAATAAAACGAATGAAACTAAAAACATTTTCTTCTACTACAGTTAAAACAGTTTGCAAAACAAAGGCTAAATCTGTCACTATAACAGCGGAACGCAGTATGTTTGGAAAATTACTTATCGTTGCCCAACAGCGTGAGGAAATCTCTATGAAAGAAATTCTGCGATATTCTTTAAGCCCGATTCCTTGGTCTCTAGCTCTTCCTGATGGTGGTATGGTTAAAACGGTAAAATCAAAGCTTTTGAATATTATATCTGACGATGTTCCAGTTTTAAATTCGTTACCCGGGAATTGTGCTTTTGTTATCGATGGTATGGTTACTCTTTAACAAACCAATACTACGAACATTGGTACATTTGGAGAACTAGCTGATTCAATGCTGGATAGAGTTCTTGCAGGTTCAAGGTCTGAACAGATTTTTTTTGTCACGTATTAATATCGGGAAAACTCTATCAAAGGCTATGAACGACAACAACGTGCCACTGCAGGAAAACTCTGTATAAAGGTGGAAAGAAGAGATCAAAAACTTCCAAAACAATTTCGAAAGTTTCTTCGTCAGGATGAAAATAAAGTCAAAATCATCCATTTTTTCCTATAAGAGTGGACACACTGTACTCTGTATGCAGACTCTATTGGCAGCAAATGTTTGTATGTAAATGTTGGAGATGATTACTATCGCATCAAGGTTACCAACGGAATTGTCTCTTCAACTGTTGAAACTAGCCTAGGCACAACTCAGGAGGAGGCTGACACGAAAGTCTTTTTTTGCTGCCACCACGCACAAGAATCTGGAGCTAACACAGTTTGCATTTCCACTGTCGATAGTGACATTCTCATTTACGCATTATACTTGCAAGAATTTATTGAAGTCCCGTTAATCGTGAAGATTGGGACAGGCAATAACCGGCGACTACTAGATATCTTCGCGATACGATCTTCGCTTGGCCCGTTACTTTCAGCTGCTGTTGTTTCTCTACATTCATTTACTGGGAACGATTATACCAGTGCCTTCCATGGTATTGGTAAAGTCAAAGCACTTAACACTTTGAAAAAATCTGAAGAGTATCAAGTCGTGTTCTCCAAATTCGGTGATACGTTCACATTTGATGCAAATCTTTTTTCAACGATAGAACGGTTTGTGTGCGACCTATACAGTACCGCCCGAATGTAACTTTACATGTACGCGATAGTTATCACCTTCGCATGAGCTTTCGGTAGCGTCAGAACTTTTGTTGTTATTGTTACCCTTTTTTAAATACATGAGCTATTTTTGCATGTTGAAAACAATAGAGTTCATGTCTTTTTCACAAAATTTAATTAGCTCATGTGAACTGAGTGTGCCCCATTGTTGTATTTAATTGCTATAGTTGTCAAGAGATCAACGAAAGAAAATAAAATTTAACAAAGATTTAAGTATCTTTTGTTTTTACTCACGAACGGCAACGTTAAACCATTCGTTTATTAATTTTTAAAACGCGATAGAAATGCTTTTTTAGATCGCGTTTTAAAAATTTAAAAACGAAAAGCGGCGATAGAGAAGCTTCGTTAGATCGTGTTTTAAAAGTTTAAGAACGAAAAGCGGCGATAGAAATGCTTTTTTAGATCGCATTTTAAAAATTTGAGAACGAAGAATGGCGATATAAAAGCTTTTTTAGATCGCATTTTAAAAATTTAAGAACGTAAAACGGCGATAGAAAAGCTTCGTTAGATCGCGTTTTAAAAATTTAAGAACGAAAAACGGCGATAGAAAAGCTTCGTTAGATCGTGTTTTAAAAGTTTAAGAACGAAAAGCGGCGATATAAATGCTTTTTTAGATCGCATTTTAAAAATTTAAGAACAAAAAACGGCGATAGAAAAGCTTCATTAGATCGTGTTTTAAAAGTTTAAGAACGAAAAGCGGCGATAGAAACGCTTTTTTAGATTGCATTTTAAAAATTTAAGAACGAAAAACGGCGATAGATCTTGTGAACTGCAAAAAGAAACAATGTGCTACGTCAAACTGTGTGTGCAAATCACATAGGTTGCCATGTACTGATCTTTGTGGATGTAGCGACGATTGTAACAATACGCTTGATGAAAATAATTTCTTGGATAACAGCAGCGACGACAGTGACTGTGATTTTTAGTGCTATAATACGGTATAACTGTAAAATTTTATAATGTATACAGTTGTTTTTATCTCTCTAACTATTATGACGTCATAGCTAACTATCACTAATGATATTTTTCCAAATAATAAGTCTGGTATAAATGTTACATTCCCCATTTACTTTTTCATTTTCTATTGAATGGTATTTTTATTTTAAATTTTTGATGATTTTTTGATGACGTCATCCACATAATGACGTCATAGAAATATATTTGGGCTAAAAAAGGGTTGGGCCCAATCCTAGTTAAAGCCGACCAATTTTTTATGAATCTGCACATAACAAGCACATATTAAAAAAAAAATTACGATGTCCATCCAATTTATTTTGCTGTCTCCTCCCTGACTATGTGTGTAATTTTTTTCACATAATTTCTGTAGATGATAACCTTTACAATATTTTTTATGTTTGAATGATTAATACATTGTGCATCAAAGAATAAAAACAAAAAAATAATATATATGTGTACCATGGAAAGAAACAAAAGAAAAAAGAAGAAGAAATTCTTGTATAGATAGTTTTTTATGTCTTCATAATTCTACAGATTTTTCTCATGTTGGCAGTTTTTTGGTTGTTGCTGTTTTAACCTGTCCTAGGTTAACACAGCGACGACAAAAAAACTGTGTTTACGATCGCATTGTTGAATGCCACTGTTGATTTCCACCGTTGGATCTGTTACGTTAGCTGCATTCTATTTTTTTGACTTTGTACCATAATATAACATTATAATAATTTTAATTTTTTTCTCTCTACAATGAAAGTTTGATGAAGTCAGTTTTCATCTTAATTTTTACCCCTCCCCTGCCGTTAACGGAGACAAAACCTAATTATTGACAGCCCCGAAACTCTTTTGGATGAGGATGAGGACTCTATATGTAAAATTTTCTTTGTGTGTGTAACAATTTTCATTTTCTATATGATGAGCCATTCAACAGTCATTTCCATCATTGTAACCATTTTCTTCACCAAACATAGAACCCTTGCCTGTCTAAAGTGCTGTTCTTTGATGTGCTCAATGAAAGCATGATCTGACATAGTTTTGCTAAATAATCTGACTGCATAGAATGCACTTTTTATATTCACTTTCTTTACTAAGCAAAGAAAGTGAATATATAGGCCTTAAAGGGATCCTGAGGTATAAAATGATGTTGGACTTATATAATAGAGCTTAAAAAGTTGGTTAATAAGTCGTTTTAAATTTTTTTTTAAATTCTTTTCGTTCTCAAGATAATCAATCCCATTTAAAGAATTTCAGATTTAATTATGCTGCATGAATTTTAATGTCATATTAGCAAATTTTGACATTTTCTGTCATCAGTTAGTTTAGGCCTGTTAAGGGATGTGCATTCAAACTTTATCAATGTATAGATATTGTAAAGGTGAATTGTTTAACATAAATTTTTTTGCCAAAATAACACTTGTTTCATACCTCCTAATTTTTTGCTGATGACCCCATAACTTGGGATCTGCATGTCAGTTTGCAATCAAATTTTGTGAGTGAACAGATAGGGCTTATACGAGCTTACACATAAATTTTTATTGTAAACCAAGTTATTTTTGTATTTGTGTAGTTAGTCACATGGATCTACTGGACTTACCGGAACCTTGTGTTAGACGCTGATTTGATCACCAAACTAACCTGACATGGGTGTATAATATTTTTTCTGTTTCTCTACAAGATTGCGTAAATTTTGGTTGGCAATTATGATGAATAATTTATAATGTAATTTTCTTGCATGGGTTTTGAATATGTCTAGGACAAGAAGCAGTAATGTAATTTGGCCTAAATATTTCCAATAAAAAAAATTACTGTCTATGAAACAATGCAATGTAGTTAGATGCTGTGTTACGCAAGAACTATCTCAATCTCAAAAATCTCAATAATACTAACTATGAGTATAATATGGGAAGCCTAATGCAACTATGACGTCATAACCATTGAAAATAGCTAATAAAAAACACATTTCTGGTCTCATGATACTCTTTTATTTCAATAGACCTATTTCCATATCCATTTTTGTTTCGTGGAATATACACATACCAAAATACCGAATAACATGAAAATGAGATTAGTTATGAGAAAATTTTTAGCTTGCAGCGAAGTAGTGCAGATATGGTTTGTTTACTTGCAATTTTGCAAAATTATTATGTCATACAGATTGTTATTAACATTTGGTGATAATATGGGATAATATAGCATGTATCTGCCAAACATTGGGCCTCTCTAATAGTTTATTATTCTTGGTATTAAATGACCTAGGTATTTGCTAGCTTTGAAAATGATGATATGAGTAGCTAGTTGGCTGGCTGACTTGTTCCAAACAAACATGAAATTTCAAGCTGTTTACCAAAATTGGTGATTGATGTTACTGGTATATATCCTGTCTCCAGTTATTGACCTACCTTCTTTTTTAAACAACATTTGTGGAAATAACATTATCCAGGCTTACTGACAGTGATTTTAAAATAATAGTTGATCTTGTGGGTGTCTTACCCTGTTTATTTCTTTTCCAAGTGCAGGTAGTTTTGGAAGTATTTATAACTCACATTTTACACATTTGTGAATTCAGAAGTAGGATACTAATTTGACTTAGTGAGGCAAGTTGGACTTTAAACTTTCCCTGGAATGTTCTTGCTTATTTTTGTCACATTCTAAGTCTCTATCGTAGATTGTATATATATATTTGGTAAAAAAAAATATTTAAAATTCCGAAATATAAGGTTGATGATTTTATGTATATATATAAGCGAGAAAACAAGATAGATAAGGACCTGATTTTTAAGAACACTGAGACTGAGATTTTGCTAAGAATTAAGCACATTTGCAGCTGAAATTCAGACATTCTTATAAGAAAAAGGTTGTATATTATTTTCGACTAAGCGTTATTAAACTGTACATTAAGTTTCAGTTCTAAATTTACTATGAAACAGTAAAATAAAAAATGTATTCACATCATTCTAAAAACGTGGCTAGGTTTTAGGTTCTGCTCTAATATATATACCAAAAGATACGCTTTTAAAATCTGCAATATTGTAGCCTTTTTTTCACTCTACAACTAACAATACCCTCTTTTTAACTGTGTTAACTACGATTTTGTGAAACTGCCAGTTAAAAGCTGTAAAAGTCAACATTTTGTTGATACATTCTTTAAACTTGCATGTAAACAACTAACATCCCAAAATTTGCTTATAACTAATCTCGTTGACATGTTATTTTGCATTTTCGTATGCATATTTCACGGAACCAAAGCTTAAAGAAAAACCACATCGGCTAGAAGTTGTCGACTTGATTTAGGAATTTTTGTTTGTCAGCATTCACTCCAGCAAATGTTGACTTAATTGGGAAACCCTTTGTATATCATCTCATTTTTGTGGGCATTTTAGTTATTACACTAAAACAATTTGGCAAAAAACCTGACAACAGCAAATAAAGTTGGTAAAAATTGTTCGTCAGTTATACACTGAGAAGATTTTTTTTAAAAATGAGCGAGTTATCTACATAAGATGTTACCCAAACTATCAGTTTAGAGTTAAAACTAATTTAATGAGATACTGGATAAAAAGATGACCCACAAATTGTGTAGCCTTTCACATTGTTAGATTTTATTTAGAAAAACAATGCAGAAACCAACAAACCCTGTTAAGAGAAGTTCATCCATCCGGAATATCATGGGTTATCCAATAACAAAAGGTGGAAGTCATTCCCTACCAAGACAAAAAACAGTATGAATATGTATAAATAATTTTTAATCTATACTACAAAATAAAAGAGCTCTTTGATGTAACAATATTGACTTTGACAGGAATATCATTTGAAATTGACGATTGTGAAAAAATTCAATAAACTCAGTAAACTAAGCATGTGGCAATTTTCAAAATTCACAACGTTAGAAAATTAGAGACTTCTCTATGCATTAGAGATCTGGGTAAAAGTTCTAAAAAAACAAGTATTAGCAAGAGCACAATTTAATTTCCTAGAACTTTTTTTCACCATCAATTTGTTGTAACTATTTAACATTGCTTTTTCATAGGTCCCATATAAATTTTTAACAACAACAACAAAAAAAGCTTTCTGATGTCTTTGAATATGTGTTCAAATAATAGGATGTTTTTGCGTTACATGGATATATATATTGTTACAAGATAAAGATAATAGCTTGACCTCGAAATAATAGGGGAGTTACTCTCAAAATAAAAAGGGTGGGGTGGGGTTCCTAATAATAAAGGGTTGTTTTAAAGTTAGAGGGTTCTGACCCCACTGCCAACTATGCTTTTAAGTATTTCTCTGTTGATCTAATTGATAAAAAACTATTGTATGTTGTTTAGATACATAGTGGTTGGTTGTGGAAGAAAGGTGTAATGAATTCGCAACTCTCAAACCGAAGATGGTTTGAAATAAAGGGAGATCAGTTATATTACTTTAAAGCTAAAGGTGTAAGCATTCTATTTTTTGACAAGATTTTCTAGTTGTAATTAATGTAAGTGAATGGTTAATCCTATTGTAATGGCAAGAGGGTGTGGAAAAAATACCATGCGGTTTAATAAGCTATGTACATTTCAGTTTCTACAGCTTTAAATTGACATGCAACAATAACAGGTTTATCAATAAGAAATGTTCTTGTGTGATGAACCACACTCTGAGAAATGGTAGCTTTGTTCATGTATGTAATTCCAAAATATTGACTAACGAAAAAAAATTGTATTTTGGAAAAGTCAGGGACAAACTTTAATGGTTCAGGTGATAAAAGATCTTTTCATTAGATTTGTAAAAGGTTCTGCTGGTTCATCTGCAGAATTGCTGCTAAAATTGTTGAGTCGATGTATATACATTGTGGATGGTGGCCACAGGGCTATTATTTAGTATAATTTGGTTATTTTGCAGATAACTTAAAACTTTTCATTAAAGGATTCTAATCCTCTTGGGCAAGTATCTCTTGCTGGAAACGAGATTAAAAGACACCCACCATTGGCAGACACAAGTGGGAAATACTTGTTTGAAATAATTGGTATGTTTTTATGTTTCTTTTTAAATTGTCGATTCTGCTTTTTCATTGGATAGATTATCAAACAGACTGTGCATTAATGTTAGTGCAGAGCCGTGACTAATCTGTTAAATCTGACAAATTATTTAATATGTGCAATACAAACCTAGTAAAGGGATTTCAAAGTAAAGAATGATGTTGTTTAACAGGTCAAGAATAGATTGTTCCTGGCAGGTTATTGATAATAAAATTTGCTCTTCATATCATATCATATTTATGCATTATACAATTTATCCACCATAATTAATTTGAAAACTTTTGTATGCAGATATCTTTAGAAGGCGAACATGATTTAAAAATTTTAAGGCTACAATCTTGGACAAAAATATTAAGACAAAGGCAGTTTTTTCCCTATTATTCATATATAGACAAAAGTGGCAAACAGTCAATGAAGTTGCTACTTTTGCACACACGTAGGCCAGGCAGACAGCGTTAAAAAGTTGCTAGTCACATTGGGGCCCACGAAGACCCCAAAATTTGTGAAAAATGGCCATGCTGACCTCAGCAACAATTAGCACTGGACTTTACCAAATGACCTAAATCCTAAGTCCACTCTGAACATTGACAAGTGAGTATATAAAAATAGTTTACGCAATCACTTTTGGTAGCAAACTTTGAAATTAGCTGTCTTGTCTTAACATATTTTGACCAAGATTGTAGTTGTTTAAAAATCTAAAAATACTAGTTAGTTAAACAATTATTCAAGCTTTATAACTTAAGTCCAACATCATTTTTCACCTCTTGATCCCAAACAACTCAGTGGGTATAAGATGAGAACTATAAAGTTTTACCATACTTTATTTGAAAATTTCTGTATTAAATTGAGCAGGTTCTTTTATGATTCGTATTTATTATATTTTTACCCGGTGGTATCAATTCTAATACATCTCAATCTTATTGATTTATATCAACAAGTTCAATATCTTTTTGCTAATATGTATTTGTATGGTATAGCTGGTGAGCAGAGAAAGGGCCGACCTGTGATGGAAAACTTTGATACGTTGTTGTTTGGAGCTGAAGCTCCTTATGAGATGGAAATATGGATAAAAGCAATCAACAGAGTTATTTACACTGTAGGTAGTTTTAGTGTGACTTGCTCTAGCACATTGTGTGAACCTCAGGACCCAATGTGACCTTGGGGTTTAGATGACTTTAAATTTGCCATGACTAGAGGGAGGAAGCAAAAATTTCAAACTTTGATAGTCAGGCACCCTTCATTTGAGGATGAGGGGACGGTAAAAAAATTAATGGGAGGATGCACGATAATTTGTAATTTCTATATATGAAAATCAAGCAAAGAATTTTTTATTTCCTTAAATTTAAACTTCTATAAACTTCTCATTACACAAGTTTTGCTCAGTATTTATTTACAGAAAATTTCTGTGTGCTTTCTCTTAAAAATCATTTACTTCGATCCTGCCTACATACCTCCACATTTAATCGACATTCGTCAGTTTTTCATTTTGCCAACCCTGCACAGCCTTTTTCATCCTTCCATGTTAAATTTGTTGTAACACTCGTGCAAATATAAAAGTGGTGTACAACTGGGGAAATAGACTCTGAAACTTAACAGAGGATACCTAAACTGGGAAGAAAGAGAGCAGGTAAAAATAAATCAAGATGGTGTGCATAGAAGTGGCTTCACACTATGGCTTTACGCAATGGCTTAGTAAGGAAATAAAAAGTGTATTGTTACTAGGGAACAACCAAAGTCTCTTTTGGAGTGTGTAAATAAAAGATTTTTTAAAAGAAATATTTTTATGTGTTAGGATTATAAACAATCTTCTAAGTTGCTGACAGGGCAGTAATTCTCTCCTATAGTATTATGTTTAAATTCTACAAGAAGTTTTCGTGATGTCAAGATTTTATTTAACATATTCAACATTTCTGCATTTGTAGCCCCTCGGCGGAGGCATGTTTGGTCGTTCGATAATTGAAACCGTAAAACTGGATTCCAGGAAAGGTGGTGGAATGGTACCCATTATTGTTGAGCAATGCGTTGAATATATTAGAAAAATAGGTATACTTCTTTTTCTTTTTTAATTATTAGTAGATGCATTTTCAATTCTTTGTGTCATTTAAACTAAATAAAACGAAGGCCAATTTACTCAACTGTCAAAAATGAAAACGAGAACTGTCAAAATAAAAACGAGAACTTTTAAAATATACGAACGAGAACTGTGACACCTTAGCGCCATCGTACATTGTGGAATACATGAAACTATATTTTATGAAGGAATGAACGAGGAAGGTATATTTCGAGTGCCTGGTGCAAAAGACGATGTTGAGATGTTAAAGAATTCATTTAATAAAGGTACTTCCCTTTTTACGCCATAGTTAACTTGAAGAGATGTTTCTGAAAACTAAATTAACACAGCCATTTAAGGGGAAATAGTAATAAAACATTTTTCAATTCGAAAAAGATGAGGAAAAAGGACGAAGTAAGAAATTGTTTTTCCTAATTTACGCTATGATTTGCAAACATTTTCATATTCAACACATTTAATTGTACCTCTTTTGTTTACTACCTGTTTCTCGAATCTTAATTTTTTATGTCTCCGACGCTCCTCCTCATGGAAGCATTATTGTAAAGAATGT
This sequence comes from Hydractinia echinata, assembly GCA_030067915.1. Classification (NCBI taxonomy): domain Eukaryota; kingdom Metazoa; phylum Cnidaria; class Hydrozoa; order Anthoathecata; family Hydractiniidae; genus Hydractinia; species Hydractinia echinata. The sequence continues at coordinate 2,704,299 of JASGCC010000023.1, forward strand.
GTCGTCCGAAATTTCCTTTCATTTTAAGCTTAAGTAAAATCCGCTAGGCCAGGCTATTTCGTTGTTTTTTGAAACGCTTTACTTTGAAAAAATAAGTCATTCTCGTCACAGTCTCAAAGATTATTTCATCTCCTAGAAGCTACAAGCATCTCCTGTCAAGTCGTAACAGATAGAAGTACAGCTTATTTAATCTTAACGCTTTGCTTTCAATACTTAGGGGAAACAGTTACGTTAAAAGACGGGGAATACAAAGTGCATATTGTTGCTTCAGTGTTAAAGCAGTACATTGGAGATTTACCTGATCCAGTTATTCCGTCTGAAAATTATGATCAATTTATTGCTGTGGGAGGCTGTAAGTTTTTTTTTACTGTTTAAAGTTTTGTACATTGGCTTTACTTAAATATCCAGTATGAAAAGTAATTTATCCATAATGGCTTTTCTAAGCAGTTTTAGGAGTATCAGTAAAAATTTTGTTGTTCTTAGTTTTTGTTGTTTATTTTTATATACTTATAACATTAATTTTTTTATAGTATACAAAGAAGACAATAAGGCCGCCATTTTGAAGTTTCGTAATTTGTTAAAAATTATACCAAAGGAACATTTAAATTTATTAAAATACTTAAGGTAACGTAAGTTGTTGCATGCTGCGAAATCCCTTTAAGTTTGGTTTTTACTTAGCGGTAACTAGCAGTAACTAACGCTAACGAGCGGTAAGTGGAAACCAAGCTTTAGCATACTATTCAGCTGTCTTTCTAGTTTGGATACTCCAAAGAACGCTCACCAAAGATATATATATTTTTTATTTTAGCCGTTTTTTATTTGAACTTCAAACGTATGAAAAAACAACGAAAATGACGATAGTGAATCTTGCTCTTGTTTTTGGTCCAAATATATTAAGGCCCCAGGTAAGTCGTTTGTTGATATGATGCAGAAGCTTGAAGCTGAAGTTTGTAACATTGCTTTAAAAGAAAAAATTGCTAGATATGTATTATGTATTACTAGTCGGTGGCCCGTGAAAAATTCGCCGGTCCTTTTTATACCGCATTGCGTACGTCTCGCTACTTGCAGTACCATTTTGCGTGACAGACAGATGTATACGGTATTATTATATAAACTAGTCGGTAGCCCGTTGATAAATCCACGGATTTTTAATATATCGCATTTCAAATGTGGCTATGATTAAAGAGCTGTTCATGATTATTACCCAGTCTTCTGCTTCTATTGGTATTGCTAACAACGAAGATACTGCGAGGGGATTCTATCGCTTTTAAAGGTCCAAATTGAACTGCGAATATTTCAATTTTTATTCTCTTGCTGAACGATAGGCTGAAAAAATCGATTTACGCTTTGATAGACTTCTGGCATGGCCCGGTGAGTAATTCAACTCACAAAATACCGTAATGGAAGGCAACACTTCACAACGCTACTGTGGCTTTTTTTCGTATTATTTATTTTCACTCATTATATCCAATTTAGTTTAGATTCCGGCGATTCTTTCCGGCAATTCGTGGTCTATAATTTCTAACAAAACCATTTTCCAGCGTCTGTGGCGATCACCTTTAAACTCTCCTTTGAAGATCTGAGTTTTTTATTCGCTTGGTGACTTTTAGTTTTTAACTGGTTTCATTATTCACCTGTTCTCTTTGCAGGGCGACGATCCTGATTTTTTACTTAAAAGTCTTGGCGATGTCAACAGAACTACAATGGCGATTGTCATGTGCCAGGAAGAATTGTTCCCTGTGACACCAGATGAAAAATATTACCAACCCAGAGATTCCTTCGATAGGTGAGTATGGATGATGCAACATAGTCTAATAAAGTATAACGGTTAAAAAAAATCGTGATTTCTTGGGAAATCAATCCACTTCAGGAAGAAGGGTTAATCTTGTAACAACAGCTGTTTACTTGTACAAAAAGCTATTGTTTTTTTTTTTGTATTTCAGCTTGTATTTAAAGGTTGTCGCACCAATGACACAAGAAAAAAGATCTATGTCAGATAGCAGTTTATCGGATTTGATAGATCGTAAGAATAGTTTTACTAAAATTTCTCATACCTCTTAAAGTGCGTTTTAAATAATAGTCGTATTTTTTCTCTCTTCCTGAGGGTACAGCATGAGAACATGAGAAAGCGTTTTTGTTTGACTAATGTTTTCTTTGTGTGTTTTTCTCTATAGTTGAAAAAACATTCAGTACTGAAAAGAGAGGTATGATTTTATTTTTTCAATTTTGTTGGAAGTTTTTTGGAAGTTTTGTTAGAATATTGCTTAGCCTGACTGAGAGTGTTTACTTAATAACACCCAATTGTTTTAGTGGCAATCTAGGAGATCTCAAATGTTGAGTTACTCCAATTTTGTTTCAAATATTATAGGAATCATTCAAATGTTAAATATTGCACACACAAGCAATCCCTTACTCTATTTTCATGTTAGACACACGCATTTTAAACTTATAAAAGTTCATTTGTCAATGTTTACAGAGGGTTTAGGGTTTTAGGTTATTTGGTTAAATTCTAAGCGCTTTAAACAATGTTAATTTTCGCTGATACGAGCGCAGTCCATTGTCACGATTTTTCGGACTTCCCCAAACTGCGGCGTTTATTCTTTCATAACCCAAAAACTGCAACTAGGGTGTTTCTTTAACGTTGTTTATTCGATCTACACATTTGCCAAAGTAGTGGTAAGTATTGGTCCGGCGATGCTGTTTAGAATTTTCTAAACGTTTTATGAGCGTGATTGTAGTAGTACAATCGCATGATATCGAGTGCGTTTGACCAAGGACAATGATGAATTTACGATAAAATGCGATCAATAGTGTTTTTCATTTTTTTGTTAGATGAAGTAGCACAGTTGAAGAAAGAAATTGAAGAACAAAGAAAACAGTTTGAAGACCAGATAGAAGAGCTAGAGAATAAGTTGGACGCTGAAATAAAAATTCGTGAAATGATCAAAATACGCTTAACAGACGAGCATAAAGCCAGGTTTACATTTGAATTTTTTTATTTGACTCCACGCTCGTCAATACGTACATATCGCACTTTTAGTAACTAATGGGCACATAACACATTTTTCACCTTTTAAATATTTATATTCTTTCTGTTAAATATGTGTTAAGTATTATTTTTATGTATCGAATACCTAAAACTGAAAAAATATACAACCCTTAGTGGCTGGTGAATATCTGGCAGATTATTGTTGAGATTGGAGACGTTTTGTTATGAAAATTTAGTGTTTCCCTCATACTTTTGTGTATAAAAAAGGGGGCACAAGTCCATTTTAAATGTACAGGGCGCATCAAAATATCTTATTAATCGAAGAATTTTTTTCTTGCACTTATTTCTTACAAAGTTCTGCATTTTACCTGCCCTCATAACGCTTATCCTCCTAGGTGCAATGAAAAACTTGAGATAAGCAATTTTTTTGTTGGAGAATTAGAAGAATATATCACAAATAATTTGTCATGTGCCCTTTTGTTACCAAGGCTGTGATATTTTAATAAGTTATCTGCCACAATCTTGGAAATAGGAATGAATAATTTTTTGATTGTTACAAACGATATTGCAAATGTGAAAATCTCTTTATCCCTTTTTAAGTTGAACTAAAGGGACACAATACAAAATTTGGATTCTTTTCTTTGCTCTAGTTCATATTTTTTCACGAAATTTCATATTATCTAACATAGGGTTGCTGCGGAGGAGAGACTGGAATTATACAGAAATGGCATCGAAGAATATTGTAAAAAATTTGGACATGTTGATATTAGCATATCTTGATATAAAACTTTAATTGTAGGAAATTATTTTAAACTGAAAATGATTTTATAATTTGGATAAAAAGTAATTTTATAGTCTGAGGCAGCCATGTATATAGCTTGTGTATATTGAGCCTCGTTTTTGTTATGTAGTTATTTCTATTTTTAACATTTTTTGAAAAATTAGATTTTAATGCACTCACCGTGATGCTTTAGTCAAAAAACAGTCTTCTTTTAAACCCAGCCTCTATTTAAATTCATTGACCTTTTTAATAACCAATCCAATGAAGCCATTAAACATTTTTTCGGCAATTTTTTTTTGTTATTATTATTTTTTTTGACATAAACAGGTTAGATTTTAAGTTTACAATCTTGCATGAAATATAGTAACGCTAAAAAAAGGTTTAAGATAACACCCCTTTTCCTTAAAAACTTCCCTTCAAATAGTTTTAAAAATTGCTTCAAAGAACCTTGGGGTTAGTACTAGTTTTTCTCCAACATACAAGTTGTTCTTTCGGTGTTAAGCGACTAATGTAGATTATTAATATGCATTTATGTATTCTTTATAATTATTGCTACATGTATTTTTGTATTTTTGTATAGCGCTTACACCAATGTTAATTTAAAAAAGACGTACAGTTCTCTCTTTAATTGGAGATAGTGTTCGTAAGAAAGATTTTTGTCCGCTAATTATTGGTTCCTGCTTTTTTGAATCTCAGAACTCGTTAATTCTGTTCTCTTTTAAAAAAATCAATTCAAAACTTCTCCAATATTTTCAAAAGGTTTTTAACAACTTTTACCTAAAATCTCCCCAACCTCCGTTTCACAATGCATAGGATTACTATATGTGTCCAGTAATCATTTATACTAATAGGAACCAGTAACAATAGGAACTGAAGAGGCTATCCTGGGTAAATAATTTCAATAATAATAATTAATTTGTTTTTTATCTTATCAACAAAATCTTATCAAAAGTCTTCAAACCTCGTAAGGTATCACGAAAATTGTCTGTTAGTTAGAGAGAGAACTACCTCATTATTATGTATGTAATTTAATGTAAAAATGACAGCTGACGTATTCTACGATTGTATTTTGCGTATAAATACTTTTTTTAGTTCTGGCTGGAATCTTTGCCGTTGCGAAAAAGTTTTCCGAAAATCTTTGCAAAAAAGTTTTCTGAATTTTTTTTTGCGAAAAAGCAGTTGATGTTGAAAATAAATGTCGTATAGCATTTTAAAATATTTTCAGCATTTTAACATTTCGGAATGTCCTAATTAGAGTAATTTTGTGAAGCACTAAATTTTGTAACTTGGTAAGAGAAAAAACGCAGAGCGCACGAGAAATATTTTGTGTTAATTATTTTTTTTTGATAATTAATTTTTTTGTTAATTATTTTTCTTTTGCGTTGTTAGGCCTTTATTTAGTTATAAAGATTTATTGTATACATATTTTTTACACATTTTTTTACATATATAACATATGAGATAAATAGTTTGTATTTTGTGATAATTTAAAAATTCTTTGAACATCGAGTCTAAACAGCCTGAGACCCTAAGGGACCCTACGCTGAACGATTGTGTGTCTGTGCGGTTAAAGCCCATTCGACAAATTGTAAACATTTTCTTGAAAATCTAAATAACTAACGCCACATTTTCTCTAATAAAGACCCGTGGCGTATACAACAAGTTTGTATACGCCATTCTGTGTGGACGTTTATTTTAGAAAAAAGAGGATATTAGCACGCGTTTCTTTTATAAGCAACGCAACCGAGTTGCTTAGGGCTGAAGCTGAGATTTGGGTCAAAGCAACAGCTCAGCAACTGATCAGGCTGAAATTTAAAAAAAGTTAAATAACAGAGGCTTTAAACCTGGATAATCTAGTAAGAAAGGTACACAGTCATGGAGAACCATGGAGAATGAAAAGCCTGGAGCTAAAGAACTACGTTAACGTGCAGAATGGCAGAAGTGGTGTTCTTTTTAACGAATAAAAATAAAAATAAAAAAATATGTAAGATGTATAAGAATGCAAAAACAATTTCTCACTTGAATCTGGTAGGATAGCTTGACAACCTCCTGCCAGGGCAATTTATTCGCTTTCTTAATATTCTTCGCGCCGTCTCGGATATCAAAAAGCGAAAAATTGCCCTGGGAACGAGATTGGTTAGCTTGAATGAAATTGCCCTGACTCTTCAAGATGTCAGTGTACTGAGAGGATGAATAATGATAAGAAGACTTGGACAGCAATGTAAAGCTTTGTTTTAAAAAAAATATGTAATTGTTATGCAACTGCAACCTAGTTCCCAGCGCATCTTGCATCTTAGCTGACGCCGTCCCGGATTTTAGAAAAGATACAAGATGCCCTAGGGACGAAGTTAGTGCAACTGTTGTTGTGAGATTTAAAATGCGACAACTCTTCGCTATGTTGTACAACGTGTTTTAAATAAAGTCGTAACAGTGACTGTTATACAGCAGTTGTTTAACACTTTTTAACACCAATTATTAATTTTTTTTGATATTAGCAATATTTTATAAGAACTGAGAGGCTGAGATTGACTGAAAAATAAGAGCAAAAAGAGTATAGCAAGCTAAGAATTTCTTTGATATTCTGCAAAACTTGTATCTGAATGTAATCGCAAATATAAGAAATAAATGCTTGAAATATAAAAAGAAATAAAAACAGTTAAGATAAGATAAGAGCACTTCAGTTTGAAGTCAAATTTCATGATTCACATAAAAAAATTGTATGCACTTTTGTACAGCATTGTATTTCGTGAAAATCCAACCTCGTTTCTAGGGCATTTTACCTTGTTGATGAAGTTTTTATTGGCCACTCCGTTATAACGGCTCAGGGGCCACAAGACCCTGGGGACGAGGTTGATGAAAATTGTAACTATGATTGTTGTACAGAATTGCTCATGCTATTGGAACTATGTTAGGTTTTTTCTATCACGACAGGAAATATTTTGCAACAAATATTTTGTTCGTTGATTCAAGTGGTACAACGAATACTTTTAACGAATATTAAGCTTAGTTTCCAACAAAGTCTGCAATTGTTGCGCCATACTTAGACAAATTTCTATCTCTGCAACATTTATTGTGCAACATCTCTTGTGTCCTTTTGGTTGTACAATATGTGTTTTCAATAACCTCGTAACAGCGACTGTTGTGCAACTGTTATACAATGGTTGCTTAACAATTTTTATGTTAACGGAAGCCATGTTTTTGTTTTTTCACTAAGATTACAACATATAATGTCTATTTTGTAATTCCTCGTTTCCATCTTGATCCTGTATTCTCGGATATTTTGTTCATTTCAATCTCACTACTGCTTCCTGCAGATCAATTTCCATATAACCGAGATGCGTTAATATGCTAAGACGTCACTGTCAAAGGCTGTGGGTGTGCCCAAATAATTTAATTAAAAAAACACTTTATACTTTACCCACAACCTCGTTCCCAGGGCATTTTGCCCTGTTGATGAAGTTGATGAAATAAAAACAGTTCAATTGAAGTTCAAGTTTGAACATGTAAAAGAGAATAAGAACACTTCAGGTTGAAGCCACTCCGTAATAACGGCTCAGGGGTCACAAGTCCTGGGGGCGAGGTAGCTTTTCCCACTACTCTTTTTTTCTTAGTGGAAAGCCTTTAAGGACTTGTAACGAAGTTGGTAGGCGGCATCCAAATATCGTGACCTATTGTAATAAAAATAGAATAAAAATAGAATGTATAACATGAAAGGATATAATAAAATACAAATTGGAACAAAAAAGGACCTCATGTTACTCTTTTATTTTTTAAATTTTAAAGGATTAAAAAAACTTTAGAAGTTTTAACTATATACCAAGCAGCTGTTCTCCTTTAAAAACGATTCAAAATGTCACCGTCAACTATCCCTTTCTTAAAACTATCCCTTTCTTAAAAACATTGCAGGATATTATACGAAGTTAATGGGATACACGAAGAACACATGTGGGATTTTATAACAGGTGCAAGTAAAGTGGGAAGGACTTTAAACAAAATAAAATAAAATCACAGCACAATTTGAGAGTCAAAAAAAATTTTAAGCAGCTGCTTACAATACCACCCTGTATGCGTTTTTTGATCATAACAATCTTTTCCCTAGTCTCCCACTTTTTTTAAATAGGAAGGAAATATTCTCTGTTTTTAATAAAATGGACATAAAACTCAAAGAGTAAACATTTATTCTTATATTTGAATTTGACATTGGAGAAGGGTTGACCTGGAAACTGATCTTAAAAAACTCTAATTTTGAACCATGGGTTTTCTGAATTATAGTGTGTTTATTTTTTGTTTGGTTACTCTTAGTTACATGGTAGAATCGCGACCAGGAAAATCTACAAGTTAGTTGTTTTGTATGTTAATTCGAATGTGTTTTGAAACGAAACGTAATTTTAGAATCTTTGTTCCGTAAAAACATCTTTTCGTTCCTCTTCGTTTAATGAACGGTTTTACTGTATTTTATGTCGGATAATTCTCCCAGATATCTAACAGTATAAGTAAAAATGTTTTGTTTTCATTTTAAGCAGGCAGCATAGTAATTGCTAAACTTATTTCTTTTTAGAGTATGGAAGAGTTGGAAGAAGCGAGGAGAGTGATGATGAGCTAAAGGCACAAAATAGATTCTGGGGCGTAAGTAAATTTATTAACGATAAAGCAGAGAAAGAATAGTCTTGCGTAGAGCTTTTTAATTTTCCTTTTGCTCTTACTTTTCGAAGGTCCCTTTCTTTTAAATGTGTCTTGCGGTTATACGTTATTCGGATAAATAATGGCGCGGAGAACATTTTGCGTAATTAGCGAAAAATAGTTAAAATTCGCTTAATTAAATCTGCGCCAAATTAAATCCGCGCCAAGTTTTCTCCGAATAAGGTAATTCAAGGATGTGCAAACAAAATTTCTGCACATCTGCAAACTTTGAATTCAATTGTTTTTATTTATTTTTTTAGTGTATCGGAGAATTCAATAATTGTTTAGTGGATGCGAGTAGATCAACCAGCTCAGCATTGAAAGCATGTCACCTTTACTACACATCATGCGTTGATCGATCAGGGTACATTAGAGAATCTCCAGCAGACATACTGGCCAATGCCGCAACTTCGAATGAAGGAAATAACGTATAAAAATACACTATTGTACAATTTTTTTATGTGTTAATGACTCTAAAGTAAAATAATAATACAGAATGCGCTGATTGTTTCTCTGAATAATTTTGAAGTGATGAAAGTTGACAATAATTTTAGATACTTTCCCGGTTAAAACCTTTGTCGCCCCCAACCTCCTCTAAATTTCTGTCACTCGTCAGGGTCTCGCGGAAAGTTTTTTATTTTTTTTTAAATTTTCTTTATCGACTTCGAAAATGCCTAATAACTTTACATTCAGATAGATTATGACAACTAAAACCAGTCGGTGCAAAGTCTGAGGACAAAGTTGCCTGGAACCTAGCTAATTGAGCACAAAGTGCAAGTTTGAAGGTGCAAGCAACTATAGAACAACTGTTATTAAAGACATTGGTTGTGCTAGTGCAATTAAACCTTCCATTTGAAGTATAAAATCCCCGCAGCACAAAAAACTTTTAATTATTGACATCTACTCCGTATGCTAAGCAGAAAAAACCGATTCACGATTCCTAATCCCACGACCTTCCGCACTAGAAGCGAACACTCTATCACAGGGCTTCTGGTCAGGGATTTCATATTTTGTCACTAAGGAAAGCTCAGACCGGCGTATTAAGATATTAACAAATAATAATTTCACATGTGAAAACACACAAGGCTTAGATTCCAGACATTGCTTGTAGCGAATTTAAATTGATAAAAAAAAGTATTCCGTACTCCGCCTTTGTTTAATCAATTTCGCAGTATCTATGTTACCTCTTCCCACCTGTTACCTGTTTCCATAAAAACAGGAAACTAAAAACGTTGCAGTCAGCAAATTTTTATTTGTCAATATGGGCCAGCGAGGGGTTTGTTACCCGAGAGTTCAAAAGAACAGGGTTGAATTCGCTTTTATAGTTTCTATTTGCTAAACAAATAGGACTCCGAACACAATAATGCAGATAAACACAAAACTGGAGTGCTAACCTCCACATATTATTTCCTCGTTATCACACCCCCAAAAAATTCAAACACCACAAATATTCTAGACTGTCTCCTCTGTAGGGGACACATTCGAATCAGTTTGTACCACCTGTAAACTAGAAACGTCAAGCCTTCCCTGCTGAACCATCTCACTGATTGCTAAAAACGTTTCTTCATTGCACTGATCAGTCGACACGGCGACATTGTTTTCTCCCGACACCATCGTAGCAGCTGACGCGTCACTGCTTGCCGTATTAGAAAGAGGTATATGAATCAAGATCTTCTCTTCACCAGAAGTAGCGTCGTTTATAACTATAGACGTTGACTTATCCACAGAATTTTGTTGATCTGTTCCCACAGTCCCTTGCTCAATTGTTAAGTCAATACCATCGTTATGTTCTTTTTTAGCAGAAGCAGTCGATACCGTTTTAGTACTGGCTTTTATATCTTGTGCGTCGGAAGGATTAACATACACAATTCCATAATTACCATCTGTATCTATATTCAATCTAGCATTCACAAGTTCAGCTTGTTGATCGGTTAAAATGACCTGCTCTCCATCGATCGTATACACAGTGTCTCGATAGTACGCACTTTGTACCGGATCTGCGGCGGAGTCGTTAAACACCAACTCGTCATTAGGTTTTACTTGTACACGCTGATGGAGATATTCGTGTCGTTTTAATTCGTTTAATGTTTGAAAAACCTTCTCGCATATAGCGCATCGTAGTTTGCTTAGGTTTTCGAATTTTCCACCCAATGAGATCTCTTCTTTCACTGTTTTTATGTGTTGTTTGGTTAACACATGTCGGTTGAGGTCAGTTCTCATATAAAATATCTTTTCACATGGTAAACACCTGTATATTGTTTCTTTACTATGTACAGTCTTTGTGTGACGTTTCAGGTGAACACTTTCGTTGAACACTTTACCGCACTGAACGCAAGGATAAGTCGTGGACACACCATGAACAAGCTTAACATGCGTTGTTAAACGTTCCCTAGTATTAAAAGTTGAATCGCAATGTGAGCATTTTTTCGTTTTCTCAGATACATGCGTAGGACGATGCTCTAAGAATGAAGAATGTACATGATAACCACGCTGACAAAAATTACAGATGTACACAGCCGCACTGGGATCTTCAGGCGAACTACTAACAGCATAGCTTTGCAGATGATTTCTAAGATCGCTCACGCATGGAAACTCTACGTTACACTCCGTGCAGATCACCTCTAAACAACTTTCCGACATTTGGTAGTGCATTTCCAAATCCTCGTGCAAGGTGTAAACTTCCTGGCACGTGTTGCAGCAGTAAAGGTCATCGTCATGACTTTTCACATGTCTGTTAAAATCACCTCTGGCGACAAATCTCTTGTCGCAGGTGGAGCACTTATACGGTTTATAATCATCATGCAGAGCCATGTGGTTTTCAAACGGCGTCCTCTTCAAGAAATATTTATCACAAACGTCGCAATGAAACGGATTGGAGCCATCATGAATGGAAATATGAGCTTCCAGAAGTCTTTTCTCACTGAATCCCTCATCGCATACATCGCATTTAAAACGACCACGCCCATCAACGCAATACGTCATCTTGTGACGCTGTAAATAATCGGGACCATTGAAAGTCTTTCCGCACGCGTCACACTCGTAATTTTTCGTACCAGTATGCATCAGGATGTGCCTACTGTATTTATACTTTCGTAAAAAATGTTTATCGCATTCTTCGCAATACCATGGATTAGTACCATCGTGGACTTTTTGATGCGCCAGGGCGTCTCGTTTTTCGCGGTATACTTGAAGGCAAACGCGACATTTATAATCTTTCTTTTTCCCCACGAATACCACGTCAAAAATCTCGTCTGATATGACTTCTTTGTTCTTATTTACTACTTCACCATCTTGGTCATGTTCCAGTGTGTGGGCAGTATATATATCTTCTGTACGGAACGACTTGTCGCATTGTTTACAATAAAAACGCGTCAGTCTCTCGTCATTCTCCTTTAAACGTTTACTTCTTTTAGGTCCATCCACTGTCCCTTGTTTTTTGTTTTCTGTACATTCCCTAGGATACGGACGCTTACCAGTTTTGTTTTCAGCCAATACAGATGGGTCTACAATAACAGGAAAGCTATTTGCTAGAGCTATATACAGAGTAATCTTCAAATGGCCAGTTCATTCTACTATCACGGGAGGGACTTCCTTATTTTTAAGTCATTTATTAGCAATGTTGAAAATATTTGCGTGTATGTAAAACAGCACCAACAGGACATACCACGCTTCACAGAAAAATATATATGAATGTGAAGTGAAAAGAAAAAATCAAATAAAAAGCAGCAAGTAGGTACAAAAGAATCTGTGGTAGAATAAATCTACTGCAAAATAATTTTTTTTAGTTAAAGTTTAAATACCTATTTTTCCATCACTAGCAGGAACTTCTTCAGCAATGTCATCACTTTGTTTTGTTACATTTTTCTCTTTCTTTGCTCTATTTCTGGCTTCTTTTTTCGCATCTTCCTTCTAAATATAACATAATAAAAACCAACACAGGTCACTATTGCACTTTAGGCTCGTATGAAGCAAAATCGTTTTGGTGGTCTTACAAAGAATGTATTATTATATAAACGTAAGGCTTTCATCATTCATAATTCATAATTGCACATTCACAATGTCAATTAAATAAACTACTGCTTCCTTAACCCTCAGACTCCAAAGTAAGCCAATTAGCATTTCAGCAAGGATGAAATACTGACATGCTGCATATTAGCTATAACTCGTGAGCACTCAACTTTGAGATGTCTAAATAGAGGTTCATATGAAAAAAATTAAATTTCCCATCTGGCAGGTTCACCAAGGTTTAAGGTAGCAAGTTGCCAGAAATTGGACTTAAAATCGAAAGATGCAAAACAATGAGATTTGGGGTTCTTTGAAAAACTGATGAGAGTCTAATGGTTAAATCCTAACTGGATGATAACAACAATACCTGCCTGATATTGCAGCATAAACTATATTTATTGTATATTCAGAATTAATCTTACAAGTGGAGGGGACAATACAGTGACGATAATGGTTGGGGATGCTCTCTGCGCTATAGAATGGTGAAAGTAAAGTTTCCAAATTTATCTCCCTCCCCCTCATTCCTCCAATTTTGATGACCATAAGCATATAAATTAAAAAAAGGAGGCTCTGGCAGAGCCCACCACCCTAGTTAGATTTCGTTTACCTTTTTCAGTGTCCAATACTTTTTTAATAGAAGAGGATAGTCTGAAGCCTCTTCCTCTGTAAGCCAACTGAAAAGATTACAACGGGCTTTATATAACTTCTTACCATCCTACAAAAGAAGGATATTTAATGACATCGATTAGCCTACACACACTATTTAGGGAGATATAACTAAGAAATAGGTATATTCTCGGATCCGGGTTAACATGCTTGAAATTTTCTGATCATTTTCAACAAAAATGACCAACATATTTAAATTCAGCACCAAAATTTATGGAAACATGCAAATTTTTAAGTTTATACACTAAGTACAACTGACTCTATTAGTAGCCAAACTTTTGATGTTTTATGAAGAAATGACCACACAAATTAACTGCAGTTAAAATTTTTCACTACAGTTAGATATTATGGTCAAACTCTTATAAAATTCAAAAACTTTAAATTACAATAAATCCTGTTCTAATAATCTTTTGGTATTCTAAATTTCCTATGTTGTATAACTTTTGCTGATAAATCCAAATATGCCACTCATTTTTCTCAAAAGTTCCTTGCTTTCTTTTTCAAAATTTGATAATGTTAACCTGGATCCGAGAATATACCTAGGAAATATTTGATACTTAAACAGTACCGAACATAGGTTAAATTCTAACTTATGTTTGATACTGTTTAAGGCTCATTTTTGTATAGAATAACAACCGTAACGCTTTTTAACTACACAGTAAATATGTCTGGCACAATTCACACATTAGGAATTAAACCGTGAAAAGTCTGTCAGAAATTAAGGTTTAAGGCAGATGGAAACACATGCATCATCAGGTTTGGGGTTCCCTGATGCCTGATATCGAACCTGAGATCTTCCCCCTTTCTCCAAACAAAAGTATAGTAACATACTTCTATATATAGCGTGTTGTTATCTTTGTTGTTGCTTCACAACTATATCAATTAATATAGGTTTTTTTTGTTTTGAAGTTTTAAAGACCAAACATCTAGCTAGCAAGCCAATTTGAGCGACCTTTCTGTTGGTCTCAGTCAAAAGGTACAGTAACATGGAATAGCTAACCGTCACAAAATACCTCATTGAATACACAATCGGTTATTTCTACCACTTCCATTGTTGACTTTTCATTAGTTTTATCAATCAGTGGCAGGTCGTCACTTTTTTCCGCCGCCATTTTCAAACAATGTTTTTTAAAAACTCTCCCCCCCGATATTGGCGTTGACTCCATTTAACACTAGCTCAACTGTACCCGACTATGTCGTATACTTGAACCTCAACACAACCTCAACTGGACCCGGCATTGTCGTATTCTTCGCCCCGACGACAGCTCAACTGCATCTGACACGCGACGTTAAGCACTTTATCAACGTCGTAATGTTGTTAATACATACTACTGCCTAGTGTAATATCTTTGTAATACATAGTAATATACTGTAGTACTTATTAGTATGCCGTATTCTACACTGTATTACTTTGTAGTATATTCAGTAATACACTGTAATACCTTGTAGTATTCGGTAATATACTGTAATACCCTGTAGTATTCAGTAATACACTGTAATACTTTGTAGTATTCGGTAATACACTGTAATACCATGCAGTATACGGTAATATACTGTAATACCTTGTAGTATTCAGTAATACACTATAATACCTTGTAGTATTCTGTAATACACTGTAATACCTTGTAGTATTCGGTAATACGCTGTAGTAATTAGTAATATACTGTAATACTTTGTAGTATTCGGTAATACACTGTAATACCTTGTAGTATACGGTTATATACTGTAATACCTTGTAGTATTCAGTAATACACTATAATACCTTGTAGTATTCTGTAATACACTGTAATACCTTGTAGTATTCGGTAATACACTGTAATACCTTGTAGTATTCGGTAATACACTGTAATACCTTGTAGTATTCGGTAATACACTGTAATACCTTGTATTATTCAGTAATACACTGTAATACTTTGTAGTATTCGGTAATACACTGTAATACTTTGTAGTATTCAGTAATACACTGTAATACTTTATAGTAGTATTCAGTAGTACACTGTAATACCTTGTAGTATTCAGTAATACACTGTAATACATTGTAGTAGTATTCAGTAGTACACTGTAATACCTTGTAGTATTCAGTAATACACTGTAATACCTTGTAGTATTCGGTAATATACTGTAATACCTTGTAGTATTCGCTAATATACTGTAATACCCTGTAGTATTCGGTAATACACTGTAATACCTTGTAGTATTCAGTAATACACTGTAATACCTTGTAGTATTCGGTAATATACTGTAATACCCTGTAGTATTCAGTAATACACTGTAATACTTTGTAGTAGTATTCAGTAGTACACTGTAATACCATGCAGTATACGGTAATACACTGTAATACCTTGTAGTATACGGTTATATACTGTAATACCTTGAAGTATTCAGTAATACACTATAATACCTTGTAGTATTCTGTAATACACTGTAATACCTTGTAGTATTTCGGTAATACACTGTAATACCTTGTAGTATTCGGTAATACACTGTATACCTTGTAGTATTCGGTAATACACTGTAATACCTTGTATTATTCAGTAATACACTGTAATACTTTGTAGTATTCAGTAATACACTGTAATACTTTGTAGTATTCAGTAATACACTGTAATACTTTATAGTAGTATTCAGTAGTACACTGTAATACCTTGTAGTATTCAGTAATACACTGTAATACATTGTAGTAGTATTCAGTAGTACACTGTAATACCTTGTAGTATTCAGTAATACACTGTAATACCTTGTAGTATTCGGTAATATACTGTAATACCTTGTAGTATTCAGTAATACACTGTAATACATTGTAGTAGTATTCAGTAGTACACTGTAATACCTTGTAGTATTCAGTAATACACTGTAATACCTTGTAGTATTCGGTAATATACTGTAATACCCTGTAGTATTCAGTAATACACTGTAATACTTTGTAGTAGTATTCAGTAGTACACTGTAATACCTTGTAGTATTTAGTAATTCACTGTAATACATTGTAGTATTCGGTAATACATTGTAGTACTTGGTAGTATAACGGTAATATCTTGTAGTATTCAGTAATACACTGTAATACCTTGTAATACACTGTAGTACTTAGTAATATACGGTAATATCCTGTAGTATTTGGTAGTACACTGTAATACCTTGTAGTATTAGCTAATATGCTGTAATACTTTGTAGTATCCAGTAATACACTGTAATACCTTGTAGTATTCAGTAATACACTTTAATACCTTGTAGTATTCGGTAATATACTGTAATACCCTGTAGTATTCAGTAATACACTGTAATACTTTGTAGTAGTATTCAGTAGTACACTGTAATACCTTGTAGTATTTAGTAATACACTGTAATACCTTGTAGTATTCGGTAATACACTGTAGTACTTAGTAATATACGGTAATATCTTGTAGTATTCAGTAATACACTGTAATACCTTGTAATACACTGTAGTACTTAGTAATATACGGTAATATCTTGTAGTATTTGGTAGTACACTGTAATACCTTGTAGTATTCGGTAATACACTGAATACCTTGTAGTATTCAGTAATACACTGTAGTACTTAGTAATATACGGTAATATCTTGTAGTATTTGGTAGTACACTGTAATACTTAGTAATATACTGTAATACATGTAGTACTCAGTAACGTTAAGCAACGGGCACTTTACATATAAAAACACTATTAATTGGGTGAAATTTGTTATCACTTTATTGATTGGTTGATTTAGCTACTTCGTAGCGTTGCTTTTTTTAGTGTATGGCAGCATGCATAAAATAGCAGTCGCGTGCTTTATTGAGAAAGAAGGGGGGCCAACCAGTATGGTGAACTTTTGTTTTTATATAAATTCTTAGCTGTTTAAATTGTTAGAAAAGACAGCTCCGTTGTGGATTAAGAAGACATTTCTAGGTTTTCTGAATAATAACATAATAATAATAACAATAACGAATAATAACAAAATGACTATTAATACGGACAAAACTGAAACAATCTTTTTCGACAACCACAGCCAGTTAAAAAAAGTTGAAAACAAAACTATCAACTATATGGGTATTCCTTTGAAGAGGAGCGAAAAAGTTAAATATCTTGGGGTAACATTTGATCAAAAAATGCAATGGGAAAAGCACATTAATGACATAAATAGAAAAATACTAATTAAATATTCTAAAATTAGAACCATTGCATCCTGTTTAACACCTCACACAAAAAACCTTTTAATTAATGCACTTGTCATGCCATATTTCAACTACTGCTCCTCGGCATGGGCTTGTGCCACCCAAGGTAGATTGGGAAAACTAGAAAAACGATTAAAATGTGTCCGTACCTTTCTTGGGAAAGAGAGGGAATATTCAATGAATAATTTACTCATCAAAAACGATACCATATTAGTTTTCAAAGCCATGAATCACATTGCTCCTGATTACATGCGCTCAAAATTACTTTTGACAAAAAACTGTCATAATCATCAAACAAGAGGAGCTTCAAAAAACAGGTTCACACTTCCCTTGGTCAACACGGAATTTGGCAAAAAAGCCTTCCCATTTAGAGCTGCAAAAGTGTGGAATAATCTTCCAGACCAAGTGACCTGTGATGGAAGTCTGCTTTCGTTTAAGACTTCCATCTCTAATGTATTTGGCAATTTCTAATGGAGATCACTTTTTAACTTTTTAATTTTTGTTTTTTATTCTTTTTCTTTTCAATTTTCACAGATTATAAATGTTACTATGTTTGATTGAGCTGAGGCAGTCTAAGGTTTATCATTTTTTGTTTCTTTTTTGTTCTAGTGGCCCCCAGTGGAAACAATCCACTAACTATAGGTTTTTGTGATTTTCTGGGCTAGCCACTTTAAATATTTATTATTATTATTATTATTATTTTTGCAATCAAATAAATTTGTAGTCAGTCTCCTTTAAAAACAATGCCTTCAGACATACCAAGACGAACAAGTATGGCTTCCTTTTCTTAACATAGTGCATTTTTGTGCCCTAGCTGTAAATAAAAGTAGTGAAAATGTGCATAAATTCAACACTTTCAAAGATTACCTATTATCTCTATATATAGCTATATATATCATATCAGGTTATTGTAGGTGAAAGATTTTTCTAGCCCTGTCCACCAGGTTATGACACTTATGTAAGTAGAGATCCATCTCTTACTTACTTAAGTGTCATAACCATTAGACCAACAGGGCATGATCATATATACAAAACTTTACAGGTGCATAATATATACACTTAGAACTTTACATCACACGTAGCTTAGTTAATTCAACTTTTTATTATGCTAACAAGTCAGGGGACCTCAGCAGAAACGCTTTAGTACAGGTATGCAGTATGTTGTAAATCCCCTTTAGGGTGAGTGCTTTGCACAGGTTAACAATGTCACATATCAATATAGATACCCTTCTAAAAAATCTTTTTGCAACTTTGGTTAACCATGGGCTGAGCACTCAAGACAAGTATACCATGTGGCACACATTTACCTTATCCTATATTATAATATGCTTGTGTGGGTGACTATGTTAGTCCATGGCACAATCACAGGTCACTTTCTTATGGCTCACACATTGTACAGAACGAGAAAACAGGGGTTTCATTTGTTAATTATAGCAGAGTCTTGTCAATTGAGGTAAAAGGTAGGTTGTATGAGGCCTGTGTAAGAAGTGTTATGTTGTACGTTAGTGAGACATGGGCAGTGAAGCAGGAAGATCTTGACCGTTTAGAAAGGAATGATATGAGAATGGTTAGGTGGATGTGTAACGCCAGTCTGAGAGACAGAAAGAGTTCAGATGAGCTAAGAAGCAGGCTAAGTATCCGTAGAATTAAAGATGTTATCCAGGTAAGAAGATTGAATTGGCTGGGGCACTTGGAAAGAATGGAGGAGGATAATTGGGTAAGAAAGTGTAGAGACTTGATAGTTCCTGGGGCAAAGCCCAGAGGCAGACCGAGACAGACTTGGCAGGAGGTTAGGACAGACTTGATACAGAGGAAGTTGAGTTTAACACAGTCTAGATCAGATTGGAAGAGGGTCATTAATATACCCCGTCCAACCCATGCCAGCATGGAAAACGGACGTTAAGCCGAGAATGATGATGATGATGAATTATGCTACAGTCAGGGGCGGATCCAGAGTTTTTCAAGCCTTAGTCAAAACATTGCTGCGCAGCAGCAATGTTTGAACTAAGGCTTGAATTTACTTGGGGAGCGCTGTAAGTCCCCCAAGTGGAGTATGGGGCGAAGACCCAGAAACTTTCGCTAATTTGAGCTTTGTGGGTACAAAAATCGCCGGAATTGTCTTCCGATTCATCTAGTTATCATTAAAATTAACGAAAAGAAACGCTGAGGTATAAGAAAATCTCCTAAGAACATTCTTTATAAGAAACAACTCTGTATTATATGTCATATTTTGGATAGATAAAAGCACTAATGTCGCTAAAAAATGTGCTAACATGTAGAACTTAAACTGTTTATCAATCAAAAACAACAACAGGGATTAACTACAATATTCTTGCTGTTTCTGCCAATATCAGGCTTCATCAGCATGACTAGGTGAATCAAATGATCACACCAGTCATGGACAGCAAAATAAAACACAAACATAACATAAACAATAAGAATATGGAAAGATCAGGATAATGAAGATGGAATGTACATACATGTGATATGATACATACACACCTCAACCCATGTATTTGTTCAGATACACAGGAACGATATATAATGAGGTCATAGAGTTCACTTGCAGGCTGAATTAGGAAAGTGCGACTTTCGTTTAAGAAGGTTGCAACCTGGAACAAGGGGAACGTAATGCTTTGGTTTGGAGTGTACACCAGACTTAACAATACTTTCATAACAAAATAAAATTTTTAACTGATCTCCATCAGGTAAAATAGATGGGTTGATACACTGCGTAAAGAGAGTTCGAAACCGTAATCTGTGTTAATTTTTTTTCTTATTATTGTTGACAAGGCAAGTATTGACAGAAAAGGCGACCATGTCTTACGGGTATGCCTCCTCAGGAGAAAGAATCATGTCACAAACAATATGGGACAGGAAAAATCTGAATAAACTTTTTTCAGATATAAAAATATTTTCCTTTTGGTTTTTAAAAGCATATTGAAAACAAGGATGCTTGGAATAAAAGGAAGGATGATACAAGAAAAGTTCTACGGATGTCAAGATTCTCAAAACATCAACAAGGGAATTATCACCTACCAATACCAACGATGCTAAGCTGTATAGATGAATTCCAGCGTGACGTCATTTGTTTACTTTTTAGCGGTAAGCTCCTTGGCTCTGGCATTTGCGTGACAGGAAAAAAGATGCTAGGATTTAGTGAAGAAAGGTCTTTTACTGTGGATTTCTTCTAACGGGGACATTGTTGGGGTTATAAACTATTATCGAGTGTAGGTTGATGCCTTCTGATTTATTTGAATTCATTAAAAGTCATAAGAATGCCTTTGTGTGATAATTACTTTGCTTCACCTAGCGCCCCCATCTTTTTTCCTGCCACGCAAATGCCAAAGACGAAAGAGCTTACCGTTGAAAATGTAAACAACGGAATTCATCTATAGACAGTCTCCTGATGGATTGGATCTAAAAATAATATAGTTTACCATGACCTTCCACTCAACAAACTTTGTTTCCTCATAGCCATTCGAAGAGTTGTTTATTTTCATCACCGACCTTACTTATCCAGATGTCAAGTTCTTGCTTCTAATAACAACACAAATATTAATTGAGAAATAACTCCTTTACAATACTAAGACGAAAAATCTGTTCAATGAGCTCATATTACAAAAACAATTATAGCCAGCTAGCTATGCTGAAAACCTTTAAGAAAATGTAAGGTGTTGGAGAGTAAAAAACATACTTCTCACCTTAAAGCAATAATTCCTTTATCTTCTTTATCTTCTATATTTGTGTTCTGTCGCGTTTGAATATAATTTGAATCTAAAACAAAAAAGTTGGTTTAAGAAATATTTTTCAAAAAAAAGAAGAACGTACGATTATATAACATTACAAAGAGAACTGGTTGAAAATTTACAAGACAATTGTATACATTTCCAATCCATTCTCTTTCAAACGAAGCCAACTTTAGTAATTGAAATAAGATTATAATCTGAAAAATGGGTCAGCAGTTGATATCCAAAGAATATGTCTAAGCTTGATCGTTTGTTTTTACTTTATTATTGCAAATCAAGTAAACTAAATTTCTTTATTCTTCCACAGCAACAATTGACGTAGCAGAATTTTCCATTTTATTAAAAAATTATATTTTTTTCGGCCACAGTCATGATAAGAATTATTAAAAATAACGAGGATAATATTTGTCAAAAAGTTTAGAATATTGAGGCTAAAACATAAAACACTGTTCTTAAATAAAACAGTATGACCTTATAGAGAAGAATTTATATAAGCTGTAAAAAGTATTGTTTTCTGTTGTTACTGTTTTTAACACTACAGGGTGGGGTGTTTCAGTGTTGTTGTCGTTAACATAACAAAATGTAAACAAATTTAATTCATTTCATTCATTTTAAATATATTTAATTCTTAAATATGAAAATGCTGCATTGTTTTAACGCTCGGAACTTAATATTATTATTATTGAAATTATTTACCCAGGATAGCCTCTTCAGTTCCTTTTGGTACTGCTTTCCAAGAGGGTCCTGCGAAGGGGGTCCTAGTGCATTTAAAGTTCCCATTTGAGCTACGAAAGTCGTGCAAGCACAGCCATCGCTCAACTAGACCTATTCTCATGCTGAGCGCTAAGCAGAAAGGATAGATTCACACTTTTATAGTCTCTGGCATGACTCGGCCGGGTTTAAACCCAAGACCTCCCGCACTGGAAGTGAACGCTTGTAGTAAAATATTAGGTACCCCCAAAATAAAAGGTACCCCCGTAGGTTTCCGCTGATGGTTTTTAGAACTTCAACTCTTTAGTTATTTGTCCGAAACTCCAGTTTTTAAATTATTTCCATAATGGTAGCCTGACAGTGCACAAATAACTTGGATATTTGTAGAAGCTCCACACAGAGTAAAAAAGAATTACCACTGAACGGAATTAACAAAATAGCTAGTACCTTTTCTCACACATTGTTAGCTATTCTAAAGAGTGACAAGGTAAAATGTTTTTGGTTTCTAACATGTAAAAGTTCTGGAAGAAGTGATGGCAACAATTTCAAATGCAGGATATTGATACTTATCCAAGAAAGTGCCAATTTGCAAAGAAATAAATTACTTTCTAGGGCATCATCTATGGGGCAGATGGTGTATAATCTGATCCAACATAAGTTAAATCTTTAATTTCTATTTCATCACTATACATGCAAGGAGAACTTGGTCAACTTTCTTTGCATAAGGGTGCATTATTCCTAACACATCCCCAAAAAATCATCCATTCTGTGATCTTATCCAGATTATCGCAGTGGTAATTGATTTTAAACCACTCTGTACTATATTTAATGCTGCACGAAAAGGCTCCATTTAAATGGATCGAATCAAAATGTGAGACATGAAGATGTGCGTTTTCGGATTTCATTTCCTGAAGGAGCAATCCATTTATACAAATTTCTAAAGAACAACAAGGCAAGATGAATGATCTATACACACTAAACTACGCACTGGTTATAGGCAAAATTAGACTTGTGTTTGTGTGTTTAATTTGTCTACAAGCTTATTGCAAGAGAAACAAAAAAGGACAAAATACTTTCTGAACTCAGCAAAATTATGCAAGACGGCCAGAAATGGATTAACAAAATAGCTCCAATACTTCCAGAAATTATAGTCACTCCAACAGACCTTCTATTAAAAAGATTCCCTAAAAATTATATACAGTTTTCTGTGATAGTACTGCTGGTAACACTTCTTCCTACACCACCCTGGAACAAAACCAAATTGTATCTTATCTATATCAATTCTTTCTCTAAGTAACTTACAATCACTCTTTCAATAACTTTCATTACTTGATCAACCAACTTCAAACCAACTCTATAGTTACCACTTTCTAATGCATCACCCTTGCCCTTGAAACAATTCACTATTACACTCGACTGCCACTCACTCGAAATAGCACCATCCTTTATAATCTGGTTAGCAAGACTTGTAATAAGCTCAACTCCAATATATCCAGATGCTTTTACCATCGCTGCAACAATACCTGATACTCCTGCAGCCTTGCCAATCTTCAATTTCCTAATAGCCTCCACTACCCATTCTGTCTTGATCTGCATAGCTGGCCCTTCTACAACATCATCATCAGACAAATTATCCTCATCCCAATCAAACTCAGTGTTAAGCAACCTCTGATAATAATTCTTCCAAGGTACCCTTTTCTCCTCCTCCGTGCTAGCCAAAACACCTTCATCATTACGTATACACTTACGTAATGATGATGTGGCGCCGTAGATTAGTGGTTATAGCAGGGTTCGATTCCTCTTGACGGCGATTCAACATGGGCGAGTGAATGTTACCATAGCCCCGGGTTAACCCAAGCCATGTGAGGGAAATTGGGGAGAAGGCACACTGTGTGGGCCGTTGGATGTTGCCGGGAGTTGTCTAGTAGAGCGCGGGCCCTAATTGGGTCTGCGTGGAAATAATAGACAGGGTATATCCCTCGATATTTGTGAGGCTAGCCATGTAAAATATGCACATCTATCTATCTTCTCACCTACAACATCTTGATTAGTCTTCCTCATCGTCTTCTCATCACCGAAATTAATTTTCACAAAAAATTTTTCCCTTAAGGTATCAATAAGTCAAACACTAACAGTGATCATTAGTTTTATTACAGTAAGATATTTGACTCATTTTTAAACCGAACCAACTTAGTTCTATGATTTATTTTAGTCAACTTTTCTTTATTTAATTCAAGTAGATAATGTTTACATGATCCCTTATTTTTGTGTTCCTTTCTATCCAGGCAAATTTTGTAAAAGAAACAAGGAGGCATTGCCTATTTCTTTTTATAAGATGTATATTCCTACATTTTTTTGTTACAAACCAGTCTACAAAATATTTACGTTTAAACACTTGACTAGGCTAAATGACAATAAACCCAGTAAAAAGCTAACATACAAGACTATAAATTTCTTGTGAAGAAATGTTTATTCACAAGGTTGCTATTGATAATTTTATAGGTCTGATAGTGATACGAAATTGACAAATTCTTCCCCATGTTTTTTTACGTCAGAGTTGAAAACCTAAGAAGCCAAAGATTTGAGGCTGTTGTTTTCTAATATAAACAAAAAACATGTTAATGTAGAACATGATGTTGGGACCATGGGTCATTTTAACTGCCAACTGACCATATTGAGAACATTGAAAATGTGATTTTCTAAAAAAACATTTGAGGGTATATGGGTAAGGGTAAAACAAGACTCAATGTTAATAATCAGTGAAAAACTGTAGTAACTTATCGGTTGTTTTCATATATAACGTATATTTCATTTCCTTTTCTTAGGATTGTCCTTAGAGTTTGAAACTAAATTTAACTTTTTATATCATGGAAAATCATTCTGCAAAATTTGGTCATGGTGTTAACCCGATTTCTTGGTTAATTCTTAGCCTTTTTTCATCCAAATTATGTGTAAAAACTTTTAACAGAATGTTAAAATTCTTTCTAATGGTACAGTAATAGAATTTTAAGTAGGTATTTTAACAAATGTCACGTTTGTTTAATGACGGCCCTGGAAAATTTGAAATATAAAGATTTATGCTGCATTTTAAAGCTTAACGCCAAGTTGTTTAGAGGTGCTAAATCGGCTGCCCAAATTCCTTACCCCTTACCCCATCAGTACGTTAAGGCTTAATCCATGACCTCAGTCTTGGTAAGCTGAGCAAATTATTATTTAATTTTGGGTTTGTTTCCTCAGAAAATTACTCTTTGTTTGTCACTTTATTTCCTCATAAAACTTCTTTTATGATGGAAGTCTGCTTTCGTTTAAGACTTCCATCTCTAATGTATTTGGCAAATTCTAATGGAGATCACTTTTTAACTTTTTAATTTTTGTTTTTTATTCTTTTTCTTTTCAATTTTCACAGATTATAAATGTTACTATGTTTGATTGAGCTGAGGCAGTCTAAGGTTTATCATTTTTTGTTTCTTTTTTGTTCTAGTGGCCCCCAGTGGAAACAATCCACTAACTATAGGTTTTTGTGATTTTCTGGGCTAGCCACTTTAAATATTTATTATTATTATTATTATTATTATTATTTATTACGCTTTGTTTCCTCAGAAAATGGTTTTATAGAAGTCCTTGAAAAAACAGGGGTTTGATTTATTTCATTTTGTTATATGTTAATATGCTGTTTGTGTTTTATTCATTACATAAGAAGTGCAGTAGTATTAGTGGAAGGTTAAGAGCTGACATTCAGTTTGTATGCAAGCGTTGCAAAGGTGAGATTATAGAGAATGAAGTATTTCCAGCTTTAATGATGTACAACAGTGGCTCGTTAGAGATAGTTGAGAACTTCTGTTACTTAGGTGATATGTTGGGCAGTGAAGGGGGTGTTGGAAGAAGTGTTACTTGCAGGATAGGTTCTGCTTGGAAAAAGTTCAGAGAGTTACTTCCTTTGTTGACTAGCAGAGTCCTGTCAATTGAGGTAAAAGGTAGGTTGTATGAGGCCTGTGTAAGAAGTGTTATGTTGTACGGTAGTGAGACATGGGCAGTGAAGCAGGAAGATCTTGACCGTTTAGAAAGGAATGATATGAGAATGGTTAGGTGGATGTTAAACGCCAGTCTGAGAGACAGAAAGAGTTCAGATGAGCTAAGAAGCAGGCTAAGTCTCCGTAGAATTAAAGATGTTATCCAGATAAGAAGATTGAATTGGCTGGGGCACTTGGAAAGAATGGAGGAGGATAATTGGGTAAGAAAGTGTAGAGACTTGATAGTTCCTGGGGCAAAGCCCAGAGGCAGACCGAGAAAGACTTGGCAGGAGGTTATAAGGACAGACTTGCTACAGAGGAAGTTGAGTTTAGATCTAACACAGTCTAGATCAGATTGGAAGAGGGTCATTAATATACCCCGTCCAACCCATGCTAGCATGGAAAACGGACGTTAAGCCGAGAATGATGATGAATGATGAATTAAAAAGAATAGTTTGGTTAATTTTTTTTTAAAAATATGTGTTTCAAAAACAACAAACAAAATTTAAAAATTGTGAAATATGACAAACGCTATTTTAAATATGAACTCTCATACGCTTCAAAGTTCTATTGATAACAGTGTGCTTGATGGGTGATCTAATGTAATGGTGGCCATTTGAAGGTTTGTAGGTTTTGCTTTCTAAAAACTATTTGTTCTTTTTGTATGTTTTCATGTTAAAAATATTTTCACGTTTTTTAGCTATATATAAATCTTAAACAAACAAATTTTAACATTATGAATACAAACATGGGGAAGCATGGCTTAGGTCCTGCTTTGGCAAGCTGACTATCCAGTCTGATTTATTGCTAATTTTTTGAAGTTTTTATTCAGTTTTTATACTAGCCAATTTTTTTTATGTTTGGCTTTGCAGCTATCTATTATTTACATCTAAAAAGTTAAAGTAGCCAAATGTAGTTAGCTACAACAAAATTTACTAACCAGTAATTCTTATGCTAAATGCTATAATACTTTCATTACTGTCATGAAAATTGCTGAGTGACTGTTTTAGCTAGACAGGGCATATAACAATGGGCTGTTTCCTGTGCTTTTATTTAAACCAAAGTAAGGATATAGATTTTTGGAAAAAGGTATTCTGCACACCTGTACAAGCACTTCACTTGAATATGTGGCACAGTTTATGGTTCTTATTAATCGCTCCACCTGCTGCTAAACACCAGGTAACACAGGTATATACTTGTGGTCTCCTGGCTATTTCTTGTGCATTGTTTCCTCAGAAAATTATTTTTTTAAATTTGGTTTGTATCCTCAAAAAATTATTTTTTAAGTTTTGTTATCTTTGCTGAATACAATTAAACCTTAGGTTTCTTACATTTTAGTATAAATGAAAGAAAAATGAAAAAAAAAACTTTTAAGAATTTTCTAACAGGTCCCAAAGTTTTTCCTGCAATTAGTTCCTTTCTTAATAAAAATTAAAAACTCACTCCAACCCATGCGACCAGAGGAAAGACATAATTTGATAACATTAAGCAGGGTAAAAACTAACATGAATATATCAAGATTTCCATTTCGAATATGTAAAAAATGCAAACAACTACGCAAATGCTTTACCCAAAGGGGTCATTTATAGAGAATGATAAAACTTTAAAGAAATACTCTTTTATAAAGTATTTATAAACAATTGATCATAATATATAAAATACTCCTTGATATATTTTATTTCAAATTTCAAGGTTTATAACAGTTATTTCAAAATGGCTATGTCACTTATGACATCATTGTAAGTATATTTGTAATGGATATATGTATACCCCACAGAAGACTGGGGAAACTAGGAATGCTGGAATGTAATAGCTTTTTATGATGATAGTGAGACACTGTCAGTCAATAGTGCCTATAGTGTGCAACACTCTATTTATACACTTGCAGGGAACAAAAATATTTTAAAGTTTTTGAGATTATTAGAAGCAACAGCAATATCGACGTCTGAAATTATGTAGGGTGGAACAAAAATCCTGTCAACATTGCGTCAGAAGGATCAGATGCTTTCAAATACACGCTTGAGAGAATGTTGTTTACAGGGCCAGAGTTCAGGTCAAAAAGATGAGTGCAGTTGGGATCTATCAGAACACACCACAGAAGTAGACAACATCGATGTGGGGTTAGGAAAGTGAAAGTAAGCACTGGCGTACTTACAGATGACCTGATCAAATTTCAAGCTGATGTTGAACGGGTGCCAAATGCAGAATGAAGAATCATGCAGCTAATTCCAAAAAGATATTTCAAATCAGACGTGTGGAATTTATTGTCAGTAAAAATTAATTTTAAGAAATAATATTAAGGAATCTCAAACAATCTTGGCTAGATATAAAAATGGCAGCAACTAGAGCGGGCATGTTTAGTGTTGCTTGAGTCGACAAAGTTTAATTTGTACTATCATTGTTACTTTTACTATGTGGTGATATTGAATTGTGTAAACAAAAAAACTCAAGACAGAACATTTGTGGATTACTAAGTAACATACCTAACTTCAAAGCGCTTTCGAGCTGTATGGAAAGGAAACATCATTGGACTATCAGAAACACATATAGTTAACAATGACCACACAGATAATGATGGTTTATATATTCTGCAAGGATATTCATTTTTAAAATGAAACTGAAATACTGGGATAGGCGGAGGAGTTGCTTTTTATACTAAAGATGGATTAAACTCATCAAAATCACTTTTAGTTGGTTGTGTTTATTGCCCTTCTGAGGGTTTAAAGTGTTTGCAAAGTAACTTCAACAAATTATTAAATGATCATCTAGAAAAAGTTACGAGTGGAAATTGCACTGAATTATATTAATGGAAGATTTTAATATCAATTGTAAAACAAAAAACACAGACAAAGATTTTAAGTCGATAATTGATGCTTATGGTTTCAAACAATTAGTTAATAAACCTACATGCATAAAAGATACATCAGCAATGTTAATAGATCTGATTTTTAGCACTCGTGCTTCATACTTTTTTTATGCATACTCTATTTCATATATGTTCCACCTCAGTTGTTTTTATTCTTATATGTTTTCTCTTTTAACTTATTCTTTTTTTACTTAATATATTTTATTTATTTTTTTTATTTACGAACTGATAGCAGTTCGTTGTATATATGTACGTATGAACTGACGATCTTATCCTGTATAAATATTCAAAAAATAAAAATAAAAATAAAAAATTGTATATACATCCTATCATCATGCCAAGACTTTCCTCAGAACGTTGCACATACGTAGATTTTCAATTACGATCTAAATTCCATAACTTTTTCTTTGTTAATGGTTATTCCAACCATTAACAAAGAAAAAGTTATGGAATTACACAAGAGGTTATTTATAAGTGCACCAAATTCAGAAATTCAAAAGGTGTTCTGGTGAGCAAAAGATGGTTGCAAAAAAGGTTCAACAAAGCATCACTATCCAGATATTATGGACTGGTTGTTTCGGGCCCTTCTTGAGCAAACTAAGAAGAAGCGAAATAAAAAGATGTTGTGTGATGTTCACATGTTGGTCAGAGCTTTACGTAGAAGTTGATACGTTTACCTTGGATCTTCGTCACTTTATTGTATATATCTAAGATTGATAGTGGGAGTAACTTCGTTGAAAGTAATATTGAATTTAAATTATCAAAAAAAGTTATTATTATGGAAAAATCACATTTTATAATGTGATTTTTCCAAGCTAGTTGAATGCTGATTGGATATGGAACCCGTCAGTCACATAGGAGAAACCTGGGGGCGGATCTTTCTATAAGATAATATCTTAATCGTTTTAGTAAAGTGCAGTTTTATAAAAACGGTATTTGTATAAGAACCATGTCATGCATTGGAAAACACAACCTACAATATTTGATATTTTGAATATTTAAATTATTGAATATTTTTGTTTTTATTGACTGTGATTTTTCGGCGGTTCTTGTGATATTTTCCATTTTTTGTTGTTCAAATTAAAAGATAGTTAAACATTGGCTGTATATTTATTGTGTATGTTAAAAATTAATTATTTGAGGAAACTCCACGTTGTTTCATTAACTTATTTTTAAAAAATGCGGTCAGTTCTTAATATTCCATGTTTACATGGAATTGATTTTCCTTTGCTACATCGTGTTTTTTGTTTATGTAGAATATGGAAATTGATGTTGCTGACAGAAAAGAGTGCGAAAGCATTAACGGAAGAAGTGAAGGTTAGCTCTAACAATTATATTATTTCATATGAGAGAAAGACTGAAAGACTTTTTTATCAGCGTCCGTATTAATTTTAACAATGAAAATTGTATAATCGAATGTGTCGTTTTTTGCGATACTCGGCTGTAAATTCCAGAAGATTTGTTTTGTTCTTTTTATCCTTTTTTTTAGTTTAAACCTTTAAGTCATGCTCAGATATTGGTGAAAAATTTGTCGTAGCCTTGGGATGTTAAAAGTCGAACGTAAACCCACAACAATTAACCTGATTTTCTCTTTATTGTTTATTTTTTGTGTGTTTGTAGCTATACGATTTATATGATGTGTTAAATTATTTGGTAATAATCAAAGTAGAGAAAGCACCGTATTTATTAAATGTTTGCAGCAAAAAAATATGGCAAGCCAAATTCACAAGTATTCGATATACCTAGTATATCAATCGAAAAACTAGGTTTAACGGTAAGAAAAACCAGGTTTTTCGTTCCCGTGATCGAGATACTAGGTTTTTCGATTCGATAAACCTGGTATCTCAAAGTAAATTTGGGAAAAACTTGGTATTTCGGTCGAGATTCAAGGTTTCTAAAAAATACACCAGTGGATGGATAATAATCCAGTGTAGTGATGCATATCTATTTCGACTAAGTTAGGTTCCGCAAAGTACACCATTGACATCTTGTTCAATGCAGCGATGACTTTTTGCTAAAAAAAACCCTGCAAAAGCAGGCTTTGTTTATACTTTCATTTACCACTACGAGACAGTGATATTGAAGCTAGAGAGAGAGAGAGAGAGGATCCTAGCTAGAGGCAGGCAGTGTAAGATAACTATTGGTAGTATTATGTTGCCGTTCTAAGAAACAGCCATAGGGTATGCCCCAACATAATTTTGCTTAAAGCAAACTTATGTTGGGGCTAGCTAACACACAATGATGACGAAGTAAAAAAAAAAGTGATTTTACCCCAGTAAGTGATCTTTTACTACTTAATAACAGTTACCTAGTTACCTACACCAAATTATATGGCTAGGCACCAAAAACATCTCTGCTTACAGCTAAACGAGTTACTCATCATTTTGTTGTTCTCAGAATCCGTTTTACTACTGGAAATCAATAAAAAAAAGAGCTTGGCGAGCTTTAAGACAGGCATGTTTAGAAATTCATTTAAGGACAGTGTAGTCTTGCTTTTTAGCATTTTTTAGACATATTTAATCGCACAATCAGTTTATGACACCTTATTAACTGATAACTATTTTTAACTGGTTAATAGACCTTTTTGAATGTTTACAATTTTCTGTGGGTAAGCCATTTTGGCTCTAACAACCGCATGGCAGGTAAAAAGATGTGGAAGCTTGCTTAAGAAATGTCCTATCAGACCATTTCTTTTTACGGAAACATTGTTGAGGCTTTAAACTATTAGTTTAGATTGCTCTACATTCTGCTTAATATACCTATATATTCATTTAAAGTCTTAACAATACCTTTGTCCAAAGGAATAGACTGAACAAGACCTCTTTCACCTAGCATGTACATCTTTTTGCCTACCAGGCAATTTCTAAAGCCAGAAGGGATTACTGTGAAAAATGTAAACATTCAAAAAAACCTCTCTCTCTCTCTCTATATATATACAAGAAATCCATAAGTGCTTATTGGCTAAAAAGCCTTAACGACAGCCTTTACATATATATACTGCACCATATAACTTTTAATTTTGTAGCAGCAATAATGATAGCTATATGTAAACAAGTAACACTGCCGGGAAATCAAAAAACAAAACAATAAAAAAAGATAAACCGCAGTGTATTTTTTTATCTATATTTTACGGTAAGCAGTTAATAAGCCATTCTTATTACCTGGAAAATCTGTGGAGATGAAATGTGCTGCTGCCCTAAATTCCTGAATTGAAGTTCTCTGGAATTTAAACTTGCACAAAAATTTCATGAATCAGGATCTTTCCTGCTAGAGTATTAGAGTACCAAAGTAATTGAGAAAAATTGGCTAACTCTGAAACACTTTTTAAATTCTGGAAAACCTTGTTAGAAACTTTCCATATTTTGTCTCAGTGAGGACCCTAGCATACTATAAACAAGTATTTTTTTTAGATATTTTGGGAGTTGTCGTATTGTATGAACTAAAAAGAGCAATGCATGTCATTATCATATGGAGTAGATACAAATGACTAAAGGAGTTATTTTTAAATCAATATGAAAAAATACCTGTTACTGTGTAAGAAAATACTGTACTTGAAAAATTTGTATTTTCATAACCTTGTTATAATTTTATTAAATTCCATTTATTTAAAATTTAGCATTTGTTTTTTGTTATCCTTGGGCTATGCCATTTTTTACTATTTGTCCACTTTTTACTATTTGTCCATTTATCCTATTTATTAATTTTTATTTGTGCTATATAAAATTTTGAATGCAATAAACATACACCAGGGTACAATCAATAATAATTTTTTTATAATAAAAGCTTATTTATACCAATATTATTTCCAAGTCGGGGTGATGAAACTCGATGGACAAAAAAATTACTATTTTTGTGTACTAGTTGTTGGCTTCAGCATAAAGTAGTGATTTGCTCTGCTGGGGAAATATACAATTTTTTTAAAAAAATGTTTAGCTTCTGCTTGTATTGTATTCTGCAAATCTTGGAACGCTGATCAAATTAATGTATGGCATATATAAAAACGTTCGTTAGTGCAGAAATTACGCCCAAAACGTTTTGCACGAAAATTAATACACTCGAAAATATTTCAATTTACTATATGCTATCCGCAATCTTAGAGGATATCAAGCTACAACCCTGGACACAATATTTGTGGAAATGGCCGTTTTTTGGCTGTTTCTAGAAATGGCTAAACAGCATTACTTCACCAGTACCATGCAGCTGGTAGGTTGTAAACGTTTTACTTTGACAGGGGTGTGGAGCCAAGTAATGAACGTCGAAAATGCGCTAGCTGCACTTTTCGCAATGTCTGTCTTATGAAATAATTCATTCCACGTCCAGAAAGGCCCAAAATATCGGGAAATTAGGGCGTGCCGACGGTAGCAAAAATTAGCACCGTTTAAGAGTTTGACAAGGACTCTTTGCAAATTTAGAGTGCCTGTTATTTACATAGAAACGGCTTTCTCAATTGCATGTAATTACGAACTTCGAAATTTCGTCCTTCTTAATTTATGTCTGGGGTTGTAGGATATAATACTTTAAGGAAAGAGACTTTCGCGCAAAAAAAGTTTCGCAGTACCAAAATCACCGCAAAATTTCAGGTTTGCGTTTAGGTTTTTTTTGGAATAAACTTTTGCTTATATGAGGGTTTCGTATATATATTTAGGTTAAAAAAACGATGGAAAAAAGAAAATAATGATGACATCGCAGTTTTAGAATGACGCTATTACGTATATTATTGACGTGTATAAGTCAGTGTTTTTTTTTTACTTTGCCAAATGTTCAGTTTGAGGACTTTTTTTTCGAGACCAAATTTGACGGTAATTTAATTAGGCAGCTCACTCAGTATGTAGAGTTTCAGAGGCAGAAAGGATTAAAAATTCCATTTTCTTTTACCCGGAGCTAAACGTATATATACAGTGATACGTTTTTATTCCTTCTGAAAATATATTTAATATCTCGCAAATTTCTGACTTCCATTTTATGGAATTTCTATTCTTTAAATGCTCTTTCTTCCGATATCATAGATTTTAATTGGTGTAATATATGTTCTCAGAATAGTATAAGCTACTAATTCAGTCTATGCTACCGTAAATCTTCTAATAATCAGTAGAAAAATAATTTTCAAATACATCGAAAGTTTCCGCTGGAATAAATCTTCCAAAAGTACTCTTCGACTTGGTTTTCGAGAATTCAGGTATCTAAGATGATTTCTGAGTGGTTTTAAACAATTTTAGCAATTACGTGCTTTAGTTATTAGCTAAATTAAAGAACTAATGTTTTTGGAATATTCATTCCGAACGGACTCCTCAAAATTACGGGAAAATTTCGAGGGTCTTAAAAGACGGCACCTCCCAAAATTTTATTCGGTAAATCCTATTTGTTTTGATTTTATTCCAAAAAAGCTGATTTTCAAAATGTTGAACCTGAACATTTGGCAAAGTAAAAAAAAACACTGACATAAACAAAAGAGAACAAAAATTGTCTAGTCAACTTTAACGTTTTTAAAAATTTAAATATTTCCCGGAAATAAACTTTCGCGCTTTGATCAACTTTATAGCGTGTTTTGACGGAAGAAACTTTCGCGGAAAACAAGGCTAAATTACTGCGAATGTTTTAAGGCTGCTTTCCACTTAGTTGGATCGGACCGGATTGGACTGGATCGGACCGGATTTTTAGTCCACGCATGCGCAAATTGCGCACATTTTGGGTCCAGAACGATCCAAAATGGATCTGAAAAAAGTTGAAAAACATTCAACTTTTCCCGGATCGGTCTGGATCGATCCGGCTGGATCGATGTTTAAGCCAATGACGAACGAGTATTTTTCTGGTCATGTGACTTTGAATTAATAAGGGCAGCCACTATAGCGCTTATTCGAAAAAACGTCTATATTTATTGAGAGAAGGAAATTTATTTGTTAAGTAATGGATAACCACGAAGAAATTTTTAACAGAATTTTAAATGGACGTAACAACAGTCTCATCGAACATTCAGCTCCCCAATTAGAACAGCCTGCACAAACTGCTATTCAAGAGCAGCAACAAGAGGAAGCAGCTTTAAATGATGCAGAAGTTTAAGAACAACCTGTTGACATTATTCAGCCATATCCAGTCTTATGGAACACAAGCCTGAGGTCTTTTAAAGATCTCAAAAAAATAGTAGTTTTCTTCGTCTTCTCTGTATGTATTTTATAATCAGTAAAGTAAGAAGCAATGTACGGATATTCACGGCAGCCATATTTGTTTACATTGGATAACAAAAAGTATGCGCGCCAAGATCCTGTTTCGTGAGTGGAAATTAAAAACGAAACGGACTGCAATCCAGTCCAATCCAATCCGGTCCGATCCAACTAAGTGGAAAGCAGCCTTTATACTGTGAACGTTTCTTCCCTTAAAGTAGTCATTTGTCTTGTGCTGGATGGTTGGCTATATACCATCAAACAAGTAGCTTTGTTTTAAAAGAAGTACCCAACATGTTATTCGATCATGCACCGCTGCTGAAAAACGGGTCTTGAATATGTCTAAACTCGTCGCTAGTCAGTAATAGTTGCTATTGTTTTGTCAAGACATTTGGCAGACTAACTTTCCTATTGGGTTTGTGCTTTTCCCAATCTTAAGCGTAATGAAATTTCATACTACAGTATAAGTTGTCTGTAAGAAGTCATTTGTCTTGTGTTGAATGTCAAGGTTGGCTATATACCATCAGACAAATCGCTACCTTTTAAAAGAATATTTAAAAGAATTGTTAATATAATCGAGGCCCGCGTGTGAAGTGACTTTATGCTACCGAACAAAAACACCCAGCCTCGATGATGTTTTGAGTCGCTAGTATTTGAAGTGGCAGAGTTAATTGCTCTTATGATATTAAAAGCGATATCTCTATAACATTAACCAACGAAACATAAACGTAATATAAAAACAAGAAGCTAAGATAGGCATTAAAATCACACTGTATGTTATTATCCACAGCCGTAAAAAGTACTTTAATCAATTTCTCGTTTTGTTAAAGTTTGCATTTTCCCTATACTTTTGCATAGATTTCACAGACAGATTTCAAAACTTACAGTGCAAAATATGCTAACTACCTCAAATTTGTACATAAAGTTCTGTTCACATTTTTCAAATAAAATGTATGCTCACTTTATCGGAGGTAATATCAACCTCAAAAATATGTTGTGGTTATTTGTAAAAAAATCAAGAAATGAGAGAAGAACAAATCAAATCAAAAAACCGATTTCTAATTTAGATATCAATGATGAAGGTCTCAGTTGAACTTGATGGTGAACCAAATTCTTACTGGAGTAACGATTTGTCTAATGAATGGATGGCCGAGCGGTCTACCGCAGGGTTTTTACTTCACAAAACTAAATGATGCGTATCTTAACAAAAACTAAATTTATATTCTCAAAACTTAAAGTTTACACTTAAATAATAAAGACCTACTTGAAAATGCCCATACAAGTGGACAGTAACCTGTTTCAGATGCCACGAAAAATTTCCAATTATCTGGCGTTTCTTCCAAGTGCTTGGCCCTCCTGCATAGGGTATTGACATGGTTACGAAATATGAGACCGATGTGTAAGTTAAGAAGGTTCTAATATCAAAAGGGGACTGCTCAAAAATTTTGTAGGCAATCATCACGTGCCCGTTTATCGTTCAAATTTTCCAATTTAGACAAGATTTGATTTATAATACAAATCAATTGGCCCAGTGCCCTTTAGAAATTAGGATAAGTTCACCAAACAACACATTTTCATACCAGAGATGTACGCAACTATATTTTTATCATCACGTGGTACCCCGTCGATAAGCAGTTCCACGTGATGGTAAAGATACAGTTGCGTGCATCTCTGGTATGAAAAATGTGTTTTTTGGTGGTATATAGCTAACTTAGACAGTTTGATGAGTGAACCTTCCATAATTCTAAATGGTGCTAAGCCAATTCGTTTTTATTAGTTTCGACCCGTATATAGATTTTATAATTTGAGTCGTAAACTATTATACCTATTAGCGGTTAGTTAAGGTGATCTGCCTATCGACGGAGATCACAGGTTAAAAAATAGTTCCAATTAAAATTATGATAAATATATATATACGCATTGAAAAAATATTATAAAATTTCAGACTAAGAAGAGACAATGGGACATGGTGATTAGAGAACGCTGGTAGAGGCTGAAGAAGGCTAAAAACACAATAAAGGAAGAGAAATCAAACGTGCGTAGTAATAGTAGAAGACAAAAAGTGTATTTGTGTTTATATTTACTTGTGTTCTGGTAGGACAAAAAGACTTTCAGATGCGATTTAAATTTGATGAAATTGAGTTACGTTCGATTGAATTAGCATTATAAATAATTTCGCAATCGTTGCTCAATTCAAGATGACGATACGAACTCATTTTGTTCGTTAAAAAAAACATTAATTTCGTCTTCTCATCGTTGAAAAGACGATTCTGTTTGGGTGACCAACCAGATAAACGTCCTCAAGTGATTTGGCACATGTTTTCAAATTTTTCACTTTGGGATGTAGGTTGAATATAGTGTCGTCAGCAGATTGTGTTGTATTTAAAGAAACATTCTGAGCATAGATCCATAACGTACAAGTTAAATAGAATTGGACCTAAAATGCTACCTTGAGGAACTCCAAAATACATAGGTTGCGAGTTTAATGTTATATCATATCTTAAACAAACTGTTTTCTTTCAGAAAGATAGTCATGAATTATCAATAAGTTTTTTTTTGTGAAATTCATTTGATATAATTTGAGAAGTAAAGATTCATAATGTGCAATATGAAATGCTCTCAAGTAGTCAATTAAAACAGGCAGGGTTACCTTTATTCATAGCTTTGCGTTGTTGTCGAGTTTCTCTCACTGTAACCTGGTTGTGTTCCATTAACTAAAGACTGTTTATCTATATAGTCACAAAGCTGTTTCAATATGACACATTCGTATAACTTTGACGGTAATGCGGAAATTGGTCTATAATATGCAATTGTGTAAGATTTTCAATTTTTGGAACAGAAAAGATTGTTTTATCAATACGTGTGGATTATATGTACAAGTGGTGATGTGACAAAATCGCCAACTGGTGTTAGATATTTGACTGGAATGCTATCCCAGCCGGCACAAAGAGCTCTAAAAGACGTCTTTTAGACATCTTCCGCATTTCTAAAAGACGTCTTTTTTAGCGCTGATTTGTCCGTCTATAATGCATCATTTTTAAGCGTCTAAAAGAGGTCTTTTCAAAGATGCATTTCAAAAGATCTCTTTTAGACATCTTTTAAAAGACGTCTTTCCAAAGACATCTTTTAGACCTTTTTACAGATGTAGAAGCGACTAAAATGCATCTTTAATGCAACTTTTTAAATGCATCTTTAGAAAGACATCTTTTATCTATCTATAAGACGTCTTCCTTGGTTTTTATTGTTTTTATTGTTTTGTGTTTTTTTATTTAAATTTTTAGAAAAAATAAGCATTTTATAATATTTAAGACGTTTACGTACGTTTTAAACAATAAATATATTTTACAATTACAGTAAGCAAATATAACCGGAAATAAATAAATAAAATAATATTAACAATAAACACTATACAATTAAATCATTCATATTCATATTTACAAATTGTAATTATTAAAA
The DNA here is from genome assembly GCA_030067915.1 of Hydractinia echinata. Lineage (NCBI taxonomy): Eukaryota > Metazoa > Cnidaria > Hydrozoa > Anthoathecata > Hydractiniidae > Hydractinia > Hydractinia echinata. Next base: position 2,742,539 of record JASGCC010000023.1, read on the forward strand.
TAATCTGTATTACGAATTCTACCTATGAACTTATCAGATGTACACTAATTTCTACGTCAGTCTTTAAATAAAGCATGCTATTTAAGCATAAATTGGAACTCTAGTGGAAGAAATCTTAAGCATATTGAGCTTAGGCCATAGGAAAGAATCACCTTAAAAATTCTGTGAAAATTGCTAGTAGTTGAAATTTGTCGTAACGCTTGCAAGCCCGAAATAAACAAAATAAATATTTCATATGAAAACAAGTAGAACAATCATTCTTGAAGTTAGTGATAATTTTTAACTTTATTTTAATTATCAGTGTGTCGTATTTTTAATGAGTATTCGTTATTATTGATATGTAAGTTATTTATAAATTTGCTATTAATGGTATTAGTGTTCACTTGCTAAAGTACAGAAGTACTGGTTCATACTATAGTGTCTCGGTTGGCTATATACACCACACAACATGTTGTACCTAGCAGAAATGCAACGCAACTATGTTTTTACCATTGCGAGGAACTGTTTATCGACGGGGATCACACTTACTATGCGCTGATAAGTACAATAGTTTACGATTCAATTTATCGATTCTATACACGGGTGGTCGAAATTAATAAAAATCAATTGGCTTAGTGCCCTTCAGAATTTTGGAAGGTGCACTCATCAAACAAAGTGTCTCGGTTGGCTATATACCACCACACAACATGTTGTACCTAGCAGAATGCACGCAACTATGTTTTTACCATGCGAGGAACTGTTTATCGACGGGGATCACACTTACTATGCGCTGATAAGTACAATAGTTTACGATTCAATTTATCGATTCTATACACGGGTGGTCGAAATTAATAAGAATCAATTGGCTTAGTGCCCTTCAGAATTTTGGAAGGTGCACTCATCAAACAAAGTGTCTCGGTTGGCTATATACCACCACACAACATGTTGTACTAGCAGATATGCACGCAACTATATTTTTACCATTGCGTGGAACTGTTTATCGACGGGGATCACACTTACTATGCGCTATAGTATATAGTTTACGATTCAATTTATCAATTCCATACACGGGTTGAAATTAATAAGAATCAATTGGCTCAGTGCCCTTCAGAGTTTTGGAAGGTGCACTCATCAAACTAAGTGTCTCGTTGGCTATATACCACCAACAACATTTGTACCTAGCAGAGATGCACGCAACTATATTTTTACCATTGCGTGGAACTGCTTATCGACGGGGTACACTTACTATGCGCTAATAGTATAATAGTTTACGATTCAATTAAATTCTATACACGGGTCGAAATTAATAAGAATCAATTGGCTCATGCCTTTAGAATTTTGGAAGGTGCACTCATCAAACTAAGTGTGTCGGTTGGCTATATACCACCAAACAACATGTTGTACTAGCAGAAATGCACGCAACTATGTTTTTACCATTGCGAGGAACTGTTTATCGACGGGGATCACACTTACTATGCGCTAATGGGTATAATAGTTTACGATTCAATTTATCGATTCTATACACGGGTGGTCGAAATTAATAAGAATCAATTGGCTCGTGCCCTTTAGAATTTTGGAAGGTGCACTCATCAAACTAAGTGTCTCGGTTGGCTATATACCACCACACAACATGTTGTACCTAGCAGAGATGCACGCAACTATGCTTTTACCATCGCGTGGAACTGTTAATCGACTGGGATCACACTTACTATGCGCTAAAAGGTGTAATAGTTTACGATTCAATTTATCGATTCTATCACGGATTAAAACTAATTAAAATTAATTGGCTCGTGCCCTTTAGAATTTTGGAAGGTGCACACATCAAACTAACTGTCTCGGTTGGCTATATACCACCACACAACATGTTGTACCTAGCAGAGATGCACGCAACTATATTTTTACCATTGCGTGGAACTGCTTATCGACGGGGACACTTACTATGCGCTAATGGGTATAATAGTTTACGATTCAATTTATCATTCTATACACGGGTCGAAATTAATAAGAATCAATTGGCTCGTGCCCTTTAGAATTTTGGAAGGTGCACTCATCAAACTAAGTGTCTCGGTTGGCTATATACCACCAACAACATGTTGTACTAGCAGAATGCACGCAACTATATTTTTACCATTGCGTGGAACTGTTATCGACGGGATCACACTTACTATGCGCTAATGGTATAATAGTTTACGATTCAATTTATCGATTCTATACACGGGTTGAAATAATAAGAATCAATTGGCTCATGCCCTTTAGAATTTTGGAAGGTGCATCATCAAACTAAGTGTTCGGTTGGCTATATACCACCAAACAACATGTTGTACCTAGCAGAGATGCAGGCAACTATATTTTTACCATTGCGTGGAACTGCTTATCGACGGGGATCACACTTACTATGCGCTAATAGGTATAATAATTTACGATCAATTAATGATTCTATCCACGGATTGAAACTAATTAAAATTAATTGGCTCGTGCCCTTTAGATTGGAAGGTGCACACATCAAACTAACTGTCTCGGTTGGCTATATACCACCACACATTCATACAGTTGAAACTATAAGAATCAATTGGCTCATTTCCTTCAGAGTTTTGGAAGGTGCATTCATCAACTAAGTGTTTACGTACTACGTGTTTTGTCTACGTGGTACAAAGTAATGATTTCTATTGCTAGCTTTATTGATTGAAGACAACATAAACACAGAGTACCATGAACATTCCTATTCTCTCATGAAAAAGTTGAATTCTTGCTATAAACAAAAACCTCATTACTTGTTTCCGCTAAGCTTCCTTAAATCAAAATTTCATGCATTTATATCAATGTTTCCATCCGGGAACGTTTACCAGCTGATCTTTTTATAGA